>CM077348.1:16512589-17938630 GCA_039655645.1 Ammopiptanthus mongolicus | reverse complement strand
AAAATTTACAATTTACAATAATCTAAGGCTAAGCAGTTCTGGAATTCACTAATTCTTCTACATTATCATTAGGCCTGTCATCCATACCTGATGTTAATATACGGTTATGATAGTTATATTATTTACAGAGGTGAAAGTATAGTAGAGATACTGTTGTTGATATGAATATGAATTTGGAAGTTGAGAAAATAGGCTGAAGACTCATTTGATCAGCCAACATTCGATAGCAACCATAAACCTCCTGACATTCTTTCCATAGCAACCTCATAGTAACCAGAAAGGGATTTTGGCTATATTTATAGAGGGAACATATTCAAGAGATACGCTAGTTTCTTAGATAATGATAACATTCATGGCTTCTAAGAATGAATCATAAATTTCCCTTTTAAGGTTCCATACTATACAGTTATCATGGTGATAGGGTCGGTTGGTGTGATCCATACGGTTCACAGGGACCAGGTGCAGTACTAGTTTTCTTTTTGAATAAGAAGATTCTATGTGGTTTAGATGTATTATTTTACTCCTAGACTAATGAAACTTTGTATAGTTTCCTTTAGTCCCCATTGGGTTCTTTCCAGTTTCCATATTTCAATTTCTACTCTAGAGTCTAGACTTACGGCCTAGAGATGTGCAATTCCCTAAGGTTGGAACAAAAGGATTAAGGTATCTAAGAGGAACTGATGGGACAAATGATAGCATTGGATAGCGGGGGAGTGATCAATATCAGTAGACAGGAGCAAATTTAATGATGGGAGTTGAGCAAAATTAGCAAGCTTTTTCCCAAGGATTTGTGTTTGGGAACCCAGTGATAGTGTGCTATTTTTGTTTCTTGTTTGGTTTAAAGAGGTTCTGATTGATTGGCTGTAGCTTATTGGAGGGGATTTTGTGATTGGGCTATCCTTTGCTTTGAGGCCTATTGCTGATCATCTACTGTATTGGATATTTTTTTTAACTCAAAAAGGCCTATATATTGTTAACACTGACCCATTGGCCTTATTGGTGACTGCAGCCTATACTTGCAATTGCCTTGTGGATGGTCTATGTGGCGGCACGCAGGTTGACCAATACGAAGCTTTATGTTCATAGCCAATTTTCTACATATATGGCCAGGTGTAATGTTGAAAAGACAAAATTGATTAATAATGTAAAAAACTTTATATTGATAATATATTATAATTAAATCCTAAATAAATACAATGTTATTTCAACTAATTACACCACTATAATTAAAAATTAATGATAAGTGTAAATTTAACTAATTTTTCATTGTGTTTGAATGTTTAAACGATTTAATTGATAAGCACCGTTAATATAAAGATTTTTTACACTGTCAATCCATCATAAAATAACACGTAATTAAAAATGTTTTATTCTTATCATAACTACCTTAAAAGTTACATATAGAATGATTTGTGATTGTTTCATAATATAAAAAATTTTAGACTTTACGTTAGTGTATCAAAATTAAACTTATATTCAAAAATATAAAATTGTAAGTTTAATATTTTGTTTTAAAAGTATTAAGTAATTTTTTAAAAATGACATTGTTATGGTACCCTTAGAAAGTAGAGTGTTTGGATATCCTATGTCTAAACAGGATATGTCACCTCAATTAATTAAGTCATGTTAATTAATGTCACATAAAACTAAGTTCTCACCATCTAATTAATCCACATAGACAAGGATATGGTACATAGAATCTTCCTTTTAAAAATTGCTAATAGAAGGCTAATTTGGCTTTAATATTTTGCCTTTTTTTTTTTATCATTTCCACGTTAACAAGACCCAAATATAATAAATATATCAAATTGTACTATCATAAACTGTAGAAAGATGCTTGGATATATATTATATGCATTGACAATTCAACTAAATATAAGATGATGTTAACGCCTTGTCAAAAAAAAAAGATGATGTTAACGTCAAATTGTCAAATAATAGAATGTGTGATGATATCATCGTGACATCAATTCTTATTATCTCCAGCATATACTTCCAAGTTTCTATGGCCTAAGCTAATAAAATCTTGAAAGAAATAAATAATAGAGAAGCTTTCTTTATTATTATTTTTATTATAGAGAGATAAAGATTTTTCACTTCAAGAAAATATGGTGCATTTGGATATATTGCTTAATTAAATGTTTATTTAATAAATTTTTTTTTAAAAAAGCTAAAAATAGTTTATTTTCATAAGCTTCTCTGACAAGCTTATAGAAATAAGTTAAAAAGAGTTTATGAGAAGATTATAACTTATTTATATAAGTTTATTTTCATAAGTTATTTTCATAAACTCTTTATAAGTTCTTTAAAACGCACCGATAGAATGCATCTGAATGGAATGATTATCCAGTTTTATGGAGAAAATTGCTAGACAGTGACATCGGAGAAACATCTATTACCAGTATTTCGCACCAAAATGCACCTTCATCTGTAAATTCCACCACTATGTCTGGTAACAGTTAGTGCCCTCTATAATTATGTAACTGCCGTTACAGTCCCAACTTAATAATTCAACCAGCAATTAAAAGGAGTGTCATATGCTAGCTGATAATAACTGCCACAAGTTCCTTATTCATGTCGTATGATGCTCTTACATAGTAGAATTCAGATTCAAACCGAACCATTATAAAATCACAAATCAATCCAAATTAATCGAAAACCGACAAAAACTAATTCGGCTTGGATTTTTTTGAATGATATTTGATGAGAACCAATCGGTTCGGTTCGATTTGCGGTTTGCTTTCCTAAAACCGAACCGAACCACAACCGAACCGATTCAAGTAATATAACATTGCATTTTGCATTTTACTACCCACGCACACGGCACATCACTGGTCACTCACTGTAGTCTAAAACTTTCTTTTGGATCATCTTTACTCTTTAGGCTTAACTTAGTAACTTTTCATTTTCAAAATAATCAAATATATAGAATTCAGTTTTTCTGAAATACTTATTGCTTGATATAGAACGTGTTTGTATGTACAAATATTTGTCTAAGTAATAAGATTATTGTCCTCAACAAAAGACGCACTGTTTGCTTGATTTGTGGCTTTGTGCCGTTGTAGTATGAAATAAATTAAAAGAGTGGAAAAAGGGCAAACCACATTTAATTGACCATGTTTATTTTTACCAAACCGAACTAACCGAATCGATCCAAACCGCATTTAATTGGATCGAATCGGTTTGGATTTTATTTAAATAAGCGAACCGAACCAAACCATATGATGTTTTACTCTTTGGATCGGATGGTTTTTATGCTCAAAATCGAACCGAACCGATTCGCGAACACCCCTACAATCTTACATATGTTTGTTGGCTAGTGATGCTTTGCACAATGTTTGTAGTTATCTTGGAATTGTTGTTGAATTTCAAGTGATTGATTTTTTGGAGTGTGATTGTATTAGAATTTTTGAGTTGTTGAATTTCAAATCTTTGTTTTTTCTAGTTTTTTTTATTTTATTTTTTTGAGTTTTTTTTCTATTTTTTAAAATTTTAAGTGAGTCAACACTAGTGTAGAAAACACTTTTAACATCGGTTAAAAATGACTTTTAACATCGGTTGTTTCAGCGATGTTAATACAGGCGATGTTAAAAGTGTGACTTTTAACATCGGTTATTGACCGATGTCAAAAGTCACTTTTAACATCGGTTCTAAACGTAGCTGATATTAAAAGTGGACTTTTGACATCGGTTCAAGGCCACAACCGATGTTAAAAGTCACACTTTTAACATCGGTTCTGTGAACAACCGATGTTAAAAGTGTACTTTTGACATCGGTTGAATCCAGAACCGATGTCAAAAGTTATTTTTTTTTTTAAAAAAATATGATTTTATTTCATAATTTCTTTTCCTCCCTGCAGAATCAGTACACACTATACATATATCCAGAATGCAAAAATCCGTACAAGTCCAGAAGTCCAGAATTCAACAATATATAAAGATGAACTATATATATATATATAAATCCAGAATTCAACAAACATAAATCCAGATCCCAGAAACTCATATACAAACATAAATCATAAACCCTAAACTCATTCCAAATGCACGTGGGTAACTGCTCACTACGCAATGCATAGAAAAAAACCCTAACTCTAACTATAACCAAATAATTACTTTATTTTCATTCAATTACAATTGAAATGCAGAATATAGTTTAAACGTGAAAGGATTCAAATAAAAAAGAAAAGGAAGAAAGATAACTTGGAGCTTTTGTACTGTGACTGCTTCAGATAAGCCCTCATGGTAGGATTTGAGGGTTTCGTCCAAAACAAGATAAATCCCTAAACCAAAACAAGAGAAATCCTGAAATCCTTAAATCTAAACCAAAAATGTAAGGGATTACAAATGAAGAAACGCAATGGTGTGGAGGACTTACAGTGGCAGGGATTATGGACTCGTGACTCGCGGCGGTGTTCTCTTCTGGCGGTGGACCTCACGATGGTCACGGTGGCTCGCTCGGTGGGCAGCTGAAGAAATGCGGTGGCCAAACGGCGAGAATGAGGGCTTGCACAGAACATAGATGATGAGTAGCGAGAGTACCGTGCACGATCATGAAAGAAACGCGCGAGACCTAAATTTAAAATTTTGACATTTAACATCGGTTAGAAAAGGAACCGATGTTAAAACTCACTTTCAACATCGGTTGCTTTTTAACCAATGTTAAAACTTACTTTTTAACATCGGTTGCTTTTTAACCGATGTCAAAAGTCACTTTTTAACATCGGTTAAAAAGCAACCGATGTTAAAAGTTTGTTCCATCAACCATTTATTTATAAGTTTGCCACCGCGTCTACTTTTAACATCGGTTTTAAAAATAACCGATGTTAAAAGTGTGCTTCCTCAACCATTTATTTACAAGTTTGCCACCGTCTCCATTTTTAACATCGGTTTAGAAATAACCGATGTTAAATCCTGACGTTAAAAAGGTATTTTCCACTAGTCAACCTGTTTAACTCACCAACCTGTGATGGGTCTAGATAGGTTGGCTATTTTTTGGTTCACAAAAAAGTGAATCGGGTTGGGTTTGCTCACTTTTTTGGCCAACCCATGGTGAGCCATTTAACCCGAATGAACCAAGTTGACTTACTTTGACAGTTCTAACGAGGACCCTCGTTCAATACTCTTTCTATGATTAAACCTTTTGCTACAGGGTAAGAAGTAATTAGAATTTAAATCATTTTCATTATATTTTATATATCAATTAATTGTCTGTTAATTTTGCATGACTTGTTTTTCTATTTAGGTTCCATCCATATCCAAGACTGCGTCGAAGGCCATCACATTGATCATAAGGTAGCGTTTTCGCCAGCCGTGGATCTCATGGGGAGAGATATCCAAGGATGATCGGCGTATATTCTACAATCATTTTAAGGTAAGTTAATGACTTGAAATGAATATTAATAATTTAATTTTTATTTTCATTTATTATTAGATACTAGTTATTAATTTTCTCCCAATATATAGAAGAAAGTGATATGGAGACTCGAGTATGAGGATCGGATCAAGAAGAACTTTGAATCGAGAGTCTCTCACAGGCTCTCTGAGATGTTGAGCAACGCTCAAAATAAAGGTAAGATGCCCCCTTGGATGGGAGTTGATGTTTGGAATCGCCTATCCGCATAGTGGAATATACCTACTTATCACGAGAAGTGTGAACGAGCAAAGAAAAATCAGGCATCCGAAAATGATAGGAGCCAACACACGGGTGGCTCCATAGACTTTGACGATCACGCCCTTCGAATGGTACATACGTACGTACGTACATGTGTTAAAAACATTCATTTTTAACTTTATACTTATATATTGAATTGAATGTTTATTTACCGTTGACATTTTTGTTTGCAGGCAGAGGTGCTCGGTCGAACCTATATCCTGATGAGCTCTTCGAGCAGACCCATGTACGGAAGGATCTCGATGAGCTCTTCGAGCAGACCCATGTAAGAAGACTCACATCTACATGATGCTTATAATTTGAAAGTTATGCATAGATTGCAGAATGAAGTCATAAAATATATTTGTTGCAGTAAGCTTCAAAGAAATGAATTGTAAGAAAAGCCAAACATGAATAGATATTAAGGCTATGTTAAAATATTTATGAAGTTGGACTTACGCTGAACTTTTGTAAAGGAATTTGTCTATATATACCTTGTGACATCCTGGGACTATGTTTTGTAAAAACCTTAATTTTTCATTGATTTTCCCTCTTTTAACTTGAATAACAATAAATGATAGATATTAATAAGTCCCCATTCATCTTAATCAAATAGGCAAGAAAATTAGCAAAAGTCATTGAGTCTATTCTTGTTGATTTGATTCTTTCTTGCTCTGAAGAAAGGGGAATTAAGAATTATACCCTTTTTGTTATACTGTGACTATCAGTAACTTAACCTCTTCAGGCTGACATGAATCATTTCCTTTGGTTTCTCATCTTCTATTGCATTGCTTTTAAATCTCTTACCTCTGTCAAAACTATAAAAATATTCAAAGCAAATAACAAATCAATCTTTGTCACATAGAGATCAAGACTCATTTTCTAAACCATCTTAGCAATAGCACGGTAGGCAGCTATCGTTATAAAATAAACAAAAACAAAATGCAAAATGCTAAACTAAACATTTGATTAAACTACTAAAGACACAAAATGCATCAAAGCATTAAACTGGATCATATTGATCAAGTAGGAAGCTATAAAGAAAAGTAAAATATACAAACACACAAATAAGTAGGCTATAAACAAATCAACTCATTAATATCCCAATAGGTCAGTTAATTTTCTTTTACTAACAATCAGTAATACTATGGATTAATTTTCCTTTACACTTAAATCAGTCCAGAGAACAAAAAAAAAATGATATTTAGTAACTTGATTGCCCAAACTAATTTTCAAAATTTTCTCTCCAAAAGTTTTCACCAACAATTGTAATACATATAATTGTAATATTTTTGTAAGCAAATTTCGTACTTTTTCCCTTCTAATACAGTTTCTTATTTCGTAAAAAATTACTGTTATTTTCTTCCATCTATTCAATTATATCTTGATAGCAAATAATATTCCACAATGTAATTGGTAATATTCCACAATTGAATACTTTAAAAGTAATATTTAAAAAATATATTACGGTAACTAAATAATTAAAAAGCTTAGCACCAAAAAATCTATAATAATTAAATAAAATATTTATAAGTGACATTTAATATTCCAACTCCATATAAAAATAAAATAAAATAAGAAACAAAAAATATAAGTCAATATTTGATTCAATTATCATAAATACTTAGATTTATATTCACATTATTTATAGTTTAATAAAAATTAAAAATAACCATAAAACATAAAATTAACTTCATAAAATCAATAAATATTGCATAATGAGTAAGGAAACTTTTTACACGAGTGATTTTACATTTTACCCTCAATTACTACCTTCCTTTTATATATAAAGATATGATTCCATTTGACGACACTACTCCTCACTACGTCCAGTTTCATATGTCCATTTAAAAATTTTGTTTTCTTGTTGGAACCCCAAAGTAATTAATTAGGGTCTTTGGCTTTCTCATGGGTCTACGGAATATCCCCACAAGCTTAGGTCGTTTGAACCCTCTATGAGACTAATCTTCCTTTGGGTACTTAGGCACAATTATGGTTCTTCGCCCCTCACCAAGGATGTGTTTTGCGGGATCCGAATCAAGATCCTCTCCCACAAGTTCAGCCCGCGCAACCAACTGAGCCACACCCATTAGAAAACTAATGAATTTATTTATAATTCCCTTTGAATTAATAAGCAAGAGATACATTAGTAAAGGGATAATAATATTGATGGAAATCAAGGAAGTGTTAATACAGGAAAATATTTTTTCATAAGCTTTTTAATGAAGAACCACATAGGCAAGTTTGACATCCTATCTTGACCAAAAACCTTAAGGCAATGAGTCTATGAGTCTTCCAACTTATATACTTTACTTAACCCATTATTTATCAATATGTTGAACTTCTGACACTCACCCATGAATTCCCAACAATGTCTCCCTAAAGTGTGAGTTGGGTCACTCATCTTCGAGGGAAAGGCTTTCGAGTATTTGATGGTGTCACCAAAAGCTCAATATGCTTCCAAATTAGGCCATATATGCTCTTCTAGATCTTCATACTTGGATTGTTGTATTTGTATCAACTCGGAGATCTTCTTTCACAGATGCCACCAAATGAAGAACCACATAAGCGGACATGATTCCACATTTTGATCCAAAACCTTAAGACAGTGGATTTATGAGACTTCCAACACTCACACTTGAATTCCTAACATATATTTTATGCATTTAAATAGAGTGTAATTCAGTCAATTAAATTTATTTGGCTGATCATAATCGAAAACTTTTAATGATTTTCTTAATTCTTATGTAACAAACTCAACAGACAAATAATAATGGAAGAGAAAGTAATTGAAACCTTCTTGGTTTTCTATATAGATAGAAAAAATGAAACAAAACTCCATCTAAACTAAGCAATAGATACTGTGAAATTAATGGAAGGAGTAGTATTTTTTACCGAGTAAATAGCCAATTTGGTCCCTGAAAATATAAGGCGATATCAACTTAGTCCCTGAATTTAACGAAATAGCAAAAACGTCCCCGAAGTTGTAAAACGTTAATCAACTTGATCCCTCCGTCAATCTCAGTTAGCTGACCCCGTTAACGGTGCTGATGTGGCACGTTAAGTGCCCTATTGGCACTGTTGTCACTGGTTAGGTGGTGTCCACGTAGTCAGGGAACAATTTGAAACTCTGAACCAGGGACTAAATTGATACTTGCAACAATCTCTCTCTCAAATTGGTAGAGGAAGCAAAGAGAGAGAGAGAGAGTAGAGAGAGAAAAGGGAAATAGAACGAAGAAGAAGACCGTTGCAAGTATCAATTTAGTCCCTGGATCAGAGTTTCAAATTGGTCCGTGACCACGTGAACACCACCTAACCAGTGACAACGGTGCTTAACGTGCCACATCAGCGCCGTTAACGGCATCAGCTAACTGAGGTTAGCGGAGGGACCAAGTTGATTAACGTTTTACAACTTCAGGGACGTTTTTGCTATTTAGTTAAATTCAGGGACTAAGTTGATATCGCCTTACACTTTCGGGGACCAAATTGACTATTTACTCATTTTTTATCATAAAAGACATCCCCTGTTAGTAATAGATGTTGTGAAAGTCTTTAAGATTAAACCTTCCAATAGTCTTTTGGTTCACACGAACTTGAATTTTGAATGTTTAATCAAAATTTCAGTCCTTTTTAACACTGAAGCTATACTACTCAAGTGCCATATTCAAACCCAAGGCCAAGATTTTCAGTCCTTTGTTAGCATAAGCACGGGTATCAATTCTGAACAACTATAGTTAGATGATGCTGGTATTTAATAAGAATTTAGATGCAGACACAAGGGCCCAGAAGGGTGTGAGGATGATATTGATTTTGTGCCCAATGACGATCAGCGTTCAAAGTAAAAGGGTATGCCATGTTTGCTATCTCTCTTATTGAAACTTTATCGTGGGAATCCTCCACAATCATTGAAAATAGGAAAGAAGGAAAAAGATGGTTTTTAGAAAGAGAGGGAGCAAAGGATGCTACGTAACTGATGGAGCTAGCTAGCTAACTTTTCCATGTTACAAACGTTTTAGGGCCATGCAACTGACAATTATGTCTAATCAGAAACCTCAAATGATTGTGGAAGCCAAGGGAATCACGTGAAATTTTCTTATGATAATATATGAACATTACACATAGAAAAAAATCAAGTGCAAGAAAAAATTAATGGGTACCCAGTACTAATCAGAATGGCAAAATTTAAACGAAGGAGGAATCTAGCTCCAGCAAATCACATGGAGGATTAAAGTAGGGGTAAGAGTTGTCTCCTCCTCCGATCAGAACCCCACGTTCTCTTATTACCTGGAAGTTAGTGAAAAAAGAATAAATGTCTCAATATCAGTGTTAACCAGCATTTTTTTGTACTGAAAGATTTGATAAAATATATTCAAAGAAAGGCAATAGCCTTTTCCTATCTTTTAATCTCATCAATATCACTTTGAGATTTGATTTTTTTGACCCTTGCATGTTTTTCAAAAAAGAAAGATGAGGTTTCTTCTAAAACTATACTCCTTTCAACGAACCCATCTAATTGGAATTATTGAATGTTCTTCTGTTTTGATTTAGATGTTACACCTTGCCTGCACATTACAGCTTATATAACCCCACCACCACCTACCGTGATTAAATCACTTAATTTCACCAGTAATGTCTTATTTAATTGCTCTAGCTAGTTAATTAAAACAATCTTCGCAATAGAACCACTTCTCTGATTGACAACGAAACACGCAGTACACGTTCACACATATATTAGAGAAGGAAAAATAAAAAAAACAACTCGAAATCAAAAGGTCCTAGCCAACAACCATTGCCTGGAGAGCATGATGATCTCAGCATGCAAGGACTGCGACACTTAGGGGGAGACCTTTCGCCTAATTAAGCTAGAGCCAGTTGTTAATTATCCTAAGTTTGTCGGCGAATCACTCAACCAGTTTTGGCTTCACCGTGGTTAATGTGGGTCGTGGTTAATGAGGGGGGGAATTTTATCAACCAACAGATAATTTAATTTAACTTTTACCCTATGATGAGTTATATATATATATATATATATATATTAATTTTGACTGTGAGACTAATCTCCCAATTATATTTTTATAATTGGTTAATTACTAACTAGGAGTACTCGTTGATGTTTATCATTTATATTTTTATATTTTGATACTTTTAGACTTAATGAATTAGTTATGTTCGTGCTTACTTTTATTGAATTATTCTTATTATTAGTTTATTTATTTTTCAGATTAAATTGAATAAAAAATAGAAAAAAATGGAGATAATGATTCGATTTTGAAATCTAGAAAATTTTAGATTAATATGAGAAATTTTGAAGATAAATCTTTTATAAGAGATCCTATTCAAATCCTAAATTTGAGGTAAATATATTTTGATAATACATAATAATCAAAGAGTTAAAAATCTAGCAGTCTCTTATACTTAATCTATAAATATGACGCGAAGAGATGTATAGAAGGAGGCAGAAAAATGGAAAAAGTTTAATCTAACTTCAGAGGAAGGGATCAACAAGAGTGAAGATATCTCCTTTGCCCCTCGCATGGGTTCTTCTTGCTAGGATGAACATGTAACTTAATTTGGATGATGATGTATTTGGATTCTTTTAATTTAATATGAGTCATCTTATTCAATTGAGTATTAATTTATTCTTATTCTTTTTTATTTGTGATGAATAATTTATTCTTATTCTTAATATGCTTTTACGAATAATTGGCCACTCACATAAATTGATCTTATGTGTTGTGTTAGAAATTGAAAAATTTGCGCATAACTTAAACCATGTGATAAATTAATATCATAATCATAACTGTGTAGGAATAGAAATCTTTGGTTGTCTTTCACCAAAAAAAAAAAAAAAAAAAGAGAGAAAAGAAATCTTTGGTTGTCTGGATTTGGCTTAAGATTAAATAAATCATATAATGTCTTTAATGAAAAGAAATTTTGATGCAACGATTGGAGTTGTTGCCATGTGACAGGTATATACGCTTCTCTAGACCTCGCACATGGCAAGAGTTTTATAGCGCTAGGTTATACCCTTTAATAATTCCTTTAATTTTTGGGATTCAATCAAGAGGTTAATTGGGTTTCTAAAATGAAAAAGAATTGATACACTAAACAATTGCGTTTTAGTAAAATTAGGAAATCCCACTCTATCACTTGATCAATTAGAACTTAATTATTATTTATAAAAAAATAGAACTTAATTATTAGGTTAGAATCTCAATTATTAGTCAGAAAAACTAAGTGAAGTCGGATCCCTAATCACATTTTAATTTCAAAAATCCAATTGATTCTTGTTCATTTTATTTTTGAAATTTGTCTTTAGTTAATATTTTATTTTCATTTTTAAAGTTTATATTTTGCTTATCTCAATTAATTCACCGATTAATCCAAAATTTAAAAAATCCAATGAACCAAAAATGGTAAATTCAATCTCTATAGAAACAATACTCTACTTACTTTATATTTTATTTGTACCATTCGGAATACTTGACATAACTATTTTTTAAAGTAGCCAAAACAGCTCACTTTCTATGACATCTAACCTTTATTGGTTTAGTATGGTTATATAATAGGAAGTAACATTTTTTTTAGCTAAAATCTTATTTTCCTCGGGAAAAGCAAGGATAGAAATCGATTCTTAGTACCGAATGCGAAAATTCTTACTAATTAAATAACCACTTATATCTTTAATTAATTTATTACTTAATTGAAATCTCCTTTTCTTCTGATTTTGATCTTTGGTTGAATATCTCCACAAGCATAGCTGTGAAACAAACCCTTGAGTTGGGGGTGAAGGTTAGGTAAAATCCTTTCTAAAATGACGACTTCAAAATTTGAACATCTGACATTGTTGATGAAGTTCACCTGGGGGGTAACAGTTCACTTTCACTTTGATCAAACATTATTGGATTCTTTCTCTTATGATCGATTATAAATATTTCCATTCATTTTACTTTCTTTACTAAAATATATGTTATAATTTCCTTTTAATTTTTTGTTTGATCATTATTGTGAAATTTTCTTTGTACTACTCGTCGGTCCCCCTCTTCGTCTAAAAAGGGGAAACTATTTTAAGCCATGATGGTATTGGGACAAGGTAATTAGATTCTCCTTTCTTATCAATACTATTATACTTACAAAGTTTTCTTGACAAAGCCAATCGGATAATCAGTGGTGGGCTTTGGGTAACAATGTCCTATTATATATTGATAAATAGGTTCGTAGACCTTCTGGTGGAACATTGTCGTGAAAAAGTTGATAGGAAATTGCCAACCTTCAATCCTAACATCAAGAGAAAGATAAACATGAGAAAATATAAAGATAATAGAAATAGAAAAAGAAAAAGAAAACATAGTTTTGGTGTCTAGCTTTATAATGAAATCTTAGTCGAAGCATATATATAGTTGATAAAAAAGGAAACATTGCTACTCAATGCATGGAGAATCTAATAAAGGAGTTACGTACAGAATCTTGCTTTGAAATTGTATTTCATTTTTCTCAACTTTTGGTTTCATTTCATGAACACAAACAATCAATAAACTGACACAAAGCAAGTGATTCTTCTTATTCCGCATAATAATTAATTGTTTTGATTTGAAAGGAGTGCTCTTCGATTTAACGCACGAATCAGCCTGAGAAGCTTCGTCCTTTAAGGGTGTTTTACCCAAAGAGTTGTTTTTGATGATAAAAACTATTTTTAGCAGAAGTTTGTATGTTTGGATAAACTGATTAAATTTTAAAACATCTGCTTTTATGAGAAAAAAACTGTTTTTAGAGAAGTTTGAAGTTTGAAGCTTATTTTAAAGGTTGTTAGATTATTTTGAAACCAATAACAATCTTCTTATTTCACCTTAACAAAACTAACTACCAAACAAATATTATTAAATTATATAAATAATTTCATATCTTTTTTAGTAATTAACTATATATAAGTGATTTTTTTACACAACCTAAACAAAATAGATTATTTTATAATCGCTTTTCAGCAAACACATCCAAATATAAAACTGATTCTATTATAATCGATTATAACCATATAATCGATTGTTGAAATAATCAAATTTTCGCAACTGATCCAAATACACACGTTACCCGATAACTTTTGATACTGTTCTATGTAACTGTGTGTATAATGTATCTACTATAATAAGGGACAACAAAACAATTGTCATGTAAAACACCCTCAACATAATAGACGATAACATATGTTTGGGGGACAAGGCTCCTATTTAAGGTGTATATAAAATGAGTAAAAAATGATGTATTTATTTTTAAATTTTAGTTGATTGATATTATAATATATTGTAAATTAAATCAAGAATAAACATGTCATGCACTATGTCCAAAGAAAACGCTATTAAAAGATATACCTGTAATAGCGTTTCCTTAAAGTTACATTATATTTTTCCACCTTTTTAAAAGAAAAACACGCTTCAACTGGAATAGTGTTTCATTCTGGAAACGTAATTAAAGGGTATACCATCTTTAATATTGTTTCCTGAGGAAACGATATATTTCCCCCATTTTTATTGTAAAACACCCGTTCCACCTTTAATAACATTTTTTTAAGGAAGCGCTCCTTAGAGAAGCGCTACTAAAGAGAACGAGAACGGAGACAGACTTAAATGTTGGGATGAGCCCAACTTGGAGAAGACAAAAAGTGATCCACTGTTAGGGAGGATTTACATGTTTTTTGAAAGCCAATTGTGACTTGTGAGTGAGTATAATAATAATAATAATAATAATGGGGGATTGAGAGCAAGTTTAAGTATGTACTACAATTTCTGAAATGCAAAAAAAAGGAACTTAAAAGAATCCATTTTTTTAGAGGAATTGAAAAGTCAAATTAATCCACAATTTTTAAAATTAAACGAATTGTGAGACCCACGGTTGGATAAAGGAACATTGTTTTGGCATGGCCTGGTCAAAGACTATTAGAGCAACTTCAATGAAGTTGCTTAACAAGTTCTTAAAATTAAGGACGAATTCTTGTTCGGTTGCACCATTGGAGCAAGCTAATATGGATGTAACATATAAGGACGAATGCTTATAGAAGCAACCAGTTCTTATATAAGAATCACCAATAGAAATAAGAGAGAGAAAATAATATTCAATAACCCAATCACATTTAAGATTAAATAACAAAAAAAATGAAAATAAATATATAGGGTAACTTGTGACACTCATTTGGTAAACTTTCAAGAGATGTACCATTGGAGCATAAAGTTGCTTAAAGTCATAAAAAATAAAAATGGTGAGGTTGCACGATTGGACCCATAAAAATTGGAGTTAAGCAAATTAATGAGTTATATCATTGGATATGCTTATACTAATTTTAGAATTAAAAAAAAGCTAGTATGGGTTTGGGCCATCATCGAGGACCAAGTAGATCTATCCCTGAAAGAGAAAACCATTAATAGTGCTTACTCAAAAAAGTGTTACCTTTTCCTTTTTTTTTTAAAAGAAAAAATGCGCTCCTGAATACTATATCCATTTATGTTCACGGTCCCCTACCGCGCTTTCTGCTAGGTTTTTTTTATCAATCACATCATTTGGCTCCTTTATATAAGGAATGTCACGATTCATTTCCATTCCTATGTCTCCCCTTGAAGAATGTAAGTATAAATTCTTTCCTTTTTAATTTCCAAATTGTGATACTTATGGAATTACCTATTTAGTTTCCAAATCCAGCAGGGACATAAAGTTTGTGGTTTCTAAGAAGAAAGTCGCGATTATTTCTATTCACATGTCTCCGTTTTAAGAAGGTAAATATGAGTTCTTTCCTTTTTAGTTTTCAAATTGTGATTCTGATGGAATTTTCTTTTTAGTTTCCAAATCCACATCGCAAAATATGGGGTTTGTAAGAGGAATGTAGCAATTTTCTTTAACCCCCTAATTTCTATGTACTAACAATGTAAAGTTTTTTACACTGTCAACCAATCATCAATCATGAATTTTTTCCTTTTTCAATTTCAAATCGTGACACAGATGGAATTTTCTTTTTCTTTTTCAAATCAGAGACCCAAAGTATGAGGTTTCTAAAAGGAATATCTTGATTTATTTAATTTTCATTCATATGTCTTCGTTTAAAGAAGATAAATTTGAGTTCTTTCATTTGTAGTTTTGATATTGGCAGAAATTTTTTTATTTTTCAAAATCCAAAGACACAAAGTTTGAGGTCTTTAAAAGGAATGTCGTGATTTATTTTTATCCCTATGTCTTTGTTTGAAGAAGATAAGTATGAATTCTTTCATTTTTCGTTTCCAAATCGTGATACCGATGAAATTTTCTTTAGTTTGCAAATCCAGAAACACAAAGTATGGAGTTTCTAAGAGGGAATGTTGTGTTTCCTTTCTATTCTTATATGTCTATGTTTGAAGAAAGTAAGTGTGAATCATTTCCTTTTTAGTTTTCGAATCGCAATCCCACCAAAATAATTAACAGTATGTTATGTGTAGAATATCATTTTCTTACTTTAAATTTGCTTTTGAATTTGCAGGTTTGATCATTGAATACAGGAAATTATGTTTTTTTTTAAATGGAGAAAAGATAGCACTTCCTCAAAAAAAATCACTATTAAAAGCGATAACTTTAATAGTGTTTTTTGAAGAAAAGCTACCGTTAGTACTCCTATGATAACACTTCAGAAACGTTATTGTTGGTTACCCCTTTTAATAGAGGATAAATATATAACGTTCAAAAGCGCTATTAAAGTCCTAGAAAAAAACGTTATTTTCTGGGGTAGTGTGTATTTATTTACTTCCTTTAAATACGAAACTTATGTAAAAAATATGTTTCCATATTTGTGTGTGTGCCCCTTCTAATTTTCGAAGGCCAGGGGTTTACTTAATAGTTAATATTCATTATTACGTCCTTTAGAAAAGAAAAGAAAAACAGATGCAATTATTTGCACCTGATTCATATCAGTAGGTGCCTTTGAGAGTTGTACAATTAGCATTATTCTTATAAATATATCAATGTATCAGAAACAGTATCCTGAGACCGGAGGCCCCCTTGATTAAAGTGACTTTGTTTAACGGAAATAAATTTTGAGTCTTGCCAACCAATTGAAAGCAATGTTTTTTTATTTGGAAGGTAAAAAATTCCAATTCCATACATCAAGAGCATTACTTTTCTATGAAAACTAATTTTTTTAATTCACTAGTTGGTGCCTTAAGAGCATCTCTAATAATATACCGTATTGAATTTACTTAACTTATTTTTTATGTGTATTATCATGTCATATCATCATTTTTTTACTTTAAATATACTATTTTAAACAACTTTACACTCTAATAATATAACTCTTAAAAGTTCATCAAATAGATCTCATTAATTACTCCACAACTTTACTTACATCTATTTTCCTATATCAATTTTCGGGAGAAAGTCTCTATTATTTTTTTTTATTGGTGATTTTTATATAAGGACTTGTTACTTATAGAAGCAATTGTCCTTACATGTGATATCCATGATATATAACCTTACTCTAATAGTGCAATCCAACAAAAACATGTTCTTAAATTTAAAAACTAGTTAAACAACTCCAACTGAAACTGCTACAAGGATACTAACTCTCATTTCCATAAGTTGTGTAGTTTTCAACTCACACATTTCCTCACTTTTACAATCTGAGCCACTCTAAAGAAAGTTTGTATTTATAGAAAGTGAAATGCTAATCGGTGTCCTGAGAGCATTCACAATCCAGCATCCATATTTTTACTTTTTGGCTTTTTTAAGTGGGTCCCGCGTTTATACATAACTCATTTTTATTTTTTACAACTTATGTACATCATCTTTCCAATCATGCACCTTTAAAAATTTTACTAAATGGGTCTCACAAATAATCTCACATCATCACATTTATTGGTTTAAATGGGTCTCACACAAAAAAAAGGACATTATATAAGAAATTAAAAAAATAAATTTTGTATGGTAATTGGTGTAATTAATATATAGAGAATTGAAGTTTTTACTTTTTCAATGAAACATTCCTTTTTTTTTATTTCTTAATTAATATCGTAAGAATATTTATTAGCAAGATTCATCCAAATTATGTGTCCAAACTAAAAAAAAAAAAATAACTTCATTTGGGAGACGGAATGGAATCCGTATCTATCTGAACATGTATGTTTTAATAACTTCCTTTCTGATTTGTTTATTAGTTCTATTATACATGTTGATTATGGAGAGACAGAATTTTCAAAAAAAGAAAATACTAAAATTCAAATAGGGAAGAGTCAACTTGTATAACTTTGATATATGGCTTTATCGATAAAGTAGATTGATGTATAAAGGTAATCGATTGTATAACCAATTTAAGGCCAGCAGTGAATAAAAAAAAAACGCAAAACATTTTATCCCAGTTATGTCAATAATTCAGAAGATTGGTGTCCAATTTATCCTTAAAATACAGCTTTCTACTAGGCAGTAATGAACCATACTTCGGAATCTACGAATGGAGAGAGTCATAAATAATTTTAGAGTAAATCATCATTTTTATCTCTGAAAGTGTGAGACACACGCTATCAATTCAGTCCCTAAAAGTAATTAAATTATGAAAAAATTCCTGAATGTTAATTTCTTTAGTAAAATTAGTACTTGACAAGGACTAACTTGACTAACGAAATTAACATTGAGGGACTAATTTGACTGACAAAATCAATATTGAGGGACTTTTTCATAATTTAATTGCTTTCAGGGACTAAATTGATAGCGTCTCATACTTTCAAAAATGAAAATGATGGTTTATTCATAATTTTATGCCAAGTAAGTGAGGGGCCTCTGTAAAGTTGAGGTTACGAAGAAAGAGTAATAAATTTGTCAAAAATTTTTTTACACAATGTTAATTTTTCCAATTTCAATTATTTTTTGATTAAAATATTATTTTATACATAATTTATCATATTTGATAATTAATTTAAATTTATAAAAAAATTGTTTTTGGGGAAAAAAAGTTGTTTTATGTCATATAATTTGTTTTAACTTAAGATTGTTGTGATCTGATTATTTTTCATTTTCAAAACTCTTTTCCCTACTTATCCATACAAAACTAACTTCTAAATAAATATTATTAAATTATATAAATAATTCCATATCTTTTTTTCGTAATTTACTATGTAAAAATGTTTTTTTATACCATCCAAACGAAATGAATTATCTTAAAATCATTTTTCAGTAATCATACTCAAACAAAAACAGATTCTGATTATAATCGATTATCAGCATAAACTGAAAAAAAATAGATTTTCAGCATAATATATTTTTTTCATCTTTCCCAAAGTCAATAAATATGAATTGTAAACTTTTTTACAGAATGAAAGTATGGTTAGGCCTATTAATCTATTAAGAGTCAATAAGGGTACGTTTGAAAAACTTATAGAGAGTTTATGAAAATAAACTTAAGTAAATAATTTATGAAAATAGTTTATGGTCTTTCTATAAACTCATTTTAGCTTATTTCCATAAATTTGTCCGAGAAACTTATAAAAATAAAATATTTTTAACTTATTTGAAAAAGAGCTTATTGAATAAATACTTAATTAAGCTGTTTACCAAAACACATTCTAAATATTCTACATTATTTCGAAAAAATAGATCTGACAAAAATGCTGACCCTTTAGTATTTTCGATAAAAATATACCTGTTGGAAGGTATAATCTTAGTATTCCGAACGGAATCAATATATTTTGAAGTGTAACAAAGTCGATCGTAAATCAACTAATTTATATTAAGTAAGAGTGCTATCAATACACTTTAGCATTCCCTTTCTAAATCACTCTCTTTTATTTATTAAAATTCGAATAAATCCCACTAATTTATGTGGGTCCCACTTGAATTCTATAGGATTCACATGAATTTCAACCAATATGAGATGATGTGTTGGAATTAGAGTGTTACAGAGTTTGTTGTTAGCATTTCTCTTATATTAAATCACCTTGGCTTTACAAGTTACAACAGAGTAAACGTTTCTGCATCACCTAAATAACAGAATAGCCAACTCCTATCAGCTGCTAAAAACAAAAGACAGAATCAATTTCACCTAAGGCTACTTACAACAGAAGCAAGATAAAATTGCATCAGCTAAAAAGCAGAAATACCAAACTCATAACAGCCGCTTACATCAAAAGACGGAGTCAATTTCAGCTAGACTACTTACAACAGAGTTTACATTTTTGAATTAAGCAAAATCCTCATCAGGTAAGTGACAGCAAACACCATTTACAGCAAAAAAAACCTTCATAAATGTTAGCATTTATAAAGGAGCAAAACAGCAGTGCACCATGCATAAAATTTATCCTAGCTTCCCGCAAACCTTCTGATGCATTCCTTTGGATTGATGCACCAATCCGAGAATAGAACAGGTTTCTCCACCGAAGCACTAAACCACTTCCATGACCTGCATTTGATAAGATCCATCAAACTTGTAGTGTCTGGTTGATTATCTTTAAAGATGACTTCATTTCTTTCTAGCCATAGAGACCACACCATCACATGTCAAACAATCAGACCCGTCTTTTTTTTAATTCTTTTTTCTTTTTTACCTATAAAAAGCTCTGTGTTGTATGAAGTGTTCAATCTTGTGTAGTTATTATCTTCCAAGAAAATTGCTTTCTAACCACCGGCTTTAACCCCCTAATTTCTATGTACTAACAATGTAAAATTGTTTACATTGTCAACCAATCATCAATCATGGTATGAATGATTTTTAAGGTAGTTAAGATATTAGTCAATTTTTTTTACTCATGTGACAATTTATGATTAGATGTCTATATAAAAGGGCTTTATACTGTCAGTATATAATAATTAAACAACTCTACTCACCCTGCTCCACTATGCTCCAGTGACTGTCCACTTATATTAGAATATATGAGCCATGCACAACATATAACAAAGCCATTTGACTTCAATTCAATTTAGTTAGCATTTAATTGGCATCAGGAGATGCCAAATCTCACCCAAAAGAAAAAATTAATTGATGTTAATTCATTGTTTTTAATAATATGACAAAAGTACCACGCTTGAAATGACATTTGACTCACATATATTATGTTTATGAGTTAATTTATACATGCCAATCTAGGTTTTTTTACTTCGATAGTGTAATTTTGTTCTTGTATTACGGATCGAGTATAGTTTTAAAAAAAATAACAAATGTAGGGTAAGTCATATAATGTATCTACAAGACTACATAGCAAGTCATATTTCAGATATGCGACTTTATATTATATTCATTGCACATGGAAGTCGTGGTCCACAAACACGACTCGTACTTTTCATTTTTTTTTATTGACGGTATGCGAGATGTATAACTTTAATTTTTTTCTTTTAAGAAAAAAATTGAAGGAGTCGTGTCCTATAAACACAACTTCTTTGTTTGATTTTTTTGTAAGAAAAAGGACAAGTCGTGACCAACAAGCACGACTTGCCTTAGACCTTCATGCAATTCTTGTTTGCCGCGTGGCTTCATGTAAAGTTGTAGGTCACCAAGAGTGATGACATACATCACTGTTTGGTGTCACATATTGAAAGGGTTTGGGGTTTTGATGATGTCAAGAAAACTTGGTTTTTGTTTCAGCTATACTCAATATTAATTTATGAACATCATGTGAGTTGGGGTGGTTTTTGGTCACGGTTTGGTGCTACCCGGTTTGTTCTGGTATGCTGCAGTATTATTTTCGAAGTGTGGAACCTTGATGGTGATTTGGCCTACGTGATGTATGGTATTTAATTGTGGAAGAGCGTTCCATATTTTTGCAGGCTTTGGTTTTGGGGTGGTTTGCTTGCTGGATTATCAAGGGGAAGGTCTTGGTGCATTACCTCTGGAATTTTTTGCTGGCGTTTATTGTTGCTAAAGCATAAAGTGTTGTTGGACAACTTGGTTGAAGTATAGAGTAGGATTTGGTTATGTGGCAATTATAGAATACGACTCCTGCAGAAAAAAAAATATCTAAAGTCGTATATCACATGTACGATTCAATAAAAAAACTGAAGAAGAATTAAAAAGTGGAAGTCGTATTTCAGGTATACGACTTTCAATGCTTACTCGTACATAGCAATTATGACTTACCCTACATTTGCAATTTTTTTAAAACTACATCATATTGGTAATATCGGAACTTAATTGCACTATAAAGGTAAAAAAAAGCCTATCAATCTATTAGTAGGAAAAAAAATCTTTTATATGAACACATATATTTATACGTGTGGTGAACTAATTGTGCACTGAATTCTTGAGTTAGGCATAAATTCAAGATCATTAAGCGAATGTTGAGTCCAGATAACAATGATGAAAAATGAAAAGAAAGTTAACCTTATTTTCTTGCAAAATCTAATTAACTCTATATTAGGGATTGAATTTCAATGTTTAATAATATTCGACAAAGGCGAATTAAGCTCTCGGTAGGGAACAAAATAAAAAAAACACTTAGTGGACCTATGCTGCCTTGGTGTACGACGACGCCTTGGTGGTATCACGAAGACAAGGTGGTTATATGGCTTGAAAGACTTTAGATAAAGGAAGCATATACGGTGTTTATACCTTGAAAAGCATCTTCATGGTAGACAAAGGATGGAGACACCCTGAGACCCCATGTCGCTAAGAGATCCAATTTGACGCTCATTGACCACGATGCTCTCTAATCTATGACGTCTTACAGCTATCATCCTGACTTGTCGCTTTCATCTATAACCACTGTGACGACCTTGAACCTCAACCTTAACTGTAGTTTTCATCTGTTCACTCTGACGACCGCAAAATCCACAAAAGGTTATCAGTCCCGAAGACAATATATGCTGGTCAAACCTTGTTTATTACTGTTTTGCCCCTTGAAGCTCTATAAAATAGAGACTTTGGATCCCAAATAAAAGACAAAAAGAACAAAATAACGAAGAAGCTAGTCTCACTCATTATTTCTTCATTTACACAATTTTCCCTTAAGAAAACCACAATGTTCTTCATCCAAAAGAGTAACCATCAACCTTAGTCCAAATTTTCTGGTAAAAAAAAAAACTTACTCCATATTTATTATTTCTAGAGAACCAACCAACCAAAATACCATATTCGATCTGTATTGTAGAAGGTAAATATCACTCAAACACCATATTCTTCATTCCAAAGAATGGTTGCCGTTCAGTTACATGAGTAGGGTCGGCCCAAGGGTAAGGCCAGACAAGCCCTTACTTTAGGCTCCCAGCCCACCCCACTCAGCTCCTAATATATAGCCCACTAATTTTATGGCATCACCTCCATTTTGATACCTAATAAAAATTACACATATGAGACTCCCTCCCATATATTGTTCACTCTGAGGCCTCACCTAGCTTTAGATCTCACCTTATCTTGGGTCGCAAACAAGTAATACGGTGGTAAGACCGAGTATAGTTCTCAAGGATCGCGAACAAGTATCACTTCCCAAATTGAACCACTATTTAAACGATCGTAGGTTTGGAGAGAAGGGAGCTCATATATAAACATGCAATTGAAACAAAGAAACAATAAAATGTTTTTGGTATTTTTGTGAATTTTAACAAACACTTAGTAAGCAAGAAGGAATTTGATTCACAAATGGGTAAGATGTTGGCGTTTGATTACACTAATCTTCCCTCAACTGTTATGAAAAGGTTACTAACACAAGTCCTAGTCCAATTACGACAATCAAGCCTTTTGAAATACTCAAACCCTAATTCCTTAGGTGGATCAATCCTAAAACCCCAAATCAAACCCTAATTCCTTAGGTGGATTAACATGAGATTTTGCATAAAGAACCAAGACTTAAAAGAATGCAAGCACTTCAAGAACTATTCCTAGATACATGAAATACTAGGTATTTGATTCAATGAGCATGCATTAGCATCAACTTTCCAATTGTCTACCAAAGCAACAAATCATTCCAAGATTGATAAAGTCAAGGAAAGCATTAAGAGCAAACTCAAACACTCATAAAGAAAAAGGAACTTGTATTAAAACCAAATCAAGATACAACAGAGTTCAGAAAAGCTACCATCCAACCCCAGCAAAAGGGGATTTAGCTAGACATAATAAAGGAGACTTCAAAAGGAAAAGAAATGAACAAAGATGATGCAAACTCCATGAAGATGATGTTGTTCCAGTAGAAAAGAAACTCCTATTTCCACTTTTAGATTTAGAAATTCGTGCAGCTGTTGGGATGGCTCTCAAAATGGGTACCAAATGCTTAAATATCCTGTCAGGGAAATTAGCCAGCCCTGGACGCTAGGTTTCTGGCGTTGGGCACCAGCAAGACAGAGGGCGTATTTTCACCAGGGTGCCAACGCTGGGAGCTAGACACCCTGCGTCCAGTGCCAGCTAAGCAGAGAGCAGGTTCTGGACAGGGTAACTAGCACTGGGCGCTAGCTTCCCCACATCCAGTGCTGAACCCAAGCCTCACATCTTCACATTTTGAGGTTCTTCTTCCTCCCATAAGCTCCAACCTGCTTGAACAATTTCACTTTTCTCTTCAATCTTCCCACCTTCTTGATGAATCCTAAAATGATGAAGGAGAAAATAAAAATAAAAATGCAACAAAATAAACTTAAATTAACTCTAATTACAAGAAACTATCATAAACACAAACGCAACTAACTAAGACTCAAAAGACTCAAATAGGAACAAAACAAAGACAAAATTCTAGACAAAAGAGAGTAAAAACCATTCAATAAAGACACAATTACTTAACAATCTAGCGGATTATCAGTCGATCTTGTACATGAGTCAAGGTTCTAGTCAATTCTCTCAAAAGTCTATCATGATCGTGCTTTATCCATTCTTTCTGAGTCATGTGGATGGTCCAGAATTCCCCTCTTCTACACACATCTCACTAAATTTACGAACTCATAATTTATGAATCTTGTATTAAGTATTGTTTTAACTATTTTCCTAAATTTGGTCTGAAATATTCCTTTATCGTGTCCTTCGCACTAGCTAGCTATACTATAATAGATGCCGTTAAGTTTTCCCATTCATTCATAGCAGCATTCCATTTTCTAAGCACATAGTCGTATTTCTATTTGCTCTCCTCGTCCATTTTTTTTCTATCCTAATCATATATGTGTAATACTTCTACCTTTTGTCTTTTGTGTTACTTTCTAATCACATTTTTGTGGACGACGTTTACACATAGTTGGGATATATAGCTTATTTAATCGTTTATGTAATAAATTTTTTTTAAAATAAGTTAAAAATAATTTATTTTTATAAGCTTTTTTAACAAGTTTATGAAAATAAGCTAAAAAGAACTTATGAAAAGATCATAAATTATTTTGATAAACTATATATTTATTTAAATTTATTATTATAAGCTCTTCCAAACACATTAAAAATCAGAATAAAAGAAGTTGGAAGATCTGTCGCAATGTCTATGATCTCAAAGCATAAAGTTAATTTCATCTTTGTGCATTATTCAATATTATAATTATAAAAGCAGTTTCAAGGTTACCCTAACTAAGTCGGCAAGTTAATCAAGAACAATTTTAAATGTTGCTAAGATTATCATGATTACAAGAATACCATCTTTTCTGGCATCTTTTCTATTATTTATTTAATTAATCAATTCTCCGTTCGTTCAAATCTGCGATTTCAAGTAGTGCATTTAATCTTTTTTTTTTTTTGGTGCTTAATTAGTGCATTTAATCTTGACTGCTTAATTTGTTTTATATTAGTGACGCCTTATTTGTTCGTTCTTTTTTTTTTTTTTTTTGACAAGGAAGGACATTCATTCATTCAAATTGATAGAGTACATCGATGACAATACATATCCAAAAATGTTAAAAACTGAAAATGATGAAACGTGGATGTAAATATATTTAAAACTTATGATGTAGCGAAAAACTTTCTCCTACAAAAAATATAGGTCATTTAGAGCGTGGATAAAACAGAATAAAATATAAAGAAATAGTATATATATATATATAATATATATATATATATATATATATATATATATATATATATATATATATATATTTATTGTATAGTTGGATATTCAAAAACTAAATAGAAAACAGAATATCTTTTTCATGTTTAATAATTTTAAAAGTCATTAATATACTAATATTTTTAAGTTCACACAAAAATTAGCAAACATTTGGAAAAATGAAAATTTTGACATGTATATGTTTTGAATTTTTTAAATATCTAAATTAAAATTCTGAAAAAGTTAAATTATATAAGAACAAAAAATATATTTTAGAAAAACAAATTTGCCTTAAACATTTTGTTATAATTATACAAAAAAATTTAAATCATAGCTTCGTCAAAAATCAGTATAATTGTATATGAAGTATGTAATACATACATAGATACGTGATAATACTAGTTATCTCACAATTGTGTTTTTTTGGGTAGATTATCATTGTCAATTGCATGTTTTGTCCCTAAATTCTGTTTATTTAAAATTATTTAGTTTGTAAGGTTTCTTAGTGGTTAATTATATGTTTTTAGGTCCATTTTGATGGTATTTTAATGAATGTCTTCTGTAGGAAGCAATGGGATCAAGGCTTAAGCAAGAAGAGTTAGAAATTTATTTAAAGATAACCTCATTTGTGTAACCATAAGGACCAAACTATTGCAAAACCACGCAACCATCTATAATTTTCTATAGCTTTTTTGCAAAGATTATACATGCATGCTGTAGAAAAGGGTCTTCGACTTTTACAAGGAGATTCACAAATACACCCAACTATTTATAGCAACTAAACCAAATTAATCTAGAAATTTTGCATGACAATAATATGTGATGATCGACGGATTCATCTTCCTTATGATAAAACACAAACAAAATAGTTGCAAGTCATCTTTGCAAATCAACTTTTCTTTTGTTGGCATTCTATCTAAGGCTTTGTTTGGCAAAAATGACTGATGAGCTAGCTTATGACTGATAAGCTAATTTTTAGCTGAAAGCTTATAGCTTATAGCTGATGGCTGAAAAAAGCTAGCGGATTGAATTAGAAGTGTTTGGTAAAATTAATTGTTGAACTAGCTTATAAATAAATGACATAAAAGGACATATTTATGACAAACATAGTAAAGTGAGAATTTCATTAAATGAATAAGGGTAAAAATGAGAAAAAAGTCAATAAGTTATAAGTCATAAGCTAAATAAATTAGCTTATGAAGAAAAGTTATAAGCTCATGAGATAAGCATGTTTACCAAACACCTCTACTTTAGTCAAACTAGCTTATAAGCTAGTCAAATAAGGTATAAACTAGCTTATTGGACATGTCAAACAGAGCCTAAGACTATTTTTCAGGAGAGTGCTAATACTAATTTTTTTGGGTTCTAAAATAGTAAGCAGTAAGTTAACAATCCGGAGCCTGGAATAATATGGGTGAATCCCTTGCTCAAGCGATTTGTTTTTCATAAGGTGGAGATTAATGGAACAATTTGGGCTGTAACAAGAGAGATAATGTAAATTCTCTCCATCAATTCTAAGGAGATATTTAAATTTACGATGTTTTAGAACTCCAGAAGAGGAATATCCGAATATACAGTTTCAATTTTAATATTTGCGACTTTTTCTTACAATATGTCTGATAAAATTTAAAATGCAAGATATCGGTTAAACTTAAACCTAATTTTCTCTTTTTCATTTATTTTATTTTATAAAAAAACAAATACTCTTGAAAATTGGAGAAAAAACAAGCGTACGGACTTGTAGAGGGTAGGGGGACAAATATTGATGACAGGGTCGTTATCATATAATTCGAAGAATAAACGAACGTAAAGGACCTATATAGTGAGGTTGGTGGCATGGCCTTAAATTCCGCTATGACTTCAATTGTTAATTTATTGCTTTCCTTTCCTCTCATTATTCATTAATATTTGGAAATTTTCAATATATCAAAGCACTTCGTCTTTTGTCGTTAGGCGAGTTCCCAAAAGATAAATTAATACTAGTAAATAAACACCACAAACAAGTACCCTGTTACTTTCGTCTCTGTTTGAAAAACATATTATTAAAAGCTCAAAAGTTGTTGAAAAACATTTGGGTTCACTTGAGCAGGACCAATGGAGAAATCATATTAGCAATTTAAAACCATAATTATAATATTCTCATTTCTCAATCCCTACCGTCTTGCTAGCCCCCTGCTTAAAGTTGACTCTTAAATTGGCCAATTTTTAGCTTCTAAATTATCTCTAATTAACAACATATGCATGCTTCAAAGCATCAAGTTTTACAAGATACAGAATATAAAGCTGTACAAAGTAAAAATTAATTTTGTACAATATTATAATATAATAAAAATATAAATCTACTAGTCCCTCGCCTCTTGAGTGGGAGAACATTCTAAAAAACAACAAAGATATATAAATCAATTAAAAATGAAACTTCACCTTCTTCCCCAATATGTTTTCTTCCCCCAATGTGTCTTCTTTCCCAAGGGTGGCAGGCAGCCATGGTTGACTCCTCTCCAATCCACTGATTGGTTCAGCACGAGGGAGCCCAGATCTAGTCAACCGCTTGGCAACTGCTGGGCGAATCGCAGTGGAACATGGTGACTTTGGGCAAAATGGATTTGAATCAGGAAGGGAAGAAAGGGTCTTCTCTGCAACTTTGTACTGAGTCGAAGAAGGGTCGTTCATGGTTGTTGCAACCCTTCAGGAAAAAGACACATTGAAAAAGAAGGGCTAAAATTTCGATTCGATCATTGATATTTTTATTTGGATTCAATTTGGTCCTCTACGTGACTCCGGCTCATACTGTCACGTGCAGGACGTGCTAACTCAGCTAACCAGATTATTGCTTAACTGTGCCATGTCCGTTAAAATTAACGATGTTACTAATAGAGATGACGGAAACATTTGAAACTTAAAGGATAAAAACAGATTTTTCAAAGATAGAGGATCAAATCGAAACTAAAAAAATAAGATAAAAGACCAAAAATCTAATTTAGTCTATATATAATATCTACGGTATATAAAAAATATTCCACATTTTCTTTATGTTTTAGTGAAAGATTTGTAGAAGGATTTATAATTAGTTTTTAAAAATAAATTTTGCCTAGTTCCAATAGTAACTTATTTTGTTATATAAAAATATAACACACCGAATCTTTAATAAATAAGAAAAGGATCACCATCGGGATCATCATACACTTACTGTGTACTATGATCTCTTTGTTGATTGGATCTTGCTAATTAGTGTTCCAAAGATATTGGTTAAAAAATTCATAAAAAGTAATTTTTTCTTAAAAAATTAAGCATCTAATTTCTTAAAATATTAAATACACTCTTTTCAATAAACTTTTTCTTCTTTTGATATCTTAATCAATGTTTTTAGGGCACTGGTTAGCGATCTCCTTCTTTATTTGACTGTTCAACCCGCATCAACGAACCTTCGTATCCCCAATATTCCCCACAGATCGGTGATGAATTTAACTGGTTAATTAAAGAAAGAAGTTTGGAAACAGATGCAGTGGGTTGCTTTTTAATTTTGGTGTTTTCATAATCCTTCTGGAGGGAAATTCATGTGCTCCATTAGCCGAAAGGCAAAGCAAGGAAAGGCATGTTTTGTACGTTATAAGAACCATAAGGCAAATATCAGCTGCAAGTCCCTGTGGAGATCGATTATCTTTTTTTTAGGTGTACTTTTTTTTTGGTGTACTTGGGGACATTTTCTCTGAGTTAATATAGAATCATCAAGAAAAAAAATAAATAAATATATATATATATATATATATATATATATATATATATATATATATATTATATATAAATTCCATTTTCCTTTTCCTTAACTAGTCTGGCATGGAAAGTTTTCAGCACTGTTGAAAACAATATATTAGTGTGAAAGAGAGAAAGAGAAAGAAAAGGTGTGTGGACCAAAATCCAAACAAGGGCCTTATCTATACCTTACGTTTGATAATTTGAAAATTGAACCATTTCCCAAACAAGATAAAAACAAAAAGAAAGAGAAAAGGAAAAGTATCTACTTGCCGTAGAGTTTGCTGTAATCGTGAAAAATGTAAAGCCACTTTTTGGTAAAAGTCAAAATAATGTGGCTTACTGGTGAGAAATGTTTGTAGTTGGAATACAAAAAAATGAAGTGCTTACATAGGTTCTATGTTAATAAAGACCTTATCCACTTCCTGAGCATATATTAGTGTCTTCGGATTGTTTTTCCTAATTTTATAAAGAGGGGTGTATAATCCAATGCAATTCCAAGAAAGAGTTTCATAATTTCCTTTTTGTATTTAGAGACAAGTTATAATATTTTTCACTAATTGAAAATCTTATATTCTTGCTCCTGATTTTTCCCACATCACTATTTTGGAGGCTTTTTCATGTTAAAGGTGCGTTTGGATATACAGCTTATTTAAGCGCTTATGCAAAAAATTATTTTTTAAATAAGCTAAAAACAACTTATTTTCATAAGCTTCTCTGACAAGCTTATGGAAATAGCGAAAAACAGCTTATGGAAAGATCATAAACTATTTGTATAAGTTTAATTCCATAAGCTATTCTCATAAACTTTCTATAAGCTCTTCCAAACACATCCTAAATATTTTATGTCAGTACTTATTTTTCACAACTCTATTTTAGTTGCATGCATGATATTATTTCTACTAGTATGGTATCCTACAATAGTATCAGACTTGTAAGTTGTCGGTCACTATTCACATTGCTGATATTGTTCACTGTTATTATTCACATGTGTGGTTGTATACGTTTGCAGAAATTGTTAACATATATCGGATTTGTTCTATTGTGCATGCAATAATACATGTAATACTCCTAATGTATAAGGGTACTATTTATGGTAAAATTGTGTAAGCTGGTTTATTTGAAAGACAAATCACTGTCAACACAATAACAACAAAATAAGAGATTGAGAAGTTCAATCGGGGTAATTTCTTCTATGAAAACTGAAAATAAAGGCAATCTTGAGGAATGACAATTGCCTAGCAGCAATTCGATCAATAGGCAGATCCACAAGGATAACTAACAACGAGTGGAAGTGGAAGGAGATGAATAACAATATTATTGGTAACCTGCATCTATAGCAATGACATATTCAATATTATCAACAGAAATATGAGATGCACTTGTCAAATTGTATGAAGTCATGTCACATCAACAATCCAAATACGCTATTATTTCAACTTACATCGTTGTATTACAAAACAACATAAAATTAACGTGTTGGGCTTGTACTTCAAACTCTATCCGACTCATATGATCATCTCATATCAATATTACAAATAATAATGTTACTGATAATCTATCCTTTGATGATATTGTTGGTGCTATTCTTAAAGAAGATTAATCCAGACACAAGAATAAGAAGGATAAATTAGAAAATTCAAAGCAAGAAGAGGTATTGTCGATGACTAGAGGAAGATCAACATATATAATGTGGCTTTAGTGGGAGTCAAAATTAGAGTTAGATCAAAGTCATGAAGAAGGAGGAAATTCAAATGCTACCAATGCGGCATGAGAGGGCATGTGAAGAAAGATCGTTGGCATAACAAGAAGAATGCATTGAGTCTTTCGTAGCAATAAACCCCCAAGGATATGTTGCTAGTACTTCTGATAATGGAGAAATCCTATATATCGAGCAACAATTGGTTCTAAAGGTGAAAAACAACTTACTGATGTTTGGACAATGGATTCATGAGCAACATGACTCCAGGACGAGTTTGGTTTTGCACTTACACACCTATCTCAGAAGGACCTGTGTTCATAGCAAATGATCTTGTCTTAGAAATTGCTAGAGTTAGAACTGTCAAATTAAAAAAAATGTACGATGGTACTATTCACACAATTCAAGGGGTATAACAGGTTGAGGTATCAAAGAAGAATCTATTGTCTCTATTGGACAATTAGGTGACCTTGGGTGCAAGAACCATATAGAAGGTGGAATCTTGAAAGTTGTTAGGGGGTGCTCCTATGGTGAAGAAAGCAAAAAAGATCGATACACTGCAAAAGGCAGATGCATCAATTGCATTATACAGCCAAGAAGAGTCAATGATGATGCGGAATCATAAGTTTGGTCATATGCCAGAACGTGGTTTGAAGATTCTTGTGGAATGTGGCTCCTTTCTAGAACTCAAATCGGTAAACTTACATTTTTGTGATTGTTGTGTTACAAGCATGCATCATAGATTAATGTTTGATACATCAACTGCTAAAAGCAAGAACAAACTAGACTTGATTTATTCTGATGAGCGAAAGTCTCCAGAAATGTCCCTAGCTAGGAGGAGCAAAATATTTGGTATAATTCATTGATGATTACTTTAGAAGATTGTGGGTGTACCGAATCAAGAAGACAGATGTGTTTCTAGCATTTAAGGACTTCAAAGTAAGAGTAAAACTTGAATCTGTAAAGAGGTTTAAGTTCTTGAGGACAAACAATGGAGGAGAATATACATATGGCAATTTTCTCGCATTTTGCAAGAAAGAGGATATTCAAAGGCAATTTACAGTTGCACATATACCTTAGCAAAATGATGTAGTGAAGCATATGAACATAACTCTCCTAGAAAGAATGAAAATTATGTTTAGAACTACAGGATTAGCTAATTCTTTATGGGCAGAATCTACCAAAATCGTCTATTATGTGATCAATCAATCTCCGCCAACTACAATTGATTTAAAGACACCAATTAAGATGTGGGAAGCAGGCCAACGGATTATTCTTCCCTACATGTGTTTGGATGTCCTACATATGTGTATAATTCTTAGGAAAGAACAAAGCTAGAACCAAAATTCAGGAAATGTCTATTCTTTAGTTATTAGTTATACTGACATTGTTAAGGGGTATCACCTGTGGGATCCTACTGTCCGTAAGGTTATTGTCAACAGAGATATGATATTAGCGTAAAATGAACAACAAAGTGAGAAATTTGCAAGAAATGACAACACTACAAAATAGACTATTGCAATTCAAATATATGAGAAATTTGGAGAACAATTTTCTGAGGCAGAACCAAGGCACGAGGAACGAGAACCATATGAAGGCAATGATAAGCAGTTTGATGATCATCATGATGCCAGACTAGAACACCACATGACACTCAGACTATGTTATGGCAAGCCACGATGCATATGATCTTCTAACAAAAGAAGGAGAATCATCAGGCTGTGAGTAGTCCAGGTGCTTTTCTATGGATGACGACAATGCAAGAGAAAATGATGGTTTTACATAAACAAAAAAACATGGGAACTTGATGCTCTTCCCAAGGGTTGAAAAGTCTTTGGTAATATTTGGCCTATAAGATCAAACGAGATGACAATGATTAATTAGATCAATATCAAGCAAAACTGGTGGTCAAAGAATATGCTTGGAAAAAAAGGTATTGGTTTCAATGAGATATTCTTTCCACTTGTCAGACTTAACACTATTAGAGAAGTACTGGCTATGTGCGCTGAATTTGATTTACTTCTTAAACAGTTAGATGTAAATACTGCTTTTCTTCATGGAAAACTTGAAGAGATATATATATATATATATATATATATGTGTGTGTGTGTGTGTGTGTGTGTGTGTGTGTGTGTGTGCGCGCGCGCGCCCATAAGGCTTTAAATTAAGAACAAGGAAAAGAAAACTTGGTTTGCTGATTAACCAAATCTATATGTGCTATCTAAAGTAGGCACCAAGGTGCTGATACAAGACATTTGATTTCAGTATTAGCCTGAGATACAACAGACTAAGTTTGTACATACTACAAGGGGTTTGGTGAAGATGATTTTATCATCTTGTTGCTGTATGTGGATGACATATGTTGGTGGTAGTCTCCAACAAAGATCGAGTCCAAGAATTTAAGACATGGATAATGTGTTTGCTATGAAGGACTTGAGAGCAAGAAACAAGATTTTAAGGACTCAAAATTTTCGAAACAGAAAAGATATGAAGATTTGACTTTCTCAAACGAATTATTTGATGAAAATCTTGTGGCGCTTCAACATGCAAGATTATAAGTCAATCTTTACCTCATTTCCTGTCAATTATAAATTATCCTCAAGTACATGCCCTAACAATGAAGCAGAGATGATGGAAATGTTTTTTTATAAGCAAAAAATATATTAAAAAAGAGTACGAGGGGTATTCTAACCTATATATAATAATGAACCAAAAAGAACTCTAAAGAAAAAAGAGGCATGCAAAAAGCATCACAATGGAGAAGGTCATCCCAACTATGTTGGGGAGATGATGGAAATGTCTCTTGTACCATATTCATCAACGGTGGGAGGCCTTATGTACACAATGATTTGATTAGATATTGCTCAAGTGGTTGGGTTGGTGAGTTGATTTATGGCAGATCATGATAGAGAGCATTGGAATGCTTTTAAGAGGATCCCAAGATACGTACATTAAAGGAACCTCAGGTGTTGCATTAGAGGTTAGGTTGATTCAGATTGTGCACATGATCTTGATAAAAGAAAATCTACTACAAGGTATGTGCCCATATTTGCAGGAAGAGTTGTAAGCTAGTTATCCAAATTACAAATTGTTGTAGCTCTATCCACTACAGAAGGTGAATACATGGTAGCGATCCAAGCACACAAGGAAGCAATTTGGATTCAAAGTTTAAGTGAAGAATTCAAGGATAAACAAAAGAAGATTCTTGTGTATTGTGACACTTAGAGTGCCTTGCATATTGTAAGGAATCCAACCTTTCATTATCAAACACAAAATGGGAGTTCAATATAATTTTGTTAGAAAAGTTGTACAAGAAGGGGGTGTGGACAAGTAAAAGATTATCTAAAGTGAACCTAGGAGATTGATGTCGTGACGAAACCAACCAATATTTGATAAGTTTATATGCTGTAGATTCTCATATGACTTATCAAGATCGTAAACAATATATGCAATGTCTTCCGAGTGTTTCTTCTATATTTATATAGAGATGTATATTGATCTCCTATTTCAAGAGAGAATTATATTTCACTTATTGAAAACCTTTTATACATCACCATTTTTTTTTTAGGGTTTTTCATGTTAAATATTTTGCGTCAAATCCTATTTTCTGGACTCTATTTTAATTATGCGATATTATTTCTATTAATATGATATCCTATATTTGCCTATAGTTGAAGAAGAAGCAATGGGGCAGTTTTTCTTTTGGGAATTTTCTGCTTGGAATTCAAGTACAGTTCATGAAAACAACAATAAAAACAGCAGCCAATATAAACAGGTGGACTGGTCTGTTATATTTGCCTCAGATAAAAAACTGGTCCCTCTCGTTTTACCTTTACCCCATGATTAGTGACGAAATCAATATGCAAAGCTTACGTAATTATAAGCCCTTTGAGATTCCCTTTTGACTTGCCTATCTAAAGCTATGAAGACGCTTTATTAGCTCTCTCTTTCTCGCTCTCGATTTGAAAGTGTTGCATTTGTACTCATGCATGTTTGTGCGGAGCCCATGTCCTGGTGCACTTCCTTTTGGTAATAAAGAGTGTTGGTGCAATAGGACAAGCCCAGCCATGGGTCTGCACCTTCCTCTACAAACCGACAAACCACGTGACACAAAGATGAAGAGCGGAATGATAATTTGAAACCTGACCTTATTGATCATCATGATCTTACAAGATGAATTAAAGTAAGGTCCTTATAATTGCAGTTAGAAGAAAAAAAGATTAAATCATTATCAAAGTCGCCAATGAACATGAGTTTTCAATTCTTCTAGCTAGATATGCATCAATGACCCCCTCCTCTCCTTAGAAAAAAATAAATAAAGGCTTAAAGGCTTAAAATAATAATGGTAGACATCGTGATTAAGCAAAGACCCATGGTTGACAATGTCATCCCATCTAAACTTCAATTCCTTCCACCCTTTTCTTGTATATATCCATCTACATATTCTAATCACTTCCGTTTATGTATTGTGCAATATTATTCCATTTTGTATTTTTTGTTTTTTGGATGAAAATTAATTAGGAAGGAATATGAGATTCTTAATTCCGCACCACAAATTTCTACGAGAACTTATACCTGTATATTAGTATATACATATAACCTATATATCAATAAAAGAGATTATCGACCCAATTGAAGTAAAATGTATAATGCATGTATACTAGTAAGTAGTAACATTATCACATTTAACAGTACTCTGCAATAATAATCCTCTGACTTGATAAGAACTAAACATGATATATAAATTAAGACTAATTATTTCTATATATATCAATTAACAATCGAACAAGGGAGGAGGAGGAGGAAAAGGGATGTGGATTTTATTTTAATTGGACTACACTGACGTGTTCGACAGGTGGCATAGTGGTTCAGAGGATGATAATAACAAGGATGATGTGGATCGAGCAAAGTTCCACAGGTCAATCTCGCTGGTGTAATCCTGTGTAGGAGGACTGATGAAAGCAGCAGGAGCAGCAGCCCTAGTTTGTGATGATGCTGATGAGGATGATCGGAGGGTACTTGGCAATTGCAGATCATGCTCACCAGTGCAATACCCCATGGTGGGGTCATTGAAGCAGGCCAGTTGCCTTGAAGCCTCAGTTTGGCCATTCAGCTGAGAAGCAACTAGTTTATCAAGGGCTGCCCAGTTGGTAAGGCCACCACAGCCTCCTCCTCCTGATCCTACCACCATTGATGATGATGATGATGATGCCTCCAATAGATGATGATGTTGAACCGTGTTGGGGTCACCACCACGCACTTGGTGATGGGTTGTGAATGACCCTTCGTTTTCTGTGACCATCTCTACTGGAATAATGGGATGGTACTCATTATTATTAATATTAATATTATTATTATTATTATCATTGTCATTGTTATTTGTGTTATTCTGCTGGCTCTCCATGCTTGTAGATTTTGGACTCTCTAGGCTTGGGAGTTTCAAGAACCTGTCATGGTAGTTTCCATTGTTGATACCTGTGTCAAAAGGCCTGGCAAACCTTCCATAGTTGTTGTAATTGGCTTCGTAGTTCTCTTCCTTGCAACCCCTTCCCATTTGATGAAGAATTTGCTCCAAAGCTCCCTCCTCACAAGAATCAAACAAATGGCTTCTTCTGCCTTCCCCAGAGATGGAAGAAGCTAAGGGACTGTCTAGGGTTTTTAGATGGTTCTTCTTCTTGAATATTCTACACACCACCCATCCTTCTTCTTGGCCTGCATCTCCCATCACATTGGATACCTAAATTTTGTCACAAATTAAGAAAATCACACACCCATGTACACATAAGTTTTTTTTTTTTTTTATAAGCAAAATATATATTGATTAAGAGTAGAAAGACACGTACACATAAATTAAGTTGCTTACAACTTATTAATATTACAAATTAGAAACCATATATAACTACTAGTTTTTGGTTGAGTTGCTTACAATATTGGTGTCGCTGCTGGTGTTATTGTCATCTAGTCTATATTCATGCATGATCCAATCAGATTTTTGGCCATGAGGGGCTCGACCTTTGTAGAAAACCAAAGTCTTTCTCATTCCAATCCTCTTCCCGTTGCTGTATATCACCTTGTCACGGCCGGTGGCCTTCCAGAACCCTGCAGCCGTGGCGCGATTGGTACGCGTTCCAGTGGGATACTTCTTGTCTTTGTGGCTGAAAAAGTACCAATCGTTTTGTGGGGTGGTTCCTATTTTGCACTTCTCTGTAAAAGAAAAGACGATTACCCTCAAATTCATGAGATGACTCTTGTCATAATGTTATGTCGCAATATTCAAATATGTATATACATATTATTATATTACCTTCCTCATGAGATGCAAATCGAAGAAGAAAGTGAGCAAAGATCACAAGCAATTAACAAAGACTAGCAAAGCAACCATAATCACCCCAACGAAAAAGGAGAGAAGATATTTTTTTTTTATAAGCTAAATTTCATTAAAAAAGCTAACCGAAGCATAAATATAGCTAGCTATTTACGGTGAATTATCACCTTGTATGTCCCATGGCTCGAGCTTGTTGAGATCAACGTCGCGAATCACATCAAGGTCAATCTTCTCGTAGGAGACCTTCTTCCTCAAGTAGTACTGAAGAAGCTCTTCTTCAGTTGGATGAAACCGGAAGCCTGGAGGGACTTGAGATTGTCCATTCACAGATATACTCATGTTGTCCGGCATTAATTTAGTTAATTAAACCAAGAGAGTGATATATATATATATATAGTGAGATAAGAAGGGAAGATAGCTAGCTAGCTAGTGGTTCTAGATCCACAGGGGACCCAAAGAGCAGAGATAACGCATTCAGAATAGGTACACTACAAGGAAGGAAAGGAAATTATGGAAAGGAAAGGTAATGAGGGTGTTGTTAATTTGTACTGGAATGAGCATGTAAAGGAAGACTATATATATGTGCTGCGGGACAGAAAGGACCAAAAGATACACGAGAGAAATATTGTATTAATTAAAAACAAAAAAAGTAAGAAAAATAAAATTATTTTGTTTGTTTTAATATATAGTTGAAGGGACACCAGACACCAATAACCAATTGGGTATATGGGTTATAATGTAATGAAGTCAGTGGGGTTAAGTTTTACTATGCTCCGAGAAGTGCCACCTACCAAAAAATATGGAGAAGGAAAGTTTACTGTTGAGGGAAATTTGTTTGTGGGGTCCATGTGTATGCGGGTATCACTTGAGGGGCCCATTAGGATGGACGTTGGGGGCAATTTAGAAGAGTAAGGGCGAATGCCTACATCCACAACTACGACCCCTGACCTTAAAATCTCCACGGAAAAGCACCCTCACAAACAACCATGGACCATGGCCAAAATTAACCTATCTTTTTTTCCTCTAGAGACTAGAGACAGCCACCTCTCTCTTTATCTTTCTTTTATGCCTTTCTCTTTCACGTTTGGCTTGGGCAACCACCGCAACAAGAAGAAGGAAAAAAAAAGAATCACGGAGTAGGACCCGTTAGATGAAAATAAGAAAAATGTGATGGATGGCAACAAGTAATTAGAAACAAAATGCTTATGTAAAAAAAATAAGATATTTTATCGGAGAAATGACATTTATACATAAAAAATATTATATTGTATTTCATACTTTGTCCATTTTAAAATATCAAGGTAAAACAAAAGTGATGAAATGTTATTAACATACTCTTTTTAACACTCTCTCTAACACATTCTTTGTTATTGGGTGATTTCATGTGAGACTCATTATATAAAGAGTGGCTCCATGTTATTTAGTGGACTCCACTTGAAATTCACTCAATAAAAAAGAATGTGTTGCTGGTATTGCTTGACAAAAGCGTATTACAAGTGTGTTTCTTGTTTTATTATCTATAAATAAATTAAAGTAGTGTATATTTTTTTTATGTGCAAATATTTATGGTTTTGAATTTGCCATTGTCTTGTTTTTTTTTTGTTATTATTTAAAAAACAGGAAAATTCATTTAAGGAGTAGCAGGTACTCTATTCCAAATACAATAGTTCGAAGACAACACTCATTACCTTAGCAGACTCTGCTAAGCCTAAACAGAGCACCAACATAACAGCACTTTATAATTACAGCAACCACCTATCAAACAGCAACATAACATTCTATTTAGTAATACAGCAACCTGGATTTACCCACCAGTCTGAAAAAAGAACAAATAGCACCCTTTGATCTTGCCAATAGCCATTTCCAAAAGGACTCTTTACCCTGTCCAGAAGAAAGACCATGTCCGCACCGTAGTCACCAAAAACCATCCCATTGTCTTGTTTTGTTACATACATGCATCATACTTTGTCAGTCTTGCTCACCGGCCCAACTTCTTGCTTTTAATTTCTTGGTCGTTTTTTATCTCTCTTTGTTAGTTGCCATACAGAAAGTTCAAAAGCAGATAGTAGTATAAAAAATAAAACAGTCAAAATAAATTAATGTTACTCGTAAAAGCCGTATGTCATTGCCATAGCAATTCCATTAGAAAAACTCTCTTTTACCATTATGTATTTTGGCATAACATTGGTGAGATTTTAAACTTTTTCTTTAAAACCCTCTCTTTCCCCTTCAAATGTCTGCCTGACTCTGCCAAAGTCTCTGATTAAATATTCGTGTATCAAGAACCCAAAAGAACCATACTTAGTTACTTATAATGCGTTCGAATCTTAATGTCGTTACTTTAGAGTGGACTTTAACTAAGGATCACTTCTGACATGAAATTAGAGCAGGGTATATGATCTACAATATGTGAAACGATTCCATGTAACCCGAGGCACAAGTTAGCATCAGACAAATCCTTGATTTGTTTAGACCAAACCTATACGACCTGTTTCCGTAAAACCGATGAGTTCAACGGATTTTGATTGTGGATTTGCAAACCAACCAACAATCTGAATAAAAAAAAAAAAGTTATGTAAAATAATAAAAACAACCCTAATCTTATCATATTTTCATTCACTTATAATGTTGCCCCCACCCTTATCATACATACGATCAGAAGTATGTATGCGGATCGATTCTCATAACCCATGGTCCGTGCTGGTTAGTATAAGACAAATCCATGGTTTGTTTAGATGCGGCCTACACGATCTGTTTTCGTAAAACCTATGAGTTCAGCGGGTTTTGATTTGTGGATTTGGACCAACCCACAGTTTGCATAAAAAGTTTGAAAAAAATAATATTATTTAAAATATAAAAAAAATACCTAATCTTATCCCATTTTCATATTCACTCATAATTATTAGTGTTATAAAACTCTGACCAGTCATCGATTCGATCATGACACTGGGTTAATGAGTAATTGGTTAAACCAGTAAGTCACTGATTGAATTGCATGAACCAATACATATCAAATTTCTAAATTTTATAATAAAGATACGAAAAAATAATATATTTGTCACAAATAAACTACGCAAAAGGTTTGGCACCTATTGGCAAGCAAGCATTTTTGGATTTTTCGTTGATTAAAGGAGAGGGCAGTATGCGTGTGCGTGAGTAGTTGTGTCTTGGACAGAATGCAGTATGCGCAAGTGGACGTGTCTTGGCCAACGTGAGTGTAGCTCACGCGGTTCAATTGGGCCAATCGGTTTAATGACGTCCACACCAGTTTGAATCCATATCCAATCCGACGACTTGACCAAACCAGCTATGGGTTCGGTTTTCGATCGAATCGGTCCGACCGGCCAGTCAAATCCGATTTTTATAACAATCTTCATAATGCAGGCCCCACGCTTACATATGTCCATTTTTTTAAAAAAAGAAATCATTTTAATATCTAATTTTTTTGTCATTGCCCAAGTGTTTTCACATTTTTTTTGCTTGTGACTAATCCCTGACATTGTATATATAGGTTCCTCAACTAGGGATGGCAATTTTACCCGTATCCGTGGATACCCGTGGATAAAATCCGCAACGGACACGGGGCAGGTAGTTAAACGGGTGCCCGCGGATAAAATAAACGGATAATTTCAATACCCGCTTATAAACGGGACGGGGGCGGGTATCACGCTACTCGTGCCCGTGGATATCCGCACCCGTTACTTAAATTACTATAATACTCTTTATCATATATATATATATATATATACTAATTGCTAAACCTAATTTCCCATCCTTCCTTACTAAAACTAATACTAATGGAAAAATAAGTACTTACAAATATTAATTATATTAAGTTGAGCTATTATTAAGTTAGGAGAAAACATAATCCAAGGGTGTTTTAAGTGGATCCTAACTTTTGTAACTTTTATTTTTAGAGAAAACAAATATATTTGATTACTCTTGTTAGTAACTTTTGTAATTGGATAATGCTTTCGTAGTTTCGTAACATCTATTTGTATGAACACAGTTATTTTAATAGAAATTACGCATATTTCAATAATTTTTCAAGCAAAAATAATAATTTTTTTCTAAAAAAATAATCCGTGGATATCCGCAAACCCACGAATATCCACGAAATTCGCTGGATACCCGCCCGCAAGATACCCGCGCGCGGGTAACGGACGGGGATGGGTACGGATTTCACCCTGCGGGTGCGGGGGACGGGGGGAGTGCTACCCGTGCCCATCCCGCCCGGTTGCCATCCCTATCCTCATCTAGTTAACTAAGTTTGTTTATTTGTCAAAAAAAAAACCAAGTTTGTTTACCATTTGCTCCATAACCTATTGGCAGTTTATTAATTTCAAAGACTTTTTAATGTCAATTAAATTAGTAGCACGGAAACATCCCAATTTAATAGCATGAATTAGGAATCATAATTATGACTGACAACCAAGTACCGTGACGACGAAGGAAATAGGGCATTAAGGGAAGGGAAATGGCAAACATTATAAATTTCTTGAAATGAAAAAGACAGGAGTAAATCACACAACTCAAGAAAAAATTTTAAAATAAAATAATTTTAATTAATACATCTAAATATTTATTAACTTATAAGGGCACTGGTTAAGGATTACAAAAATAACAACTTCTCATTCGAAAACAAAGTTTATCACTCATCAAAATATTAAATGCATCAATTCTCAATGAAAATTTTCTCTTTTTGATTCCTTAATCATTAGTATATTGGTTAGCATTCTCCTTTCAAAAATACCTCTTTCATAAATAATGGGATATAATTAATGGAACTAACACAAATTCAACTAACTTAATTCATCAATCACTCAAACCAATAGCAATAAACAAAATCTATACAAAAAATTTAATATAAAATATGAATCATATTATAATAAAGATATAATTGAAAATGAGTATTTAATATATCTGAAAATTAATAAATATTTTTTATATTTTTGACAAAAATATTGGATCCTTTTATTTATTATAATATTGATGGGAGGAAATATATATTAAAATCAATTATGATGACTTGACGACATCTTTGTTCCAAAAATTTTGGTGCACCCGTATAATCAACATAGCCAGAGGATATTATGGTCAAAAAAGAAAAAACATTATCAAGACATAATTATTTTTCTTCCCTTAACCTTCTCTATTTCTGAAATTCATTTGAGAGTTTTTATTAACCGCACAAATCTGATGACAAATTCTTTTCATAGATTTTAGCATGGAATTACGTAGAGTCATTGAACTATCATTTCGTAAAGCAGTTTGTTGAATTTTTACCATATCTGAACGTACGTGAGTTACAAATATCATCGTTATTTTTTTTTGTTTTTGATGCTCTTACCATCACCATCAGTCGCACAATTATAAATGCACACACACACACACACACACACGCATATATGTATATATATCATCGCCGTTACTTGACCATCTTGCATGAGCAGCTAGCCACCCACCTTTCGTCTTTGTCACCCATAAATACAGCCACGAGTAGCTTTTGCCTGTCTTGACCACCTGCTGCTTTCGTACGTATGCTATATTTCTGAGGAAAAAGGACAGTAATATATATACTACTCTTAATTCTTAATATTACGATTCTAAATCTTAATTTCGACTTGTTTTAGCCATAACAAATAGTGGAATTGAACTACATATGATGATATGACACCATACGACCATATCTATCTACTATTGGCAATTTAGCTCCACTAATTAATGTTTCCTTTTCCTTTTTAAACTGAACCTTATCTGGAGTACCTTATCAGATAAAAAATCTCAGGGCATTAATAACGAAAGCAATCCCATTGGATCTCAGTCATTATGATTACTTAATAGTATTATTTTCGGTCATAAATAAAAGAGACAAAAATGTCTTAAAAAAAAAAAAAAAAAAGTAAAGATCCTCTTTATTTTTTAAAAAAAATAAAGAGCTTCATTATTATAATTTTAGATGTATAAAACACATAAAAATTTAATAAATGTCATTCATTTTAGAAATAAATATTTTTATATAATCAAAACTATAGTAATTGAGTCATTCATTTCTTTTAAGAAATAGAAAAGACCTTTTAACATGCAGAATCAATATGATTGCTTATACAATTATAACCACTAGTTAAGGAATTAAAAAAGAATAATATTTTATGGAAAAACTAAAAATTATACTTCTCTATGCATTAATTATACCATTTTTTCATTAAAAAATTTTCATTTTAATTCCTCAATGGATGCCATTAGCAAAATGTTTGGTTTGGAATAATTCCAATGCACACGGCAAAATGTAGTGTCTCGAGACACTTTTATTAAAAGCTCAAAGTGTGAGCTTTTCAATCAACGTGGTTTCTCCATAAAACAAACAGGCCATAGGGCACTGATTAGTATTATTAGCTACTCCCTCCGTCTTATTTTACTTGTCCCATTTGAAATATTTTATTATCTCAAATTGCTTATTCCTTTAGAAAATCAAGAAGTATTAATTATTTTTTCTCAAAAATACTCATTGTATTTCAACCAATCTATATATAATGAGCCGGTGTATTTGATTACTAGCAAGGAGTGTAGTGGTTGGTGAGTAATTGGAACTATCCAACCATATAATTTTTTTTTTTTATTAAAACCAACCATACAATTTAAATAGGGGTCTTTCAGTCAAAGAATGACATTTTATTATAAAAATTAGTAAACTTAATCATTTTCTTAAGAGGTGTGCGTAACAAAATGAGATAAGTAAAATGAGATGCATGGAGTATTTCCCTTTTTTTTTCGATAAGTAGAGTTTTTATTGCAAAAATCTGAGCATCATAATGGAGACCCTCCCCACCTTCTAGGAAATGTTGAAGGGCCCCCATATAATCATTTGTTTGAGGCTAGATTAAAAACGTACATAGGGCCTATTTGGATTGGCTTATAAACAGTTTATTTGTGCTTATCTACTGACATAAGCATTTATCAGAGTGTTTGAGAGAATTTATGGAAACAGCTTATGACATGTCTATAAGCTATTTTTAGCTTATTTTGATAAGTTCTCCAGGATAACTTATGAAAACAGCTTATAACTTATATGAAAACAGTTTGACTATGTTTTCTCTTTGATTATAGAAATAGCTTATAAAAAACGCGATATTCTAATTGGTTGATGCCATAATCAACTCCACCTTAACTATCCATAATTAATTCTACCTTAACTCTATTAAACCAAACCCTCCTCTAAATATCCCTTCTCTGTGTTCTTATCCTCCACTACAAATTTTACAAACTCATCGTCTTCGATCTATGTATTCTTCATTTCTTGATACTTTCCCTAACATTTCAATGAAAGAGGAAGTCTTTAGCATTTCTAGCCTTAATCTCTCCATTCTTCACCTTTCATGTTGGGAATTCTCAAAAGAGAGCTTCCTAAAATGTAATGATATACGAAAAAAATATGAGAATGTGACGTCTTAGTCATTTCGGCCAGAAATGGTATAAGGCTAAAATAATGAGATGAAGAAGTCTTTTTAGCAGGGTCTCTACTGAAAGGGAAGGCTCTCATAGCTAGTCTCTACTGAAGGAGCATTAACCCTTTTTAGCAGCAAATGGCCTTCTGTTGATCATCAAGTTTCTGAGTCTACCAATAAAATAGCTCAGCTCTCAGCTCTCTGCAAACAAAGCAGTTCTGAAATCTTCTTCGATATTGAAGAAAGGACAGAAGAATGATTTCCACCCAAATTCACCTATTCTCATAGAGTCAACAGCCTATAAAAAATTTGATAATGCTCTAAATATTGATCAATGTAAAAATGATCAGAAATTTATTACAATGCACAAACTAAAGCAAAGTTGTAAAGAAATCATGGCAGTAACAGTAGTAATATATACGATAGCGCTTCGAAAGCGCTATGATTGTTTACAACTTTTAATAGTGACAAGATAGATAGCGTCTGACAGCGCTATCAAATGCCATAAATATTCATTATTAATTCTGAATATGTTGTAGTGATTTTTATAGAATGGTATGATAAATTCAATAGGTACATCCATGCATATATAAATAATGGATATCAACACATCTCTACAAGAAATTTTCCATATACCTAAAGACACTTTTAGTGACAGTTGTTAAAACTGTAGGTGTAAGTATTAGTGTTGGGCAACCCATAATTAAAGATAAGTGGCGCATAAGTAAAACCTATTGAGAGTAAAATACAACTGTAGGTAAAGGTATGTGGACCGTAGGTAAAGTCTATAATGATAATCAATTGTCATTGGTATTCGTCATTCATAATAGACGGATGAACCAACCGTAGAAATGTAAACTTTATATATACCTACGGATTTTAAACATATAATGACAGATTTTGACAGTCACTGAAAAGCAAATTTCTTGTAGGGCATCTTGTATGAATAATACTATGTATTTTTATAAGCAGACCTGACTAATCTGTTCGAACAGTTATTATAATCAAAATAGCATCCAATACTACTTTTTTTAAAGGCAAAGATAAATTTATAAAAAAAATATACAAAGGGTACACTAACTCCTATAAAAAAAAGCCTGATGAATAAACAATCATACAATTGCCGAAGTAGCATTTATACCAAGTACATCTACAAATATACCCACCAGGATTACAACATCATTCATGAAAAGAAACAAGAGACTCCCTTTGATTTAGCCATAAATCACTTTCGAGGTAATTTTTGTCCAATCCAATAAATAAAGTAAATCTGCATAATAATTTGAAAACATCACCTCATTTTTAAGCTCCCAATTACATGCACCATGTTACTGCATTCCAAACCAACACCCGTGCCTTTTTATTTCCATGACCACTAACAGCAGAGCAAATTTTAACCGAATAAAAAGATGAAACAGGTCCTGAAGAATAGCTATGTCAACACCACGCCATCCACATGCAAAATACCAAACCCGAGAGAAGTCACAAAGGCATCCAATATTACTTATGGAACTATGTATCTAACAAATTTCGAGAAAAGATTTTATTTGGCAGTTACAGATTAGGCCGGGGAAGACATTGATTAGAATAAAACACCTTAAATTGTCAAATGATCCAAGAGTTAAAGTACCCTTTGTATTCTAATATTAACAGATTTTTTGTTGCTGATCAAAAAACAAAAAAATTGGATTCAATACCATACTTTATTTTATAGATCAAATAATAAGCTTAAACGTATCATGTATTTTGTTTTGGGTTTATATACATTTTTAGTCCCTATAAAATATTTCTTTGGTTTTCATCCTCTAAAATATGAAATTACTTATTTTGGTCCCAATAAAATGAGCAAATTTTGGTTTTAATTCCTGTAAATTATTTTTCTTTGATTTTCATCCGTCTAATATTTAATATCAACATTTTTAGTCTCCAACATTTATTTTTATGTCGATAAATATAATTCATTTAGGGTTCAAGAATTTTTTTTAGAGGAATCATATGCAAACATGACACCACAAAGGTCATTGGGTGTCACTTGGGATGACTATGTGACCTTCTGTTAGACACATAAGTAGTTAATGAATGTTACATGACAGGAGGGACCAAAAATAGCAATTTTAAATTTTAGAAGGACAAAAACCAAAGAAAATTTTTTTAGGGACCAAAACCAAAATTCGCTCATTTTACGGGAACATTATAAATTATTAAAATATATAAATAATAATTTTTTAATCCAACATGACATACAAATTATTAATTTATTTCACGTGACAATGTTGATGTAGAAACCGTTAGCCACATTAGCATTGAACAGATGAGAACTAACAGCAAGGGTCAACTCTAACGTTTTTGAACTTTCAAGGATCAAAAACTAAGGCGAAAATGGTATAGGGACCGAAACCAAAATGTTTGATATATATATATATATATATATATATATATATATATATATATATATATATAATGCCACGTGACATTAAAAATATATATTTAATGTCACGTGGCAGTGCATCGTGGAAAGCCATTAGTCATATTAACACTTAATGGTGCATCTTGACGACTGGATCCAATTCCAAAATTTTAAGTTAAATACACCAAAGCCAAAAATATTTATATTTGTAGGGGCTAAAAAGTTGATTAAGCCTGGTTTATATTATTTTTATAATTTATAATAATTTATATGATTATAAATTGATAATTTTGTATGTTCTAAATGTATATATAATAATAAATATAATTATAAATTATAAAAAAAATAAATAATCCTCGGTGCTAGTTTCCATTTCCATCTCAATAATGATATAATATACAGATTGATCTTAATACTAATTAAGTGTTTTTCAATTTTGAGCTAATATATATTTTGAATATATTTATGTATAATGATTTTTTAATCAAACGTGACTTATAATTATTAACTTATTACATGTGACAGTGCTAACATGGCGTGTCGTTAGCCACATCAACACTCAAAATTGCAGAATAATTTTGAAAAATTATTTTAGTGGCATTTGGAAAAGCTTATAAAAAGCTTAATTATTTAACTTATGAGAAAATCTTATGATAATAAGTTTATGAAAATAACTTATCAAAATTGTTTATAATCTTCCTATAAACTTTTTTTAGCTTATAATTAAATTTAGTAAGCTTGTCATGAAAATAAGTTTTTTATCTTATTTTAAAACAACTTATTAAATAAATATTTAATTAAACTATTTACACCCACATGCCGAATTGTTTTGATAACCAATTTTATTTTGATATAATAAATATTTAATTAACTATTAAGTATCATTTCATTTTCATGACCAATTTTATTTTGATATAATTGTGAAAGGGAAATTTAAAATTACACATTTGAGTTTAATTGCTTTGCACTGGCAATGTAAGATTCAAATATTTTAGCTTATGTGACAATTTCTAATTGGTTAACTATGTAAAATTTTTACACTGACAGTACATACCAATTAAATTCTATAATTTTCTACAAACCATCCAAATCTTTCACCCCAAACCAAAATTGATTATTACAAACAAAAAAAAATACATTTTTACAATGGCCCTTTTGTATATGCATTTTTACAACAAAAAAGTGATTTTTCATTGAAAAATCATTATATTTACATACTTGTTTGGTTGGGCTTTTACTGAAAAAGCAAAAGCTGAAAAAAGTTCAAATTTAGCTTTTATGAAAAGTTATACTTTTCATTTTCTAAGAAAAATTATTTTTTTAAAATCATTTTTTAAAGTCTATTAATATCATTTAAAAAAATTTAAATAAATGGACACTTTTTTTTTTTATGAACAAAAGTATAATATAATGAATACTTTAGAGTTACTCGAACCCGTACATAAAAAACAAAAGAAAAAAAAAGAAGATCATATGTAAGCATCATACCGTTCCAATCTATACAACCAGATATGACTATTACATTGATCTAACCACCAAAACAAAAAAATCAACCTATTAGAAAAACATGAGATTAAGCCAGGATCACGGCAAGACAAGACAAAGGGGAAGAGTATGCAAAACCCCTGTATTGAAAGAGATTAAAACCTGTGAAAGACAACGCACACCATGCAGAAATTAAAAGCATCAAAGTAAAACTCCAAAACCACTTGGTTTCGAAGCGTTTAAACTGAATTGATCCTTCCAAATGACCATAAAATTGCTCCTGCCCAAAATCTGCTACTGCAGTCGCCTCTCTCCAATTGCCATATCCTTTCCGTTGACCAGAATAAACGGACACTTAATATTGCATAATAACATACAAAAACATTAAATTTGGTGGGACACGGTATATAAGGTCGGAGTTTTTGTTGGATGTGAGGAATCAACTTAATTAAATATCTTAATCTAGCAAGTGTTTTATTAATAGTTTTAGGATTTAATAATAATAATGCATTTTTAGTGTAAAGATTTTTTATACTATTAATTAATCATGTATTGTGATATTATTCAAAATGTTTGATTCTTATAATACGAGTCTTAAAAATTATATATAAGATAATTTATGATTAATTGATAGTATAAAAGATGACGATTTTTAATAAATATTTACATTTGATCGCTGTAATAAAAATACAACTACTTGATGAAAATAGGGGGATTATAAATTTATAACGCAAGATTTTATTCCCAAGTAATTGACAATCTTAAACTTTAAATGGTTTTAATTATGTCTTCAAACACCCATACAAAGACACATACACTCTCTGGTCTCTAATATAAGAAACAAATGATCAAAATCGTCAAGATCAAGGAAATGCATTGGAATTTGTTGATTTTATTTTTTTTGGTGAAATCTGTTGATTTCATTTATGTTTTCCCTCTATGGATTTCATTTAATACTCCTATAAATTTAAATTTTATTTCATAAATATCCTTATATTATTTACTCTTAATTCACAAACTTAATTACTTTTAATATTCTCTCTCAAAATAAATAAGGATATAATTGAAATTTAACATTAAATAAATTAAAAATGGATCATCGTTTCTTATAAATAGAATCAAGAAAACATACTTTATTTTTTATTTTTTTCGAAACAACTTTACTTTATTATTTCTCAATCGGAGGGAGTATATACATTAGTTGTAGTGCACTTTCTTAGGAACGTAATCAATTGTGAAAGAAATGTATTTAGTTAGGATCGAAAAGTCCACAGGTCACAGCACTAATCATTTTAATCCTGCTCTAAATTCCCTGACCTTAATCATTAATTTTGGCTGATAGACGATGGTGCAACCACTTTTAGTTACTAACCGGCACTAATATTGGTTATACTATTTGATGTCCATATCTTTATTTTTTTCATTTCTATATGTATTGCTTTCTCATATGGCATCAATTAATTTTTGTATATAGAGTAAATATTGAGATTTTTTTATGAGTTTAATTTCTATACGGTGACAGTGTAAATTTTTTTTACATAGATATCCAATCATAAGTTGTTACATCAGTACATTTGTTTGACTCTTATCCTATCTATCTTAAAAGTCATCCATATCATGATTGGTGATTGATTATTACACTGTCAATGCATAGAAATTAAACTCTTTTTTTATTAGTTCATGTTACATAATGATTTGAATCCTTTTGAATAAGAATTCTATCGGATTATTATTTTGATTCTGAAAATTAATCTCACCATAATACATACATACACACACACATATATATATATATATATATATATATATATATATATATATATATATATATATATATATATATACCTTAGTCAAAAACCAAATAAAGAAAGTACTACAAACTTCATCAAAGGAAAAAGATTGAAAAACAGATAAAGGTGGAAATCACGACACTAAATGCACCTAGTACTCCTAGTACTAGTAGTATCCTTAGTACTCCTTTTTTAATATTATGCTTTTTTGTGGATAAAAAAAAAAACGACACTAAATGAACCAATATAAATATTGATTATTGTCGTGTAAGTCATGAACTCCTTATGAATAATTTTATATATGCATCTCTTTTTCTTATAATTAATCCCTCCAATGGCTTTCCTGACCATGTAATTAGTTTGTCAAATTACCTTAGAGAAACATGGTTCCAACTATAGGTATTTGTTTTTTGAACTAGTGTAATCATTAATCAGTAGACATGATTGCATTGAAAAAATTTCTTCCACTATATATGCTCAGCTGCATAACAATAATATGACATATCACCAATATTCACATACCCTAGAATATACCTTTCTCTTCATCACATAGCCTTTCTGTGCAATTAAAAGTTTTTTTTGCAATGCATTAACCAATATATGTTTTCGTTTCTTTTCCTTTTCAACATAAAGCACAATCTTTTCCATATTTTAGAGCTTTAATTTTTTCTTTTGTACAAAATCGTATACGTTGATTTACAGCATTCAAGAGGGGGAAAAAACGTAATAATAAACGATACTAATATATCTATCTCGCGTAAAATCTTTTGACTATTAATACTAGTTAATTCTATTTATTTTCCTGATCTGATCTTTTGGTGGAAACTGGATTAGACTTATAAAAGATCTATATTGATCGTGTTTTGACTTAGTATGTTACTTACATAAGGCCGCTCCCTTTTTTGATACTTCTGGTATATGGATTAGAGCATCCTTTAAAGCATCTTTAGTGAGAGTTTCTTAGAAGTTCCTTAAAAATAAAATAATATTATAATATGTCACATTGGATTTTAGGTTCCATAAATTTAAAATGGGTTCCTTATCTAAGGAACTTAAAAAGAGAGTTCCTTAGATAGTGTAAAGGTGAGAGGGAGAATATGAGATGTTGAAGAGAGTGAGAAGTCAAGAAACTTGGCAATACAAACCCCATTGGAGTGAAAATTGAGTGAGTGTCATAAATTTGAGTTGACATAAATGAACTAACTTAAAAACTTAAAATAGGTTCCTACTTACAATTTTGTCATTGAAGATGCTCTTATGCTCTTTATGTATATATGTTTGTTTATATACTAATTAATTCGACTTATCACAATCGTGTCTTAAACAAGAGGTCAAGGAATGTATAAAAATATGGTGCATCATTTTTAGGTGGTGTGGAAATGAAATAAATTCATCCTTAGTTTTTCCAAAGATTGAAATCAATATTTGGAAAGTTGTCAACGTATGATTTTACCTTTGCTCGTTAATTAGAAAACAAAGAAGGGGACATCATTAATCTCCGACAAACCTAGAAATCCAAACTAGATGACAAAAACAGCAACCACAAGTTGTTACAGTGAAGATATGTGTAATCGTAAGTGGCTATTTTCTAATATATCATTTTGAAGAAGAATATATAAGTCTGCCGCCAGCACTAATTGCACTTTCGTTTCTGAAAAAAATTATTACTCCAATTGACAAATTGAAACCTTTGCTGTTAGGGTAGTTAGTAATGTGACACAGTGCCCAAATGAAAGTGAAAGAGTGAGAGAGATAGATAGATAGTGAGTTTGTTAGAGTTTCTTCCACGTACACTTATTTATCGTATAATGCACCTATCCAGCTACAACTGAATAGGTGTCACTGAAACGAATTAAGCACTAACATCTGAAAAATATCAAATACTCTGAAGCTACGTTGCATTTAACAATAATACCAGTTGTCATTATCTATCTGAAATTTTGTTTCGATATTTCTGGTGTTTGGTGTGGGTATGAAGAAAAATTTCCTTTGCTTCGTGTAAAAAAACGTTTTTAGATGATTTTTTTTTGTCTATGACTTTCGGTATCCGGAAATCACATTGGACTCCGATTAATCTCGAGTCAAGCTTGGCTAGGAAAACCCATTTAAGGGGATAAAGCTCTCCCAACATCCATTTTTTTTTATTCACAAGACTTAAATCCGGAACCTTACTTAAGAAGAACCAAGCTCGATCATTGCACTTGGACCAACAAGAGTTGGTTGGTGATTAAAATCAAAAGAAACAATTTCCTTTATTTAGTAAAGAAACAGTGCCCTTTTGAAAATATTTCACTGTAATAGTAAAAAAGAAAATATTTTCTTATAGCCTAACAATCAATAAAAAGATCGTTTCTAATCAAGAATGGTTCTGCTTGTCAAAGTCAAACTGTTAGTTTATAGCAGATAAATTTGTAATTCTGTTTGATAAACGTTTTTCTCATTAGTTTATAGCGTTTTTTCACTAGCTTATAATGTTTTTTTTCTAAACGCTATTTGAAGTAGCGTTTGAGCTTAGAACTTATTATTTTTTCTCTCGTTTTTATCCTTACTATTTAATTAAATTAAAATTTTCATTTATCCTCTCTTAAATAAAATAAAGTATCTTAATCCTAATATCCTAATTTAATTAAAAAAATGTATATTTAAGGACTAATTTCACTAAGTAGATATATATTTAGGATAAAAATAATATATTTGTCTATAAAAAATATTTATATAAAAAATCATATCAACATACCATTTTATTCATATTATCTCATTTTATTAATAAAATAATTAAAAATAAATTTAAATTCTAAATTAATATTTTAATATTTTAATATTTGAGATGATAAATAATTTAAAATAAATTAAAACTGTTAAAGGTGATAATTATTTTTAAAATAAATAAAATATATATAATTTATATAAAAATTAAAGCATATAAAGATGTCATTTTATATCTATCAGCTAGTTCAACCGTTAATTTTAACAAGCACTTTAGATTCAATCAATTAACTTATTCATTATCAACTAATTTTTACCAAACAAAGTCCATATATTATTACCCATTTTACCAAGAGAAATATAATTGGCTCCCTTTTTAGATGAAGAAGTCATTTTCTTTAAAAAAAAATGTAGACAATAAAATTTCTTTTAAAAAAATGCATAATTTGTATAAAAAAAACTACAAAATGAATATTTGTTATTAAAAAGTTTCCTACTATCAATTCATATTTTTTTTTTTTCGCAAAGCCAAGCGGACTTGATTTAAACTCAGATATGGTGTGTGTAGTGATTTCTCAAATCTAGATGGAAATTAGGGGAAGGGGTGGTAGCTAGGTATTTTGCATGGGAAGTAACATTTCATTTTGGTGCTTCTTTTATGGTTGGGAAGGTCGTACTCCAGTTGAGACGTCAACATATATATATAGTCATAGAGAGTTTCGTTTTGGAACTAAAGTTGAACGGAGATACCTTACTATATATGGCTTGTTTAGACACCCAAGTAGAAAATCTAACGGCGTATCCCACTATCCCTAATTAAGTAATTACACCTAAAGATGTGTATATTATTATTGTTGAATTATTACAGAAGCTGCTGTGTGCATATTTACTAATACTATTGTAGATTTTTACAAATAAATGTATAACGGTAAAAGTAAAAGGAACCACGTGAAAGACGAGATTCCTTCTCAATAATGCACTGCGACAGATCACATCTTAAAGATAATTTTCCTTTAATTTGGATTCTGTCAATCCAGAATCTGCATGACTTAGCTGATCATCCATAAATATTTGATTATTTGAAGGGTGGGGGCAACTCAAATTTTGATCCAATATGTGTGAGTTTCAATTTGTACATGTGGATATTTATGTTTTATTATCTATTAAATAAATTAAGACTCAATTCATTCACATTAGTGCTCTTCCAGTTAAATGACCGGTACGTACTTGGCCTCACCGGGTCAGACAATTAAATAAATTACAAGATATATATATATATATATATATATATATATATATATATAGACCTCTTGGGTTAACTAACTTGATTAAGTTGCAAGACATAAATTGTGAGTGTGCAGGTTCAAACTCTTGTAATATGTTGCGCTCCTTTCTCATTCCTTGCTTTCATCTCTTTCGCCCTCATGTAAGACCTTTTTTTTTTTGGGTAATAAATTCATATAAAACCTTTTATAAGTCTTTCCGTAATCAAAAAAATTCTGAAGATACTTTTAAAATATTATTTTATAAAAGAGAAATAAAGTAATTTTTTGAGCTCAAAAGTATAGTTTCTCAACTTTAGCTTTTTTTATTTTATACTTTTCAGTAAAAACTCAATCTAATTATATTGTCTACGTTTTGTTAGAGGCTATATCATAGTTACATTCAGTTTGACTCTTTTTTCTCTTTTCTTGTATATGGATTCGATTACCCTTTATACTTGGATCAATATATTTTTGTTTATAAAAAAAATAAAAATAAAATAAACGTGTAGATATTAGACATGATTTTTTATATAAAAAAAATCACTTTTTGGTAAAAAAAAAAAAAAAAAAAGACTGAACGATTATGCCTTGAGTTGAAGAATTTTAAGTGATTCTCTGTTTCCCATCTTTGGGAAGTTACCTTTTCGAATTTTCGGAAAAATTATGGTAAGTTTCTTTTTTTTTTCTGCGAATTAATTGCTCTTGATGTTCTCCTATATGGTAATCTACACATGATCTACTACTTTACAAGATAAAAAGATCCTCCACCAACACGGATATGGGAAGGTGATAAGCGAATGCTCTTAGGAAAATAATCAAAGTTTAAACATTAAAGTAAACACTTGTTAGCCAATGAAGATTGATCCACTTGATAAAGATACGGTTCATATCCTATAAGGACGTGAGTTCGAATGCTGCTGATGTAAGGGTCTCGTGGGTGGATTATAAGTACATCTGTAAGCGCTCTTTGAATCGTGAAATCTATCCTGATCCTAGTGAACCACCGGCACCCAACTCACCTAAACTTTTAATACGGAAAAAAGGTAAACACTTGTTAAGAGGATATAATTAGTAACTAATGGCAACCTTGTCCATAAAATTAATGTCGTAAACATTTGTGAGACCATATTCCTATCCAATGAAAAAAAAACCTCTTATTTCTATTCTTTATGCGGATTTTTAAGTGCTTCATTAGCTCTAAGGATCATCGATTTTGTCGTTCTTTTGAACCCCATGCCTATACACAAAAACAGGAAGAATAAAGAGCTACACATTCATTGAAGAAAATAATTAGTACAAAATACAAGGTTTAAATTAATATGTAGGCTTAAATATGTTTTTTCATTCATGAAAATACAATAGTTTTTTATTTTGGTCTCTGTTTTTTGAAGGTCCAAATTGGTCCTTGACAAAAAATTAAGGTAACATTTTGGTCCATAAGAAATGGAAAATATCAATTTGGTCCTCAAGAATGTAAAATGTGGATTAAATTGATCCTTTTTAGGATAATTTTAGGGACATTTTAGTCCATGTCAGGGACTATTTTGACCCGTATTTTACATTCTTGGGGACTAAATTGGTATTTTTTATTTCTCAGGGATTAAAATGTCATCGTGATTTTTTGTCGATGACCAGTTTGGGTCTTTACTCCTTTTTTTTTTTTCCATGTTTTTAAAACACATTGATTTTAGTCTATATATATTAAAACACTTTGTCCATGTTTTTAAAACACTTTGTCCATCTTTTTTATTCACAAATGCCACTGATTAGTGGTTCAGTTTATCAATTGGGCACTTAATTGAGCTCCACCATCGACTAAGGGTATGTGAGTCAAATTTTGGAAGGAAAGGGAGGAAGGGTTTATTCTTTATAATCTATTTGTCGATCTATATTTGAGATTTTAGAAAGAAAATGACGGAATAAATGATATGAAATTATATAACCTTTCAATTATCATTTATTCATTTTGTAAACATTTTTATAATTTCTTAATTCAGAAATGAAAAATATGTCTTTTCTTCTCTTCCTCTCTAAAATGTGACTCACAAACAAACCCTATAATTATTAAACATTTTTAAAAAACTTGAATCAAACTAAAAAATAAATAAAGAGAAAACAAAACTAAAAAAAAAAAATTATATTGTCATGGACAAAAACATATTTAAGCTAATATATAATTAGTAATTAACATCATGCAGTTATAAAAAAAATCTCTCCCCTAAATTTGGAATGAGACAAAATCATAAGAGATACAAAATAGTTCTTTTGCAGCCATTTTGCTGTACCTAAACTATTTTCTGCTAGTCCTTTGCACATCTTGTGCTAAATGTTAGTTTTTTTTTTGTTTTTATCTTTCAATAAAATCTTTTGCATACCAAATAAAAATTAAGAGATACAAAATAGCAAACATAATCGTCTAGCTGTAAACCGTGAAATTAAGCTTCATTTTCCCTTTTTTTGTAGTAACAAGGTTGCATCTGACTCTGTTTATATGCCCTTTGAGTAATTTGATCAAAGGCAGATTTTACTTACACTGGTATCAAGGAATTTACAATGACATTATTAACAACATAGCCGTATCTAATTGGCATGATTAAAATTTAAACCTGTCATTATATATTTATCTACACATCACATGCTCATCTACTCCTAAACTAACCGTTAGAGATTGTTTCATTTTCATTATCTTTTTTATTAACTTAACTGTTTCTTTTGAATTATTAGTATACGGTAAATTTGCAATTTCCATTTCTACCCAAAGCAGCACCAATCCCCACCATTAGTACAGCGAACATATGGCAACCTTCAATTATTGAATGAAAGCTGCAATAGGACGCCACACCTGTAGCGGAAACAGCTTCAGGTAGATTTAGTGTGTGTTTGAATGAGAGTTTGATAAACGTGATTTTGAATTAAAATAATTTTGTATAATTAATTTTGGTTGAATGTGAGTGGAGTGTGAAGTGATTTATGTTTGGATATATTCATGAAAAAAGTGATTTTCATCAATTATGTTGTTTGGATAGTTTGGATCAAAATTGTTTTTGAATATGTAATTATTAAAAAAAGATGCAAGAATGCAAAATCAATTTTCATCCATCGTGGAAGCTACAAAATCCAACTTCCAACCGAACTTGATTTTGGGACCTTAAACAATTTTTGACCTTGGATTCCAAACATCAAACGTTTGACCACTCTAGAAGCATTTTGGAAGTCTCAAATCAGTAAACCAAACACATACTTAATACTTGACATGGTCACATAACATAATAAATTTATAGAAGGGAGGTGACCCTCTCTCATATCTAAAATTATTTAATTTCAAATCGAGTGTCCCAGGAAACATATACAGGACAAGTTAATTCCATAACTTATAATACACCAAGCTGTCCCTTCTTGCAAAAGGCTGCTGTATTATTACGAATTAAATAAATACTTACAAAACAAAGGCTTTCCATGCATGCATGAGAGTGGGCCAAAGTAAACTAAAAAGAAAACTAATAATTTCGTATGACTCTTTAAGCTGAATTTTCTTTTCTTTTTTCTTTTAAATGTGTCATAACTTTTAAATATGTCAAAAATTAAAAAAGATAGCTTAAGGAGATAGACGAAACGAAGCGAGGCAACCAAATTTCAAGGAGGCCTATGTCACTTGCCATATGCCATTAACCTTAAGACATCTTGGAAGATGAAAATCATGATGGCTTAGGTGTATCACGGCTCAACATCGCAGATCACGTACGGTCACAGTCTAAGCGCCTCAAAATAATGGCCCCAGTGATAACATATGTCCACTAACGGACCTGGCTACTTAATTGTGATGGGTTATTCAAAGAATAGTCTTTCAGAGGATAATTCAAAGAATCCTCAATACATGATCACAGACTTATGCATGTCCTTAGTGATAGATTACAGATTCCAGCATAAATGCAAAATAACAAATACCTTTTCTTGATATCACTTAACGCTCCAGTTAGCCTCTGCATGGATTACTTTGACACTTTGCTTTTGCATTACAGGACAGAGCTGGTGGCAATTGTTCTGTACCAATATCCTCAATCCAGACCTAACAGCGGCCAGCCTAAATTGGAGGTGTGTGTATATATATATCTACCTTGCATAGGTACGATATCGGTATCCGGTACGGATACGGATACGAATACGGCATTTTTTAAAAAATCAAGGTACAGGTACGTCAATATAAATTATTTAAAAATGATATATATATAATGTTACATGATTAAACATGACAAAATTGTATAAAAGATAAGCATAAATAATACAATAACAATAACAACAATAATAATAGAGTAAAGGTCCAAATTGGTCCTTGACAAAAAACCACAGTGACATTTGGAAAATATCAATTTGATCCTCAAGAATGTAAAATGCGGATCAAATTGATCCATTTTAGAGTAATTTTTAGGGACATTTTAGTCTATGTCAGGGACTATTTTGACCCCCATTTTACATTCTTGAGGACTAAATTGGTATTTTTTATTTTTCAGTGATCAAAATGTCATCATGATTTTTTGTCAAGAATCAATTTAGATCTTTATTCATAATAATAACAACAACAACAACAACAACAATAATAATAATAATAATAATAATAATAATTTTGATAATTTTGATAATGATGATATAAAGTTCACAAATACAGCATTGTCAGAAAAAGGAATAGAAAAAACTATTTTTTAATGTTTTTATACTAAACAACAATGTTATTTTATTTATCAGAATGTGTGTATGGAAGCCGGTACATATCCAAAAAGTACCACGTGTACCCAAACCGAATACCCAAATTTTTTGGTTTGAATTTTTTTTCGGGTACATGTTTGGTATATACCCATGAGTACCGGTTACGGTACCCGATATGGGTATGACACTAATTTTGGAGATGTATGTATGTATGTATATATATATATATATATATATATATATATATATATATATATATGGTTTTGGCCCTCATCACTATTTACCTAGGGAATATGAAATTATCATATCATAACATAATCCCTTATTTAATTAATGAGGATGTTTAAGTAAACACATTCTATGAATAAAGGGCTAAGCCACTTACAGGTGACCATCCCCTTTTTCCACTGCCGCGGCACTTTAAAGTAATTACCATCAACTACAGATTGGAGATGAGATCAGGTACATACCTCTAATTTCAGCTCCAAACAAAGGACTTTAGTCTTCTTAACTCCCAATATAACAGCATTACAATCTTTCTCTACTCAGAACCTTTAAAAATCCAAAGATTATGCCTCCATTGGCAGGGATATCCCGCCAGACGCTAGGTGATTTTTTAAATTTTCCTTTTATGCCCCCTGGTTTGGTGACTGTTGCAGCAAAGAAAGTGCTTTATTATTAGGGGACCTCATTCAATTTCCTATTAGGACGTAATATATTTTTGATTTCTGTAAAATGAGCGAATTTTGATTTTGATCCCTCTAAAATCGAAAATCACTATTTTGAGTCCTACTGTCATATGACATCCATTAATAACTTATATATCTAACAGAATGTCATACGATCATCTCAAGTGACACCCTATTATTTCTGTAATGTCATGTTAGTATAGGATTTCCCTAAAATTTTTCTTGAACCCTAGAATAAATTATATTTATCTACATAAAAATGAATTTTAGGGACTAAAAATGTGATATTAAATTTTAGAAAGATGAAAAAAAAAACAATTTACTGGGATCAAAAACAAAATTTACTCATTTTATAGGGACCAAAATTAGTAATTTCATATTTTAGAAAAATGAAAATCAAAGAAATTTTTTTGAACGACCAAAACCAAAATCCACTTATTTCTAGAGACTAAAAACAAATTTAACCCTTTCTATTATTTACAAAGCCATACATCATAGAGGCAAGTTCTTTTGTTATTCAAATAAAATAAAATCGCCACTACATTTTTTAAATTAGGACAAATATCGAAAAACAGACTTATTTAAGAAATCCAGCCTTTAGAAAATTAGGATGAACTCAAAAATGAATAAGTAAACCTATGCACATCTCCACTATTTTGGACTTTTGGATTCTCCTTTTTGGGTTTGTAAACCATTTTGGTCCGGTTCAAACTTTTGATGTTAATTGAGGATCACCTAGGCTTACGTTTCAAATAATCATTTACTCTAATATTTACTTATAATATTATATTACCCTATGTTATAATGTGACTTATATGTACTAAAAGGCCTTGAGAATGAAATGGGATCTCGTTCCAAACGGTCAAGAATGTCTAAATTGGATCTTGACAAAATGGAGTAAGAAAAGTTTTAGCATCTACATCGCTCGTTCCATGAACAACATCCTAAGTTAATCATGTAAATTTAGTAACTTTTAAGTTATTTATTTTACCCTCCAAAATTATTTATGAGACAATAAAATAAAAACAGGAAAACAGAGAATTCTTTTTGCAAATATTGCTCCAATGGAAAAAAATTCTAATTTTTTTAAACACGAACATGAAAAATTTTAACCTCTAAAAAAAGCTATCACAACTCAACTATCCTTTTCATTACTTACAATAGCCACATTTTATTACCCGTAAGTGATGCTCAAGTGTACACTCCGAAGCGTCGCTACCATTTACTTGTAAGAGAATAGCGAGATTCGTTTGTCATTCCAATTTTATTAGCTAATTCCCCTTTTCTTTCGAGAGTAATCATGACCGGCTTTCCACATAAAAAAAATTTCTTGCTTGTCCAGATCAATATGCACCATGGATTCCATAATACTAGCAAATTCCCTCTAACTTTGTCTCGTCCATGGTATTCAGCCACTTGAATAAATCATCAATGACAAATGGCAAACATAATTAGATCCCAAAGACATATTGAACAAGAAAAACACTCAGGCCCAAACATATACAACTACCAAACTAAATCAAAAAAGACATTAAACAACAAAAATGAGGCCAATTTCTATTACCAATCACATTTGTCTCCTCACACAACAATAGCCCATTTTAAGCCAAATCTAAAAGTGCTTCAAACCATTTCTATAGCAGTATGTTTGGATAAATAGTTTAATTAAACACTTATTCAATAAGTTCTTTTTAAAATAAGCTAAAAACGATTTATTTTTATAAGCTTCTCTGACAAACTTATGAAAATAAGTTAAAAAAAACTTATAAGAAGATTATAAACTATTTGCATAAGTTTATTTTCATAATCCATTCTCATAAGCTCTTCCAACGCACCCTATGGCCATTCCAAAATTAAATCAACATGAAGCTACTCAATTCTTTCTTCAAGCACATATAAACCATTAAACCCACAAGATTGTTATACTCCCTGCATCACAATGTCTCATGAAAAATAACAATACAGTCCACCATCCAAGATGCACTTTCAAATCAAGGCATAGTGTGTGTTGGAGACATCAGAAGTGTTTTAGCTTTTGCACCTGTCAAACGTGATTCTAGTAAAAAAAAAAAAAAATAGGTGTTTGGTTATACATTTGGGAAATCAATTTTGCTTTCAAAATCGATTCTATCAGAAGCAGCTAGGAGTAGCTTCTACTTTTGATTGAAAAATTACACTAAGTTTTACTAACTTGCTTTCAAATTAAAAAACATCCAAACATAAATTACGCATAAAAGTTCAGGTTAAGTATAACTTCAAACAAGTGACAACTTTACATTTAATTTTATTTCACAAGTTCACACACAAAAGTCACATTCATCAATTAAAGAGAATCATAACAGAAATTTCAGAGAAGGTCTGATCTTTGAGTTCAAGGAAGCTTGGCAAAATTAAAATGCGGAGGAGAGGGAACTAATTGAAAACACAAACATCACAAGGTATTATTTATGTTGAAAAGAAAAACTAACCAATCATCAATCGACATAACAAAATGCTAATTCGCAAATAAAAACAAGAGTAAAGATTCAAATTGATCCTCGATAAAAATTTACGGTAACATTTTGATCCCTAAGAAATGACAAATACCAATTTGATCCTCAAAAATATAAAATGTGGGTCAAAATAATCCCTGATAGGGACTAAAATATTCCTAAAAATGATCAATTTGACCCGCATTTTACATTTTTGAGGACCAAATTGATATTTTCATTTCTCAGGGACTAAAATGTCACTGTGTTTTTTGTCAAGGACCAATTTGGGCCTTTACTCTAAAAACAACGTTTAATTATTCAGTTGATCCCTGAACTATTTGAGAATTTTTAAGTAGATCCTTAAACTAAAAAAAGTTTCTAATTGGGTCCTTGAACATATATAAAATTTTCAATTGGGTTCTTCAGGTAGCAAATCCGTTACTGAACCGTGAAATTGAACAAATTATTCGTGAGTCCCTCCAAACTGAACACCCATATCAATAATTTGTGCATAATTACTCAAGTAATCCACTAGAAATTGTTGGCGTGTTCGAAATCATACTCATGTGTATGCATAAAAAATTCTAAATTGATTACTTGATTAGATGTCTCAAATTCTCAATAATTATGTACAAATTGCTGATATGGGCGTCCAGCTTGGAGGGACTCATGGATATTTCGTTCAATTTCACGATACAATAACGAATTTTCTACCCCGGTGACCCAATTGAAAATTTTATATATGTTGCCCAATTAGAACTTTTTTTAGTTAAGGAACCTATTTGAAAATTCGCAAATAGTTCTGCGAAGAACTAAGGGTCTGTTTGGTTTGCATTTTCATTTCCTGTTTCTATTTTCTGAAAATTGTTTTGATTTTCAAATTTTGAAAATTTTGAAAAATTTGAAAACGCGTTTGTTTTGACTTCCTGTTTTCTGTTTTCGTTTCCTATTTTTAAAAATTTGGGAATGAAAACATTGACAACAACTATTTTTTATTTTCAGATTTGGGTCCAATTCAGGAAATATTTTCAGCGAAAATATTTTCACTAAACTCAACCAAATGCATTTTCAAACTCATTTTCTATTTTCATTGAAAATGAAAACAGGAAATGGTCAAACCAAACAGGCCCTAAATAATTCAAATTAAAAACAATCATGTTGTGTCATTTGGCTTTATAACCCGCGGATAACTCCCATGATTCCTAAGGAAAACTTCAGAGCCCAAAGAAAATCAAAGCATTCTAGCTCACATAGAACTTACATATCTTGAATACCCCTTTCTCAAATAAAAACACGATGAACTTGGTGATTATCTAACCAACACAGATACCATCAAAATTTTCTAAAGCAAAGAGCAAAATCACAACATTTCCATGCTAAAAATGAGAATCGGCACCAAAGGAAGGCAAATTATTCCACAAAAATGAATCAGAAGTTAACAAATCCAAAGTGCAAACATACGTAAAAAAAATAAAAAAATTATGGGACATAATATGAAAACTCAGAACAAGAAATGATTTTCACTCAATGTAATTGAAGCCTTAGAGAATCAGATAAAAAACAAAAAGAAGAATAAAAATGGAGGTTACCAGATGAAGAGCATCAATTACAATGGCACCGCTTTTACAACCTCAATCTCTCTTCTCTTCTTCTCAAATACAGAGGAAAAACTCTCAGAAAATTACAGAGATTTCTCTCAATTTTTCTCAGAAGATGACGCGTCAATGGGTGTGTGTGAGGAAGAGGGAATAGGGATGGAGGAGGAGGAGGATGACGCCACTAGGGTTCCAGAGGGAAGAAAAGCGGGTCGCGGGTTAAGTAGGGGTCTCTAGATGCTGAATGGGTCATTTGGAGCTTCTCATGATACATGGCTCTTTTCTCTTCTCTCCTCTCCTCTCCTGTCTTCTCTTTTCCTTCCTTTTTATTTTTGCTTTTGATTTCTTTTTGTTTTATTTTTCCTCCTTTCCCTGCTTTTTGTTTTTCCTTTAAATAAAATAATTAAATCATAAATAAATAATAGGCTTAATTGCCGTTTAGTCCCCCTCAAAAAATTTAATTGCACTTTTCATCCCTCTGTGAAATTGTGCAAAATTAGTCCTTTTAGGAATCAAAATAAAGGTTTTCATTGCACAATTTTACAAAGTTGAGGGATGAAAAGTTCAATTAAATTTTTTGAGGGACCAAATGCACACAATAGAAAAAGTTGAAGGACGGAAAGTGCAATTTAAATTTTTAAGGGACCAAAATCGCATAATTGAAAAAGTTGAGGGACGAAAAGTATAATTAAGTCTAAATAATAATTAATAAAAAAGGAGAGGATACAATTACGTGTTCACAAATAATAAATTCAATATAAGTTATTTATCCATATGTTAAATTAGGGTGCGTTTGAATAAATAACTTAATTAAACGTTTTTTCAATAAGTTTTTTTTTCAAATAAGTTAAAAATAATTTATTTTCATAAGCTTTTCTGACAAGCTTATTGAAATAAGCTAAAAAGAACTTATAGAAATATCATACACTATTTCATAAATTATTTGTATAAATTTAGTTTTATAAGTTATCCTCATAAATTCAAATAAACTATTCCAAACGCATCCTTAATCCCTAGATTTATTTACTTTTAAAATTTTAAAATTAGGTTATTATAGTTGAAACTTTATGAATAGATCAATTTTTTTTAATAATTAATAGGTTCTTTGATATCTTAAATATAAGGGAAGGAAAATTAAATAGATTTTTTTTAAGCTATAAGGATCCGTTATTATTTTTAATTTAATAAAGCTATTTGAAAATTTTCAAAAGTACTAACACTCACCAATTAATTTAGAAATGTTCAAATTATGATAATGACTCTTAAATATTTTGAATATTTTTTATACTTAATTATAGTTAGATAATAATGAGTGCTCACTTTCTGTTTTCTGTATCAAATTTATATTTCATTGTGTATCTTCAAGAAAATAAATTATGGTGTTTTTTACCATTATAAAATGATTGATGTCAAAAACAAATATCAAGCAGCCCACATTTAAATTAGTAATTTGTTGAAAATCTAATAATACTACAATACTATCTTGATATATATAAAATTGTTTGTTTATTACTTTTTCTTGCTGAATATGTTTAAAAGCCTGCAATTGCAATACATTGCAGTTTGTGTGCTATCTACAAGAGAATGGTTATCAATATTTGTGAGACAATAATGATATTCTTACACTTAAATTTCTAAAGCATTTTCTTGGAAAAATTAATTATTTAAATGTGGGAGTAATATAGTTGTTTGTGAGAAGATACATCTTTTTTTTTTTTACAGCAAAGAAGATAAATCTTTAATACCCGTGAAAATCGTTATATAGTGTATTTTTTTCTGTAACATAAGTTTGACATTCGCCTGTAAAAAAAAAAAAAGGTTTGACACCTAAATAGTGAGAGACTAGTAATTACTGAGAGTATACTCTTCTATGAGGAGTTCCTTTCTCCTCTTCCAATAAGAATTTTCTTCCTTTGCCAAAGATTATCATCATTTAATTCTTGAACATGTCACTTATTATACAAGTTTCATCGTAATTTCATTGGTAAAAAAACATTTGAATTTTTTTTCATTCTCCAAGTGTATATTATAAGAATTTTCCCTCCTCCTTCTTTTCCACCATCTAAGCTTCATATTATTGATGTTATTTTGCCAAAATTTATATAAAACTTTTACTTTGCCTAGTCGAACCATGCATCAACTTCAATATCATTTTGTGGGACGATTAGGGGGAGCTTAAGGAGATCTCCATCCATGAGCTAAATAAGAAACTATAGTAATGGAATTCATACAACGTTTTGACCCAAAATCTTAATGTAATTATACTCTTCTCTTATCCTATTATTTGTCAGTATGTAACTTCAATACTTAGATTTGAATTTTTCAACAACCCATCCGATCCAATGATCTATCGGCTCTTATGAATCTTGTGGGCCACATGGTGAGATTGGGCGATTCCTATTAAGGAGGTGAGTGTGAAACCACAATATTGGGTCTTATGTTACAATTTGATGTAAAACCTTATGTCCATAAGTTACATGTGTTTGGATAAACAACTTAATTAAGTGTTTATTCAATAAGCTCTTTTTTAAATAAGCTAAAATAGTTTATTTTCATAAGCTTCTTTAACAAGCTTATGGAAATAAGTTAAAAAAAGCTTATGGGAAGATCATAAACTATTTGTATAAGTTTATTTGCATAAGTTATTCTTATAAGTTCTTTATAAGTTCTTCCAAACGCACAAGTTTACTAATCTTCCCATTTATATATTCTTCACTTTAAGTCTTTCTTTAGTAGAATTTCAATAGCAGATTTATATTCCAAGACTTTATTCTGCTAGTTTCTTTATAAAAGCATTGCAGAATTATGTGAATAAGAAAAAATAGCAACCTTTGCTTTTGCTTCTCTTTATAAGATGAAGTAGTAATCATCTAGTTTTGTTATCCGGTTCGTTCTACCGTGCTCCTTTTTAAAAATGGAGCATTCTTGCACCAGTTTGACCAATCAATATTGACCAATAAAATTGTCAACTCTTCATCAACTTTTGATCTTTTATTTTTTACTTGGTAAAAAACAACAAGCCCACATATATATTTGCAGCTTTATTTGGATTTGCACATAGCTAGCTCACTTATGTATTTGCACAAAGCCCACTTATGTATTTGCACTCTCTTTATCTGTATTTGTACATAGCTAACTTATGTATTTGCACATATATAGCCCGCTTATGTATTTGCACTTTCTTTATCTATATTTGGGTATAAAAATATCCTCATAGGGTTCATCCCCAAAATTTTCTTAAATCCCCAAATCCCTGACTCCCCCTCTTATCTTTCAATCTCAGCTCCTCTCATATATATCTTTCACCCTTTATATCTCCCTGTCGTGTGCCAAAAAATATTCACAATTGGACTACAACGCTCAGTCGGGTTGGTGACCCATCACTACTCTGCCCTACCCAGTTGATCACGATAACCTTCTTCCTAACTTGAAATCTGAAGCAGAAAACCAGGCAAGAAGCGCTGCCTGAAGACAACAATCGAACACAGAATATGGAACAGGCGCAATGCTGTTGCGAAGCATCCACTCTTACAACCAACATTGATTACATAACTACCTTACAAAACCATGGCATAGCGTCGATTTCAGAGCGAAGAACAAACCCACACAACACCCTTCTTCTTCATACGACTGACACTTCACTAGGGCCTCCTTCATGGTTTCTTCCACCTCAACAAACAATATTTTTCATTATCGCTCCAAGAACAAAAACGAAGACGAAAAAAGAAAGCAAAAAAGTTCGCACCAGCAAAGTTCTATTTTTCATTTCGGCAAAGGGAAACAAAATTTTAAGTGCAAAAAAATACAAAAGGAAAATATATGCAAATACATTATAATACAACAATAAACTGCAAATACAGAGAGACAATTAATACATTTGACCACAAATTTATACTTGGACTAGGTCAAACCATATCAAGGTTGTACCAGTTTTTGTGAGGTGCAACTTAGACGGAACCTTATTATCCTTCTAAATACATCTTTTCGAAAGAAAGTTGTATAAGATGTGAGTCATCGAGATGGCTATCTCATGCTTTTCTCTTCGATTCCAACGTGAGATTATAGTCACGGGTAATGAAATCTTTAATATTCAAGGTAACATTACATATTCGTTTCTATCATTTTCTCAAGGAAATAAGACAGAAGCCCAGCTGATGAGCCATTTACTTAGTTATGAGCAACAACGCCCAAACGTCAATCAAGATGGAAGTTGATGCTTTAAAGATAAAGCTAAATGGCATGATATCATTTTCTTTGTAAAAAGATAACCTGAATGTTTTTTTTTCTTTTCTCTCTATATATGTATTTATATCCGCAAATATTTGTTTAGAGTAACACTAATTCCATATATTCACCTATATAAATTGAGGCATTTCTACTTCCCCTTATTTTATCTGCGTATAGCTATTAATAAATTTTAGAAACCATAATTCATGAGCTGCCAAATCTATATAAAAAAGATCCAAAGAAACTACCTTAATTTATATATCTATTGATGTAAATACTAAATGTCAATATTTTTAATTTATATATTCAGTAGTACAAGCTATGTAGTCGGCTGCAAAGTGCTACTGCTTAAGACAATTATATATTATATTTTTTCTTCATGCATTGATACAGAATCTATGAATATCTCATTCAGATTGTTCTGTTATTTTGTTGAAAGTTGAAACTATCTTAGGTTGTGGTTGAGCTTAAAAGCTACTTCAAAGCTAAAGCTAAAAATAAGAGCGTTAAAATTTAAAGCTAAAGTTATTTGTTAATTTTCAAATTTAAATAGCTTAAAAGCTACTTTAAGTTAAAAGATGTTTGGTAAAGTTAAATTTCAGTTGTTAACAAAAACCCAGAAACCCACTTGGCCACAACGCATAAATCCAATAACTCAGTTTTTGCGCTTCTTCCTCCACGCGTCTGTCATGCTTATCATATATCATTTTTTCGATTGGTTGCGTTATGGGTTTTAATTCGGGTGGAGGAGAGAGTGAGACGCATGAGAGGTGGTAATGCAGGTCGGCGGCCGAGTATAGAGGGCTGGGGAGAACTATCGACGGAGGAGAAGAAGGCTGGGGAAGGATAGAGGGAGAGTGATAGGTAGGGTCAACGTTCAATAGGAAGAAGAAGAAGGGATTTGCAATTACATAAAAAAAATGAAAGAGGGAAGGATGAGGATCGAAGAGAGGCAAAGAGGGAAAAGCTCCATGCTATTTTAAAAAAAACTCCTCCTAGGAGCTCCTTATTTTTAAGTTTTGTTCTTTGTTTATAAGCTCCTTTTTCTTTTAAGAGCTTCTCAAAAAAAAAAAAGTGTTTGGCCCAGCTTCTACTTTTAAGGAGAAGAGAAGCTGGAAAAAAGCTGGGCCAAACAGTAGTGCATCTACGCCACTAGTTCAGTTACAAAAGTGAGTGTTTTGCAACCAATTAATAGTTAGCTGTAGCACTATAAGAAAAATTAAAATTAGAGACAAAAACCTAAAAATGGAATAAGTTATGTCTCTGGTATTGATGAAATAAAAGATGGAAATGGAAACAAAGCAAATAATTTAGGGTCTGTTTGGTTTGTTTCTAGTTTTCTGTTTTCATTTTATGATTTTAAAAATAATTACAACACAAATAATTAAAAAACCGTCACATTGTTTCCATTCTGTTTCTTGTTTCCAAATATTTGTATAGGAAATAATGAAAACAAATAAAAAGTTGTTTCTAGTGTTTCTTGTACAAACTTTTGAAAATAAGAAACAGGATAAAAATAATGTGACAATTTTATAATTATTTGTGTTGTAATTATTTATAAAAATAGTAAATGAAAACAGGAAACTAGAATTACAACCATTCCTCCCACCATCATAGTTGATTTTTGGAAGCTCTTTGTTTTATTGATTTTTTATGGTTAATTTTAATATTAAAATGAGATTATTGTTAAACTAATTTGTCAAAATGAGACAGGTTATCTTTTTTCCTTCACCTAAAAACAATATTTAGACACATTAAAGAAATAACATATTTGAAAAAAGACAAATTGAAAAAACATTTTATTTAACTAAAATGTGGGTAATAAGTACCGACATGGATATAAGTATCCATAGGGTGAAGATGTATATTAAAATTGTTATCCATACGAATATGAAAACGAGTACGGATATTATTATGAAATGCGGGTATGAAAAATAGTTAAGTACTTGAGTACTCCCCAGCCAAACCCACCATAAACCTAAACCTAACCATTATCACCCCATACCTAAGGATCGACCTAGAAACGGTAACGAAAGGCTTTGTCCAAATTAAGAAAGTGCTCGCTTCATGGTGAGACATCCATATGGAGGGTTTCATGATGCATCATTGTTCTTTAATTGAGGATAGAGCGTGGTGGTAAATAAGTTGAGTTCTATAAGGGGATTATCAAAGTTTCAATTTTAAATCCCCTTGAGTCAACTTAGTTAGTAGCTGTTGGATATAATGATTATAAGTGTGCGGATTCAAACTCCTGTAATGCATTCCGTCCTTTTCTCATTTCCTTCTTCCCTCTCCCCTTCCCCCTCCCCCTGGAAGGCCTACCAATAGATTCCCCTTAAACCAAAAAGTTTGAACTTTAAAGTTCCTACTTAGAGCATGTTTGGGAAAGATTAATTTTTTTCATTTCAACTGTTTTTTGACAAAAAAGTTGTTTCATACATAATCTATCATGTTTGGCAATTAGCTTAAATTTATAAAAAAAAACTTATTTTGGGGCTAAAAAGCTATTTTATATCATCTAACTTGTTTTAGCTTAAGATTGTTATGATTTGATTATTTTTCATTCCCAAATCTCTTTCCAATTTATCCCTACAAAACTAACTTCCAAATAAATATTATTAAATTATATAATTAACTTCATACTTTTTTTCGTAATTTACTATATAAAAATGATTTTTTTTGCACCACCCAAACGAAATAGATTATCTTAAAATCGCTTTTCAGTAAACCTAGCAAAACAAAAATAGATTCTGATTATAATCGATTATCATAATAATCGATTATACATATAATTGATTATCAGCATAATCTATTTTTTTTAACTTTTCCAAACACACTCTTACTAGGAAAGCTTCCTAATTCATAATTAACTTAGTAGTCACACATTAATCACACAATAATACCTATAAAATTAATATTCAAAAAAAAAAAAAAAATACCCCAATAATGTTCTTCAATATTTGCTAGACTCATTTTTGTGCCTTCGTTTTCTTTCGATCTGCAACTGCACCATGTCTCCTGATTTTGACATAAAAAAAAGTGTATCTATAAATATCACTTTTTCATCACCGTGATTAATTAGGAATCTAACTACCGATCGATGTGTTCATATTGACACAAAGACAAAAGACAAACACATTACTGAATTAGTTTACCTTCCTGATATTTACAATCCACCAATAACTTATTAGACTTTGAAGATCCATAAAATTGACCCCGAAACCTCCGTACTCTCTCTCTCTCTCCTTTGCATTTAGAGAAATTCCATACTCAATCTAATATAATAAGGCTATTCTAACTTTTAAGGTGAATTTCTTTCTAAAGTTAGTAAGCAATGATATGTTCATCTTCAATTTAATAAAATAAATAGAAATCTCAATTCACTTTATTAAATTAAGGATAAAAATGACTCTTACTTACTCATTTTAGAGAACTTTTTTCCCTAATAAAAATATACTAATAAGCAAAGCTGCCTCATTATATAGATCACTGAATTAAATTTAAAATCTTATATGATAACTTTCAAGTTTACTCTTCCGTTTTGGATTGCTTTAAAACTTCTCCTACATCTACGGTCAAAAATTCAATCGTCTAAAAAGTGAAAGCAATGTGGAAACTTTGAAGCAGTCGTCTCTGTAGAAGAAGAATTAAACGTTTTCAAGGTGACAAATTATTGCAAGAATATGCATCTGGAAGCCTTGAAGTGAGATATAATCTTCTTTATTTGTCTAAAGATTCGCCAGTTGCCTACTGATTTTGATTTTAGGCAACAGTTTTTGGTTTCCAATTGTTGTATGAATGTACTTTGTTACTTATGGTCGCTATATGATATTTAAACTCTACAGTGAGTTTTTAAATATTTATTGATTAATAATTAAATATAAATAATATTTAATAAAATATGTGCTAATTTGTTTTTAATAATAAATTATAAAAAATTTAGTGTCATATAAAAAAATCATATTTACATATTAAAATCTTATATATTTTTTATACCTATTAATTATACTGTAATTATTATTTGATAAGGTGTATAAATTCAATAGCAAACTAATAATTTCTGAAAGTATGCAATATGTAAAATCAATAGTTAACTAATTTATTTATCTTATTGACTTGTACTGGGATTTGAGCCCAATAAGCCTAAGTCAATTATCTCTCAAGAATCTTACTTGTTCTGCAAAAGAGACGTCTCGTCCTTCAGATATGGGATCACATATCATTAGACTTAGGGCCTGTTTGGATTGACTTAAAAATAGCTTATTTGGGCTTATCTACTGGCATAAGCGCTTGTCAGAGTGTTTGGGAGAGCTTATGGAAACAGCTTATGACATGTCCATAAGCTGTTTTTAGCTTATTTTGATAAGCTCTCCAGGATAGCTTATGAAAACAGCTTATAACTTATATGAAAATAGTTTGATTATAGAAATAGCTTATACATAAGCGCTTATATAATAAGCGCTTATTCTATAAGCACTTAATTAAGCCGTTTACCCAAACAGGCCCTTAATTGGGAAAGATGTCAATGAGCCTCCAACACCACACTTGGATATGACTGAAGTGTTTCTGACTCCAACGTCATGCATGCTTACTTCCCTATGCATAATAGTAGAAATCGTATGGGTAAGAATTTTTATTGTTTATGGCATGCATACACCTTAAACACATGTTCACTTAAGCATTAGAGTCTTTGTAGATATCTAACCACTAGATCTCCCACACATCAAAGCAATGTCTTCCATCCTCATTAAAATATTTGGAGGATTCTGTCCTCATCTAATATGAACCATTCATTTATTATTAAAATAATCCAACAGATGAGATATATTACAGGCAACCGATTCTCGATCTCTATCTTCTTCCTCCATCTCACTGCCACTGTTACCATGGACGCTCGGTCTGATATCCAGATAAAAAAAATGGAAGCCGGTGGCGGTAACAACAATCAATTCCTTCCTCATAAGTTACGGGATTCATAAAGAAATCGACATCGTCACCAAGTACAACACCAACATCGCCGTCGTCTATCGCGACAAGGTTCAAACCATCGTCGACGGTCACCCCTGGCGAGATCCCTCTATTGTTAAGGAGAATCTCTGATCTAACGACAAGGGGAAGCCGTCGTTGGCTAAAAACGGCAAAAATAGCGGGGGGTATAATTGGGATAACGACGACGGTTATGAATATTGACACAATGATATGTGGTGCAACCAGTCAACAGAGGATGTTAGAGGGTTCAACGGAGGCGGGAGCGTGCCGGTGAGGTCGAAATTGGAGGCCTCTGCTGCTAACATTGCAAGCCCTATAGTTAGCAGAGAACGAGTCACGACTGAAGAGCTTTGCCACACCTGCCGAAGAGGTACATGCAAGCTGTCATTGGCCACACCCAAAAGCCCAACCACCCCCGCCGTCAAGATTTTCAGCAACAACCATCATTGCTTCTCCTCTACCTTGACGCTACCGCCACGATCTCAGATCCGCTGTCACCACCGCAGATCTGCCATCATCACCATCGCGCGCCGCAGAACCCCCCGTACCAGTGATGACTGCTTGCATATACCTATCCTACAACTGACTAGCGGAGCCAACGATGGAGCCATACACCAAAGCATCGACCACACCCGAAAAGCCCAATCGCCCCGCCGTCACATAGAAGCCATCGTACAACCCGACCCGACCCTTTACATAAAATGCAACGACAAGGGAGACGTCAAACAGTGTCAAACCAATGTTGATCCGAACTTAGGCATCAGATTTGTGACTATAAAAGATGAATATCTAAACGACGGCAAAGATTCACTAGCATATTCCTTTACCTTAAAAAATATTTTTTTAACAAAAATAACAACCATTTGTAACCGGGTATAAGAGGTAAAAAGTGGAGAGGACCCAAGCTCCACATTGTGGTTGAAGGGTGTTAGCTTTGCCCAAAGCATCAAGTGGGTGCTATCGCAAAACTAGTTGCAGACCCAATAGTACAACAACTCATGAATTATATATATGAATGAATGTGAGAGATTAAGATAAGAGATTAATTTTGATATAATGTCAACGTAAAATATTTTATATTGTTAATTAATTATAAATCATCTTATGTGTGACTTTTAATATAGTTATGATAAGAGTTCAATATTTTCAATTATGTAACAATTTATTATTCGTTGACAGTGTAAAAAATCTTTACACTTACAACATATCAATTAAATCCTAAAAATAAATGAGTTTAATTGCTATGCACTGTCAGTGCAAAGTTTTTTACACTATCAACCAATCAGAAATCATGGTATGAATTACTTTTAAGGTCATTATGATAAGAAACATTTTAGCTTATGTGATAATTTCTGATTGGTGGATAGTATAAAGAATCTTTACATTGACAGTGCATACCAATTAAATCAAAAATAAATATATATTGTATCAAATATGATGTTTAAATAACATAACGGTAATTATTGGACCCTGTTAAAGTTAAGATGTTCTTTCAAAAATTGTCTTTTTAAAAGTTTAAATTTGGCTCCTCTTTTGAATAATGTAAGGCAAATACTAACCAGTACCCTAAGGGCATTGGTTAAGGAATCAAAAATAGAAACTTTGTATTGAAAGTGGTGTATTTAACATTCAAGAGTTACATTTTTCAATAAAACTATTCAATCTTTGGATTCCTTAAATAATGTCCTTAGGACACTTGTTAGTAAAAGGAATAATGTAATTCGCTTAACAGTTAACCCCGCACCAAATCTTTGTTTTTTTTTTTTTTTGACAAAAGCAAACTCAAGGCATTTCATTCATAATTTTGTCAGCAATACAAGTAGGTGCAAAATAATAAGAGTAGAGACTAGGTTGAAAAATAGAGGCCCTGGCTAAAGCATGAGCCAATCAATTGGCTTGTCTATTAACAAACTTCACTGTAAAGTTTGGGGAAAAAGAAAGAAGAGCCTTGCATTGTGCAACAATAGAGCCAAACTAAGTAAGATTTTCAATTGAGTTGTTTAGCTCATCTACAACCCTCTTGCAATCCATCTCAAAAATAACATTATCAAGACCAATCTCACTAATCCATCTCAAGGCTTTTAAGAGTCCAATAGCTTCACCTTCATGAGGAAACAAAATAGGGGATGTCCATGCTGTTTTACCTTGAAGGAAATGCCCCAAGTGATTTCAAAAACACATGCCATAACCTGTTTTGCCATCATCAAAGAACAAGGCAGCATCTAGATTACATTTTAAATAACCCATAAGAGGAGCTGTCCATGAAGTGTGGTTGTTGTGAGTGTGCAAGATGGAGCATGAAATGCTTGCTTTGCTGCCCGCATATTCCCAGTCACGAAGGACCTCAGTTGCACGGCGTACAACAGCAGCTGGCAGTGTAGTTTTCTGCTCCCATAGAAGATCGTTTCTCATCTTCCAAAGACTCCATAAAGTCATTGCAAAATTCTTCCTCCGTTGCTCGTCCAAGATCGTGCATGCTTGAAAGAAAAAATCTGCAAAACTTTGAGTTTGGCACATAACACCATTAACAACATCCCAAAGATGCTGAAGTGACCAACATTCTTTTACATGAGGGCAACCTAAAAAGCAATGCCAAGTATTTTCAAGTGCAATATTACAAAAGAGACAAATGGATGGGCAATCAACTCCACAAGTATGAAGGTTGGTGCGGGTTGGAAGAACATTATGGCAAGCTCTCCAAAGGAAAGACTTCACTTTATGAGGGCTATTCATGCTCCATAACATACCCCAATCACCAGAAACATGAAAATGAGATGAGTTTGTAAGTTTTTCCATGCAAACTCTATAACCAGACTTTGCAGAGTATTGGCCATTGTTACTATATTGCCAAATCATTCTATCCGAATGCATGGGCTCAAATAGAGGTGTCTCTAAAATTCTTGCAGCAACAGATGGATTGAAAATAGCATGTATAAAATTATTGTCCTAGCACGTATATTAGGGACTATGAGATCTGGACATTTAAGGAAAGCATAGAAGGATGTAGATAATCAGGAAAAGTAAGCTTCTCATTTTTACGGGTCTAGTAAGAATCACTCCAGACATTAATAAGGCTGCCATCACCAACACGTCACCTAAGCCCTTCCTTTAACAAAACCCGGGAATTCCAGATGGTACGCCATGTGTAACTCGGATTATGACGAGATTAGAGTCCAAAAAGGAACCTGTAGGAAAGTATTTAGCTTTGTAAATTCTGGAAATAATAGCTTCTGGGTTGGAAATAATCTTCCAACCTTGTTTCCCTAGCATTGATAAATTAAAGGCATCTAGGCTTCTAAAACCCAAGCCACCAAATTCCTTTCTAAGAGTCATTTTTTCCTAACGAAGCCAATTTATACCTCTAGTGTCCCGCTTATTCAAACCCCACCAGAAAGAATTCATCATACGCTCAATCTCAACGGTCAAAGAGTAGGGAAGTAAGAAAATGCTCATACAATATGCCGGAATAGATTGGAGAATAGATTTCACGAGAACTTCTCTACCAGCTTTGGAAAGAGCTCTTCCACTCCAAAAACTTATTTTCCCCCAAACACGATCTTTGATATAGTTGAAGGTAGTTTTTTTATTTTTACCAATCAAAGATGGAAGACCCAAATAAGGAGTTGAGATCATCTCCATTTCATAAAAGAAATGGAAGATTCCATTACTACAGTTTTAGGTATATAAAACACATAAAAAGCCTAATAAATGTCATCCATTTTAGAAATATATGTGCTTTATACCTCCAAAACTATAATAATGGAGCCATCCATTTCTTTTGAGAAATGAAGAGGATCTTTACTCCCAAATAAATACTTGTTCCCAAGCACTCTCTACCATCAAGCAAACTGGACAAATCTTTGTTAATCATTAAAAAAAATTAGGCACGCCCAATTGCATATGTCTTAAAGGAAAAAGAAAAAGAAAAAGAAAAAGGCCACTGAATTAAGTTGATTCGGAAAGTTGCAGCCCAATTGCATATGTCTTAAAGGAGATGATGGGCTCACGTTTGCGAAAGGTGATGGAAAGCCTTTGCTACCTTTTGTGCCCAATAACTCGTTTTACATCAGCAGCAAAAAATGGTGCTTGCGAGGGGGTAAGAAAGTAAAATAAAGGCTGTTGCTATCTGCACCACCTCATTTACTCCATCCACCACCACATCTTTATTTTAAATTTTTTTATTCCCAAAATACCCTTCACACGGCACCCATTTTTATAATTTTCGTAACCTTCTGGCAATTAGTTGGCGGAATACAAAGAATATTTATGTTCCAACAATTAGTTGTCAGAATACAAAAAAAATATGTATGTATTCCGGCAATTAATTGCCGGAATACAATTTTTTTTATTACGACAACTAATAATCGGAACAAAAATAGTTTTTGTATTTCAGCTGCTAATTGTCGGAACACATTCGAAGAACATTGAAAATTTTCATTCTATCTTCTCATCTCTCTTGACTCCCTTCTCCCTAACCTGCAACCCCCTCACTCCTTCTTTTCCAGTTCAATTTTTCACTCTATCTTCTCATCTCTCTCCCCTATTGTAACCCTCTTCCTCTTATTCCCCATACCCATAAAATAGAACATCACTTACACACATGCACAGTACCTCCACTGGTTCCAGCCACGCGTCCCAGACCACTCCACCGCAAGTCACCAGTCGCGACCGTCGTTTGCCAAACCACCTTGTTGGCAACTCAAAAAAATTGAAAAAAAAATCCGACAATTAGTTGCCGATAGGCTAAAGGGGTGGGGTGCTAACCAGAAGAGAGACGAAGAAGATGAAAGGTTTTTTAAACTCACGGGAGCAAAAAAATTCATTTCATGTTACAAAATTAAAAGTGTGGTGGTGCATGAGCAAAAGAGGTGATGTATGTAGCAGCTGCCTAAAAGAAAACCCAGACCAATAACTTGGGGAGCACACAGCAACGTTCATTATATAGAGAAATATACTCCCAATTAAGGTGAATTTTTTGATATCCCAGAGTAACTTTTATCCTGTTAGGTGATCCAATCAAATGATAAGAACCATTTGAAATGACCAACTGACATAACTCATTTAATTGAAGTGATACATTCTGATTGAGCATTATAACTTTTACCCTTCTGTTTATCGAGTACCAGAGAATTCACCACCAATTAATTATTTTTGACTATATAAATTAATTGCTTATATAGATATCTTTAACTAAGCAAATGAAGATGTGGGGAAAAATATCCTCCAAATTAATTATCTTTAGGCATGTAAATTAAATTCTACTATTACCTTTGAGTATAATTAAAATTTTTGGATTCATTAATTATTTTTCAATTTCTAATGACACTCCATAAAATTCATTTTTTGATAAATATTAATTTTTATTTCCCATAGTATTCAACTTAATTTCTTATACTCATTTCTAATACTTAATTACCTTAATGTATATAAATTAATTTTTAACATTAATTACCTTTAAGTATGAAATTTAATTCTTCCTTTACTATACTCTTGTTTATATCTAAATAGGGATGGCAAAGTGGGTCAACCCATCCCGTCATTAACCCACCAAAAACGGGACGGAGCGGACCAACCCGTTTTAGTTGTATGATTTGAACCTCCCAACTCACCTCGCCTAATGGTGGGTTGGCGGTTTGGCCCGCCAAACACATAAAAACATAAATTGGGTTGGTGGGTCGGCGGGTTAACCAGCTATAAAAATAAAAAATAAAAAATCATATAACATTTTTTTTTGGGTAAACTTCATAGCTTTTCTTAAATTATTATTAAAAAATTGAAATAATCTTGTCTTATAACATACAATTTGTGCTACAAAAGTAAAGACATTATTTTTTTAGTATGAAATAATTTCAAGTAACAATTAAATTAAATTAAATAATATTAAATAATTAATAAATTAATAAAAAAAAATTTTAATCTGACGGGTTGGCGGGTTAACCAGCCATCGACCCGCCACTAACCAGTTTTCGGATGGGTTACACGGGACGGATCAAAGTGGGTTAGTGGGTTGAGGACCCCAACCCACACTGCCAAATTTTGACGGGTTGGCGGTTTGACCCACGGGTCACAACTTACTTTGTCACCCCTATATCTAAAGTAATAAATTTGTTGCCTTAGTTTTGTTTTGAAAATACGGTTTTCATTTTCAATTATTTTTTTTATTATTAAACCTTTGTTTTTTTAAATATAATACATAAGCTTCTATCTATTTTTCTATCTCATAACGAATTCATTTATACTAATTATATGTACATTACAATCTCTTATGCACTGTCAGTGTAAAGTTTTTTACACTATCAACTTGTCAGAACTTATGGTATGAATGACTTTTAAGTTAGTTTGGATAAAAGTCAAACATTTTATCTTATGTGACAATTTCTGATTGATTGACTGTGTAAAATTTTTTATACCGATAATATATATCAATTAAATCCTTATATTATTTACATCTTATATTCTTCAAAATATCCTCCAAAATTTATTGTATGAAAAAGTTTACTCAAAATTAATTATATTTGAGTATGTAAATCAATTTCTAACTTCAAATGAAGTTATACGGAAAGAAAATCCTCTAAATTTATTATCTTTAAGTATGTTATAATTAATTTCTAACATTAATTACATTTGCATTGGCGCTTGTAAGTCCCACGCATTATGATTTATGAAGTTGCTGTATACTATAGTTCTATATCCATGCCAAATTGGGAGGACAATAAAAATAAAACATAAAAACAATAAGTTAAAGAAGTATGTATTGAAATTGTAAATTTTTTTTACACAGTCCTCCAATCAAATTTCATCATGTGGATGTTTATCAAATTTCATCATGTGGATGTTTATTGAGTTATTATAAAAAATAATATAATAAAATGGTATAATAATAAAATTTGATTGAATGACTGTATTTACATTATCAATACATACACTTTTAACTCAAAAACAATTTGGCCGAGAGAATATAAGTGAATGATCTGGTCATCCATGCTTCAATCAGAAAAGAGTTTCGTTTTTTAACCGTTTGACTTCACAATTAATGGGTGGTGTCACTTATATTTATTTATTTCAAATTTATATATTATATATTATATACAAGAATATTTAATATTTTTTTTTGTTTTTCGAGGATACCTTCCACGCGAAATTGCGGAAACTAATCTTTCAAGATACTAGACGACATTGAAAGACTGACATCTCTCAATCAAGTTTTCTCCATACACAAGAGTTAGGGATCAAACTCTAACCACTTGCTTAAGTAATCCAAATCTGTTATCACCCGGATCAACCATATGTTGATCAAGAATATTTAATTTATTTATATAAATGTACATTGTTATACAAAATATAAAATATAAAATATAATGTAGTCCGAAAATTAATCCTATAGTTATAGATAACAAAAATGTTTATTATATCACTAAGGGTGTATTTGATAGAACTTATAAAGAGCTTATGAGAATAACTTTTGGAATTAAATTATACAAATAGTTTATGAAAATAGTTTATGGTATTTTCATAAGCTCTTTTTAGCTTATTTTCATAAGCTTGTTAGATAAGCTTATGAAAATAAGTTGTTTTAGCTTATTTAATGTGTATTTGGATTAGGTGCGAAAATTCGATTATTGATTTTCAATAATCGATTATTGTTATAATTGGCTATAATAGAAATGTTTGGATGTTTTTGCTGAAAAACGATTATAAGATAATCTATTTTGTTTGGGTTGTGTAAAAAAAATCACTTATATATAGTAAATTAGTAAAATGAGTATGAAATTATTTGTATATTTTAATAATATTTATTTGGTAGTTAGTTTTATAGGGATGAAATAGGAAGAATGTTATTAGTTTCAAAATAATCTAATAACTTTTTAAATAAGTTTCAAACTTTTAGCTTCTCTAAAAATAATTTTTCTCATAAAAACAGTTATTTTAAAATTTAATCAATTTTTTCAAGCATAAGAGCTACTACTGAAAAACAACTTTTATCATGAAAAATAGTTGTTTGGATAAGATTAAATCTTACTCAAACACCCTCTTAAAAAATAGCTTATTGGATAAATATTTAATTAAATTATTTATCCAAATTATTTATCCAAACGCACTTTAAATATAATAGGTATATATTACGAACATTAATGCTAATACTAATTTGAGTGAACATTGTATTAAAATATATGGTTTTTTTTTTTTTTGTATCAACACTATTATCTGTAGATCTAAAACCAATATTAATACCATATAATTATATTTTACACACTTTTTTTTATTTATTTTCTCTGTCATCAATTCACTCATCATTCCAACAAAAAGCAGACTTCCGAATCAGGGTGTTTGGTTTTTGTTGTTCAAAAAGTCCATATTTATGTTGCTTCGGCACATGCTTCAATGCACAATTTTGTTTTATATAACATTCTGTGTTCGGATGACTTTCGGATTTTCACCCAAACGGCCAAGCTCGTGTTTTCTCCTTCAAGCATTTGCTGGGATGTAACTGCTGAATTATAAACACGTATGCATATAGCCATATACAATTTAAGTGATATCCGGAAAATTTGCTTTCCAAAATTTGATTTTGAGTTAGGTATAATTGATTTTATGAGAAGAAATAATTACTCACTTTTCCTTTTAAGTAGAATTAATTATATGTATGAGACCCATCAAATTTTTTATATTTACACATAAAAGATAATTTTACTTTATCATCTAAACAAAACCAATTCTTCTTAACTCATTTTTAAAATATCGTTATTAAATCCAAATCAATTTTTTGACCTCGATTTTTTAAAAATTAAATCTTTTAACATTTAACTTTTTTAAAATCAATTCTATCAAAATCAGAAACGAACTCTAAGTAAACTAGTGAAGTTCTTGTAAAATCGATTTGTAAATTGGTCAAAATTTATTTATCTAAAAAATCAAGTTTAATTTTATTATGCTATCAGTTTAAGTTTTATTACACAATCAACGAATAACAAATCATTTTATGTGTGACCTTTAAGATAATTACGATAACAGTGAACCATTTTTAATATTATGACGATTTATGATTGATTGATAGTATAAAAGCCTTTACACCGATAGTGCATATCAATTAAATGAATAAAATATTATCTAAAAACATATTTTAGTACCTAAACATAATTTAAAGGACTAACAAGGCCCATCATAATTGGTAGATAGTTAAATTTTTTAAATATGCTATCAAGAGTTTGATTTCTGCCGTGTGTATAGAAAGTGATTAGTCTCTAAAGGCTCATCACTTCAGTAATCTCCTCGTGTCGAACGAGATTAGTCTCTAACTATCGGTTGGGGGATAATTTCTGCACACCAAAGAACATAATTTAAAGGTATATTAAAAATTAATACTCAACATTCTAACTTTATAAAATAATAAAGTATAAATCTAACCAATATTGGCCCAACCGTTATATTATATTTAGTCGAACACTTATTTTATTTTGTAGCTAACAAAATAGTAATAAAAACATAAAATTAGTTTTATATATTCAATATATTTTGTCGCATATAAGTAATTCAACTTAAGTACCTAACACCATCGACCAAAAGTTTACATTTTAAGGCGAAATCAATATATAAATATAGGCTGGGAACCCGTAAATAGGATCGAAAATTTATTAATTTTATCAAAATTTACTTGAACTAACCCAAGTTTACCAGATAGAAAGTTTATATGTGAGTTAACTCAATTTTGTAACTTACAATCATAAGGAGTTTAAAATTAGCTAAGAGTTGAAAAACAAATATATGTGGGTTATCACCAAAAAAAATTCCTTATGACTACTACCTGATAAAGAGTGTTAGCTGGCTAACGGCTGACTAATTAAGTCGGTTGAAGGGAGAAATAGATGTGACCGTTGGACAGGGAATATTGGGCTTCAAATGAATTAAATGGACCTTATTAAAAGTCCAATCGTGGTTTGCTGAATTTAGTTAAGAAAATTAATTGATCCAAGATCGGCTGAGCCAGGATCGGCTAAAACCCAGATCATTTAAACCAAGATCGGCTTAACCAGGAAGAAATGAATGCAGTTGCTGAGCTGAGAGAGGTAACTGGGAAAATAGTAGTCAGGTTTTAGCCGAGGAGATTTAGCCGATGCAGAATTAGCCGAACGAAGTTGCTAAGTCTAAAAGGGCTTGGACACCGTTATTGGGCTCATATGAATCATGGTTAAATGGGTCCAAGAGGTTTTAATCATATTCAGGAAATTCAAATACAGATTTAGCCATGTAACCACTTTCCTAGATTTTGAGGAGCAAGTTGAAAGTGGTTTTGGAGACAGAATATGAAAACAAAAGTTGATCAGCTGCAATCAAGGCCAGTTCATGAGTTGACTAGGTCAAAAAATGTGCATAAAACTCACTCCCTTAAAAATAGGGATATGGAGGACATGGTTAGCTGATGGGGCAATTAGCCGAGGTAGTGGATTTTGACCTATAACTTAGCCGATCAATTGGAATTCAAGGCATTTCGGGAGTTGATTATGTCAAGAAGCATGATTGAAGACCCACTTCCTTAAAATGGGGATAGAAAGGACATGGTTAGCTGATATGAAGTCAGACAACTATCTGAGGAGGCGGTTTTGGTCCATAATTTAGCCATATAAGTAGTTACCTACATCATTGTTGTTACCCATGATTTTATATGATGTAAAACGTGGGTTAGTGGGTAAAAACATGGTAGATAGTTGTATTGTAGGCTAACTGAGTAGTTTAAGACTATAAATACTAATTGTACAGTCAATTTTGAGATAGACACAATCAATCAAACACAAGCCTTTACATTTTATCTTTACTTTTCTTTATCACTTTCCCTTATCGCATTTCTTTACTTTATGCAAACTTTGGATCATAGTTCACCTTCTACACTAGACGCTCTCTGGAGTAGTTTAGGAATCCATAGCTGAGAAACAGAGTCTCTTTCTCAGCGCAATCGCTTGAACACAAAAGGGGAATCATTATCAAGTGTGCGGATTAGCCGATCAAATGACTAAGCACCAAATTTTTGCACGACGACAACAAATGACATGCCCAGTGACCAAGAAGGTGAACACATTGGGAAGTTTACCTCTTCGATCACGATTACATTGTTTTAGCATGGAACCGTTTCAATCTACTACCAATAAGATTGGCGGCCACAAGTAGTTGAACATTCAATTTTAATTGCTTTAGGCATGCCATCATCTCAACCATTAGTAACGAGTACGCCAACTCAACATGTTCAGGCAAGTCCATCTCAGCTGGGCCAACCGAACATGATTCAACAATTCCCTCAATCAAGTCCTGTCTCTTAGCCGCCTACTGATTTTAGTTCTATTAAATTCGAGGGGGGGAATTGGTTGTGAATGATACTGTATCTTAACCGATATTACAGTATGGACAGGTTCAATTGGACAAAAGGCCACCTGATACGTTATGCCAACTTGGTATGCCGTGTTTTGTATCAAACGCTTCGGCTGTTGGTGCAAACTCACAGGTGACTATACATGAGATTATGATGTGTTCTACCACAGGCTCTTGAGGAATGCAGATGAAGCTGCTTGGTGATTCTGCAGGGGAGCAGCCATGGAATACTATTTCACCTACCTCGGCTAATCAACCAATCTATCGGCTAACTTCATAACATCCACCTTATGTTCAGATGGGTTCAACTCCTCCACGAGGAGTTTTGTATAGGGCATTTGGTGTTTATGTTGGGGAGTAGCAATGGAATCCAGTTCCACCTACCTCGTCTGACCAATCAGTTGTCCATGGGATTCAATATCGAAATCATGGTGATTATGTTGCAGAGCAGCAATGGATCTCAATTCCACCTATTGAGGCTAGTCAAAAATTGATCCCAAGCACGCCAGAGCCGATGTAGCACATGTTATCCATACATCCAGGTCCTTCTCTAGCTCCAGTACCAAACATTACCCAGCCGATTATGGCTGAGAATAGACCAGTTGTCCCTCAGCTGATTGATCCCAACGTGATAGTTGAGACTATTAGAAGGTACTTTGGCGAGCAACTAAGGCCTTTAGATAGGCCTGTGTATAGAAAGTCATATCCTGAATGGGTGGACAAAATGATATTATTGCCAAAAGGGTTTAAGACCCCAGATTTCATAACTTTCTCAGGAAAAGATGACATGTCTACCATGGAGTATATTGGCAGATTTATTGCCCAATGTGGAGAGGCTAATCAGAATGAGTACTACAAGCTGCAATTATTTCCTTTGTCATTGATAAGAATAGCCTTCATTTGGTATTCTTCATTTCCTCCTAATTCTATATAAAACTGGGCAGACATGGAAATGTGCTTCCATGATAGGTTTTATAAACCTCAGCTAGATGTTACAACAGCTGACCTGATAAATTTGATGCAACAAGAGGATGAGACGGCTGCTGACTTCATAGAAAAATTCAGGAAGCTAAGTAACAGGTGCACGATACAGTTTCCAGAAGCTGAATATACTACCATAGTGGTGGGTAACATGCTCCCACATATGAAAGAAGAGTTGCTTGCCCATGAATTTTCAAATTTGAGTCGGCTGGAAACCAAAGCTTCCATGATTAAACGTTTCACTCTAGAGAACCAACAAGCCAAATCTAACTGGGAAATAGTCCCTATTGATGATTATGATGTGTCTGAAGTTACAGCCGATTATCATAGTGATTAGGCAACTAATGCCATGGCAGCGGAGATCTTAAGGGTAATGTTGTCCAAAAGGCTTCAAAGGATAGAAAGTCCAAATTAGATGATAAGGGTGTAGTTGAGACGACAGCTAATACAAATTTGCTCTTAGCTCCATTTACTAACATGGTTTGAGTGTTTGGCTTACTATTTCCTATATCAATGAGTAAGTGGAAATAACCGATACCTAAGCAGTGGAAACAGAAAGAAATACCAACCAAACAAGACAAAGCGGGGGACATTAGCTGTGCTAGTTAGGCATCATGAGTCTACTATTTGCAAACCAAACGTCTTTAGAAGGTTGGAGTTTCTTAATCGATTGAAGCTGGGGGGGCATTTAGCGATGTTATTCAAGCATCGTGAGTTTACTATCTGCAAATATAGTAGTTTGATGAGATTCAATTTTCCACATGCAATATAGCCATGTTAGCTGAGAGTCAACGCAATGGACAGGAAGAGGTTCCCACAAATAAATGAATCATATTAGCCGAGAACCGGGATTTGACTTAGGTAGCATAATGCATCTTTCACCTTCCTCTTATTGTCATCTGCTAAAAGATGCAGGGGTCAAAGTGTTATCACCAAATAATTCCTTATGGCTACTACTTGATAAAGAGTGTTAGCCGGCTAACGGCTGACTGATTAAGTCGGCTAAGGGGAGAAATAGTTGTGACCATTGTACAGTGAATATTGGGCTTCAAATGAATCAAATGGACCTTGTTAATGGTCCAATTGTGGTTTGCTGAATTTAGCTGAGAAAATTAATTGATCCAAGATCGGCTAAAACCCAGATTAGTTGAACCAAGATCGGCTTAACCAGGAAGAAATGAATGCAGTTGCTGAGCTGAGAGAGGTAACTGGAAAAACAGTAGTCGGGTTTTAGCCAAGGAGATTTTGCCGATGCAGAATTAGCTGAACAGAGCTGCTAAGTCTAAAAGGACTTGGAGGCTGTTATTGGGCTTGTGTGAATAATGGTTAAATGGGTCCAAGGAGTTTTAATCGTATTCAGGAAATTCAAATGCAGATTTAGCCATGTAACCACTTTCCTAGATTTTTGGGAGGAAGTTGAAAGTGGTTTTGGAGAGAGAATATGAAGATAAAAGTTGATCAGCTGCAATCAAGGGCAGTTCATGAGTTGACTAGGTCAAAAAATGTGCAAAAAACTCACTCCCTTCAAAATAGGGATATGGAGGACATGGTTAGCTGATGGGGCAATTAGCCGAGGTAGTGGATTTTGGCCCATAACTTAACCGATCAATTGGAATTCAAGGCATTTAGTGAGTTGACTAGGTCAAGGAGCATGATTGAAGACCCACTTTCTTAAAATGAGGATAGAAAGGACGTGGTCAGATGATATGAAGTCATATGGCTAGCCGAGGAGGCGATTTTGGTCCATAATTTAGCCGTATGAGTAGTTACCTACATTATTGTTGTTAGTCGTGATTTTATATGATGTAAAACGTGGGTTAGTGGGGTAAAAACGTGGTAGACAGTGGTATTGTAGTCTAACCGAGTAGTTTAAGGCTATAAATATCAGTTGTACAGTCAATTTTGAGACAGACACAATCAATCAGACACAAGCTTTTACATTTTATCCTTACTTTCCTTTATCGCTTTCCTTTACCTTATGTAAGCTTAGGATCATAATTCACTTTCTACACTGGACGCTTTCTAGAGTAGTTTAGGAACCCAGAAACAGTGTCCCTTTCGCAGCACAATCGCTTGAACACAGAAGGGGAATCATTATCAACTATGAGGATTAACCGATCAAACGGCTAAACACCAAATTTTCGCAAGAGGACAATGTGTATGCAGTGCATGCTTTTTAAAAAGTAAAACCGTGTTAGTCAAGTGAGAAATGATTATTATTGAAGATTTTTTTGTTAATTAATATACATTTTTCACTCGATCTATATAGAAATTAAGCACTTCTCTGTCACAATATTGATCTAGAATTTCAGGCTGGTGACCACAATAGGGCTCCTAACCACATGCTTCACGTCCGTCCAAGTGAGATACCCAAAATCAACTCTCTTATCCTTCATCACTTTTGGACCTTCAATCCTCAACTTGTACCTTAGCCTCTCGTTCTTCTCCCGGAACACCAACTTGTTGGGGATGACGCTGACATGGAATCCTTCAATGTGTGTAACGCTAGCAACATACGTTGTTGGTCCCTCCCCAACATTGGTCACTGTTCTCTCAAATTCTTGTGTTGTTGTCTTTGACAGTACACTATGAGAATCGTTTGCATTAAAGAAAGCAATAAAAGAAGGGTAGTTAAGATCCGAGGAAGGGTTAGAGCAATTGTTGGAAGTGTATCTTGTGAAGGTGGTGATTTCATTTTGCGTGAAGTTCAGTGCACAGAGAAGATTCACATAATCTTGTACTCCCACGTTGTAAACAAGTCCAGGATGAAGGGCTTTGTTGGGATTGATATGTCCAGCTCCCAAGGCTAGAGGAGAAGCTGGTTCATAACCTTCCCCAATGTCTTTGATGAGTCCTAATGTGTTGTCCAATATATCCGAAGTTGTCATTATAGCTGACCGAATTGCTGCAGGGCTCCAATCAGGGTGTGCTCCCTTCAAAAGGGCTGCTACACCTGAAACGTGAGGGCATGACATGGATGTGCCACTTAACAAATTGAAGTTGTTGAAGAGTTTTTTGGACCCCAAATTTGTCGCTGGAACATTTTGAGGCCATGCAGCTAAGATTGATGTACCGGGTGCAGTGATGTCCGGTTTCAATACATAGGGACAACTATATGATGGCCCTCTAGAACTATAGGTGTCCACACTCGGTGCTGGTCTTGTACCAAAAACTGTTATCTTAAAACACATGCTTGCTTTTGCATCAAAGTTATTACTCTTTATGTAACCTCTGACAATTTCCCCATTTTTGGGGTTAATAATAATGGAAGGGAACCTGTTTTGTAAGAAGTATAAATATAAGTCAGAACTGTTTGATATGAAAACAGCCCCAACAACTTCTGCGGTTTCAACATTACCCACTTGATCAGCAAGTGCTTCATTCAAGTCTTCACACACCACAATCTTGTTCCTCACTTTAACTAGTTCCTTCAAATTGTTGCACAACCCCATGAAAACTATTGGAACGTGACCGGCAGAGAAGTTCCCTGGATAGAGAGACAAGCCAGTAATTGAGATTCCATTACCTAGCGTAAGAGTCCCGTGAAATTCACGGTCCAAAGTGCTAGCAGCCACGGTTGTCACCCATGGTGTTCCATTATGTAGAGTTTCAAGATAAGGGCCTTCGTTCCCTGCTGATGTGGACACAAAAATGCCTTTCTCCATGGCTGCAAACGTGGCTATGGCAACAGGGTCTTTGTACAAAGGTGTTTGATCAGTTCCAAATGATAATGAAAGAACATCTACCCCATCTTCTATTGCACTATCAATTGCAGCTATTATATCTGATGAGTAGGCTCCATCTTCCCACAGGGTCTTGTATATAGCTACACGAGCACGTGAAGCTATTCCTGTTGCTGTTCCAGTGGCATAGCCAAAGTAGGATACATCATCAACCTGGCTTCCAGCTGCGGTGCTTGAAGTGTGAGTCCCGTGACCATCTGAGTCACGAGTGGAGTTCATTGCTATGGTGATGTTGGGGTGTAAGGCAAGTAATCCTTTGTTAAAGAACCGAGCTCCTATGAGTTTCTTGTTGCACAGCGATGAATTGAATTGGATGCTATTTTCACATTGGCCTTTCCATCGTGAAGGAATGTTAGTCATCCCATGATCATTGTAGCTTTCACTTTCTGGCCATACTCCAGTGTCCAACACACCAACAATCACATCTTTGCCATATTCTGAGGCAGGCCATGCTCCTATAAAGGGATTAAGGCCAAGGAATTGGGGTGAGTATGTTGTGTCAGGTTTGACAGGTAAATCTCTTATGGATGAAATGTAACCTGGAGAGCTTTTGAGAGCTTCAAGCTCTAAAGGTGACAAACTTGCACTGAAACCATTCATGACATTGGTGTAGGTATAGATATGTTTAGAAGAATAAGAGTTGAGATGATTGGTGGTAAGTACTTGAGAATTGTCCAATGCAGAGGAAAGAGTGGCTAGGTACCAATTGTGTTGGTTGGAGAAGGGTTTGGGCATGGCTGATAAGTCCATGTGAATGATATAATTGTCTGGCCGAGCTAATGTGGAAACCAGGTGAAGAACTGTGATAGAGAACCACATACAAAGACAAATTTTGGTAGCCATAGTTGAACACTAGTGTTTTGAATGTGGATGGCTATAGTATACCATGTGTAAATGAGGATTTAAATAGAGAAGCTACAGATATTCATAACATAATTAACCCCCACAAGATATTCTCTCACACCCTCAATTTTACAAACTTGTCCCAAAGGTATCTTAATTCCTAGGGGACCCCAGTCCCCCATATATGATTGATGAGCTACGTATATATGCCCATGCTTTGCAAGGCTTATATTCATCAACAATTCCAAAATGTGACGTTGTTGCTTGCTTGGTCCATCCGAGCATACCAAAGCAGTATCATATATGTTTTTGTGTCCAGAAAAATATATTTGTCCTTTCCCACGGAGAAGTTAGAAAAAGGGCCTACATTTGATAACATTTACAATTTGATGACCTAATAGCCATGTAGTATATCATCCATGTTGATACGAGAAAGCAAAATAATGTTCTATTCTATACCTACGTTAAAATGAAACTTGTCAATTCATTACCAGAAACAGTTGTCTGCCAAAATTTGTTAGGGGTTGATATATATCACATAATACTCCAGAGTTCTCAATAATTTCATTCACCAGTTTCAGCCAGCAAAACGCATAACAAATAGCAAATTCAGGGGCGTGCTTGAAACTGTTTTTAAGAATAATGGGTTAAATATGTTTTTTATCTTTGTAAATTAAATAGCGAAAATTCGTTTTTAGTCTCTCATTTTAGAACGTCTTTTTTTTATTCCTTAATTTTCAAAATAGCTCACATTTGGTCCCTATTTTGAAAATTAAGTTAACGTTAGGGATCAAAAGTAAGCTATTTTGAAAATTGAGGATCAAAAAAAGACGTTTTGAAAATAAGGGACTAAAAACGAATTTTCATTATTTTACAATGACCAAAAACATATTTAATTATATAAACTACATTATAAATATATAGTATAAATTTGATAACTTTTTGATAAGTGAGTAAAATTTATTTATAACAATATCTTTTACAAGTTTATCTTTAAATTTTTAATCCTTTATAAAATATATTTATAATTATATTTTCTTATATTACTTTAAATTATTAAATGAATAATTGATAATGATAATTTAAAAAACAAAAATAAGATACTGAGGTGAGAAATCATTTTTTTATAATAGTATGGATGATTAATACCAATTCTCCCTATTGTGTTAAGTTCTATTATTTGGCTTTAAGAACTAAGACACATTGAATTAAAATAAATCTACCATTATAATTAGGATATGATTTTTATATTAAAAAATAATTATTATAATTATAAATTATAAATTGAGATAGGTAGGAGTGATATATAATAAATAATTAATTTAAATAAATTATTTAATAAAGGTTATTTATAAAAAATAAGAAAAAAAAGTTAGATAAAAAAGAATGTAATAAATATTCCAAGTAAAACTGAAATTATCCTATTCAAGTACAGGACAAAAAAGGTAATAATTTTGACTTATTAAAATATATATATATATATATATATATATATAATATTTTCAAATTTATTTTTTTATTAGTAAAATTTAAATAAATTTATGATATGGTTATTTGATTTAAAACCTAAACTATATAATAATTGCATTATATGATTATTTGCTATTCGTATAAAATAATTATGATTTTTATACCCTTTTAATTAAAATTCACAAAAAAGTATTGAAGAAGAATATTATAAGGGTTAAATGTTTTTTATCCTAGTAAAATCGAAAATTCGTTTTTAGTCCCTCATTTTCAAAACATTCTTTTTTTTTTATCCCTCAATTTCAAAATAGCTCATCTTTGGTCCTTATTTTGAAAATTAAGCTAATATTAAAAATCAAAAGTGAGCTATTTTGAAATTTGAGGAATCAAAAAAGGACGTTACGAAAATGAGGGATTACAAATGAATTTTCGCTATTTTGCAGGTACCAAAAAATATTTAACACACGAATCATTTTTCTTTTCAAAATGTAAAATAAAATGGAATAAAAATGTTTTATCAAGTTTTATTCTTCTGAATAATTAGATATCAAATATTAGAGTACATTGTTATTGTAGTCTCAATTATGTGATCAATTATGTTGATGTTTATTGAGATTATTGTAGAGCACTTTTAATGATGGGTTAATGTGGAAAAGCCTTGTGTGGGTTTACTATGATAGGTAAGTGAACTTGCCATTTTGTTTAACACAGGAAGATGCCCCTATCTCTTACCATTCTGCAGTGCATTTGTCCCATTGAGACTACACAAGCCTAGAGACACAGTATAATAGAGATATTTTGCTCTCCTCACTCAGTCACACACGAAATTGTTGCCCATGTTTTGGATCAATTTCAAACATTCAAGTGGATTTATCATGGACTGATATCATCATCGACATATTCTAGTAATCCTATATTCTAATATCCGTAGTTAATAAAATAATCTATGCATGTCTCAACATGGGTTTAGTGGTTTTGGGATAATTTAATGATTAAAATTGTATTATGTATAATCTATACATATACATGTATCATAGTTGGCTTAGTTCCATCTTTTTATCAAATCATATCAATCTTTCAAGGGTTGAAATCCGGATCTCTAAGACTTTTCGGAAGTGCACTGTTCCTTCAAAACTCTTAGTTTTTTCTTGGCTGGCCTTAAAGGATATAATCTCATCTCAGCTAAATTTAATGAAAAGAATGATCATGGCAGGTCAGCAACATAGCTTGTGTGTTTTGCTCTTTGTCGCGCGAGGACACTTCACACTTGTTGATTTCTTGTAAACTTTGCCCAATTGATTTGGTCGAAAGTGAATGCGTGGTTTGGATTCTATTCAGTTCTGACTTCAACAGTGACAGAGCATTACATTCAACACATAAGATTTTCAAGGGGGAAAGCTCAAACAGGTTGGTTGTTTCGTTTGGCATACAGTTATTTGATCATTATGGTTAACTAGATATGGTACTATTTTAAAAAATTGAAGTTGTAGATGTTAGTAGCTTGGTTCCTCTTGTTAAAGTATACAAGATGGTCGAATTGGTTTTATGCTAAATTTGGTTCTTAAATTTCGTTTTATGATTGGTCTAATAACCTTTTTATTGTATAAAACATAGTTGTTTAGTTATCTGTTCATTGCAAAATTGTAGAACAATTGGGATGTATATGGGTTTTTAATAATGGTACTTGATTTTATTTTTGTTATAGGCTTTGATTAAGAATTGATCTGCGACATGGTTTTGTGCTATAGACCAGGTGGTTCTGTTTTGAGTTTTTCTTATTGGTGTTATAACAGTGTAACCCGACTGAATGTATTAGATCTAATGGTTAACTGTGTTAGGCTTTGATGTAAAATTTTTAATGTATATGGGTTGAAGTATTCCTTGTACTTCACTTAATAAAAAATTTGCTTATAAAAAAAATTGTGATATATATGGGTTAGAGACTTAGAGTGCCCTGATACTCTTTATAATGCTTTTTCTTTTCTTATAAAAATAGAGATTACTTGGCTTAGTTTACTTAGTTAAGGTTGAATACTTTTTATGTTTTATGTAAACAACACTATTAATTCATTGAAGACACTTTTCACTCGTTTAATAAAACTTCAAAATTCTTTTTTATTCTCACCAATTTCGACCTTTCTCAGACTGTTCTCATGTTTCTTTCAATTTGTAGATCAATAAGGGCTAACTCAAATCTTCGAGAGTGTGATATTAATGTTGAAGTTCTATGTTCTATACCTCATTGCTTTCCTACCCACCTCTATATGTTTTTTCGGGAAAAAAAAAACTCACTCTTGCCGTTGCGGTTTGAGATAATAGGAATTAAGACAATCCGTAGGGATGACAATTTAGACCCTACCCGTTGGATACCCATAAAAAATATCCACAATGGATAGGGTAAATATCCGCTTTATGGGTATGGGTCTGGATATGGGTAATTACCCGCAAATTTGAATAGGTATGGGTGCGGGTACGGGTACTCTAGTACCCACCCCGTCCCGCACCTGCATATATATATTTATATATTTATTTATTTATATTAATTAGTATAATTATAATTATAATTATATATAAATTTTTAAGAATACAATTAATCTAAAAGTATCCAACCTAGATAGTTCATTAGTGTTTTTCCCTTTCTGGTTGAGCTCTTAAGCCGTTCTTTCTCGAGTTAACACCAACACTATTCTTCCTCAAGCCAGCGTCATTTTGGATGTTTATTGTGATATTTACTCGTTTTGGATGTTTTAGATATTTTTAATTAGTTAAATACTTTGGTTTGTAATGTTTTATGTGTAGATTTGGAAGATCTTTGGATGGTTTTTTTAATTGAGTTATAATGATTTTTTTTGTTATTTGTTGTTTTTTCTTAGTTAAAGTGCGGGTAACGGATGCGGCTATGGATATTTAGGTATCCAGAGGGCACGGGTATGGGCACTAAAGTTGCTACCCACGCGGGTATGGATACGGATACGGATATTTTTTTCAAGTGCAGGTACAGGGACGGGTATTATAGTACCCTATCCAGACCCTACCCATTACCATCCCTAACAATCACCATCCAAACCCGGCCCACCCGCACCATGTGCCCGCAAGTACCGCACGAATATGTCTGGGTTGACTTGAAAGATTGAGTAAAGGTCTCCTCCACGCGTGAAGTATATGAGGTAGAGAATCTGCAGGAGTGCGCCTTGTAACTTTCAGGCAGATTCCTAGCTACCTTAATTAATTTGTTGTCACCGGAACAGAATAATGAATCCTAGAAACAAATTAAGGTGGCCCATATATTTAAGTATGCATTTTCGGTCAATTACTAAGAGTAATTATCGTACATATATATGGACTTGAGTTGGAAAATACGGATAATATAGGCACAATTAATCTGTGAACCCCAACAGGTGATTATTGTTCTTACCTCCGACTGAATTAAGCTCACTTGATTTGGGAAGCTTATTGTTGAAAGTAACGGATACGAATGTGAGTGGATTCTCTAGCTAATTCCGAAGGAGCTGGAGAAGGGACCTTCTTTTGTAGTGGCCGGGCACATGCGGATATGAGTGTTATTGGCATCATACATATATTCGCGTTGAAGCTAAGTAATTACTTATATTCTTTTGGCCATTTTCAGTTTTAACATAAAAAAAGGCTGTTTATTTATTTTATTTTTTTTGATAAGCAAATGAATGTACTAATTGTTAGAACACACACACCCAGCACAGACAGGTGAACAATACACAGAACACACGCTCAACACATAGACGAGTGTATAAGTGCACAGACGGGTACAGACGGGTTGAACAATATGCAGACGGGTAACGATTACTAAGTGTAGACGGGTGAACAGTGCATAGACGGGTATCAGAGAAAGTTGATTATTGAATAATACTTCACTTACTTTATTCCTTTGTACTCACCTCTATTTATACACTCATAGTTACAAATCACTTGTAACTAACTAACTAACTTCTCTAACTAACTAACTACTTATTTGAATGACAAGATAATACTTCCCCTTAATTCAAATATTCAAAAGATACAATACCTAAATCATTTCTAAGCTTTTCAAATCGATCTAACTTCAGTGGCTTAGTCAGTATATCAGCAGCTTGTATCTCTGTAAGACAATAGACTAGCTCGAGTCTTCCTTTGCTTACATGATCTCTAAGGAAATGAAACCTGGTTTCTATGTGTTTGCTCCTGCCATGAGAAACCGGGTTCTTGGCTAGATTAATAGCTGATTTATTATCAACCATCAGCTTCATAGGCTTAGCAACTTCAACCTGAATCTCACTCGGCAGTGAATCAAGCCAAAGAGCCTGACAAGCTGCATAAGAGCTTGCAATATACTCAGCTTCGCACGATGACAAAGCAATAACTGGCTGCTTCTTTGAACACCAAGAGATTGGTGCATTCAAAAACTGAAAAATGTAGCCAGATGTACTCCTTCTATCAACTCTGTCTCCACACCAATCAGAGTTAGAAAAGCCTATGAGAACACTCTCCTGCTGCTGGATTCTGTTAGGGAACAAAACACCAAACTCCAGTGTACCTTGCAAGTATCTCATAATTCTCTTAGCAGCAATCAAGTGTGATTTCCTCGGATCATCCATAAACCTGCTAATCATGCCCACTCCATAGCATATATCAGGTCTACTGTTGCAGATATACCTCAGAGAACCAACTATCTGCTTAAACAAAGTGCCATCTACTGCCTCTTCTTCACTGCTCTTTTCTAACTTCACATTAACCTCCACAGGTGTTGCTGCAGAATTGCAACCATGCATGTTGAATCTCTTCAAAACTTCACTCACATACTTTCTTTGGTGCAGCACTATCCCTGTTGTTGTTGCAGCAAACTCCATACCAAGGAAGTAAGTCAGCCTTCCTAAATCTGTTATCTCAAACTCAGTCTTCATTACCACTTTGAACTCTTCAATTTCTTTGGAACTGCTACCAGTTACTAGTAGATCATCAACATAGAGACATAGCAACAATAGTTCTGACCTGTTCTGCTGAAATCGTACATAAACACCATGTTCAACTGAGCACTTGCTGAATCCAAGTTGAAGTAAGAATGAATCAATTCTTTTGTTCCAAGCCCGAGAGGCTTGTTTTAGGCCATAAAGTGCCTTCTTCAATCTGTATACCATTTCTTCCTTTCCCTTAATCTCAAATCCTCTTGCACTTGCTAGAGCAACAACCAACCGAATTGTCTCTATCCTTGCCACAGGTGCAAACACTTCTGAGTAATCTACTCCCTCCCTTTGCAGAAAACCTTTTGCAACCAACCTTGCTTTGTGCTTAGCAATTGACCCATCAGGATGCAGCTTCAACTTGTAAACCCACTTCACAGCAATTTGGTGCTTGTTTGTAGGTAGACTTGACAATTCCCATGTCTGATTCCTCTCAATGGCTTTCAATTCTTCAATCATAGCATTTTTCCAGACCTGCTCCTTCATAGCTTCCTCAAGATTCAGTGGTTCAGAGTCAGCAAACATAGCAAAATGCACCAGATCACCATCATGAGCTATTGTATTATCAGAGAACAGCTCATAATCAGCTAATCTAGGTGGCATTTGTCTATGCCTGTGTGGCCTGACTTGAACTGTCTGAACACCTGTCTGAGTTCCCAGTATGCCATTGTCACCTTCTTGTTGAACTTGTTCCTCATCTAACAATGATGAGGACACCTGTGTCAGACTGTTGCTGCTACTGCTACTGCACTTCTGATTCCAATCCCAAGATTCAGTTTCAGCCACTATCACATCTCTACTAATCACAATTTTCTCTTTAATAGGATCATATAGCCTGTATGCACTAGTCGGATGATACCCCACCAAAATCATGGACTCACTCTTGTCCTCCAATTTCCTTCTTTTCTGATCAGGGACATGTTTGAAGCATAGTGCTCCAAATGTCTTCAAATGGCTCACAGACGGTTTCCTCCCAGTCCATATCTCCTCTGGCACTGCTTCCTTTAATCTCTTTGTGGGGCATTTATTCAGTATATACACTGTTGTAGAGACAGCTTCACCCCAAAAGGGATGTGGTAAAGCTTTCTCTTTCAGCATACTTCTTGCCATATCAAGCACTGTTCTATTCCTTCTTTCTGCCAAACCTTTGTGTTGAGGGGTATAAGGGGTTGTAGTCTCATGTTGAATGCCATTCTCTACACAAAAATGCTCAAAATTACTTGAGGTATACTCCCCTCCTCCATCAGTTCTCAAAATCTTGATGGACTTCTCACTTTGTTTCTCAACTAGCTTCTTGAAGTTTTTAAAGATTTCAAGTGCTGCATTCTTTGTATTAATCAGGTATAACCACATCATTCTACTAAATTCATCAACAAATGAAATGAAATACCGATTACCTCTCAGTGAAGGTACCTCAAATGGTCCACAAATGTCAGAATGCACAACTGCTAACACACTTGTTGCTCTCATTGGCAGATGTGACTTAAAGGAATTTCGGGGTTGCTTCCTGCCATACACACTTCACATATCTTCTCGGGTACAGCAATCATGGGAAGACCAGTAACCATTTGTTTGGAAGAAAGATCAATTAAACTTCGAAAATTCAGATGTCCAAACCTTGAGTGCCAAAGCCAACAATCCTCAACATGTGCAGCTGCTTTCAAATACTGAATCTCAGCAACTTGCATATTGATCTGAAAGGTCCTATTTTTCGAGAGAGGAGCCTTTAAGATCAATCGTTGAGTGGTGTCAAACATCTCCATTTGATCATCCTTCATCACCACAGTAAAGCCCTTCTCAATCAGTTGGCCAATACTCAAAAGATTGCTTCTCATACCTGGTACATACAGAACATCTGAAATCAAGACTGATTTCCCATTTTTCCTTTTGATCACGATGTTGTCAATACCTTCAGCATTCAAGGTTCTGTCATCTGCAAATCGAACCTTGCTCTTTCTTGATGTGTCTAGATCAGCCAACCATTCCTTGTGACTGGTCATATGGTTTGAGCAACCCGTATCAAGATACCAAAGCTTAGATTGAAAGGATTCCTCACTTGTAGTCACCATCAGTAGAACTGGATCAACATCAGAATCCTCTTCTTGAGCAGCGCAGGTTTCCTTATTAGTTACTTTCTTCGATTTGCCTTTGCCATGCCAACATTCATCTGCAAAGTGACCGAACTTTTCACAATTGAAACACTGCACCTTGCGTTTATCAAAATTCTTCTTGAATCCTCCTTTGGTTTTGGCAGATCCTCCTCCCTTTTTACTCGAGGATTCAGACCTGTCATCACCCTTCCAAGAACTCTTCACAAATTTCCTCTTTCCTCCTTTCCTCCATTTCTTCTGGTGATCAAACCCTCTCTTATCGGTTTGAGCTTGCAGTGCTTGATCAGAAGTTTTCTCAATCGCCCCTCTCTTATTCATCCTCATCTCCCGAACCTCCAGAGTCCCTTGCAACTCCTCAAGACTCAGGGTTGCAATGTCTTTAGACTCCTCAATTGCACACACTATGTAATCAAATCGAGGATGCAATGTGCGCAATATCTTCTCAATTATCTTCTGATCAGATAGTCTTTCTCCGTACCCTGCCATCATATTGGTGATGTTTCTGATTCTTGTAATGAAATCAGCCACCTTCTCTTGATCTTCCATCTGCAATAGCTCATATTGCCTCTCCAAGACTTGCAGTCTCGCTTTCTTGATCTTTTCACCACCCGTGTAACATTTCTCCAAGATATTCCAGGCCTGCTTTGCCATTACAGCCCCAGAAATCTTGTCAAAATTAGCCAAATCGACACACTGATGCAGAGTAAAGATTGTCTTGCAATCTTTCTTCTTATTCTCCTTGTACACAGCCCTCTGAGCATCGGTGGCACCCTCATTCACTTCTGGATAGCCATTCTTGATGATTTCCAGCACATCCTGGAATCCGAATAATGTTCGCATCTGCACATTCCACCGATCCCAATTTTTGCCATCAAGCATTGGCATTTGCGCAGGAAAATTGCCATTGGAGCCCATATCCTCACTTCACTCGTGTTTTACCTCACTTCACTCGTATTTAGGTCCAAGAAAGAATAAGCTCTGATACCAATTGTTAGAACACACGCACACCCAGCACAGACGGGTGAACAGTACACAGAACACACGCTCAACACATAGACAATTGTATAAGTGCACAGACGGGTACAGACGGGTTGAACAATATGCAGACGGGTAATGATTCCTAAGTGTAGACGGGTGAACAGTGCATAGACGGGTATCAGAGAAAGTTGATTACTGAATAATACTTCACTTACTTTATTCCTTTGCACTCACCTCTATTTATACACTCATAGTTACAAATCACTTGTAACTAACTAATTAACTTCTCTAACTAACTAACTACTTATTTGAATTACAAGATAATACTAATTAGAGTATTACTATTACCCATATACCAAAAGACCAGAAAAAACACAAAGAAAAGTGACATGCAAATGCATCACAACGACGAATGTTGTTTATGTCTTAGTCATATAGCTCATGACTATATAGAAGCTATAAATTGGCCTGCAAATTCCAACTATAAGAGCATATATATTATGCATCTCTTGCATGTGTTAATCTCCTTGGACAAATGTGGATATGAGTGTTAATCCCATATTATATGGGGTTTCCCAAACCCATGTCCAAGCAACATGGATGATAACATATAGACAAATTAATGTAACGGCAATATGTGTCTCACAAAAATCAATAATTAATTAAAGAATTTATTAGGTATTTCAAAACTAATTCAATGACATTGGTACATATGGATGAGGATCTTCTATCCCATTTTGGTATAACACACCATATCCTAACCAATAATATCTTGTCATCTATTCTATTTTTTTAATATTAAATAAAATTTTAACTTACATGATAAGATATTATTGATTGAAACATGATGTGATACACCAAAATGAAATAAGAGATCTTCATCCGGTACATATATCCTTAATGGTTTGGGTGAGCAGTGCAATCCATTCCATTCACCCCTCTTTTGGTTTTCTTTTCTTTCCCTTATTAAAAAGGAAAAAAGATCAACTCCATGATGTATTGCTTATTTTTGGATTTATATCTTTTTGATACGAACTACGAATATATAATTTCTAAGTTAAAATGTCTAGTTTCAGTAAAAAAAAAAAACAAAAGAAGTTTAAATAGTAATCAATCTGGATCAAATAAACGAACGGGCTAGGCGACGCTTTTCACATGCCTGAGTCCAGCCAACCTCAAATGGATATATGGACTTGAGTATATTCGGCACTTCATCGTGGCTCCATTAAGCCCATTTACCATATAGTCTTCTATGCTTTACTGTGTATACTCTTCAATGAAGAGTCCTCATGCCTTTGGTGTTCCAGCACGGTTTTCTACACTTGACCTACGGATTGGTAGGCTTATGAAAATAAATCTATGAAAATATTTTGTTAAAATAATTTATGATCTCTTTATAAACTCTTTTTATCTTATTTTAATAAAATTATTAAAGAAATTTATGAAAATAAGTTATTTTAAAAAATCATATTGAATAAATACTTAATTAAGTTTTTCACCCAAACGCATCGTAAATTGACTAGGATTTTGGATTGAATTCTTTTAATTAATGTTTATGTCCAATATTAACTTATGTATTATCAATTAAATCCGCGACTAAGAAATTAAAGATACAATTTGGTAGAACTTCTAGCTAAATACTGAGATCATCAATTTCTTACATTATAGACAGTCAGCTACACTATTACATGAGTATATAATAAAAATAAATTTAAAGCGAGCAAATGAGGCAATTACATAAATATTAATGGACTAGTAAAAGATAATTTTATTTTTGATAAGCAAAATATATTAAGGAGGGTATACGAGGTACCCCAACCTAGGGCTGGACATGGACCCGAAGCCCGGCCCGAACCCAAAATAAGCAGGGGGGAATTAAGTACACAGGTGGGTCGGGTCGGTTTCACGAGTCATCGGATTTCAAATTCAGTTTCACTTGGATTCATTCGGTCGGGGTCGGATCTCTTAAAATTTTTCCGCTTTCGACTGAACCCGACCGAGCATGGGTTTATGTCATTTAGTCGTTTACAGACTCTTCATTTCATTCTCAGAATATGTGAGTGTGACATTTACTCTTCTTCTCATCCTACAAAAAGTCTAAAACCCTAGTCTTCTCTCTCTTTCTCTCTCTCTCTCGTACCTGTTGCACTGGCACCATCTCCGGCTCGCCTTCGGCCAGATCTGCCCAAGCCCGTCTCCAGCAACCTCGTTTTGTTTCAACCGATGCCGCTGAGCCCCTCTGCCACGCCTCTTTGTCTTCCTCTCTGCCGCACGACGGATCACAGCTCCTCCGCCGCGGTTGGTTTGGAGCTGTTCTACCGTGCCATGTCTCTTCGTCTACCTCCTCGAGAAGCATTCGTAGAAGCTCTTTGAACACCCAACCCGCCGTTCACGGAGTTGCCCACCATCAACAGAAAGCAACCAGCGTTGTTGCTGCATGTTAACAGTTGCTTCAGATCTGCGAAGGAAGAAGCATAAAACGAAGAAGAGGTGCTTTTGTTGAAAATTTTGATACTCTTTTGTTGAAAGTTCGATGCTTTTGTTTAAAGTTTGAGACTTTATGTGTTTATGTTCTTTTTTGTTCCTCCCCTGCTTCTCCTTTTCATGTTCTTTGTTCAAATTTTGAACAAGGTTTGGTTTTTGTAAACAAAGTTGTTGTTTGGTTCAAAACCGAGTGAACCCGTCCGTGGACCCGTCCTAACCGCCAACCGTTCAATCTGAACACACAATCAGACGGGAATGGGTGATATATTCAGGAGGTCGGTTTTCTTTGGATTGAGATTTTTGCACCCGAAAACCGACCATTGTCCACCCCTACCCCAACCCATATACAAAGTACAAGTCAAAATTTAGCAACAATAGAACGGACTATGTGAGCAACCCTAAAAGGAAAAAAAAAAAACACCTCCCTTAGCCCCAGTTGAACCCAAGATCATGAACTATATTTAATCAAGTCCATCAAAGCACCTAAGTATCAATAAAAGATATATCTTGATTACTTCCATCGATGGTGCCATAAACTTGTTTTACATCTTCTTCTAGCCAAACATTCCTAAATCCAAGTTCCCAAGCAAACATTAGTCTTTTTTTAGCTGCTAAAATTTTTCCTCAAAGAAAAGAGGATCCACTGAATCTAAATGGTTTTTCGTTTTTGCCATTATGAATTCTCTATGTCAGTTTCGATTAATTAACTACGCCGATGCCTTCATATGAAAAAATTGCTACATTGATTTTAATTTTATATATGTTGACGGAAATCGACTCCATTGAATTCTGATGAGAAGTAGACACTAACATGTCATGTCATTTCCTGTTATAGAAGGTAATTCTTAGTGTATTATCCTGTTAACAAGCACTTACAGAGGCTATACGTACGATTTCTCACTGAAGCTGCTTGTGCACAACTAACCTAGGATAACTTCCTAACTTCTATTTTTGTTTAGTTTAGGAAATTAGAAAGTGGGAGGAAAAAAATGGAAGGAAAGAAAGTGGGAGGAAAAAAGTAATGGAAGGAAAGAAAGTGAGAGGAAAAAAAGTAGAGAATGAGATAATTGTTTAATTTTTTTGGTAGGAAAGAAAATAAAAGAAAAGAAAGCTAAAATTTTTCTTTTATTATTTGATTGTGTAGAAAGTGAGAAAAAAAGAAAAAAATCATAATTATGAAATGATAAAATATCCCTAAATAAAAATAAAATATAATAAAATTATAAGTATTTACGTTTTTTTTATCCAAATCTCTCATCTCTCTCGCCTTTTCTTCACAAACCCAAGAGATTAACTTTTTCACATGGGACCACAAAATTTTCTTTTCTTCCTTTTTCATTTGTCAACCAAAAAAGGAAAACTTTCTTTTTCTCTTGTTTTTTTCCTCCCCATTTTTTACTTTTCCCTCAAAACAAAGAGTGTGAATCTCTCTCTATATAATACGTCCTATGCTATCGTTTGTTTTATTTGATTCTTGTTAGAATCCAAAGCCACTGGGAAGGAACTAGCATGTTCTGCCAGAAACCTTCATTGAAACTGTTCGAAATGATAATGACACCCTTTATATTGCTTCCTGTCAGCATTCAATAAATTCATATATTACTCCAAATCAGTCCAATTTGACTGTTCATAAACAAAAAAGGTCCACTTTGACAACAGTAAGGAATCTTTAATCTCTGTTCATTGAGGCTATAACAAAATAAAATTTCAGTTAGTCTTTTATTATTGAGGCTTAATTGTACTTTTCTTCACTCAATTTTTTTTTTTCAAATGTAAGATTTTATTCCATCAAAAAATTTAATTATATATTTAATCCTCTAATTTATTAAATTATGCAAAATCAGTCTAACGAGCCTAAAAATAACAATGTCTAAACAATCTAAAAGGGACTGATTTTGCACAATTTAACAAATAAAACTACTAAATATGCAGTTAAAGTTATCAAGGGATCAAAATCGCATATATAAAAAAGTTGAGGGACGAAAAATGCAATTAAGCCTATTATTAAAAGAGAGGATCATATACAAAAACATGGATATATAAAGATTTTTCTCAAAGAGTAAATACTCAATTTGGTCTTTGAAATTATAGGGTCGTATCAATTTAGTCCCCCATATTATCAATATTCCAAAATGATCATTGGAATTGCAAAATGTTAATCAGGTTCGTCCCTTCCTTGATATTTGCATGAACGATAATGATATTAAGTTGGTAATATCAGGGATGCATTTGAAACGAAGTGAATAATGTCAGGGATGCATTTGTTACATTTTGCAATTCCAAGGATCATTTTGGAATATTGATAATATGGAGGATTAAGTTGATACGACCATACAATTTCAGGGACCAAATTGGATATTTACACTTTTTCCAACTATTGCATATGCCTCTATATATATTGTTCATTCGATACTATTTTTTGTATTTGTAGCCTTGTTGGAATCGTGAATGCAAAATCCCCTTTTCCCAGTTTCATCACATCCATGAAATATTTTAAAGAAATCAGAAATACATGATAACAAAAAGCAATATGATAATGACTAATTAAAAAAATAATACTCAAATCAGCAAGATGATCAAGTAGTATTTGTACCCTACCCAAATAAAAAAAAAATGTTTCAAATTGTACAAATACAAAATATGATGGGTATACCACGAGTTAATTTCAATGAGCCGACTTAGCGTATGTTTGGTATGACAGTAGGGATCACTGTAATATTGCTTTTGCACGTGTTTGTTATCAAAATAAGTGTTTAGTTACAAGTCTGAGGAAACAATTTTGTATTCAAAATCGATTCTATCATAAGCAGCTTGAAGCAGCTTCTATTTTTGGATTGAAAAATTACACTAAGTTTTGTATGAAATTTGCTTTCAAAATAAAAAACATTCAAACATAAATCAATTCACTTCAAACTTATTAGGACTGTTATGTTCGTTAAGTTAGTTAACATATAGTTGGAGTTAGTTACCTTTCAGTTATATAGTTGATCTCCTTGTATTCACTATATATACCTCATGTATCTTCTAATTAATCTCAATGAAATTCATTCACATAGTTCTGTGATTCAATATGGTATAGAAATCAATTCTACAAAATTAATTCTATCTAAAATTATGTTTGTCATTAAACGCTCATTCAAACACACGTTTAATCGTAATTAGCCATTGTTTAAATCCAAAACTACAATCAGAACAGTTTCTTTTCCATATGAGCCTTTATTTAGATCATAAAATTAAATAAATCAAGGAAGGCAAAGTATAAATATATATATATAAAAAAATTTAAAATCTAATAACATGAAATAAATAATCCCTGCATGCATACATTTAACACCTAAAAGGGAACAATAGCATAAAAGAAAAACTAATATTTAACATGCACCTAGATAAACAAATGAAATAAGATAACAATCATGTTATTAAACAGTAATAATAAAAAGGGAAAATTAATTTAACTATCTAAACCCATCATAGAACCCTTACAACTGCTGGACACACTCCACTGATCGGAGTTGGCCACTGACGACGGCACCCCACTGCCGCACTTTGCCACCGTCCTTACACTCTCTATCAAAGCCTCCGTCCGCGACTCCTGCGACAAAATCTCCGACAGCTTCTCCGGGCTTATTACCAACTTGACCTTCCACACTCCGGTGTTGTTATACCTCGGAAACACTTCAGGTTCCGACCACATCTTGTTATTGCTGTTGTTGTTATTATTCTTATCGCACATAGACATGCGGTAAGGCGTTAAGGTGGCAGAGGTGGCGGTGTCAGCTAGTTGTGCGGTCATGTTCTTGGTGGAAGAAGTAGGGTTGATCATAGGGAGGAGGTAGTAGACTTCACCTCCATGTAGCTCCTCGTTGTTTGGGAGAGGTTCGGAGTGGTTGGTTCGGAAGATGCCATGGCCAGGGAACTCCTTGGTTACGCACTCTACGGTTATGGGAGAGTAGAGCTCCATGATGCCTCCGTTGGAGGTCACCACCTTCACCATCATGTCTTCCAAGACGCCGCCATGATGGAACCCTTTGAACACACAGTTCCCCATTGTTAAATCAATGAATAATATTGGCTATATATGATAGATATCTCTTGTCGTGCACGTGCAGTTTGAGTTTGAGCTTCTTGATGGTGTGGACGTTAATTATAAGGGTTTGGTTTTGGGTTTGAATGTCGAGGGAGGAGTAATATTGAGAAGGTTTGTTGAGGGTTTCTTGTTCATGGTAGGATATAGTATAGCTAGGATGACTAACCGACACAAAAAGGCATCAAATCCTTTTCTTCTTTGTGATCCGGAACCTGCAGGATAGATTGCGTTTGGGGGTATCCGTATAGCATTGGTTGGTGGCTTTTATAGTGAGGTGGCCCCACCCACACTTGGCTTGTATTATTTGGAAGGAAGGAACTTATTACCAAGGATTATGATACTTCATTCTGTTAATGTCTGTGTATGTGAGATATATAATGAGTCTAATAACTAAATAATTAAAAAATTAAGGGCTAAAGATATCGTAATCGGGTAAAATATAAAGGGGCAATTTGGAAAACCGTTGTTCAATGGGGTTAGCAGTTGAAAAGGTGGTAATCCTAATAAACATGAATCCTGATCGTGACATAATAGTATTTTTTTGACTCATCTTACCATTACGACCATGGAAGGAATACGAAGTGCAAGCCAATGAATAGAAACCTGTTTCTCCCTCTCTCTTTTGAAGAAATTGAAGGATCAGTTAATTATGTCCATCGGCACAGGATAACATTTTGGACAATACTAATGAGTGTCTTAAGGATACTGATTAAGGAAGCAAAAAAAGAAAATTTTTATTGAGAATTGATGTATTTAATATGTGAAGAAATTATATACTTAGATTTTCAATAAGAACTTGTTTTTCTTGAATTCCTTAACTAGTGCTTGAATTCCTTAACTAATGCCTTGTTATATATATGGCCCTAACATTTTTTATATGATATTGTAACCTGTGAGAATTATGAAAGTCTAAGATTTTCTATATTAGTTTTCTATTATTGTCTAAAAAAGTTCAACTTACACGTTAAACACCGTGTGATGTATGAGACAAAAGAAGAGATTTTTTATTCTTTATGATTGAATATGTGTTATATTTTCTATGTAATAGGTTATCACTATCTCTCTTACTTTGATTAATTTCTTTTAATGTGACGTTATAACTAACGAAACTACACATCGCAATAATAATACAATTGATGGTAAGAAATCTCTTCTACTAAGATAACACTTTAAAATTTCTCCATTTTCATTCACGGGGTTGTTATCTATTTTACCTTTGCTTTAGAAAAGGGGACCCACTTTTCACCGACTGACATAAAAAGATGAGTGGGTGCTGTAAAGGTTTGAATATTAAAATGGGATTCAATAAATTAAGTAGCTAATATTCCATGGTGGTTTGCTAGGAGGAAGCTTGGTGAAGGATGATGGGTAGGTCCATACGGAGATGGTAGGATAAAGGGATTGTGGGTGGATCTAGTCATAATGAGAGGTGAACAACATTGATTCCGGTCGGTCAAAATTAATCAGCACCTGGAAGCACACATGCATGTTTGCTTCCTCTGTGGTTTGAGTGCTGCTTGAGACCCACTCATATATACAATATAATTGAGGTTTCTACACAGATATAGTGCCCCCCAATTTCTTAACAGAAAACTCAGAAAGGTGCCATAAGGAGGTCGTACATACATACTATGTTGGACCAATAATTGATGAAAGTCTCTGACCCGAATATATATTCTCCTTTCTTTTTTGTTTTTTTTTTGGTTACATCTCCATTGTTTTTTTTAGGTTAAAGTAATATTTTGGTCCCTATACGTGACACCGATTCTTCATTTAGTCCCTATACGTAAAAAGTTATTAAAAATGTTCTCATACGTGCAAATATTATCCATTTGGTCCCTCCCGTTATGTTTTCGTCTTTAATGATCCGTGAACTACTACGTATAGGGACTAAATGAAGAATTTGTGTCACGTATAGGGACTAAATGAAGAATTTGTATCACGTATAGGGACCAGATTATTACTTTAACCTAAATTATTGGGTCCCTATACGTGACACAAATTCTTCATTTAGTCCCTATACGTGACACAAATTCTTCATTTAGTCCATATACGTAGTAGTTCACGGATCATTAAAGATGACAACAAAACGGGAGGAACCAAATGGATAATATTTGCACGTATGAGGACCTTTTTAATAACTTTTTACGTATAGGGACTAAATGAAGAATCGATGTCACTTATAGAGATCAAAATATTACTTTAACCTTTTTTTTATAAGCCAACAAATTGTATTAATGAGAATAAAGGGGTAATCTAACCCAATACATCAATACATTCGACAGTCCAAACTAATACCAACAGAACCATAACAATAATCAACATAAAATTAGATAGTACATCAAACTGTAAAACAGCATATCAATTCTTTAGACATCTTTACCCAACAACAATTAGACAAACTCTGCCAAATGAATTCAAGCAACAATAACAGAACAGAACTGGCGCCTTCGTCAAGTCATAGCAAGCTACTGCGCAATAAAAGCATCTACTACTGCACAAATAACACCTAATAGGAGAATTCAGCGACAGGAAATTACCATCCTTCCCAAACCACCAGCAAAAACCTGTGAATATCAGTAACAATCAATTGTAGTCCCGACTGCTTTCTGATAATCAACAGGAATAATCTCCTTTTTAAGATATGATCAAATTAATATTTCCATACTTTTATATTAATTTTTAATCTTATAATCTACTCTGGACTGCTTTCTCTGTTTAATAAAGACAGGTACCTATGTCAATTAGCTTATGAGCTTAAGTGGCTGGTTAATTTGAAACAGTAACTGTCCACTGATGTGTATTAAGAGTTGCGTCTCTTGACTTGGTTTAATATTTATGTAAGGGTTGGAGTATCTCTTCCCCTCGCTTTAATAAATCAGTTTGCCTATCAAAAAAAATTTGAAACAGTAACTTAGCCATATTTTGTAGGAAGTTTTCCGTTTATCTTTCCCTTTTCCCCATCTAGCATTATGGCAGCTCTACAACTTTCGGTGATACTTGATTACAATTTGAAACTTGGCTAATAATGATGCAGTCTGCTGGATTAAAGCAGTTCTTTTCTTAGTAGTACCATATGAACGTCTTTATTCTGTAGCCCTAGCACAACAGGAACTAGGTTCCGTTGCTGGAAAATGTTTTTTTTTCTTTCTAATTATTGGTTGGGATATTTTATATAAAACATTGTATATTGATATAAATGTGAATGAATACAAGGAGTTATTTCATACTTTAAAAATAAAATAAATAAATGAATATAAATGTAGATTGTTCAAATAATAAAGTTGTTAGTAAATATCACAATACCAAGAAGGTTCAGTGATAGATGAGTTCCTTAAATATGTTATCAAGCGTTCCATTCCTATCGTGTATATGAAAAAGTTTTTGTTGGGAGAGACAAAACTCACTTCAATAATATCTACTTCTCGAAAGAGATTAGTCTTCGGCTATCAGTTAGGATACCCTTATGCAAACCTAAAAGGAAAAAAAAGTAAATATCACAATTGCTGCTGGTGGTGTGTCAAAACATAACTCTGTTCAACGTGTACAAAGTGGTGTGTTGTTATGAGGGGGCTATGGTTTTTTCTTTGCTTTGATTATGAGGCAATGACTTTTGGCTATGGATTTTTAAAGATTATTGTTGACTTTTGGCTATATGAAAAGGTCTGACAAAGTTGGGTATGGTGGTCTCTTGATCTTTATACAATGACTTTGGTAAAGTTAATATTAATTGTTCTTAGTTTTAGTAATAATATTTTATTTACATTTGTTTCTCTTTAAGTTTTGTTTTTGTATATGGATTAGAATATCTCTAATATTTTTAATTAATATACTTTTTTGCTTATAAAAAAAAAATCTTAATTGCTACACACTTTAATATAAAAAGTGTAATATTATTATGGCTTTTGGTCAATTCTATTAATGTCTGCACAAACTAATTATTTAATTATAAACATGGTTTTTGAGATGGTATAATCTTCAATGCGTGGGATTATATACAACGCAACGCATGATGCTTCCTGTCCAATCTAAGGTTTAATAGAAGTAATGGCCAATGACGGCATTATAATGATGCATAGTTTTTGTTTTTTACGGGGATGAATAGTTGAAATAACTTGAGTTTGGAAGATACTATTGAAAGCACTACCTCACGGGCTAGCTTTATTCATCACATGCTAAACGTATATATATATATATATATATATATATATATATATATATATATATATATATATATCATGATAACGGTTGCAATTGTTGTCGATGCGCAATGCGGTAGACAGACCTTGGTTTTTTAATTTACATTTTTCTCCAGGTTTTTTTTCCCCTTTCAAAAACTCAATAGTCACTGTTACAGATTTTATGGAATATTAGTTTGTGGCTTTGTGGCTCTCGGTACAACTTGGGTACTATACGTAGACTCTCTTTTATGTTTTTTATTGTCTTTTACTTTTTGTTTTGCTTTATAGGGCATCTTTATGCCCTAGAAATTAACGATTAATTCTCTTTGAGCACGGACAATCTCTCAAATGATGTCTTCAATTTTCGAACCTTTATTTTTTTTTTTTTTTGGAATCAACCTTTATTCTATATTGAGAGAGCAATTCTCTTAACTGTGTAATTAATATATTGTATATGAATTTATGTATAATGGGGGTCAAGTTTTTTTTTTTTTCCAACTGAAATGTAAAAGAAAATAAAGGACTAACACCTAAAAAGTCAAACATCCATACTATGAGAGAGCAGTAACGGGCTCATAGCCGGGGGAGGGTGGCACCAACACTCCTTTCCACCAGCAATCCTCCTCCTTCAGTTCTAGCTTCGATAGTCAGTAGAGATAGGAATAGATTAGGTTGTTCGTCAGGAATCTACAACCTAACCTATTTAAGATCTAGTTTGGTCTAATCTATTTAACAAAAAGATCAGGTTATAGCTTTTTAAAAAGTCTATATAACTAAAAAGATCAGGGTAAGACTTTTAAAAAAAGTCTATTAGGCCTATCAGACCGGCCTATTTAACACAGAGACACACACAGAGATATATATATATATATATATATATATATATATATATTATTTATAAACATTTGAAAGTAAAGGCCTATTGACCCATTTAAATGTAGAGACCTACTTGCATATTTATTTGTGAAGGCCCAACGATCTATTTATCAGTATATGTCTATCAACTTCTTTATCATTAGAGGCTTACAAACCTATTTACAAGTGAAGGCCTATGACCTATTTATAGTTGGAGACATATTTAATGGTCTTGTTGAAAAGTATGCTTTTAAATATGCTTTCAGGCCATATCAGACTTTGAAGTAGGACGGGCCAGGCCTTAAAAATTGGCCAATATCATGCTAATAGGTCAGGCTCAGGCCTTGAGATTAAAACACAGACCAGACTTAAACTTGTCAGGACTTAGTTCGGCCTAACCTATTCCTATCCCTAGTAGCCAATCACCACAAAAGTTTACCTTTTTCAAAATGTGCTCAATAAGAACAACTCAGGACTTCGTATGCTTGATAGCGGAAATAATAGAGGCAAATTTATGAAAATGTAACTCCTCTCCTTGGATGCAAATTCCCTATTGTAGTATATTTCTATCTCTCTCTACTTGTATTTTTTGTTACATTTTTGGACAATGCAAATCAAGAATTGAGAGTAGTGTGAGAGAAATAAATCCAATAATAATAAATTACATAACTACGATAAATGTGTGAATTTATTAATACAGACAATTCGGATCCCCTCTCGTGCATGATGAAATATACCGCATGGAAGAAAGTGACAAGTAATTTTACCCATGCCCTTGCTCCAAGCAAGTTGGAAGCCACTAAGCACCGCTTGTTGCTTTGAATGAAGGTTTGTGGACCTTCCTAACCAAACTCTTCGTCACTAACCCACTCTTAGTGGTTTTAAGCTTATTCTTCCGCTACATCATTAGGCTTAAGTTACTGCTATTTTTTCACACAACAATAACACATGCGATTACATAACTAATTTCTATTTGAAAATTAACCTCATCAACTTCATCTTTGAATTTGCCTGATACTCAGCATTTTAATGAGGGATGAAGATATGATGTCCCATTTTGATATATCACATCCTATCCAACAATAATTTCTTACTACACAAGTTGAAATTTCTTGTAATTCAAGAAAGATGAAATATGTGATAAGATATTATTAGTGAGGACAAGATATGATACACTAAAATAAGACACCAAATCCTCATCCTTTAAAGAGAATGTGATCAAATTTTGGGATTGCGATTGCATGCAATTAAAAAAGGTTGCAGTTGTCGCAGTCACGCAATCCGGGCCATCCGATTGAGATCGAACGACTCATGTTTCAGATTTGATAAATTGGCTCAAAATTCTACCACGAAACATGAGCCGTTCGATCTCGATCAGGCGACTCGGATTGCGTGACCTCAACAAATGAGGCATTTTTTAACTACAGGCAATCGGGTCCCAAATTTCATAGTGCTATCATCAAGCAAAATTTGCCATTTAGTGAGTAATTTCTACTTGGGCCTTTCTCTTAGTGGGATCACCGACTATTCCATCCCATGGGTTCATATTCAAGTCTCCATGCAAAAATTTAAGGATTTAATTGATATATATTATTAGTATAATTTTTTTTTGACATTGTCAGTCAATCATAATTAAATTATCACATCATTAATAATTTTGACTCTTATCATAATTACATTAAAATTCACACATAAAATGATTGGTGATTGGTTGACAATATAAATTTTTTTTACACCGATAGTGTATCAAAATTAAATCCATAATTTAAATCCACCTTGAAGCCTCGAAAATTGGATAGTGGGATACTTAAAAGCATTGATATGATTATAATATACTATTAGTACAAAACAAAATTATACTGTCAATCACTCATATACTGTCACATCATTAAAAATATTTGACTCATATAGTAACTATTTTAAAAGTCATATATATAATAATTTGTAATTGATTGACAATATAATAAAATTTATAATGACAATATATCAAAATTAAACTATTTATTTTATTTATTTAATTCATGATCACGATGAATTATTTATGCCCCAAACACAAACAAAGAAAAACGTTGGGAAAAATTCCAAATTATGATTTTAATTATAGTGAGGGATATATTCGAGTGACATAAATGCAAGTTATAAAAAAGGGAACGATTTTTCACCAAAGTGAGTTGTGATTTTTGACATTATATATATTTTAAGTTTAATTGATATGCACCGTCAATATAAATTTTTTTATACAGTCAATCAATAATTGATGATATAAAAAATATGTACACCGATAGTAATTCCACTTGGATTTAAGCACATGGGGTCGATTCAGAGTTTTTGCATGCTAATTAAATTCTTATATTTTTTTTGTTATATTTTCTCAAAGCAAAACCTTTCTCATGTGAGCACCAAAAAAAATCTTTGCATAAATGGCTCTTGCTTACAATGGGCTAAGTACATGAGGCCCATTACTTCTTCTGCCATCGATTGTGCTCCTCTTCTTCTACCGTTAAAAACCGTCTCTCATAAACCCTCTGAAACCCTAAAATCGCATAACATTTGCATTTTGCAGCAGCACAGTGAAACCCTCATCTCCGACCTCATTTCTTCGAGGTAACTCACTTATACTTGTTTCTTTTTATGCAGAATATTCATACCACATTATGATAATTTTATCAATTAAATTGAAGGTTTTTTTTTTTCCCTAAATTTTTGCCCGTTATTTGAATGATATTTTAATATGTAGTGTGAAAATGTCTCTGGGAGAGGTTGCTTGCAGCTACTCGCTCATGATCCTTCACGATGATAACATCGCTGTCACCGTATCCTTTTTGGAACACTCAATAGTAATGGATAAATATTTTAATTTGAATAATTTCATTGATCAATCTTGCATTTTATATTTTCAGCATAGATTTTCAATCAATTCAATTTCAGGGGTTTTGGAAAAAAAAGACTTTTTGTTTTGAAAAAACAAAGTGGGCACAATCCATTTGGCATTGATTTGGAAACAATTTTTGTACTCTAGGGAAGTGGGATTGGAATCAAATTGGATTATGGTTTTCTCCTTAAGTTATATTTAATAGGGTGAGAAGATCTCAACCTTGTTGAAAGCAGCAAAGGTTGAAGTTGAAGCTTATTGGCCAAGCTTATTTGCTAAACTTGCTGAGAAGCGAAATGTTGATGATATGATATTGAATGCCGGAGGTGGTGGGGCTCCGGTTGCTGTCGCGGCCCCAGCTGCTGCTGCAGGTGGTGGCAGTGCTGCCTCTGCTTCTGCTGCTCCTACTGAGGAGAAAAAAGTAGGTTTTTAGTGAAAACGTTGTTCCTATTGGTGTTTTTGAACTTTGCCTTCTGGCTGTTGGTTATCTAATTGGTCTTTTTGTTGCAATTTTACAGGAAGAACCAAAGGAAGAGAGTGATGACGATATGGGATTCAGCTTGTTTGATTAGGGGCAATTTCAGTATGTTCTGGTCTAATTTTTGTTTTTTTTTGTATTGGGTAAGGGGTGTTGCTATGGATTTTGCAGGTCTCAATTTTGTTTTGAATACTTATTATTTGCAGTGCTCTGAACTTAGGAATTCAATTTTGTATCCATTTTGAGAATTCAAGCTGGAGAAATATTTATGCCTCTCTACCTCGCTCCTTCTTCTTGTGCGCCCTTGCATCCCTGCTCTGGGCTGTTCATTTCTATTCTATAGGTCTCAGTTTCTGCTACTAATCAATTTCATGTCTAATTCGTGGAACTTTATTCACGTTCTGCATTTGTATATAATATGGGATGAAAAGCAGGTAAAAAAAATTCTAGAATTCTATGGCTCATGCCAATGCTATTTCAGGTTGTTGTTAAACTCACTTTTCTTAGGATTTTTTTTCTTGTTCGCTAGAAGACAGACATAAGGATTATCCTGAGTATTCATATGGTACTCAAGGGCACACATAAGAAGCTTAAAGTATGAAGGTAATAATGAACGATAATCCTGAGCGCTTTCCAAAGTTAGACACACACAAGTAAGAAAGCCTTGTTTTTCCAGCATAGCCTGTGTCATATCTATTTGAAAACATGCACTTTTAAATACGACACTGTAGTGTAGACCATCACTCATTTACTTGGATGGATTACTCTCATTTGAATTTTGGCCAGGAAACTTCACCTGATTCAGAGTAGCTGAAGATTACCTCACTTTTTTGTTCTTATTATGGAGATGCCACGTTTTCCTTTGCCTGTGGAGCAATTTCTTCGCCTTCAATTCCAGGTTCACTTCCAGGAACGCCCAAGCTTAGTAGTACTTCCTCCCACTTCTTAGCAGGTCCCTAATCCCAAAACAAAATTCAATTAGCAGGATTTGTCGCTTTACAATTAATAAGTAAATAGATTCCGTCATTGTTTTTGCTATACTGCGTAGTATATGCTATCACTCACCTTCCATGAAAGATCTTGAGCCATGCAATTGTTGATCATTTCTGTGAAAGCTGGAGTTCCGTAGACTGCAAGAGCCCTACTGACAGTCTTGGCCAGAGCATCCACATCGGTGGGATCCACAGCTTCACACTAAAGCAAAATATTAAAAAATAAAAGTAAATGGTTGGTGCATAGTACTTAAGCTATTACGGACACACTTGCAGATAATGAACTAGGTATTACTTCAACATTGAAGGGACCCATCTGAAATCCTGTGAAACCTTCTTTGACTGTGTCAACTAATCCACCAGTTGAGGCAACAATAGGTACCTAGCAGTGAAGAATAGAAGTTGAAGAAAAGTGTTAGCTTAACGACCAGAGGAAATCTAATGGCAGGAAAAATTCCAAGGAATGAAGGATTGTGCAAAGCAGGAATTATACAGTTCCATAGCGCATAGCTTGTAACTGAATGAGACCACAAGGCTCAAATCTGCTAGGAACCAATATAAAGTCAGCTCCAGCAATTATCATATGAGCTAGGGGAACATTGAATTTTGCCACTCCTCTGGCCTTGTCAGGGTATGATATTTCGAGCTGCTGAAGCTGCTTTTCCATTTGTTTTTTTCCTGTTCCCTAAGACAATACCATTAAATGAGATTTCTTGCTCCTTTTATGATGTAAGAAGGGTTCGAGAAAGTATGTTTCCATTTTTTATACTTACAAGGGCTACTATCTGAACATTCTCCCTAATAAATTGGGGGATGGCTGCTACAAGAATATCAGAACCTTTTTGCTCTTCAAGCCTACCAATGAAACCAATGAGAGGAATACTTCTGTCTACCGGCAATCCAACTTCTGCTTGGAGGCCTTCTTTCAGGAGAGCCTTTCCTTCCAATACCTAAGTATGGGAGTTTGTTAAAATTTTGTCTTCTTAGGTATTTTTCTTATGAGCCATGACACAATTTAGAGATACTTTAATTCTTAAAAATGATTCTTACAGTTGAAGCAGTGTATGTAACAGTTATATACTTGTCAGTGGATGGATTCCACTCCTGAACATCCATGCCATTCACAATTCCAATAATACCAATTATGCGAAGGATGTTGTCCAACTCCACTCCTTTATCTGGGCCTGACACTAGCTCTTGAGCATAGTATGGACTAACAGTTAAAACAAGGTGTGATTCTATAATTCCAGCTTTCATCCAGTTGATTTTCCTTCCAATCACTGATTTAACGTGCCTGCAAAATTAGATCAATAAATAGTTAAAATTTGGAATTTCTATGATGATCACAACTCACAACTGATGAAAAACATACCCATCAATGAAGTCAAAGGAGCTTCTAAATTGGTCAGGGAGATTGAGAAGTGAAAAGTCTGCGAATGGAAATCTGCCTTGGTAAGCAATGTTGTGGATACAAAAAACCACCTGATAATAGCAGCAACCAGAAAAGGGCTTGTGAGTTGATTATGAATGCCAAATTAGGTAGATAACTAACGGTACTACAGTGTAAAAATCCACTGTGATTTAGACCTACTCGAGCGTTCTTAAAGATGCCCAATGCTTGGTACATACTTTTCAAGTAGCAGGGGAGAAGGGCAGTGTGCCAATCATTGGCGATGAAAATAACATCTTCGCCTGCATATAAAAAAATTAAATATCATGCTTAAAAGATCTTCTGATGTTAGCTTTGAAGAGCTTCATTTGTGATTCTGGCCCTTACCATATGGTCCAGAAAAATATTTACTGCACTTAAGATTCAGAACCCTTGGTGCTTCCAAAGCTGCCTACAAGATTAATTCAAAGAGAAAAGATAAGGGAAAAGTGGGACTACTGAGTTAAGAAATATGAGCTCAGATGTATATGCAAGACACATTAGATGGTGATATGTCATTATAACGAGCCATATATTACTTAATCCATCATATTAATTCGAATACAGGTAGCCTTGTTGCACTCAGAACTGCCTATTACTAAAAAATATGGTGCAAAGAGAGGATTTCCCATGGTAAATTGTGTATATTTCTTATTTCTTATAATTAATAAGTAAAATATGCCACAGGATTGATATAATTTCTAACAATTGAAGTAGATAGTAGTGCAACCACAAGGATAAGGATATAGAACCTGGCAGAAGAGGCTGAAACGTAATTGATTATCTTCATAATCCTCTCCAGCAGCAGGTCCATAAAGTTTGGTTCCACTTTTCCCCCAGACCTTGAAGTTCAGTCATTAATAAGTTTCTGAAAGCAAAACAATGAATGCATAGCAGAAAAATAAAGAAATACCCCAACCTTTTCAAGAAACATGGGGTGATCCACAAAGACACGATCAACTCCTCTCTTATAGCAATGGAAGAAGCCAACTTTTTCTGTTCTATCTCCTACTTTTACCTGTAATAAGCAAATTATATAAAACAGATTTGAATATAGAAGCACATGAAAACCTCTAAGATGAAAATCCGATTTGTCATATTGTCAAAAGTCAAAAGGATATACCTCAACTATAACAGTTGTATCCCATGCATCTTTGTACTGGTCATAACGTGGAACAATGGTCATAACTCGATGCCCATTAGCCTAGAGAACGATTAATTAGAGGGAGTCTTGCTCTCACTGAACCCCAGATATCCCAATCAGTATATAGCTAAATTAAGAGAAAAGATAAAACAATAATATTAAGCTTACTGCTAAAGCTGGTGGCAGACCTCCAAGAACATCTCCTAACCCTCCAGTCTTGCTCCATGGACCAACCTCAGTTCCCACAAAGATCAAATTCATGCCACATATGATGATACCTGTAGACCTACCATTCTTGCTATGAAGTCCTTTCCTCCTAGCATGTGCTGCATTAACTTTAATAGGGGTTCTTTTTAGCAGCTCATCCACTGGGTTCAAAATTCTAAGTCCATTATGAGTATTGGTCTGCTTTAGAGATCGAAGTCCCATTGGTGCAGCTTTAGATTCATATGAGATAGTTGATCCATGGTGAACTTTAGAACTTTTGGAGACTAAGTTGCTTGAAGCAGTCAATGTTGCCATCTTTGATACTTATTCCGAATAACAAAGATTCTAGACTATAGCAGTAAATGAACGAGTATCAAGCTCAAGTAGGCAATGCTAGCTACATTGCTAGTCATCTTTCTAGAAACTGAAGCCTTCCAACATTGTACTAAGGTGTTATGAGTTCAAAAATCTTAGCTAACAATAGCAGATATTCAAGAATGGAAGCATAAGAAGCCATGCTTCTCATAAAACTGGTTAATGGAATGAACATTAATCATTAACAGCAATTGACAGCCAAATGGCACATTAAATGCGCAAGACTAAACTCGGGATTTTAAACAATTGAAAATGAGAAGAACAGCTTAAAGACTTCAAATTTGTAAATGGAACTAACCAGCCAATGAAGCACATACAAAGTTTGAGAGAGAGAGCTGGTTGAAGTGTCCCGAAGTTGAACTCAGCTCCGAGAATTAACCAGAAGGGTCAAGCATTAACTAGAAGAATTATTACTCCATTGCTGCTTCTAAACGATGCACATGAGGCTGCAGCATTTTGTAGTGTACACTGCTCCTAAAGTGACTGGCCTTTACCTTCCACGTGGCAACCAGATAATGATTCATGTCTCTTGCATCGCTTAGACACCTCAAATTTTATTAGAGGCTTATAACATTTTGAGATTTCAGAAGTTTTGTGGGGCCTGGTTGCTGGTTCTGCGTATGAAGAATTGGAATTGGTATATGCCCTTCTCTCGAGAAAAGCCTTAAAAACATGTTTTTATAATTAAGTTTATAATTAAGGTTCAATTATTCTATAAGTTCATAAATTATTTGAAATTTTATAAATAGATTTTTATATTTTAAAAAATTGTAATTAAATTCGGAACGTGTAAATAATTTATAATTGGGTTTCACATTTCTAATCTTGCCTCAAAACTTATAATAATTTGTAATTAGGTTTTTGAAATAAAATTTTTAAACATTACATTATGAACATGTTAGGTGTGATTGTGTGAAGAGCAATGTTTGCACATAGGCATCAACTGTATACCCTTTTATCTTCTCCATGCTGATATATGACCTGAGCAGTTCTCGCCATGTTAAGGGAAGCTTTCACGATTGACGAAAGCAGAGCGGTTGTTTTCATGGCAAGACTAAATTCTTAATTCATTGAATAAATTTAGACAAGATAAATAAATTGTTAAAAGTTGTTTTTTTCCTTTCTAAATTCATTGATTCGGTAAAATTGTAGATTCTTTTTTAGTGTTAATAAAAAAACTATTTTAAGTTAATTTATTTTTTTAGTTGTGTAAAAATAAGGCTAAATTACTTTTTAGTCCCTCACTTGTTTTAATTTATTCAAGTTGGTTCCTCTATTTTAAAAATGTTCAAGTTGATTCCTTCCTTCTCAAACTTTAATCAATTTGGTTCTTTCCGTTAAGTTTCACCGTTAAATTCTGACTAAATTACTCTTTTGGTCATTCATTTATTTTAATTTATTCAACTTAATCACTCATTTGTTTTAATTTATTCAACTTAACGATGAAACTTAACGGAAAGGAGCAAATTGCTTAACGTTTGACAAGTAAGGAACCAACATTTTAATTTATTCAACTTGGTCCCTATATTTTATTCAACTTAGTCTTTTATTTGTTTTAATTTATTCAACTTGATCTCTTATTTGTTTTAATTTATTCAACTTAATAGTAAAACTTAACGAAAATAACCAAATTGCTTAACGTTTAGCAAGTAAGGAACCAACTTAAACATTGTTAAAATAGAGGGATCAAAGTTAAATAAATTAAAAGACATTAGGGAGGAATGGAGTAATTTAACCTAAAAATATTTATGTTTTTAAACTTTTTTTTCATTTGAGAATCACTGTTTTACATCAAAGTAAATTTTTTTTAGAGTAAAGACCCAAATTAGTCCTTGACAAAAAATCATGATAATATTTTGGTCTCTGAAAAATAAAAAATACCAATTTAATTTTTAAAAATATAAAATATCACTCATATTGGATATTTTACACTCTTAATTACTAAAATTGATATTTTTTTCATTTCCGATGGATTAAAATGTTAGTGTAATTTTTTGTCCCGTATCAATTTGGATCGTCACTCTTTTTTACACTGGCCAGTGTACCAAAAAATTACAATAAGTATATTTTACATTCTTGATTACTAAAATTGATATTTATTCATTTCTCATGGATAAAAATGTTATTGTAATTTTTTGTCCGGTATCAATTTGGATCGTTACTCTTTTTTTGTATATTCTTTTTTGGTACACTGGCACGATTGATTTGATCCGAAACACCATCTTGGTCCCAAATTGGGTTTGGGAATTTGGCAGGAAACAGCGCACTCCAACAACAACTTGGATGTGATGGAGCTGGACCTCTACTCCTTCCTTCATTCACCCGACTCCGACGACGATGACGCCGCCGATCTCCCTCACCGCACCATCGACGAAATTCTCAATGACTGTGACACTTGTTCAACCTCACCCTCACCCTCACCTCCTTCCTCACCCTCTCACTCCCTCAACCACCCCCCTTCAAACACACTTCACGCCAGACCCGCTTCCTTTACCCGCCCCGCCGACCCGTTTCGCACCAGGGTTTCGCGCCCATTCTCATCTCTCTTGGGCGGGGTGAGGTCCAATGCCAAACCGGGTGCCGCGCTGGCGGCTGCTGCCGCCGCTTCTAGATCAGTTCCCACGCCTCACGCGGCGGCGATCAAGTCGAGGAGAGCGGAGAGCGGGACTTTGCAGAAAGTTGCATCCGTTGTAGGCAGTGCTGAATCTAGTTCGATCACTGGCGGTGGTGATGATTCTGATGATGTTTCTTCTTCCAAAGGTGAGTTGGGTGAGTCTAGTGAGAAATTGGTTGGTTCTCTATCTTCTTGTGTTGATCACTTTGATGAAGTGCCAACAAAAGTTGAGACTTTTGAGAATAATAAGATAGATGATACAGAAAAAGAAACTGAAGTGGATGATTCAAAGGCTGGTAATGGTGACACTGAGGTTCAGAATGATTCTTCTCTTGTGAGTGAGGAGAAGAGTGATTTGGATGAGCATTCTGAAACTCCCTCTTTGGATGAGGTTGTAAATAGAGATGAAGGAGATGAACGTGATTCTGAGGAGAATATGAATTCTGCACCTTTTACTGATAAAGATGAAAAAACTAGTGTTGCTAATGTTGATATTGGTGATAAGAGTATCACTGAGGAAGGGTTGGTTATTCCAGCAAAGGAAACTGAAGAACTAGTGAATGGTAGTTGTTGTGTGGAGGACAGTGAGAATGAGGTGAATGTTGGTGGTGATGATGATGGTAGGTCCATAAGTGATGTTACTGAGTTTGTGGAAGAGAGACTTGAGGAACTGGAAAGGAGAAGGGTCACTAGGATAGCAGAAAAAAAGTTAAAGTCTTCAAAGAGGCCACTTGAATTAGCTGAAGAACTGGAGAAGAAGCATGCTTCAACTGGTTTGCATTTGGAAGAGGGTGCTGCTGCCCAGCCAATGAGGCTGGAGGGCGTTCGAAGGGGCTCCACCACATTGGGATATTTTGATGTTGATGCTGATAATGCTGTCACAAGGGCCATTTCATCCCAAACATTCAGGCGTGAATACGGTTCCCCTCAAGTCTTGGCAGTTCATGCTAATTACATTGCAGTAGGAATGGCAAAAGGGCTCATCATTGTAGTACCCAGTAAATTTTCCATTTATCATGCTGACAACACTGATGGAAAGGTTGTTTCCTTATTTAATAAGCTTTTTAAACTAGCTCAAGTTCAAATGTTCAATGAATTATGGAAATTTACATCTTTGCCTGAAAAGATCTGGTGTGATGTGCAAAATAATCAAAATTAATTTAATATTATGTTTACTGCTATCTTTTAACTTCCTAATTTCTCTATTAGATTTTGCATGAAATCAGTTTCTATGAGAACTCTACCAATATCTGAGTTACTTTGCTTGACATAATGAATGAGAAACTTAATATAACAATGCAAAAGTTTTTTTTTTTTTTTTTATTTAAGATAAAATTTAGAATTAAACCAAATGAAAATAACCATCTCACTGGAAAAAAAAGTTCCAGGTCAACATCAATCCCCTATACACATTATTAGTGTTGTAGCATAAAGATGCCCTTTGAACAATCATTTGTCCATATATAAAAATTGGCAATGCCTATCCTTATAATTTCTAGCATTTATTTATTTGAGTTTTGGTCAGATGTAGCTTCATTTATCAATCTATGCCATTTATTTGTTAGATGTTGATGCTTGCTGTACAAGGTGATCGGTTACGTGCTCCAGTAACGTCCATGTCTTTCAATCAGCATGGAGACTTTCTTTTAGCTGGTTATGGTGATGGTCATATTACTCTATGGGATGTACAGAAAGGTGTAGTAGCCAAAGTTATTAGTGGAGAGCACACAGCCCCAGTAGTACATACATTGTTTCTAGGACACGATCCTCAGAATACTCGTCAGTTTAAAGCAGTTACTGGTGATTGTAAGGGCCTGGTTCTCTTGCACAGTATCTCAGTGGTCCCTTTGCTTAATAGATTCTCCTTCAAAACTCAGGTAAATCATATTTTGCACTGATGTGCAATGGATTGAGTCTAGCATTGTGTTATACAGGGAACTTGTGTGTTAATTTAATATCAAATGATCTCATGTTTCTCTTCTTTGTTGAACTCGTATTAATTTCTTAGTGTATTCTTGATGGGCAAAGTACGGGCTTGGTGCTATCAGCTTCACCACTCCTTTCTGATGAATTCAGTGGAAGTGCTTCACCTTATTCCCAGGGAAACACCATGGTCTCAGCCAGCAGTATAAGTAGCATGATGGGAGGTGTTGTTGGGGGAGATGCAGGTTGGAAACTATTCAACGAAGGCTCTTCTTTGGCTGAAGAAGGGGTGGTTGTATTTGTCACTCATCAAACTGCTTTGGTGGTATGAAGCTCAGATGTTTATGCTGATTCCGTGTACCTTTTATCCTGTTATATTTCCTTCAGCTTTGTGGAGATTTCTTGTTCGTCATTTATTGAAGTTACTAAATCTTTGTTATAGGTACGGCTGACTCCTACATTGGAAGTCTATGCTCAACTCTCTAGGCCAGATGGAATTCGGGAGGGTTCTATGCCATATACTGCATGGAAATACATGGCACAAACATGTAGTTCTACTGGTATGGATTCATTTTGCTATATTTCCTGTTGACTTGTTTCTAACTATTCCTCTCTTGTAGAAAATAATTCTGCGGAAGCTGTTGAAAGAGTTTCGTTGCTTGCAATTGCTTGGGAACGGAAAGTTCAGGTTGCAAAGTTGGTCAAATCAGAATTAAAAGTATATGGAAAATGGTCTCTTGATAGGCCGGCCATAGGTCTGGCATGGTTGGATGATCAGGTATTAAATCATCTTCTGTCTACCTAAATTATCTCTGCCCATGTTTTTTTTTTACTGTGTCCTTCCTTTTACTCTTCTCCCTCTTTGTTTCTTAGTAGTAAGGGTAGTTAAAAAGGTTTTTTCACTTGCTCAGATGCTGGTAGTTCTCACTTCAACTGGACAACTGTATTTATTTGCCAAGGATGGTACTGTCATTCACCAAACAAGTTTTGCTGTAGATGGTATTGGAGGAGATGATCTAATTTCTTATCATACTCACTTCATCAATAAATATGGAAACCCTGAAAAAGCTTATCATAACTCTGTTGCCATAAGAGGAGCTTCTATTTATATACTTGGTCCAACACATCTTGTTGTTTCTCGTCTTCTCCCTTGGAAAGAGCGTATTCTGGTATTGCAGAAAGCAGGTGACTGGATGGGTGCCTTGAACATGGCAATGACTCTTTATGATGGCCATGCCCATGGGGTTGTTGACCTTCCTAGAACCTTGAATGCTGTACATGAGGCCATAATGCCATTCTTGGTGGAGTTGCTAACATCATATGTTGATGAAGTGTTCTCCTATATTTCAGTGGCATTTTGCAACCAAATTGGAAAACTGAATCAATCCAATGACTCAAATAGTAGAAACAATTCAGTGCATTCTGATATAAAGGAGCAATACACCCGTGTCGGTGGAGTTGCCGTTGAATTTTGTTGTCATATCAAACGGACAGACATCCTTTTTGACAAAATTTTCTCCAAATTCACAGATGCTCATGTTCAACAAAGAGGTAACTGATTGTGTTTGCTTTTTGTGGTAGGATATCGTTAAGATGGCTTCAGTTTTCATCTAACTTCATATTTTGATCCCTGGCAGCACATGCCTCAATCATTTCTTTTGGTTAGTTTTTAATTCTGAGTGACTGGCATCCCTTATACATTCAAGAGGGAAAATCATGTTAGCAACTTATGATAATACATCTTAGTTTATATCTGATTGTTCTAAATTTTTTATCACTCCAATTGAAATGGATGCTCTGAATAATTCGAACATATAAACAACTAAAATTTCCATTCCACTGATTATTATTTAATTCTATCTGATTATTATTTTCTTTTTAATCAGTTGGCAAAACATAAATTTTAGCGAAGAGTATATCAGTGATTGGACTACTAAGAATCATGGAAAGAAAATCAATTGAAGATCCTTTTGAAATAGTAACTTAATCATCAATTGTTAAATTCTTTTACTTTTCACTGATTCTTGTCTGCATTAGTTAAATGGATGCTATTCTGAAGCTATTTTTCACAATTAAGTTGTTGAGTTGACATGAACTAGGAAATACAAATTGTTAGTGAATCTAGCTTTTTCCAGCTTCGAATGAATAACAGTGCAAATGCTTTATAATTTTTTCCAGAAACATTTTTGGAGCTTCTGGAGCCATATATTTTGAAGGACATGCTTGGATCTCTACCTCCCGAGGTATTGGATCATGTCAGTCTTTTTGGCTAGTTCGATGATACAGCATCATATTAAACGTTTTATTTTTAAATTTATATTCCCATTTGTTTCAATATATTTCTTCTTCTTTATGTTTTTGTCCCACTTTTCTCAAGATTATGCAAGAACTGGTAGAGTATTATAGCACCAAAGGATGGTTGCAGCGGGTTGAGCAATGTGTACTTCACATGGATATTTCATCCCTGGATTTTAATCAGGTTCATGTTAGACCTTTTAAAATCTTTTTCCTTGCCATTACTTTTTTATTGGCCTAATTATCGAATGGTTATATTTGATACATTTTTTAGGTTGTCAAATTATGCCGGGAGCATGGACTATATAGTGCCCTGGTGTATCTCTTTAATAAAGGATTAGACGATTTTAGAGCACCTCTGGAGGAGCTGTTTGCAGTCTTACAAAATAGCCAAAAGGAAAGTGCTACTGCACTTGGGTATGTTGCCTTTCTTCTTTTTAATCTATTATTCCTATTTTGCTTTCTCTATACCCATGTATGACAAGTCACTTGACAATGCCGAGTTGTGGGTTTGTGAAATTTATGATTTTGTTTGTATTCTTATGAAATAAAACAAAAAAATATATCAGTTCTTTATTTTTGAGAAATGTAAATATGAGAAGTATAGTAAGAGAACAAACTGAGGTGTTGGTAGTTCCAGTTACCTAATTAATGAAGGGAATCTCTCTTAGGCATTCCTACCCCCTCCCTCTCCCCTGACGTCCCATGGAAAAATAAACAATTAAGTGATTATTTCTTATTTATTGGTTGCCAATAGATTAATAAATACCATATTGGAAATATGCTTGAATGGAACTTTCCAGCTACATGCAACCTTTATGTCTATTTACTTTCTTATTTGAATCCAGTTCTGATCTTCCATGGGGCCTTCATAAAAAAATATTAGATATTTATACTAATAAGAATATTGAATTGGAAATTGGCTACAATTACTCAGTGGCTGTCTCTCAAGCGTGTACTAGTAAACTAACAGCAATTTATTCACTTAATCTCTTCTCAGTGAAAATTGTTAGTTTCGTTTAAGCTTGTTTGAAGTGGTTAAATCTGTATTTTTCTTCTTTTGCCTCTCCTTTTAACAGGTATAGAATGCTAGTTTATCTGAAGTACTGCTTTACAGGTCTTGCCTTTCCACCCGGTAAATCCCCCCTGATCTTTTATCTTTCCTTTTTCTCTTTTTTTTCTGCTTTAATGGTGTTGCAAATTTGCAATTATACTACATATAGATGACTCATCTGTTTCATATATTTGCAGGCCATGGAACTATTCCTCCTACACGCTTGCCATCTCTTAGAAAAGAAATTGTTGAGTTTTTGTTACAGGACTCCAATACTCAGAAATCACATGAAGTTTCAGATTTTGTATCCAAACGACCCTACCTGAATCTATATCTTCTCTTAGAGTTAGACACTGAAGCTACATTAGATGTCCTCAGATGTGCTTTTGTGGAAGATGAAATTTCAAATGCCCCCACATCTTCACTGAATACAGCCGATAGCTCTATTGAGGAAGCAAAAAAAGAAAATGATAATTTTGCTGAAACTCAAAATACTTTGGTTCAGAGCACAGTGGATGCTCTCGTTCAAATAATTGATATGAATGTTGTTCCGACAGATACGACCTCTATTAGGGATGATGATGGGTTGATAAAAGAGTGGCCTTCGAAGGACATAGGTTATCTGTTTAAGTTCATTTCATATTATGTTGCTCTCCAAAGAGCTAAAGTCTCAAAGGATGTGCTGTGTCAAATATTGGAATATTTGACAACAGATAGTTACTTTCCAACTAATGTTTCTATTCGTAGTTCAACTCCAAAAAATAGAGAGAAGCAAGTGCTTGCACTTCTGGAAGTACTGCCTGAGTCAGACTGGGATACATCATATGTGCTAGACCTATGTGAGAGAGCCCAATATCACCAGGTACCTCATTGTCGATTTTGATGATACTATCTTCAGAAGCATAGTGGTACAGTGGTACCAAATATTGATTTTTCTGGTTAAGTGATTTTACTAGCTTTTTGGTTGGATTTTAGGTTTGTGGATTGATTCATACCATCAGACATGAGTATGTGGCTGCCTTGGATAGTTATATGAAAGATGTAGATGAGCCTGTTCATGCCTTCTCCTTTATCAGCAAAACATTCTCACAGCTGACTGGCAACGACCATGCTGCTATTCGATCAGCAGTCATATCTCGAATTCCTGAGTTGGTTGAACTAAGCAGGTAATTCTCCTTATACAGCTTTACTCAACTTGGACTCTTTTGGCAGGTTATACAGCATTTATGGTTTCTTTGTTCCAATTTATTTAACCTATATGGTTTTTATTTACATTTACTCTTTTTTAATCACTTGTAGGGAGGGTGCGTTCCATATGGTTATCAGTCATTTTAGTGATGAAAGTTCCCGTATCATCACTGAACTACACTCTCATCGAAGAAGTCTTTTCCTTTATTTAAAGACACTCATTGAACTTCACTTATTTGGCACCCTGGACTTATCTAATTTGAGAAAGGATGATATTATGAATCCTCCTAATGGAAAGCAGGTTAAAGATCACCCACAAGGACTGAGTGATTACTTAGAGAACATATCTAATTTCCCCAAGTACATTCGTGATAATCCTATTCATGTCCCTGATGATCTTATTGAGCTTTACCTTGAGGTGAGTTCTTTTACCAATGTTTTTGTATGGACAAGATTAATTTGATTTTGATAGGATTCAATTGTAAGGTATGGGACTTGAGTCCCACATTGGATGTATGGGATTCCAGTGTGGAGTTTATATAGCCTTGGGCTCTCCAACCGCAACGGCTAGGTTATGTGGTGTGGTTCTCCCAAGATTCGTATCAATTGGTATCAAAGCTTTCCACCATGTCTCTTGGCTGCAAAGGATCGGCACGGGTGGTGATGCCGGCATTGCAATGTTCTCCCGGGACTAGCCAAAGGGCTAGTGCACAGCCAGCCTGTGTGGGTGTGGGGCTTCAGAGCGTGGTGGGATGTTAGGAACCAATTGCAAGGTATGAGATTTGAGTTTCACATCGGAAGTATGGGAAACCACTTTGGGGTTTATATGGCCTTTGGCTCTCCAACCAAAAAGGCTAGCTTTTGTGGTGTGGCTCTCCCAAGGTTCCTACCATATTTTTAATTTTATTCTTTTTGTCATCTAGAACTAACTGGATTGTTAAGGCTTAGTGCTATTATGTGTTTTTTTTAGTTGTTCTTGGGATGTTTAATGTGCCGATTTATGTGGTTATTTCTTTCTAAAGTTTCTATGTCTTCCAAACTTTCATGTTTCCTGAGGATTGGGTTTGGAGATACTGACCTTAATTCTTATTTATTTATTTTCTGTATTTAGGCTTCTTTATCCTCTCATGTTTGGTAAAATAAATTTTTAGTCATGGAATTTGTTGCTGTAGTTGAAGAGAGAACTTAGTTTGTTTCTTCATGTTTTGATTTTGCAGTTATTATGCCAGTATGAAGGAGGTTCAGTTCTGAAGTTTCTTGAAATGTTTGATAGCTATCGTGTGGAACATTGTTTACGCCTGTGTCAAAAATATGGCATTATAGATGCTGCTGCATTCTTGTTAGAAAGGGTTGGTGATGTTGGTAGTGCTCTTTTACTTACACTTTCTGATCTGAATGATAAATTTGTTGAGCTTGATGCTGCTTTGGAAACTGTTGTTTCAAACCATCCCTTGGGTGGTTCTTCCCATATGGAAGTATTCAACACTGTTTTAAGAATGAAGGAGGTTTGTATATCTGTTCCTGGAATTTTAACATTTGAATGAAGCTCTAAAGATGCAAGTATACTTTGATGGGTGTGCTTGTGTGTTTTTATGTATTAGGTAACCTAATATTTTCAATGTGTGCTAATCCAATAGGTGAAAGACATACACAAGTTATTGCATGCCTGCATTGGTCTGTGTCAACGGAACACCCCTCGTCTAAATCCTGAGGAATCAGAGGCACATTGGTTTAAGTTACTTGACTCGTAAGTTTAATATCAACATACACTTCCATTATTGCATGTATTTTTATTTATTGATTAATTTGTAGCTTAGTTGCAAGAGTCCCCCCCTCCCCCCCAATAATCACAATGTTACAAATGTACTTATATGGTAAATAATGCATAATATTTATGTGAAGTTGTATAAAGAAGATACAGGTTCAAATTGCTGCTCTTTGTCCTGTGAAAATTAGAAAGGAGGAAATAAAAGTTAAAAGGTCAATTTATTGGTTTAAGGGGATGAAGTCATGGTTCTAAAGTATTCCTTATCCTTGTGGTCTAGGGTGCAGTGGTGCACCCTTCATCTAGCACTGGATCCAAAGGGCATTGGTTAAAACTGCTTCTGTAGAGGGGAGCGGTGCTCAAAAGTCAAAACATCTCCAACTGAATTGTCTTACAACATCTTAAACTATAGTATGTGGCGTTGCATGGTATGTTTAGCCTACAGAAATGAAATGGCAGAAGTAACACTACCACATACGAGATAATGGGTAAATACTTAGATAATTGATGGACCTGATTTCAGTTTCACTTGTTCCAAATAATCATTATAATCACTTAGGTGAGTTATAATCTCAATTATAGGGGGTAAGATAAAATTGAACTTCATTATTTTCATATGAATGCGGTGTAGCAATAAAATAACGTGGTTTTTTTAACCTCCTTTCTCAGTTTCTTGCATTTTAGAGTATAGCAGTGACTGGCAGAATTATATGAAGTGCTTATAATAATTAATGAACTAAGATGTCTGATAACAATCTTTACTTAATTTTCATTGCTGACAGTTGGGAGTTCTTTCAGTAGTAACTACCCATTGTTTTTTATTCAGGTTTTGTGACCCATTGATGGATTCATATGTTGAAGAGAGAGCAAATGATAGAAAAAATTATTTTGGAATACTAGCTAGATCAGCAGATTCACAACATAACAAAGACACCTGTAAAAGCAGTTGGAAAATCTCGAAGTCCCGTAATGATCATATCTTGAGAAAATTGCTATCCCAGTTCATTAAAGAGATTGTTGAGGGAATGATAGGTTTTGTTCACCTTCCGACTATCATGTCCAAACTCCTGTCTGATAATGGTAGTCAAGAATTTGGTGATTTTAAACTTACCATATTGGGTATGCTGGCAACATATGGCTTTGAAAGAAGAATTTTGGTAAGGTTAACTTGTTCATTTTTGTTTGTTTATATTTTTAAAATTTATTCTCTAATCAAGTTTTACAAAGTATATTATTCTTCATTCTTCATATATTACCAATTAAAATTGATCAACTGGTGTACCAAAAAAACATGATTAATTGAAGCTTTAAATAGAATCTTGTCAAAAAACCGACAAGATGTGTTCAATTTGAAATATTATACTTTGTAATATTTGTTGACAATTCATTTGGAGTTAAAATATTGTTGTAAAACTTGCATTTTTAAATGAGTTTTATCATGCACAGTTTTATCACATTCGCCATGCTGAAATAGGCTGTGACTTTGATAAGGCATGATCCAGTAAGTAGAGAAGCTGTTGGGTAGTAGTGATCGGGGGCGCAAGGTTTCCACTGTTAGGACACCAAGAAGAAAGATAGGCGAACAGAAAAATATTCCCAAGAACTGAATGAAAAGAAATACTCCAGTCTAATTCAATTCCGGGAAATATTTACATAACCAGAGCCAATGGCTCCTACAGGCTACAGAGACTATATCTCTGCCCTTCCTCCTCACTGGAGTTACAAAATCCTCTCTCCCATGCACCTCTCTCCCCGAATACCCCCGACCACGTGACTCACATTCTGCATAACAAACTGCATACCCAACTGCCAGCTCATTCCAACTACCTTCTCTGGCTCACTGCCTAATTCTCTCCCTGGTTCCCTTTCTTTCTCCTATAGTAGACATTGGTGCCCCGATCACTACTACTCAACAGCTTCTCTATTTCTAAATCATGGGCCCTATCAGACTTGCATTATGGCTTTAAACTTTCATGTAGTTTGTGTATTGTTATTTATATAATTTTACTTTGATGTATTGTGCTCAATTCTAGATATATGTAAACTTAGTGGACTATGTATGACTTCCTTTGGTAAACTATGTTGGACCTGTAACTATTACTTTCATATTGCAATAGTTTCGACATTGCATGGACTTTTTATGGACAAATTACTGTCTCTTCGCATAATTTGAATTTTCATCTTCAAGGGGTTTTATATTTTGTCCTGATTCTCTTCTCTTGCCACTCCTTGTGCATTTAGGATGCTGCCAAATCCTTGATAGAGGATGACATGTTTTATACTATGAGTTTACTCAAGAAAGGGGCATCTCATGGATATGCTCCCAGAAGTCTAGTATGCTGTATTTGTAATTGTCTCCTTACAAAGAACTTTGTTAGCTCTGGAATTCGAGTTTTCAACTGTGGCCATGCAATTCATCTCCAATGTGAAGTTGTGGAAGTTGAGTCATCAAGCAAAGGTTCTTCATCCGGATGCCCTGTATGTATGCCTAACCCGAAATCCCTGCAGTCTAGAAACAAATCAGTTATTGCAGAGAATAGCTTGATCAATAAATTCTCATCAAGACGCCAATACCCTCATGGAAGTAACGTTCATCCACATGAAAGTGATTTGTCAGAAAATATGTATGGACATCAACAAATATCACGGGTAAATATAAACAAACCTCTATATATCATCTCATGAATATAATGGCCATGTTCAGGCTTTCCAGACATTTAATATTGATCTTGGTTCTGCAGTTTGAGATGTTGAACAGCTTGCAGAAAAATCAGAGATTTATGCAAATAGAAAACTTGCCTCAGTTGAGGCTTGCCCCTCCTGCCGTGTACCATGAAAAAGTAAGTAAAGTGACAGATTTTATGGCCGGGGAAAGTAGCAATAGTTCTGCAGTTGTGGAGAAACAAAGTAGAAACAAGCAAAACCGGGAGCTTAGAGTGAAGGGTTCATCAATTCGATTTCCTTTAAAATCCAGTATATTTGGTGAGTAATGACAATGTTGTTTGAGAAAGTTATGGTTTTCTTTAGGAGTGTTTGTTGTCTAATTCTGACACAAGGGAAACTTGTCTGCAGGCAAAGAGAAAACAAGTAAGCGGTGAGTAGCTGTCAAGAGAATACTATATATAGGCGAGAGAGATCAAGTACTAACCAACTGTACAGGCTAACAGCAGATATCTTCCCTCTTCCGTTGTCTGTAGCTACGGGATTTGATGTATGCTAACCCATTAGCCATTATTATTCTTTTGTATCTTATTATACTTCATGTACATGTTACTCACTGTTGTAACTATATGTTATACACAAGGTTGTATACATTTATATGTGTACAGTGCACATTAGAAAGGCCAATTATTCTTTTACTTTGACAGTGAGTTTAAGATATTCGAATAATGTAAAAGAAAAAGATAATCGAATAATGTGATAAGGAAACCATTTATTTATATATTTTACTTCATTTTTTCCTTCCTCGTTGGGTGCAAGGTTCATTCCTTTGCTTTCCACCTCAATTTTTTTTGAAGGTTGGGGTAAATGGACCGATTTAAATGTTCAAAGGCTAATGATTCCGCCTGAGTTTTACCTACAAAGTTCCCCCAAACACTATTCGTAGTCATACATAATATTTTCTTGTAAACACCGTGAAATCATGTTTTATATTTTTTGTAATAACTTGCATGATAAAATTTACTACTTCTGTTAAATACCATAATTTTTTAATTTTATTAATTACCATTTGTTGACTTAAAATACAGTAATGCCGTCCACGTTAGATTGTTAGTTACTACTTACTAATTAGTTATATTTTCTTTACATTTTTCAAAATCAAATAGCATAACTCTAATTAATTATTGAATGCTAAGAAAAGATAAGAAAAACTATAGCAATTTTAAAGGGCCCAACCAGGTTCGAACCGGTGACCTCTTGATCTGCAGTCAAATGCTCTACCACTGAGCTATGGACCCCGTTGCTGCTCGTTTCAGAAATTACATATTACATATATAAAAACCAAAATGAGGACTAGAAGGTGGGACAACTGACGGAGATGAAAAGGACTTGGAATTGATCCGTCTCCCATAATCATTCCATTCCACTGTGCTGAACTTCTTTCAGTTCAGGCCACCTTTCAAAATTGTAGCATAGCCAAAGCCTCTACCCTTAATATCACCATGACATCATTCACAGCAACCCTTTAATTACTGCAAAAAATCTCCAATAAAAATGGTCGTAACAATACCCAGCAGTCAATTTTTTAAGTGTCAACATTACTTCACCCCTGATTAAAATATAACTATGGCTTAAGTTTGGATGAATGAATAAGAACATACATAGGCAGATGCATACCCATTACCCAAGAATAACTAACTGCTCAAATATGAAGCAATCTCATATCATAATCTCTAGCCTTACATTTGCTCCAAATTGTTTGGAGGTAAGATGTCATTAGATAACTTATATACAAACATGCAAGTCCTTTCCTATTTGAGAAAATAGCAAAAGACATTACATCATTACATAAGAAATAACAATTATACTCAACTTATTTTTGCTTGACCCCCAAAATCCTCATCTTTTTTTTTTTTTTTATTTATTTATTCTTGTTGAGAATTTTTTTTTTAAGGGAAGACTTACGGGAAACCTTACAAGAAAAAATGGGAGAAGGATTGGGAAAGAATTGAAACGTATTGCAGGAATTTAAACTCACAAATTCATAATTTATATCCCACAACTTAATCAATCGAGCTGCCTCAAGAATACCGTATTGAGAAGTGATTTAATTTGTGAATAGTATTGTAGGAAAAAGTTGGTTGGATTTTGGTGGCATCTGTTTTTCGGGCGCCCTCTTAATTATTTCTCGGTACCAAATGAATGGCACATAGTCAATAATCATAATCATCATAGGCATAATAATATTAATCCCTCAACGCTGAAGACGATTATTCCTAAGTCCCACAACCTCGTTTCCTCCGTCTTACTCACCTTCTTCCTCATACCTTATATAATAACACCCATTTTTTCTTCATCCACCATTTCGTTCTTCCTTTTTCACACAACATTTCTTTCTTTTGTTGCAGCAACAATGTCTTTTTCTGCAACAAAGTTTGTTCACCCTCTTCCTATCAATTCCTCCACCACTCCCAGATCCACTGACAAGCCTCTCTCTTTTGATCCCTTCAAAGCTACTTCCTCTTCCTATTTCCTTGGATCCACTCACAAGCTTCGTTTCAATGCTCTCGCTAAATCTCTTTCTCAACGCCCTTCATCATCATCATCCTATGTTGTTGCTGTCTCCGATGTTGTCAAGGAGAAAAAGCTCAAAACAACCTCCAATCTGGTAAGCCACTCAAAAATCTCTGCTTTCCCCTAATAACTATGGATTCAGCGTATTGGGTATCTTAAAAAACTGAACTTTACACTCAATTCAGCTCATTTGAATTGAACTCTATTGGGTTTATAGGCTGCATGATTCAAATGTTAATACTTATTTTTTTGGGGTTGCTGTTTTTTACTGATGATATGTATTTTATGAGTTTTGTCTTTGTGTTACTTGTCCAATTGGCTTCAGATTATTGAAAACAGTTGGTGTTGTGGTTTTTAAGTTTGCAATTTTTGTTTGGGAATTACTGTTTTTGAGACTATTGTTTTTATCTGAATTTGAGTGTGTAGCTTATTACAAAAGAGGAAGGGTTGGTTCTCTATGAAGACATGGTATTAGGGAGGGCCTTTGAAGACATGTGTGCCCAGATGTATTATAGGGGCAAAATGTTTGGTTTTGTTCATTTGTACAATGGACAAGAAGCTGTGTCAACCGGATTCATCAAGCTTCTGAAGAAAGAAGATTATGTAGTGAGTACCTACAGGGACCATGTTCATGCACTGAGTAAGGGGGTCCCGGCTCGCGCTGTGATGAGTGAACTCTATGGGAAGGCCACAGGAATCTGCAGAGGTCAGGGTGGTTCAATGCATATGTTCTCAAAAGAGCACAATCTGCTTGGTGGGTTTGCATTCATTGGTGAAGGAATTCCGGTGGCCACTGGGGCTGCATTTACATGTAGGTATAGAAGAGAGGTATTGAAAGAGGCAGGTGCTGATAATGTGACAGTGGCGTTTTTTGGAGATGGGACTTGTAATAATGGGCAGTTCTTTGAATGCCTAAACATGGCAGCTTTGTGGAAATTGCCAATTGTGTTTGTGGTGGAAAACAATTTGTGGGCTATAGGAATGTCACATATCAGGGCAACTTCAGATCCTCAGATATGGAAGAAAGGGCCAGCATTTGGAATGCCAGGGGTTCATGTGGATGGGATGGATGTTTTGAAGGTCAGAGAGGTGGCAAAGGAGGCAATTGAAAGAGCTAGAAGAGGAGAAGGACCAACTTTAGTGGAATGTGAGACCTATAGATTTAGAGGACATTCCTTGGCTGATCCTGATGAGCTTCGTGACCCTGGTGAGCAATTATATAATATCTGCTTCCACAATGTTCTTAATTTTGAACTAAATATGTTATTGTTCCTTTGCATTTCTGGTGCTATCTATCTTCAATTGCACTATGCTTATCTCTATACGTTTATTTATTCATCTAGTTTGCCCAACGTCCTTTTTGTATTCTCAAATGGCCCAACTGAGTTACAACAAGTGGCCTCTTGGTTGTTTGGTTTGCTTAACTTACAAGCTTCATAGGAATTTAACCATTCTTTTAAGAACTTTCTTTTGCATGTTGGATATTAACAATATGATGATGTTAAGAGGCAACGGATGCCTATTCACTTAATAAGGTAGTTGTTTAGTCATTTTGTCGTCCTCCCCTCCCCAAAAAAAAAAAAAAAAAAAAACTAAGAAGTGATTCTTAGTCTTTTAGAACATATCCAACGGTGCAACTCATTGGAGTTGCTTAACTCCTCTTTTTATGCGTCCTGTCATGCCATCTCACCACTTTTTACTTTATTATACTACTTTAAGCAACTCTCCATTCCAATGGTACAACTCTTAAGAGTTTATCAAATGAGTCTCACATGTTACCTCGCATCTTCATTTACATTTTTTTCTTATTCAATTTCTGGTAGAATGTCTCTATTTTCTCTCTCTCTCTTTTATTGGTGGTTCTTATATACAGACCGGTTGCTTATAGAAGCAATTGTCTTTACATGTGGCATCTAGATTAGCTTGCTCCAACCCAACAAGAACGTGTCCTTCATTTTAAGAACTAGCTAAGCAACTCCCATTGGAATTGCTCTTAGTCATTGGCTATGTAGATTAGCAAATAGCAATATAAATCTCGCATCTTGATAGGGTTAAACTTGCGGTCATTTACTTTAAATCTGTTAATGGTGGAAAGAGGTGCCACTTTGTCATTGGGTCTTGGAAATGTGTATAACTTCATTGCAAAAAGCAATCCCATAGGATCAGGGTACTGGACTTAATCAATAAGTGAAGAGTTCTCTAGCCTAAGCAACCAATTTCTTAGACTTGAGTTATTATCCTCAATTTTTGAATGATTTAGAAGAAAAATTGTTGAGGACTGTACCTTTTGGTCCCTTAGCTATATATCTTTATTAATTTTTTTTTGATCAAATTGAGTTTTAAAAGCCAGTAGTAGTTCGAATTTGAGAGGAAGATTACTGCTGTTACTGACCTGGCTGGATTTATGTGATTACTGAATCAATTTCATATAAGGATTTGTGCATCCTTCCCTAAGCAATGAAAATGAAGATTCTATATGCATAGTATATTCCATCTGAATATACTCCGCCTCTAGCACTGCTTAATTTATGTTTCTCGGTAGTTAAGATTTTCCTTTTTCCTTTACTTTATTGTTATCAGGCCTTCCTTCTCTGAGAACTGTTTTTTGGAATAAAGAACTAAAGAAATAAACAAGTCAATGTTGTTCCAAGGGTTATAGCTGAGTGTATGATTCGTCTGATTGAGTTTGCAGGTATCTGGGGATAGGAAAATTATAATCCAATCTGATTAGTTTGAATCTGGACTGTGTTGTAATCTGACTCCGTTGCTGACTGCACAGCGGTGAATGCTTGTTATGATGGCTAGCTTGATATATCAGTTTTTCGTTTGTTGTTGGGCCTTCTTCTGTATTTTCATTTGTTAATAATGTGAAGTTTGTTGCTTTAACTAAGTAATTTGAACTACTTTGTTCAGGTTTTAGTTGCTTTTTTATTGGGTTGCCTAATATATTTAGGAAAATGCTAACGAGTGCCCTTAGAGCATTGTTTAAGGAATTAAGAAAGGAAATCTTGTATGGAAAAATGGTGTATTTAATAGATTGAAAAGTGTTTCACTTAGTTTCCCAAAACAAACTTTCTTTTTGTTAATTCTTTAAACAATGCCCTTAGGACACTCGTTAGCAAGATCCATATATATTTAACATGACTTAACCTGTCCTCCTAAATTTATACTCCTTTATGTTTTCTGCTTCTGTTTAATTACATTATTATTGTTGCATCAGCAGAATTATGATTGCCATGTTCATAATAATTAATTAATTATCAATCATTATTATCTGCTTTGGCAGCTGAGAAGGCACACTATGCTGGTAGGGATCCCATCACTGCATTGAAGAAATACATTATTGATAACAAATTAGGCAGTGAACAGGAATTGAAGACCATAGAGAAGAAAATTGACGAGGTCCTTGAGGATGCTGTTGAGTTTGCGGATGCGAGCCCTCATCCACTTCGCAGCCAGCTTTTGGAGAATGTGTTTGCTGATCCAAAAGGTTTTGGAATTGGACCAGATGGCAAGTATAGATGTGAGGATCCAAAGTTCACCCAAGGCACTGCTCATGTCTAATCTTTATAAGTCTGACATCTATCTTCTTGGAGCTTTCAGTTTTGTATGCATGTTACTTGTCATCAAATGTTATTACTTATATAGAATGCATTACATTGTCTAATATAAACAGGATTTGTTCTTTAGGGTGGAAATTTGTTTTTTTTTTTTTTTTTAAATCTTATATTTATAGTTGTTTGTGGAACTAATGTCAAGAATGACAATCCCCAATGTTTGATTACCTTTCTTTGCAGATTTCATAACCTCTACGAACTGATTAGTTTTATTTCTCTACTATTGCTGTTAGTCCATTTACATACCTATTTTATTTTTATTTTTTTCCTTAACAACTAAAACAGTTACCCGTTACCGACTATTGAAGGAATTTTCATGCAAAACCAACTTTTTCAATGTTCAATCGGTTTACCAGGTAACGAAAATCGCCTCACAACTATCGATCTAATTTTTACATCAACAGCCTCATTCGTGGTGCATGTCACACTCCTTTCTTTTGAGGATCCTTCAACTATGCACCCCCAAAACGGGGTGCATCCATGCTCCCAAGTCGTTCTACTATCATGACTGTTGGGTTGCTATAAAATGAATTAGGTGTGAATTGGTCATCGGTTGATCAGGTTTTGTGGAAAATATTGTGATATTTGCAAATGAGGTTTAATTTGGAGGTATTTTCAAAGGAGTTCTTCCCCTCTCTATCTCCCTTCTCACCTTTCTCTACCGCACTGTCAAGTTGTTGGTGTTGAGGTAGCTGCCACACTGCAACCCTCGACGTGACGCTATCATCATTGTCGGCCTCAACCTCCATCGGACCGAACTAGATCTGTGATCAACCACAACGCAACCCTAGTCAAATCGCTCACTGAGATGACCAATCGAGTTCGACAGACACATATCTTCATGCATGTTGGATGGTTTGCTTGTCGAGGCTTCATAACAAAATGGTTCGCTCTTCGATTTCTCTGTTTCTTTGTTGGTTTGTTATTTATTAACTGATTTCTGATTTGGTTTCTGATGAAGAAACCGTGGAATAGTGCGGGTGGAGTCAAAGCGGGTCCAACCTGGTTTTGGAACCTAAGCGATGGAACAAGTCAAAGGAAGACAACTAACATTTGTCTCGGGTCATCGTTGCACTCCGCCACATGAGGGACTTCTACATGTAACTCTCTTATGGTGAGACAATATGAGCCCGAATCTGTGATCGTGAGATGCAAACAATGGTGCTCCGACGACAATGGGTGGGAGAGGGGAAGTGAGGGTGGGATGAGATGGCAGGGCTTTTCATTTTTGTGGTTCAACCTTGAAGATTCGACATGACCATGAGGGATGAGCTCGAAGTTATTGAGCAGTTGTGGTGGTCATTGGTCTGGAACTTGTCGGAGATGTAGTGGTGGCGAGAGATGTGAAGGAGGTGGGTTGTTTGGGGATGTTGGGAGGATTTTGAGGTTTTTGCTAAAGAGACATTTTGACTAATTTGCAAATATTAATATTGAAGGACCTATTTTTGCAAAATTCCAAAAACTTACAATTTCAGGTCAAAAGATGGGGTGTTTTGTACACCTCACTCAAATTTGGTGCACTTTACAAGTCACCAAGAAGGGGTATGGTAGAACACACCACAATCCATGACTCATGACAAAACATGTACTTTTGTAGAAATTATTTCATAAGAATTAACATTGTATTTTTTTGGTCATATTTGTAACAATTAAATATTAATAGCTTAGGGTACATTTGCTTTGTTTTCGGATATTGTTTTCATTTCCTATTATCATTAATAATTGCAAAAATGCCAATTTATTTTTATTTTGTTTCCCATTTTCAAAGACTTGTACAGGAAAAGTGAAAACAATAAAAACTTGGCTACATAATTAATATTTAGAATTTCTCAATCTTAGTCACTAATTTTATTAATGACTTTTTTTGTTACCAATAATTTCTTTTAATTTTTCCACTCCTAATGACATTCTCTTCCAAATTTATTATACTGTCAATACTTTCAAATCATAAATTTCTGATTATGCACTAAATTAATGCTATATTTTTCGCAAAATAAACAAAAAAATATTATTCATTATTTAAAATTACTTTATTTAAGTATGTTTAATATTATGTTATTTCGTTTTTTAATATTATCTTGCATAGCAAGGAATGGAGTGCTAGTACTTATAAAGAAGAATAGGGAATTTGACCAGTTTGGTGGTTTTTTGGAAACTATTTAACTATTTCGATAGTTTGAAACTATTTATCAATTTAGGGTGATAATTGCCATGATGGAACCATCCTGCATTTTTTAATATCTTTCTAACTGATGTGGAAGTCGCCACTCCACGTGGCGCATTTGGTTGTGCCACTTGGACTAGTGTCTCCCCTCTTATAAAAATTTGCATGACAGGTGACACAACGTGATTGGTCGGATTCAAATTTTAAATAAAAAAATGATACATTATTTCAATATAAAGCAAAAAAAATTAATTTCCTAGAATAAATAATAACTACGTAATATAGAGCCTGTTTGGTAAAATTAGCTGTTAGCGGATAAGCTAGCTGATAGCGGATAACTTATAGCGGATAGCGGATGAGGTAGCTGATAGCGGATAGCGTATAAGTTAGCTTATTTTCTGTGAAAGTGTTTGGTAAAACTACCTGTTGAACTAGCTGAAAAATATAAAATGACATAAAAGGACATCTTCATTAATGATTTTACATAAAAGAGAGAGAAGAGAATGAAGGTATAATTAAATGAAGATAATAAGGATAAAAGTGGAAAGAAAAATGAAACGCTATAAGCTATAAGCTCAAACGCTACTTTAAGTAGCGTTTGGAAAAAACGCTATAAGCTCGTAAAAAAACGCTATAAGCTCGTGACAGATGCGCTTACCAAATGGGGCTACTTTTTCATCCGCTATAAGTTCGTTAAAGTGTTTTGCCAAACAGGCTCATAATGTAGTAAAATAGAAATACAAGAGAGGGAATTAATGTTTAGGATATAATAAGATATGGGAGGGGAAGAGTTTATATAGGGTTGTGGTTCAAATTCGAAAGGACATGTGAGTAAATTTGCGGGTGGTTGGGAGTAGCTGCGTAAATGGGATGCGCCATGTGGTACACGCGGATGAAGATCTTCTGTCTTACTCGTCTGTCACATTCTCTGTCTCCCACCAATGATAATTTGTCACGTAATAAAATAAAATCATAATTCATTATACTTATGCACATCCCCAATGTTTGATTGATATGGGTCATCGAGACACCATTTTTTGGGACGACAGAATTTTGTTTGGTACACGTCGATCGAAGCAACAATTTTTGTTTTTAAATTTTAATTGACCAATCATGTTGCGCCACATGTCATGCACTTTTTAGGGGGTGCTAATTAACGTGGCTCCACCAAATGCGCGCATAAAGTAACACATTCCATGTCAGTAAAAAATAAAAAAAATTGGGATGGTTGCCACATGATGAATACCACCCTAAATTCATAAATAGTTTCAAAATGATCCCCAAACATTTAAATGGTTTAAAACAACACGAAACTGGTTAAATTCCCAAAAGATTAACCTTAATACTTAAATACGAAATAGTTCTTACAGTTTAAAAGAGTGTAAAGAAAATCATGATAAAAAAAACTTATATTAAAGATTTAAATGACAACTTTCCCATAAAAAGGCCAATTTTTAAGGATTTAATTGTTATACACTGACAGTGTAAAGTTTTTTTTACACTGTCAACTATTTAGAAATTGCCACATCAATAAAATGATTTATTTTTATCTTAATCAACTTAAAAGTCATTCAAACCATGATTTCTGATTGGTTGACAATGTAAAAAACTTTACACTGACCATAGCAATTAAAGTCATTTTTTTTATGAATGGGGAGAAACAAAGAAACTAAACAACTAAGCGAGGAATGCTACAACCACGAGCATCCTAGCCCAAAAGCAAAGATAGTAGAGGCATCGCCTTATCAAAAAGAGTCCAACTAAAGGAACTGGAATGACCCTAATTAGCCAAATAATCTGTGCCGCGATTTGCTTCCCTAAACACATGCGAAACGGAAGCGCTCCAATCTTCTGCATCAAGAGAGGTTTAAGAAACTGATTGTGACAGCTTCTAGACTGAACCATATTCACCACAATGAGAGAGTCAATTTCAAAAATCACCCGGTTGCAGTTGAGGCTACGAGCTAACCTAATGCCCAGCCTCAGAGCCCAAAGTTCAGCCCAACCAGAATTGCAAGGGCCCAACTTACAGAAAAAACCGCGAATAAGCTTACCAGAGCTATCTCAAACCTAGCCACCGCAAGCTGCCAAGCCCGAACTACGGCGGAAGGACCCATCAACGTTAACTTTAAAGACATTCTCAACAGGCGGAAACCATCACACATGAACCTCATGAAGGCTTTCCTCAATAGACGTGGGGGTAGGCTCAGAGAGCTCCCTAGCAATAGTTTTGACCTGGCCAATAACATTGAACCAAAGGGTCTCTGGATTAGTAAACTTTCCCGAAAACACGATCCTATTCCTATCCAACCAACGCTCTCTAATCGCGACACCAAAGAACAGAGGCTAGTGCCATTCCGATTGAGAGACATGCAAGCCAGAGAGGTTAATAAATTTAAATGCTCTCTATAGTAATACATTTATCTTGAAACGTATCACTTTTATCCAACTCATCACTTTCAAGTTTCATGTGATTATCCATCTATCTCCATAATTAAAACTAAAATAAATTAGCAGCCAAGAGTTGGTCGAGTGGTAAGCATCTCAACCCCATAACGAGGAGAAAGCAAATTTGAATTCTGATGGCGACACTCTAGTTGAGAGATTACGTAAATCAAGGGTTAATTCTCTGCTCTAAGCAACTGACTGTGGATTATTCTCATAACGGTCCAAAGACCGAAACTTGTGAGGATTCCTGGAATGTCACTGAGGAACCAAAAATCATAAATACGATGGTTCATAAAATAAAAAATAAAAACCAAAATAAATTACTTTGTTTTTTTTTTTTTTATTGTTTCATGTGTTACCACTTACCACTTCACAATTAATTTAAAATATAAGTTATTCAATTATGGAAGGCAAAGCAACAATTTGTTGCTGTGATCCTAAGTCCTAAGTCCTAACGTACGTTTGAAGGCCTCAAACGTCAAAGCAAACATACTAGTTGTAACACTCGGGGAAAGGAAAAGTGAGGGGGTTAGTAAGAAAAATGGCACTGGCACCTAAAACCCTGTCTCTCTGCTTCAGTACCCTTTCTTCTTCTTCCTCTTCGGTGCTGAAACCCAAGCCCCAATTCGCACCTTCACCGAAACGATTCGTTTTGCATTTCGCGCAGCCGAGATTTTTATGCTTGGTACCCATAACTCTGGAACCTTCTTCGTCTTCTTCTTCCTCCCCTTCTGCTCTCAGGAAATTTAGGTTGTGCAAGGCCTTGGTTGCGCAAGTGGTTAATGGAGAAGAAACCGTGGACCCACAAAACGACGACGTTTTCGGGGAGGAAGAGCGGACCGAGAAGGTGGGAAGACCCTGTGAAGTGTATGTGTGCAACCTCCCCAGAAGCTATGACACTGCACACCTACTTCACATGTTCCAGCCTCACGGAACCGTTCTCTCGGTTGAGGTTCATTGCTTCTTCCTTTTTTTTTTTTAATGTCTCATGTGTTATGGTTTATCCAATCCATAAAAATTGACATGAAGCTGAAATTTTTTATTTTTATCATTATATGTTCTGTCCAGTTTCATAGCTTCTTCCATTTGTTTCATCTGTTGACTTTGAATTTCTCTTATTTGCTTGATTTTCTTATTCATCCTTATATTGGGTTTTCATGAGTATCTTTGTATAATCTAAAGTCACAAGATCCTGACCGTAGATTAAGGTTACTGCGTGAATGTAGGTAGGGAATCCTTGACGGTAGGAAATCCAGGTCCCTCCGCTTGAGGGATAAGGCTGGGTACATCTACCCTCCTTAGACCCCACCAGGTGGGAGTCTCATGCACCGAGCCGTCCCTTTTTTATTATAATCTGAATCAAGAACTCAGAAATGTAGCTGAGCATGGAGTCATCATAAGGCCTTGTCTTTATCATGTTTTGCTTGCTCTGCTGCAGATTTGCCGGAATGCCGAGACTGGTGAAAGTAGGGGGTGTGGTTATGTCACAATGGCATCTATAAACCCAGCAAGAAATGCAGTTGCTGCATTGGATGGATCAGTCAGTACTGTGAAAATTTCTCCTTTCTTCATTGTGCCTTGAGAATGTGATCTGAAATTTGGTTTTCCATTTTCCTTTTCTGACTGCAGGATGTGGACGGTCGCGAAATGCGGGTTAGATTTTCAGTTGAAATGAATCGTGGAAGGAGGGATCCTGAAAACACGAACCCGTCGCCCAAGAAAGTTTTATACTATGAAGCTCCTCATAAGTTGTATGTTGGCAATCTTGATAGGGCTGTTAAACCTGAACAGTTGAGAAATATTTTTAGCAGATTTGGGAATGTGGTTAGTGCAAGAGTGCTGCACGATCATAAACAAGGGAAAAGCCGAGTCTATGCGTTTCTCTCTTTTCAATCACAGGCAGAACGCAATGCAGCAATGTCTCTCAATGGAATAGTAAATCCTGCATCCACCACTTGACAATTTTTTTGCCTTTGTGTTTGTCTTACTTAGTCTGGTCTTTCTTGCAGGAACTTTATGATCGTACACTGATAGTTAAAGAGGGTATAGAGAGGACCGAGTCTTAACTGGAACTGTGTCTGCATAAAGATAGCTGTAATTTTGTTTTTTCACTGAGAGAAAGAATTCTGGTATGTATAGCTGAGACAGATTTGTGGACCTTCATAAACTAGAAAATTTTAGCTCAAAGAAAAGGTGACATTATTGTTGTGGCAGTTCGATCAAAATATGGATTCAAACTCTTTTTGTTTTCTTTTAATCTTTGTTGTATTTCAATTTGCAATGAGTAATACAAAAACAGTCTTAAGATTGTACCAAAGTCAAATTGGGTTTCGAATTTAATGCTGGCATGTATTTCTATACTACCATCATTGCTGCAACTGTTGTAGAGCGTTGAGTGTGAACTGTGAACTTGGAAACATGATTAGCCTTCTGCAGAAGTCTCAAAGCTGGTACATTATGAAACACCTGCCATATAGGTCACAATATACTAGTGTGAATACAACAGCTTTGAAGACCTAAGAATAGTCATTTTTTCTTTGGTGGAAGACCTACCATTAGTTTGTGTTGGTTATCTTTGCTTTTCGGACATTGGTATGGAAGTCTGAAAATTGAGTGCCTCAGGCTATGTTTGGTTCAAAGGAGTGGAGAAGATGGAAAGGAAGGGATTTTAATGGAGGGAAGGAGAGGGGAGAGATTTTAAATAGTTCTTGTGTTTGGTTGAGAGGAGGGGAGGGGAAGAATTTTAACGGAGAGGAGGGAAAATACATTATTCATGTTTGGTTCACAAGGAGAGGGAAGGGATTTTAAAACTAATTTTTATATCGTTATAATTTTGGATTTTAAAATACATAAATAGGGATATTTTAATCAATGCATTCAAAATGTTTTAAATCCCTTCCCCTCCCTTCCAAATCCCCCCCAATATTGGTAGAGAGTTAAATTGGCTAAAGACGGATTTTGCTTCTCTTCATTACCCCTTCTCTCCCTTTCTAAAGAATGAACCAAACAAGAAATGTTTAAAAAAATCTTTCTCCTTCCCTCCAATCAAATATTATGTTAAAGATCATCATCGAAGTCATTTTCCTTCATACTTTGTTAATTTGTAGTTTTAAACAGCTTATGACAGCAACACGTAATAAAATGTCACTCGTGAGCATTGGAGCAGGCCAAGCTTATGTTTACAACAAGGACAATATTCTTTCTCTTCCAATGGCGAAACATGGACTAGAAACTTTTCGATATACAGGAAATTTAATATATTTCAATCAGTAATTAACTCACATACACATTAATATATACATGTTATACCTGGAGAGGGGAAGATCACGTGGACATAAATGGATGAAAGGTAAGATTTAATTCTAGGACTTTATATTCAAGTGCATAATTTTTTATCAGCTGAGTTAGCGAGCACTTTTAATTGATGGAAGATACTTATTTGAATGAATAGTCACAAATGTTAATGTTAGTTACATAATAGAATTATCAAACTAAGCCTATATTTATCAATATATGTTGATCCAAGTAAAAGAGATTTGAGTCCCTTAAGCATGTAGTATTAGATTCGATTCTTGAATTTATGTGTATGGAAAAAAAATATTGTTAAAAAGAATCCCCCACTTAAGTGTGTGATTGTATCTCGAAAGATTAGTCTCTCATTTACATTTTTTGTTTTTGTCTCTCCCTACCCCTTTATGGCGAAGAAAAGAAGGTTAGAAAGCAAACTTAACTATTTAATTAGCTAATATTAGTGAATCATCTTTATATATATAAAAGGAAGGAACAAATTAGGGTTTTTTAGGGTTGCCCTAAGGGTATTTTGGTAATTTATAATAAAGGCAACATAGTTATTAAGTTAATCATCAAGGGTATTTTGGATGACATGGTTTTAAAAACAAAACAAATAAAATAATAAAAAACAAGAAGAAGAAGAAGAAGAAAGGTCTCATCTTTATCATCTTCTTCATCCTTCTTCTTTATTTACAGGAAATAATTGTAATAAAGGGTGAGCTTGTCAACAGCATGTGGTTGTTCTGGTGCGGCTCACGGCGTGTGTTGTGTCGCTATCTCTCACCACCTTCTTGCATACAGCTATGCCTCCTTCTTGAGTGAGTTCCCAAATTCTACTCTTTCTTTTCTTTTCTTTTCTTTTTTTGATGATATGTTGATTTTATTTCGGGTAGCCTTCTACAACTGAGTTTGGAAGAATTTATCTTTTTTAATTCATTTTTCACTGCAGAGGTTTCATTTTGTGTTGGCTTTATTTTCCTTTCTAACCTTCTCTACTTCCAAGGTAAGTTTATGGATAATCATTTTTGCTTTTTTCTTCCTCATAATTCAAAACAGGTTTTAATTTTCTCTGTTTTGTGGCAACTTGGCTTATTTTGGATTCTACTCTTTGTATGCTGGCTTCAGCTCTGATTTAAACTTCTCTGCTTATCTATTAAGATTCTATAATCCCAAAATTCAAATTTTTTTCTTTCTGTTAATGGAACATGATTTATAATTATTTTCTCTATTTTTTTCTTCCTCATAATTCAAAACAGGTTTTAATTTTCTCTGTTTTGTGGCAACTTGGCTTATTTTGGATTCTACTCTTTGTATGCTGGCTTCAGCTCTGATTTAAACTTCTCTGCTTATCTATTAAGATTCTATAATCCCAAAATTCAAATTTTTTTCTTTCTGTTAATGGAACATGATTTATAATTATTTTCTCTATTTTTCTTTCTGTGCAAATGGATTGTTAAATTTTCTCTATTTTTGTGTGTTCTTCATGTTTCTATTAGTGAAGTCTCTCTTCTTAATCTTTTTCTTTATGTTGATCGCACAAGGTTTATAAATTGACAAATCTGAATTTCATCTTCCAGTTATGGATTACAGATGCACTATGAATCTATTGGTTGGTGAGTTGGTACTACTCTTGGATATGCATAGGCTAAACGTGTAATGGTTTGCATTGGAGATGGTAGTTTTCAGATTAGTAAGATTATAAAAACCGAAATTATCTATGTATTCAATATCCAGAATAATTTTACTTTTGAAAGTTTGTACAAAATGGAAGATATTTCTATGATAAACATGCCCATTTTGGTTCATAGTTGAAAAACCATTATTGAATAATGATAAGCATCAATAGCAGGCAAAATTCCATTTCTCCACATCTGTTACTTATATATTTTGGATCTATTACTTATGTTTTTGGTTCGTTATGTTTAATTGTAGAAGCAAATTCTTGGAGCGGGCCCTTTTGTGCTTTTCAGGCATGAGGTGGGGTTCATATTTGATTTAGATTTTTGCATTTTGATCAAGTTTTTTATTTCATTTCATATAATTTAATAGATTTCTTATTCCATTTATTATAAATTATTGTTAATTTAGGAGAGTGAATTGCCTACTCAGAGAGTTTTTCAACCTCAGGTGCCATAAATCACCTACGATAACCATAGGACCTACTTATTTCCATGACTATCAACATTATTCTCATTTAAGTTTTCTTCGTAATATTAAAATTCTTTAAACGCTTATAAGTTACAAAATTGACAAAACAAATAATTTTAAAAATTCTTAATTACCATTTTAATTGGCCCATTAAACTTCTTTAAACGGTTATAAGTTAGAAAACCGACAAAACATTTAATAAAAAAAAGTAACAATGATTAAATGATTCTTAAATGTTTTATAAATTTACAAAATGCTCTTTTAATTTTTTTCCTCACACATTATCCTAATTATCGTGTAGGATATCTTTGTGCATCTTATATTTGAATTAGATTTTTGTATTTAGATCGACTGTTTTTTTTTATTTCTTTTGATATAATTTAATATATTTTTTATTTCATTTATTATAAATTAATGTCAATTTAGGAGAATGAATTGCTTACTCAGAAAGTTTTTTAACCTCAGGTGCTATAAATCACCTACGATAATCGTAGGACCTATTTATTTTCCATGACTATCAACATTATTCGCATTAAATTTTCTTCTTAATTTTAAAATTCTTTAAACGGTCATAAGTTACAAAATTGACAAAACAAATAATTTTAAAATTCTTAATTGCCATTTTAATTGGCCCATTAAACTTCTTTAAACAGTCATAAGTTAGAAAACTGACAAACATTCAATAAAAAAAACAACAATGATTAAATGATTCTTAAATGTTTTATCAATTTATAAACGCTCTTTTAATTTTTTTTTTCTCACACATTATCCTAATTATCGTGCAGGAGATCCTTGTGCTTCTCATATCTCATATTTGAATTAGGTTTTTGTATTTTGGTCAAGTTTTTTTTTTTCGTTTGATATAATTTAATAGATTTTTTCTTTCATTTATTATAAATTATTGTCAATTTAGGAGAATGAATTGCCTACTCAGAGAGTTTTTTAATCTCAGGTGTCAAAAATAACCTACGATAACCGTAAGACCTATTTATTTTTCATGACTATCAACATTATTAGCATTAAGTTTTCTTCTTTATTTTAAAATTCTTTAAAAGGTCATAAATTACAAAATTGACAAAAGAAACAATTTTGAAAAATTCTTCATTGCCATTTTAATTGGCCCATTAAACTTCTTTAAACGGTCATAAGTTAGAAAACTGACAAAACAATCATTAAAAAAAAGTAGCAATGATTAAATGATTTTTAAATATTTTATAAATTTATAAAGGCTCTTTTAATTTTTTTATCTCACACATTATCCTAATTATCGTGTAAGCTATCCTTGTGCTTCTCATATCTCATATTTGAATTAGGTTTTTGTATTTTGATCAAGTTTTTTTTTTTTAATTTCGTTTGATATAATTTAGTAGATTTTTTATTTCATTTATTATAAATTATTGTCAATTTAGGAAAATGAATTGCCTACTCAGAGAGTTTTTTTAATTTCAGGTGCCATAAATACCCTACGATAACCGTAGGACCTATTTATTTTCCATGACTATCAACATTATTCGCATTAAGTTTTCTTCTTAATTTTAAAATTCTTTAAAAGGTCATAAATTACAAATTTGACAAAACAAACAATTTTAAAAATTCTTAATTGCCATTTTATATGGCCGATTAAACTTCTTTATACGGTTATAAATTAGAAAACTGACAAAACGTTCAATAAAAAAAGTAACAATGATTAAATTATTCTTAAATTTTTTATCAATTTATAAACATTCTTTTAATTTTTTCTAACACATTATCCTAATTATCGTGTAGGATATCTTTATACTTCTCATATCTCATTCGTCAAAATGTCTCTCTCTCTCTTGCAACAATATACGAGGAAGAATAAAAGTAAAACCGCATTATTTATACAACAATAGAAAGAAATAGAAATGAACAGAAGATGAATGATAATAGGTAAATTCCTAAATATCAACCACGGTCTAATTAAGGGCTAAAAAAACAAACTTCAGCATCATACTGACAGAACATCCCCATGGTAACATTACTGAAATTTATACATATGTCATCATGAGAGACCGAGAGATTCTTCAGAAGAAATATAACTGAAGAAATGTCATATTAGTATTTCCTTTTAAATAGCTTATAATTTCAAAATAAATAAATTATTATTTTTATATAGGTTTATGTAAGAAAAATTATACAACCTTGAAACAATTTAAATACTGTTTGGAATAGTGTTTTGTAAAACAACTCACTGTTTTTAAGTAATCGGTTGTCTAATTCTGATGGACATATATTAAAATATTATTAAATTTGATTACATTTAAAATTATATCCTTAATCAGTTATGAATTATGATACAATATTTTTGAATATTTGAGGAATTTATAGAACAACAACTTTTAATAAGAATAATTTAGTCAAATATTCTAACTTTTTTTTTATTGAGCCAATACACAATCTTAAGCATCAATAATTTAGGATTGGATGGAGTATTATTTATTTTTCATGACTATCAATATTATTCGCATTAAGTTTTCTTCTTAATTTTAAAATTCTTTAAACGGTCATAAGTTACAAAATTGACAAAGCAAATAATTTTTAAAATTCTTAATTGGCCCATTAAACTTCTTTAAACGGTCATAAGTTAGAAAATTGACAAAACATTCAATAGAAAAAAGTAACAATGATTAAATGATTCTTAAATGTTTTATCAATTTATAAACGCTCTTTAATTTTTTTCTCACAAATTATCCTAATTATCGTGTAAGATATCATTGTGCTTCTCATATCTCATATTTGTATTAGGTTTTTGTATTTTGATTGAGTTTTATTTTATTTCGTTTGATATAATTTAATATATTTTTTATTTCATTTATTATAAATTATTGCCAATTTAGAATAATAAATTGCTTACACAGAGAGTTTTTTAATCTTAGGTGCCATAAATCACCTACGATAACCGTAGGACCTATTTATTTTCCATGACTATCAATATTATTCGTATTAAGTTTTCTTCTTAATTTTAAAATTGTTTAAACGGTAATAAATTACAAAATATACAAAACAAATAATTTTAAAAAATCTTAATTGCCATTTTAATTGGCCCATTAAACTTCTTTAAACGGTTATAAATTATAAAACCGACAAAACGTTCAATAAAAAAAAGTAACAATGATTAAATTATTCTCAAATATTTTATCAATTTATAAACGTTCTTTTAATTTTTTCTAACACATTATTCTAATTATCGTGTAGGATATCTTTGTGCTTCTCATATCTCATTCATCAAAATCTCTCTCTCTGTCTCGGTCTCTGTCTCTCTCTCCCCTCTCCCGCAACAATATACGAGGAAGACTAAAAGCAACACCACATTATTTATACAACAATAGAAAGAAATAGAAATGAATAGAAGATGAATGATAATAGGTAAATTCCTAAATATCAACCACGGTCCAATTAAGGACCAAAAAAACAAACCTCAACATCATACTACCATGTACAATAAGGACGAATATGGCAAAATATCCCCGTGGTGACATTATTGACATTTATGCATATTTCATCATGAGAGACAGAGAGATTCTTCGGAAGAAATGCAATATTAGTATTTATTTAATAACTTATAATTTCAAAATAAATAAATTATTATTCTTATATAGGTTTATGTAAGAAAAATTATACAACCCTGAAACAATTTAAATAATTTTTGGAATAGTGTTTTATAAAACAACTCACTGTTTATAAGTAACAGATTGTCTAATTCTGATTGATATATATTAAAATATTATTAAATTTGATTACATTTAAAATTATATCCTTAATCAGTGATGAACTAATGACACAATATTTTTTAATATTTAAAGGAATTTATAGAACAACAACTTTCCATGAGAATAATTTAGTCAAATATTCTAACTTTTTTTATTGAGCCAATACACAATCTTAAACATCAATAATTTAGGATTAGATGGAGTACTATTTATTTTGCAAAAAAAAAAAGAGCATTATTTATTTAGTTGAAATTTCATGGAACTATCCTCCTTCATCTCGCCTTTATGATTGCGTCACGTGGAATAGCATCCCTGCTAATACCAAGTGAAAGAATAGCAAATTCGAGGTTTGCGATTCCTATAAATGTCAACAAAGATTATACTTGCAATATGAAACAAGGAAGCACATTAGCAAACCTTGATAATAAAAGCAAAACTTATTATATGGGATGAAGCTCCAATGACTCAGAAACATTGTTTTCAAGAGGTAAACATAATACTCAGGAATATCCTTCAATTCAACAATACAACAACTTGAATCTCCCATTCAGAGGAAAGGTGATCAATCTAGGTGGAGATTTTAGTCAAATTCTATCATTTATACCAAATGGGAAAAAAACTTATCTGAGTTTTGACAGTCCTTGCACAACGGACGACGATATTAATGGCCGAGATGATGTTCATACACTTGAACTTCAGAACACAATAAACTTATCAGGACTTCCAAAACATGAGTTAAAAATCAAAGTTGGTGTTCCTATTATGTTGTAGAGAAATATAGATCAATCATCAGGACTATGCAACGATACTCGACTAATATTTACTCAAATGGGAACCTATGTTCTAGAAGGAAAAGTAATCTCATGAAACAATAGTGGCCAAAGAGTTTTCTTTCCAAGATTGTCACTGACACCTTCCGATAAGAGGATTTCATTCATATTTCAGCATATGCAATTCCCGATTGTTATTTCTTTCGCAATGGCTATAAATAAGAGTTAAGAAAAGCTATCAAACATGTTAGAATTTATCTTCCTCAGCTGGTTTTTTTAATTGGAAAGTTGTATGTCGCAATGTCAAGGATTACCTTCCGTAGTGGATTGAAGATACTAAATGTGATCATAAAGGCCAAAATTCAAATACTATTACAAATGTGATTTACAAAGAAGTCTATCAGACCGTAAGTAAAGTATTACTCTTAAATTATTAGATTTCTTCGTTATTAGAGTTTACATCTTCCTTTTATTAGTTCACTTTTACTTTTACAAAAGCTTCACCAACCGATGTTGCAGTAAAATTTGTACTTCACCAGAAGGTTTTTGTTTTTCAACGAAATGATTTATTCATTTTATGTAACAAACTTTACTTCAAAACTTCTACTTCGAAAGATAACTCATAAATAAAGACATCATTCATTTACCCAAACAAATATTTCCAACAAAATATAGTTAAAAACATATACCCGCAAAAAAAAAAGTTAAAAACATATACTTCAAAAGAAAACTAAAAAATAAAGGCATCATTCATTTACTTAAACAAATATTTTCAATATCACAATATAAAATAAATATAATACTTAATCAAAACATTTCACCACCGTGCATCGCACGGATAATCGTTCTAGTTTAAATATAAAGTGAATATTACCACATAAAAATTAAAATTCAAAAAAGAATGTGCTATTATTTTTTTTCAAAAAAAAACTTTCACTCAACTCGTTTTATTTAAACTTTTGCCTACTAAAACTTTGGTCTAAGAGTTCCTTGAACCAGGTCAATCGGGACTCTAGTCTTGTGGATTGGAGTTCTCAGTCAAGGGTTGCAACCTGCTTGCCTTCCCAGTTCCCATCCTTGTGCCCTGATAGTGAGAGTATTATTCCTTTTTTTTTTTTTATGTATATAAGAATCATTCCTTGAAAAGCCTTGGGAGAATTAAGATGGATGATTCTGGCCATGTGAATGTGATTGCTCTGTTTTATCTTTTATGTTTGGTTTCTCTTGTCACCTTGCTGCTCTGCATTCTAATAATACGTAAATATAAATTATGTATAAATTGTTTTTAAAAAGTTATTTGTTAAATTGGAAAAAATCACACCTTGTGAGTGGTGACTTTATATGTTTTGAATATTCTAGTTTTTGGAATAATATTAGTGCTTTAAATTAATTATCTTTAATTGAAATTTTAAAATTATCTTTAATTGAATGTAAATAACAAATAAAAGTGTAATTAGTTAAATTGTAATTTAAATGAAAATAGAGTTTAATTACTATATACTGACAGTGTAAAACATTTTTATATAGACATCCAATCATAAGTTGTCACATCAGTAAAAAAATTGATTTTTATCCGAATTACCTTAAAAGTCATCCATACCATGATTGATGATTGGTTGTCTATGTAAAAATATTTTACACTTAGTGGCGGTACTTAGAAGGGGCGGAGGGGAGCAGAGAAAAATCAGATATTTTTTTTAAAAGCACCCCAAAACGACGTTGTTTTGGGGTGTATAGTTTCAAGCCCTAAATTTTCAAAATACTCCTCACATTCCCATAAAATATCTGAGCAGCTGATATAAAGCGGTACTGCTCCCACCACCACCACCATCAAACGCCACTTGCCGCTCTCCTCTTCTGCTCGCCGCTCGCCAGTCTAGTTCCTTCCATTCGCAATTCTAGTTCCATCTACTCCGCCGCTCTCTTCTTTAAGTTCCTACTCCGCCACTTGCCTGCTACGCCGCCGTTCAGACGATCGCCGCGCCGCTCCTTCCATTCATGAGGCTTCCTCTTTGCTTCTAGTTCCTTCTCAGTTCTCACTCTCAGTAAAGAATCTCATTCCTCCATTATAGTTACTTCTGGTTTATGCATTTTGATTATTGATGGTTGATTCCTCCATTTTAGTTGCTACTGCCATTGCATTTTGATTCCTTGCATTTTTATTATTGTTGCTCCACTGATAATAAGCATTGTCAGTCTGTCACTAAAAAACTGATTTTGATTTCTTACTTTATACATTTTGATTATTGTTGCTCCATTGTTGTTCCACTGATAATAAGCACCGTCAGCCTATCATTATTATTGGTTGTTGATTTATACAATTTTTTTAGGAGTGATACAATGGTTAAGCATAATAGAATTGATGTATTTTTCAAGAGGAAAACTTCCTCCGAAGATGAAAATTGTATAGTTTCAGCATCTTCACTTCAAAAGCATCCTTCTAATGATCAAATGGTTCCACATGAGCAACCTTGCAAGATTCAAAAAGTCATCATGGATGATTTTGATGTTAATTCCTTAGAACGTGACCCTGGAAAGCGTCCCCAAATTTGGGAATATCCAGTGAATCAAAGAGATGAAATTCGAAGGGTTTATCTAAATTGGGGTTCGCATCAATGTCAAGTTGAAAAGTATCCCCTCAATGGAGATAAGCGTCCCAGGCGATTTCAATCTACTTGGTTCAAAATGTCCCCTTCCTGGCTAGAGTACTCTCTGAATAATGATGTTGCTTATTGTTTGCTTTGTTACTTGTTCAGTAAAAATCCATGTGGGCATCCTGGAGCAGACGTCTTTACTATAGAAGGATTTAGAACATGCAGAAAGGTCAACGCCGGGAAGAATTGCGCATTTCTTAGTCATATTGGAGAGAGTCCTTGCTACAATAATGCACTGAAAGCTTCTCAAGACTTGTTAGATCAACCTAAACACATCAGAAATATCATTAATGTGCAGAGTTCCGATCTAATTAGCAAGAATCGATTGCGTCTCAAGAGCTCTATTGATTTAATTCGTTGGCTTACGTTTCAAGCTTGTGCCTTTAGAGGTCATGGCGAGTCACTAGAAAAAAAAAATAGAGGTAATTTTCTTGAAATGATCGAACTCTTAGCATTATACAATGATGAACTTGCAAAAGTAGTGCTAGACAATGCTCCCTATAATTCAAAGTATACTTCTCATCTAATTCAAAAGGAAATCTTGCATATCATGTCTAGCAAAGTGAGAAGCTATATCTGAAAAGAGATTGGGGATTCTTGGTTTTACATAATTGTCGATGAATCACATGATGAATCTCAAAGGGAGCAAATGGCTATTGTTTTGAGGTTTGTAGATAAAAATGGTTGTATACAATAACGATTTTTCGATCCTATGCATGTTAAGGACACTAAGGCTATCACTCTTAAAAAAGAATTGTGTGATGTTCTTTCTCGATATGTTCTTGATGTTTCAAAGATTCGTGGGCAAGGATATGATGGTGCTAGTAATATGAGAGGGGAGTGGAATGGATTGTAAGCATTATTTCTCAAAGATTGTCCTTATGCTTATTACATACATTGCTTTGCACATAGATTACAACTTGCTTTGGTTGCAGCTTCTAGAGAAGTTATTATAGTCCATTAGTTTTATTCAAACTTGACTTTTGTTGTCAATATTGTATGTTCCTCTAGTAAGGGTCATGATGAATTACAAGCTGTCAAATTAGATGAGATAACACTTTTGCTAGAGATTGGTGAACTTGATAATGGTAAAGGAAAAAATCAAATTGGCACTTTGAAACAAGTTGGAGATACTCGTTGGAGCTCACACTTTTCTTCTATTTGTAGTATGATAAATATGTATGATGTTGTGTGGTTCTTCAAAACATTATAGCTGATGGATCAACTTATTCTCAACGTGGGGATGCTGATGTTGCTTATCAGATGATGGCTTCATTTGAGTTTATATTGATTTTACACTTGATGAAAGAGATTATGGAAATTATAGATTATCTTTGTCAAGCTTTACAACAGAAGTCCCGAGATATACTTAATGCTATACATCTAGTTCGTACTACAAAAGTATTGATTCAGAAGTTGAGAGATGATAGTTGGCAAGATTTATTGAAAATTGTGACATTGTTTTGTGGACAACATGATATTGATCTTCCTGATTTTAATGCTACTTATATAGCGCGTCAAGGGCGCACTCGTCATCAAAAGGATCACATCACAGAGGAACATCATTTTAAAGTGAACATCTTTGTAGTTACAATTGATAAGCAAATGCAAGAATTGAATGGCAGGTTCAGTGAGCAAGCAATGGAGATTTTAAATCTAAGCACTAGTTTGGTTCCTAAGGATGATTATAGAGCATTTAATATGGATGATATATGTTCTCTTGAAAACAAATTCTATCCTTTGGATTTCAATGAGTAAGAGAAGACTAATTTGAGATATCAACTTCAACATTTTATGGTTCATGTTGTTAGCCATTCAGATTTGAATAATCTGCCAAATATGGCTAACTTGTGTGAAGCTTTGGCAAAAACAGGGAAGGCAAATACGTTTTACTTGATTGATTGAGTAATTCGCCTTATTTTAACTCTTTCAGTTTCTACAGCTACTACAGAAAGATCATTTTCAGTAATGAAGATAATTAAGACAATTGCGTAAAAAAATGGAGAATGAATTTCTTGAGACAATATGGCGATTTATATTGAAAAAGAAACAGCTGAAAGTTTTAGTTCTGATTCACTCATTGATGATTTCAATTCTTTAAAAGAACAAAGAGCATCTCTTTAAAAAGAGGTACATTTTTTGCTTTTATATATTTTATTGTTATTTTATGTTGATGTTATTTTGCAATTTTGATAAAATTATATATAATTCATATGAATTTTAATTAAATTATTTCAATTAGTAGTTGGTGACTCCCCTTGAAATTGTAGTCAAGATCCGTCACTGTTTACATTGTCAGTGCATAGCAATTAAACTCATAAAAACATTTGATTAATAACAACAAACAATTTAAAGTGTAAGAGCTGGAAATTCCTGAACCTCCACGGCTTGTCAACCGGACTCAATCCCTCAAATTTCTAATTGGTTTGCCAGATACAATCAATGGCCCCATCCAAAACTATCCTCCAAAATTGTCGCAAGAACTGGAACCACCGGAAGAGAAAGAGTTGTCCTATGCACAAAGAACGGCTTTCCTTTTGTTGTGCTATCAACAAGAAGAATGTCTGACTAATAGATGTATCAAAGAACCATGAAAAAATCACGTGCAAGCAGGGGAGGTACCTTTTGTTGTAATAGGATAATTAATTTAATTAATTATAGCTATACTTATATTTTTAAAAGTTAATTTTTTTTACATGTACTATTTAAAAAAAATATATATATATATATATATATATATATATATATATCCCATAATTATGACTTTTTAAATAAAGTATTTCTTTAGAGTGTGTTTGAGAAAGCTGGAAAAAATAGATTGTGCTGATAATCGATTATAATCAGAATCTGTTTTTGTTTGGGTATGTTTGCTGAAAAGTGATTTTAAGATAATTTATTTTGTTTGGATAGTATAAAAAAAATCACTTTTACATAGTAAATTATAAAAAAGGATATGAACTTATTTGTATAATTTAATAATATTTATTTGGAAGTTAGTTTTGTAGGGATAAATAGGGAAACAAGTTTTGAGAATGAAAAATAATCAAATCACAACAATCTTAAGCTAAAACAAAGTAGATTGCATAAAACAGCTTTTTTTTCCCCAAAAAAATCTTTTATATAAATTTAAGCAAAATGCAAAACAAAAAAGATTATTTCAAAAATAATAATTTTCATCCAAAATAGCTAAAACCCAATTAATCTAATTTTCACAAACATGCTCTTAATCCCTTTAATATAAATTTTTTTAACTACGTTCCAGCATCCAAGGTTGTTTCCATCCAAGCCTGGCCCATGGTCACTCTATTTCAATAGTAATCCAATGTAAAATCAATTCCACCTACTACTTTTATATTTTTTATTATTTATTTATAGTTAATTTCACATTATTTTTTACATACTCTAATTCTAATATGAATTTAATTGTTATACACTGACAGTGTAAAATTCTTTTACACAGACATCCATAAAAAATTATCACATCAGTAATTTTTGTTATTGTTATGCATTTTGTAGTTTAATAATGTCAACTTAAAATGCTTATTTGTAACGTTAAAATATGATATATGTACAAAAAAATATGATATCATATGTCTAACTCAATCAATTATGTCAAAATGATGTGTTTTAGGCTTTTAGCCAAAATAAGTCTTATATATATATATATATATATATATATATATATATATATATAGGGAGCGACTTAAGTGAGAGGAATGTATAATTGTGAGAGGTGAAAGGAGTAAATCTGAACCTTTGAATCATACGTGAATTGTCAAAATTAGAACATAAAGTCATGTGACTTTTTTAAGTGATCACATGACCGCCAACTAACTTCTAATTCTGACCACCCATAACACACTCCTCTCACTTAGTCGTCCCCATCAAGTGAGAGAAGTGTTTTTATAGAGGAGCAAATGTTAGCCTTTGAATCAAACCATAAATGGTTAAGATTGGAACATAAAGTCACATGACTTTTTTAAGTGGTCACATGACTACTAACCAACTTTTAATCTTGACCATCAATATATGATTTTAATGACCAAGATTTGCTTCTCTCACTCTCACATAAAAAAAACTCCTCTTACTAGATATGCCTCCTATATATACTCCAAAATAAAATATTACCTGCCAATACATAAGCCCCAAGTCCTACTTTTAGCCTAACAATATATCATTTTGTCATGATTGATTGAATTTCATATTATCTTATCGTGTAGGGCTGGACAATGGTCGGTTTCGGTGGGATTCGGATCTAAAAATTCGAAATCGACCAAAACCGACGATGATAATATGTAGCCCATTTCCGTCCGTTTGGACGAACGGTTTGGACGGATGGCAGGTTAGGCGGGTGACAGGCGGATCGGGACGATTTTGGATTAAAAAAAAAAAAGTTAACAGAAGAAGGACGCTTTAATAGTAGAGAAACAAACTCACAAATATAAATCATCAAACTTTCTACAAAATCCCACAAAAAAAAAAATAAACTTCAACATCAACACACATAGATCTCAGATAAAGAAAAGAAAAGTTGAAACTTGAAGATAACAACACACAAAACCAGGTCTAAGAGGAAGGCAACAAGTCGTGGTTGCCGCTGTGATGAACCAGAACCGAAGACGAAGGCGGCACGTCTCAGATCTGAAGGAAGACGCGCGAGCCGGCGTTGGGTTGGTCTCTGTCTCCGAAGGAAGACGCGCCAGCCGATCATGACAGCGAGGATCGATGGTGGTGACGGCGAGGACGCGCGAGCCGATGGTGGCGGCGAGGAAGGTGCTTACCGGAGACCGAGATGTTTCAGTGGGGGTGGTGAGATGGAGAGTCTGACTGAGACTGAGAGTGAGAAGAAGCAAAAGGGTTTTTTTTTACTACTTGAATGAGAAGAGTTTTCTAACTTAAAGAGTTTTCTTGTTTTCTTTATTTCTAGTCCATAAGCAGAGTTAGCGCAATTCAAAAAGTTTCTCGTGTAGTGTGTACACACTTCACAAGACTTATCTCATTAAATGGACATTCAATTAATCTTGGGCCCAACGAAAATGAATGAAAAAATTTATGTATCTGATATATTTTCGGTCGGTTCGGATTCCGATGGTAACAATTTCACTAACCCGCACCCGCCCGCCTAGACTCAGATGGAACCGGTTTCCCCCACCCGATGACCCGATAACCCGATCCAACCCACCCACACACCTATTTTTTTTTTTTTGGTTTTGGCGGGTTCGAGTTCGGGCCGGGCCGGGATTTTTTGTCCAGCCCTAATATCGTGTTTTAACTTTACAAAATAGATTTTAAAATCAACACTGTTAAACTCAAAAATATTGAGGAATAAAAAATTGAGGATTTTCGTAGGCTCTTTGATAAAATTAGCTGTTAACGGATAATCTAGCTGATAACGGATAACGGATGAGGTAGTTAAAAGTGGATAGCGGATAAGTTAGCTTATTTTCTATAGAAGTATTTGGTAAACTTAACAGTTAAACTAACTGAAAAATATAAAATGACATAAAAGGACATCTTCATTAATGATTTTACATAAAAAAGAGATAAGAGGATAAAGGTAAAATTAAATTAGGATAATAAGGATAAGAGTATAAAAAAAATTAAATGCTATAAGCTATAAGCTCAAACGCTACTTCAAGTAGCATCTGAAAAAAACGCTATAAACTCGTGACAGAGTCACTTACTAAACGAGATTATTTTCTCATCCGTTATAAGCTATCCGTTATAAGTTTGCAAAATGGACATATCAAAGAGGCTCAAGTTTAGAAGATTAGATTGATAAAATTTATTTTCGAGGAACTAAAACCATTAAAAATACATTTTACAGGGGCCAAAGTGAAGTTTTACTCTAACTTAAACAAAAATGCGAACACACAAGTGATTATACTTACAATTTGAACCATAAAACAAATCTGAAAAAATGGATATACCTGAATATGCTTCCTTACTTGGATATACTTCTTTCCTTAATTTAATGTATGAAAGAAAGAAAGAAAGAAAGAAAGAAAGAAATAGAAAACAAAATTGAATTAAATCTGGAAGACTCCACGTGTTGGTCTCCCCACCAGAAGATGAAAAGTGAGGTAACGTGGGGATTGTGTGCGGAAAAATATCGGGAGCGAAGAGGAGAACAGAAGAGCAACACGTGTCGAATAAGTGGTACCCACGCACCGAGTAAGATCATCTCATAAAATGAAAACAATCGCCCAAATTAAGCCACGTCAGCGTGCCCAGTAGCGGGCAACCTTTTGATCTTAAAAAAGAGAGAGAGAGAGAGAGATTTAGATGGAAGATATTTTTAGCAACTTTTAGGGTTGGTTACAGTTATAGAGAAGAGAGTAAGCGTAGCAGTAGTTTCGAAATCCTCTCTCTCTTGGCTTCTACTAAAATTGTGCAGATTTTAAAGATATTATTATCCGCGTGTCTATTGCTGGTTAAAGGGTGAGGTTAATTAATTAATTATATTCCTTTGATTCTTCATTGTTTGTTGTAGAAAGTCATTGAAAGGAAGGAATATAGCTAGCATGGGTGTTTGAGATAGAATGGGTGAAGTAGAGGCGAGGATGAAGGAAGAGGAGCAGAGCATGAGCATGAAGAAGAATGATAATGATTGCGGTGAAGAGGTGGTTAGGTGGGAGACGATTTTGCCACGGATGGTGCTTAAAGTACTGCTCGTCGAACCTGATCATTCTACTCGCCAGATCATCGCTGCTCTTCTCCGAAAATGCAGTTATAAAGGTTTTCTTTCTTTCTTTTTTTAATTTTATTATTGAAAACACTTTAGTCAATTTTACTATTATTTATTTTGGCGTTCTTTTCTGGATAATGTCTATGCCATTGTATGCTGGATAATGTCAATTTTACAATCACTTTAGTAGTCAATACATGATCATTCCTTACCGTATGCTTTGTCATCTAATTGGATTTTTTAGTCAATGCACAGCAGATTTCCTTTACAAACTAGTACTACTAGTCTACTATCCTTTTGTTGTTACGGGCGTGTGAAAGAAAAATGAATCGTCTTTTTTGTCTTTATTTTGTAGGGATCTGTATTCTCTCATGTCGTTGAATATAACATGACATGTTAGAGAAATAAAGTCACAATTTATTCTCCAATATATGATAAAGATTGTATTTATCTCTCTCTAACATATGACCAACATATTAATTAATGTCGTTTTAATTTAGTAAATACTCATTTTAGTTCTCCAAACATTTACACGTGATCACATAATATTGGCATGCATCATATTAATGCCTTCTAGTGTTGTTGGCATATAATGGAAGTTTTTACGAGATACAAGGAGCCAACCTTTGGTGATGTTGCGCTCTATGATGATATATTATACATGCCGTAATTTGATATTTTGGGAGTACGTTTCGATTAACTCAATTATTTTTATAATTTTTTGTTATAATTGATTCAGAGTCGGCCCAACAATTATGGAGGGCTAAAACAAACTCTGTGTCGAAACCTTTTTTTATAAAAAATAACAAATTAACCCAACAATATTTTGTATATAACAAGGAGTTGATCCTTAGACTTTGAAGTTAATGGTGACCGTTCATACCAAGTGGGTTAGCTCATATTTGTTCATATACGAAACATATCAAAAAGGTAAAGGGGTTGCTTTTTACAACCCCTGTTTTTTCTAATACAATCTCTCCCTCCTTTTTAAACTTTTTTATACCTAAAATACTCCTTCTCCAAAACTATATGTCCAGTGTTAAGTGGCGGTGACAGGGAGATCACTTGTTGTAAAATATCACTATTAGAAATATCACTCATTATAGTGTAGCTTCCAATTGCCACTGGGTTCATGCTTAGACCAACACCCGTATTCGTTTCAATTTTCGGTAAATTATAACAGATTTGGGATATGATATCAGAACTCGAGAGAGAGCGAGATAGAAATTTGCTTTACCTGTCAATTCTGTGCCGAGACTAACAGTAGCAGGAGTAATAACCAAAATGTCTGATTTGAAAATTCAAGGGAACATAAGTAAAAAAAGAAGTTGCTTTAAGCACATGGGGTACCAGTGAAAGGGAGACAATGGAAAAAGAGTAAAGAGGAAGAAGAGTTGGTCTAAGCATGAACCCAGTGGCAATTGGGTATGTATGTGCCGCAGAGACTAACATTTGTTTTATGGAATGGTTGTTGGGTGTGTGGCGACAACCATGGTGTTTTAACAGTAGTAGTGGCAGGGAGATCACTTGAGGGTGAGAGAATGAGAGGCCACGGAGAAGGAGAGCTGGAATATTGGAGAAGGAGAAGGAAAGGTATTTTAGGTATAAAAAAAGTTAAAAATGGGAAGGAGTTGTATTAGAAAAATTAGGGGCTGCAAAAAGCAACTCCCAAAAGATAATAATACAAAAAAATACAAAGTGTGACGTTTTTTAAAAACAAAAAATTATTTTTTTGAGAGGCCTAAAGTTAGGGCTTCATTAACTTGAGCCTCGGGCCGACCCTTAATTATAATAGAATCAGTTTTATGTTTTGATATATTTGCTAAAAAACAATTTTAAGATAATATGTTTTCTTTATTTTGTGCATATCATAGTAAATTACATAGAAGGTTATGGAGTTGTTAGTATATATTAATAATAATTTGTTTGGTATTAGTTCGGTCGGGTCGGAACAGTGTAATTAGTTTCCAAATAATCGAACCCTTTTTTAAAAAAGGTTGAAACTTTCATCTTCTCTAAAATTCCTTTTCCCGTAAAAATTGTTTTCTCCCAATTTAATCGGTTTACCAAACATGTTGGCCTAAAACAATTTTTTCTCAAAAATAAAAGTTTGTTACCGTACAATTTAAAGGCCCATTTATTTTTTAAAAAATTTTTTTAAAAAATGTCTGTTTAATAAAAAAATTACTTCTAACACTTACATGTTTGTTTGTTAGGAACTTTACTAAATGTTAAACTAATAATTTGGTCTTAATACGTTACATTCATTTTGAATTTAGCCCCTATACATGAATTTTTTTTGAAATTGATCCTTATATGTACAATTATTTTTAATTTGGTCATCACCGTTTATTGGTGTTATAATGCTTCATATGATAGAGGCCAATTTCAAAATGATCGTCACATGTGTGGACCAAAATCAAAATGATTGTCACATGTAGGGATCGAATTCTAATTTTTTTTTTAATTCCATCCCTACATGTAAGAATCATTTTCAATTTGGTCCTTATACTTTAACTTCAACAAACGTCATTATAATATAAATAAATGACGAGGATCAAATTAAAAATAGTAGTATATATAGGGATCGATTTCAAAATTTTTCACGTATAAAAACCAAATTCAAAATCAAAGTTATGTATAGGATCAAGTGATTGATTTAACCTTTACTAAAAAGGAGCTAAAATAAGTTAAAAAATCCTGTTATGAGAAGTTATATTTTCTAATTTCTCAAAAAAAGCTTTTACTAAAAGTACTTTATATTTTTAGCCAAATACAAAATAGCTTCTGCTTTACATAAAAAATATATAGCTAAAATCACTTATAAAAACATTTTAAAATCGCTATTTTTTAAGTTTAAACAAATGGGCTCTTAATCTTTGCCATAGACACCCTTGGTTGGAATATTATACCTATTTCAGTCTGACATAATCATTTTCACGGCTTATCAATGAAAGTTGGGTTGCTTTCTGAAAGTTAGCTCCTTCAATCATGTGTCCGGAAGATGTACACGTACCTTTTAAGTATATATGATGCTTTTGAACTTCTTAATGGTAATTCTTTTCGTGCAGTTACTGCTGTTCCTGATGGATTAAAGGCATGGGAGACGTTGAAGAGGAAAGCACCTGACCTAGATCTCATATTAACAGAAGTGCAGTTGCCAGCAATATCTGGATTTGCACTTCTTAATTTAATCATGGAACATGACTTTTGCAAAAACATTCTTGTCATAAGTATGTTGACTTCTTACCGTGTGTTCTTAATCTTCATATTAGATAGATAAGTCTAATGGGCTCAGGTTTATTATCATGGGTGTGCAGTGATGTCTTCTCACGATTCAGTTAGCATGGTCCTGAAATGTATGTTAAAAGGTGCAGCTGACTTTCTTATAAAACCTGTTCGAAGGAATGAGCTTAAGAACTTGTGGCAGCACGTATGGAGAAGGCATGCCGTATGTCATATTTTTCAATCTTTTTGTACAGATATTTTGATGTTTCTTTCTTTTAGTGTGGCTTACCTAATTTGGCACATATTTACTTATCCCCCCCCCCCCCATCATCCCTCCATTATATATTGTTTATACAGCTTAGCAGGCCTCCTCAAAATACAACATTACCTCTGCAAAAACTTAAAACTGCCTCAGAAGACAATTCTGCAATCTCAATCGATCTAGTGGTTCTGTGGCTTCCTCACAGAAAATTAAGGAAAGCAGTGAGAAATTGAGTGAGGGTCAAGTATGTTCCACTCTCCAAATTTGCTAAATTCGTCTTGTAACATGATGCTTAAATATGTTACTCAGATTTCGGTGTGTTGAGTGTGAAGTGCTTGACTTTTAATTTAGCTAATTTTACTTCTGAAGTTTTATCTGCAATTTTCACTCAATGATTGGCTTGAGTAACATTCAAATACATACCAAACTGTTAGACCTCCAATTACTACGACATATGTTAGGAGACTGACCAAGGCCAATAAGAATGGGCCTAGGCTGAGTTAGTTATGTGGTAATTGGATTGAATTTTAATAAATAATAGAAAGGGAGGGAAAGTTGGTTGGATGGGGAATTGGTAACTGGTTGGGAAAGGTTCAGGCTCTAAGATCTGACAGGGCAGTTATTTTCTTTTCAATCTATATCTCTTTCTTATAACTTCTTTCAGATTTGGGTACTTTTCCCATTGAGATTTATCAATAAAGCAAGTATTATTCAGTATATATTAGTTTAATTGTACCAATTCTATCAACTGGTATCAAAGCTCACAAGTTCTTGGGCGAATTTCATGGTTTCCACTTGAGGAATGGAAGCGCAAATAGAGTTTTTGGAGCGATGGTTTGAGGGATATATTGTGACGAGTGATGCGGTGCAGGAATTGAGAGGGATCGCAGATGAGGAAAGGCTCGAGAGAATCGAGCAGAGGAGATTAAAGAACGAATTGATTGCAACGGTTAGAGGATTATCTAATCGAAGCGCTCAGCCAGAGCGAGAACAAAGTCAAGCCGATAATGGAGAAGGATCTAGAAATTCCATCGAAACCCGAAACCGTGATGAACGGTGAAGGAAATTGGAAATTCTGATCTTCGAAGAAGAGGATGTGTATGGGTGGGCAAATAGAGTGGAAAGGTATTTTGAACTTAAGGAGATGAATGATGAGGAAAAATTGCAAGCAGTAATGGTGGCTATGGAGGGAAAAGCGCTAACGTAGTATCAGTGGTGGGAATTATGCACCCACAACCCAACTTGGCACGAATTTCGTGAAGTAGTGATACGCCGATTCCAGCCTTCGATGATACAAACTCCATTCGAATTACTATTGGGTCTTAAGCAAATCGGATTGGTGGAGCAGTATAGAGAACAATTCGAATTATATGCTGGCCCTTTGAGAAGTGCAGAACCAAAGTATTTGAGGGGAATTTTCCTTAATGGACTTAAAGAGGTGATTAGAGCAGAATTGAAGTTACATCCGATAATGAATCTTCCAGAACTCATGGATTTGGCGCAGAGGATAGATGAGAAAAATGTGTTGATGAACAAGGGAAATTCATGAACAGGAAGAGGAGGTAGTACGAGCAGAACTTTACACTAACTCTAAAACTGTTACGTGGGAACCAAGTAACAAGGGTCTCCATCAAGCAACATCAGTCACCGGTGGTTCAACAGGGGATTCTAATAGTGTTAAGCCAACAAGAAATTCTAGAGGCAAGGCGTTCCATAGACTCACCGATGCTGAAATTCAAGAGAGATCTAGAAAGGGGTTAAGTTTCCGGTGTGATGAAAAATTTGGGCTAGGACATGTGTGCAGTAACAAGCAACTTCAGGTATTGATTTTAGATGAGGAAAATCAGGGAGAAGAGGAGGAAGTGACCACAGGGGAGGAAGAAATTGAACTTAAGGCGCTGCAATTGTCAATGTTTAGCATTACTGGGTTGACTTCTAAGAAATCCATTAAACTGTGGGGCACTTTAGCAGGAAGAGAAGTGGTAGTTCTGGTAATTGTGGAGCCTCCCACAATTTTATCTCCTCAGTATTAGTGAAGGACTGTGAGTTGTTGGTGATTGAAACTCCATCTTATGTAGTTGAGGTTGGGGATGGAAGGAAGATTCAATGTGGAAGGGTGTGTAAAAGGTTAGTCCTACAGCTTCAAGGGTTAGAAATCCAACAATATTTTTTCATCTTTGAGTTAGGAGGGGTGGACATTGTATTGGGAATGGAATGGTTGGCTAGTTTGGGAGAGATAAAGCTAATTTCAAAGAACTTACTTTGAAGATTCCTACAAAAGTAGGTACTTAGATAATGAGAGGGGAACCTGCCTTAGCAAGAGAAGCAGCATCCTTCAAGTCTATCCTTAAGGCCATTCAAGATGAAGGAGAAGGTTATGTGCTGGACTATCAGGATTTATTGGTATCAGTTTAATTGTGTGGATTATAGGGCCTTAAACAACAATACTATTCCATATAAATTCCCTATACCTGTAATAGATGAACTTCAAGATGAATTAGGGGGAGCTACTATTTTTAGCAAGCTGGATCTTAAATCTGGTTATCACCATATTAGAATGAGGGAAGAAGATATCCCTAAGACTGCTTTCAGAACCTATGAGGGCCACTATGAATTTGTGGTCATGCTCTTTGGCCTCACTAATGCTCCCTTAACTTTCCAATCTCTCATGAATGAGATGTTAAGGCCTTATCTTAGGATATTTGCACTTGTGTTTTTTGATGATATACTAATCTATATCAAAGATTTGGAAGAGCATAAGAAACATTTGCAGGCAGTACTGACCCTCCTGAGGAACACCAACTATTTGCTAACAAGAAGAAGTGTTACTTTGAACAGAGACAACTGAAATACTTAGGGCATATCATTTTAGAACAGGGTGTTGTAGCATATCCAAAAAAGTTGGAAGTTATGATGACTTGGCCTATTCCCAAAGATTTGAAGGCACTTAGAGGTTTTCTGGGACTTACTGAGTACTACAGAAGGTTTGTCAAGAACTATGGCAAGTTGGCTAGACCCCTCACTCAGTTACTTAAGAAGGACAGCTTCAGGTGGAACCAAGATGCTCAAGAAGCTTTTGAATTACTAAAGAAGACCATGGCCGACCTTCCCATCCTCACTGTACCTGATTTTACTAAGGAGTTTGTTTTGGAGACTGATGCATCCAGCAAAAGGTTAGGGGCAGTTTTGCTCCAAGAGGGAAGACCAGTGGCTTTTTTAAGTCGGACACTTTCAGAGAGGGGACAAAACAAATCAGTTTATGAGAGAGAATTGATGGCCATTGTTATGGCAGTCCAGAAATGGAGACACTACTTAATGGGCTGACATTTTGTAATTCACACTGACCAGAAAAGCCTTAAATTCCTTATTGATCAACGGGTTCTAGGTGAAGAGCAGTTTAAGTGAACTTCTTAATTGATGGGTTTTGACTTTGAGATCCGATACAAACCTAGTGGTGATAATAGGGCCGCAGATAATTTGTCCAGAAAGATGACTTTTGTTGCCCTTTCCATGGTCCATTTTGATGACTTAGAGGAATGGAAACTGAAGTACAATCAGATGACAAGTTGCAGAGAGTGATTCAGGACTTATTGATGGATCCTAATTCCCATTCTGGTTACACTTTTCAGAATAGGAAACTACTTTACAAAGGGAAGTTGGTGTTGCCCAGAACTTCCTCAAAAATTCCTATTCTTTTCAAGGAATTTCATAGTTCTCCCATTGGTGGACATTCTAGATTTTTCAGGACCTTTAAGAGATTAGCTGCTCTTGTTTATGGAAGGGTATGAGGAACGATATACATCAGTTTGTGGCTACTTGTGAGGTCTGCCAACAAAATAAGTATCAAACCTTACCCCCCGTGGGATTACTTCAACCATTACCCATTCCCACTCAAGTTTGGTCTAATATTTCCATGGATTTCATTGAAGGTCTCCCTAAGGTCCAAGGCAAGGATGCCATCCTGGTGGTAGTCGACGGGTTCAGCAAGTATGCCCATTTTGTGACCCTTAGTCATCCTTTTACTGCGAAGGAGGTGGCTGAAATATTCATCAAAGAAGTTGTTAAACTTCATGGGTTTCCTTCCACTATCATTTCAAACTGGGATAAGGTCTTTCTCGGTCATTTTTGGATTGAGCTTTTCAGAATGGCAGGTACAAAGCTGAAATTCAGCTCTGCATACCATCCTCAGACCGATGGGCAAACTGGGATGGTCAATAGGTGCCTTGAAACCTATCTCAGGTGTCTTACAGGGAGTAAACCAAAAATGGCCTAAGTGGTTGAGTTGGGCTGAGTTTTGGTTCAACACCAACTACAATAGTTCCACCAAACTCACCCCATTTCGAGCTTTGTATGGTAGAGATCCTCCTCACCTTTTGAAAGGTACCACAGTTCCTTCTGCAGTGGCTGAGGTTACCTCTATGACTCAAGACAGAGATCTCCTTTTGCATGATCTCAAGGCCAACCTTTTGAAGGCTCAAGGACAGATGAAGGCTTATGCAGACAAGGCTCGCAGACCAGTTACTTATGTTGTTGGAGATTGGGTTTATTTGAGACTACAGCCATACAGGTTGCGGTCTTTGGCTAAGAAAAGGAATGAGAAGCTTAGCCCTCGCTTTTATGGCCCTTGTTAGGTTTCGAAAGTGATCGGTCCAGCCGCTTACTAGTTGGAGTTGCCACTCGAGAGTAGAATTCATCCCGTCTTCCATGTATCCCTTTTGAAGAAGGCATTATCTCCAGCTGCTACTCTACAACCATTGCCTCCTATGCTATCTGATGACTTGGAATTATTAGTGGAACCCTTTGCAGTCTTGGCTATCTGCAACAGCCCTCCTGGACAGGTGGAAGTGTTGATTCAGTGGAAAGTCCTTCCGGATTTTGAAGCTACTTGGGAACCGTTTGAGACTATCTTAGGCCACTTTCCATCTTTTCACCATGAAGACAAGGTGAAACTTTTGGGGGGGAGTGTTGTTAGACCTCCAACTACTAAGACTTATGTTAGGAGACTGACCAAGGCCAATAAGAATGGGCCTGGGCCTGGACCGAGTTAGTTATATGGTAATTAGATTGAATTTTAATAAATAATAGAAAGGGGGGGAAAGTTGGTTAGATGGAGAATTGGTAACTAGTTGGGAGAGGGTCAGGCTCTCTGAGATCTGACAGGACAGTTATTTTCTTTTCAATCTATATCTCGTTCTTGTAACTTCTCTCAGATGTGGGTACTTTTCCCACTGAGATTTATGAATAAAGCAAGTATTATTCAGTATATATTAGTTTAATTGTACCAGTTCTATCACAAACCTAGAAACCTAGAATCTCTTGTACAATGCATCTGCGAAGCCACTTAGCTTGAGGAAAATTATCTTTCTAGATAAGGTTGGCTTCATGAAATTTCATGCACAAACTATATGTTTTGCCAACTCTTGTGCAGAGCACTTGTACATCGCCATTTTTGGAAGTTGAGAGTGCATGCATGGAAAATATGCAGGATGCCTCCCAGCTGAAGAGTTCTTCGAAATTGAGCAACATGGATGCGGTGAAGCATGAAGAGTCTACCAAATTTGAAAGGGAATCAGCTAAGAATGATGATGAGACAGGAGGTGTGGAATTCTCTCATTTACCACTTTTATTATAATTTGTTGTCCTCTGGTACTGACAATTGTGTCACCTCAGAAAAACATTTACTGCAGAGAAATCAATTACATTTGTCTTAGAGGCTGCAAGGTGCAGCAAATCTTTTAAATCGAGAGATTTAAGGCTAGAACAAGACCATGGTTGTATTGAATCCAAAGCCGAAGTTGCAGTTTTAAGACCCAAGTTAAGCAGAGCCAACCCCAACTTTAATACGGAGATTCATGGAAGTAGCGATCAACTGGTAGAACCTTCTAGAGGAGCTATTAACTTGATTGCCACATTTGATAATCTTTCAAAGCACACTAATGAAAACTGTATTCTCAGTGGTGGTAACACAACCAAGTTTGATTTTGATACACAATTGGAACTTTCTTTAAGAAGAGATTCTCCTGGCAGCTCATGTAAACAAGCAAGTGATGCATCTGAGGAAAGGCAAATATTGAACCATTCAAAAACTTCTGCCTTTTCTTGGTGAGTTCACTATTTTTTTGTGACGTTTGAAGTTATAACTGATATCAAAATACCAAAAGACAGGTTCATGCGATATTTCCTATCTGCTATCAAAGAGAATTTTTAATCTGCAAAATGAAGTTCAGGGATTTTTGTAGTTTTGTTTTTTACATGTTTTTGTCTTGTTCCTTTCCCAGTCTTTTTTATGCTGTTATGTGATTAGGACTAGAACATAATATTGAGAGCCTGGGTTGATAGTCCGTGGAAGGACCCAAATGACGGTAAACATAGCTGTGCCTCTAAAGAGACAGCACATATGTGGGTGTTTTGTGTGCCCAGTCATCAGCAATCAGAGGAATACTTAGGCTTTGTTAATAATCAATGGAATTGTTTCATCTAAGTTTATAGATCAAATCATCTAAATGTAAAACTGTATAGGTATGGCCTTTTTTGGTGAACTTTACATTTCTGCACTCTTGGTGTCCATCTTCTCCCTCTCACCCAAAAATAAAGACTTTGCTTAAGCTTTCATCCCTAATTGATGAGAAATCAAGATGAAGTATTTCATTCAAAAGTAATTTTCCTTTTGACTTATTCCGAAAATCAACCTGCGATAATTATTTGTGACTACGCCGGATTTCTAATGACGTCTGACAAATTTCTATCTGCAGGTATAGTGGTAGTAAATCGTCCCAGCCATTTTTTCCATCACTGCCAATTACTTCTGCTAAAGCAAACAAACAGTATGGTGGTACAAATCAAAACCAGGAGAAAATGACCACTTTTGTCACTGGTCAATGGGGACAAGTTGGACCAAGATTATCAAACAGTCAATGTGGACTCTTCCCTGGTAATGGGGTTACTTTTGATCTTCAGTCCAGGGCAGTTTGTACGCCGAGTACACAATGATGATTCAGTCACTGATGCTAGTGTTGATTCCTGAAATTTGCTATTTTCTGATTACCTGCAGTATCACGTTACAGTTGACTTCAACACTGATTAACAAGGATTAGCTGTAGGGTGTGGTGTCTCTAGTGGAATCTGTTTTTCTCGAAGCATTGGACAAGCGAGGAGGGTGATAGCTAAAGGGCAGTGATTTTATTGTTTTCTTCTAGCTTGTTATTTTGACTGTCATTTACAAATTTAGGATTGTAATTATTTAGTGGGATTGCTCTCAAGTTTTGGATTTGCCTCGTGTATATGTTTTCTTGGTTGAATACTATTATTGGGCTGTAATTATATAGGCTATAAGTTTCAGTCTGACTAGTTTGAATACATCCCATCAGGCACCTTTGGTTTTGCAATAGAACGATATTTCTTTGCATTCCATCTTTTGAGCATCCCTTAAAACTTAGTTCACTTATTTTTTGTCCCATTTATTGCAATTCGCAAATGTGATTTGACACTGATGCTTTGTTTGGTCGATACATGGATAGTAATAAATAAGCGTCGAAGATTAGTAGATTGCATACCTGTAAGAAGCTAATGGCCTCTGAATTCTCCTTGTGATTGCAAGGTAGTACATATCTAAATGAAAGTATGCCCCTGCCTTTAATGCTATTATGGTTTCCCTTCTGTTTTCTCATTTCTATAAAAAAATTCCGACGCAATTTAACTGAAAATGCTGAATGTTAACGGCCATTGTGATAGAAAGCTTTTGATCGTTGGCGTTTGATGAACCTTTGGCAGCGGCTGCAAGTACATTCATATTGGAGAGTGATACTTGATATTTTGATGAAACCAGGGCAGGGACTTTCACAGGGAATGCATAGATCTGTGCATCGTGGGACACGTATGTTTAGCACTAACCAGGCATGGTCCAAAGAGGACCAATGGTGTAAGATTGTCGTGACGACACGTTAGCACTAACCAGCACATCATCTCTTTTAATTCATTCCACGCAGAACCTGCTCAGTGCTCATGTTAAGTTTATCCTTACGTCCGTGATGAAAGGGTTCAAAACGAGCCACGTCGACTTCTGGGGCTATTCTTTCTGGTCCCTCATCCGTGTCTTCCTCTCTCCTCCAGCTCTTTCTGACTTTCTTGTGTAAGTCGTGGAGTAAATATTAAATTTGTTTCTCAAATTATAAGATTATATCAATTTAATTTTTTATATTATTAATATTTTAAAATGATTTTTGAAGTTATAAAATACAGTAAATACATCCCTAACATTATTAATTTAGTTTCAAATGTATTACTTATAAAACCAACTTAATATCATTATAGTCCATGCAAATATCAATTATGGGAAGAATCTGATTAACTTTCTGCAATTCCAGGAATCATTTTGAAATATTGATAATCTGAGGGATTAAGTTGATACGATCCTAAAATTTCAGGGATCAAATTGAATATTTACTCGTATTTCTTCCCCCTCTTTTGTTCTCTTTAAGTATTTGAAATTTCATTTATTTTTTGTCAAAAAATAAAATAAAAAACTGTCATTCATCACCATTTGTTTTGAGAGCAGTAATCAGTTTGATTTGGATTGGATGTAAAATAATTGAACATCTGGTTTGATTAATGTTGATCGAATCATATTAGATGGATTTTGTAAAAGAATTGTATCAATGTGAATTGAACTCAGCCAATTAGATTCGTGTTGGTTCGGGTAAGATTATTAGATAATCTTATTTTTTAATTTAATTTAATTTAATTTTATGTTTTGATAATAGTAAAAAATTAAAAATTTAAAAAACAAAAAAATATAATAGACTAACAACAAAAATTAACACATGTATCAAATTGATAATATAGTAGAATATTCATAAGCAAATTCTGTTTTTTTCTGAATAAATAAGCAAATTCATAATAATTTTAATAACATATTATTAACAAATTCATAAAAACAAAACACTAGCAGAAAAAATAAAAAATAATAATAATATAATATTATTATATAGTCATCGATTAGGTTTAGATTGGACGGGTTCAAAAATTTTTAATCCGATATCTGAACCAATTGTCTTCGAATTCAATATCCAAAATTCAATCAGATCCGATGAACCATCCAAATCATCAAATCGATTTGATTTGCTTCGGTTCGGATCCACAAGAATCGTGGATTTGATCGAATCCACTTACACCTGAACCCGCTTCATATCTTAAGGGTCCGAAAAATCAAAAGCATTTCTATATTTTCAATTTAAATACTTGCACAAGAAGACAAGGAACACGGTTTTTTAACCAAATTAACTCACTTTTACAAACTATTTATTCATTTAACCTTATTTTGAAATTATTTACCAAACTAATTCACTTTTTGACAACGTGCCTTCTGTTATTCCTTACATGGATGGTGCCGGGCCACTTGGCACTATTGGTGGAGATAAAACAACCTAAAAAAGTCAAAGAAGAGAGTATAAACAAGTTTTATTAAAATCGGGTCGGACCTATAGCCGATTCGATCAAGTAGTCAGATCGGGTATGCATTCAAACTGGTGCTAATGTCATTAAACCGGTTTTGAACCGGATTGGACCGACTAATTCGGCCTGGTCGAAATCCTCAATTTGGTCCCTGAAATTGTAAGATCGTATCAACTTGATCCCTGACATTTTTTAAATTTCAAAAATATCCTGAAGTTGTCAAACGTTAATCAATTTAGTCTCTCCATCAATAATCAAATTGATATCTTACGGACTAAATTTGAGATTTACTCCCTTAAAAATCATTTAGCATACCAATTCCCCACTAGTTATACTGTTTTTGTTTCTCGAGATGCAAATCCCCCTTCCATAAGCCATCCACGTATAAAGTAATGTAATAGGATATATGGGTTCGTTTTTATGTTTAGTGTATTTCCACTAAAAAACATGAAATCAAAGAAAATGAAATATTTTAATTCCACTAAAAAATGAAATCACAGAGAATAGATCAGAACATTTATGTGCACAGCAAATGCTATCTTAAGTTGCTTATGAAGCGCATTCCATTACAAATCTATTTTTGTTATGATCATTTTTTTTTGACAATATTGTTATGATCATTTTTAAATCTTTGTTTTATTTTTATGTTAATAAAGGCAAATAAAGTATGTAACCCAAAAAAAGAGGCAAATAAAGTATCAACTTGTGGTTGGTTAGAGTCCTGGGTGAGACTCTTTAAGTAAATTGTCAGCCTAAATTTTGTGTACGGAGAAAACTTTGATTGAAAGATGTGAGCTCTTCAATATCGTTTAGTATCTGATTAGTCTCGACAGTTGTCCACGAGATAACATGGAAAAAAAAACAAATAAGTGCGGGATACTTGAAAAAAAAAATCTTCTATCCTATTTTGATGTATCATATAATATCAACCAATAATATTTTATAATGTATTTTAATTTTTTAATATTAAATAAAATTTTAATTTATAATATAAAATATTATTAATTGAGATATGATATATTACATCAAAAATGGATCGATGTCTTTATCCAATAAAGAAAAGAAGGTTGGATAAAGAAAAAGCAAGGGACAAATCATTAAAAGCAAAACGCATAGCATAAAGTACAGGAGTGATCAATGATCAGTCATTAATATAAACTAAAATGAGAAAAACGATGGAGCTTATAGCCTTATATACTTTGATTCCAAGCGACCTAGCTGATTCGAACTCGACATATATTCCATCAGAGTCCTCGGAGAGATTTCCCTTTTACTTTTTCACTAGTTCACTTAACCACAACCCCACACAAACCCTATTTCTTTTTGCTTTCTATCACAAAAGCCATACTCATATACACACACTTACACACACACACACACACACAACCCCTTTAACTATAGATCAAACTTCAAAGTGTCCTCCCATGGAAGAAATGCAGCCACAACATCAAGAAGATCCAACACAACACCATCGCCAACATCACCGCCACTTCCCTCTCAAAATGACCCGTCAACATCAAGATCAACACATGGACAAAGGTATGGTTTCTCGCTACAGACCCATGAATGCTCCAAAACGTCAACACTGTATATGCATCATCATCTTCATCCTTTTACTCGGCATCATAGCCCTCATCGTCTGGCTTGCCTACCATCCCTCCAAGCCTCAATTCACGGTGGCGAGCGCCGCCATCTACGGCCTCAATGCAACCACCCCACCACTCATATCCATCACCATGCAGTTCAACATAGTCATCAGGAACCCAAACAAGCGTGTCTCAATTTACGTGGACAGGTTCTCTGCCGTTTTGTCCTACAGAAACCAACTCATCACACCACATGTTATGCTTCCTCCACTGTACCTAGAGAAACACAGCACCGTGTCGTTGTCGCCGTTGATCGGTGGCGTGCCGGTGCCCGTGTCGGTGGACGTGGCAAATGGGTTGGTAGTGGATGAGACATATGGGGTGGTGGGTTTGAAACTTGTGTTTCTTGGAAGGTTGAGGTGGAAAGCTGGTGACATAAGATCTGCACATTATGGGGTTTATGTGAAGTGTAACGTATTGATGGGTTTGAAGAAAGGTTTTGTGGGTCAGGTTCCTGTGCTTGGATCCCCAGTTTGCGATGTGGATACATGAAGCTAGCTAGTAAATTCTGATTAGTAATAATGTACGATGTGCATGTTAATCTTCCTCCATTTTAATTTCTTTATATTTTTTTTCTTTAAAGCCAGCAATTATATATAAGTTGGTTATTTTTTAGAGACTTGTTTTTGCATTTGAGTGCATGTGTCACAGAAGGTAGATATGAGATATTGTAGTACTTTCAGAGACACATTGTACATTGTCATATTATGGATATGTAAGAGGTGGGAAAACAGAACGTATGTGTGTCGATATAATTTGGATCTTGGATTCGCGTACAATTTTCAACGAAATTTGCGTCAGCTGAGTTTTTTATTGTTGTTGGCGAGCACAATGTGTTCAGCAATGGCACACGAGAATCGAAGTTTGGACGCATGAGGCTTCATACATCGATGAAAGCACCATTAATTTGTCTCTATTGATATATAATAAAGTGCTTTGCTTTTATAAAGCCAAAGGGAAGCATAGAGTAATGCTTGTTATAACGAATTCTAAATTCGTATTTTTATTAATTATATCAGCTATGTCGGTACGAAATTCATCTCGTAGCGCGTCTAGCATCACTCTAGAGTCTGGAAGCATGATATATGTATATATTCCGCTATTTGAACATTAGAATTTGATAATAAAATTGATAATAATTTTTTTTGATTAATGTAGTTCAAACATATGATTAATAAAATGTTAAATTTGGTTCATTGATATATCAATGTGTCAACTCATTAATCATCAATTGAATTACATTAACCATTATTTTAAATGTCATTAATCACGATTTTCAAGTGTTCAAATATACATGTAGTATGTATAATAAAGTTCATATTCAAACCCAGAAATGATTAATGTAGTAGGTATAATTTAGCCCATGATTTTTTGACCTATTTGAACACCTAAAAATCGTGGTTAATAACGCTCAAAATGATGATTAATGAAATTCAGTTTATGGTTAATGAGTTGCTACACCTTGGCATATCCATTAACCAAACTCAACACTTCATTAACCACATTTTTGAAATGCATTAACTATGAAAATTGTTGTCGAATTTTGTTGTCCCATTTTAATATACAAGTAACATTTCTCAATATATATCTATGATTTTAGCTCTTGTCTTTACTTCTAAAAAAGAAAAGATAAAATTGAAATTATTCGACAAGAAAGGTAGAAATAGAGATTAAATTATTCTCATGTCTCTTGTTTACAAGACTTGTTAAAATCAACCAAAGGAAGATTGCTTGCTTTGTTTTCAATTTTCTATTTTCTTTAACTGTTTTTACTAATAATTTCAAAAATGATATCTTTTTTTCATTTTATTTCCTGTTTTCAAATATTTATAGAGAAAAAAGTGAAAATAATAGGAAACAAAATGAAAACAAGATGACAAATTTTTAATTATTAATGAAAACAAGAAATGAAACCGGCAGTGAGTTTCGGAAATTGGTTTTATTTCCTTTGCTAGTTATGTGTTAAAACTTAAAACTATATGCATGGGTTGGTTGTTGAGGGTTGTAGCATGCAAGTTTTTTCTGCAGGTTTACATGCGGACAATGCTATAGATGTTGGATCTATATTCACAATTTGACAAATCTATATTTGGCTTTGTACTCATATATATGTTTGTTTAAACAACATTTCTGTCATATTTATCAATAACAATTGTGTAACAATACATATCTTTATAGATAAAATAATTGAAAATGTGATATTTATTTATAAGTTGTTGAGCTAAATGATTAAAAAAACAAGAATATAATGAAAAAATTGTCTGTCACATAATTGATAAATATTTTATATTCATTATTTGTTAGAATGTTATAAAAGAAAATATTTATTTTAGTAAAATATGTATATACTTGACTGAAAAAATACTTAAATAAATTATATTTATTTTCATGAGATTTTCAAATTTTATCTTTTCTTTTTTAAATTAAAAAACCAACTTTGTTTTGTAAACAATAAAGCATAGGATTAATCGTTAAAAACCATTTTATTAATTATATCAAATAATTTATAATAAATAATTTTTTATTTTAAAGTAATTTAATGGTGTTAAGTCAATAGTTAGTCAATACTAAAAAATGGGATAGAGTATAATTTATGGTCAAATTCGGGGTTTGTTGTTATTTCAATGAACTTAAAGGTGGCGGAGTCTAATTCCTTCTTTATTATTTTATCATCCCTCTCATGTGAATCCCATTAAAAGACCGAGATTAAACTCATATAAAGTTAAGTTATTTTTGAAGTGAGAAAGAAGAAAATTATATTCACCTTTGATTTGACAAAATGTATAAAGATCTCATCTCATTAAATAATCAAAGGATAAATATACTTTTATTCTAGATATAAATTCACTTTAGAGAAGTTATATTCAAAATACCGTATAGAGGAGGCATCACTAAGATACTATTTGGAAGACGTCCTCGCTTGTAGGGATAACAATGGGACGGGCTGGCAGAAGTAGTAATTTCCCCGTCACCTATCCTGCCAGATGAAAATTAGTTTTGTACCCATCCCATACCCGCGCGGATATCCGTTAGTTGAGTTTTTCCGTGGATATTCACAAATATCCATAGATATTCATAAACTATAAAAAAATAAAAAATAAATAAAAAATAAAAACCGCATACTTTCATATTGGCGCTGACGTGTACATGTTGTCCCTTTTTGAAGAAATATAATGCAGTCTCCGAACACATCATGCTCCCTAGTTGCCATTTCATTCATAAATCACAAATAGTACAGTCCATAACATAGAAAGCATACATACATTAGATTTTTGTTTTAAAGAACATCGAGAGAAAAGAGAGAGAAGGTAATAAGAGAGAAAAGATAAAAGGCAAGGCTTGCAGAGCAATAAAAGAATGTGAAGACAGCAGCAAAATAATTCAATTAGTTATGGGAAAAAAACAAAAACGCACTACTGCCTAGTATAAGTAATCCTAATATACATTAAATTCTTTACGAACAAAGTATCAAATCCTAGATCCAAATGTTCAAAACAATGTAGTGAATTGAAGACCCTAATCCAATCCGTCAAAATAGGTGGGTTAAATTGGTTCATGACCTGTCGGGTCGAACTCATTTTGTCACCCTTACTTATGGGTATGAATATTTCAATACTCGTCTCGATCTCATTAATAAATTGATAGAAAAAATACTCATTTATTATACTTGCAGGTACCATTAAGCTATCTTTCACATGCATATTAATTGTGGGTTTTATTTACGGATATCTGTGGGTGCAAATAAAATTGTCATGTTCACTCGCATGGGCTAGGCCTTAGAAAATTCTTAAAATCGTTTTATAAAAGTTGACTTCGTCAATAAAAATATTTTTAAGAAAAATGACTTGGTCACTGTATCTGGATGAAAAAATACCACAATTTGGATCATAAATGTTCCATGTTTCCCTCTAAAGTGGGGGATGAAGATTTTTTATCCCAATTTTTTGTCACCTTCTCTGTCTCCTATCAATAATAATTTGATACTTAAGAAAATAAAATCATAATTCATTAATATTTGTGCTCATTCTCAATATTTGATTGGTGAGATATACTGAGATACAATTTTTTGGATAGCAAATTTTTATTTCTAAAGTGGAATAAAGATTTGTTATCTCATTTTGATATATTATATCTTATACTCATTAATAATATTTTGATATTTTTTTATCTTTTTTAAATTATAAGAAATTTTATGATAAAATATTATTAATGATAATAAAATGTGTGGTATATCAAAATTAAACAAAAGATCTTCATCTATATGCATGTTGTAACTGCAACTAATGAGTGCGTATTAATCTTGAAAAAAGCATCAGTATTTATTCCAACATGCTTCTACCAACATATGTTATTAGCAACACGACAAATCAAGCAATGGATCAATGTCGTGGAATTATCTCTTACCTTAACCCATATAGATATTCTTTCTACTTGTTTTTTTCGCGTCTCTTCATTTTCGGGATGTGGTTTATATATTTATTAAACAATCATATTTAATATCAATCGATTTAGAATGAAATCTAATATGATATCATAGACAAAGCTTATCTTCGTTATTTCTATCGTTTATCGCTTATTCTACAAGACATCTATGGAGGGGGTTTGGAAGTCTCACATCATTTGTCTAAGCTCCTGTGGTGCGATTTATATATCTATTGGACAACTTCACTTAATGTCAATTGATTTTAGGATGAAATCTAACAAAATAAAAATTTATTTAATTATTTAATTAAAATCATATTTTGTTATTAGTAATACTAAGGCTATAGAGTTTGTCTTTGGCATCACATCAAATTATATTACTATCACATTATTTTATATCAATATTATTTTTCGTGTCTCTCTTTTCCTTATTCATTTGTCCCCAACCTAATTTATTCAACATATGATGTTACATGTAGTAAAGAATGATAATATAAAAAAGGGTCTTACTAATTTGTGACCTCAAAAAAATTAAACCATATAAATATTCTTTCTCATTTTCTTTTTCACATATGTTGTATGTAGTAAAGAATGACAATATAAGAAAAGGTGTTGCTAATTAGTTTACTTAAAAAATTAAAAAAACAAGTTTTATAATAAAATTAAATATATCACTTTTCAAAATAATGAATACATCATTTTTTTAATATATTTTTTAGTTTCTAGGCACTAATTATTATTCTCCTATAAAAAAATGCTTAAACAAGAAAGCAGGTAAAAATAATACTATAAAAGAATTAAATTATCAAAGAGATCACTTGAGTTAGAGAAAAAGAGAAGTGTAGAGAATATAAATGAAATTGAATTAAACTTGCATTCTAATACAAGGATTATATAAAGAAAGTAAGATGAAAGTTATATACTTGATTTAATTTCACGTGATCTCGTGTTGTGAGAATGACATTGATATATTTGAGAAGAAATGTGCCGGTTTGTGTGTTTTTTCATTTCCTAAATTTCTTCATCCCTTTTTTTTATCTAATAGAGGCTCGTAAGAGGCCTTACAAGAGGTAAAGGGGGATGAGAGAAGATAGTGGGAAGGGTGAACTACATTGCGGGGATTTGAACCCGCACACTCATTATTCATGTCCCGTGACTTACCAAGTGAGCAGACACGATGAGACTCCTTTATCCCTTTTAATATTTGTAGATAAAAAAAATATGATGGTATTTTGATATGTCTAAATAACTCCCGAATTCAAATCATGACAGGAATAACTTCTATTAACTTAATTAAAATTCAAATATAAATTAGTTTGAATTTAAAGGCTAAAATACTCTTTTGATCCCTCATCTTATTTTTTAGTTTCACTTTGGTTCCGTAAGTTTAGAAAGGTTTCAGTTTGGTCCCTTATTATGTCTCAACTATAATAAGTTGGTCTTTTCCATCAGATTTACACTAACGGTGTTAGATTTACACAGTTAGTCACTAAAATCTACAAAACCTTGCCGGAAAATGCAAAAACTAGTCGGAATCTTAAAATTCGCGAGAAACCGGGTCTCCCCCTCTCTCTTCCTTTCTCTCTTTTCTTCTTTCTTTGCCTCACTCCCTTCTCTTCCCTTCTATCTCTTCCCAGTCTTCTTCATAAACCTCAGAAGAACAAATAATCAAAGAAAGGGGAAATCAAAGCTGGAAAATCCCTAAATCCATAACCCCAAAGTCATGAATTCCAAAGTTGTATAACCCCCAAATCAAAGTTGTACAACCCCCAAATCCCTAACCCTTTAATGCAGAAGCAGGCAGGGGGGAAGAGGCAATCTCAATGTGGAGCAAAATTCGTCATCGCTCTCGTCGTCCAACTCCGTCCAGTCACGTGATCGGACGTGGTTCAATCACTTCGCGCCATCGTCCGCAAGCCACCATGCAGCAGCCAGTCTTGTTGTCTATTGCGCTTCCACCATGTCACCACGGAGATTGCTCAAAACTTGAAATGATTAGCTAAAAAATAAAATTAAAAGGAGAGAGGGGGGAAGAGAGAAAGAGAAGGAAAGTTTTTCCAGATTCCGGTGAAAATCTAATAGAAAGGACCAATTTGCTATAACTAAGATACAATAATGAACCAAACTGTAACTTTTTGAACTTATGGGACCAAAGTGTAACTAAAAAATAAGATGAGTGACCAAAATAATATTTTAACCGAATTTAAATGAGAAGCTAGTACTTGAAATCTTCTATCTGACTCAATGCATCCTTGTACTTGAATTTTTTCTAACTGTTGCAAGTTCTTCAACTTCTTATAGTTTCCTTCTTCAATGTAAGTTTTATTGGGGTTTTTCATTTGAACTTGTTATTTTTTTATTATCTTCCATTAGATGTATGTTTGCTTACATATTAAATTAAAGTGGCTGCTCTTGAATGAAGTTATTTTTCACAACCTCTATCGTTCTCATGGCGCTACACATCATTTTTTAAATGTATTTTCAATTTGACTTGCTTATTTTTCCATTTAACTCTCCCTTTTAGGAGAAATATAATTTTTTTACAAGATGGACAAATATTTCTAATTATTATAATCTATAATTTTCAAATCTTCTTACTTATTTTTTAATTTAATTTTTTTTCTTTTTAAGATAAATATTTATAATTACTAATACTAATTTCATTATCTACTAATCGTATAATATTAATTTTAGAATTTTTTACTACTAATTGTCTACTACTAATCAAACCTTATATATTAAATTAAAGTACTCATCTTTGAACGCAGGTCATTCTCCCAACCGCGTCACATACATTAAGCAATTTTTTTAACTTTTATTTTTTAATATATTTTCAAATCTATTAATTAATTAAAACCAACATGTGGTTGATCCGAGTGGTAACGAGCTTGGCCCCTTAAACAAGTGGTCAGGGGTTTGATCTCTGACTCTTGTGTTTGGAGACAATCTGGTTGAGAGATATCAACCCTTAAATGTCGTACAGTACCTCATGGGATTAGTCTCCGTAGTTGCCCGCGGACAATACTTCATACCAATAACATGGTTAAAAAAAAGAAAAATGTATATACTCTCTTAAGAATGACTAAATCTTTTAGGCTATTCACATTTATAGAATAAAAATGTCACTTATAATTTCTCTTTTTAATATTTAAGTTTTAGAATTATATATATATATATATATTTAAAGGCTTAATTGCACTTTTGGTCGTTGAGGTGTCACGATTGTGCAATTTTGGTTCATTCGATTCCAATTGCATCAACTAGGTCTCTAGGTATCACGATTGTGCAATTTTAGTTTCTCAGGTTCCAATTGGGCCAACTGGGTCCCCCAGATATCACGATTGTGCAATTTTTAATGCTAGTAACCTACATGGCACACGTGAGACTCATTTGGCACATAGTGAAGCCAGCTCGACAGGTTACATTGCATTCTTATGTGATATTCCTAGATGTACACGTGACCATTAAAGTATGAGGTGTCAATGATGCCACGTACGAATGTCACTAAGCTGCGAAGATGACCTCACTAAGTACCAAATCAGTTTTACGTAAACTACTGACGTTAAAAATTGGACAACAAAGTGACAGAAGGACCTGATTGTAACAGATGGTATTTTTGGAGCAAATTGGCACAATTTGAATCAGAGAGACTAAAATTGCACCATTAAAGTGTGAGGTGTCAATGATGCCACGTACGAATGTCACTAAGCTGCGAAGATAACCTCACTAAGTACCAAATCAGTCTTACGTAGACTACTGGCGTTAAAAATTGAACAAAGTGACAGAAAGACTTGATTATAACAGGTGGTACTTTTGGGGCAAATTGGCGCAATTTGAACTAGAGAGACTAAAATTGCACAATCGTAATAATTCGGGAATCAAAAATACAATTAAGCCTAATCTTAAATTAAACATCCTTTCTTGTGATTCTGTTTTTTAAATAGAAAATATTTAGTTAATACAAAAAATCGTTCATTATTGGTGAATAAAAATAATATTCAACCTATTTAATTTATTTATTTTTATTTTTTATAAATAAATAAATGAGTTCCTAGGGTTAGGTAGGTAACTTAATTGGAACCAAAACACCACCCACCGAGAACAGAAGCAGGAGGAGAAGGATTCAGAAGCAACGCCAACAAACGCCGTACGGTAAAGGCAACACAACACAACACAACACAACACGCTCATACATTACATACAATACATATTGCTGAAAAAGTCCATGCTTTATTTAAATCTCTTTCTGCCACCCCTTTTTGCTTCTTTCTCCATTATTCTCCTTCCTTTTTACTATTTAATAATATAATATCTGTCTTCTCTTTTTTCCAAAAATATGTTCGGTATCGTATATACTTCAATCTCGTGAACATAACGAATCTTCAACTCTTATTTTTTTTTTTTAAAAAAAGGTTTATCTTTCAACCGTGGAATGAAAATGCTGTGAATTACCAATGCTTGAACCCAAAATCGCGTTTTGATTATGAAGATGGAAGTCCAAGCTCAAAACCAAGTGAGTAATGGCATTTTGGCAATTCAATGTTAAATAATACCCATTTCTTGTTTCAACCACAACAAGTTTATGGTCTTACTTGCCCCCTTTTGGTTTGTCTGAATGCTTCTGTTTGAGTATATGCCGAATCGTTTTTGTGGCCCTTTGTGTGATAAAACTATTGTTATTTTAGTTTGTGGTTTTAAATTTTAATGTTTTTTTAGGTGAGCCCTTGTTGTTATGCTGTTGCAACTTGTTGTCTATTGTTTGTCTGGTTCCTTAAAGTTGGTGGGGCGAGTACAGCACTTGAAGTTACCTAATCAATTAAATACTTCAGATCATTGTTTCATTTATCTCTATTTATATGAGCAATTGTGTGCTTTCGTGTGATGTCTGGGGCATCTTATTAGTAATTGAGTTATTGACACCCTCCACCTGTTGGTCCTGCTCTCTGATGACTTGATTATGCCATTTCTTTTGTGCTTCAAGGATTCTAATTCCTGAGAACTCAAGTTGTTAGTTTTTCTTTCCCTTTGAATATTCTTCCTCTTCTACAAGAATGCCCAGTTTTCTTGATCTATATGTTTTCAATTGGCCATCTTCTTTTTGCTGTTTTGTATGTTAGTTTGGAATTTGAAGTATATTTGTTCTGACCTGAGTTTTGGATGTTGGCGTTCCTGTCTTAGCTGAGGTCGGCCGCGTCAGTCGGATACTCATTAGGTATGAGATAAGGAGGATATTATCATACTTGAGGGTCATGCCCGATATATATAGCGTGAGGGTAACGGTTACCACAGGAGTAATGAGCCATTATGAGTGATTATGAGTGTCGTTGATGAAGACGGTTACAAACCTGTTATGTCTTATTAATCGCCCATTATTGAGAGGTCGGTTACGGATTTCGGTAGTAACAATATTAATGATTGATCAACCTTGTTGGCTATTGTATGTGTGGCTACTTTGTTCTGACTTTTGTGATATTGCATCAAAAAGGAGATCTTTATAACTCATCCATATGCACTTTCCTGCACTTGTGAAACTTTTCTTACAATCCCTACTTTGCAGTGTGAATGCGAATTTCTGTTTGAGCTTGGCAATTACTAAACTATCACTGAATATCCGCCTGAACTAAAGTTCATCTTGCTTTAAGTTTTTTTAACGTTTGAGTTCATTTTGGCAAACAATGGTATAGTTTTGTGCTTTAGTTATTATATTGAATTAATTTTTTTGTAAAAGGAACTCTTGAAACCTGGGTTTTAAATCTATTCTACCATGTTTGTTTGTGTGTATTAGTCAGTCCGAGCAAGGTTATCATGCTTCAATCATAGAATTTCAAAGGAACTGTTTTTATAAGATATATTGTGTAAATTAATTAGCCACTCAGTGGTTATCATTTTATAACAAAGTTTGAACCTTTTATGGTTGACTAGATATCAGAATAACAGTTTCATATACTAATGCATATCCTTGCCCTTATATTCAGAATCAATGGGTTGTTACAACATAAAGCTGCTACTTTTATAAGTATTTGAATTGGGATTGCAATTGCATCCAGATGCTTTCCAAGCCTTTCTGATTTGATGGATTAATAGTCAAATATGTACTAATTAATTCCTAATGCATCTATTCAACTAGGAATTCCATTTCGTGGCTTATGCATTCATAATTACACACTCATACAGTCATACTCATCCTCTCACCTCAAGTTAGGAAGGATGTTTATTTTTTCACTTTCAACTGCAGTTTTGGTGTTTACTTCTTCTAGTCGAGCATCGAGACCCAAGTATCTACTGAATTCATGCAGAATAGATCTTTGGTTTCTTTTGGTAATCCAAAAGAGTTTTCACATGCATATCTGTAATGATGTCATCTACTGTCTTATTCTTCAACATCTATACTTTATGTTGCTTTTCTCTGTCTTGTCAACAATGTTTTCCATGCTCAGTAGTAGGTGGAAACATATATTGTTAAGTACCAGTTCTTGAGGTCTACCTATTTTGCTATTGCTTTCAATTATACTCTATTTAAATAATTGTAGTACAATCTCACTCAATTGGCTCAGTGCATAAATGATTATGTGTGTGTTTGTTTTAATGTTTGAAGGCACGCAAACGTACGTTCACACCATCGCAACAAATTGTTGCTTTCACACCAACGTACGTTTCAAACGTATATACACTTTCAACAGAAAAAAATAGTACATTTTATTCTCTCACATAAAATGGTTTTATTTGACTCTGATTTTCTGCTCAGATTACTTGTGTTTTTTGCCTATGGGTTTTAGAGTTCGTTAAATCATGTCTGAAAGATCAGTTTTTGAATTTGTTAGTGATTTTTTTATGTACATGAAACCGTGAAAAATTAAGCCATTTATTAAATTTGGTGAACTATAAGAAATGGAAAATTTGTTGGAAGTTCGTAGATTTAATTTATTTGATGTTTGATCTAGAAAACTGTGTTAGCCACATATTAAAGAATTTCTTCAAGAGTTCGGGTGATTTTTAGGATGATTTATAAAGTCATTACAACTAATGTAGGTCTTAATAAGTTAGATGTATAATTGGATACTGGATAGCGGTTGACACTGCTGCTCATAGTGGTTTCATCGAGCCTTACTTTTTTTGCCAGTTTTCTTTTAATTACTTATTCTCAGTCTACTTTTGGAGCAGTGTATCCTGGGATCAAATTGTCCCTGATATACTGTACTTATTGATGCCTGATATATAATATTTTCTTGTTAGATGTTTAATGATAGGAAGACTATGCTCCTGTTGTCTGATTTTCCTCCAACTCAAGAAATATTGCATTTTCATTGATATATTGCAGATGGAAGCACAAAGCTCTCACGATGCCCAAGTTATTGAAATCAGTGGAGATATTCCTGACGTAAGAAGGAATCCAGGAGGAAGTAAGATTTGTGGGGAAGCACCATGTGGTTTCGCAGATGCTGGATCCATCTCTAAGGATTCTGAAGAACGATCAACTTCCATGCGAAAGCTTTTGATGGCAGTGGTCCTGTGTGTTATTTTCATGACGGTTGAAGTAGTTGGTGGCATCAAAGCTAACAGTCTCGCAATATTGACTGATGCAGCACATTTGCTTTCAGATGTTGCAGCCTTTGCCATCTCCTTATTTTCTTTATGGGCTGCTGGATGGGAAGCTACTCCCCGCCAGTCATATGGATTTTTTCGAATAGAAATTCTTGGTGCTCTGGTTTCTATCCAATTAATATGGTTGCTTGCCGGGATTCTGGTATATGAAGCCATTGATAGAATCATTGCTGGACCTCGTGAGGTGAATGGGTTTTTAATGTTTATAGTTTCTGCATTTGGTCTAGTGGTTAACATCATCATGGCTGTGTTGTTGGGTCATGATCATGGCCATGGACATGATGATCATGGCCACAGCCATGGATTTTCGGTGTCTACCAATCATGATCATCATCATGTAAAGCTTACAAAAGATGAAGACCATCATACTCATGATGATCACCCACATCATCATGATGAAAAGCATTCAAAAGACGCACACTTTCATACTCATGAAGATCACATGAACCATCATGCTCATGCTCATGCTCATGCTCATGCTCATGCTCACAAGGAGATTACTGAACCACTTCTTGGCGAATCAAAAGGCGGAGCTGAGAAGAAGAGGCGATGGAACATTAATGTACAGGGGGCTTATCTCCATGTACTTGGGGACTCTATTCAGAGTGTTGGGGTTATGATCGGGGGAGCAGTCATATGGTATAAGCCTGATTGGCAAATTGTTGATTTGATTTGCACTCTAATCTTTTCAGTAATTGTTTTGGGGACAACCATCAATATGCTGAGAAACATATTGGAAGTCCTGATGGAGAGCACACCTCGCGAGATTGATGCTACTAAGCTTGAAAGCGGGCTTTTGGAGATGGAAGAAGTAGTGGCTGTTCATGAGCTGCATATATGGGCCATTACAGTGGGGAAGGTTTTGCTAGCTTGTCATGTAAAAATCAGACCTGAAGCAAATGCAGACATGGTGCTGGACAAGGTTATAGACTACATCAAAAGGGTTTATAACATCAGTCATGTAACTATACAGATAGAGCGCTAGTACATTTCCTTCTGATTTTTGTTTGAGTGATGATTATGAAGGGAAGGACTTGGTTAGACTTGGGCCATTATGTTTCTGGAACTCAACTTTCTCCAAGATAATAATACTTGCAGATGCTCTTCTTTCTAGCAGTTTAAGAGTGAGGATATTTAGCATTGAATATTTGCATGCCAAATTAACATATCTATATGATATCATCGATGTCTACTTCTATGCCACTTGGTTTTTCCTTACTTATAGGCATTTTTCTAAGTCGTTTGGAACTTTATTTGCTGCATTTGATTCAAGTTTGCCTTGGTTAAGTACATGCATTATTACTTTTGACTTTGAGAGACAAAGTGTCCCTATCACCAAGTTGAGGAACTGTCATTGTGTTGTTTCTCTAAAGTGAATTTGTCACTAAAATAGGAAAATAATTATGCAGCTGAAATGATTTAAGGGTTGATGCACTTTTACTTTTTTATTTTTATTTTTGAGACACTTATTTTAGAAAAGTTAAATCTGTGTCTTGAAGTGTATTTCTGATAAATTCGGTGTCACAAGCACATGATATCTTAAGGTTCTCAGCTGTTTTGGTGATAGTACCAATCCAATTTGTTGGTGCTGTTACTGGGCGAAACTCTTTTAATGCATTAAGAGCCGGTTTGTTTTAGATTCTGTAAAGATAACATCACGTTTGAAAATCATGTTGGGAGAAATTTTATCTCACATAGCTTTCAAAATAATTGCTTCGGAAAGTGTTATTTTCACGTTTACATTGAAAATAATTTAAACCAAACAGGTATTAAATGGATTACTAAGTTATAATCTGCCTCAATTCTCCCCATCCGTGATAAATATCGGATTTGGATTCCCTACCTCTCTCTATCTCCCTCCTTATCATTCTCTCTCATCTTTATTTTTCCATTTTTAATCACTCTTTTATACACATAAAGTCATGGTCACTTTCCCTCTATAAAGATAGGGAATCCAAATCCTAAATAAAGAAAAGGTTCTCTGGTCAATGTGTGCCGGAGTGAGAGTTAAAAACAATTTACAGTTTATTGTTACCTGAATGCACGAATTACCATGTTGTTAACGCTAGAGACAAATCCCAAGTTTTGCAAGGTTGTAGAGAGAGAATGCTTCTGATTGTGGATGGTTGAAGGGATGCAATTATTAAACGAGATCTGAAGCCACAATTCCAATCCAAAAGTAAGATTCTTAGAAGTTCAAGTGATTTTGCTATTTCCAAGTTTTTCCCTTTTCTTTGTCAAGGTATAGGAGTTTTCATAACATCATGAAACATGGTAAATGTAGTAGTCATACGTAGTGGACATTGATTTGCTTAGTAATAATACATCAGTAATGATTAATAGTACCAAAAGGAATTCATATGTTTTTAAGGATGGGATTAAAATACCTTTTCCACCAACATGAGGCTGGTCTAAATGATAAGGGACTCGGACACCTTAAACAAGTGGTCAGGGATTCGAATCCTGACTCTTGTGTATGGAGAAAACTTGGTTGGGATGGGATAACTTACCTTATGTGTCCAACAGGTTCCCCGACGGAGATTAGTCACTGCTAACGATGGTGGATACTTCGTACCTATATCATGGTTATATATAAAAAAAAAAAAAAAACTTTTCCATGATTTCCGCACCTTTTCCATGATTTCTGTTTTTTCCTCTCTGCATCATGGTTAGTTTGTTTTCCTCTCTATGTTCATACCAATAAAATTCATACTAAATAGCACTGCTGATAAGACATACCAAGGAAAACATACTAAACTGCACCCACCCCAAGAGAGAAGGCGTCTAGAGTCTAGAGACATAGTAAAACCCCTAAAACAATTATTGTACTGAGAGATGTCAAGGCACAATTCCAGGCCATCAGTTAAGATTCTTAGAAATTCAAATGATTTTGGAGGTGTTCCAAGTTGAATAATGCTTGTTATACATCTTTGGGATTTACATTACCTCACATTAGTTATAGGTAGCAGAATCAAAGTGTCGATGTGCAAAAAACAAGATAAGAACAGTGTAATCAGATGATAAACATTGTGAAAATGTAAAGTGAAGTGTGTATAAATCTGTGTAACATTACTCTTCCAAGTTGTTATTAGTAGTGGAAACTGCACCTACCCCAAGAGGGAAGGCATCTACAGACACAGTATACCCTGAAACAACTAGATAGTCACCAAGTAATCGCACCCAATCCTTTTCATCCGCCTTTTTAATATTTGAGTAAAAAGTTGGGTTTTATTTAATGATATAATTTGTCATCATTCAAATGTATTCCAAATCTCTTTCTTCTTGGTGAACTTATGCACGCACAAGTTACTCAGCTTATCAGTTGAAAAGAAAATCAAGTTGGGTTCTATTCAATTGCTTCCTACAATGTAGAAAAGAGACAGGTTTTGTCACATATAAGGGCAGGCTAGGGAGTTGCTGTGGTGCTCAGGATGATTTGTTTACTATTTGCTAATTGTTGATTTTGCACTAAATGTTTCAAAATTTATTGAATATAATCTAATGAGACAATAACATGCTTAACAATTCATCTTAGGTATCATGCTTTAAAAAGAAGTGTAGTAGTAATGCCCATAAGACTATTACCTAGAGAAAAGGTAATATAAGAAACTGAGTCGCCTTACACGACAGAATACTTGCTTGTAGGGCAGTGGAGGGCGTGAGTGGCTTGATTACAATCCATGATAAAAACAACACATATTTTGGATTGGCCCTGCACAAGTTTGTCTTTATTAAGCCTTTATCAAATTGAGTTGGAGATATTGTTCAAGATCTTGATTATGCCTTGATAATCAGAAGAATGGATAATTGCTTGTAGCTTTTGAGGCCAACGATTGGTGTGCCATTTTCCTCTCTTCATATTGATACGTGGTTAATACTAGGTTATCCAAATCTACCAAGTCAGCTAAAGCTACTATCCACACTTGTCTCTAACTTATCAAGAGTGTGTCAATCTAATGATGCAGTTGAACTTGAGATCAACTTAACCAATTTGTTGTGATTTGTTAATGATGATAAGGTAGTCCTACACATGTTTCCCCAATGACCAACTTGTGAGTAGTGACAAAGTTAATTGGCATCCTCTGTGACCAATAAAAAAAGGGTGGCGCACCCTTAGAAACTTAACTATAACCGAAATGACTGTCAATTGAATATATGATGAAATCTTGCAAAAGTTGGAATTCATTAAAACAAAACTTGAGTCCAGACACCATCAATGCTAAATTGGAAGTCTAACTGGTGGCATGAACTCCCAGTCCAAAATTTGATCAATTATTTACGACCAAAATCCACAGCTGCAATGCCTGACATATGTAAATGAGACAACAAGGACGTTGGCGTATATGTGAACCATGAAAGGTGGATTTTAACTACCTCTTTAACTTTTATGGCGCAACCACATGCCAAAACGCATGATAGTAACTGTGGTGCTTTGTATAGCAGAATGATGGTGATAAGAGTTCAGAGGGGGCAAAATGAAAATTCTAGGCACAATAATAGCTGCTGTTTTATTTGGTGATACAAATTTTACATTTTTTTTTATTAATTTTTATTTGTTTAGCGACAGAAAAAGTTAACGAAGGATAATTTAGTTATCATAGTAGCTAAAGTTGGTCCCTTGTCTTGTTTAGTGACCGTAATAGCGACTAATTAATTCAAACCAAAATAGCAACCGATCGATTTATCACAGAGATGGCTTAGTTGATCAACTTAGCAATTGAAAAGTCAATCACTAAGTTGATCACCATGAAGGAGATGCGAACAATGAATTAGTGACCGAATCCTATAATTTAGTGTTGGGATATAGCGATCTCCATATAGTGATAAATTATAGAATTGGTCGCTAAATGTTTAGCGACTGAGTTTTTGGTGGCCGCACATTAGCAGTTGCCGTGAGATTAATTATTTTAATTAATCAATTATGTGAATTGACATTAATCAATTATTAGGAATTAATGTATTGTTGATATTAAATCATTTGACCAATATGATGAAATAATATTGTGCTTTTGTTGTGAGTGGTCCGTAATGAGTTGGGTTGTTTATTTGGTAGCCTATTGAAAGGTTGTTACTCTCATCTGGTAAGTAAAAAAATTGGCTCCCCATTAAGCAATTTTACATGCACAGGAAACTTACCAAGTAGAAAGTAGTTTTTCTCCCACACGTGGTTTCTTCCTTATCTCTTCAATGAACGTCAACGGATTGCGAAATCATGTCACATACACATTCTTGATCTACATCCTTCAGTCCCTAATATAAGAAACAAATGACCAAAATCACTAAGATTAAGGAAATGCATTGGAATCTGTTGATTTCATTTAATATTCCTATAAATTTAAATTTTATTCAATAAATGTCTTTATATTAATTACTCTTAATTCACTAACTTAATTACTTCTAATATTCTATCTTATAATAAATAAGTGTATAATTGAAATTTAACATTTAAATACATTTAAAAATGAGTCACTTTTTTTTTATATATTGGACCAAAAAAAAATCACTTTTGTCTCTTATATTAAGGACTAGAAGGTGTATTTCTTAAATGCAATATGCTATAATCTTGTATTTAAGTTTATAAAATCATCAAATAATTCCACTAATTTCTCATCTTATTCCGTCGTTAAATTTGACATTTCTTGCACTGTCACACACATCTAACCCCCATAAATTTTATTGGATCATACAGTATTATAAATGTTATTTACGAGTATCTACACATAATCACTGAAATGCATTAATTTGTATGCATTATCACTCATTATATTGGTTTGAATAAATAATAAATGATACTAGTATTATATTTATCATTGAAATCTAAATATATTATTATTATTATTATTATTATTATTATTAGGGGTGTTCGCTGGATCGGTTTTGAGCCAAAAAGCCATCCGATCCAAAGATGAAAATAACTTGCGGTTTGGATTGGATCGGTTTGCTTACTTAAAAAAATCCGATCCAATCCAATCCAATCAAATGCGGTTTGGATTGGATTGGATAATTCGGTTTTTACCGATACATCGTTACATAGTTATATTAAGTCGAAAACCAGCATTAAACCTATATATACTAGAATTAATGTAGTTCTAGTTCCTAAGTACATGCATAAAATCTTCTAGTAAATGAATAACTATTGATTCCTAGGTACATGAATAACTATACACATTCCAATACATCTAATATTTGACAATTCCAACAAAAATATTAAAGAGAATGAGAGTGTTCGTTCATAAAAGTATGAAAAACAATGCTTAAGTATGAGTAGTACTATAATTTAAAAAATAATAATATATGTATATAGTAGGTCGGTTTGGATTGGATTGGATTGGTTTTCACTAGGGGATCCGAAATCCGATCAAATCCAATGAAAAAAAAGCGGTTTTTTTTATTTTCGGTTTTTCGGTTTTCGGTTTATTCGGTTTTCGGTTTTTCGGTTCGGTTTTTGCGGTTTGAATTGGTTTGGATCGGTTGATGAACACCCCTAATTATTATTATTATTATTATTATTTGTAATGATTTAGTTGTATTGTTTTCAGCCATTCTTACACTTTCATATGACCATAAGGATATGTGCCTTATAAATTATAATAGGTCTCACATTAATTTTAATATTTTACTCAACTTTATTTAATTATAAGAGAGAAATTGATGTTGTAATAAAAAAAAAAAATATTAATACTCGTAAAGAAAATAATATTTAAAAAAACTCGCCATTAATTATCAGCATTAGTGAGTATTTGGGAAAGATTTTTACCTCAAAAACAACTTTTATTTTGAAAAAAGTTGTCTGATATGTTTAGCATACCTGATTAAATTATAAAAAAAGTAATTTTTATGAGAAAAAAGTTATTTTTAGAAAGTTAGAAGTTTAAAACTTATTTAAAAAGTTGTTAGATTGTTTCGAGATCAATAACACTTTTTCCATTTCACTCCTACAAAACTAATTATGAAACAAATATTATTAAATGAAACAAATAATTCCATACCTTTTTTTTTTTTTGTAATTTACTGTATAAAAGTGATTTTTTTACACAACTCAAACGAAATAAATTATCTTAAATCGTTTTTCAATGAACACATTCAAGCATAAAACTGATTATATTATAATCGATTATAATAATACTTGATTATTATTAAATTAATCAATTTTTCATAGTTAATCCAAACAAACACTCACTCTTTTGAAATTTCATTTAATTATATTTTGTATTTTTATTTTTAAAAACATAATAATTTATCGTAAAAATTATATATTATGAGAGGTGTAAGTATAAATATAATAAATCTCCAAAAAGTAAATAAAATAATATAAATCTCAAAAAAGTAAATATAATAAGGATTTAATTGATATGCACCATTAGTGTTGATGATATGGAAGCCCTCATAAATTGTCACATCAGTCAAAATATTTGACTCTTATTCTAACTACCTTAAAAGTTACTTATACCATGATTTATGACTGGTTGACAGTATTAAAAATTTTACATTGACGTTGTATAGCAATTAAACTCATAAAATAACAAGATAAACTTAAAAAGCTAATATAATAATAAGAGTTTAATCATTATGTGCTGACATTGTAAAGGGCTTTTTTACCAAACTAGCCTAGTTTTCAAAACTATATATCAAATTGATTTGGTTCCCAAACTATTTATCAAAATATTCTTGTTTTGAATAAAAAAATCAGCGTCACTCCTTTACACGTGGCACCCACTGGTTGGGTGCCATTTATTTTACCCGAAATTTAAAAAAAAAAAAAATTGCATGCAGCGCCACGTGGCCAGTCCCGAGTCACTCCTTTTACCTACCCCTCCCCCTCCCCTATATAACCCCCTCGTCTCCCATTTCCCCCACCCCCAACCCCAGCCTCCCTCCCCCTAATATCTCATATTTTACTCTTCCTTAACACAACATTCATATCTTTCTGCACCCATCTCACTTCTCCTTCTATCACACTCTTCAACGTTTTTTATTTTATTATTACTCTTTAATATTTAGTAAGCGATTTATATTAATATTTACTTTACTATTACGATTTAGTGTTGTGTAATTTTTATTAATGTTGTTATAATTCTTGTCATGTTTATTAAAATTGTGTAGCGTAGATTAATGTTATGATAATTTTTTCTTTATTTATTGTTATAATCACTCATATCTTGCTTCACACATCTCACTTCTCATTCTACTGTATTATTCAACATTATTTATTTTACTATAGCCTTCATCTCACTTCTCCTTCTATTACACTCTTTAACATTATTTATTTTACTATTAATCTTTAATATTTAGGTATACAATTTAATTATAATTGTTATTAGTATTATTATACTAATACTAAATTTTTTTATTTTATTTATTGTTATTATTAATGTTATTATTATTTTTTGTAAGTAAAATTATTATTGTTGTCATGATTAATAATTTTAATTTTTTCGTTAAATTAATGTTATTATTATTGTCTTTTTTATTGTTGTCGTCACTAATATTAATTGTAGGTATGCAACATATCTCAGTTCCCGTTCTATTACACTGTCCAATATTATTTATTCTACTATTTTGTAATTAATGTTTTAACTTCTGTTTAATCCTATATTATTATTGTTATTGTTATTATTATTATCATTATTATTTTAGTAGAAATATTATATTAATCGTATCTGTGGTCTTTTGTTATTATTACTGTTATTTCTAATGTTATTACTGGTTTTTTTTTTAACTTTATTATTATTGTGTAATGAACATTAATGTTATGATTATTTATTTTTTAGTGTTATGCATTAATGTTAAGATTATTGTTTTTTTTATTAGGTGAGATGATAGATGCGATTAATCCTGGCCCGGTAATTACATCAGTGTTGGGTGAGCAAGCTACTCATGTTTCCCAACACGTATGGAACGGTGACCAAGATCGAGTTCTTATTTGTAGACGTGCCCAACAATTTCATGATGGAGGTGTGAACATAGCCCCCGCCATTGCAGGGTATCTTGAGCAAGCCGAATTTTTGGGAATTGCTCAGTTATCTTTATTTCAAGTTAATCATTCACTAATAAGTGCATTAGTGGAACGGTGGAGCTAGACCAGAGACCCACACAGACCCACACATTCCATATGTCAGTTGGAGAGTGCACCATCACATTGGAGGATGTTGCAATTTTGACAGGTTTGCGTGTTGACGGGACTGCAGTAACAGGCAAAAACCGTAAAGATTGGGCTGAGTATGTGGGTAATATGTTAGGATTGATCCCACCTCCAAATGCTTTTCACGGTCATCGACTGAGGATGAGATGGCTCAATGAATCATTCAGAAATGTCGATCAATACGCACTAGGTGACCCGGAAGTGCTAAACGTTGTACTAGAGCGTACATTTTGAGGTTACTCGGTGGAGTGATGTTGGTCGATCACTCTAGTTCGTACGTCTCGTTAAGGTTTCTAACATTAGTAGAAGATTTTAACATAACTGCACAACATAGTTGGGGCGCTACTGTGTTAAGTTATTTATATCGTGAACTATGTAAAGCCACTAATTATGAACTCAAAGAGATGACCGGCTTTACTGCATTGATTCAGATGTGGGCATGGGCACGATTTCCAAAAGTGGCACTTAGGCTACGAAATGATGCTAGACCTCCTCAGACACCGTATGGAACAAGGTGAAATAATTTTCCCATGCTTTTTATGACAATATTGATGTATATACTTTGTTGTAATAAATATTTTAATAACAGGTGGCAGCGCGTTATAAATTTTTCAAGACAATATCACGATTTGCCTCATTATCGAGTAATATTTGATAGGCTGAAACGTATAGATGTAAGGGTTTTTCCGCTTTTTAAGTTCTACAAACTATTATTTTTATTTCATTGTTGATGCATTTACTGATTGTTTGTAGATTGTGTGGGAGTCGTACACCCCAGAGATGATGGCAACATTGCCATTGATATGCGTTGAAGGCGTCCATATTTGGCAGGCAGTTGTTCCATTGATATGCTATCACATTGTGGAATGGCATCAACCAGATCATGTGATGAGACAGTTTGGCATGAGCTAACATATTCCTGAACCACCCTCCCAACCAAAATGGGTCCACGGGTTAACTCTTAGGGGCAAAACGGATGATGATTGGATAGAAACTCTAAATCAATTTATTACTATGTGGAACAATAGGTTGGTGTGGGTGCAGACTAATCCACCACAACATGGGCTTCTCAGCAAACAGTCAGAGTACATGATGTGGTACTCGCGCATTACACGTATGGATCAGGAAAGACAATGCACATGAAGGCATTGTGGTAATGAAATAAATTTAGTGTGTTTATTTTCAGAAATTACTATCATATTATTATCGTTTATAATGAACTTTATTTATTCTTGAATAGGCTGACAGTGTTGAACGGATTAATTATTTAGTCACGGCGGAAGGGAGCCAAGCTTCATCGAATGATGAGATTAGAAGCGAGAATCAATGTATGTTGATGGCTTTAGGGGAGAATGACCACATTACTGTAGCTTCCCAGTCTGCTCCGTTTAATATGCAACATCTAGCTCCGCCTGAGATTCAGAACCCACTCAGCCAGTCTAGGAGGGAGGGACATGGACTTGCCCAAAACAGAACACACATTCAGGGAGAGCCTTTTTACCCCCCACCATTCCCGGAACGGCAACCGGGGATGTATTACATTCCTCCACAATATACGCATGTTCCACAACAATCACAAGAAAGCTATTTTCACGGATATGGAGAAGCTTCTTCATCACACACTGTTGCGGACCCACCGTCGGAGCCGACAATGCATCAACAATTTTACGGACATGGGGAACCTTCTTCATCATACACTGTTGCGGCCCCAACATCGAACCCGACAATGCATCAAGATGGAGGCAACATGTACTATACACCATCACCTTATACCCCATCTACTTACAGACCTGCTGCACCTCAGGAGTGGATTAATCAGATGCAAGACACTCTGATTCGCTCTCCGGATTATGGTGGTCTGTTGGGTATTGATCTTAATATTGATTTTGAGGCTGTTTTACAGTCAGGTGATTATGTACCCACCCAACCTATTGAACAGGAGGGCAGACGAAACCCACACCGTGTTGCTAGAGACCGTCCTCGTCGATGCATTTTGTCACCCATGCAGGACAACGACGACGAGGATCATGACCATTGATGTCATGGTAGTATTTTTTAATGAAATGTTTATGACAGTTTGTAATGAAATGACTACTTTTGCGATACAATGATTATCAATAAATGCATATTTTAACGTTGTGTACTGTTTCACGTTTACTACAATAAATAAACACAAAACATTAAATAAAATCTACAAGGAGATAAACTGTTACACAATTAATAGCTAGAATGAACACAAGTCCGTAATCATTACAATTTTATTCATGAACACAAATCCGTAATCATCATAATTTTACTCATCAACATGTCCCCCTGATCCTTCTGCTCGTTGAGGGCAACGATGTCTGTTGTGACCTTCAGACCTACATAACCCACATCGTTGCGTAGGTTGTGACTCCCTCCAATCCATTTCATTTCGAATACGGGTTGATCTAGGACGACCCTTTGGACGTAGCATTGATTCATCAGGTACCAAGGTCCATGGCACCCACATGGACGGTATGTGTTCCTCATTTCCAATGGGGAACCACTCAGGAGAGTAAGCATTGATGATGCTTTGCAAACTGTATTCAGCCATCCTGCCGTATGTGCACTTCACCAAAGCCGTGATTAGGAGATTCCTTGCGTCCTTTAATATTTTATTTACTGCTTTCGACAAGTTGGTTGTCATATGACCATATCTATGACCTTCATCGTCGAAAGCAAGACTCCATTTCTCTTTCGAGATGGCGTCAATCCACCTTTGTATCTTCGGGTTTGCTTCGCGGAACTTTTCTAACCTCGGAAAAATTTAACGCGAGCTACCGTATACCCTGGAAAATACCAAAAAAGTCATCATGACTTATTTTATATTGACATAATTGTCGAAATAACATTAACCAAGTTGAGATAAAAGTGTTACCTAATTTCATCAACTCCGACTTCAAATTCGTATTTTTAAATTTATGATTGAAATTACTTGCGATGTGTCTGATGCAGTATACATGGTAAGCATTCGGGGGTTGCCAACCTAGGGCGGGATTTGCCACAACAGATTTAATACTTTGGTGGCGATCGGAGATCAAACAAATACCTGTCTTGCTGGTCACATTCTGGCGGATGAGTGCCAAAAACCAGGACCAAGCATCTAATGTCTCTCTTTCAACCACAGTAAATGCAAGAGGTAACACATTGCTATTTCCGTCTTGTGTAGTTGCAATCAATAAGATGCCACGATATTTGCCATATAAGTGTGTACCATCAACTTGGACTATTGGCTTACAGTGGTTGAACGCATCACAACATTGTTTGAATTTCCAAAAAACGCGAAGAAACTTACGACATCCATTGTTCACCCGGTTATCGATAATTACATCATTTGTCTCAATCTTGAAATAAGCACCCGGGGCTTGATACTGCATAAACTCCAGCCATTTAGGCAACATCGCGTATAATTCATCCCAATCTCCGAATACATGCACTATGGCTTTTTGTTTAGCCTTCCATGCTTTCCTATAAGATATTTTGTATTCGAAGGTACTTCGGATCCTTTCTCGTATCAACCCGATGGTAACTGATGGTTGCTCACGGACCATGTCTGACACAATAACAGACTTTGTTTCAAATCACCATTCAATAAATTAAAATATCAACTTCAAGAACCGGGTTAGTGATAATACCTAAAATGCATGAGCATACAAAGTTGGAGTCCAACTTTGCATGATCCTGTGATAGCATTGCGTTGACACAATTGTGTTGACCTCCGTATTTCGTGACAACCCACTTGTCGGATTTCTTAGATAAAATGGCCCTCAACCTCCATGGGCATCCTTCTGAACGGTTTGAGCACTTCACATGAAACAATGACTTCGTTGAATCAACGACATCAAATGATTGGTGAATGTTCATTGAAAATTGCTTCACCGCATTCTGAACTGATTGTTTGTTGTCAAAGTGTAAACCGGTGCACAACTCCTGGCCGAGTTGCCAAGATCCTACAGCGTCCATCGCTTCAAATCTCATCTCTTCATCTGGATGGACCCAATTAATATAATTGTAATGTGGCGATGAATTGTTGAATGCACCATGTTGTGATTGAGCTGTAGTTCATTCACATTTTTCAAAATTTGTACAATTATGTTAAACGTATTAATAAAAAAATACAATAACAATAATGTTAAAAAAATAAACATGCTTGTTATGGAACACCAACTGCGGGTCTTGAGAATGATATTGGAGAAACCAGCAATGACGGTGAGGCCAATGAATACGGATTTGAGGTACGGTCAGCTTCATCTTCGGTGTCGACCGAATCATAATCTGGAATATCATCGTCCTCTTCGTCATCAATTGAAGCAGCCTCCATTTCACTGTTCCAATCTTCATCTCCTGATAGTGTTTGGACAGGTTCAATGGAACTACCGACCACATCAATCTCAACATATATCTCAAGTGTTGTCATCGACGAATTTTGCACAAAAGACTCGATCATGCACGAGACGTCCTCGTCATCAGTTATTTCATAGGCAGTGTAATTTAACGGATTTGCATGTGTCAAATATCTGTCCATTATCTTTGAAATAGATTGATTTGATTGAAGTTTCAGCCTGGAATGAATCTTTGCCTTCAACAAACGGTATCCGATTCCTTGTTTTATTGACATAATTTTTGTATCCCCTTCAAAAGTAATTCCGTTTTCTCCGGAGAATACCCTCCCATTGTAGTAGACAAACAACTTTACTTGACTCATAGTATTGGGCCTGCAATAATCAAACATAAAATAATATATATTAATATAATAATACTATTAAAAAATGCAATATTAAAAAAAATTGTTGAATAATTATAATTAAACAAATAAAAAAGGCAATAATAATAACATTAATTAAATAAAAATATTAAAAATATTAGTGATTACAAAAATAAATAAAGACAAAAAGTAAATAATAAAAACATTAATATAAATTACACAATAGTATAAAAAACGGAATTACTTTCGAAGGGGATACAAAAAACAAAAATAGAATAATCATAACATTAATGCATAACACTAAAAAAAAGAATCATCATAGAAAATCAAAAACTAATTATAAACTTAATTTGATTAAATAACAATATCAAAAATATTAGCAATGACAACAATAAATAAAAACAAAAATAAATAATCATAACATTAATGTTCATTAAACAATAATAATAAAGTTAAAAAAACCAGTAATAACATTAGAAACAACAGTACTAATAACAAAAGACTACTGATACGATTAATATAATATTTCTACTAAAATAATAATGATAATAATAATAACAATAATAATAATAATAATATAGGATTAAACAGAAGTTAAAACATTAATTACAAAACGGTAGAATAAATAATATTTGACAGTGTAATAGAACGGAAACTGAGATATGTTGCATACCTACAATTAATATTAGTGATGACAACAATAAAGAATACAATAATAATAACATTATTAATAATAGCAATAAATAAAATAAAAAACAATATTTAGTATTAGTATAATAATACTAATAACAATTATAATTAAATTGTATACCTAAATATTAAATATTAATAGTAAAATAAATAATGTTGAAGAGTGTAATAGAAGAAGAAGTGAGATGAAGGCTATAGTAAAATAAATAATATTGAATAGTACAATAGAAGGAGAAGTAAGATATGTGAAGCAAGATATGAGTGATTATAACAATAAATAAAGACAACAAAAAATTATCATAACATTAATCTACACTACACAATTTTAATAAACATGACAAGAATTATAACAACATTAATAAAAATTACACAACACTGAATCGTAATAGTAAAATAAATATTAATATAAATCGCTAACTAAATATTAAAGAGTAATAATAAAATAAAAAACGTTGAAGAGTGTGATAGAAGGAGAAGTGAGATGTGTGCAGAAAGAAATGAATGTTGGGTTAAGACAGAGTAAAATGTAAGATATTAGGGGGAGGGAGGCTGGGGTTGGGGGTGGGGGAAATGGGAGACGGGGGGTTATATAGGGGAGGGGGAGGGGTATGTAAAAAGAGTGGTCAGGGATTGGCGCTGGTTGTAGTGGCGCCACTCACCTGAGGGTCCCACGTGGCGCTGCATGCAAATTTTTTTTTTTAAATTTTGGGTAAAATAAATGGCACCTAACCAGTGGGTGCCACATGTAAAGGAGTGGCGCTGGTCCAACCAGCGTCACTCAAAAAATATTTTTTTATTTAAAACATGAGTATTTTGGTAAGTAATTTGGGAACCAAATCAATTTAGGATGTAGTTTTGAAAATTAGGCTAGTTTGGTAAAAACGCCAATTGTAAAGTTATTTACACTATCAATCAATCAGAAATCATAGTATGAATGACTTTTAAAATAATTAGGATAAAAGTCAAATATTTTAATTGATGTGACACTTTATGATTGATTGACAATGAAAAAAATTTTATCTTTACACCAGTCGTGTATAACAAATAAATCCTAATAATAATATAAATTAAAATAAATAATATAATTTTTAAAAAGAAATATTAAATAAAATTAAGTTAAATTAAAAAGAAAAAGTTACTGTCAAGACAGAGCAGGACTTTTTATCTCTCTCACCAAAAACAAAGACATAGTAGGAGTTTAGGCTTGTACTTGCACGGTGCATCCCATGTGCAGTATAAATTGACTAGTTGGACTGGAGGGTAAATAAGTGATTGCTTCGGGATAAAATTGAGCTTTCAGATAGTTGATAAATATTGGGACTGCCTCATCATCATACCAAACTACCGAATAAATGTTACCAACACAGTTTTCAAACACGTTATTTTGGATAAATTTGATGTAGGTTTTATTAGAGGGGTATTGCTTCGGTGTGCACTTATTTTGAAGGACATTGATATCTTATTATTTGCATTAATAAAGTTTTGATATATTCCTTCCGAATCTATATATAAGAAAAAAAATTAATTTCACATGTATTAAGAAAGTTAGTTATATTAGTTTAATTGTCTTGATTTGTGTAAAAAATAAATTATAGTTATTAAACTATCCTTTTTTGGGAGTATATAATGCTCTTGGAAGTTGTGTCTTGGAAGTGTATAATACTCTTGAAAAAATAAAAATAATATATAACCATAGGGTATTTTTGAAACACTAATATTAAATAGGATTGATTTGGTTGACTTTTATTTATATTTGAGTCCAAAAAATATAAGTACTTTTTTCCTTATATATAGGTCCAAAGGGAGTATAGTGATCACTTTAAAATGGAATTGTGTTTTTTGCTAACATTTGCTAATATAATCCCACTTATTTTTTCAAAAAATATATTGGCAATTACCTGTAACTCTTTAATTTTAACAACTTAAACTTCCGAGTTTTTCATAAATTGTTTATTTTGAACCAAAAAACAAAATAAAAATGGCATATTCTATACATTTCTCTTTTGTGCATGTGATCATGAATTTTATCTAATGTCGCTCACCCTTGCCACGATATTGTTTCTGATCTCCCACTTGCGTCCTCCGCCCGATTCTCACATCTGGTGACAGATATTTGAACATTTTTTGTATTCTTTGTTTTTTATTTTATTTTTCAATGAGTGGACACGGGAGAATCCCTTTATTAAATTATATGGGCTCACTCTTCACTAAATAAGGTTCCACGTAATGTTAATACAATAATAAAGTATTTGTTGAAGAGAGTGTAATAAAAAATAGAGTAAAGGTCCAAATTGGTCCTTGTTAAAAAATCACGGTGATATCTTGGTCCTTAAGAAATGAAAAATATCAATTTGATCTTCAAGAATCTAAAATGTAGGTCAAATTAATCTTTTTTACAGTAATTTTTAGGGACATTTTAGTCCCTGTCAGAGATTATTTTGATCCGCATTTTATATTCTTGAAGATTAAATTAATATTTTTCATTTCTCAAGAACTAAAATATCATCATGATTTTTTATGGAACCAATTTAAATCTTCACTCCAAAAAATATATATCTTGCTAACATTGATCTACCACACAGTCCATCCATACAAAGCCTTTCCATTCCCTAGCTTTTTAGGTTGTTTTTCTCCTTCGTGGCTTTGTTTGCCGCACTCTCCCTCTTATATGAGAGAGAGAGAGATGGGGGAGAGTCCCACAACTGTCTGTCCCCGCTGATGGACAAAACTGCCACCGCCAATAATGCTTGGGACCTTGTAAACTTAAACTACACACACACACACACCTCTCTCTCTCTCTTACGTATTGTTTGGAGTAGGAAAGAAATTAAGAGGAAAGAAGTAGAGTAGAAAGAAGTAGAAGAGAAGAGAAAATGAGTAGAAAATAAGTAGATTTTTAGATTGTTTGGATTGAAAGAAATAAGAGAGAAGTATGAAAGAAAGAAAAGTAAGTTTTTTGATAAAAGACATATTTATCCTTATAACATATTTACACTGTAAAAATCAAAAGGATAACATTGTAATTTCAAAGATTTTTCACTCTCTCTCCAGTTCTCTCGGCATAGAGGAGGAGATTTTTTTTTCTTGTGGGTCCCACATGTCATTTTCTATCTTCTCTATTTTCTATCCTTCCCAAACGATGTAAGTTTCCGTTTTTCTCTCTGATTTCTTTCTTTTGCACTTCTTTCTTCACAAAATTATCAGAAACAAACAAAGCATTAGTCTCTTACACAGTTAGTTCAAATGCATCTACTAGCATATCTCTTGTAACCCCAGTTGAGAATTTTCCACCTTTCATTTCTTACCACATCCCCCCTCTACTGTTTTTGATCAACCATGTTCAAACATTGAACTCCAATCCCTCCTGTTTGAAACACTGTTGTGTTTACTAACTTGAGAGTTGTTCCAACAACAGCATTTATTATTATATTCTATATAACTGAGTATCCCCAAGCATCGTATAACAAAGGAATATGTTGCTCGGGTGTTACTGAATGCTTCTTCTTGGGGATTACATTTATTACCATTCTTTTGTTAGTATCACACTCCTATATGGAATGTTGGTCACCCCTCAGAGCTGAGAGAAACACCAAAGCATTTAAGATACATACAAACTTGGAATCACTCACTGCTTAGCTTTTATGGAGAAGCTTCAAGAACCCGGACCCGTCAATTCATGTGTATGTGTTACTTTTATAACTATTATTACTTTCCTAGTTTCGCATCCATCCATATTCCTTCCTTTCTTTCTTCTTCTTCCATTTTTCATTTCCTTTTCCTCCAATCCCATTTCTAGAATCCAGAAAAGTACTTCATTTACTCCTCAAAACGCTTGCATTAAATGCATTATGTTACTATAATATTCCTGAAAATACATGCTTCTGGCCCCCCTGCTTCTGCTCTCTTGACATTCTACTTCCCTTCTTCTTTTATTGTTCACTTTTTCTGCATAGACTTACCCTTTTCTCCATTCTGACCCAACCCCAACCCCTTTAATGGAGCCATATATTCCTTGCTTCTTTTTGAAGGGTTAGGTGTGAAAGTGAAATCCAACTAATACTAACACAGAAATTTCATTATATCTGCTCAATTGTTTTATTATCTTGCAGTTCATAGGTGACCATTTGGAAGTGAATTGTTTGGAGCAAGGTTTTGTTGATGCAGAAAGGTTGAGATTTGTGGAGAAGGAAGAACAACTCCTGATATCAAGTTTAGAGGATAACATGCCATTCCTTCAGATGCTTCAAAGTGTGGAATCCCCACAGTTTTTCCCTTTGAAAGAGCCAAGTTTTAGAACACTTCTGAGGCTGCAGCACATGAAGAAACAGCCATGGGAAAGCATAGCCTACATTCCCAGAATGGAGACTCGAATTCAAGCAGCAATGGAGCTTGAGAGCTGCGTGACACATGACCTATTGGAGATGCAGTCGCCAGTGAAATCTGAAAGCAACGAGCTTCAAAACCCACCTTCAGCTTCATGTGTTGAGAAAGTGAGTTATGAGTGCAACCAGGAACTACCCAAAACAGCTGAAAACTCTGGCACAGATGCTATTGCTAACCCACAATCATGCCATAAATCTCAGATAGCTACAAGGGAAAGGAGGAAGAGAAAGAGAGCAAGACCAACCAAGAACAAGGAAGATGTAGAGAACCAGCGCATGACCCACATTGCTGTTGAACGCAACAGGAGACGCCAAATGAATGACCATCTCAGTGTTCTAAGGTCCCTCATGCCCCCTTCTTATATTCAAAGGGTATGTACCCAAACCCAGTTCTTCGAAGTCCTTTATTTTGCCTTATTCATGTTAAAAATCCAACCTTTTTTCAGTGTCAGCTACTAAAAAAATTTGTCTTTTCTGGTCGAACTTTATATGTATATTGATATATTGAAGTGTTCATGGAATATAGGGAGACCAAGCGTCTATCATTGGAGGTGCAATAGATTTTGTGAAGGAGTTGGAGCAGTTGCTTCAGTCCCTTGAAGCACAAAAAAGGATGAGAAAGAATCATGAAGAGGCTGGTAATGGTTCTTCAAGTGGGTTGTGTAAGCCATCATCATCATCATCATCTCCTGGTTATGGAATGAGGTCATCATTATCCAGTGAAGAAGCAAAGTTTGGGGATGAGGTGAGGGCAGAAATGAAGTCAGAATTGGGAGACATAGAGGTCACCTTGATTCAAACCCATGTGAACTTGAAAATTGAATGCCAAAGGTGGCCTGGCCAATTGATAAAGGTCATTGTTGCTTTGGAAGACCTTAGATTAACTATTCTGCACCTCAACATTACTTCCACTGTGGCTTCTGTCCTCTATTCTCTCAATCTCAAGGTATATTACTTTGTCTTTTCATCTTTTCCACTTATTTCAACATCAAATTTTAGAGATACAGTATATGAGACACTATATATATGCTTATTTTTATCAAAACACTATAATGATCTTCCTATTTTAATTTTAATTTTAATGTTAAAGAATCATTTCTGTTTTTCAATCTATCTTATTTGATATGTAGGCGCATATCATATATTCATTTCAGTTTGTCACCTTGTCACTTGAAAGTGGAATCAAGTCAATGTGTACTGTTCTATTTCTAACTTGCAATCTAAGCAAAACCTGGCTCCCTATTTCCAACATATTGTCTATTATAATGAAAATATTTTTTTTGATAAATTACTAGTACCTTTTACTATTAGAATATTCGTTTTGTTGTACCACCGTGACTCTTTTTTGTGATAAATAATGGACTGGCGTGGTGTGGTGGTGCAGATTGAAGAAGACTGTAAGCTAGGCACAGCAAATGACATTGCAGAAGCAGTGCATCAAATATTCAGCTTCATTAATGGTAGCTAAAACCCACTAGCTTTAACCTTGGGGAGTCGGTAGCAGAAGAATAAAGGACGAATCATTGCAAGGAAGATGGCAGTGTGGCTGGGAAACGGGGAACACAGGGCATTCATATATTGTCCACATCTCACTACACATCAATGTGAGATGTAGTATCATGTTTGGTAGCTCAGAGATAGAGAGAGAGAGAGAGAGAGAGAGAGAGAGAGAGGGGTACTGTTACTAACGGAGGGTAGGGTATGTGACATTTGCTTATCATATAGTTTGTGTGTGTTAATTTAATTAGAATGCTAAAATTGTATAATTTGTGTTGCTTATTTAATTTGTTTCTCACTTTATTTGTGAATTGAGAATTTGGTTTGTTGATGGTTTATGGTATGGTAGTGGGGTGGGGGATAGAGGGTAGGGCCCAACATGTTTCCCTGAGAAGGAATACCCACTTTGAAAATTTGGGAGTTGTCATCATTACAAGGAAGGAGGGGGGATGATGCTTTTCTTTTTATATTGACTTTGGGGTGATGTCCATATACTAATAAAAAATCTTTCATAATTATATCTGTGTGCACACTTTCTGCTTGGTTCGTTTTGGCCTTGAGTTCACGGCAGCATGAGTCAATTACTGGAGTCAACCAAATGGAAGAGCAGCGTAGGTCAATACCTATCCATATCTAAAACAAATTCTGGTGATAAAATCTTTTTAAAAAAATTAAATTATTAACTATTTTATATATAATGAGGAGTTAATCCCTGGACCTTATAATTAATGGTAAGTTTTTATATCAAATGGATTAACTAATATTTGATGGTATATGAAATTTATCAAAAAGATAAAATAAAAATATATAAAGTAATTTTATTTTTTAAAAAATTTATTTTTTCGTGAAACTTAAATCAAGGGCTTGAATGGTTATATGTTTGATCCGTCCTGTGGAAGAGTGAAGGTCCAGGACAAATTAATCAGATTGAAGCTAAATATAGTGAGGTTATGGTATTATTAATAGTTTATGGTTATGCTAACCAATATAATAGAAAGTTAAAATTATGATTAATTAGTTGTCAGTGTGTATAAGAATGTTAATAGGATTATATCTAAAAATCATTTAAACAAATAATGTTATTGATATTTTAAATTATTTTTTCTATTTTTATTAATTAATTATATTTCAAACTTTTTTCCGTAAAATTGTGATTGATTAATAATAAATATGAATAAATAATTAAGAGTGTTAATAATTTCGTTTATGTAATACCAGTTAACCAAATAATTTGTTTTTTTTTGTGTTTACCAAATAATTTGTTATGCCAAAACAAGTTACATGCAAAATTAGTTGTGCATTAGAGTTGTATGTGTTAATCTAATTATTGATTGGTTTATTATTGAATACTTACTTATATGTGTGAAAAAAAAAAGTTTACCACGTGATTTTGATAAATTAAAATATATAATATAAACTAAAGATGTACAAATATTAGATAAAAAAAATTTTTGTATCATTGGATTTGATATTTGATGAGACATCTACACATTTTTTTAAATGAAGTTAGATATTATCACATATTATATATACAATTAAAATCCATATATTTTGATACGAGAAAGAATATCGATTGTTGGTGTGTGGTGTTGTGGAACTTAGGGCTGCTCCGAAATAAAATTAGTTTAGTTAAATTGCACTTCCTGCCTTTAATTTTTTTATTTTGGCGAAAATGGTTTTTTAATTTTTTTTTTTACGAATTTAGTCCTCCTAAAATTTAAATGTTATAAATTTGGTTCCCATATTTTTTTAATTGCACTTTTGATTCTCTATTTTTTCAAAATCCATGATTTTTTAAGACTAAAAGTACAGAAAATCCATAATTTTGAGAGACCAAAAGTGTAATTAAAAAATATGGGGATCAAATTTTTAATATTTGAATTTTTGGAAGACTAAATTTACCAAAAAAATTGAGGGACCATTTTCGCCAAATTAAAAAACTTGAACAACAAAAATTATAATTTAATCAATTATTTTTCAAGGGGCAGCTGCTGATTATACTCCTGTTATGGCTCGGATTAAGGCCGTCTTTTGGGATGGTTTATTTGTAAGAAAGGTAAATTATCACGCTTGTCTTTTATAAATTGGTGTATGAATCCTTATGGTCTTTTCATGCCCTCAAATAGGGATGTAATGTTTCTTGATGTAATAGGTTGGGGTATTTCTTGTATTATTTTTTAATATATTTTTTTGCTTATAAAAAAAAGAATATCAATTATTTATAGATTATTAAAAAAATATCAATTGTTTTATTTAGATAGTTTAAATAGGACAAAAGTGTCCCGTCAAAAAAAAAAAAGGACATAAGTGGATATGAAATTTTATGTTAATGTTTGTATAGAAAGTAGAAACAAATGTAAAACTATTTATATTTATATTATATATTAGCTTCGATGGTAGTCGTTGCAAGTTATAATGTGAATGCTACCTCAAAATTCTCCTCGAAAAGACAGCATGTACCCTAGTAATCTCTCTTCAAACAATATACTTATGCCACCTATGATTAAGACATAGCTGTTAACGACATATAATTTCTCAATCCTATAAGTGAAGCTTATAAAATTCTATCTCTTAACCAACAAAACCCAGTGCAATTCATAATAGGTAGATTTTTTAAATATATTATCAGATGTTTGATTCTTATTATATGTATGAAAAATATTTTATTAGAAGAGATAACACTCACTTCAATAATCTCGATTGACGTCTAAAAATGGATTAGACTCTAACTATCGATTAATGAATACCCTTGTGCAAATCAGATAAAATTTCAATCTCTTAATATATAAATCTTTATTTTCTCCAATTCAAACTTTATTTTCTTTTAAAAACAGTTAAGAAATTCTTGATCTAGTTTATAATAGTTAACATATAATATAATATTCAATGGTGAAGCCAAAATTTTAGTTTAAGAGGGGCCAAGACCACAAAATCTGTGCTTTCCTTATTTTTTTTTCTAACAAGTTATAAGGACAAAACTTGAGTAAATTCTTCGATCGCTTGTGATGCTATTATCCAATAAAAAGATAAAATATGTAATAATTCATCAGTGAAGACATAATATTTGTAACAGTTCTTACACATGATATATTTTAATTGAAAAATAGTATCACATGCACTCAAAAAGTTGTACATATTATATTTACTCAATTGTTGATGCAGAAAGTCATAGAAAAATGAATAAAAGATGACTTTTTCTAGTTTCTTTTTTTATTTAGAGAAATTTTATATATATATATATATATATATATATATATATATATATATATATATATATATATATATATATATATATATATATATATATAATGCAAATAAACATAAAAAATAGATATCACGAGAAGACCTTCACTCCGATAAATAAAATATAAATAAATATAAAAATTAAAAATGGAAGGAGCCATAAATTATAATCATATATCATATATAATCAATTTATAAAAGTAAAAAAGTTGGGGGTGGCCATGGCATACATAGGCCTCTGCCCCTGATAATATTCTTGTAGCATAATCCATATGCTAAATTTCAGTATCTCACTATATCTTTATTTTTTCCTAAAAATAAAGTTGAAAGCAGTTGTGTGTGTCGTGATCTTAAATAGGATAGCAAAAAAGAAAGGAAAAAATAGATTTGTCATCAATTTTATTAAACTAGAAAAAATTGGAAACAATTTTTAAAAAGAAAACGATCTTTCAAATCAGATTTGAATTCGAGTGTGTATTGTGCACAAAAAAACGTGGAGACGAATCCTTACAACGCCCTTGATATACTCAGTTTTAAGATGGTTATCCTAAGTTAATTGTGCAAATTTTTAAATAACAAAAGTGAAAAAAATATACCATGAAACGTGTTTCCTTACCTCCTCAAAGCTCAAAGAGATGCCCTCTTCTCTTATTTCACTTGAATATAGGCTCTAAACACAAGGGACGCCATAGCACAAAAAAAAACAAGGGACCTCTCCTCCTCCATTCTGAGTTTTGGGTTCTCCTATGCTTTTTCCTCAAAAATTCTTCCTTATTTTTATGCCTATCTGATTCCTCGGAAATCTCCATGACTTTTATACCTCTTTTTTTCATTGGAACTTTTTATTTGCTATGTTATGAAACGTAAAAGGGCCTCTCCTTTTCACTCTCTAAGAGCATCTCCAATGGGCAATACTTGAGCAACCCACTTTGGGTTGCTTATCTCATTTGGAAGGTAATAATAGATAGACTCCCTACTAAGACCAACTTGTTTAGAAGAGGAGTTTTGTTTCAAAATGATCACTACAACAGAAAAGGCTTTTAATAACGTTTATTTTTAGCATTTAATTGCGCTTTTAAGTGCTATTAAATCAAGCGCTATTAAAGGTTGAAGAAACAATAGCGCTTCCTTGAGGAAGCGCTATCTATTCCCATATATATATGTTTTAATAATATATTTTAACTTTCTCCTACTCTTCTCTGCACTCACCAAAACCCAGACAATATAAACAATATTTGGGACAATAATTGGCACCGTATACATGAATTCATTCATTACAAATGTTATAACATGAGCACAATAAAAAAAAGATGTACTAATTAATAATATTGTTACAATAAACACTACTATGTACTAATGAATTCCAATCCCTGCTTCAAAATGGCAAAGCTACTTCCTACTGATGCATTAAACTCCGATAAAAGCAATTGATAATATATATTGTTGCTCTTATCATTCCGGTAACTTAATTTCAATACCTGTACTTCTTCACCTCATAACTTAAATAGAAAATCATTTAGTGTTAACCAAGTTGTCACTCATCACTCAATCCGCCTTTACTCAAGCAACAGTTCAAGTATATACAACCATTATAATTGCTGAATTAGTCATTTCAGTAAACCTTTTCCCAATAGATTAAGAATTTAGGATGTAACATGACAAATCGACAGCCAAAGGATCAAGCTGATAGCACATTTCAGTTTACAAAATATCACAATCAATGTGTTATCCACTGCTGAAGTCATGTAGGCAGAGGTAAAAAAAAGGGATCCTGTGACAAAGCCAAATATGGCAAATCTATTGAACAAATTAAACATAAAATAATTATATCCTACTATAAGAAACTGGAATACCAAAAGAACAATATCACTTGGGCAATTTGTCAAGCACTTGGTGTGCTTCATGATACACAAATATGATGAGCATCATCACTGATAAGACTTTTCAGTGAATAAGCCTTATAGTCGTCCTAATACAGTGTATCAGGGTCGTATCCACAGAGACTCGCGTGAAATTATGCCATTCAACAATATTTATAATCTTAAGTTTGCAAATTCAAAGATGTTTAAAAGCAGTAAAGGTTTTCAAAGGTAAAATTTTAAAGGATCACAATACGTAAATGAAATTAACAATAGTAATGAGATGTTGGGATTAGATTTCATCAATCTCTTCTTCTAGCATCCTAATGATCAAACATATATATTCCCTCCACACATCAATATCCTCATCATCAAGTTAATCATACATCATTAATTCCTTAATGAGATGAGATATCAATCTTCTTTCCTAAACATTGATCCCTCAAATGTTTAACAAATAAGTGTGAGTTGAGCTCTAATGATTCAATGACTAATGGACCTAATTGTATTCCTAGATATTAGATTCATTAGCTGATCTATTCTAAAACCAGATTCAAAGAGTATTTTCCAATAACACTTCAAATCAAAGATCAAGTTATAGTTGATCACTCCATAACAAACATGAAGAGCAAGAATAAATCATAGAAATTGATGTATAGAAAGGAAAATATATATATATGAATCAGAAGAGATATATGAGAGTTGATTGATTACATCTAATCCCAACAAAGGGTGAATTAGCTATCCATTTCCATGGTAGCCATCAACAAAAAGGTGAAAGGATGAAGTTCCTCAATGGTTGAACACATTTTTAGCTCTAGAACTGGTGAACAACCTTCTGTCTTCGTATTTCATCCACAGAGAGAGAGAGTGTCCTGCCTTTTGCTCCCCTTTTTCTTTTTATATCCCCCAGAATAACAAGGCAACCAGTAAATGATTAATTCACTTAGCCCATACAAATTAGCTAAGCGAATACAGCGAATGAAAAATTCTTCAGGTGGAAGAAAGGTATTCGCTTAGCGCAGATGATCGCGCTAAGCGAATTTGATTTTACAAACTTCCCTGGTTGCTGTGACAAATGCGCTTAGCGAATTCAGTTTCGCTAAGCGAATCTTCAAAACCCGTCTGTGAGATCACCTGTCTATGATCATCTGTCTGATCACCTGGGACAAATTCGCTTAGCGACACTATTTTAGCTAAGCGAATTTGTGGCAGTAAGTTGCTGCTGGTTTTTATCCTTTTCGCTTAGCAACAATGCCTTAGCTAAGCGAAATTTCTCCAGCTTTGGCTCTTTAAGGCTTTTCAAAATCTTCTACTCTCTCATTTCTTCACCTGTATACACAAAATATGGGTTTAAGATGCAATCTTCAAAATTTCATATTATATGTACTACTAAACAACTATTTACAACATTAATCTTTTGGGGGTTGAGTATACTAAATTTCACCAATTTTAAGTTCAATAAGTACCTTAAATTTCTAATGTTTTCGAGTAAAAATGGCACTTATCAATCACTTCTTCCTAGTACGTTCTGATATTTTAATTTCTTTAAATCCCTATTCTCGTTTCTACTGTAAGACTATTACGTTTCGCATTCTTTAAACATAAATTCGTATTCATACCACAAGATTTTAGATAAAACTACGCACAAACATAAGATTAAAAAAATATATCACGTGAGCATTTTATCGAGCACTTTGCAGCTATGTTCAAGATGTTGTTCATCTCCATCAGAATATCAAAGATTCATGTGCTCTTTGTTTTTCGCAGATGCCAATGAGTTTGATTTGTCGCAATGTAGTCTCCGATAAAGAAAGAGAAGACCAGATCTTGGACTTGCAAGCTCTCCCGAGGGAATCACTTTTAGCAAGCTTTCGAGAAAGTTTAGATCTCATCTCTGTCGAATTAGAAGGATTCCCATAATACCCCTGAGGCATATGATTGGTATTGAGGATACCAGCAACGTGAACTGAACCTCGAGGATGAACTTTGCCTAGAGCTCCTCGCCTCCATAGGTTAGAATCGATGAGTTATGAATGGGGGAATGAGAGAGAAAATGAAGAAAATAGAAGTGAGGGGCGGTTAGAGATGGGGCACAGTGCTCGGAACAAAGGGAAAGAAAGTGAGCCTTTTGTGAGGCAACAGTCGCGAAGGTGGCTGAGGGCAGAGGGAAGCGATGAGGTGCGTTTTGTGAGAGGGGGAGAGGGTTGGAAGCAGCGGTGAGGCAGTGAGGGAGAAAGCGGGAAGACGGAAAGTGAAAGTAGGGAGGGAATTATAACTGATAAATTAAAAATTAATTTATGAAAAGGGAATAGATAGCCTTTCCTCAAGGAAGCGCTATTTATTTCTGGGATGAGGAAGGAAGCGCTATCTAAAGTCGAAGTTATATCAACGCTTTTTTAAGGAAGCACTATCTAAAGTCTTCCGCCTCTTTTTTAATTGCTTTTCACTTAAAAATGCTATTAAAGGTGCGCTATTTAATCTCTTTTCTGACTTAGTGGATAAATTGATGTGTGTTTTCTGTAAATGCATTCCTGAATCAATAGGGCATTTATTTTTCTCCTGGAATGCTTGGTTAGGCATAAATACAATTCTGCCAGGTAGTAGTAAACTTCATTTCTGCTCAAATTTAGGATTGGTGAGGAAGAGAAAATACAAAGAAGCCTGGAGCTGTTGTGGTCCTGTACCATATGGTCAATCTGGTTACATAGAAATCAAGTGTGTTTCAATTCTGCATAATAATTTAGAGGAGCTAGTGGAAATGATCAAAGTGAGAAGCTGGTTGTTGATAATAACAAGATCTGATAATGCATTAATGTCATTCTGTCGATGGTGGTCAAATCTGATCTCCTGTTTAAAATGTTACTGTAGTTCTTAGTCTTTGGCTGAATTTTCGGGAGATGTAAATAGGCTGTTAGTTGATATAGAAGTTTAATCTTTCTCTCTGCTGATGCAAATGGGCTATCAGAGAGATGTTGCACATCTTTTTTTGTTGCTGATGATGCATTTGGGTTGGGTTGTTTATTAGTTTTACTTGAACATTTTCATATGTATACTGGTTATGATATTCCTTGTATCCCTCTTCAATAACTTTGCTTTATCCAAAAAAAGGCTATATCACATATCATTTAAGTAACACACTCACATTTTGTTCCAATGGAAAACACTTAAGCAATCACTTTGGATTGCTTATCTTTTATTAAGAGGGTTTCATTATGTCACATAATATTTAAGCAACTCATCCATATTTTGAGCAACAATTATTTTTTTTATTCATAAACAACTCATCATTGAGGTTCCTTATATAAATTTTTAAGCAACGATACCTTATTTTAACCAACTTATATTGTCAGCTAGATCAACTCCAATGAAAAAAATTAACTAATGATTTTTTATTTGCCACTTAGATTTAAAAGCTGAACAACGGAGTTGCTCTAATAGACTAGTTTTATAGCAAAAGTAGAGGTAGGGGGGATGACAAAGAGTTGGTTATGCCTTTGCAAAATAATGATGGAACTTATGATTTAGATATTTAACAGAATCTTCTCTATACAAAGGCCACACCCCACATGCTTCCCCTTTTTATTTTCATTATTTTAATTGATTTTCTTTATTTCCCTGTCTTTTTTTATTGTTTTCCTGGAGATGAGCATGAGCTTCTAAATGAGTTAAGCAAAATAGACATGGTTAAAGCATAAGTTTTATTGATTTTTTTAAGAGTTTGGTATTTTCCTTTTCACTTCTCTTTCTCTAATTACTTAAAACAGTTTTTGCTTTGTTTTAGCAAAAAGATTATTTAGCTTGAACAAAATAAGATCTGATAAGAAAAAGGACCATATATACGTCAATCATGTTGCTGCTTGTTTGTTTCAACTTATATATACTTTTTCTTTTGAAATGGGTAAAATGATTTCTTACCATTTGAGCATTCCACAACAATAGCATTACTTTTTGTGTTTCCTTCCCCTCTTGGAATTCATATAAATGATCCAAGAGAGTTGAGAATAAAGTAACAGTAGCAAGCCATATCAGGTGAGACACAGAATGGCACCCTCCTTGATTCCACTGCCAGGTTTAAAAATGGATTTTCGCTTCTAAAACTGCTCGTGCATATTTTTTTTTTTTTTTTTTTTTCCATTGGCATCATTACAACACCAATGAGAAAAAGGCAAAACAAAAGTGTGACGTGGTGGAAAATTCCTTAGTGAAAGGCGTTTGACGAGAAGCTGTATAAAGGGAAGTAGCTAGGGGAAAGTCAAAATAATGATGAAGGGCAATCCCAATCCACAACCCCACAGTCCCATGGCCTGAAAGATAAAATTATTATTATATGATATATATATATTTGTCTCTCTCTCATATATGGACAGAGAGAAATACAGATAGAGCAACAAAAGTAGCACCCATCCCCATGTGCAAATGTGTCAGAAAGATAAAACCACCCTCTCCTTTTCAGGCCAGCCAGCCCCAGCTTCAGTCCTATTCATTTTGTGGTCCTCGAGTTGCTGGCGGTGTACCCCTTTTTTCCATTCTTGATGTCTTGGTGCTTCGCTTTTTCTCCTCCATCTCCCCCTTTTTCCTTTGCAGTCTCCAACAAGGTGTAGAAGGTCTGTACCATCATGCACCGGGAGGCCACTAGCTTGCTCATTTTCATAATCAACAAGTACTTCTGATCTCATATAACGTATTTTAGAGTTTGAAGTATGGGTTATACTAACCGATGTTAGAAGAATACTAATCAAGAAATACAAAAAAAAAAAAAAAAAAAAAAGTTTTTATTGAAAAATTAAGTTTAACATTCCTACATATATCAAATGCACTAATTCTTAATAAAATTTTTTTCTTTTTGATTTTTTAACTAATGTCTAAGGACATTGGTCAGCATTCTTCTTAAAGTATATATTCACAAAAAAAGCTTTTCTGGTAAGTACTTAGATCTTGTTTGGATCAGCCGCGAAAAATTGATTATTTCAATAATCGATTATTGTTATAATCAATTATAATAGAATCAGTTTTCTGTTTGGATGTATTTATTAAAAAACGATTATAAGATAATTTATTTCGTTTAGGTTATATAAAAAAAACACTTATGTAGTAAATTATTAAACGGATATGAAGTTATTTGTATAATTTAATAATATTTTTTTGGTAGTTAGTTTTTGTTTGGATGAAATAGGAAGAATGTTATTATTTTCAAAATAATCTAACAGCTTTTTAAATAAGCTTCAAACTTCAAACTTCTCTAAAAACAACTTTTTTCTCATAAAAACAGTTGTTTTAAAATTTAATCAGTTTACCCAAACATATCAGCTTCTATTGAAAAACAACTTTTACCATGAAAAACAATTGTTTAGGTAAGAATTAATCTTATTCAAACACTCTCTAAATTATTCGTTTGTGCAATAACTTTTTTTTTTTAAATAAGCTAAAAATACTTTATTTTTATAAACTTCTCTGACAAACTTATTGAATAAGCTAAAAAGGCCAGCTTATAAAAATATCATAAACTATTTCTATAAGTTATTTATATAAGTTTATCTTCATAAACTATTCTCATAAACTCTCTATAAATTTTTCTAAAAGCATCCTTAATCAGCTAAGAAAAAAAATTTCTTTTATGGGAGGTTCATAAGAGGCTTTCCAAGGAAAGGGAAAAACCGAATGAGAAAGGGGTAGAGCTCATTACTGGATTTAAAACTACACACTCACAATTTATATCTTCCATATACGTGTGAAAGAAGATGTGTGGGTCATAGTAAAATTTGATCTCTCCAATTTTGGAGAGAGAGAGAGAGTGGCGGGAGAGGAATTTTTTTTTTTTCTTTCCACCAGGACTTCTTATTCCTTACGATTTGTGCTCTAATATTTTAAGTAACATGAATATAATTGTCTATTTAAAAAAATCACATTTTTTTTTTCTCTTTCACTTTCTTCATATGTATCTCATATCAAACAACTTAAAAAAAATCAAAGCAAGGCTGCTCATGTTAAATGCCCCATTTAGAGGATATTTTTATCACCATTAGCAATCGATTCTAACTCGCAATACCCAGGCGCTGAGAACACGGTACATTACCTAGAAATCACAAGTTTGTGTTATAACATTGAGCCACTTTTCAACCATTCTTTGTACATGATCATCGATGTATGGAATTTAGGCTTAATTGCATATTCGATTTTTCTATTAATGGTCATGTGCGATTTTTTGAGCACATTTTGTTTTCTTATTTTTTGTTGCAAATTCGATCCTTTCGTATAATGTCCATTAATTTTTTTAATGATCAACAGAGAGGAATCACTGCTCTAAGCACATAAATCCTCTGGTACAGTTTCTCCCTCCTCTGCCTCTCTCACTTCAACATAATTCAATGGTTCCTCTCTACCATTTATCGAATTTGTTCCTCCTTTACGGGAACGTTTTTTTGTTTTATCACAGAAGCCCAAGTCGAGGTTCTATTCGCTTAAAGCAATGATTCCTCTCTATTGATCATTGAAAATTTGACGAACATTGGACAGAAAGATTGAATTTGTAACATTGAAAAAATAGGGGACCAAATGTGCTAAAAAAATATAGGGATCAAAATCATATATAACCAATAATAGAGAGATCAAAAGTACAATTAAGCCAAGAATTTAAGTGTAAGTTTTAAATGTGCATGAATAAAAGAAGTTACACATTGTTTAAGAAGTTATGTTATTTGAACATCAAAATTCAGACATCGCACGTGACACCGTATGTATTTATCTTTATTTCATACTTGTTTTTTATCTTCTTAATATACACGGATCTCAAAAATACATCAAAAAAACAAAGGGGACACGGTGATGTTCAAAATTCATTCTGGTTGTTTAAGAATGAATAATATAAATGGTTGAATCTATAAATTTAATATTTTAAAATTTGGATTAAGATATAACTAGCATCAACTCCCTTTAATATTCATCTTTAAGTATATTGATTTCATATTTTTTCAGTATTTTAGAACTCCCTCACTCTGCTCGAGGGCAAATGCTTTTGTGTGTAGTTTCACATTTGAACTTAAAGTTTTGGGCTTTCCTCACCTTGCTTGAGGGGAAATGTCCCTGTATGTTTAAACTCGTATGCTCCTTCAATCACAATCACACATTTATTGTTTCACTCATCTGCTCAAACCCGTCTGCTGTTTCTCTCGTCTGTTGTGACTTGTCTGCACTTTCACCCGCCTGCTGTGACCCGTCTGCTGTTTCACTCGTCTTCTGTGATCCGTCTGATGTTTCACTCGTCTGCTAGTCACTTGTCCGCCGAGACTCGTTTGTAATTTCACTCGTCTATTGCATCTCGTCTGCTTGTTCACTTGTCTGATAGCAGACGAGTGAAACAGCAGATGGGACACAGCAGACGGGTGAACCTGAAGACGGGTCAAAGCAGGCGAGTGAAACTGCAGACGGATCACAGCAGACGAGTGGCGGCGACGGCAGTGGTGTTAGTGTTTGTTGGTTCGTTTACTGTGTGAAGGTGGGTGTGGGGTAGTGATGGTGATGGTGGTGGGAAGGGATGAGGGTAAGAAAGGAATTTGGATAAATGTGCAACATACACCTCTTTGCAGATGGTGCATGTTAGACGGCACCTGTGAATTAGTATTATAAATTTTTTTTATAAACAAAAGTATATAAAAAAACGAGTACTTTAGGGATACTTGAACCCGTATACAAAAAAAAATGTAACTGTAAATAACATATTGATCCTATCTATACAATAACCGGTATGACAATTACGGATAGATATCTTCTGTCCCAATTTCTGTTACATTCTCGTCCCCTTATCAATAATAATTTGACACTTAAAAAAAATAAAATTACAACACATTAACATTTATGCTAATTCTCAATATTTGATTGGTAGGGGCATCGAGATACCATTTTTTGGGACAACAGAATTTTATTGTTCGACAATTACACCAATCAAAACCAAATCTAAAATTGGAAACCCAACCCTATATTAGGCAAAGCTTGTTAACACTACAACACAAAAAAAAAAAAAAAAAAAGTGCCCATCCAATAGGAGACCATGTGCCAACCCTGGCATGCAGAGAAAAAGGTTTTTAGTAGCCTAGATAAATTTTGTATGTAGTTATATGCCCCCTATCTTCTTCCCCAACATCTAATAATAGTCCAACACAATGTGAAAGGGATAGAAATCCCCAAATCCAACATAATACAACTTTATGCAACCAAAGTAATGTCTTACTATAAGGGGAAGAAAATTACCCACTATTTTGCAAGAAAAAAGTACCACATTCCATCACTAAGCAGTAGTGTTATAACTTATAACTAATGCTATAAAGATATTAGCTAAGAATTCAAAAAAAAAAATTCAGTTGAAATCGATGAATTTAATAATTGAATAAATAATATATTAGATTTTTTAATCAAAAATTATTTATTTTTATCTTTAATCAATATCTTAAAAATACTCATTAACATTATCAATTTTAAACTTTGGATGGTGGAACCAATGTCCTCGGGCAACACCAACCTTGACATCAATGAACCCAAAAGGAACAATGGTCCAGAAGTTCTTGGATTAAGCGGCTGTTTTATTGGAAAAGAGGAGACGTCCTTCGAACTTCCCGCTTAGACTCGCATTTCCATTCTATCATTGGCATGTGTAATGTAGTATAACTTATTCTAACCACATACAATACTGTCCCACGATTTATATATAAACAAAAAAAAAAAAAACTTTTAGAGGGAATATATGTTAAAAAAATTAATTATATTAATTTAATTATCTTGATTTATATAAAAAATAAGTCATATTTATTAAACTATCCTTTTTTGAACTTGTATCATATTCTTGAAAGTTATGTCTTGGGAGTATATAATATTCTTGAAAAAATAAAAAAATAATTAATTAAAGGATATTTTTGAAACACTGATATTAAATATGATTGATTTAATTGATTTTTGATTATATTTGAGTCCAAAAAATTTATATATTTTTTTATTTATATATAAGTCGAGAGGGAATATAAAATTAAGATGAGAACACCTTTTTGTATATTAACAATGTCAATAAAAACAAGTTTTGAATTTTATTTTTTTTAGGTTTGAATTTGTTTTTTGTTGGCATGTTTTGAGATTGCAAGACAATTTAATTTCCCGTCAAACTTTTTGGTAAAAAAATCAATCAATTCAATTAAATAATGAATTTCATCAATTCTTATTGTACCTTCACATTTACATGCTTTGTTGAACTATGACTTCCTTCGAATCTTTAGTGTGAGGTTCGGACAAAATAAATATTTGAGCTGCTCCACGTAAAAGATTGGGAAAAACATAAGAGAATGTTAGAATGGTAATGACTGTTTTAAGAATTCTGATTAAGGAATTAAAAAAAGAAAGATTTCATTAATAGTTAATGTATTTAATATTTAAAAAAGTTATATTAAAATTAACTTTTCTTAAAAAACAAAAGACACAAAAAAGTAGTAATGAACAGTTTAACGAATCTCAATTACTAATTGCATTTTATATAAATTAACGTGGATTTCAAACTTGTTTACTTAATTGTGTGTCTTGCGTATATAACATTTATTGAAAAATAAGTTTCACGTTGTTTGGAACAAAGAAAACCAAAAGGCATATAAGCTGAAAATGTTTAAATCCAATTTATTTAAATTTTTTGAGCAATATGACAAACCTTAAACTTAATACAAATCCGCTCATACCCCCTCAGTTGGGCCTCCCCTATAATGCTAACAGCATTGCTCAACTCCTGGTGGCCGTGGTCTACCTATTGGCTACTGCAATGGTTTCGACCAAAATCAGAGAAGCAAAAGGCATGAGTTTCTACTTTTACCTTAGGGGACCGCACCACTACCATTTTTATCAGAATCGGAATCTAGACATTATTGGCCTACGCCAGTATTATTATGCTGTGCTGCCTTGTCCATGGGTATATGTGACCTATGCATAATGCATGTATATATAAGACTACGTCCCTCACAGGTGATGGGGATGGGACAGTGCATTACTACATAAACATAATAATGCATAAATCCGATTCTATTTTTTCTTCTAGAAAAAAAAAATTGACGATGTTGTTTTCTGCATAATTTTGAGTTGACATCTTATATAACAGTAAGTCCAAAAATAATTTTGCCCTATTACATATTAAGCAACAATACCACAGAACAACTTTTTTTCTTCTTCTGGGTTTCTATAATAATAAACGAGTGCACTAATTAAAGGAAAAATAATTAATTAAATTTAATAAAAACATTGTGTCCATCTTGATCACCCTGGTACATGTAAAAGTTTTTAAAATGGTATTAATCTGGGGTCCCAATTAAAATCTTTGTCTATAACTTGTATGTGGACTTGTATCATGTTTCTAGTGGGGTTGGTAGTGCATGCCCTTGTTTTGGTAGCTAGGATATACTCCCTCCGATCACTATTATAAACAAAAAATTCCCAAATTTTTTTGTCAGATATATAAGTAAATTTCAACTACTTTCATTCTATTTAATGATATTGTTCTTAAAATATCCTTCATTTAATACCAATTTTGTTTTCCAATAACTCAACGTGAGATGTATTTAATAAAAATTGAAGTTTTCTATGAAAGATACTTTAGGTAATATATTTAATTTTTTAAAAATATTAAATGAAATTAACTAACTTTCTTAATATATGTATTCTATTTAAGTTTTGATTATAATAGTGAGCGAAGGTAATATAGCACTAGGAGAGAAGGCTGTCAAACATGAAGGTATCCACAACACTTTTGATGTGTTTTGACAGAGTTACCACAATTCATACGTTCCAAAGCTAAGAATGGATGCAAAATTGGAAATTTGGGTAAACAGCGTTCGTACCATATATTACCACTACCAACAAACAGCCAGATCTAGTTGTCTTAGGTGCTTCAAATTCCAAAGAGAACCTTTCTGCCCTCTTCAATCAGACTTACTTTGGCCTCTTCAACTTTACGGCATCAATGTAAAAAGTTCAAAGGATTAAATATGTGTTTGGATTTGTGGTCAGCGGTCCAAAATCATGATGATACCATTTCACCGTGGAAGCTATGTTTAAGCTGCTTCCACTTTCATGAGTAAAACAACTATAAAAATTTCATTTCACTGTGATTTTATACTCACCGTGATTTTGAAACACCATTGAATCTCACTTGAATGCTCAAGATTAATAGATAAATTCACATAATTTTTTTTCACAAAATAAATTTTAATATTGATCATCTATGGTTAAAATTTATTGTTATGACATTCTTAAAAATGAGATTTGGTTTCCTTATATATGCCTTAAATAAATATATAAAATCCGCTTAACTTATTTGACTTCTGAAGCAATGAATAAAATGTCTTATTTATTTATCGAAAAAAAAAAAGACAATACAAATAGGTGAAGACTCACTAGGGCTTTGTATTTTGTTTTCTTTTGTCTGTGTGTGTCTTTGACCAGTGGTTTGGTGGGTTGGGCTTTGGGGGGGGGGGGGGGGGGGGGAGGGGGGGGTCTGTGAATAGGTGATAGTGTGGGGGGAGGAGAGGTCAGAGATTCGAAACGTGAGGTATGCAGATCAATGACAGGGAGGCAGAGATCTTCTCTGAGGCTACTTAGACTACTATATGGTTTTCAGAGACTTAAGATCTCAAGTTTGTGTGCCATTCCAAGCATCCAACCTCACCCGCGTAGAAGGTGTTTATTTTAACTTATGGTTAATGGGAAAAGAAAAAACATTATGCAAAAGCCTTCTTTTATTTGCAAAAAATGGTAAAAACAAAAGGCTTATGTTAAGAATATAGTTAGAATTTGTTAGAGTTAATTACATTAGTTAGGAAGTTAGTTACTACTCTCATTAGCTATATAAGCACCTCTTACACTCTTGTAAGATCACTTCTTTCATTTGTATAATTTTACTCTTTTTAATCAATACAATTTTAATACATTTTCTCTCTTCTTCCATGGATCTTCTGATTTGTAACACTTGACCTATATTTCAACACTGCCCTATCTTAGTTAGTTATACAATCTTTCTCAATATGCAATAATTTGCAATTAATTAACTGGAGGGTCCACTAGGTTATATAGAGCACATATTCTTAGACCAATGTCAGCAAAGCAAAATCAAGAAGCAAATCAAAAGCAGATTATATGCTAGTGTCTGTCTTTTTCCTTTTGTTTTAAGGCTTTGTATAAGTTACATCTTTGAAAAATTGGTGCAAGATTGCTCTCTTTTTTTGGATCAATGAAAGTGCTTCATTTGTACACATATGTTCATCAAAATTTTGACCGGTCAAAATGTATTTCATTTGTATAGTATCTAATAAATTTTATGTATTTGCACATTGACACTGTACATTGATATATTTACACTATAAATTGGTGTATTGTATTGGTATTTTTTTATGTTGTATTTATATTTGATTTTTTGTTACTTCTGTAATACATACATATTTATTTTGTTAATTTTTGTTACTGGTTCTTATGTACTTGATTAATATTTACACTGTACATTGATGTATTGTATTGATATTTTTTTATGTTGTATTTAGATTTGATTTTTGTTAATTCTATAATACATAAATATTTATTTTGTTTTTTTTTTTACCGGTTCTTATGTACTTTATTAACAAAAATCAAAATGGGATTTTTGGGAGAACAAAGTTAATGTTTTCATAAAAACAAATATACTTTCATGTAAAATGTACAAATACAATGATAGATATAATTGCAAATATTAGACTGGTCAAATGTAAATACAAATATAGTTAGACCAGGTGAAACTAGAAACCAAATGGCAATTCTATTGGTTATTATGCATTTGGTGAAAGGAGAGCAAGTTTGCTCTATCTTAAAAAAGGTGCATCTTAGAAGCTTCCTTGTTTTAATAATTAAGTGGATTATTAGTTACAAGCAAATCAAATGAAATAAATACTTACACAGTTCTTTTGATCATATAATCATGATCATAATCTACTAATAGAAGTTACTTACATTGTTTTTTTAGGTTAACACACAAACGAACACATATCCAGTTAGTGCACAGTGATGAATATAAGGATATATAGTCCATCTAGGACGGTATGTTGGGGTTGGGGTATACTGAACAAGTGAACATTGTGGGTCGTGAAGACAAGTTTATAAGTAACTGTGACTGATGAAACGGGGCATAAGATGAGCTCATATACAGTTGATGGAAGGTGTGTTTTGGTCAAGAAAGAGCAAGATGCCATTTAGATATATATTTCTCTTTCTGTTTTGCGTATCAGTTTCCAGCAACAGATGCCTTGCGTGAAATACATGAAGACGAGTTGATCTGGCCGGGATGAAGTAGTTAAACCACAAGACAAAACAAAATTGTACAGTGGGGACTCTTAAAAGCGAGGGTGGGGAAGGGATCCTCTGCATCACTGTATATTTCTAGATTACCAATGTTAACAAGACAATATGGTTCTTTACCTTTTAACCATTTGAATTATTTATTTATTGTAAAACAATTCACCTCTTTCACAGTTTCACCACCACGTTGAAGTTGTAATCGTCCTTGTCAATTCCTAAACATGAGCAAACCACATTAGCATAGGAATTGATGATCATAAGGGACGGTGGAAATAAGTGGGCAAACGAGAAATTGGAGCAGAAAATTAAATCGATGATGGCTTTTGTGAGTGCATGTTTACTTATAAAATGACAAATGCTGGCTATAGCGTATGTATTAAGTTGTTGGAGAAGGCCAACCGGTGTTCTTAACACATTATTTAAGGAATTAAGAAATGAAAAGTATTACATTTAATTTCTCAATATAAATTTTTCTTTAGTTGGTTCTTTAACCAATGCCCTTATGTTTGGTTCAAAAGAGGGTAGGACAGAGATTTTAATGGAGTGGAGAAGAAGTAACATTATCCATGTTTGGTTCACAAAGGGACGAGAGAGATTTTAAAACTATTTTACTTTTGTACCCTTATAATTTTAGATTTCAAAATATATAAGTTATGATATTTTAGTCAATGCATTAAAAATGTTTTAAAATCCCTCTCCTCCCTTCCAAATCCTCCCAATATTGGAGGGGAGTCAAAATTGAATGAGGAGGAATTTTGTTACCTTTCATTCCCTTCTACTCCAAAAAATTGAACAAAACATGTAAAGTTTAAAAAAATCACTTCCCTCCTCTCCCTTTTCCTCCTCTCCATTCCAACCAAACACTATTTAGGGCACGCCTTGCAAGACCCTAAATTTTTCATAGAATGAGCATAAAACCCAAGATGAAATCACGAAACATTGAAGAATTGCTCCATCATATTTTAAAAATATACTATCCAGTAATTCACTAAAAAAAGCATATTATTATCCAAAAGAAAGGAGCATATACTATTTCTAAGGTGCATTAACTTTGTCTGACGATGCGTTGGGTTATATTGTGAAAAGATTAATTTATGTTGAAAGAAATGGTTTTAGAATTTTAAATTTGTTTAGGTACTATAAAATAAAATATAATAAATTTTGAAGTATAATCATAGAAATATTTTTTTGAAGTCATTATGTCCTACTTAATGTTTTTTTTGTAGAGCTGCTTATAGTTATAGAGCACTGGGCAACGGGCATCTAAGAGGAGCCCGTTAAAGCCTAGCCGTCAAGTTTTTGATGTGATGGATGGGCTTGCAAGATGATGATAAATAAGCCTGCCTAAATGATCAGTTACCCCAACCATGGACCTATATTAATGTGTCACCTAATGCCTTCTTGGGCCGTCACCTTCCTACCAATAGCCAAATGTTTGGTACTTGTTTTTCATATCCTATTATTTAATTTTTTTTGCCTCCCTTTTCCATTTTTTTTGCATTAAATCCCATAAATACCCTTCCTCCTATACAAAAACTCTCTCCCTTCCCCTCAATACTTCTCCTATCCCCTCAAATCCCATCACCCCCAATTTATTTCTTTTCATCTCCCAGCTTCCCACCCTCTCCTTTCTTTTCTTCTTCCCCGCAAAACCTTCCCCACCCCTTCCTTCTTCCTTTTCTTCGAGAACATACAACATATTTAAGAGAGGCCAAATAAGTAGGGAGAAGATTCCCCTATATATTATATTCCTTGTTGAGATAGTCCTAGACCCAGTTATTCTAGATGCCTCATTTTCAAGTGACTCTCACATGTCATGGAATTCAAAGCAAAGACAGAACGAACAATCATTCATGAAGCAAGCTTAGTGATTACTAACTGATATCACATATGAAAGCAGAAAAAAGCTCAGTCAATAGTCCTTATCCCTGGAGAGAATGATTCACTCATTGTGAAGATACTTTGGGTTTCTAATTGTTATCATGATCATCTTTGAACTGTTGAAAGATTTTTGAAGAAGGAATTTTATTAGAAATGCAAGCATTAATTAAAAAGGTTAAGGTTATGGGAGAAGAAAAGGAAGAAGGAGGGAGTGGGGAGGGGGAGGGGTTTACGCAGCTGGGAGAAAAAAAGGAAGAAAGTTGGGGTGATGGGGTTTGAGGGGGTAGGAGAAGTAATTGTGAGGGATGGGGATAATTTTTGTTTTGGGATGGGAAGGTTAGAAGGGTATTTGTGAGATTTAATACAAAAAAAAAAAAAATATGAGCAAGGAGGTAGAAAAATTAAGGCAAAATTACTCTTTTGGTCCTTTATCTTAATTGTTTTTTTCATTTTGGTCCCTTAACTTTTTTGTGTGACAAATAAGTCCCTTATATATTTACAAACATTAACAACGTTGGCCTAAACATTAATAAACACCGCCTCAAATGGTCATACGTGTCCGTTAAGTGTCTAACATGACGCTAGCATGGTGCTGGCTTGGTGGCTTGGCCAAAACGACGTCATTTTGGTGACTTCAGATCGGTGTTTGAGTAAGGTAGATGTAAACCAAGCTTTGTAGCCATGATTGTAGGGAAGAAAATTGGGAACCATGAACTCTAGGTCACCATTTAAGGGGGGAGGAAGATAACACATACCCCTCTAATGGCAACAACTAGGTCACAAACCACTTAATACGTTCAGTTGTAGAGTTAACGGACACGGTTAACAAAGTTGGATGAAGAGTAACACTTAGGCCAATATTGTTAATGTTGGTAAACATAAGGGACTAGTTTGATACAAAAAAAAGTTAAGGGACCAAATTCAACATGTTACTTGTGGCTTGGATCTCTATGGGGTGTGTGTTAGTAATATAGGGGGTATATTCTATTATTGCCTTATAACAGAATTGAACCCGAGTGTGTTAGAAAGTAGTTGATTTGTTAGTTGATAAGTGATGTAAGTGTAGTCTATATAAGGCTTGTAATCGATACACTAATCAATGAAATAATTAACAGAATCTTTCACACAAAATACTCTCTTCTAAAATCTCTCTATTCTCTCTTTCATTTCTCAAGAGTTCTTGCTGTGCTGCAGATCAAGTTTGCAGGTTCTGTTTTAATAACAGATTGGTATCAGAGCAAAGGTTCGTGATTCTGGGCAAGACTCAACAAAGGCAAGAATGGGTTCTGCAAAATTCGAGGTGGAGAAATTCACGGGCAAGAATGATTTCAGTCTATGGCGAATGAAAATGAGGGCTTTCTTGGTTCATCAAGGAATCGAGGATGCTCTAGCTGGTGAAGCGAAATTGCCAGCAACACTTCCTGACAAGGAGAAGAAGGAGATGCTCAACAAGGCTCACAGTGCTTTGATATTGTCTCTGGGTGATAAAGTCCTCAGAGAAGTATCGAAGGAGACGACGGCGGCAGCCATTTGGCTCAAATTGGAGAACCTGTACATGACCAAATCTTTGGCCAACAGGTTATATTTGAAACAAAAGTTGTATACCATCAAGATGGCTGCCGGTAAATCGGTGGAAGATCATTTAGATGATTTCAACAAGATCATTCTTGATCTTGAGAATATTGACATCAAGGTTGATGATGAAGATAAGGCCTTGTTGTTGCTTAGATCTTTACCTAGTGAGTATGACATTCTCTCCGATACACTCATCTATGGCAAGGACACACTGTCATTAGAAGAGGTTCAAACGGCACTGTTTTCAAAAGAATTGAAAAGAAAGTTTGAAGCCAGGGAGGAACGCAATGTTGAAGGATTGTATACAAGAAGCAGAACCGAGAAGAAGGAGTTTAAGGGCAAGAAAGAATCAAGATCCAAGTCAATGGAGGGAAAGAAGAAGAAGTGCTTCATCTGTGAAAGTGAAGAGCACTTGAAAAAGGAGTGCCCTGATAACAGAAAGAAAAAGAAGCAGGGAGATAAAAAGGGCCACAATGGTGATGCAGATTTTGTCTCTGATGGGTATGAAAGTGCTGAGGTCATGTGTGTTTCAGAAGAAAAAGGCAATTCTGAATAGGTTTTAGATTCTGGTTGTACATTCCATATGTGCCCAAACAAGGAGTGGTTTATTTCCTACAATGAAAGCCATGGTGGAAGGGTGCTGTTAGGAAATAATAAATCTTGTAAGGTGATCGGTATTGGTGACATAAAGATGAAGATGGATGATGGCTCGATAAGAATCTTGCAGAAGGTGAGACATGTTCCTGAATTGAAAAGGAACTTGATTTCCATTGGAATGCTTGACAAACAAGGTTTTGTATGCAAAGTGGAAGGTGGTGTCTTGAAAATCACGAACGGGTCAATGGTTCTAATGAAGGGAAGGCTGGAACATGGCTTGTATTTCCTTCAAGGGAGCACACTGGTTGGTAATGCAGCTGCTGTTTCTGAAGCTGGAATCTCTCAAGCAAGTCTCTGGCACAAGAGGCTTGGGCATGTTAGTGAGGGAGGGCTGAAAGAATTGAGCAAGCAGAGACTTTTGTGAGCATTGCATCTATGGAAAGGCAAAGAGGTTGAAATTTGCCACTGCTGTTCACAACACAAAAGGGACTCTTGACTACATTCATAGTGATTTGTGGGGGCCATCAAGAGTTCCATCACACAAGGGTGCAAGGTATTTCTTATCCTTCATTGATGACTTCTCTAGGAAGGTGTGGATTTATGTTCTTAAGAATAAGAATAAATCTTTTGCAAAATTTAAAGAATGGAAGGCTTTGGTTGAAACTCAAACAAGTAGAAAGATAAAAAGGCTTAGAACTGATAACGGTTTGGAGTTTTGCTCTGAAGAATTTGACAAATTTTGCAAAGATAATGGCATTGTAAGGCATAGGACAGTTAGAGGTACACCTCAACAAAATGGGCTTGCAGAAAGAATGAACAGGACAGTTATGGAGAGGGGTAGATGCTTATTGTCTAATGCTAACTGTTCTGCACATTTTTGGGCTGAAGCTGTGATGATTGTGTCCTATTTGATAAATAGATGTCCTTCCACTGCTATAAATATGAAGACACCAGAGGAGATGTGGTCGGGTCACCCTCCAAGTCTTGAAAATCTTAGGGTTTTTGGGTTGTAGCTTATGCACACATAAATCAAGGCAAACTTGAACCAAAGGCCTTGAAATGCATGTTCCTTGGATATCCTACAGGAGTGAAAGGTTTCAGATTATGGTGCACAGATAAAGGGCAGCCTCAAGTATTGATCAGCAGGGATGTTGTTTTTAGAGAAACAGAAATGTTCTACTCAAAATTGGACTCAAATCATCATCAACATGACTTGGTTGATGGTGAGATGGTTCAATTGGAGGTGGAGCATGTTCCAGGATCAATTAATCAGGAGCCAAATGCAGAATCTGAGGCAGAACAGCATGCATTTGCTGAAGACAGTGAAGACAACACTCATCAGGATCAGTAGGTTCAACAGGATTATCTGCTAGCAAGGGACAGAGATAGAAGGACAATCACCAAACCTGTGAGGTATGGCTATGCTGATATGGTAGCCTTTGCTCTCAATGCTGCAAAAGAAATTGAGAATGATGAGCCTAGTAGTTAGAAAGAAGCAGTGAATAGCAAGCAATCTAAAAATTGGATTGAAGCTATGAATGAGGAATTGAGTTCTTTGCATAAAAATGACACTTGGGAGCTAGTTGAACAACCAAAAGGGAAGAAGTTAGTTAGCTGCAAGTGGTTGTTCAAGCTGAAGGAAGGGATTCCAGGGGTTGAGAAGCCTAGATTCAAAGCTAGGTTGGTGGCAAGGGGGTTCACACAAAGGGAGGGCATTGATTACACTGAGGTTTTCTCTCCAGTTGTGAAGCACTCATCTATTCGAATGGTGTTAGCCTTGGTTGAACAAGAGAACATGGAATTGGAGCAGCTTGATGTCAAGACAACATTCCTACATGGAAAGCTTGAAGAGCAAATCCTTATGACTCAACCAGAAGGTTTTGTGAAAAGGGGTGAGGAAGATAAGGTGTGTCTACTCAAAAGGTCCCTCTATGGCCTAAAACAATCCTCTAGGCAATGGTACAAAAGGTTTGATACCTTCATCTTAGAAAATGGTTTTGGTAGATGCAAACATGATGATTGTGTTTACTTGAAGGAAATTAGAGATGGTGCTGTCATCTACTTGCTCCTTTATGTAGATGATATGCTAATTGCTTGTAGTAGCAAAGAAGATATAGAAAAGGTTAAGAGGCTACTGAAAGGTGAATTTGAGATGAAAAATATGGGGGCTGCTAGCAGAATTCTTGGTATGCAGATTGTGAGGGATAGGTCCAAGGGAATTGTCTTCATAAACCAGAAGAATTACCTGCAGAAAGTATTGAAAAGGTTCAATATGGATCAGTCCAAGGCAGTGACCACGCCCGTGGCTCAACATTTCAGGTTGTCCCACCAAGATTCACCTAAAACTGATGAGGAAGTTGCCTATATGCAGAAGGTACCATATGCAAATGCAGTAGGTAGTCTCATGTACTCTATGATATGCACACGGCCTGATTTGGCTTATGCCATGAGTGTGGTTAGTAGATACATGGGAAAGCCTGGGAAGTTGCATTGGGAAGCCATGAAATGGATCTTTAGATATGTGAAAGGGACTTCTGAGGTTGGTTTGCTGTATGCAAGGCACAAGAGCAGTGCTGCTGTCACTGGTTTTGTGGACTCGGATTATGCTGGCTGTTTGGATACTAGAAGATCATTGACAGGCTATGTGTTTCAGTTTTGTGGCAACACTGTTAGTTGGAAATGCAATCTTCAACATGTTGTCTCATTATCCACAACTAAGGCCGAATTCATTGCTTTAACTGAAGCAATTAAGGAGGCAATTTGGATGAACGGAATGGCAACAAGTTTGAAGGCAGAAAAGGCAGCTCCAAAAGTGTTCTGTGATAGTCAAAGTGGGATTCATTTAGCAAAGAATTCCATGTATCATGAGAGAACTAAGCATATAGATGTCAAATTGCACTTTGTGAGAAAAATAATTGCAAAAGGAGAGGTGCTTCTAGAGAAAATCAGAACTAATGATAATCCAGCTGATGCCCTGACCAAAGCATTGACAGGGTCGAAATTCAAGCATTGTTTGGTGCTTCTACAGGTTATGCAGGCTGCAGATTTTGCAGAAAAAACAGGTTGTGTTACATAGTGTCAAGCCAAGGTGGAGAATTGTTACTTGTGGCTTGGATCTCTATGGGGTGTGTGTTAGTAATATAGGGGGTATATTCTGTTATTGCCTTATAACAGAATTGAACCCGAGTGTGTTAGAAAGTAGTTGATTTGTTAGTTGATAAGTGATGTAAGTGTAGTCTATATAAGGCTTGTAATCGATACACTAATCAATGAAATAACAGAATCATTCACACAAAATACTCTCTTCTAAAATCTCTCTATTCTCTCTTTCATTTCTCTAGAGTTCTTGCTGTGCTGCAGATCAAGTTTGCAGGTGCTGTTTTAATAACACAACAAAACAATTAACTTAAGGGACCAAAAATGTAATTTTGCCAAAAATTAAATAATGGGGGATGAAAAGTAAATGCCAAATGTTTTTATTCTTGATCTAATAAAGTGCATAGAGACCTTAAACTATTTTATCAAATCAATGGTGAAAATATCCTTACTTACTTACTATAGAGTCAATCTCATTTAAGAGGAGCTTTTTTCATACCCAAATAAATATCTTAACCCGAACCATTTGGTGGTTCCCTTAATATTTTCGTAGGCCAAAATATATGATTCGACCTTTATTTTTATGTGTAAGTTTATATCCATTTGCCCTAATCGATATATTTTCACAGGTTAAATTTAAATTTCATGTGTGGCTTAAGTCATTTATAGTTCACTTTTGTTTCACCCCCAATTTTTTGTATTGAAAAGGAAACAAAACAAAAACTAGAAAATAACACCATGGGTACTACATCCCATGACATCCTCCGGAAGGCATAAATCCAACGAAGAAGGAGCCCTATCTAACATGGTTGATTGAAAAGATCCTAAGTGACCCATGTTCACTAAAAGATCAGCGCAACGATTTGCTTTGCGGTAAGTGATTTGTGAACCAAACTCCAGCCAGGAAGACGAAGGAGACTCATTTTGAAATTTTGAATAGAACCAAATATATCATTTATTACATTGATTCTGTATCATATTTATCCGAAAATATCTCAAAAAGAAATAACTAAACCCCAATTTCCAGGCTATGTTTGAAGTGCCGTGATCTTTTTACCTATGGCATAATATCCTAAGCGCATTTAAGCGTTTCTCAAACTTAAAATTGGTTGGTTGTTATTATTCTATCAGTTATAAAGATGATTGGGTACCTCTATTTTTTCTTGTCACTCTAAAGCTTCCTCCAACAACAGCAAATTTACTACGTACATGTATGATATTTGGTGCTGGTTGAAAGATAAGCAATAACTTTTCCAAAGCAGTTACAAGAAGTTGGTCTCATTTAACTTCTGTAAATTAAAATGTGTTTTTGAAATGGTTTGGCCCTTGCAAGAAACATAATCATTTAGAATAGTTTTGATTTCAAAAAGCCCAACCAGGAATCTCCTATCCAATGAAATACCATAAAAGCCCTATCTTCCAGCCATGTCAGCACACTATCTAGATGAAAAGAAATGAGTGGTTCTGCCTGCAGCTTCAAACTGTGGGAAGAGCATCTCCACACTCATTTGCAAAATTATCAAACACTATTGACACTAATATGCCAAGAAAAATTAGAATCAGATAAAATATATCAATAACTTAAGCTATATTCTATTCCTGGTGGACTAAGAGTCCCTCATAGGACAGTAAATTATAGTCTAAAAAGGGTTCAGAAGCAAATAGCAATGGCCTCAACCTCCTCCTCCACTCTCACTATATCCTCTTCTTCCACCCTTGTTGATGCCAAGGCTCCAAGACAGTCACCAGCTTCTTCCCCACAATGTGTGAACCTTCCCACCCTTCCCCCTCCCCCTGTGCAGTCTCAGAATCGTCCATGGAAGACCACTGCTTATTGTAAGTCAGTCACACTAGACTGCACAGACAATTCAATACCCTTTGTATTTCATGCCTCATGAATCACAAATATTACTTAAAAAATATAGTTACATGATTCTAGGACTTAGCCTTAGCCTTATTTGTATTTCAAATATGCTTTTAATCTTATGATTATATTGTTTAATCTCTTTGCTTATATAATCAACACTTTGGACTAAACTTTCATTGAGTTCAACTAGCCTTAATTCAAAACACCTTCAAGGAGAAGGTAATATTGTAGGTTGATGATTACAGGTCGCAAGATTGCTCGGAATGTTATGGTAATGGCCACAGGAGAGGCTCCAGCTGAAGTTGCCACAACTGAGCTGCCAGAGTTTGTCAAGACTATTCAAGATGCTGTAAGAATATCTAATTCTTTTAAGTAATGTATCTCAGATGGTTAAAATGGAGCTTTTATCAGTGTTTCTGACATAAATTTGCTGATGTTGGCTGCATAGTGGGACAAAATTGAAGATAAATATGCTGTGAGTTCACTAGCTGTTGCTGGTGTGGTTGCATTGTATGGCTCAACTGGGTTAATCTCAGTAGGTTATTTAAATGCTCAATTTGCATTCTTTGATTATCATTTCCCACTAATTATTATTATTAGTTATAACTGCTTTTAGTTCAAATGATAATTCTTTATGTTAATATATTTGATTGAAAGTTGTCCTAAGCAATGACTATAACTTGTAACAGGCAATTGATAGGCTTCCTTTGATTCCTGGGGTTCTTGAGCTTGTAGGCATTGGCTACAGTGGGGTAAGTCAAATATACTTAATTGCTAGCACCAGTTATACCATTTATGCTCATAACATATGGATAGGAACCTAGAGTCTTGCTTCATTATATTTTTTCTCCTTTTGGTTTCTACTATGCCCTATTTCTTTTATAACAGTGACTTGGGTGAAAGTTAATCTGGTTTAACAAATGAATCATGCACTTTAACTCACTTAACCAGGATGTGACATGATTCAATGAAACCAAGGGAAAATACTCAATTGGGGCAATTATATTAGCCAGAGAAAACACCCCAAGCTACTCCCTAGAATGAAAACCACAAAAGACAGAATAGCCAAAAATAGAGAACTGGTTTTACAATTGGAAATGCACAGAAGTGGTTAGCTTGGGGGGAAAAACTAGTAATCCTGGATTTCCTCTTTGGGAAAACCTATTATTCATTTCCTGTCTTGTCTTGCAGTGGTTTGCTTACAAGAACCTAATTTTCAAGCCAGACCGGTAAGCCCAATTTCTCTTGAATAATGTACTACAATTTAGTTCAATGGAATGTTTTTCAAAAAATTTCCCATCAGTATAAGTTTTTTCTTTTAACCTTTTTAATGGAATAACAGGGAAGCTTTAGTACGGAAAATTAAAGAAACATACAGTGAAATAATTGGGAGCAGCTAAGCGAGTGAGGAATTACTGAGATGCTGTTGACATGAAAGAGTTTTATCTTGCAGCATTCTGTTGAAGATGTCACCATGCGCCTCATTTTGTTGCCATAAGTTTCTGACCCTACTTTATTTCATCCCATGTAACACTTCTATATATATTAATCCACTTTAAGACAATCTCATTTTCTCAGTTATCCTTAGAGGTTGCAAAGTGAAAAAAAAAATACTTAATGAACTTTTTAGTCCTGCAAATAGAAGCTCTTTTCATTTTAGTCTCAACAAACTTTTTTTTGTTAGGTTTTGGTATTGATATATTTAAAAATTTAGGAAAATATCACTCGCGTCAGGATGTGTCCATTAAGTGCTATGTGGCTCACATGACATTGAAAAATAAAATTTTAGTACAGGTGGCAGTATCGATTTGAGGGAGGGAACCTCTAACTTTTTGATGTCAAAATCACCTGACTTTGTTTCTATCTCTCTCTCTTTTATTATTATACTCTCATCCCTTAGCCAACAAAATCATGAATACTCTGGTTTAACCTGGAAGTTTGAATTGTTTTTTTATGGGTTCTGTAACTAGGTCAGTTATACACCTTACTAAAAGAAAAAACTCAGCTATACGAGATATGGAAATCCCAACAGCATCGCCACAAATAATAATAGTTAGTCACAATCAAAGGAGGGTGAGAGATAACCCAAAAGTCAAGATGTGCTTGTGCATGCATGCGAGTTATTAATTATTTGGGAAATAGTGTAAATGAAGAGAAAGGTTCAAATACCCACATTTCATGGTATTAAAAAAGAACGTGATTCTTGCCAATCAAATTCTTTACATTATTTTTACACCGACTAACTATAACAATTACTCCATTATTGAGAGTGTATAGATTAGTTATCTAATACACCTTCTTAAGTCTTAACTAATAATCAAGTCATCCTTAACTAATATATAAAAATAAAGACAGAGCAATATGCTAGTATATGTGTGTCTACTTGAACAACTCCATAACCCAGAAGCCAGAGACGCAACCTACGAATCTGATACCACTGAATCCAGATCCTGTTGCTAGTTGCATGAATTCATGTTGGGTTCGCTCTTTCCCTCCTGGGTTTTGAGTCATCATTAAGATGTCAGCTTGGAAAGCAGTTCTGGCTGTAGCTGTACTCTCAGGCATAACCGGAAGAATTGCGTCCACAACAATCACTTTTCCATCATCAGGAATAGCCTTATGGCAATTCTTCAACAGCTTCAAGCAGTGTTCATCACTCCAGTCGTGAAGTATCCACTGAGAAATTTGTCCAGAAAAGCTATCATATCAATAAATCAAATATTATTTGATTCCCTAATTACTGACTACTTTTTTTTGTGTGTTCCGATCCATATATAGCCCAACACTAATTTTAATTATTACATTTAATATTCCATTATACCTACTTTAGTTTATAGTTTTAAATAAAATATTTGTTCATGTCACTTCTAAAGTCCTAATACCGAGTTCTTATTCCTAAAATACAAGAGTCAAAGAGGACAAAAGTCGAAAGTTTGACTGGTTTTTGTTTATTGTTTTTTATTAAAGCCAAAAGAGACTGAAATGTATTTGAGCTAATAATGGGAATTTTAAACATTTTAGAAGGATAGTTGCTGCAAAAGGTTGAACCCACCTTCATAAAAATGGCATCTCCGTTAGGAACACTCCCAAACATATCTCCTCCCACATGCTCCACGCCTGCAACATTAATATAATTCACAATTTTAAAGCACGTGATATTAAAATTTTGTGAAGGCTTGTTTTGGATTAGAATTTGCAACAAATAAGTTAAATGACGATCGATCAGATCATACATACCGGCATAGGTAGGGGCATGTTCTATGACGTGAGGCAAGTCAAAGTTAATACCCTGGAGATGAGGATATTTGGAATTGATCAGCTTGAGATTGATCCCAAGACCACCACCAACATCCACCAGTTTATTGATGTGCTCAAAACCTTCATAGAACTCAAGAACCCTCTTCATAACTATAGTGGTACAGTTGACCATAGCTTTGTTAAAAACATCATTGAACCTGGGATCCACGCTTGGATACTCAAATGCATGCATGCCATAAACCCTGTTGAATGGTATACCTCCTTCCAGGATTGCTCCTTTCAGTTCGGTCCTATATATGTCAATGCAAATCATTCCTTCATCATTCACATAAACACTTATTTATTTTAATTAAGAAGACATGAATAATGAATCTTGACCATTGAATTTTAATTGAATAATCAAGATTAAGAGATATTTTTATATGTAATTGATATATTTCGTGAATAATTAAAAAAATCACATAATAAAAACTAATGACATTTTAGTTACTTATTAGTAAAAAAATATTAAATATTATAAAAAATAAAGTAAAACACCTTTAAATTTTTCTGATTAATAAGCATATTAATTATCATCATCCTCTAAAAGTTTAATTAAACTGACCAGCTTTCCATGAAGACCTTGTCCAAAGGTAAGTTCAAGGTGGGTCCAAATGACACACCATCAGCATCAGTCACAAAATATTTGGAGGCAGGGGTGAGACTATATAGCCTGATCTGAGGGGACGCAAGCCCCCCTTGTTGATCATGATCTGCAGCAAGGGAGCAATACAGCATAGAGTGACTAGCCAACAGCCTCAGAACACGATCCAGCATTGTGGGTGCTTCAGGGTTCTTGCTACCAATCTGTGCTGCAATGTCCTCTGCAGAGAGCTTGACACCTTCACCGGCTTTGGCTAAGATGTCGAAGATGCCAAGCTCAATTGCAGACCGAACTGCCAGTGGAACCACCACAGAACTCATCAACTTCAGAGCAAAAACAATGCCATCTTCTTCTAATTCATGGACATGCTTTGCTTCACCGTTATTGATTTCTAATAATGAAGGAGCCATAATAAGGATATGGAGAGAGAGAGAGAGAGAGAGAGAGAGGAGCTAGAAGATGTTCTGTATTACGAATTGAAGCTGGTTTTAGTCCATGAAGTGTGTGTATTTATAAGGGGAGGTCTTAGTTGGGACCTCTTGTAGAAGTTATCTAAGGTTACGTTTGTGAGTTTTAAAAATAAGGGTAGAACGTGTCTCGTAACAATGGAATAAAAGAAATAGGGTAAAGTAATAATCGGATCGTTATATGTAACACGGATTCTTCATTAATCCCTATACGTAAAAAATTTGAAAATGAGTCCAACATTAACAAATTTAATCCCTATATGTGTAAACGTTAGCAAATTCGTCCCTATCATCAGCAAATTAGTCCTTATACACGACATAAATTTTTAATTTGGTCTCTAAATCTGGAAAAAAAAATTAAATCGGTCATTATATATGCAATCGATAATAATTTTGTCCCTGCCGTCTATCTAGGAGCTCGGACCCAACTAGAGATTTTTTTCGTATTGAATATTTTCTATATATTATATCAATCTAGTTTTTCTATTGAGAGTAAAAGTTGTATAATTTGATCCGTAAATGATTTTATATTCTGAAATTATCCAAGTTGACTCTGAAGGAAAGAAATAGATTGATATAATATATGAAAAATAATTAATACGAAAAGAATTTTTAGTTGGGTTCGAGCTCTTTGGTAGACGATAGGGACAAAATTATTATCGATTGCACATACAAAAACCAATTTAATTTTTTTTTTTCAGATTTAGGGACCAAATCAAAAATTTGTGTCACGTATAAGGACTAATTTGCTGGCGGCAGAGACGAAATTGCTAACGTTTGGACATGTAGGGACCAAATTTGATAACGTTTACATATGTAGGGACTCATTTCTAATTTTTTTTACGTATAAGGACTAAATGAAGAATCTGTATACGTATAGGGATCAAATTATTACTTTAACCAAAGAAATAATAATATTCTCCTTCCATTTTTCTTTATATCATTTTTATATCTATTTTATAATTATTAATTAAATTATTTTTGATTTGAAAACAAAAATGAATAGATGATAAATGGTTCGAATTTAACTGTAAAGGAATGGTGAGATTAAAAAAAATGACTAGGTCAACATTTTCCTAAAAAAACCATATCACTCAGTTATTTGATAATTGGATTAGGTTGATTTAAAATGAGTTTGAATGTAAATTGAACAAACTACTATAAGTTTATCCACACTTGATTAGTAAATGTGTCTTGAGATATCAACCCACTTTAACTAATTAAAAGTGAATATATTATTTTTCACTTTACACTCAAACTCACTTTAGAGATCCAAGCATAAGACAGTCCAAGCTCTAACTTTAGGTCCACCAGAAAAAAAAACTTATATTTACTATTAATATTTATAAAAATTTCATCATTAATTAGGTGGTCTGTGTTAATCGGCGTGCGCTTTTTCCCTGAAGAATGGGATTCGATCTCTGCTCGAGCAAAAGTCACATTCATTTTTGTTAGGCCCTTGATTTTTCTATTACTTTCTCTCACTTAAAAAGGTCTCACATCAAAACTCGCATGCTTTAAAAAGATTTTACCTTAAAGTTCACTTTAGGCCTAAAAATAAGTTGGGCCAGCCTTATTTTTTTCTTTCCTATAGTTTAATCGGTTTAATAAAAGAAGAAAGTGCAATATTCAAGTGATTCCTTTTATACTCTAAAAATTTGGGAGGACAAAAGTGGAAGACTTAATTAGGTGGTAAGAAAGAGCATAAGAATTTTCTATCTCATTTTGGTGTATCACATCATGTCCCAACAAATAATATTGTGTCATTTATTCTACTATTTTGATATTAAATAAAATTTTAACTTATATGGTAAGATATTATTAATTGAGATATGATGTGATATATTGAAATGAGACAAGAGATCCTCATCGATGAAAGAGACCCTCCACCCTCCCTTATAGCTCAAATTCATAGTCAGAGAGAGCAACAGTTGAAGATCAAAGGAGAAAATAATGTACAAGTATTTGAGATAAATAGTATAATAAGTGTTGAATTATAGGAAAAAGAGACATAGGAGTCGGAATGATAATTCTCAAACACATTATTGTGAGATTTTCTTATATCATTCCTTCCCGCTCCTTCCCTTGTTAATTTGTTATCTTTTCAAGTATTTCTTATATGCTGATGTGCATTCCATTTTTGTGCCTGAGTGTTATTTTTGTATAAGAATAAAATAATCACTTGAGAAAGTAAGGTTATATATATATATATATATATATATATATATATATATATATATATATATATACAATAATGTTTTTAAAGAAGATGTGATCTTAATTTTTATGAAAATTATTTTGATATTATTTAATATGTAAAATGAGACGATTTTTGAAAAATTATTAAATATCAAATATTGTCTTTGATTCAAGCATAAATATAAAGATTCTTAAAAATATTATCTAACACAGTTAAAAATATTTAATGTCACCAATGTATGTTTGGTCTAAGTAGAAAGGAATTGCATCCTTTAAAAATGTGATCCTGAGCTCAATCCTTGAATTGGATCATATATATGAAAAAAATGCTATTGGTAGAAGAATCTGTTTAGGCACACCGGATAAATTAGCCTCTCTCGATATTTTTTTTTCTAGAGTCAATTAAGCTTGAGTTATTGGGCATTGGTTATAGTTATTTCGCCCAATAACAAAGTCACCTTACCTACCACTCAGAGTCATGTCTTTGAGTTTGACAATATATATATATATATATGTGTGGCCATTAGTTTAATGTCCACATTAAATAAGTAAAGATCTTTTCTATTTTTTAAAAAAATGGAGGACTCCATTATTATAGTTTTAGATGTATAAAGTATATATATTTTCAAAATGAGTGAGGTTTATTAGGCTTTTATATGCTTTATATACTCAAAACTATAATAATGGAGCTTTCCATTTCTCTTCCATTTCTTTTGAGAAATGGAGAGAATCTCTACTCACAATGAAGTGATGAAGTGCATATTTTGTTAACCATGGGTATTTATGATAAAAGCTTTTATAATTTTAATTATATATTTTTATATTATTACAAAATGGATCATGCTAACGAACGTCTTAAGGATATTGATTAAGGAATAAAAAAACAAATTTTCATTGGAAACGGGCCTAGCCCTAGGGGTAAGACAATGAAGCAAGGGCTTTAGGCCTCGAAAAAAAAAAATTTTACTACATATTTTTTTTAAAAAAAAATGTTAAACTGAAAGAAGAGTAAATTATGCACGTACGTTGCTTTGACGGTTCAGTTCAGTATCCTCTATTGATGGATTAGATTTATTTATAGAACTAAAAATTTTAAGAAAAATTATACAAGTGAAAAATGATACACTAAATGACATACTTAATTATATAAGAAAACTTGATTCTTTTCCAAATGCATATATTGCTTATAGAATAATGTTAACGATTCCCGCAATTGTTGCTTCGGCATAAAGAAATTGTTCAAAATTAAAATTAATAAAATCTTATCTAAGATCAATAATGTCTCAACAAAGATTAAATGGATTGGCTTTATTATCGATTGAAAAAGAAATTTTATATGAAATCGATTATGATAATATAATAAATTATTTTGTATCCCAAAAACCACGAAAAATAAACTTTAAATAAAAATATATTAATTTTAAAAAAACATTTTTATTTGCTTTAAAAAGGTCTCCGTAGAGTTCTCTTTAGGCCTCACCAAGTGTTGGGCCGGTTCTGATTGAAAATATAGGTATATCACTTCTTCAAATATTAAGTACATCAATTTTCAATAAAAACTTTCCTTTCGTGCTTCCTTAAGGACACTCTTTAGCATCTCCTTAAAATATTAATTTTATAATAATTGTTTTAAAAATCAAGTACAATAATATAAACTAATTATCAGTATAAAAATATTTACATTCACATAACTCAAAAATTAAACTCTTAATATTCTACTTCACCAAAAAAAAAACATACTTGGCCAAAAAAAAATTCTTAATATAGTGGCTTTCTAAAAGGAAAAATCTAAGGTGCCCTTTAAGTATTATATCCTTATCTAGGTGATCTAATCAGATTGTGAGAATTTAATATAATATAATATTGATATGACTATTTAATTAAGATGACGCATTCTAATTAAAAATAGAATAATCAAACATTTTATTTTTCAATGATACGGTACCAATCCCCTTTCAATTAAATTACCTTTCACCATATTCAAAATTGTGTTTGGTTTGCACACCGACGGTTGCGGAATCGATTTTGATATTTAGATTGACAGCACTAACTGTTGACCTCACATTGCAAAATTATTCTCAAATTTCCCAACCTACCGAAAGTGAAACTAACAGATTGATGTAATTGTGACTAGTGCCCAACATATTTCTAGAAAATGGTATAGAAGGGTTTTTTAGTAATCTTATATTAAAAAGGTTTAATTTTTTTTGGTCAAAAAAATAATTAACCTTTGAAATATCATCCTCATATACAATTAATTCAACTAATAAAGTAACAAGAAAATTAATTAATTTAAAATTAATTCAACTAATAAGTTTTGGTAGAACTAACACGTTTATAGGAAAGTATTAAATTTTGATCAGGGTAAACAATTTATGTCATCAATAGATAAAAGAGTGTTTCATTATAGTAATAATATTTAAAAAATTGTCTATGAACCCTCCACTTAAAGATAAAAAACAATTTGTTTATAATAAAAATATCTGAGACATTGTACAAAATGTGACATTAAATCAACTCACAAAAATTGTGACATACTCAACTTTCGGGGCTCTATTAGTAATAGTTTGTAATTGATAAACGTGAGTTATTGATTTCAAATTTATTTTTGTAATTTTTTTTATAATGTTTGGTTTCTAGTTGGAAGAATTAATTTTGGGATCAAACGTGGGTTTGGGTGGAAGTAAGAATTTATTGCTTTTGAGTTTGTAAAAACTTAGTTTGAGTTTTTCAATTATTATTTTTATCATACTATCCTTAAAAATTAATCATTTTTCATACTTATTTAAAAATTGAGACACATTTTGATAACTAAGCATTCAAAACTCAGTTTGAATGGTACAATCCAAACAACATTCATTGTATCAAAATTACTTTTAACAATAAAGCATCCAAATATAAATCAATTATTATCAACTCACTTTTAATCAAAACTCAGTTCATCAAAACTCGATTTTAGAAATGTTAAATCAAACTCAGTTAATTATGTATGTGCTAGGAATTTCTAGCTTGCTTGAGTAATGACTAGTTCATGAAAATGTCTTTCCTCTTGTCATTGGGGATCAAAAAATGACTTGCTTGTAAGATTGCATTTTCAAAACCTTTAGTAAAAAGATCACATTCTATCCCAGGGTTATATGGAGAGAAAGATTCCCCATGTTCTTCGGTTCTTCCCAACTCAGGGAATAAATAATTGAGCAGGTCTGACTATGCACGAAGAATGACTTCGACCATTAATTAGTTAAACTTCACGCATACGTTGATGAGGTTAATCCAATCGAACATTAGCTCCGCAAAGCACGAGCTACTTCCTTTCCACTTTCTATGAATTTTGAGAGAGTGGTCTTTGTCTCAACCTTTCTTGATTTCAAGCAGTGCCTATTTACGGCCAATTTCAAGGGATGAATAAGCCTCAACGTACCAAACAAATTCATGATCAGATTTAATTTTAATGCACGATCAGAGGAAATTTTTTTACACTGCCATTCATGTTAAAAAATAAAGTCTCACATAAAATAAAATAAATACAATTGAAGTATATATAAGTTATGAAGCTTGAGTCTAAATTATCTAAATTTTTTGAATAACAAAGTAACTCTCTAACTTTTTATACAAATCAAGTTATTCCCTCAATTGGGTCCAATCTTAAATGTTAATAATCCCATCATATTCATTAAAAATATTTGGCATTATAATTACTTCAAAAGTAACATATATAATAATATATAATTTTTTGATGATGTAAAAGATTTTACATCATATTAAATCCTTATACTTTATTTACATGAAACTTTGACTAACAAATACATAATTATGTGCAAAATTATTGTATTACATATTTAAAAAACCAAACTCAGTAGTGGTTGGTCACATTAGAGAAGTAGATTGCAACCCCAAATAAATCTTAACAACAAGGCACAACACTTTGGTAGATAATTGGGTTTAACGTTGTTAGAGGTTTGAATCTTATCGTATGTATGAAAAAACTTTATTGAGAGAGACAAAACTCACTTCGATAATCTCTACGGTCCGAAAAGAATTAGCCTTCGACTATCACTCGAGACATATCTTGGTAGACACTAAAAAAATTGAACTTTAAGTCATCACTTTGAATAAGACTTTACTTAACTATCTTTACCTAAAATTGCCATAGCAATTAATAACAAAATATATGCAAAAGTATGTAAAAAGTTGCATTTTGTTTTTTGTTCGGAACCCACCATAATTAGGATCTTTGGCTTCCCAGTGGGTCCATCAGGGTGTCCACAACTGCGACCATTTGGGTCAGCTATGGGACTAATCCCCGGTTCGGCAACGACAGACGTCCGATTTTTTACACACGAGGTTGGGCTGCCTCCCAACCGAACGACTCCAGGAATCCAACTTGCGTCCTTTTCCTTGAGGGAGAGTCACGTTACCAACTCTTCCAACACTATGTTGATAAAAAAAATTGCATTCTTATTACACTATGGATTTAATTGGTATGTACTATCAATATAAAGATTTTTTATATAGTCAACCAATTATAAATTGTCACATACGCTAAATTGTTTGACTTTTATCCTAACTATCTTAAGAGTCACACATATCATAATTTTTGATTGGTTGACAATATAAAAAACTTTACACTGTGGCAATATATAAAAATTAAACTATTAAACTAATGAGTATAAATATATTATATGCCTAGTTTCTAGTTTCTGAGTTCCTCGTGCACTGACCAAGAAATATTTTCTAAATCAGCGACTAAGAAATTTGAACTTTGGGAGTAGTTAGATTTGGCTGTTTTGAAAGATTTTGAGCTAGTTATATTATTTTTTTAAAAAGTAATGACATTCATACTTACATTAACTTGAAATAAAATTATTTTTGAAAGAATTGATATTAAAAAAATTAATTTTAAAGAAGTTGAGAATAAATTAAAAAAAATTGATTTATGTTTAATAATTGATATTTTAAATGTAAGTTTAGAAGAATTAACTTTATATGGATAATAAAATAAAACTATTTTTGGGGGTGTAAATATAAAAAAAAATTGTGAGACACACATCTATAACTAATTCTTCTCAATGAAAAAAAATTAGAAATTCTTGTTTTTCTTAAAATTAATTCTTTCACTCCAAAATTGATTTTATTGGATATACTTGTACATCCAAACACTCCAATTATTATAACAACGGGGCTATCCAAATTCAGACTGCATTTTTAAAAAAAATCGCAAAGTTAGAGTGTATTTTCTTTTTCTTTTTTTTTGGTGAACGTTAGAGTGTATTTTCTTTTTTTGTGCTACGTTAGAGTGTATTTTCAATTCTTAAAAAATCTGACTCAAAATTTTCATGTTATTTTTTACGAGCGGGGTTTTTTTTTTATTGCAAAACTATTTGTACTAATCCACTTCATTGATTGGATCAAAGATATAAGACATTCGTTTCAAAATTAGGAAAATGAGTACACACCTTCATACTTTTATTAAGTGTGTAATACTGGATTAATCATTAAAGATATTTGAGAAAATCTAAGATTAATTCAACGATACACAATTAATAAATGCGTGAATATATATTTTATTGAATGTAGGTATTCAGATTCCAGAATTAGAGATAGGCAAATAATATCTTTTGCAATTTATCATAAAAAAAGAATGACATAGATGGAATTCGAATTGATGATTGGATGTCTACTCGCACATTATACACTTGTTTACCCGTTTCAACTACTTGATCTCTTGATTTTTTTTTTTTAGTGAAGTTATTACTATTTTTAATTGTTAATTTATATTTTTTAAATTACTTCTAATTATTTTCTTAAGTAACCATCAATTATTTAATTTTTTATTTAAATGAATTTTAATTGTTATACTAATTTATTTTTCATTTAAATTTATTAAAATAAAAATATGTAACAGAGAGCACTAAACATTGACCTACTCACCTACCAATGTAAACCAACCTACTACAGATGCTAATTCGCTTATATGTCGATTTCAGTTTGTTGTTGTATTATCGGACTAAACTCTGACAAATAGGTATTATAATAATAAAATCTCTATACTTGGTACAATTAGTATATATTCACTCTCTCTTTAGGGGGTGTTCGCGGATCGGTTCGGTTCGATTTTGAGTATAAAAATCATCCGATCCAAAGAGTAAAATATCATGCGGTTCGGTTCGGTTCGGTTTGCTTCTTCAAAAAAATCCGAACCGATCCGATCCAATTAAATGCGGTTTGGATCGGTTCGGTTAGTTCGGTTTGGTAAAAATAAACATGGTCAATTAAATGTGGTTTGCCCTCTTTCAACTCTTTTAATTTATTTCATACTACAAGGGCACAAAGCCATAAATCAAGCAAACAGTGCGTCTTTTGTTGAAGATAATAATCTTACTACTTAGACAAATATTTGTACATACAAACACGTTCTATATCAAGCAATAAGTATTTCAGAAAAACTGAATTCTATATATTTGATTCTTTTGAAAATGAAAAGTTACTAAGTTACACCTAAAGAGTAAAGATGGTCCAAAAAGAAAGTTTTAGACTACAGTGAGTGACCAGTGATATGTCGTGTGCGTGGGTAGTAAACGTAAAGCGCAATGTTATATTACATGAATCGGTTCGGTTGCGGTTCGGTTCGGTTTCAGAAAAGCAAACCGCGAACCGAACCGAACCGATCGGTTCTCATCAAATATCATCCAAAAAAATCCAAACCAAGTCGGTTTTTATCGATTTTCGGTTAATTTGGATCGGTTTGCGGTTTTGTAGCGGTTCGGTTTGGATCTGAACACCCCTATGTCTTATTTTACTTGTCCCATTTTATTATGACACCTCTTAAGAAAATGATTAAGTTTACTAATTTTTATAATAAAATGACACTCTTTAACTAAAATATCCCTATTTAACTTGTACGGTTGGATAGTTGCAATTACTCACCAACCACTTCACTCCTTCATAAAAAAACTCATTAATATAGATGAATTGAGATATAAAGGATATATTTGAAAAAAAAGTAATTAATACATCTTGATTTTCTAAAGGAACAAGTAGTTTGAGATAATGTAATATTTCAAATTGGACAAATAAAATGAGGTGGAGGGAATAGGTAATATGAATGATGGTTTGATCATGGATTAGGATTCCCTGTAGTAGTTTATCTCTATCTCTTTCTTTCTATTTGTACTTTTTTTTACCCATTTTTTTAGTCGAGAGTTTGAAAGAAACAAATCCAATGATGATAAATTACACAATTGTAACAAATATATGAATTTGCTACCGCAAAGAATTCGAATCCTTTGATCATATGGTCTTTTCCTGGTAACAGAAAGACAAAGTGGCACGCACGTTAGGAACTTTGAATTCCTGCAGTACTGGACCGATAAAAATGTGTTTGCTAAGATATCCATTTAGGGTGACTTTATGCTCTACTGTTGATTATTCATATGTTAATCCAAAGGTCCAGATTTGCTCCTCTCATTCTCATTTAAAAATATCCCTCTCACTTGATCTTATCTTTTTTTTTTTTATGAACCATCGTAATTAAAACCTTTGACTCTCCAGTGACATCCTGGGGTATCCCCACAAGCTTCGACCCTTTGGATCGGTTATGGGACTAATCCTCGACCGGCTGCTTAGAGCAAGAAATTAATCATTGGTTTTCGCAACCTCCCAACTATAGTGTCTACCACCAGGATTCGAACTTGCGTTCTCCTCCTTATGAAGTTGAGATGCTTATCACATGACCACTTGATCTTATCTTCATCCAACGGTAATTGTGATTTTAATTTTAATAATAATTTACATCATTGGATAGAAATAAGATCAACAACTAAAGATGAGTATCTGGGACCACTAAACCATACAGAAATGATCAAGATTAAAAGTTAGTTATTGATCATGTGATCATTGGATACTCGTGGAAGGCCATATTATATGTATATAATACACTACACAAACTACTATTTAGTTTACATCATAAAGGGATATATACTCTTTTCATTGTTTCAAGTCTTACAAATTTATTCCTCGGAATGTGAGATTGGAATGTGAGATTTTCATGTTTGGTACAAGTTATAAAAAGTTATTCTCGGGTATTATTTATTCCCAGGAATCTTTGATTACACATGTTTTTCCCACTTTATATTCCCATGTGCATGTGATGGGAGTGAGAATCTTATATTCCCATGAGAATGGAAGTGATAACTTCCCACTTTTACCTTCTACCTCAATTTTTATATTTTTAAATTTATTTATTATTTTTTAAATAAAATAAATTTAAAGATATTCCAAGGAATGATAAGTATTTACTCAACATCTTTGATGGGAATACTATTCCTAGTAATAATATTCCCAATAATACCATTCCAAGGAATTTAAACATATCCATGAAACAAACACTACCTAAGTTGTTCAATGAGTAGAAATGTCAATTTAATTTAACTTTAAATTTTTTAAAAAAAGCATTCCAACCACAGCAGATGATTGGACATTATGGGTACGTTTGGAAGAGCTTATGAGAATAACTTATGTAAATAAATTTATGCAAATAATTTATGAAAATAGTTTATAGTCTTCCTATAAGCTCTTTTTAGCTTATTTTCATAAGATTGTCAAAGAAGCTTATGAAAATAAGTTGTTTTTAGCTTATTTAAAAGATAACTTATTGAATAAGTGCTTAATTAAATTGTTTACTCAAACACGCTCCGCCATCACTTGAGAGACTTCATTTGAATTTGGAGGGTTTTTACCGTGTATAACATCTCCAAAAGTCAATTAGCTATAGTTGAGTTTTAGGATCCAAATCTTAATTAAAAAGGAAGTAAGAAATTTTACATTTTAGTTCATCGAAACTTAATTTGAATTTTGAACTAACACTCTTACCATAATACCATAGAGAATTGATTGTGGCCTCATCCTTTTTTAATGTTTATATCACTAATTTAGTGATTACATATCAAAAAGTCAACATAAGATTAATATTATTCAAATAATATTCATTCTACTAAAATTACTTTTGAAAAATATATCCAAACGAAAATAAATTCTGACCCTTAATCAAAACTTTGTTTTACAAAATGATAGTTTATCAAAAACTCAATTTTAAAAGCTAATTCCCAGGCACACCCTGAATCCACTTGAAGAACTTCATTACCCAGACGTCACAGACAAAGCATTTATATCTAATGCCACAGAATCCCGTTCCTTTTGCCAATATCATGAATTCTTGTTCACTTCGCTCCTTCCCTCCTGGATTTGTAGCCATCATGAGAGCATCAAATTGGGAAGCGCTCTTACCCCCTCCACAACAATCACCTTGCCTTCATCAGGAATAGCAGCATAGCAGTTCAAGCACCGTTCATCACTCCAATCGTGAAGTACACACTACAAAATTAAGACCAACAAAGACATATTTAATTAGTTACTTCACCTAAGTTTATTAATTAATTGGAAAAAATGGGAATATTGAAATAGTGAGATGCATGAATTTAGAGAACAGTTTAGACCTGTTATATATATAGGCAAGTATTCAAGATTCTGTTATGGATACTGATATAACAGAAATAACAAACTACAACTAATCTGTAACAGAAAAACCAACTTTACAGACGGGTTAAGATAGACGAGTTATCACAGACGTATGATCAGACGGGTTATCCCATAGACGAGTGAGTGATCTCACAGACGGGTGTCACAGACGTGTGATCACAGACAGGTGTCACAGACGTGTTATCACAGACGGATGTCACAGACGTGTTATAACAGACGGGTGATCATAGACGTGTAGAAAGATATATATGCTCTGTTAATATCCCCCCTCAGGTTGGACGAAGTATGTCTCGAAGTCCCAGCTTGGAGATGAAATTGTGAAAAGAACTGGAATGCAGTGGTTTAGTAAAAGCATCAACAACTTGAGATGATGAAGAATGGACAGCAAGTGGATGAGCCCGGATTGAATCTTCTCTCGAATTAACATGGCAGTCGATCTCTATATGCTTTGATCGCTCGTGAAAAGTTGGATTATGAGCCAAATAAATGGCAGATTGGTTATCATAATAAATTGATGTGGGCTTGGTAAAAACAATGTGAAGGTCCTGGAAAAGATAATGAAGCCATTGAATCTCACATATGAGGCTGGCAAGTGCCCTGTACTCTGCCTCTGAGGAAGAACGGGATACAGTGCTTTGTTTCTTCGATTTCCAGGAGATAAGGGAGGAACCAAAGAAGACACAATATCCAGTAATGGAATGCCGAGTATCAACACAGCAAGCCCAATCAGAATCTGAAAAACCAGTTAAACTATTAGAGTTTGTGACAGGATAAAAGAGCCCCGTGGAAGGAGTGCGTTTGAGGTATTTTAGCACACGAGTGGCAGCCTGATAGTGAGGTTCCAAAGGCCTAGAAACAAATTGACTAAGTTGCTGGACAACAAAGGCAATATCGGGCCTAGTTGTAGTAAGATAAAGCAGCCTCCCTATGAGCCGTCTATATGCGGATTCATCAGGAAAAAGGTTTCCTGAATCCTGTTGAAGTTTAGTAGAGGGTGTGAATGGAGTAGGAGCTGGCTTGGCTGCAAGAAAACCACTGCCTTGGAGAAGTTCCAAGGCATATTTCCTTTGATTGACCATTATTCCTTCGGAAGATCTTGCAATCTCTAGGCCTAGGAAATATCGGAGGGAACCTAAGTCCTTAATTTTGAACTGTGTATGTAAAAATTCTTTTACATATTGATTCTCATGAGAGGAATTACCTGCAAGGACAATGTCATCTACATATACTAATAAAACAGTAATAGTAGAAGCAGTATGTTTAACAAACAAGGAATGATCTGCAATGGATTGAACATAGCCAATAAAAATTAAGGCAGAGGATAATTTTTCATACCATTGGCGGCTGGATTGTTTAAGGCCATATATAGATTTATGTAATTTACAAACCTTGGTTGTAGAAGAAGAAGAAGCAAAAGTAAAACCTGGTGGTAAGGTCATATACACATCTTCATATAAATCTCCATGAAGAAAAGCATTGTTAACATCACATTGTTCAAGAAACCAAGACTTAGTGGCTGCCAAGGCAAGCACTGTTCTCACTATTGTCATTTTTGCAACAGGAGAAAAAGTTTCAAAATAGTCTAATCCTTCGATTTGGTTGTAACCTTTAGCCACTAATCTTGCTTTGTATCTTTCAATTGAGCCATCTGAGTTATATTTAATTTTATACACCCATTTACATCCTATTGGATTCTTATCATTGAGCAAATCAACAATAGTCCAAGTGTTGTTAATTTTAAGGCCTTCCAATTCAGATTGCATAGCTTGTTGCTAACAATCCAACTTGGAAGCTTGAGCATATGTTTGTGGTTCAGAATGAATGATAGTGTTTAAGCAGAAATTTTTGTAGGAAGAAGAACAATTAGAATATGTAAGAACAGAAGAAAGAGGACAGGATGGTATTAGAGCTCAAATTTGAGCTCTGGTTTTCCATTCCCTTCCTTGGAGTTATACCCAAATTCTTCTTCATGTTTCATTGATTCTCCTCCTTTGTCTCGAAGATGGCAAACCAGGCATATGAAGATTTCGCAACAAACCCCCTAAATCCTTACTATGTTCATCCCAATAAGAACCCTTCTCTGGTTCTTGTAAATCCGGTTCTCGATGGAAAGAATTACCATACTTGGGCCAGATCAATCAAAGTTGTTTTGGAAACCAAGAACAAAATGAAGTTTCTTGATGGCACCATCACACAACCTGAGAAAGAAAGCCAGCTATACCAGCCATGGTGTCGATGCAATAGCATTATCCTCTCTTGGATTCAGCATGCCATATCTCCAAATATTCTGAAGTCAATTCTTTGGATGGACAAGGTTTTAGATGTTTGGAAGAAACTTCAAAACTGCTTTGCACAAGATGACATCTTTAGGATCTCAGACATCCAAGATGATATTTGTAAGTTGCATCAAGGTAATCTAGATGTCTCAGAATATTTTACTGAACTTCAAACCATGTGGGATGAACTTGATAATTACAGGCCCCTCCCAATATGTAACTATGATATTCCCTGTGCCTGTAAAAAGGGATTTACCAAAATCAAAGAGTATAGAGATCAAGACTATACTATTCGGTTTTTGAAAGGTCTTAATGACCAATACTCACATGTAAAATCTCAAATTATGCTAATGACTCCATTACCTGATGTTACTAAGGCTTTTTCCCTTGTCACACAACAAGAAAGACAAATTTCTATGCCTGATGTATTATATAGCATAGTTGATTCCAAAGCCCTCTCCTTCAATGCCAATAAATTCAATGGAGGATCAAAGAAAGGAGGATTCTCTAATAAAGGTAAAGGTAAAGACACTTCAGGTAAAGGAGGAGGGCCAAACTCCAAATACTGCACTAATTGCACAAAAACAAATTATACAATAGAAACATGTTACTTTATCCATGGATTTCCTCCTGGATATCAGACAAAGAATAAGCCTGCCACCTCTGCTGCTGTGAATTCTGTTACTGCTCTGATACCATCTTGGTTTCGCAAGGAAGACGGAGAATTATATGAAGGCATATTGAAAAGAATATGATCTGAATGATATCTTTGCATTGAATCAATAGAGTTAATAATCTGTTTACAAAGAGCTGCCTAATATCTATATATATAGACAAGCGCTCAAGATTCTGTTATGGATACTGATATAACAGAAATAACAAACTGCAACTAATCAGTAACAGAAAAACCAACTTTACAGACGGGTTAAGATAGACGAGTTATCACAGACATATGATCAGACGGGTTATCCCATAGATGAGTGAGTGATCTCACAGACGGGTGTCACAGACGTGTGATCACAGATGGGTGTCACAGACGTGTTATAACAGACGGATGACCATAGACGTGTAGAAAGATATACATGCTCTGTTAATATATATACTCATATAGCAAGGAATTCTTCTTACTCTCGGCCATTCTATGTGTATACATATTACATACATGTTAACACCAAAAAATTGTTGGGCTAGATCGGGTATTGGGCCGCTCACCTGAAGGGCAGAAAATTGTACAAGTAACTGAAGGTTATTGGTTATAACTAGGATAGGATGAGCTCAAGGATATTTGTTGCCGAGACAAGTTGAGCTTAACGAAGTTGCTAGGCAAAGGCGGGCTTGAGGAGCAATTATTGGACCATAATTAAGGTTAGGCTTTTGCTACATAAACCCCATCATTTACTCATCCACCACCACATTTTTTTTTTCAATTTTTTTATTTCCAAGATACCCTTATCTGGAATACACGCCTTTCCAAATGTATTCCGCAATTAGTTGCCGGAATACAAAAAAATTGTGTTCCAAAATTTTTCAAGTTTTTTGACTTACCCGCATTTAGTTTTTGGAATACAAAAAAAAATGTATTCCAGCAATTAGTTGCCGGAATACAAAAAAATTGTGTTCCGGCAACTAATTTGTATTCCGGCAGTTAGTTGCCATAACACATTTGGAAGGGATTTTTTTTGTCTTTTTACCTATAAAAACGAAAAAGTGAGGGGGTGGATGTCTAAATGTAGGAGTGTAAGTAACAATACCGCTAAGGTTATTGACTTGAGAATTCGGTATATTGGGCCGTAGGAATGTTGACAAAATTGGGCTAATAATGTTCGGTCAAAAAAGTTAGGAAAAGGAAAAAGAGGAGCTGGCCCAGTCAATGCAATTTTAACCATGTAATTGCCTTCCTATATTTGTGGGATGAGGTTGAAGAAAAGTTATTCGGACTGGAGTTAATCATTTGGAATCTATGGCAAGTTCGTCAGTTGACCAGTTCACGAAAGATGCAGAATCCCCATTCCCTCAAAACTAGGGATATCAATAAGCCCATACTCTATTTTTTATCTCTAACTTAGCTGTTGTAAGTTGCAACAGTTACCAACATTCTAATTGCTGATCACGTTCTTACATGATTGTAAACATCGGTAGGAGTTTTCGGAATGTGATAGATAGTCTTAGTGGGAGTAAACGATTAGTTTTATGAGAACCAAAGGTACGAATTAGCTTAGAGGACAAAACTTACACCCTAATGTTTAGGTATTTGTGGTGTTATTTTTCAATTAGAATAAGACGTGTAAAAGCTATTACATATGTTATATTTTTGTTGATGAATTATAATGCTTATCTTCTTATTGAAAAATGACACTACAAGCATTTAGAAAATTCCACCTAAATTTTCTTCTAGCTGAGATACTCAACTAATCAAGAAAAATAACAAACAAAAATGACTTTGTTTGACAAAAATAGCTGATAAGCTAGCTTATGATTAATAAGCTAATTTTTAGCTGATAGCTGATAGCTTATAGCTGAAAAAACTAGTTGATTGAATTTGAAGCGTTTGATAAAATTAACTGTTGAACTAACTTATAAATATAAAATGATATAAAAGGACATGTTTATATGTTTTTTATATAAATTCTTTTTAATTTCTAATTAATTCTTTTTAACTAAAATATTAATTTTTAATTTTATTTATTTTTAATTTTTTTATTAGATAATATAAATGAAATAATATATTTACATGATTTTTTTATATATAAATTTTATTTTATGAGGTAGAATTGGATAAAGCAGGAATTTCTTTAAAATAATAAGGTAAAAATGAGAGAAATGTTGATAAGCTATAAGCTAAATAAATTAGTTTATGAAGAAAAACTATAAGTTAATGAGATAAACTTGTTTATCAAATAGTTCTACTTTAGTCAAACAAGCTTATAATCTAATCAAATAAGTCATAAACTAGCTTATGGACACTAAGAAATTTGCCTTTCAGTGACAGATACTATATGTTTAAAATCCGTAGGTATATATAAAACTTAGATTGACCTGCAGCCGATCCAACCGTCCATTATGAGCGATGAATAGGAACGAAAAATGACTGTCATTATAGGTTTTACCTACGATCTACATACATTTATCTATAGTTGTATTAAGCTTTACCTACGATCCATCTATTTTTACCTATGATTTGACTAACACTAATACATATACTTATAGTTTTAACATCAGTTATTAAAAATGTCCGTAGTTAGCTGGTAAATTTGTTGTAATGACCTGCCAAACAGAGTCAATACGTAACACCTCTTTTGTGGAGTTACCAATGTCTCTCACTTCAATGACATTTTTAATGTTATTGCTAAGGTGAAACACAATAAATGTTACAGACCAAAAACTTTTCTTGGCACCTATAAATTTCTCTATAATTTATTGAAAGTATTATATTTTGTCCAAACATCTAGATCTATAAACAAGAGATCATACCAGGGAGATGCACTTTCTATGACCTGAGGCAAGTCGAAACTGATGCCCTGAATGAGAGGGCATTGACGGGGATTATGTTTAGAGAGACCCCAAAGCCACCGCCAACGTCAACCGGCCTATTGATATGCTCAAGCCCCTCGTATGATTCAAGAATGTTCTTCATAATTAAACTGGCACGATTGGCCATGCATTGCTGTACTGAAAAGCTGACTAAAGCTTGAGTTCAAGTTGGATTACTCAAAGACGTGTTTGCCATGGACCCTGTTGAATGGAATACCTCCTTCCAAAATTGCATCTTTCAGTTGTTACCTTAGAAAATAGAATGGATGCACAAGCTTTCGTTTTAGTAAGCTTTAATTTAAAAGGAATCTATGAAACAAGACAACTCTTTAATTAGTTCATTGATTTGCCTATAAATTTGTGGAGAAAAGTTTTAATTTAAACAAATCAGAGAGATAATAAAACAGTTTGGCTAGATAATATTTCGGTTTTTTTTTTTTTAATAAACAAAGAGAATATATTAATTTGAAGTACAAGGGTCAAAGGGTGCTTAAACACGCATACAAGATCCTAAAACTAAACTAAAATACTAACAGAAAACCAGTAATATAATCCTATAGACTACATGAACCGGATATTCTACCCTTTCTTAGATAAGTTTGTCGTTGTTTTTATCGACGATATTCTTATCTACTCTTTGACTTTAGAAGAGCATGCGGAGCATCTTCGGATTGTTCTCCAAATCTTGAAAGTATGCGTATGTCTGTGTCTGGACCGACTCGACTCCATGGAGCGACAACATCGGAGGAGGAGCGATCAGGAGTACATGTTCCGTATCACTAGCCAAATAAGTGCCATCAAATCCAAATGCGAGCTAAACGGCTCACCAGAACACTCTCCACTGATCTCGAGTAGTTTAGAATCTGGTCGGGACACCATTGTATTCGCATCGAATACCACGGCTCGGGGGAGCTACCACCCGGCCCCCTGTGGAGTATCGCACCATGAGTGTCCCCTAGGTCTTCACAATCTTCCCTATTGTACTCTCACCCGCACTTAGGGTGTAGCTCACTCACAGTTTACCACATGTAACAGGTGCTCAATGATCAATGCCTTGATGTGCATGTCTTTCCATAATCATGATCATCATGAAAGTGCAATTATGATCCATCATCATATGGTAAACCAAATACGTACATTTATAGGCAACATAACATCCATCCACATTGATGTTTTCTCAATGGTCATTTTCTTCCAACATTAGATGGGCCAAGCCCAATAATAAGTGCATTGTCATTTCATATTCCATTTGTCTCAAGGTAACATCATTCTAATCCTTATGAGCTCAATTTGCTCAATTAATTCCATTAGGCCATATTTCAACCATCATATTTTCATACTTTAGTGATTTTAAATAAGTTAATTCTTTGAGTTAATTATGAAAAATATAAATATATTCTTTAACACTAATTTTTTGAAGTTCTAATCAATTAAGTGTCCACTAACCTCATCATGTTCAACTAAATATCTAAATTAGATTAATCCTCTTCGTTCTTCTTGATGGGTTTAAACCTTTCTAATTTTGTCCTAAATGTCCACTAGTTTTATAGTGCTCTAAACTAATTTAGGAATCCTGATTTAATTATTTATTTCTCTTGGGCATCTATTACACTAATCTAATTATCATACTATGTCTAAATTTCACATCTCCAACTACAACAAATTTCTCTAAATTTTCAAAAACATTCAAGTTAGGGTTTTGAAACCTTAACCATGGCATTCAAGGTCCAAAACATCAATTCCAAGTAATCAATCACCAAGAGACATGTAAAATCACATAAAAACCTTGATGGGATGAAATTTTCATCATTCTTCCACCCCTAAAATAATAAATCCGAAAATACCAATAATTTAAATAAAATCATAAAAATATCCAATATATAAAATTAACTAAGAAGAGAAAAATGGAATGGGGATTTCCCCTAAAATGCTAAGTCTACTCCAAACCACATAGAAGAGTCATCTTCCTCCCCACCTTCAAGTTGTGATTTTCAGCCACCAACAAAACCCACCAAGAAAAATGTTGTCTTGCCTCTTCTAGCTTCTAAACATCATTCAAAATCAATAGAATAAATAAAAGTGAAAACTTTGTTAGAAAAAAAAAAAACCAAAACCGAAATGAGTTTGCGAAAAGAAGAGGACGAAAGAAAAAGATGATGGCTTTCTCACCTTTGATGCACGAAAATGATGAAAATAGGAAGAGGATGATGTTGTTCTCTTGAAAAGGAAGAAGAAAAATGAAGAAAGGAGATGAGAGGAGAGAACTCGGTTGAGAGGGCCGGAGGAAGAAGAAAAGAAAATGAACGTGGGGGGGGGGGGGTTGTGGTGTTTTACCATATGAGATAAAAGAGTGAAATGGGTGAGGGAAAAAAAAATTTAAACTGATTGTGTGTGTGTGAGAAGGTTGGTGAGAGAGGGAGAGAATGTGAGAGCAAAATATCTATATTGGCTTGCAAGAGAAGGCTCTAAATCAATGGTTAGGAATTAAAGATAAAAAAAAAGAAATATAGGGAAGGAAAAGAGAGGGTCACGGCTGGAGCATGAGAAAGGAGGGTAAAATTAATTTTCAATTCCAATGTATAGGCAAAAGTGTACAGTTGAATTTTCAAACTGTGTGGGAATTGTGAAATTGCAAACTAAAACTTAAATTCGAATTTTAAATTTAGGATAGGAAAAATACTAGGATGATGGAATTGAGTTCCTAACACTGAACTTGGCACTGTTGTCGGTTTGGACAGATAAAGCTAAGTTGATAATGATTAAAATAATATTATTTTTTCAGTATCGGTTTTCTTCGCATTTTTAGACTCCGGATATATTGTACATCACCTAAAAACATTGATAACCCAATATATCCAGTCAAGTCCAAATTTTTATTCTCTAGTAACTTTACTGACAGTATCAATTTATATTGTCAGCGAAACCTAAACTAAGTCAAAAATCAAACTTTTTGGCTTCAAAAATTTTATTCAAGTATTTCTAATATATTTAATTAATTATTTTATATTTTTATTAACTTTATAATTTTTAGGGCATTACACCCAACAATAGTACCGATCTGATAATGTAAGACAAAATTAAAGTCCCAGTTTCTACCACCTGAAGCTAGAAAACGGTGCAAACCAAACCTAAAGATGCACATCACCCCGTGCAAAAAGGAACAGCGTGTTCCAAGATAATATTTGAGTTTGATTTCACAATCAAGCAAAAGTTAAGTTTAATTTCACTCTAGTGTTTTAAATTTACTCATTCAATGTGATTCAAATATGTAAATAGGAGTTTCTTCTCTAATATATTTTTCTCATAAAACTAAAATTGTCACCATTCTAAATGCAAGAGTCTCTTATTAACAAAGGAAGTGACAAGAAGAAGACAAAAACGGACCAACTATATATCAAGGATGGCGTTGTCCTGAGTCAACACCATGCATCAAAGGTCCCAGTGACCCACCACCACCATTGCAAGCAAAGTATTTGGTCACAGGGGCCATGCTGTAGAGCCGCTGCAAATGTGGAGGAGGACCCTTTTCATCATCAATCACAGTGCAATCAATGACGGAATGACTTGCCAGAAGCCTGAGGACACGATCTAGCATTGTGGCTGCATGCATCTGGGTTCTTTGCATGAAAGCTGCTCCGCAATGTCCTTGGCACCTTCACCTGCTTTGTCTATGATGTCAAAAACTCCAAGCTCAATCGCCGATTGCATGGCCATGGAAAGCACGCTAGAGTTCACCAGATGCATGGCATAGGTGAAGCTTTTTTCTTCCATCGCGATTTTGTGTTGGTTAAGTTGTTTCTCTTTTGGATCAAAATCATCTTCCATCACCATTATATTAACTATTTGTATATTATTTTAATATAGCATATTTCACAATTAAATTATTTTTTATTTCTTTTTCTGGTTGATTGATTTTTTGTGCAATAGAGAAAATAATGTTTTTGTTTTAATCTTTTATTAGCTTTAAGTTAACAAATCCCAATATTGATAACCCATTAATTAGATTATTCATTTTTATATGATTTTAGTTTAACATATTTTACAATCTCTGTTAAGTATGTTTTTTATCCCTATAAAAATTGATAAATTTGATTTTGATCTTTATAAAATTTTAATTTATTTTTAGTCCCTAAAAATATAAAAATTGTGTGTTTTTAATTCTTGATAAGGAACTAAAAACACACTAATTTTATTAAATATAGGAACTAAAAACGAATAAAAATTTTATAGGATTAAAATCAAATTTTTGCAATTTTATAAGGATAATAAAAAACATACATAACCCTTATAATCTCATCGGCAATTACTCCATTTTTTTTTGCAAGAAATTTTTCAAATTTATATATTTATTCTATTTTTATTTAAAATTGTTTTAAAGTCCATTATAAGAAGTTTTGTTTGATTTAATTCTGTTTGATCCAAATGATAACTTATATTTTATTTTATATGATAAATAGTAGAGTTAAAATATAAAAGTGAACTACAAATAATCATACACTTATTTCTATTTTATAATTATTATATAAATATAAAATTAAAATTATGATAAATTTCTATGCCATGTAAAATGCCCCTAGCAAGCGGTAGTAGTAATAATAATAAGGAACAAACCTTAGCTCTAGGTACTGTAGATATTGTTCTGCATTAAAATATATCATAATCACCTTAAACTGATTTCAAGCAGATTTTTAGCGTGAAACAGTTTCTAAATATTTGAATCCGTTTGCGTGAAGAAGCGTAGGGCAGTAGCGTTTTTTTAGAAATAATTTATTAAAATAGGATTGCTTTATAATATTTTATTAGAATGTGATTGTTTGTAAAACGTCCGTCTAACTGACGTTTTTAAAGACGTCAGTTAGATTGACGCTTTTCACCGGAATATGACAAGTGTCCCTTTCCAGAAATTTTAAAAAAAAAATTAAAGCTGCTTCCTTCACTGCATGCGTCACATGGCGCGATGCAGTGAAAGGCGCCACTGCAATTGGCGTCTTCAAACTCATCCCTTCAAATCTTCCTTCATCTTATATTCCTTTAAAGGCGCCAGACGCAATGGCGCCTTTCACTGCGTCGCGTCGCGTAACGCACGCAGTGAAGGCTTCAGCTTTAATTTTTTTTTTTTTAAATTTTTGACAAGGGACACTTGTCATTTCCCGATAAAAAGCGCCAGTTGGACTGATATTTTACAAACAACCTCATTCTGATAAAATGTTACAAAACAACCCCACTTTGATAAATTATTTCTAAAAAAACTCTACTTTAATAAAAAAAGGTCGAAGCGTAGGCACAGCACCTATGATACTCTAGCTAAGTTTTAGGCTAAAATATCATTTTGGTCCCTTAACTTATTTTTTAATTTCAACTTGATCCCTTAACTTTTAAAAGTTTCAATTTGGTCCCTTAACTTGTCTTTGTGAACCTAAGTTAGTCCTCTCAGTCAATTACATAAACAAAAGTGACGAAAGTATCATATATATTAACAATTTAAAGAACCAATTTGAAACTCATTTAAAATTTAAGGGACCAATTTGAAACTCATTTAAAAGTTAAGGGACCAATTTGAAACTCATTTAAAAGTTAAAGGACCAATTTGAAACTTGTTAACAATTTATAGGACCAATTTGAAATTCATTTGTTTATGTCATTGATGGAAATGACTAACTTGTGTTAACAGTGACAAGTTAAAGGATCAAATTGAAACTTTTAAAAATTAAAAGACCAAATTAAAATTAAAAAATAAATTAAAGGATCAAAATGATATTTTAGTGTAAGTTTTATCCCAATAATAATAATAATAATCAGGAAGATTAAAGAAACCATCGAGTGCGCCCGAGTAAAGGTCATTGTCTCACCTCTCTTTTTCCTATATCCTTTTCATGGTGTCCATTTGGGACTGTCGTTATATGACACTGCGTTGATAACGGATAGCCACTTCAATTCAGCTCTAAATTTCTAATATATATATATATAATCTATATTCTTGTGGTAGACAAGCGAAGTTCATTCTAATTTTCTTTCTCTTTTCTTAATTGGGATCTCTTCATTTTTCAAAACAGATGCGGACTCCATTTCGGAGAAACATAAAAGATAATTTTTTTTTATTATTTAAAAATTTAAATCATTAAAAATTATTTATATCTATCTTTTTTTTAAATGAAACATTCTATTTCTTTTGAAAAATATGAAGAGGATCCCAATTAGTAACTTTTGTTTTTCTCCCAACTTCATTTCATGCTTTAATAGTTGTCTTTTCTTATAGGTTGTCCTTCTCTTTACGGTGGTTTGTTTTCCTCTTCAAGAATTTCATTTTTACCAAAACATTGGATTTTTTATTTCAAATAACCAATAGTTATTTCCGATTACTACTGTATCTGTTTTATTTATTAAGTACGTTTGAATAAACAGTTTAATTAAATTTTTATTTAATAATTTTTTTTCAAATAAGTTAAAATTAATATTTTTTTATAAATTTCTTTGACAAATTTATAAAAATATACCCAAAAAAGGTTATAGAAAGATTATAAATAATTTACATAAATTTATTTCTTCTATGAGCTATTTTGATAAATTATTTATAAATTCTTCCCAACATAATTAGTATCCTGCTATAATTCAATAGAAACATTAGTGTAAAAAAATGTAAAGTGTGATCCAATTAGCATTTAATAAATTTTATATTTTATGTAAATTTTAACTATTAAACGAATAGCACATATCATTAATAACGCTGTAAACTTTTTTTATTGGTAATATATTAATATTAAATTTAAAAATAAGTAAAAATTTAAACATAAATATCTTAAAAAACTGTTAAACTAATGAGAAGGTATATTTGAACCCAATTATTTTTATAATCGATTATAATAGAATCGATTTTATGTATGAATATGTTTGTTAAAAAATGATTTTAAGATAATATATTTTGTTTGACATTACAATAAATTTGTCATACAACAGTTGTTAAAATTTCAGGTGTAGGTATTAGTATCAGTCAAACTGTAGGTAAAGGTAGATGGACCATAGGTAAAGTCTATTGACAGTCTAATACAATTGTCGGTAAATGTATGTGGATCGTAGGTAGAACCTATAGTGACAGTCATTTTCCGTTATTATTCGTCACTCATAATGGATGGTTGGATCGACTGTAGGTGAATGTAAGTTTTACATATACCTACGGATTTTAAACATATAGTGACAGATTTTGTCTGTCACTAAAAGACAAATTTCTTGTAGTAAGTTATGTAAAAAACTCACTTTATATGATAAATTACGAAAATGATATGAAATTATTTGCATAATTTAATAATATTTGTTTAGTAGTTAATTTTGCAGAAGTGAAATGAGAAGAATGTTATTGGTTTTAAAATAATATAACGGTTTATAAATAAGTATCAAACTTCTAGCTTCTCTCAAAACAATTTGTTTTCTACATAAAAAGAGTTGTTTTACAATTTAATCAATTTGCCAAAACATATCAGCTTCTACTGAAAAAACACTCTCTTAGAGTGTGTTTGGATAAGATTAATTCATTAATTCTTATTCAAACAACTTTTCCAAACAACTATTTTTCATGGTAAAAGTTGTTTGTCAGTAAAAGCTGAAATGTTTAGGGTAAATTGATCAAATTGCAAAATAACTGTTTTTATGAGAAAAAATAATTATTTTTAGAGAAGCTAGAAGTTTGAAACTTATTTAAAAGGCTATTAGATTATTTTGAAACCTATAACATTTTTTTCATTTCACCCCTTCAAAACTAATTACTAAACAAATATTATTAAATTATATAAATAATTTCATACATTTTTTTTAATTTACTATATAAAAGTGAGCTTTATATACATAACCCAGACGAAACAGATTATCTTAAAATCGTTTTATAAGAAACACATCCGAACATAAAATTGGTTACATAATAATCGTTTGAAATAATCATTTTTTTGGAAGTAATCCAAACACACACTAAGAATGTATCAAAGTTAAACTCTTATTTAACTCTATGATGTAATTTCTGTTGGATTTTTTATTTCTCATGGTAAAATCTGCTTTTCAGTAGAAGCTGGTATGTTTGGGTAAACTAATTAAATGACAAAGCAACTGTTTTTATGAGAAAGAAGTTGTTTTTGGAAAACCTAGAAGTTTGAAACTTATTTAAAAAGTTGTTAGATTATTTTGAAACTAATAACATTTTTCTCATTTGATCCTTGCAAAACTAACTATCAAACAAATATTATTAAATTATAGAAATAACTTCACACCTTTTTCTTCTTTTTTTTTTTTTTTTTGCAATTTACTATATAAAACTGATTTTTTACACAAGCCAAACGAAATAGATTATTGTAAAATCTCTTTTCAACAAACACATCTAAACGTAAAATTGATTATATTATAATTGATTATAATAACAATCGATTATACATATAATTTCATTATTGAAATAATCAATTTCTCTCAACTAATCCAAATAATTTTATATGAAACTAATAAAAATGCATTATTTATTTAATTATATATAAAATAAGTTATCCATTTCAATATGTTACATTCTTCTTTCTAGTACAATACTTTATTTAATAGATTTCACTTCATTCATCATATTTATCATTTAGTTTAGTTTTAATTTTGATTTATGAAATTTTCAAAAGGAGTCTTTATGTCACGTTATAGAGGGTCTCGTTTCAGACAAATACGTTATTTGGGAGTTTTACCAGGACTAACTAGTAAAAGGCCTACAGCTACATTCGGAAGCGAACTTAGAAACCAATCGCGCTCTAATTTGGTCATTTGAAAAATTGTTTCAACATTTAGCTTTATGAAAATTTGTTATGTTATCCATATTGCTAGGTTATCATTAGAGTAAAATAATGTGACATTCATAAGGACAATTGTTTCTATAAGCAATTGGTTTTTATATAAGAACCCAATAAAAAATTATAGAAAAGAGAGAAAAATAAGCTAGAGAAATGAACTTTTTAGAGTTGTATCATTAAAGTTGATAATTCTTAAGATTATGTTTCGGAATTTTGAAGGAGATGGAGTGAAGTGATGATGGAGTGGAGTCGAGTAGAGAGGTAGAAATATATCACTCTATCGTTTAGAAGTTTAATGATGAAATTTAGAGAGATCTCAAACCCCACAATTTGGAGGGTATAAAAATTATAGGATTTGGGTGAGATGGAGCGATTTGAATTATCATCATAAATCATATCACTCCATTACTTATAAAGTCCTAAACAATGGGTTAATACTTTTTAATCACTCCACTTCATTACTAACCACTCTACTTCATCCTTCCAAACATAATCTAAAATAATAAGAAGTGATGATGTGAGATTGTGACATTGTGAGTCTCATTAAAAAGGGGAAATGGATCTACTCCTGTTATTTTTTCTCTTGTTGAATCTCAACCCCTCATCTAATATGTTGAAGGAGAGGGAGTGTGTTTTTAAAGTGGGGGATATGATGATTGAATGATGGAAATTAAAAACATAACTCCCTCATGTTTTTTTCCAACATGAGAGGATCCACTCCCTAAAAAAAGATGGTTTACACACTTATCGATTATATGGATAATGGATTATTGTTATAATCGATTATAATAGAATTAGTTTTATGTTTGTATGTGTTTGCTAAAAATCGATTAAAAGATAATCTATTCCGTTTGGATTGTGTAAAAAAATCACTTATATATAGTAAATTACTAAAGAGGATATGAAGTTATTTGTATAATTTAATAATATTTGTTTGATAGTTAGTTTTATAGGGGTGAAATGGGAAGAATCTTAGTGGTTTCAAAATAATATAACATCTTTTTAAATAAGTTTCAAATTTCTAACTTCTCTAAAAACAACTTTTTGCTCATAAAAACAGCTGTTTTGAAATTTAATCAGTTTATCCAAATATATAATCTTCTACTAAAAAAATAACTTTATCATAAAAAATAATTGTTTGAATAAGAATTAATTTTACCTAAACACCCTCCTAATATACTATTGAAGACGCGGTTAGTATATCACTCACAACGTGCCACTCACAACGTGCACGTGTCTACCGCACGCACCCTTCGAACGTCCACCAACAAAGTCCCATCAGAATGCCACGTGCCAGTCACCGAAAATTGAGTCGCCACGCTGGCCAAAACCCTCACCACTAAGTCCACACTTTCCCTTTCCCGATGACCGGTGCAAGCAGTTGATCTCGCCACGTAACAAGTAGACCCCACTATCACAACGCTTTTACGCACCCGAAACCTCAGCCTCCGAGTTTGTGGATGAGATTTAAGGGAAAAAAAATACCAAAAAACCAAAGATAAAATTTTCAAAAATAGAAAACGAAAAAAAATAGGGAAAAGTGCAAAAGTAAGCATCAGCACCCGTGCCCACTAAATTTGAGCCACTTGTCACGATCCCATAAGCCAAGGCTTCTCAGTCTCAAATAAAATGGGTCCTTTTATTTTTCAAAGAAAAAAAAATAAAATCCACAAGAAATTATAGTGGCTGAGATTGCTCCTTGCGCTCAAACACTTGGGTTCTGTTCTGTGTGTGTGCAGCAGTTTCTTCTACTTCGTTTCAGCCAAACCTCTCTTCTTCTCTTCTCTTCTATATGTTCTTCTGGTTCTGTTCCACTTCACGTTTTTTATTCTTCTTCTTTAGCTTATTGCGATTCGGATTTTGATTATCAGATCTCCGATTCGCCATTGCGGGAAATGAACCCTCCGACGAGTTTCAGGTGAATCTCGTGCATGATCGCTCTCTTCACAAGGCTAGTCAATTCATCGCTATGGCTTTATATCAAGGTATTCGTTTTCCCTTCATTCTGGTTTTTTGATTTTTATTTTTCTGTTTGGTTCCCGAGAAAATTCAACCAAGGCGAAAACTGGGAAAACCGATTTACTACCTCTCGATTTGGATGTAACAGGTGCTGTCACACTACTCACTGCTCGACTCTGTTGAGTTGAATTTCAGTTGCTTTGTGATTATTTTTTCTCGGCAACCAAACAGGAGGATTGAAAATTTACACCGATAGTAAAGTATTTTTATATAGTGACATTAGTAATTTGTGAAGTGAAAGATAGAAATGGTTGTTTGTGATACGATTTTTGTTTTGTACTAATTTTACCTTCCCTCTCTTTTGCTTTCTTGTTTCCGCGTTTGAAAGGTTTTGAAGCTGTCGACTTCGCTTTGGTGAGGATTCTGATTAAGGAATTTTCTTTTATTCATTCGGAGATACGTCTCTCTCTGTTGCGGTTGATTCTTGAAATCTGTTAATATTTTTTCTTCTTCTTCTTCTTCTTCTATATATTATGTATTATTTTACATGTGATTTGTGAATTCGAATGCTTATTCGTGCTGATACAAAACAAAGAAGGATCTCTTCCTACTCTTCTCGCTATGTTTCTTTTGCAGTAGCATCGCCTTATCATCATCAGCTTCTGTTTACTTTCACCACCACGGCTTTACTATTCTCTGTGTTCCGTGTCACCAAAAATGAAAGGAGGTATTCTTTGTATCCGCTCCTTGTCAGGGAAGATCTGAAGCGGCGTTAGCTGCTCACGTTCTGTGATGGACGCATACTCCTCTGGAGAAGAAGTGGTTGTTAAGGTTAGGTTGTCATGATAGATGGACTAGTTTCTTGAAAGGGGATAATAAAGTTTGATATTGTTGTCTAACTAGTTAACTGGCAATTGCAGTCGCGAAAACCATATACAATCACAAAGCAAAGAGAACGATGGACAGATGAGGAACATAATAGGTTTCTAGAAGCTTTGAAGCTTCATGGACGAGCATGGCAGCGCATAGAAGGTAACGGTTTGTTCATCATTAATAGTTGGATTCATCTCTTGTTCATTTCTTCAGATGAAATTCATTTGGGATTGCTAACTCTGAATTGGAACTGTCTTTTTGTTTTTTTTCCATGGTCTGGTCTGGCCTCCCCCTTTTGCTGTTTTACTTCTGCTGTGCAGAGCATATAGGAACAAAGACTGCTGTGCAAATCAGGAGCCATGCACAGAAGTTCTTTACAAAGGTTGATGGGTACCTTCTCACCTTGGCTTATATGTTTAGATTTTTTATCATTTTATTTGAATTCATGCTTTATTTTGACCTGCTGTTGGTTTATCTATCAGTTTTATATCTTGTTTCACTTTCATCAATAAAAATTCCCATAAAACACAAAAGTGTCCTGTATCTTAATTGGTGGGCTTCAAACTATATCTGGATCTCAAGTTGAATATATATAATCCTAACTAAATGACCAACTTCTGGTGATATTCAAATGTCATGGAAACTGCAGTCCTTCTTCAATATCAAAACCTATAATATTTTTGTTGTGAAATTGCCAGCACATGTCAGAGGGCTTGTTAGGTTGATTTCAAATGATGATACTTCAAATAAGGGGTTCAAAAATTAAACTAATTATTATAGGGAATGGAAATCTGATAGGAACTGGACAATACTGAGCAATATTGAACCTGAAAATTGCAGCTAAGCAGAGAAAAGGGAAGCGAAGAAAAGGTGAAAATAAGGATATAGGAATTGTCACTAAAGATAGTGAACATTCCTCCCCTAGGCCAAGGCCTCCCACTCATATTTCAATTGTCCGATACCCCCTTTTCTCCGCATTCCCTAATTACCATTTGCTCTCTTTCCCCCCCATCTAGCTGTCCTCTTTCTCTCACTACTACATCAGCATTCTGTTATGCTGCAGCCCATCAGTGTGAGCATTCTCAATACTCCCCATCCTATCCTCCTATCTGCACCGAGCCACAACATGTTTGCAAGACCACCAACTCACAAGGTTAGGACCAAGATATACTACAGCACCAGAAGTAGATCTTCGGTCATTCGGGTCAGCAGCCCAGTCAGCGTCGCAAAAAGCTCTCAGAGAAAGAGGTTGATGCGGGGACGCAGGAAAGAACTGTAAGCCATGATGTAAGGTCCTTTTGAGATAATGGAGGATTCTTTTTACTGCAGTCCAGTGAGATTCCAGAGGATGGGCCATGAATTGGCATACTTTGTTAACAGAGAAGTTGAGTTCAGGTCGTGTGATGGTCACATATTGGAGGGCACCAACCACAGACCGATACATAGAGGGATCAAAGAGGGTGTCAAATCCAGTTTTGGAGAGTTTACAGCTAGATGTCATAAGAGAAAAGATAGGTTTAGACCAATAGGTCATGACTATATTTGCTTTGAGTGAGAAAGAGAGAGCCATTGGACTGTTTGTGAACCTCAATATGAGAAAGTAATCCGGATTCCCTAGCTGTTTTAAGGCAAAAACTGCATTTAACTTCTGAATGAGATCATGCACTAGAGTGGAGATGCCACCAGTGATTATAATGTCATCAACGTATACCAAAAGATAAACCACAGCTCCATTGAGATTCTAGACAAATAATGAAGGATCACATTTGCTGTCCTTGAAGCCAAGAGTGACCAAATTGTGTTTTAGGCGTTCAAGCCACTGCCGCAGGGCTTGCTTCAAGCCATAGAGTGCCTTGTGAAGCTTGCAAACAAGAGTAGGATCAGACGATTCAAAGCGAGGAGGCTGCTACATATTAACTTCTTCATCCAATAAGCCATTTAAAAAGGCATTGTTAACGTCCAGCTGTTGTAAAGACCAGTGCCGATTAAGAGCAAGTGTGAGGATGAGCCTGATAGTCACAAGTTTAACAACCGAGGAGAAGGTCTCATTATAATCAAAACCATGTAATTGATGGAATCCTTTGGCCACCAATCTGGCCTTGTAGCGGTTAATAGAGCCATCAAGATTTACTTTTATGCGGAAAACCCATTTACAACCAATGGGGTCCCGATTAGGAGGCAAAGGGACTAGGGACCAAGTGTTATTATTTTGCAGGGAAGCAAATTCTTCCTGCATAGCCATGTACCACTTCTAGTCACTAAGAGCTTGTTTTGTTGTCCTCGGTTCCACATGAGTAAGGAGGAGACTAGGATGTACACGCAGTTGAACTATTCTAGACTTAGAGCGAGTTTGCATAGGGTGACAATTGGCTGGCTGAGAGGGAGGAGGTAAAGAGGGACTCGGGGATGTAGAGATAGGGTCAGATTGAGTGAGATTGTGATGATGAAGGAGTGGGAGAAACACTAGGAGTGGGAGAGATAGACTGTATAGGTACAAGTGGTGGATAAGTGAGAGAGTAGACTAAGGAAATGGAGGCAAGTGGAAGAGTGGGAGGAGGAGACATAACAGGTGCAGGCTGTGTTGGAAAGAGCTCATGATAAGGAAATCGATTTTCATTGAACAAGACGTCTTTGGAGATGTGTAGGTGCCCATTTGATGAAAGGCATTTGTACCCGTTATCTGAAGTGGAGTAACCAAGAAAAAGGCATTCTTGTGATCGAAAGTCTTGTTTGTGAGTTGTAGGATCTTAAAAGAGGCACAACCAAACACTTTTAGGTAGTTAAAGCCAGCTTGTTGTTTGAACAAAGTGGTGTAAGGAATAGCAAAGTAGAGTGAAGATATGGGTAGACGATTTATGAGATAAACCACAGTTTGAAAGGCATAGTCTCAAAATTTTATAGGAAGGGAAGCATGGCTTAAGAGTGTGAGACCAAGCTCCACAATGTGCCTGTGTTTCCTTTCCACAACACCATTTTGATGGTGTGTGGGGGACAAATTAGCCTATGAATGACACCAAGATCACTTAGGTATTGAGTGAATGGGCGATACTCACCCTCCCACCAATCAGTTTGTAGGCATTAATTGCAATTCAACCATTGCCTTGAATTGTTTAAAAACTTGAAGGGCATCAAATTTGTTTTTCATGAGATATATCCAAGTAAATCGAGAGAAAGCATCCACAAAGCTGATGTAATATCGATAATTGTGTGTCGATGGCACAGGGGAGGGACCGCACAAATAACTATAAACTAGTGCTAGAGGTGAATGATACTGAGTAGTAGAGGGAGGGGAATGAAGCCTGTGAGCTTTCCCAACATAGCATTCAGAGCAAAAACTGATATCATTTTTATTTGATATTGAAAGGTGACATTGCTGGAATACAATTTTCATAGTATGACTATTAGGGTGTTTAGTCGAAGATGGCAAGTAAATTGGGAACTAGGGGAGACACATTCAAGTACCTGTGTAGCAGGCCCATTATTACAAGTAATACTATTTACAATAGGAATGGGAGTAGTAGAAAACAAATTAGGAGTAGCTTTAGACCTGGAAGGCAGAAACTATAGGCTTGGAAACTGGTACAAGCAATCAGAGCCAACTTGGCCACGAATGAGAATTTCACCATTGGCTCAAGATTTAACATGACAATGATTAGCATGAAACTCGAAATTAACATGGTTATCTTTAGCAAATTTGCTAACACTAATGAGATTTTTGGTTATTTGTTGAACATGTAATAAATTATAAATTATGTAGAACAAGAGAAACATATTTATTGATAGGAGACTGAATATAAGTGGAATAAGAGGAACGAATAGGCAAACCTAGACCATTTCCAATGAAGATCTGATCATGACCTTCAAAAGGAGTTGCCTGTTGAATGTTGTGAGAGTCTGCAGTGACATGGAAGGAGGCCCCGTAGTCAGGATACCAATGATGAGTGTCGTGAGGTGTCGTATTGGTGACCATGGCACTTGGTTGAGTCATGTGACTAGGATGAAGGCTCTGTCGTGGACGAAACTGTGGTGGCTGAGGGTTCCAATGAGATGCAGAACCAGAATTGGAGAAGTCTTCGTGCTGAGGACTTGGTTGATAGAGATGTTGTTGTGGCTGATAGCCTTGAGAATTTGCCTGAAAGTTCTGATGATTAGGTTGAAAGTTCTGATTGATCCAGTTGTAGCAAATATCAGCATATTTGCAACAAGCTTCGCACTGAACACTAGAATGGCCACCATGGTCGCGGGCAAACCGTCCACCACGGCCACGACCAGAACCACGAAAACCAAAAAACTGTGCAGGATCTTGATTATGAGTCAGATTCACCTGACCTGGAGGAGGATCAGTAGGTGGAGTCGAGCTCTGTGTAAGATTGATCGAATTGGATTCACCTAATTCCTTCTTGCGAAACTTGTTGAGACGTAACTCATGAGCTAGAAGAAGCGCCTCTACTTCATCAACTATGAGGGCTCGAATTTACTCTCAATCACAGAGATAACCGATCCAAATTATTTAGGCAAGCCTTCGAAAATCACATCGATGTGTTCTTGAAGGGAGACTGGATCTGCAATGGAAACAAGCGAATCTACCATTGCTTTGATCCTCAATAGATACTCGAAAACTGTGCAATCTGCAAGAACAGTGGCACGCAATTCATATCGCAGTTGCCTCGCTTTTGCGCAAGTTTGCTTATATGGAGATAGGTGTGAAGTTTGTCCCAAAGTTCAAACGAATGAATGGAACCAAGGACACACGAGAGTATGGCGCTTGAAAGAGTCGATTGAAGCCATGAGAACAACATCTGATCTTGTTGTTCCAAATCTTGATATACTAGATTCACCATGCCAGCATCATGATCAGATTCAAAGAGATAACAAGGAGGTATATCAGGACATACAAGAAAGTGATGAAGGCGATGAGCTTTGATCACTGGCTCAACTTGTTGGTGCCATAACACGAAGTTCTTGTCATTGAGTTTCTCTGTTATCGTATGCGAGAAGGTTACTGGAGCAGAGGAGGAAACTGGTCGCAACGGCGGAGAGCGTGGCGATGGTGAAGGCGGTGGTGGTGGAAGATTGGAATCGGAGGAGGGCATCAGGAACTAGAAAGCTCTAGATACCATGTTAATGGTGAGAGCAAGAGAGAGAGAGAGAGAGAGAGAGAGAGAATTCATAGTCGAGTATATTGAAACTGAGAAAATGAGTTTGTGTTTCAATGAATGTAGACTCATCTGATATTTATATCAGTGAGTTTGAGCCTAACCAACTAGCCGATCTTGTTACAAGTAGTTACAAGCCATTATACTTAGTCTAACTAATTTAGGTGCAATGTTATGATGCATGTTGGTCTACTGTGTATATGCTACACTCACACAAGGAGTTACTTGTAGCACATTGGCAAGGCAATATTCTTTGCCTTTGCTGTTCATTTTAATAATAGAAAGTAGAAACATTTATTAGGCTAGCCTTTGGGTTCTAGCAGTAGTGGGGTTTTGGGTTTTTTTATCATAATGATCCAATATAGCTGTTCTATGTGCTGGTAGTATTGCCTTGGCTTGGTGCTTTTGAGTTGAGCCCACTTGCAGCTTCTTTCCTTTGTGAGGTTAGCAGTCAACGTGAGGTATTGTGGGAAGGGGGCCTTGCTGTTTGAGTTGCGCTGCATGTGAGGAGAAATTGAAATTCTCATTCATGGTGTTGTGTGAGATTTGTTTGCAATTTCATAATTTCTTAATGTGGATTTCAGTGTTAATGATATAGAGCTTTTAAATGGGACATTTTTGTGGAAATGGCTTTATCAGTTGCTTTGGTAATGGACTGTATAGGGATAAGGTTAGTTATTTCAAAATTTGGGGAGGGTGGTCCTCAATATTTTGTCAATCACATCTGTTCAGAAAGCAATAGTAGTAATAGAAAATAACTTTATGCGTACATTGAGGTCGGTGATTGGAGCTATATTTGTTTGAAGTAGTTTGAGTGGTCATTCAAGTCTGAAGATGCAGAGGCTCAGGTCTTTTTATTTTATTTTATTTTTCCAGTAAATGCAATGTAGTACTCTTATTGCTCAGTTTGGAAGTCTTGGTTGCTTGTTGGTGAATGATAATGGAGTTATTGGTTTGTAAGATCTCTACATCATCAGGAAGTTGTTTGAAATGAGTTTTTATTTGTTATGTTGAAAGGGTATCACGCTACTTGTAATTAGGAGAATGTGCTGTACTCAAGATTGATTCACAGTTGATATTTGTAGTTTGAAACCTAAGTATGTATGTTGTCATGTTCCAAGTTAACTTGTCTTTCTCGGGATGACCGCAATGAAGATTTTTAGGTAATATTAGTGAGTTATTAGAGTAGATTATGAATCTGTTGTATGACAACTGTACACTAAGCTTCAGTTAGTTACTATTATGTTAGACTAACCCTAGTCTCTAATGTACGATTGTGACCTTAAGAGGAAAACTATAAATACTGTTCCTTATGACAGTTATGATTCATCAATTTAGAATATGCAATTCAGTTATATTCTCTCTCTCTCTCTCTATGCTATTGTAATATGGTATCAGTAGCTTCTTGATCCGCGGCCATGGCAACTCCGGCCACTCCACTGTAGTCACCGCCGTCCACTGCGACGGCGACACCTTCCTCTTCCGCGCCTCCTCCAGCTCCGATCACCTTCTCTACGTTGGTTTCCGCCAAGCTGAATGACATGAATTTCATGTTCTGGAAACTGTTGAAGTTGTTATCAAGGCTAATCGTCTAGAACACTTTGTTCTAGATCCTCAAATTCCTGATAGGTTTCTCAGTGATTCCGATCGCGATCTTGGAAGAGTGAATCCGGAGTTTCTTGCTTGGGAACAGCAAGATCAACACCTGTTTTCATGGCTCCTACTCTCCTTGACCGAATCGATGCATCCTCATGTAGTTGCATGTCGTCACTCGTACCAAATCTGGCAAGAACTTCACATGTTTTTTGGCTCACAATCTGAAGCACGAAGGTTACAGTTGCAATCGGAAATGCGTAACACGAATAAGCAGAACAAGTCCATCACTGAGTACCTTCTGCGTACTAAGGCTCGTGAATGCCTTAATTTCCATTGAAGACATCATCTTAAGCAGAGAGCAAATTACTGTGATTTTTGAAGGTCTTCTTCAAGAATATGAGGCCTTTGTCACCTGCCACCGATCTGATCACATTTCGGTGTCGGCGATGGAGTATTTCCTTCTACTTCATGAAGCATATCTTGAAAGACTTCATCCACTGGTGAGTACTGATACATTCTCCGTAAATGTTGTTCAAGCACCAACTCATTATCAGTCTCAACAATCTCCGAATTCCTTCTCCTCTACTGCTTCTAACAATCCACCTCCACCTAGCAACACTCCTTTTCTAGTGACAAATCCTTTTCCTCCACAAGATTACAGTCAACAATATGATTCTGGTCCTGGATCGCGAGGCAGAGGTGGTAGGCATGGAAGAGGCCGTGACAAAGGAGGGAGAAATGGTCCCAAAGGTCATCTTCAGTGTCAATTGTGTGGGAAATATGGACATGATGTTCAGACCTGTTGGCACAGATTTGATCCTACATTTGGTCAAGAATCTCATAATCAGAATCGGTATGGGAACTTTGGTCATGTGCACAATGGCTTTCAACAGCCCAATCGACCTCCGGCATCATCACAGTTCACTAATCATGCTTTACATACCTATTGTGGTAATGGTTCTTACCCTAATTTCAATTCAACTCCACAGTTTGGGAACAATGGTGTTCAACAATTCCAGTTTGGAAATGCTCAAACTCACAGTGGACCACAACAACCCTTTCCCACCACAAATCAACCTCCCATCCTCCCTTTTCCTCAGCCTCCACCACCTAATTTCCAATATCAACCCAACCCTGCACCTATGGCCATGGTAGCCAACTCAACGTATAACTCACCCATGGGGTACCCTGACTCAGGTGCCACACATCATGTCACACCTGACCCTAATCTATTGCAGCAGAGGTCTGATCTATGTGGTGCCGAGCAAATTTACATGGGAAATGGGCAAGGTATTTTTATATCTTCCATTGGCTCATCTAAATTGGCTTCTGCCTCTAACTCACAGTATATGCTAACTCTTAATAACTTGCTTCATGTACATCACAAAGAATTTGATCAGTGTAGTCAATTCACTAAAGATAATAATGTTTTCTTTGAGTTTCATCCTACTCACTGCTTTTGTTCAATCTTCGGTTGACAGGTCAGTGTTATTGGAAGGCACCGTTGGAGTCGATGGACTCTATGCCTTTCATCACTTGCCTCTCAGCAGTCCTTCTTTAGGTTCGGTTTCTTCATTCAGTGTAAATAAAGGTGCTTATCACCATGCTACTGTCCCTAGGTCTATTTTCTTCAATAATACATGTATTCTCAGCTGTAGTGCAAATTGTAATGCAACTTCTACTTCTGTAAACTCTCAACAGTCACATACAAATGTCCCAACTTCCTATTCTTTGTGGCATTGCCGCCTAGGGCATCCTAGTGAAAATGTAGTCAGGACAGTTTTGCAGCATTGTAATATCTCTTACAGCAATAAAATGCTTACTGATTTCTGTAATGCTTGCTCCTTGGGCAAATCACATAGATTACCCTCCTCCACCTCCACTAGTAAATATAATGAACCCTTTGAACTCATTTTTATTGATCTATGGGGACCAGCCCTTGTTAAATCATCCAATGGTTACACATTATATATATCCATACTGGACTCTTGCACAAGGTTCACCTGGCTGTACTTACTCAAAGCTAAGTCAGAAGCATTAACTATCTTTAAACAATTTCACACAATGGTTAACACTCAGTTTTCAACTAAAATAAAATCAGTTCAAACCGATTGGGGAGGAGAGTTTAGACCCTTCTCCACCTTTCTCACCTCTTTAGGTGTTCACCATAGGGTCATTTTCCCTCACACACGTCACCAAAATGGAACTGTGGAGCGAAAGCACAGGCACATAAATGGGCCTCACCCTGCTGGCCCAGGATTCACTTCCCTTAGAATTTTGGGATCATGCCTTTCATCAGTGCTGTCTATCTTATCATTAGACTACCCACAACATCTTTGAACAATGCTGTCCTCTTCACTATTTTAAACAAATTGGATCCTGACTACTCCTTTCTCAAGGTGTTTGGCTGTGCATGCTATCCTTGCCTAAGGCCTTGTAACAAACACAAACTGCAATATAGGTCTGAAGAGTTCACCTTTTTAGGGTACTAACCTTCCAACAAAGGCTATAATTGTCTCTCCCCTACTAGTAGACTCTATATTTCCAAGGATGTCTTATTCAATGAATTCAGGTTTCCTTATGAGTCCTCCACAACTACTAACACTGCTCCCACTTCTTCAGCTGAGTCCAATTCTTGTCCTCCTTCTCTTGGACTTTTGCCTACTTCACACTCTTTAGCTCCTACTGCTTCATCAGGTCATCAGCCCTCCCCCATTCAACCTCTACCTCCTAGTACCTCACCTTCTTCCCAAACCTCTTCTATGCCTAATCCTTCCTCACAGCAATCAGCACCTGCCACACCACATGACCCCACTCCTGACCCTATCACTACCTCTGCCACTGAAACTGAGACTGACACTGACCCTCCTACTGAACCTGCCACTGCCCCACCCCCACCTCCTCTTCACCCACAAAACACTCACCCCATGCAAACCAGGGCCAAGTCTGGCATAGTCAAACCCATACTTGTACCAACCCTGTTGTTAACCCACTGTGAGCCCAGCAGTGTCAAAACTGCTCTTGCTTCTCCCTATTGGCACTCTGCTATGTAAGCTGAATTTGATGCCCTCATTGCCAACAAAACATGGACTCTAGTTCCTCTCCCTTCGGGTAGAACTGCCATAGGCAGCAAATGAGTCTTTAGGGTCAAGGAGAACCCTGATGGCTCCCTAAACAAGTACAAGGCCAAACTAGTGGCCAAAGGGTTCTATTAACAACCCGGATTTGACTACACAGAGACCTTCTCACCTGTGGTCAAACTTGTAACTGTTAGAATCGTCTTGACCTTGGCTCTCACATACAAATGGACTTTGCAGCAGCTTGATGTTAACAATGCCTTGAATGGCATTATTGAAGAAGAGGTCTATATGAAACAGCCCGAAGGCTTTGAGTCATCCAACAAGTAGCTTGTTTGCAAGCTGCGAAAGGCAATCTATGGGCTTAAACAAGCACCCAGAGCCTGGTTTGAGAGGCTCACCGGTACCCTTCTTTCTTAACACCACATATCTTTCCAATACACCACAGAACTTTTAAAAAATTTTTAATATTCCCAAAATACCCCATTGTCTCTTGGTAATAGAAGTTGAGATACGAGTCAGGAAATAGGAACCAACAGTGGTTCATTGATTGGTCCAACTCTTTCGTTTGAGTGAGAGTAACAGAATTGGGAAACATGCATCTGTTACGATTCCCTGAATGGTTTTAAATACTCAATATACTTAGTACCAACCCAGCTTTGATGAACTATATCTGTCATGAGCCGCAGACTTAGACTTAGGTATAATCAGAGTCTCCTCAATGAGCTAGGGAATTAGAGCTTTGAAAACAACTTGAGGTCATATAATTGTTGTTAAAAATGAGGACGTGTGAAGGGCAGTGGTAAACACCACCAGAAGTCGCTGATTGTTGGATTGTTTAATCCAACATTATTTACCTTATCACAGGCAGGAAATAGGAACCAACTCCAATCAGGGATAGAGGAGAATGGGTGGTGGTGAGGAGGGAGAAGACGGGAAAGGAGGGTAGTGGTGTATTTCTGAATATAGGTTGTGGGGTGTATTAAGATAGTTGGGGTATTTTTGAGATATTCAAATGTTTTTAAAAAAAATTGTGATGTAAAAAGCAATGCCCATACTTTAATGCACCGGTATGTCTGTTAGAGCTATTCCTATTTGCCAGAAATTTTTTTGGAAAGTGTACATGCTAATAAATGTGCTAGAATAATTCTAAATCTTCCTAATAATCCTCTTGCTAAATAAAGATATATTGAATGTTTTTTATATTTTCAAGACATTGAATGCATTACTTTTTCATTTAATACTTTCTTCATTTAGTAGTAGGAGGATTTTGTAAGAGGTTATAGCAAAACTCTGCCCGCTAATACTCCAATAAGTTACTTTAAATGGTTCTGGTGAAACTTCACTTGCTGAGAATACTGTACAACTTTTACTTTCAGTTGGAGAAGGAGGCCCTTGTAAAGGGTGTCCCAATTGGACAAGCCCTTGACATAGACATCCCCCCTCCCCGGCCTAAAAGAAAACCAAACAACCCTTATCCTCGGAAGACAAGTGTTGGTGCCCCAACATTACACACTGGAGCAAAGGATGGAAAACTCAATTTAGTTGAACCCTCACATGTTAAACAAGCATTGGACTTGGAAAAAGTACCACTTCCAGAGGTTAATATTTCTATTTTAATTTTTATATTTCACTTTTCACGCATTTTTTCATTTTCCTCTTTCAGTCAAATAATTGAGCTTGTTCCTTATTTTATTAGAAACGTAATGGAGACCAAAGGCAAACAAATGTAAAAGATAATAAGTATGAGAACTGCTCAAAAGTATTTTCTGTTCTCCCAGAGGCACCCTGTTCATCTGTATCTTCAGCAACCAAGAGTTCAATATCAATGTCAGTGCCACTGGGAAATTCATGCGTCTTGAGGGAGATTATATCTTCAGTGAAAGAGGTAACGGCACCAGATGAAACAAATGCATCTCTTGTTACTATTGAACTTGAAAATCGGAAGTTGGAGACAGATGATGGAAAACAGACTAATGGCACTCGTAAAGACTCCCAGTTGGAGAATTATGATGCTTCACAAGTGAAATTGGTTCAAAATGAGAAAACAGATGGTCTTTATTCCGCATTAACAATTGATGGAATGCAAGGCAATCAGAATTACCCTAGACATGTTACTGTGCATGTTGTTGATGGGAACTTTGGAACAAGTACTCAAAATCCATCCAAAGATATGTTGTTTCAAGACTCCATGTTTCAGCCAATAGAAGGGGTTAATGGGCAACCTAATCTTTTCACCAATTCAGCTGCATCAAAGACAAGTGAAAGTCAAAGTAACACAGCACCTTCGTCTATTCATCAACCATTTCTTCCTTATCTTCCCTTCACACAACATAATCAAGATGATTACCAATCATTTCTTCATATGTCCTCCACATTTTCAAGTCTAATTGTCTCTACCTTGCTTCAAAACCCAGCAGCCCATGCTGCAGCAAGTTTTGCTGCTACTTTTTGGCCTTATGCAAATGCAGAAACTTCAGCAGATTCTCCCGCATGCTCTCAAGGAGGTTTTCGATCTAGTCAAATTGGCTCCCCTCCAAATGTGGCGACTATTGCAGCTGCTACTGTAGCTGCTGCAACTGCATGGTGGACAGCCCATGGATTGCTTCCTTTATGTTCTCCTCTCCATGCTGCTTTTGCATGTCCTCCTGCATCAGTGACTGAACTTCCATCAATGAATACTGGTGAAGCACCCACACGGAACAAAGAGCAAGGGAAGACTACTCTGCAAGATCAGATACTGGATCCAGAACACTCAGAAGTTCAACAAGCTCAACATTCAGCTTCTAAGCCTCCAGCTGTTACTTCATCAGGTTTTGAGGAGAGTGGAGATGCTAAGTTAAATACTTCATCAAAGGTTACTGATCATGAGATGAACAAAGCAATTTCCGAGAACCTTGATTCCAACAAAATGAAGAGCATAAAACAGGTCGATCGTTCTTCATGTGGTTCCAACACAACCTCTAGCAGCGAAGTTGAGACTGATGCATTAGAGAAGGATGCGAAAGGGAAGGAAGATCCTGAAACACCTGAACCTGATGCTAACCATTTAAACATGGAGTCTAGTAATCGTCGTAGTAGAAGCATTTTCAACCTTACTGATTCTTGGAAGGAGGTCTCTGAAGAGGTATCACAGTTTCTTTTAATGAACTTTTAATACAATTCTTGCATGTGTTGCTTCTCTTCTCATGCCACTGTTATTATCAGGGGCGACTGGCCTTTCAGGCTCTTTTCTCCAGAGAGGTGTTGCCGCAAAGCTTTTCACCTCCGCAAGATTTGGAAAATATGGGTTATCAAATGGGTAACATTAAGTATAACAGGCAAAACGTAGATGAAGACCTTGACAGCAAGAAATGCAGTTCTAATTGTGAAGGAATGCAGAAAAACCTGCCATTTGTAGAAAATAACGAGGAGGGACTGCTAACCATAGGGCTTGGACAGGGAAGGCTCAAGACACGTCGAACAGGCTTTAAACCTTACAAAAGATGTTCAGTGGAGGTGAAGGAAAACAGGTTTGGGACGACCAACAACCAAGGTGAAGAGAAAGGTTCTAAGAGAATACGCTTGGAAGGGGAGGCTTCAACTTGAGGTTTGATATATATAAATATATGCATGCAATCTCATAAAGGCAACCTTTGGTTTTTGCATATCATTTCTTAATCCCCCTTGACGGTGTACCTATTGTTTATTTCTAATTCTGCAGCTCACGAAACTTGTCTTGTTGATGTGTGTACCATATTAAGTTACTATATACGCTCTTTCACTATCTTGGACTGATGTTACTGCTGTTAAAACTCCGTAAGTAGACGTAGATAAGTAACATTAAGATACATTAAGCGTTGTTGCCTTGAACAATAAGTAATTTATGATCTTTCATTCAGCCACTTTCCTCGTTTTATTTATAACTATTTGACTGATATCTATCTATGAGCTATTCAACTCTTTTACAAACTATGTCCAGATTGAACAAAATTTTCTCAAACAGAATGTGCTTGTATGATGCGGGGGCCCAGATTGAAAGAGTTGTTATAAATATATGATTATGAATCTTAACTCATCTTTTCCTATTTGATGATATATATTACTTTTTCAATCTTTATCATTATAACTGTTAAGAATTTTCCATTTAATCGAACTCTGTTTTGAAATGAAAATTAGTGATAAATCTTGCAATGATAGCACATTTATATTGCTTGTAGTAACTAGATATTATTTATATTTGATTTGATGTCTTACAGTCACGAAATCATGACGGATTTTTGATTAAGAAATTAAGCAGTTATTCTAAATTTGAACTATTTTTCATAATTGTTTTATATCATATGCAGTGCATAGATTACGTACTTGTATAAATAAACAGGATAGACATAAGCTAGCCGAAAATCTGGATATAGCCGATCAAAGCAATTAGTTGACGTCAGTATTAAATTTTTTTGGGTGTTACTCCAGCCCGAAAGTAATTAAATTATTCCTGCTACATGTCAACCAGATTTTGAAGGAAAAATAGGGAAAACTCACAGGAAGTGAAATATAAATACAACCTTCTCCCAAGAAATTTGAATTCAGTGATTTCCATTTCAAATAATTAAAGAGATTATATACATAAAATCATGCAATTAAGGCAAACTCCCTCTACATGCCATGGTAAGTTATATATATCTCTATACAATAAGGTATTTGTCAAAGGTTCTGTCTAGTCCACATTTATACGAAGCCAAAATTCATGTCAGCAACAAATTGCTTGACCGATACCAAAAGTGGTGATGCAAGCACAGCTGGAAAACTATATACAACTGGTTATTTACTTTGACAAAAGAATAAGCGCGTTATTTGATAGACAAATGTTAGTATTTTGTTAGTACGAGCTTCCTTTGAAGAGGACTCTGATGATGGTGAAGATTTTTTATGTGACTGCAATTTGAGAATATATTGTAAGATTTACTTGCTTATTAGCAGCAAGAAGTGAAACCGTTGGGTTCACTGCTTCTCCCACAATAAATGAAAGCAGAAGCATCGCTTTTTTGAGTAAGATGCAGCGGCCCTATCTCTGTCCTCCATATACTCATCTACCTAGAAAAATGGCAAGAACCTATTTTAGGCAAGTGATTTATTTATAATCATTACCCCTTTCATGTCTGCCCTTGAGGAAGACTAGAAGGCCAAGAGAAATTTGACAAGTGAACAATGTAGGTCTACTTACAGCACCACTTGTCCCGACTGAGAGTGCTTATTAGAATATTATCTCCATTGCATCTGGCATATCAGCTGTCCCTAATAATATGTTTTTTTGAGTACATAGTTAAGATAACTTTTAAGATAATATGAAAGGATTAAGTTCAGAAACTAAAAGATGTCCTACCATCCATATTTAGAATATGACATGATAGTTTCTCAGCACGATCAACTGCAACAAAACCCATGTTAGGCCCACATCTCCACGGGCAAATATGGATTCATTGGAAGAACTGCTTCCAGGCAACTCACCCTCGGTAATGGAGGCCAACCAAGAGCTAAAAATTTCTAGAGCTTTCTTCTATATAGACAAAATCACCAATTGAACTGCAAATGACTGTATATACAGTTCTGCATTATACTGCAAGAAATAACCTTTAAAGTTAACTTGCAAAATGAGAAGAGGAGACACAGCTAGAAAGATATGTCTAGCATAAGTGGCTATGCCACATTTTTTTAACATGCTACTGTGTTTTGAGTTTTGACACAACCCGCTGAAATTTAACATGTGATGATAGAAAACATACATACAGATAATAGAATAAGCATTCAGCCAATAGTGGACAACTAGAAGTATACACCCACTATACTTGAGCAAGCCACGGCAAACAAAAGAAACCGGTTGGGAAATTATGAAGAATTAGTTAAAAGAACTGGGTTGTCATTCTGGTGTGCAATATAACATAGAATATAACATCCATATGACACAGAAAAGAATAGGACAAAATATATCAAAGGAACATAAAACATGCTATGATATTTATATACACGCTAGGAAAAAATATCAAAGGAACATAAAAAATGCTAGGAAAAAAAAATAGTGAATGAAAATTAAAAATTCTATTTCCATGTGTGAAGGTGAGAAAGAAATATTCCTGAAAATAAGATTTTCGGGAATGTAGTTTACCTGACAATAAAACATTTCATGAATCAAACGTCACCTTAGGAGTTAACGCATCTTATGTTTACTAGCAATAATTAAAGATGCTAGTTCCTAAATACACGAATGACACAATCTATATACATGAACCTACATATATATGAACCTACATATTCATCAATGGAAAAGCATTAATCATTTTCTATTTCTAACACTCTCCCTCAACCTGCAAACATGCATCACTATGATCGGTCTGACATTATGCTAACCAATTATATACTCTCTTCATATCATTTTACTTGTCCCATTTGAAATATTATATTATCTCAAATTATTTGTCCCTTTAGAAAATCAAGAAATATTAATTACTTTTTTCCTAAAAATATCTCTTGTATCTCAACCAATCTATATTAATGAGTTTTTTATCAAGAAGTATAATGGTTGGTGAGTAATTGTAACTATCCAACCATACAATTTAAATAGGGGTATTTTGGTCAAAGTGTCATTTTATTATAAAAATTAGTAAACTTAATCATTTTCTTAAAAGATGTGCATAATCAAATGAGACAAATAAAATGAGCCTGAGGGAGTATCAATTAGTTGATAGGAGAGGGCCTGATAACTTTGATTAGATAATATACGAGATGGTCATCGAAATGTTAATGTGTGATAAGTTGATTAGTTAATCGATTGACCAATATGTGATAAGTTTAGCAATTCATAACCGCTTTATGATTACTAATCAAGGGGTGAGGTCATATTTTTCTCACCAGGATTCACCTCACTAACATCAACCATGATCATCTTGAAACCTTAATACCTCAATTGTCCTAACATCCTATAGAGCTAGATTCTGCTTAACGAAGTCCTAATCTTTAATGTCTTTACCTGCCTACATGGACCTTTCACATGCCACTTTCAATTTACTGCTCGCAACATAATGAGAATATTACGCAGGGGGGCACCAGCATGCACTAAGCTGAAAGCTCCAATATCTGTCTGTCTTCAATATTGTGTTACAAAATCTGTCTTTAACTAGTTTTTCTCTCTCATCGATACTTGATTTTGACTTATAGCCCGATAAATATATCAAGAATTAAATACATTTCCTTGAAAAATAAAGGAATATAGAATACTAAAGATAAGCAAGTGATACTCTTAGTTAAGTTTAATAAGAATAAACTCGGTGCATTCTAAGTGTAAAACAAGACAGAGCATATTATTATATGGGAATTTGGTGCCATTTGATTATCAATTGTGCTTGAGAGAGGTGTGTGTTCATCTTCAAATAGGTGGGGAAAGTTTAAATATACAAGATTGAACATTTTCCGTATGCCTCCCTTCTATAAAATCGGTAGTATTGCACCATCTGTTACTAGTTCATTACACAGTCCAAAATATCTCCACTTGGATTCTTTTCCTTTTTCATGGCCTGATCCAACTTGGGTCTTGTCTATAGAATTCTCACACTTTGCCAACTAAATTAAGGAATAGAGAGCTTATAAAATAACTTATGAAATTAAATTTATCCAAATAATTTATAAAAATAGTTTATGGTCTTTTTATAAACTCTTTTTAACTAATTTCTATAAGCTTGTCAGAGAAGCTTATGAAAATAAGCTGTTTTTAGTTTATTTCAAATAGAGCTTATTGAATAAGCGCTTAATTAAGCTGTTTACCCAAACGCACCCTAAATAGCCTTCATTCAATAATCGAATAGTTGAAACTTGAAAGATAATAAAGTTCAATTTTATCTATTCATAACCAGGGCCGGCCCAACACCTATTGAGGCCTAAAGCAAACTCTGTGGCGAAGCTTTTTTAAAAAATTAACCCAACAATTTTCTTACACAAAATTAATTAATTATTTTGTACACAATAAGGAGTTGATCCTTGGACCTTACAACTAATGGTAAGTTTTTATACGAAATTGGCTAACTTATATTTGTTGAGGTATTAAACATATCAAAAAGTATAAAAATATACAAAGTGAGTTTTTTTTAAAGAAAAAATTAGTTTTTTTGAGAGGCCTAAAGTAAGGGCCTAACTAGCTTTACCTTTGGGCCGGACCTGTTCATAACAATGTGAGACTTAAGAACTCACACTAGACTTTCCAAAACTCTTTTCCTCAAATATAAGTTCACATACAAGAATGGCACATATAAATGATACTCACTCTCAAGTGAAATAGCTATTAAGGGTTACACTCCAAATAACATTAGAAGGTGAAGACTAGGGTGAAACATTTCATGGGTGTTGTATTGGTACAACACCAGCTTCCAAGTCACTTTCCTGTTTTTTTATTATTTTTTTAATGTTTTTTTATTTTTCAAATGTCATTTCTACCCTCACCCTCAACCCACACCTTATGCTCCTCTTTCACCATCAATATCAACACCGGTAACCGTCGCCGGAAACAACTCCGTTCTCTTGGGTGGCGAGAAGAAGATACGAATCCACTTCCTCGTGCTAAATCAAACCAAACCTTGAAAAAAAAAATCACCATGGCCAAAACCTCTTCTGCGACTGCTACTCACCATTGAAGCCCAACCATAATCACAATAACCCATCTTTCATCTTCCATCATCTTCTTCACCATTCCTACAAATACCAAACCCATAAATTTCGACATCATTATAAATAATCACCATTCCAAAACAGAAAAACCAAACCCATAAAAGCAGAGAGCCCACCCGCCGTGACTCACCGTGTAGCAGAGGACCCATCACACTGTCTAGAACCGGCGTCGGACCCGCTCCATCGTCCTCACGAACGTCTGTCAGCGCCCCTTAGCACCTCCAATCGTCCACGACGCACCGCGCTGCATGACGGACGTCGTCGTCGTCCGCCTTTCCCCAACGCATCCCATCTGTAGATCACGCAGCGCTCCAGAATCGTTGTTGATGCACCACGCTCAACCCCACCGCGACTTTTCCAGAGCGTCCTTGCCTAGAACTGCCGCCGTCGCAACGACAAGCTGCTCTCCCTCGTTCTCCTCTATCGTTGGTAATGTGACAAGAGAAGGTTACAAGGAAGGCATGTATGTTACATGGGGTGAGGGCAAAATTGTTATTTCAATTTATTTTGGTTACCTCCTTAAGCATTTACCCAATTTTAATCTAAACCATTCTAATAAATATAATAAATCTAAGGGTGAATAATGGTGTTGCATCCATGCACCACCTATTAGGTGCTTCACCCTAGAAGCCACCAACATTAGAATTGAAAATATCACTTGAATTCCAACGTTATAGTCCTAAGATCGCCCTTGGATTCAATTAGCTATGAAGTGAAACTTTAACCGTTCCCCATGAGGTAGGAGTCCTTCAGGTCGAATGTCTCCAAGCAAACTTTCGTACCCTTTTCTGCCTTTTATTTACACTTTTGTTAAATTGTCATCAAACTGCATATGTGCAACTTACACATCACTTAGAAAGAAACCACTTATTTCTCACCTAACACATCAATGATAACCTTAAAACACTGTTTTTTGGCTGCAAAAGAGAATAAAATTGTACGGGTCAAATACAAAAGAACGTATTTAATTTTGTGTTGAAAATTGGATCGCCCAGCACAAAGATGCTGATTTAGTGCTCTAAACTTTTCTGTAACATAGTTAGACACCACTTGTACACTTGGCCGTTTTCCAAGATTCCTTCTATTCAAATATGCCGTTTCCTTTACAAAACACACACCCTCTAATTTACAAATCTTTTTACAGCCGGAGAAAATTTAGGTGCAACTGCATAAGCATTTGAAGTGCTATTTTTTTATTGGAAATATAACATATGTAATATAAGTATATCCAGTCAAAAAAAAAATGTAATATAAGTATATAATAACTGTTACATATGTATATTTTCATTAATAAAATGTTACACATACCATGTTTCGATTGGCAAACAGCAAAAAGAGCACCAATAGATTTGTACACAACTTTTCTCCTTTACAGCCTAAACAGTCTACATTAAAAAAAGTACACACGATTGTTGGTGTAGATTTTTCCTTTATTTAAACCTCCTTTTACTTGCACAGCGTCTATTATTAACGTAGTTACGTAACTTGGTACTCGGTTAGGTTAGCATTAGCGCTTATTTGGGCTTTTAAGTCATGGCATCGTTTTCTGCAGCATCACTAGCACCAGCACCACATAAATAATAATAACATTACTTAGCTTTCGCTTTTTGTAAGGTACGCATCGTTACATTGTTGACAGATCTGACATTCCGTAATTCTCAAACTATATTACTTAAAATTCTTGAATATCTTTATTTTATTCCTCATTGTGTGCTCCAACTCTCACATTCCCATGCAATTTTACAATACTCTATGTGCTACGTAATTAAGCTTTGCGTAATTCAACAAGGTTGAAATTCTCACAACCTTTGGCCACGCTCACTCAGCACACACTCCCACACATTATTTTGGTACGAAATGCACCCTATTCCTCAGACCAACCGTCTCCCTCTTCTCCAACTTCTATGCCTTCCTCATTACCCAGTACCTCCTTGATCATGCCACGTGTTCATCAGGGTATTTCTGATAGGAAATCTCAAAGGGGTTCTCAGAAAAACATACTATATGTACTGTCACTAACTCACTATTCCCATTTGAATAACTCTTATGTTTATGCATGTACATGTTTTATACCTTCAACATTTTCTCAATATTTTAAGTATAGTAAACCTACTTACATACACTTTCATTCGCATCACCTCACATTTATACAGTTTTCACGTTATAACTTGTCTAGTAAACTTTTACACACTTATACATTATAATTTTGTCACGTATGGAATGATGTGCACCTAGCATTTTTCCATTTTAAGTGCCATTACCATTAACATTAAGCAATAAAAGGGGTGTCTTGAACGTATTGTTTTCCTTAACACATGCACTGAAGATTGCACTCACTTGCTCTTCTTCCCTTAGTAACCAATATAGAGTCAAACAAGCCTTTCTCTGGCAGTAGCAGTGGCAGTGGCAATGTTACCTATTGTTGTCTTCCTAACTTTTGTTACTATTGGTTTTGGAGTACTTGTATGCTTGCCTTTTTCTTGTTCCCTCCAAGAGCAAGGAAAACTACTGCAACCCACTTCTTGTAATGAAACATGTGGGAAACTCCATGTTCCTTTTCCCTTCTATGTGAACACTTCTTGTGTGTCAATCTCTAGTGCTTTCCACCTCTCTTGCTCAAATTCCTCTGCTCTTTTACTCAAAATTGGCTCAGAAAGCTATCCAGTTTTGGAATTCTTCCCGGATGGTTTGTTAGTGGATTTTCCAGGCATATCATCATGTCGCCAGTACAATGACTTGAACTCATTTGGTAATAATTTCTCAGGAAAAGACCACTTTGGAGTCTCAGTTGACAATGTTATTGGCCTCTATGACTGTGAGGATTCTTCTCTGTGCAAAGCAGATTGTGAAACTGTTGATCTTCCTGGCTGTGATGGAAGTGGTGGTGGCTCCCTTGGCTGCTGCTATCCACTCTCTGACCATAGCATATGGCATGTTGGAGAAGGGTTTTCAGTGTTTTCTCAGTTTGGATGCAGGGGATTTTCTAGTTGGGCTGTTTTGAGAGGGTCAAATTCAGGAAAACGTGGTGTCAAGTTGGAATGGGCTATTCCAAGGAACTCCTCCAAGGAAGTTTGTGCAAGGAATGCAAACATGGAAAATGCTACATCAATTGAAGGTAGTGTAAGGTGTGTCTGTCAAGATGGATATGTTGGTGATGGGTTTGCTGATGGAGCAGGATGCTTGCAGTGTGAGTAGTTTTTATCAAGCATCATCGTGTGAATGAAAATGGAGTATTTACCTTGTTTTGATATTGTGCCTGCAATTATCTTGCTCCCCTGCATTCATAAGAACTTCATAATCTTTATTTAGAGAAAAACTCACCTCAGATGTCCTAACCTGTGACTCTTGATTTTGTTTGTTCTAGACTTCTAGTACTTGACTTCATTAGACATAGAAAATCATTACTTTCTCAAATAGCGCCAGCAACTTTTGAAACTACAAATAATAGTCCAGCACCTCTAGTTCATCTATGCCTATGAATATGTTCGATTTGGGCAGTGAACTTTGTTCAAACAAAACTAGTAAATGGTTGATAGTTTAGAAACTTAACCTCAGAATTTTATCAGCTGAATGAAATATGGCCAGTATCACTTATATATACAAGACTTGATAGTGAAGCTTTGGATTCACGTGTGTGTTCTTCGTTTTACTTGGAAAACTGATCATGAGTAATACATGGCATATGTGAGAAAGCAAACTCAAGACAGGCAAATATATGACAGTTTGTGAGAGGCCAATAACTTCTCCATTTTTTTCTTTCATAAATGGATTTCTGGGCTCCAAGTCCTTTAAATTGCTTGATTTTTGGGAACACTCCCTATTCAGCTCTGACATTTACTTCTGCTTCATGTATCCATGGCAGCCTGTATCAAGGATGGACAGGAAGCATATGGAAGTGACTGCTACATCAAAAGACATGATCAAAGGAAAATGGTTATTATTGCCGGTAAGTACCATGGCATTGTAAACTTCTAATAATTTTGCTTGCAGAAAGTCTTCAGTGTGCCAAATAAAATATTACAACATGTTTAATGGATGATGCAATAGGCAATATGATTAGTAACTATTAGAAATCTTTACAATTTTTCAACATTTCCCCTTCATCTGTATAATGTAGTAGTCATGCCTTAATACCCTATCTTTACATTTATTGTCCTTCTGAGTGAATCTCATGGCATCCTTAACATGCAGGAATCCTTGGTCCAGTTCTTATTGTTGCCTCCTTGGTTGCACTATTTTATCTTCTTAAAAGACCAGTAAAACCAGGGATGTCAGACACCGAGCAGGCTTATTATCACAACATTTCGATCCGCAAAGCTTGTAGATCTCGATTATTCAGCCACCATGAGCTAGTGGAATCCACCAATGGTTTTGAAGAGAGCCGGAAACTCATGCATGGAAGTAATGGGACAATGTTTGCTGGAGTGCTTGGGGATGGATCTCACATAGCTGTCCACAAGTTAAAATGTGAGAATGAGAAAGACATAATTCAAGTCCTTTCACAAATTGAGGTTCTATCTGCTGTTGTACATAGGAACATGGCCTGCCTTCTTGGATGCTGTATTGACTCTGGCTACACTCCTCTAGTGGTCTATGAGTACCCTGCAAATGGTACCTTGGAGGATCATTTAAGCCAAAGCAAAGGACAAAAACATAGTCTAGACTGGCATAGGAGATTGACTATTGCTGCAGAAACTGCTAGTATTGTTGCATTCTTACATTATGAGAATTCTCCTCCCATATTCCATCATAACCTTAAATCTAACTGCATCTTCCTAGATGATGATTTTTCTGTCAAGATTGCAGGATTTGGGCTACTTAATTCTGATTTTAATCATGATTCTCACTTGTACAAGAACCGTGAATGCTTGCGCTTCTGCAAGAATGATGTCTATGACATTGGCGTGGTGCTTCTTGAGATTATCTCAGGTTCAAATCACCTGGACTCACCAACTTTAGCCTTGCAGAAAATAAAAGCTGGAAAGTTAGAAGAGATTGTTGATCCACTTCTTTACTATCATGAACAACCATATCATCGCCAAGAGCAAATACAGATAATTGCAGACCTTGCAACAAGATGCCTGCTATTTGGTGCAGATGGAAAGCTAGGAATGATTGATGTTGCGAGGGAGTTAGTACACATAGCTAAAGAGAGTCTTGAAGGGGGAATTATGAGAGGACCTGCATTGGAGGAGACATTCTCAAACTCAAGCCTTCTTCAAATGATATCAATGTCTCCTGATTCTATGAATGTTCCTTGAATTTTCCTCCTTCATTGTGCCAGTCAGTTTAGTTTGTCAGTCCCTAAAAGAAAAATGAGCACAACCACAATTGTATGTGTATGTGTGCATTAGAAATCCCGTACCACACTGTACATTGGGGAATGGATTGAATATTTTGGTTCTAACATACTTCACTAAGCTGTATAAGCAAGTGTATGCGGTTAATCAGTTAATGTCCCTTAACAAATTGAATCAGCTTCTATTTATGCCTGTGTGTGAATCATTTTCTGTATAAAGTAGTAGTTTTTTATGGATTGATATGTGAGTAAATTGGTGACAAATGATTGCATTATGACTAATTAACTTATGAAATATAAGATGGCAGCTCAGCTCTGATTCTTGCTTATTATATTTCTTTAATAACAAGAATTTCATCATAAAACATTAATGAAAAGGAAAAGACGAAAAAGAAGCAGACAACTCAAGATGCTACATGTAGTTTAATCACTCGGTCTTATTTCTCATAACTCTTGCATTTCAAGCGAAAACCATGAGTGATCAGTGATTATTCTGAGTGAAAACCACTATCCGGTGTCAGATTGTCCGGTGTCATTTTTCTTTACCTTCATTGGATATTATGATGCTGGACTTTAGAAGTACAAACTTCAGATATGAATAACTAATAAATTGACAATTAAACTTAAAGGATCTTTACTTTCACGTTTAAAAGAATTATAACATATAATCACACATTTCGCATATAGTATTACACAGATAAAAGGTCTTATGCTGTTTTTCCATCCGTCATATGATTGTACCCATTTAGGTTTCTTAGGATACTCAAATTCCATACTTTTAAGATTTGTAGTGATTTTAGGTGTATTTTTGAATTGGCTCAATTTCATGGTCAATTGAGCTTGATTTTGGATAATTTCATTTTGAACTAATATATATATATATATATATATATATATATATATATATATATCTTATATTCTTATTCATTTCCTATATGAATTTATATAGGCTTATATTAGTTTCTATTTCATTTTCAGAAGTCCTTGTATTGTTTCATCTTATTGTTTTTATTTAAATTAGTTGAGTACTAAACTCTTTACATTTGATCTGCTGCTTCAAAACTTCAGGGTTACTGATTAACCCATCCGTGAAAAGGTAATTGATGTTTCTATCAACAAATGTAAAAATTCACTTCACGTTTTAGAGAAGTTGTATCTATTAAAGCATGTCATAGTCATAACTTATAATCACTATATCTCATCATTAGAATATTATCTGAAAATAAAGCGTAGAGTACGTGACACGGTGACAGCACCAATTCCTGTATTCTTTCTCTATGGCAATGTGCTTGGTTTGAATTTTCCATCTTGTGAATGGACAAATAAGTTAACATGCTGACAACGAAGCGCAGCTCAGATGATAAAACGCTTCAATTATATCCAGAGGAGCGTGGGTTCGAGTCATATAGGGGGAAGTGGGGAATCACTATTGATCCCCTTTATAAAAAGAAAAAAAAAAAAGTTAACATGCTAGCTGCATGTGCAACGTATCCCACTGAAGCAACGAAAAAGGGATTTTGCGGCATAACGTGCAAGCAATTTTGTCAAGTGCATAAACACGGATGGGAGGGGTTTACCTGGCTTTGTGACCTCCACATCCTGCTATGTACAGCCAAGACTTGAGACAAATTAAGGGTCCACCTTTTCTTTATTGGAAAGGAGGATATTAAGATATCATGATCGTGAATTGGGGTGCAAAAAAAGTGGACTAAACGTGAATATTAAAACTTGTTAGGAGTGGTTGATATACTCTATTATGAAGGTGTTTGTTTCAAGTTATATTAAATTGTTTTTGGAAATGTTAGAGTGGAAATACAGTTCTTTTGCTTTGTTTTTTGTTAATCATTTTCATTTTTTATTTTCATTAATAATTACAAAAGTGTCACATTATTGTCATTTTGTTTTGTTGTTTTAAAAAATACAAGAAAGTGTAAACAAAACAAATTAAGGAACCTAAATTTTTTATACCAACTTAAGTTGATTCTTCCTCTATTCGTCTGTATGAAGTAGAAAAAACTCAATATATGCCCAAAAGAGAGGGAGAAAAAAAGCTTTATTTATTATTATTATTTTGGCTAGAATTTGCCTTTTGAAAGTTCCAAAGAACAGGTGGAGTGGTAAGCTGACTTGTCTCCTATACAGACACGAGGAGGAGTGCTCTAAAAAATTGACTAACTCTGTTTCCTTGACCTTTATTATATATAAATATAACAAACCATAACACTTGCTCCGATCTCTCTTTTCAACCATTTACAATCTTTTCAGAATATTTGCTTTTGGTTTTGTTCAAGGTACGTTATTTGCTTTGTTTCAAAGCTTACAATCTCCATAAGATCATTTTTCATTTGTTGATGCTATGTTTGGTATTTGTTTCATGCATCATGTTGTCATCTTTTCTGGGTTTTCTGTCATGCCTACAAAGTCTCTCTAAATGATGCTTTGGGGTATTTCTATTAACCACTGCACCAAAAAATGGAAGAGTTTCTGAAGCAACCTATTTGGCAATAAAAATAGGCTTTTTTTTTTTTTTTTTTTCAGATTTGATAATAACCCAGTATGATTAGATAACAGCAAAAAGTCAATGCATTTTGTGGTTGATTAATACGTGCAAGACAGTGAACAAAAATGTAGTATCTACAGCCACTGGTTAATGTTAGGAAAACTGTTAAGGTAAAAAATAACATATCATGAAATGAAGCAAATTCTTTTGGTGTAGTTTTGACAAAGTTATGGTCCATTTGATCATTTGAACCATGCCTGGATATTGATTCATAATCATGTTCTGATGGAGCATGACCTGTAAAACTTGGACTATATAGATACTAGACTTCATGGTTCATGTCGATCTGTGTTGAACTCTTATTGATTCATTAAAAACAATGTGTTTTTTTGTATGTCATGTCTTTCAAGATGAGTGAGAATGGTGAAGAATCTCGAGAAAACCGTTCAGCTCCCCGCTTGAATGAAAGGATTCTTTCATCTTTGTCGAGGAGATCAGTTGCTGCTCACCCTTGGCATGATCTTGAAATTGGTACTGTTGTCAACCATATTGCTTGTACTATTTATCTGGCGCATTGGCATTCAATTTACATTAGAGGACTTATATCATGCTACAAATGTTCTTAATTTTCATATGCAGGACCTGGAGCACCCCACATTTTCAATGTTGTAAGTCTTCAACTTTTGCTTCCGGAAAGAATACTGGTTGCTTTATATGCTACCTAGTACTGGATGAAAAAATGTGGATAATGATGCTATTAATTTCAACATTTACTTTAGAAGAAGTGAAAAACTCTCTCGTTTAACCTTTGCCCTGGTGCAACCAGTAGGTGGCAGTATCAGGACCAGTGTATACTACCAAAAAAATTATGTATTAGATTCATATTTAATCCAGTGTTCAAGATAACAAATTAGTGGTTGCATGTTTTTAGGATCTTTCTTTGAATTTGATTGAAGAAAATATCAAGAGATGCGAAATTGAATCTAGATCTAGCACACAAATTGAATCTAAAGTGAGAATTCAATGAACCAAAAGAGATGAAGAGAAGAACTACACTACAAAGAAGCAAGAAAGTAGCGTGAAAATGGAAAGGAGAGGGGATGAAGGCGCTGCAAGCTCAATCCATGGAGGAGGATTAGATGATAAGCCTTGAGGAGGATTCGCCACTAGGTGTTGAAACTCTAGATAAGAATCTAAGGTTCAATTCAAGAACCAGACTAGAGGAGATTCTCTCAACTCTCACAAGTCTCAAAATGAGAAATGTACACATGATTCTTTAAGTGCAAATTGAAGTACATGAAGGCTTTATATACACATGAGCATCAAGCTCATGGAGCTAGCGCTAATCTCCCCTTATGGCCGAGTGGTCATCTAGCTAATGGGCCTAGTTGGCCCAATCTTCCTAAGCCCAAGTAATCTAAGCTATCGCTTATTTGGAGAAGCACTTTTATTACAAGTCCTAAACTACTTTTATTACAAGCACCTACACTAGGTGGTCATGACTTCAACTAATAAGAGGTTCCAAGTATATTCCTCTTCAAGTGGATGTTTTTAAGTCAACTGGTTGAACACAACTCTTTGTAGTGCTTCTTGGACCTTCCTTTGTCTTGAATGGGTCATTGGTCCTTGAATGCCCTCCAAGTGTGGGACTTGATGCCCTTGTGTGCCCATGATCATATCATGTCCTTCATCGGTTTTTAGGAAAAGTAGGTATAAATATCAACTAAAAACCAAGGTCTTTAGGTAGAAGAGGCACAAAGAAGACAGGAATTATAATTAAAGTGCAAACAGTCCCCAATTTCCTGCAAGTATTTTTGTCATCCTTTAGAATGCAATTTCTGAAAAAAACCGTGCATGAAACAAGTGCAAAATTAGCCACGCTGGAAGTATACATGATTTTTATTGGAGTTTTAGACTAAAGTTTTTTTTGTTCACCTCCCGTGTACAAATCACAAATTACTTGTAAAAGTAGAAATAACACTAGCTAGTAGCTACTAAAGATCAGAAGAAAACCATGCAGGCTTGCCTGTTATTGATGAATCTAGATAGAATTTTCGTGTAAGAATAATATGTTACTTGCTCAATCTTCACACAACTTAGGTCTGCACTCCATTTAGATACTGAACAGATTCCTGGACTAGATAAGTGTCATAATTCTGTCTCACTTTATTATTACATCAATCTAAGACCTTTTGCCTGTCAGACTTCCTTAAATCAAATTCTGTAACACCTACACCCCTTAAAGTATTTCGATTTCTATCTTTTAACATGTTGAAATCTCCAATAACTTATCTTCTATTGATAACAGTATTTATGCAAAACCTGTAATTCCTTTCTTGACATGAAATTTCCCAGTATAGTATGGTGCTTCTGCTTGTTCAATGGTTAGTTGCTACCTGCAGGTTGTGGAGATCACTAAGGGAAGCAAGGTCAAATATGAACTTGACAAAAAGACTGGATTAATTAAGGTATGAACAAATTGCCTGTGTTTTGAAATGGAAATCTCTAGTGCTATAATCTGAAACCGATTGTACAGAGAATACTCTGTCTTCCAGATGATATTTTTCCAGTCCATTTGTCAAGCAACAGGATGGGTTGGTGGGCAATTTGAACAAACATGAACTTGGAATTTAGCTCTTTCTTTTTATTTTCTTACTTGAAAAGATGTGGAGGGTGAAGCATTGTTTTCTTCCAGTCTTGTAGGTTCTTGAGCCTTTCAATTCTGACTTCTGCTTTTCATTACTAATCTATCTTTGGATTCTGCTTACCATCTGAATAATGCTCAGGTTGATCGGATTTTGTATTCATCAGTTGTTTATCCTCATAACTATGGCTTTATTCCTCGAACTCTGTGTGAAGACAATGATCCAATTGATGTTTTGGTTCTCATGCAGGTAAAGTCTTACCATTTCAAATTCATCCAAGTTATATAAGATACATTAGTTACTTGTTAATATATAGTAATAGTAATATTAGCCATTGTTCTCTCTTTATTAGCAGTAAGTTAAAAGCTGCTACTGAAATTGACTTGGATTGTATTGAAGAAAAAGCACACATCAACTTTGACTTCTTGGTTAATCACCCACATAATGAACATATGTTTCAATTAACCTTATCTTCATTCAAAAGATTCAAAAGATGAGGCCAAATCTTAGAATTTGGAATTGGACCTAACTCAACCCCACAAAACCAGCTTGTAAGGTAAGAACTGCCCAAGCCTTATAAGTACTATTTAGGCTAGATCTCTAGGCGATGTGGGACTAAACACACCCCTCACATCCAGCACAATGAAGGTGCTGGAGACTGCAATGAAGGCAGCCCAATGTTGCCGCAATTAAGGCGGTTTTCCAACACTAAATAAACCTAAATGTTGCATTAGCCATACTATGTTTCCTGATGATTAGTTTGATGACTATGAGCTATATATCAATTAAGTAGTCCATTAGTAGCTAACTGAATTACTGATGTGGTAGGAGCCAATTCTTCCTGGTTGTTTCCTGCGAGCCAGGGCCATTGGACTGATGCCCATGATTGACCAGGTATATTTTTGGTTTTTTTAGCCAATAATGCCACTTCTTTCCACTGATTTACATAATAACATTTTTTTTTCCTATTAACAAAGGGGGAGAAGGATGATAAAATTATTGCTGTATGTGCTGATGATCCTGAGTATAAGCACTACACTGACTTAAAAGAACTTCCACCTCATCGCCTCTCTGAGATTCGACGCTTCTTTGAAGACTGTATCCTTAACAATCTTAATCCAAGAACTTGTTGCCTAAGTTTCTTTAAGCTTGGTTTATATTTTATTCACAATTTGAGTGCAGTTTCTTAACATATCGCTCAGACAAGAGGAATGAGAACAAGGAGGTAGCAGTTAATGAGTTTTTGCCTCCATCCACTGCTATTGAAGCCATCCAGCACTCAATGTCAGTATACATTGAGCCACTACTAATTTCTTTCTTTCTTCTGGTGTCTAATTCAAATTGGCTTTTTAGAGAAATAATTTATGACAAATAACATAATATCCCAGTAACAAAATTTTGCCAGTCTCCTAGATCATTCATTATTCTAATACTCATTTTTTTTTGTTACTCCTCTCCCATGTTTATGTAACACAAATATTGTACTATCTGCAATCTGCATCATTTCACCTCAATGTAATATCTTCTCTTTGATTTGGTGCAGGGATCTTTATGCGGAGTATATTCTGCACACCTTGAGGCGATAGACAAGAATACTATTCTCTATGAATCAGAATAAGCCGCACCCTAGACCGTTTTTGAATTATTTTTTTATGAAACTCTATTTGTATTTTGTATTGAGTGGGATAATATACCGGTTGTGTATGGTTTATTAAGTCAAAAACTACCATCAACTGTGCTCAATGTGTAATGCTTCATGTAGAATCCTAGTTGATTGAAATGTATTTTTTTTTATTATTCAGTTTCCAATTAATAATTTGGTGATTTGTTTTTATCAGTTTTGATTCTACACGCACTTGTAACCTTCATTGGTACTTCTGGGAACATGTATAGTCCAGACTCCAGATTAGCCTAAATCTCGAGGCATTAAAATGTGTTTTTCCGAGGATATCCTACAAAATAGTATCATCTTCAATAGCAGTTTGAAGTATCCAAAAAGAAAAGTCACAAATTGACAATAAGCTTCCAGTTTCTCTTTTTCCGTGATTATCTCAGGCTCTGTTTGCGAGTCAGTATCATGAGGGAAAGGAAAGAAAAGGAAAGATAAGTTTACATTATATCTTTGTTTGGGAGTTTAATAAAAGTATGGAAAAGGTTTTGAGGTATTTTGTAAACCCTCCAAAATCCTCCCAGGACCCATTTTCCCCATTCCCTCAATTTGAGGTATTTTGGGGGATAATAGATGTAATTTACCAATTTAACCCCTTAGAAAAATAATTTCTTGGAGAAAAATATTATTTATATAATATTAATTATGTTATTTTTTTTGAATAAGGATAAAATTATGTTATGTCTAATATCCTCCATTTTCTTCCCCTCATATATTATGTACTCCCAAACAAGGAAAGGAATAATGCTCCCCTTCTCCTTCCCTCTCTCCCCTTTCCTTTCCCTTTGATCTCTTCCGTTTCCTTTCCCTCCTAACCCACAAATGGAGCCTTAGTCTTTAAGTAGAATATGGGGTAAAATATCAGATGTAGGCACTAGGCATGTAGCTTGGTGATATACGCCGTGGAGTAGGTTGGTTAATGTTTGGTTAACTTGGTCCCCGATTGAAATATTTTTCTGCTGTATCAAGATACAAGGAACACTCTCCTCCAAGCAGTGTAGTTGTTGGCCCCTCAGAGTTTTGGATCTTGACAAAGGAAGTACTAGGGAGGCTCATTTTTCAGTATATTCCGGTTCTTATTCCCCCCTCAAGAGGATTGGGCTTCCTTAATGTTGGATACGGGGCTCATAGATGTTAGCCTATGTTATTTTGGAGGAGAAGTTAAGGGAAGATTTATTTTTCCTTTCTAAATTAAAGAAACTATAAAAATATTTATAAAAATAAATAAATAGTGATTGAAAGGTTATATAGCCACCTCTCATTTTATTTCTTCATTTTTTTTAAAAATCTCAAATATAGTTCGACAAATAGATTAGAAAGAATAAACTCTTCATTCCCTTTCCCTCCAAAATTTGACTCACAAACATACGCCAAGAAATGTTCCAGTACAGTAACAATATGGATCTCAATGTCCCAGATGATATTGATACAAACAAATCTCAAAATGGCAAAATTGAAGGAGCGTGTTGACTTCTTTATTTCTTTCTCTCCGTGTAATTCATTGCATCGAAAAGTGTTACACGTGTTTCTTCCTTTACTTCTATAGTTTTTTGTGTGCACAAGAGTATCCTCTAATCGATAGTTGGAGACTAATATCTTTCAAGACGTGGAGATCACGGAAGTGAGTTTTGCCTCTCCCAACAAAGTTTTTTCCATACACACGACATGAATCGAACTTCTGATAGCATACTTAAGGAATCCGACTAACTACCAATTGTGCTGAGCCTTGTTGGTCTTTACTTCTATAGTTAAAATAATGGCTGAAGTTCTTTTCGAATTGGATTATATCCATGTTTTGTCCCAAAAAAAGTGAAAATATTTAAATTTAAAAAGAAGATATGAATAATTAATTTAAAAAATTAAATTAAATATTAAAAAATAAAATTAAGAATGACACATGTCATTCTATAAGTTAATAATCAATGAATTTGGTGGTAATGAATATTAATTGGTAGATTCAAAAATACATCCTGAAAATAAAAATAATTGAATGAAAATAAGTAAATAATATGCGGATTTGATAGTAATAATCATTAAATATGAAAATACACTAAAAACTAAAACTAAAAAAAAAATGTTCGATGTAGGTTACGATGTCACATAGTTCATTGAGAAGGAGAGAGCTTGTGAAAAATGACTCACGTTCAGGAGTGAGTACTCTAATTTAATATATAGGGTTTGATCATTAACAAATATAAATATACACTAATTTAAATATAATTACGAATGCAATATAATAAACATTTTGCATGTAAAACACAAAACTTCATGAGTGGACTAGTGATAAGTCTTGCTACTTTCATGTTAAGGAAGCCTTCCACCAAGAGGTGCCACGTGGCTGGTGGCAAATAATTGCGCTACTTGGAGTAGCTGATAACTTTCTTGATTATCTATTATTTGTTCATTTGTTGTGTTTTTGAGTAGTTTATTACTCTTATTGTAGCCTTGTGATAATGTTTTATCCCTAAATTTCATTAGTTTAACGTTTGCTTTCAATTTGTAGTTGTTTGTTAATTTTAAGTAATTTTATCGCTTTTTAAACCTTGTTTAATGTTACTCTTTGTGTTATCTTTTTGGGAAATGAATAAAGAAGGAAAAGGAGCATGAAGGGTTGATGAAAAGGACAAGAAATGAGTGCAAAAGCGGCTGGTAGACCACCGCTGGCGCTGCATTTTTTGCACTGAGCGCTAGGAGAAGAAAAATTCAAGTTTTGTCAGAACGTTCAAGGCTGAGCGCCAGACCCAATGTTGAGGGCTAAGAGTCACACACAAAAATGTCGGTCTTTGTGTAATCAACGTCCAACGCTGACCAGTGGGTGCCTAGTGTCGGCGCGACCCCTGTACACTATTTAAACACGTTTTCACATTTGGGGGGTCTTTATATAGCCTCCCAAAGGCCAGTTTTGCTCTTCTTGGAGCCCTAGTTCTTTATCTCCTTGGAGTTTGGAGAAGAAAGGAAAGGAATCTCTTACTCATCCCTCTTCATCTTGATGGAGTTCTTCTATCCCTCTCTTTTCTTTGTTTTTAGGTTTAGTTCCATTTCTAACTATTTTCCCCTTGTTAGGGTTATGTTAACTTGATGGAGTCCACTTGTATTTGACATTAGGTTGATTAATATGAGTTTCTTTCTTCTATTTTTGAGATTTTAATCTCTATGCTTAATACTTTCTTGGACTTGATCACTCGTAGGATGTTTTGCTGATTATGCATGGAAATGAATATTTGGTGTATAATTTTACTCTTGAGATTATTAGTCTTATATTTCTTTAGTCTAGGAATAGTCGTGGAATTGCAAGTAACCTTTTGAATTCTTATGCCTAATGTTTTTTCTCTAATAAACTCACCTAAAGAATTGGGGTTTAATTGGATTAAAGGCTCAATCACCTAAGGAATTAGGGGTTGAATATTTGTAATTGTAATTCGATTAGCCAAATAGGATTAAAGGCTTATATTAATCCTAATTGATGTTCTTGTGATTTTTTTGTGCAATACAAGAAGAAAAAACAAAAAAGACACAAAAGCAGAAGGAGAGGAAATTAGCCTAGGGAGACCCCAAGCATGTCCTGTAAAAGCAAGGAACGCATATCTCCAAGAGGATTCTTCCAACTGATGCAAGACTTAGTGTCTAACTTAACCGTGAAATATGCACACGAGTTAGCATCACGATAGATATGATCAATATGAACATTCCATTGACGATTTAGCAATTCCACAACCTGAGCTAGCTGGGGCGAATTGATGTTCTTGTGGTTGAAATTAATGAACTTAACTCTAATGCTTTCAATTCATACACTTTCCCTCTTTGCCATCCAAGTGTCCGATAAATTGTGTCAACCAAAAATCCAAAATTATTTTATTGTTTTTATTCTTGTTTTATGTTTTTGAAATTGCTTCACATATTTTATAAGTCTAAATAGTCGGTTAACTTGCGAGTTGGTAGTTGGTAACCAATCACTGTGAACGATACTCAGTTTATTCACCATTTTATTACTTGCAATGATCTGATACTATTGTCGAGGTCCCATCGAGTTTTTGGCATCCAGTGCGAGAAATAATAATAAAACTGAAAACCGTACATAATAGTTAATGGTAAGCTCTATTTTTTGATTCAAAACTCACTGTAATTAGGGCCTTTGGCTCCCCAGTGGGTTCATCGGGGTGTTCTCACAGCTTCGACCATTTGGACCGGCTATGGGACTAATTCCCGATTCGACAGCGACAGACATCCGATTTTTTACACACAGGGATGGGCTGCCTCCCAAATGGGCAACTCCAGGAATCGAACTTGCGTTCTTTTCCTTGGTGAAGAGTCACATTACCAACTCTTCCAACATCATGTTGGTAATGGTAAGTTCAATTTAAAACCGTACAGTTAAATTTATTTTGAATATTTTATATTAAAAAACTGAAAAATTACACACATAATAGTTAATACAAAAACTAAATATCATTATATCAACAATCAATAATCATTATATAAACAAATATGATCTATATCAATATTAGCCCCCAAACCGTTAAACGGGTAACGACACTATTGTAGAGCAAAAACCGAACTGTTTTACATGCGAGCCTTCGGGTCACAATAAACGTTGACATATCACATTATCACATATTATTATGAGAAAGATGTTATATCAACCCAAACGTTGTCTGATGCTTTATAATTGGACCTGCATCTGCTGCAATGGGTATGTTATTGAAAGTCTGAAAACAATTAGTTTTGGGCCTCCCTTTCAAAAATAAAATTACCCACCTTTGCCATAAAAAAAAACTGACAAGAGAAGAGAGGAAAGAAAATCAAAGTATCATGGGTATATTAGGTGGAAAATATTAGAATAAAATCTATTACTAATGTGTTTGGGAAAGCTGAAAAAAATAGATTATATCAACAATCGATTATTTGTATAATCGATTATTGTGATAATCTATTTTAATCAGAATCTGTTTTTGTTTGAGTATATTTGCTGAAAAACGATTTTGAGATAATTTATTTCGTTTGGATGATGAAAAAAATTACTTTTACATAGTAAATTACAAAAAAGGGTACGAAGTTATTTTTTTATATTAATAATATTTGATACTTTTTTTTAACATTAAGACTTGTTGAAATTTTTATTTTTTATATGTAAAAATAATGTAAAACAAACATTTTTCAAAGAAAAATAAATAAATATGTCATTGACATATAACTTATTGTTTTGATTTTTCAATATTATAAATTATTTTAATTAGTATAATTTATCATTTAATTATTTTATTATAAAAATAAATTACAGAACACAATCACGAAGCTAATTAAAAAGCAACTTTGCATTACAGTATACAGTACAATGGTTAATTACCCCGGCCCATACTGAGAAAAAATGTGTTAACCTCAAGAGTACAACTTCATGAATGCTAAAAAAATCAGGGCTAAATTGCATTTTCCGTCCTCCAAGTTTTTCATTTTGAAGAAAATAGTTCCCTAACTTTTTTTTTGGCGAATTTAGTCATCCTAAAATCCAAATGTTGCGAATTTGGTCCCCATATTTTTTTAATTGCATTTTTTATCCCCTAAATTCACGATTTTTTTGCACTTTTTATCTTCCGTTTTTCCAAAATCCATGCTTTTTAAAGACAAAAAGTACAAAAAAACCCACATTTTTGGGGGACCAAAAGTGCAATTAAAAAATATAAGGACCAAATTCGCAACGTTTGAATTTTAGGAGGATTAAATTTGCCAAAAAAAAATGGGGGACCATTTTTGCCAAACTGAAAAAACTTGAGGGACGAAAATTGCAATTTAACCAAAAATCAATGAGGGTAAAATGGAGAAAAAGGTCATGACATATAAAAATAATCAAAATGAAATCATCCAACAGTCTCTTACAAGAGATGGATAGAAACAGTTTTTTTTTTCAAAAAAAAAAACTTTTTAAAAAATTAAAGTTGGATTCTAAATAGATTATCTATGTACCAAAAAAAACATACTAGATTATCTATAAAAAAAAATCTTTTTAAGGAAAAACAGTTGAAATAAAAATAATTCATGTTTCCCAAACACACTCTAAAATTATCAAGAGATTAAACTCATAAGTCATAATTACACCAAAAAAAAAAAATCTTTTCATAACTACATAATTGAACCCATGATTTCATTAGAATTTAAATCGTTTCATTTATTTATTTATTTTGATTAAACTCTGATATAGGCCCTAACATGTGGTTGGTCCGAGTGATAAGGGATTCAGATATCTTAAGTAAGTGATAAGATGTTTAAATCTTGATTCTTATATATGGAGAAAACCTGGTTGGGATTAGAGAACCCACCTTATACGTCCGATGGATATAGGCATCAAGTTTGCACAGTTACAATTGAAACTTGTATTAATTAGTATTATTATTCTAATATTAGTTAGTCCATATTACATCTCCTACTTGCCTTATATATGCTCCCAATATAATAAATTATAGGCGTTATTGCTGAATAAAATATGCACCTTGCATGATTTTGTAATATATCATAAACACACTACCATTTCGGGGGATGTAGTGGAATCAATTCGTGATCGAGAAACTAAGCATTAAAAATAAATTATCTTTATTAGAAATTCGCCAAAAGATAAGGAAGTACTTGGTACTGTGGATTGTGGAAGATGCCGTTCAGTGTACATGGCACTACAGAAACCAGCTGCTAGAGGAGGGGGGGCCCTTGGTTATTAGTTTCTAGTTGGGAAGGAACTTTGCGTCTAAGAATGATAAGATGAATTTGATGACTATTGTAAAGACATCTAATTCATTAAAATGCATGTGAACATGCATTCACAGGCAAATGTCAAAGAGGACCAAAAAGATTGAAAGAAAATCAATAGGAGTACTGTTGATGTGATATTTTCATTAGCGTACATCAGCAACAAGCACTTTACATTTATCTGAAGCAGTAAAATTAGAGTATTTAAGTGTAGATGTACAAAAAATTGAGATAAAATTAACTCTAATCAAAATTGTTTGAAAGTCACAATGATAATTAATAGAGAAGGATATAAAATGTTTTACACTTCATTCCATCTTAAACCTCAAAATTGAATGATATGAATCTTTGAAATTTGAGTGATATGAAGTGATTTGCATCCTCATCATTAATCATTCCACTTTATTACTTAAAAAACTATCAAATAAATAATTAAAATATTTTTGTCACTCTACTCGGTTACTAATCATCCATCCAAACATAACATAAGTATTTTGCGAGGTGCGTGAGTGAGAGAGGGAGCCATAATTTTCAAAGTGCATGTGAATCACGCCTTCAACTTTGATGGCATAAAATCGGAATAAAGTGTGATTAGATCAGGTGGTGGGCGGTCCATATCCAGTGTCCTAGCTCCCTGGCCTGCACTGCACACCTCACTCAGCCAACTCCCAGCTGAGTCATACTTTCCTTACCTAACTTGCATGCTTTCTCTCAGCTTCAATGTCATCCACACACCTAAGCAAAAAACATATGGTGAATTTTATGATATTTCCAAGATAACTTTATCCTATTTAAGTGGCATAACTAGATGATAAGAATCATTTGACTTACCTACTAATTTGAGTTATTTAATTGAAGTAACACATTTTGATTGGATAAGATAACTTTTACCTTAAAATTATCGAGATACCGAAATATACCAAAAAATATATTGAATAGAGTAAAATTTTCAACGTCAATAGTCTTATCTTCTCTTTACTCCTTCGTTCTGGTCACACAACAACCAAATTAATTTACACAATTATCTCAGCATATATACGCTGCACAGTCACGTAGTCATATTGATGTGGATGTGTTGGCATCTGAGGTCTGAACATCACTGCTTGCATCTGAACAATACTACCCTGCATGAAAGTCTCACTAACATTGTCTTTAATGTCAATTTCAAATCTAACCACACCCTGAGAATCATGTTGGGAAAAACTGATTGAGACTTTAGGTGGAATTTATTCGAGGGTGATATATATATATAAGGTATATCATTTATGATAAGGTATATCTTAAATTCCAATGACTATTTTTAAAATTTTTGAGCCAAAATCATACCTTTGTCACACTTACAGTATGATGGGTATGATAGTGTTATTTTCTTGGATCTTCATTAGGTGCATGGAATCTCTTTGTCACTGTGCTTTGGCCTGAAAGGTTGTTCTGCTGGTGCTGACTTTTGGGAGCCATGATCCCTCTATTTGTTTATTTCATTATCTGTTTTTTGGGTACTGGCCGGTGAGTATGTAATTGTTATAAGGTTTATTAGCTTGTTGTTGGCCGTAGGTTGAACTATATTGGCTTGTACCATTTTGCTATTTGTATTAGTTGGGGTATCTCTTGTGCCCCCTTTTAATATACTTTTTCTTATCAAAAAAAAAAAAAGGTTTTTCCTGGTCTTTATTTAAGGTCTTCACATTTACTAACCTCACCTATAGTATCACACTTGGGAGAACTTTTCAATAAATATCTTATCTAAGAATAATTGATTTTAGTTTTTGATATATTTATTTTTTTGTCATTGATCGGATATCTCCACAAGCAAGTTATGAGACCAATCCTTAGACCAAGGGGATGGTTAGGTAAAATCATCTCCAGAAGAATGATGACTCCATGATTCAAACCTTTAACATTGCAAGTAAAGATCGTCTGAGGTCGAAGTCCACTTCCATTGTGATCAACCATTGTTGATATTGATTCCACAATTAATATTACAAAATCAATTTTATCAAGTAAAATTCAGTATTTTTAAAAAATTATCTCTATTTGTTGAATTTCAAAAGTGATGTTTTGTACTAAAAAGGTAATTCTATTTTACAATACTCGAATAAACTGAAAAAAAAATTAAAAATTATTTTAATTTCATTTTCTAATGTACCAAGCGAGCATCAATTCTACGTTATTAGAAGTCAAGTACCTAATTTCAATTAGATTATAAAAAATTTAATTTTGAAAATATTAATTTGTTGAGTGGCACATTTGATTTCTACCCTATTAATATTAATTGGTACCATTCCTTTCTCTTAGTAATTAAAATAAAAGTAGAGGTGTGAAAATTTTGATGGATATTAATGTAAGAAATTGAATAATATTTCACCGTCTCCTTCTATATGCATGGTTTATTCATAGCCTAAGTGGCTTTCAATTTTAATGGTTAGACTCTTTGTAATAATAATAATAATAATAATAAATGGTTAGACTCTATATGCAAATGAATCAATATTATTTAGTACCAAATTTTGGTTTTGATATTTGATCTTCATTTATCATATTAATTTTATTTTAAAATGCAACAAATTAAGTTAATTGATTACTTATTAATTTTATGGATAAAGAGTAAATAAAGTAAATTAACAAGTGAATTGGCTATTCAATTATTTAAAATTCTAATACTCTGTTTTTTGTTACACTCTTTTCCAATTCGATAAATGGAACGATTTTTAGCATGTTTGGAACAAAAGTAAAGAATTGATTCTCATAAAAAATCACGGTGAGAATGGCACAATAGTAATAAAAATTGAATCAAAAGCAGAAGCAGCTGGGAGCTGCTTCCGCGTCAAATGGATGTGATAACAAACATGCTATTTATCTATTTCTAAATCATTCCCCTCCAATCAAAATACTTTCTGTTCGTTTTTTTTTTTCATATCTATAATATCACCTTCTCCATGACCATGATATATAATTCGTGATGGAGATATCACTAGTCATATAAAATAATTTTTATTTATGTATGTTATAATTATAACAAGTCGCTTCCTTTTTATTTGTTTTTGTATTTGCTTGTAACGGCGATCTATATCGATAGGTATTATAATTAAAATTTCATGTATTGACTTGATGCTTGAAACCGTAACTTTTAATTTGTCTAGTCTGTCCATATCTATATATCTAAAAAGATCTGAACTGCTGATTAGTTTAAGTCCGAATTTAAGTAAATAATATGCTATCCTTGAGATAGTTATGTTTCAATTTCGCAATGTCCCCAAATGTCTTGAATCACGGATACACATTTCGGGCCAAAAAATTAAATAAAGAAATAAAATTGTGCAGTGCAATAATTTATTTATCGGGTCACATTCTGTGTGTGACATTATTATACGCATCTATTGGACCACCATTATCTGACATGATAGGTTTCGACCATTACATCTCTGAATATTATCTTTTGAGTTTTTTTTTTTTACTGGATCTTTTGAGTTTAATAATGTCTATAAACTTTTTATATTATCAACTAATTATAAATTATTTTATGCTGAATTTTATGATATTTTAAAGATAAATTTATTCTATTTAGGTGATCCAATCAAATTATGAGAATCATTTGACTTGATCTACTAATATAATTCATTTAATTAAAGTAACACATTTTGATTGAGCAAGATGACTTTTACGTCAAAATTATTTGAGGTAATGAAAAATACACCTTATTTTATATGTGATTTTCAAGATTATTATAATAAAATTCGATATACTTTTAATATGGTGATAATTTTTATTTAATTGACAATTAATAGTATATACTAATTAAATCCGTATTTTTTTAACTAAATTGTTATTGGACCGCGGAAACTAACTAAAGGGGCAGTGTAGTTAGACAGCTAAGCACGTAATGTTTTAGAACATTCAAAATACTTTATATTGTTCGCATAGGTTTTGCCCAAGAGTAGTGAGGCTAAAAGCAAATTTTGCGTGGGACTTTTTGTTTTAAGTAAAAGAGTGTATCTGGGTTAAGTTTTGCTTTAGGTTAGGTCATTTTGTCAACATGTGTGATATTTTTGCTTTATAAAAATTAAAAATAAATAATTTTTTTTGTTGGTGGACCTAAAAAAACTAGCTTTTTAGTTGTCTCGCCCTTGGGTCGGCCTGAGTTCACATATACATGAGTTGTAACCAGCAACCTTTAAATTAGGGATACCAAATAGATGGATTAAATAAATTTTTATTCGGATTATAATTAATGGGTGGATTAAAAACAATTCATTAATCTATTATGATCCAGTAAAATTTCATTACAAAAATCAAATCCATCCATGATCCATTAAAAAAAATCCATCCTCCATTTTTTACGGATGGATATCCAATCCATCCATGAAAAATATTTTTAAAAATTAAATAATTTTTATGACTATTTTCAAATAATATCTCTCATCCATCCACAAAAAAAAATTCAAAATAATTTTTTGCCTATTTTTTTTGTAATTAACAATTCATCACAAATCTACCTGCACAAGAAATGCAAATCGTGATAGTAAAACACCAAAAAATATATTGTTCTCCTTATAATAGCACCAAATTGATTTAATTTTTGAAGTTATGATTTTTTTATCATTTTTATCCAACGGATTATTTTTTTATTTTATGAAGTGGTCCAATGGATTTTAAAATAATGGTGGATGGATCATAACCATCCATAAAATAAAATAATCCAATTCATCCACTCCATTGTTACTTTTTTTTTTTTGCATTGGATGGATTGGATGAGTTTTCATTTGGATGGACTGGATGGATGGTAGATAATTAGATTTTTTACCGCCCCTACTTTAAATAGAAGTAGTTATCGAAAAATTCTTTTAGAAAATGCATCTTAAAAAATGGGGTAACCAACGCTCAAGTCGGCTAATTAGACGTATACGAGGTATGTATGTATGTGATGGAATCTAAACTTGCCTTATGCTATAGATCCATATTTACAAGGATGTTTAGGCTCCATATTACTCTTTAGGTAAAATAGGAAGATTGATCCTATAAGTTTATTTAATTTTTCATATCGATCTCATATGTTTTTTTTTTCAAATTGGTCCTACACGTTTCATTCCGTTTCCATGTTAGTCATTTCCGTCAAATTCGACCTAATGCCGTCAAATAAAGAGACACGTGTCGCACTAATATCGTGCCACCTCAGCTCAAAACTAACGGCGTTAGGTCAAAATTGACGGAAAGGACTAACGTGGAAACGGAATGAAACGTGTAGGACCAATTTGAAAAAAAAAAAACATATGGGATCGATGTGAAAAATTAAATAAACGTAGAGGACCAATCGACCTATTTTGCCTACTATTTATGGAGTGGCGAGTACAAGATTGCATGCCCGGCTAGGCTTGGTAGTGATACATGTAAAGCACACTTAGAGTGCGTTTGATTTGCAAAGAAGTAAAGAACTGGACAGCACAAAAATAATTGTGCTATGTTTGATTTGTAAAGTGATCAAGAAATTGGACAAAAAATGTGATGAAAGACTGGACAAAAACTCAAAATCTTGTTCCTCACTAATCCTTTTGTCCCATGGACATACTACCCAAAAAACAAAATTATCCTCTCTCTCTCTCCTCTCTCTCTCTCTGATAACGTGTATATATATATATATATATATATATATATATATATATATATATATATATATTATATATATCTATTATATATTATATATAATACTTATTTAATATAATATTATATATTATAAAGAGTATTTAAATAAATTTTACATTATTTTACTTGTGTTGTCCATTGTCCACCAAACAATGTACAGGACAAATAGTTGTGCTGTGATTCAAACATTTATCCTGTACTATTCTCCTTGTCCTGTACTTCGATGAGAATCAAACGTACCCTTAAGGACAAATACATCATATCCTATAAGTAATATATAGGAAATAAAGTCTCAAATTAATACCATTCCCATAAGAATTAATTAACCATTACTAAATACGCAAAACCTTGTGGTTATTTAGGCAATTGTAACAATATATTAGAATCAAGAAAACAAAGTAATTGCAATTAAAAAGAGAGATAAAAGCACAGTCAAGAGGAATTCCCAAATATGAAATCCTAAGGCCAAAGTTTTTCCTTGCATTCAATTATCTCATTCCTAACTCTCTATAATTTTATGGATGAATCTACATATGTCAATCCCTGAACGAATTCTATGAGTAATCTCAATGCATGGTCATGAGTTAATAATAATTTTTCTCCTAAATTAATCCCTTACTTGATCAATCAAGGAACTTAATTAAGAAATGCATAAAGCCTAGAGATGTCAATTAATCTAAAATGATCAATCTGATTGGAAGAGTAGGGTTGAAGTTTGGTCATTCATCAATTCTTAAACCGATTGTTTTATAGGTCCACTGAGTAATTGTGGATGGTCACCAGTCAACCAAACAACTCAATCATGTTAAGGGTGATCAAATCTCAGAATGAAATAAAGCAATTATTAATCCATATGAAGAAAAACCATAACTATATTGAAATTAGGAAATAAAATAATCAAGGTACAAGATCCACAATGGTGGTAGCTATGGTTTTTAGAAATCCATATGAAAATCTAAATCCAAAACAAAATCAATATCAATGTTTGTTACCACGAAGAGTTATACGAAGAAATAGAGAATGAAAACCCTTTTTTTTCAAATAATCTCGTCTCTAATCTTCCACGTTCTTCTTCACAATCGTTATTGCAGTCTTTGGGACTCCAAAATTGCGTATTTCCCCCCTTTTTTGGGTTAAGAATCCTAATGTTACTTATACCCAAACAAAGGTAAAACAACCAAATCTGGCTTAAAAAGGGTTCACATGACTATGTCTAAGTCCAACATGTCTGTGTGAGTGATTAAAAAGTCATCTATTAATGTATAGAAAACAAGGCATTCTTGAGGTCAATTAGCGCCTTGTCTAACTCTTTGATTGCTTTTGGACATGTCACATGGCCCTGTCTAAGCAAATGGGACCAATTTTAGCTCCAAAAATGTAGTTCTTCACATGATTTCACTCCAAATGTGATCAATCCTCTTAATCTACAAAATCAAAGAGAAATAATAAGGATCCATCCAAAAATAACCAAAAAAAAACAATGAATAATCACAATAACCATTCTTCTTAAAACTATAAAATAACAATTTATCACTTAGGGTGTGAACATTTTAGTAGAACTGAGAGGCTTAAGAGGGGCAACTCTCTTGGTTCACATGAGTCATTTGTAGGATGCAGTGTTGATGTAGCCGAGTCGGACAGGCCCCTTGAATATTGGGGTGACCAATCCGACCCTAGTGCAGGAAGTGTTCGACCTAGATCATCAAAAGATTTGATCGTAACAATAAAAATATGAGTTTATAGCCTCTTGATGAGTTTAAGGCAGAATCTGCCCAACCTTTGGGGTGCCTCAAATCAAAGCTTTTTCCCAAACTTATAGTTCAGTTGGTTCCAATGTGGTGTTTTTGTGGCAAATGATACTTGCAGGATTCCCACAAGGACTAATCTAGGTAGGAGGAACATTTTACAAAATCTGCAAAATCTAAATTGTGATATATGTCATCAAAACTAGTAATCAACAACCCATTTAGTCTTCAAATGTAGGTATGCATACGTTACTTGTGGAAAAGTCTACTCTTGGTTGGGCTTTCTAGTGGCTTTACCTTTTGAAGCTAAGCCGCATTTTACTAACCACTATGGTTTGATGAGAGGAAAAAAGCTAAAAAAAGACATGGATGGTAACTTGGTTTACAAATGTATGGTCTATTTGGTTAGTTAGGAATAGTAAAATTTTTAACAGGAAATGGGTTGGATTAAAATAAAGTCATGGCATTGGATTAAAATAAAGTTAGTTGGGAACTTATCTTTCTCTGATTGGTGTGTGTATCTTTTGGAATGTATGAAACTAGCTAGTAAAGTGTAGGAAAATGGAAACACGATGTATCAATGATGGCTGATATTGTAACTGAGGATCGGCTGCAAGTTCTGTTTGAGACTACTCATTCTTTTTCTGGTAACAGAGAGGATGGTTTATGGGGTTGGTGGTTTAGCCATTTTCTAACATGCAGCTGATGGATTCTGCTGAGGCTTCTAAGGGTTCTTTTGCGCATGATTGGTGATTCAACTTGCTGTTGAATTATGGGGCTACATTATTTGAGGCTGATTATAACTGTTTTAGGTTTTTGGTTACTGCTATTTGAACTATTCCATTTTCCCGTTACTGGCTTCTATTATTGTAGATTTGGAACTTTAGTGGTGCTATATAAGTGTGGTTGCATGCTCCCTTTGTTTAGCATTCTTTAGCCTTGTGTGGGCTCAACCAATTTTAAGTGTAGCAAGCAGGTTCTATTTAATGAATATGCAATTATGTTAACTTGTTAGTGTAATATTAAGAGGTTAGTTATTGCTTGGAAGGGCCCACAACGTACAAAAACATTCATGTAGTTAGTGGCTCATGGCAAGCTCCTAACAAACTTGCACAGAAGCAGGTGGGGAACGGGTCAGTCCGCCCTTTGTCCTATTTGTATGAAAAATGAGGAATCAATGTTGCACATCATGCAAGACTGCCAATAAGCAAGTTGTGTGTGGATCATATTAGTTTACTCCAAACATATTGCTTGATTTTTCATTGAGAATCTTGCTACTTGGGTCAACGATAATTTCCATACGAGTTATGGATGGCATATACATTACACATGGATGGATGTGTTTATGGTTACTTGAAGCTTCCTTTGAAACTGGACGAACAAACCCCTATTCAAAGAGGGAATTGAGAAACCTATGGACCCAGTTCGAAAAATATTAGGGTGGGTGGACAATATTATCGATGCCTATAATTCCCATGGAAAGGATCATATTTCTGTACAATGGTCCATTATGCATATTCAGTGGATGCCTCCCCCAACTGGTTGGATCAAGGTGAACACAGATGGAGCCTCTCGAAGGAACCCGAGAGAGGCAGTTTGTGGTGGGGTGCTTAGGGGAGCTGATGGAGTGTGGCTGAATGGTTACACTAGGCGGATGGGCAGAAGCGATTCATACAGTGCAGAGTTGTGGGGTATCCTCACAGGGTTGGGGATAGCTTGGTGTGATGGGCATAGAGTAGTGATTGTTGAGAGTGATTCGAAAGCAGGGGTAGCTCAGTTGGGTAGCATGAATGGGCGGGAGACTAATGTTCTTCTTCGAAGGATTGGTTCTTTAGTGGCCAGTCATTTGAGGATCAGGTTAGAGCACACCTTTCGCGAAGGAAACAAATGCGCTAATTGAATGGCGAATGACAGTTTGAAATCCGAGATCTTTGGAACAAGAGAAGTTCTGCTCCCTCCAAAGGAGCTGTCCTCCTTGCTTACTAGTGATGTTGTTGCCTCCATACCCTGTTTAGTCGTTAACTTCTAGTAGTTGTTTTTTGTTTGGGCTTTGCCCTCCTTTTTGTACCAAAAAAAAAGTTCATTATTGCTTGCTATTGTTTCTCTCGAGTAGCAGGGGGAGGGATAACTATCTACTATGTCATCTACTGTGTTGCCCACTATGCTTTTGAAGGTTGGCATGCTGCTGCTAACTCATTGGTATATATCATTTCTATATAAACATTTTGATACCTGGGGAAAACCCAAAAATACCCTATCTTATAATTCTGACACCTATCTTTATTGAGGGTAAAATTTGTCACTTTAATTTGTCACTTTTTCCCCCTGACACTCTTCCTTCACTCCAAGCAAGTGCGCGTGAGAATACAAAACACTTTTTCTATCATTTATTTCTCTCTCTCAGTCTCTTCATTTTCCTCTTTCTCACGCACATTCTCTTTCCCTGACACTCTTCATCAATGTTTTTCACTCTTTCTCTCCCACATTCTCTCTTTCTAGATTCTTTTTCTCTTTCCAGATCTCAGCGACACCGTCGTCATCCATGGGAGAGGGAGACGCTTCTCATCTTGATGCCGCCATGGATGCTGTGCAGCGAGGTAAGCGTTCTTCTATCTCAGGCTCTTCCTCTTCGTCATTTCCTCTTTTTCTCTGACTCCATTTTTTCTATCACAACATCAACAACAAAAAAACTTAGATGGTGGATTGTATTCTACAAGTTCACCCGTCTATGATAACCCGTCTGATCGGACGGGTTATCATAGATGGGTTGTCATAGACGGGGGATCTTATAGGCGGGTGAGCATAGACGTGTGACCCTGACACTCTTCCTCCACTCCCTGTTGTTATTGCCTCTTTTTTATTCATTTGAAATTTGAAATTTGAAAAGTCTATCTTTAACTTCTTCTTTCTCTCAGACTCTTCATCTTCCTCTTCATCAATGTTTTTCTCTCTTTCTCTCCTACATTCTCTCTTTCTCGATTCTCTTTCTCTGTTGAGCGAGTGACAGAATCAGATATTCTTTGAGATCCATCCAAGTACAGGGGCTACTCAAAGAGGATTTAGGAAATTGGACCATCTACAAGAGAGATAAGGAAGGGCATGTAGCTGACACACATAGTATGAGGAAAAGGTCATTAGAGGGTGGAGAAGATGAGCAGCTTGAATGAAAAAGACTTGCTCATGGCAGGTAAATCCTTCTTTTTCCTGAATCCTGTGATTTCAGTTTTTCTTTTGGCACATATGTATTTGGTTGGCTACTAGCTCAAATCCTTAGCATGAAATGTGTTTGTTGTTCAGTTCTACCTATAGATTGATTTCCCACAAAATGTCATGTATTTTTCTTGCTGTATTTTTTCCTCTGTTTAGCCTTTCATTGTTGCATATTTTTGTTTAGATTTTCTGTTAAAAAGTTACTGTCTTCGTATGAATTTGAATTTGGTCCATGAATCTTCTATGCCCTATAAAATCATTCTCATTTTTTTGTTGGGCTTAGGGTATGGGAAAATCCTGTTTTTTCAGAATTCCTTTCATTTATTTGGGTTATCATATTGGGATTCTAAAATTTTCTGCTATGTTAGACTTCTTTACTGTTGAGAACTCGAGGTATAACCTCAGTTCCCTTTGTCATTCAAAATTGTGCACAAAATAATATAGTCCCTGCTCTTGATGAACAGGGCAATTGGCTTTAGAGCTGATAGAGTTTTGCTTAGGAATAAAGCATAGAGGCCAGGATATCATGGGATCTATACATGATTCAAATTATTCTTTTGTTTCATGCATATGATGTGAAGTTCCCATGGTTAGAGGCCTTAAATTACAGCTGGTGTGCTTGAACTGCAAACAAATTGCATGCCAATATATAGAAGAGTTATGTATGATAACCCATGAAGGAACCTGTCTATGATAACACGTTTATGCTCACCCGTCTATGATAACCCTTCTGATCAGACGGGTGATCTCATAGACGTGTGATCATAGACAGGTTCCTTCAGTTTCCCCATATACAAGTTGCCTCATAGGATCACACGTCTATGCTCACCCGGCTATGACAACCGTCTATGATAACCCGTCTGATCACCAGTGAAGGAACCTGTCTATAAGAACACGTCTATGATCACCCGTCTATAATAACCCGTCTGATCAGATGGTTGATCTCATAGACGGGTGATCAGACGGGTTATCTGATCCAAGTGGTTGTCATAGACGAGTGATCTTATACACGAGTGAGCATAGACGTGTTATCATAGACAGGTTCCTTCAGTTTCCCCATATACAAGTTGAACCTGTCTATAAGAACACGTCTATAATCATCCGTCTATGATAACCCGTCTGATCAGACGGTTGATCTCATAGACGGGAGATCAGACGGGTTATCTGATCCGAGTGGTTGTCATACACGAGTGATCTCATAGACGGGTGAGCATGGACGTGTTATCATAGACAGGTTCCTTCAGTTTCCCCATATACAAGTTGCATCCTGTCTATGATCACATGTCTATGCTAACCCATTTAATCAGATGGTTGATCTCATAAACGGGTGATCAGATGGGTTATTTGATCCGAGTGGTTGTCATAGACGAGTGATCTTATACACGGGTGAGCATAGACATGTTATCATAGACAGATTTCTTCAGTTTCCCCATATACAAGTTGCATCCTATCTATGATCACACGTTGCATCTTGACTATGCTCACTCCGTCTATGTTAACCCGTCTGATCAGACGGTTGACCTCATAGACGGGTGATCAGACGGTTTATCTGATCCGAGTGGTTGTCATACACTAGTGATCTCATAGACGAGTGAGCATTGACGTGTTATCGTATACAGGTTCCTTCAGTTTCCCCATATACAAGTTGTATCCTATCTATGCTCACCCGTCTATGATAACCCGTGAAGGAACCTATCTATGATAACACGTCTATGCTCACCCGTCTACGATAACCCTTCTGATCAGACGGGTTATCATAGACGGGTTGCTTTATTATGTCAGATACTTTAGTAGTTATATTATCTAACTTTTTGTTGTCATTTGAATCTGATATGCATGTTTATATACAATAATTTATGTTTAAAATTATTAACATAATTTATTGATTAAGTAGTTAAACAATTACTGCATTAAGATTTTGTTGACATGACTTAAACTCCAATTGCATGAAATTTTATTTTCCAGTTTATGTATACACAATTGTCACCTGGACTTCCTGCTTTGGGAGAACTACTTACTAATACAAATGGTAATTAAGCTTAGTCCTTATCTTTTTTCTTTGTATTTCCTTATGATGAACAAGTTCTATTATCCTTGATCAGTCTTTTGGTTGTATGCTTATAGACATACTTATGAGTATTGACATCAGCAACTGCATTTTATGTGTTACTATAAAAAAAAAAAGTAATAGATTTGGAAGGATGCAGTATCAGAAATAGTTTAACAAATCAACAATTATTCAAGTTCATTGAGAAATTAGTAAGTAGGGTGTATGGAACTTTTTCATGTTGTCTTTGTCTTGTTGGTATTTTTCTGCTTTGTATACATAATATCTACTCACTTTTGTAATAGGATCGATCATACTGTTATCAGTGTTGCCCTGCTTTGCTTATAGTTATGTTCTATATAGATTTGTAGCAAAACCTTAAAGTGATAAAAACATTGTCAGCACTAAATATATGTTGTTCCTCACTGTTTTTGCTGTGGAAGTGCAGGGTCAACTGATACCTGATCCTAAGATATGCCCATGAGGAATCCAAGCCCTTGCAGATTATATACATGGAATGGACTAAAAAAGAATTTCATATGTATGTTTATATGAATCAATTTTTCTTTAAAATTATTAACGTAAATTGCTGATAAATTAGTTAAACAATTATTCAACTAAGATTTTGTTGATAAATCTTAAACTCCCATTCTATGATTTTTTTTTTCCTTCACATTTATCTACACACAATTCCGAGTTTACATTTATATCCGTGCATTCGTACACGCCAAATGTACTAAGCACCGTCGCATGGGTATATAGCTAGTTGGTATGGGGAAGCGAAAACCATTACTTTGTTGGAGTAACTGATTAGGACAACATGGAAGGGATATGCAAGTGTTTTTCATATTCTTTTACTGTTATGATATTGTAGGGGATAAAGCCTGCGTAATGTTCATATTGTATTATGTATTGTGGTTTTGTTAGAGGCAGTATGGTAGTTATATAGGATATGCCTTTTTCCTTGAATGTGAGTTAAAGTACTCATTGTACTCTTATCAATATATTTGTGCTTATAAAAAAGAAGAAGATAATATTGGTTTTATATCCATTCAGATGGCAATTGATGATTTCCTTTGCAGTTAATAGCACATTACTCCGTATTATGTTTTGGGAGCACACGCAATAATCACTTCCACTAAAAAATATAAGAATAATTACAGTTGTTAGGGAAGAATACGGTAAGTTATTGGCATAAGTGACATTTATAAGATCTAACGATATTTTTTTTGAACATCAAAATAAGGATATCATTTTTTTTTATATTTTTAAAATGTGTATATGCAAAGAAGATAAAAGATAAGTGAAAAATAAAGATAAATGTATACATGTTAGATACAATATTCAAAAAAAATTATGTTAAACTAACAGAACTCTAATATGATTTAAATTAGAGTAAATCCCAATTTGATCCCTGAAATTATAAGGTTGTATCAATTTGATTTTTGTGCCAATTTGGTCCCTGAAATTATAAGATCGGTATCAACTTGATCTCTGACGGAGGGACTGGATTGATTAACGTTTGACAACTTCAGAGATGTTTTTGGAATTTCGAAAATGTCAGGAACGAAGTTGATATGATCTTATAATTTCAGGGACCAAATTCGAAATTTATTTTTTAAACTATTGCAAATAAGAATTTCACCTATATCATTTTGATATAGCAAAATCTTATCCTAAGGTTTAGTTTAGTTAGATTTAGTTTGAATTTATTTCATTTTATCTTCAATTATGTTTTATCTTTTCAATTATTTTATCTCTAATTATAACAACTTTGTCTATTTAAAAAATTTTGTGCTCTTTCTTTTCAAAACCTGTTCATGGTATCAAAATCTATATATTATGGCTAACGCCTTAACTCACGTATGACATGGGACAAATTCACACAGAGGTGCAAATCCACTAAGTCCTGACTAGTTCCATTGGCGCTCCTGAGTCTTGATGGAGTTGGCTTGATAGACTTGTCTGTGCACGATTAAACAAGTTGTCTCACTGAAACTATTTCAATGACAAATGTCACAACCACTTGGAGGGTTTGCCAATGGAGAACTCCAAACCCCTCAACCTTGGAGGAATTTCAACATTTTTCCTTATGATTTGATCCCCTCAGACATGCGTTGTTATTTTGAAGGTAAAACTGCTAGCTTATAGCAGATAATTTATAATGGATGAATTTGTAGCTGTTTGGTAAACACTTTTCTCACTGACTTATAATATTTTTTCACTAGCTTATAGACTTTTTTCCAGACGCTACTTGAAGTAGCGTTTGAGCTTATAGCGTATTATTTTTTTTTCCTTATTATTTTAGTTAAATTCCAGGTTAAATAAAATAAAATATCCTCTGTTAAATAAATTAAATAATAGAGAATATACTTTTGTCTACAAAAAAATAAAATTTATATAAAAAGTCATATCAACATGTCATTTTATTTATATTATCTCATTTTATTTAATAAAATAATTAAGAAAATAATATTTTATTTCTAAGATGATAAATGATTTAAAATAAATTAAAGTGTTAAAAGTGATAATTATTGTAAAATAAATTATATATTTAAATTGAAGTTATATAAAAAAAATGTAAACATGTCCTTTTATATCATTTTATATTTATGAGTTAGTTCAATCGTTAATTTTATCAAATACTTCAAATCGATCCAATAAGATAGCTTATCTGCTATCAGCTAGCTCATCCGCTATCTGCTAGTTTTTATTAAACAGAATCATGATCACTTCTACCCTTAGCGCATATTTAGTCATCTTCTTCAAGATCCCCTAAATCTGGGGGAAGAAAAACCTCAATCATTTGATACTCTAATGATTTCACCTTTTGTGCCAACCAATTTGCAAGATCCAAATTAATTTGGATCCATTTTGAAGGGGTTATATAGCAAAATCTTGTGATACGATTTAGTTAGTTGAGATTTAATTTGAAATTATCTCATTATAGTTTCAATCACGTTTTATCTTATGCTTATCTCATCTTTGTAATAAGTTTGTATATTTAATAAACTTTATGACGTGCTAGTTACCAACCTTTTTATTCAAGACCTCTTCACATTTGTGCCTGCATGCATACAATTAGTCAATGACACTAACTGGTATAGCTGTAAATTGATGTGTACCTAAGGGATTGTCAGTGTGAATATAGACCGATTCGAGTATTGATGAGCAAACTTAATGCAAAGTTGTAAGAAAGAAATCAAAGGCATATAGTGCAGTCATTAATACAGCTTGGCAGATGAGTCCATCATAATTATACTCATACCATTTTGCAGTGGAAAGCAACAAAAGCGAGAAACAAAAGCAACACACGCTTAGAATACATGAATAAATGAAAGAGGAAGGAAAAGAAGGGATTAGGGGAAGCTGTAGCATCTAGTGGCCTAAATTTACTCTAGAGGCTACGCAATTGAAGGTTGGAAAGCGACCTGACAGCAAGGATAGCTAGCCCAACGGTTTTCTCAGAGCTAGGGTGTAGTGGTAGTGAGGGCATGTAGTAAAGAGTAGCTAGCTAGTAGTGTGGGGTTTATTAGTTTCATATTTTTGTACAAGGATAAAAGGAGGTGAATGGAGGAAGGAAGGGGTGTTGGTTTGCTCTGAAGCCTGAAAAATGGAAACTGTAATTTAATAGTGTAATTACATATGCTTCTACAGCTACCTAGCTGCTATATATATAGCTGCAGGCTGCAGCTACTCATTGGCCTATTGCAAAATATATATTGTATCATTGCTTCTCCACATTGTTGTGCCCCTTACATATAGTTATATATACAACCTCAGATGGAATTATTGGGTAACCTCGCCACCACTGAATAAAGTTCCTTTTCCAGCAATCTTGTTGATTTGTAAATGTGTCCCCATTCCCTTACATATGGTCCCACCCATTATTCCTGTGGTCTCCCTTTATCCCTTGGTACGTGGTAGCAGAATTTTAGATCAGCGGTCTGTGGATAGATAGATTGATGAGGTTAATCTGTCCTCTGATAAACCCCCTCATGGGATCATTTTGTCCCATCTATATGTATTGGCTAATGGGTATTTTGGTAGGGTTATCCTCTGATGAACTCCCCCATGGGCATCATTTTGTCCTATTTGTATGTTAATGCAAATGGGTATTTTTGTAGGGTTATATCCTCTCTATCTCTGTCCAATTTGATAGAAATTGACACTACACAAATCTTCGTTTACATATTTTCATTTGCATATGTTTAATTATATGATCAAGGGCTAGCTAGCTGATTGCTATATATTTGTGGCTAAGATTTGGTAATGTTTATTAATGTAGGCCTCACATAGGTGGATTAACAAAAGATTTGAAAGACTATTTCATTACTTGAAACAAATGAGTGTGAACATAGCTCAAAAAGAAACTTGGACCACCATGTGGGAGGAGTTGAATATTTTGCTATTAATGTTAGATAAAGTTTGTAAATTAGATGGATGTATGCTATTTTTTGTGCAAATATATTTTGGTCGTAATTAATGAGATCTTCGCAGTAGTTTTCCTCACAAAGTAGTTACATTAGAATCATAGTCAGTTGCTCGAATTAGGAGTTATTAACGAAAATGTTATGTGGAAAAGGTTGAGAAAAATATGAAAGAAATCTCAAGGTTGCTATAATTGGAGTTTCTTTTCAACTAGGATGGGTTGTACTGATAAACTTTTTTTAATCAAATTAAAGTCACTCTGACTAAGCCCTAATCTGTAGACTACTTTAGGGCACATGCATGCAGTACTTGAAATAATTTGAAGCTCGAGGAGGAACTACATATAAAGTGTGAAAAAGATAGATACTAATATCCCTTCCTACCCGAATGTGCAATGTAGTTAAGAAAGTAACTTTCTGTTCTCAAAATTAAACACATGATATATAAGGATAATAAATCATAAGCTATACCCTTTATGTGCTTCCAAACACATATCTTAGCTAGTTAAGTAATATTACTAGCTAATTAAATATATATAGAACCCAGTGATTTCGAAAGTCATTGATAGAAAACTTAAAGCTTGTATTTAAGTCGGCTTTCATTTTACCCAAATTAATCGTCCACCTAACAAAACTGATAAATGATAATACACCAAAGTAAATGTTGAATTTATGAGAAAGTGCTCGACCATTAAGTAAGAGAAAAAAAAAATCAGAAGGAAGGAAGAAGTTTAAATTCAGGTTGGGTTTGCGAGGCTAACTCCTCTGTGGTAAAATGACTTATAACTGTCTCTAAAGTACTTTACTGGAAACATGGCATATGTAGTTGTCTATCTATAAGAACCAGTTAGTCGATCTGTGTCCTAATTCTTTGCATCCCTTTCAATTTAAAGCAGTTACAGTAGCATGTGCTGGTTAAAAACTGGTCCATCCCACCTTAATTTCCCCCTGCACTCTTCTCACCCAACTCCAATCCCCCAGTCTCCAATAATAGAACTCTGAAAATTTAGAGCTCAACCTAACCTAAGTTCCTGAACTTGAAAAATGATATACAAGACAAGGCCATAATAGATTCATTTTCCTTGCATTATTAATTGTTATCTTAGATTCTTAGCTTTTAAGAAGCATTTAATCTAGGAGTTTTTAATTCTTATAATTATTAAACAATCAGATGTAGAGTACTTAGTTTACATTTATTTATTTCCTAACAAGAGGCACATGGTGAATGCTGTAGTACATGATATAATAGTAATAACAGAAGTTTACTTCTTATGAATACAATATATATCTCTTTCAGCAAATGTGATTTGCATATGATTCGGAGCACATTACTGTCACCAAGTGGTATAAACCTGAATAGAGAAGTGTTAGGGAAGGAATTAGAATTTGGTAAGATAAATTAAACAAGGTCTTAGTTGTACGTAGTAGACGTGGGAATATCATGTCCATTAATTAGTCAATCACCAAATACCAACCCAACTGAAAAAGAAAGAAAGTATAGGAGAAAGGATTAATTAAGAGTGCTTTTAAATTGTCATTATATTATTATATGGCTGACATCCATTTTTCAGAAATTTCAAGTTTTATTTTGTTATTAATTTGTTGCAACCAATAAGTGGACTTTCTGTGCACTTATAAGCCCACCCTACGTACCTTTCACTAAGGCCGAAAGAGAAGGGAGGCCACCTCATAAAGCTGTTAGGGAGAGAGAGGGAGGAAGGTGGCAAAGAAGAGCAAATGAGACTGTGTATGCATTGTACAATTGGGTGTGGGTAGGACTATATAGGATAGGAGGGTGGTCCAAAACTCCAAATGCTACACATATAGCTCAAGCTAGCTATATTTGACAAGACAACAGTTGCTCCGTACCGCTAATTATTATCATCCATTCCAGTGTTAAGCCACTCTGGTCTCTTGTGGAAGAATTTATTAGATGATTCAGTGACAAATTATATTTAATTGCTCTAATTAATACATACTACAGTTGTCTGATTAGCCTGAATGTAATCCATTTGGGGTTGCAAAAACAAAAAAGTATAATCAGAAAAAGTTATATATGATATGTAAAACTATTAAGTTATATACATAATTTATAAAAGTATTTATACAAATCTCTCAAGTTTATGTACATTCAATGAAGTGTAAATGTGTATGTTTCTAGTGTAAACCTGCACATTTGGTGTGTAGGTTAGCATTTTCTTATATTAATTTACACATAAAAATATATATATATATATATATAAAAGAACATTTTTAAGAATGTGAGAATAATAAATCTTAATCATACAATTATACATGAATGGTCAGGATTAAAAATTTATTTCACCTGTGTGTGTGCGCGTGCGCGGGTGTACGGCCGTGCGTGCTGGTGCGGGCGCGCGCGTGCATGTGTGTTCGCGCACGCTCGTGTGCATGTGTGTGTGGGTGTGTGGATGCGCGTGCACGTGCTTGCCCCCACTTTGAGAAATTTTTTTAAATTAATATATCTAATATTTTTTATTTTACCTCCATAAAAATTTAGATGTTGCCCCCACAGGTCAAATCATCACTCATCCTTTGGTGAGAGTTACAATTACTTTTGTAATCTTTATCTTTTGCTTAATTAATTGCTTTTGATTTCTCACAGGGGGATATAGCTAGGTTTCACATGAAAATCGAACCACGTTATATCTTGTATATTTTATATCATTTTTTTATCGATTATGCATATTTATAATATGTTTTTAGTAAAAATATTTATAGATTATTTTTTACTCCCACAAACCAAAAATTTTGGATCAGTCCCTGTTTGTGTGGAGAGCAAAATTATTCTTTTCTTGATCTAACTTATTTTGTTTTGTTTAAGTTGATCCTCTAACTCCTCTAGCTTACTTGTTTTATTCAAGTTGATCCTCTAACTCTTATTTGTGTTAAGTTAGTCCTCTAAGTTTGTAGACAAACATTGTTACCCTAATCGTTACCTTTCATCTAACACCATCAAAATTTCAGTTAAAACTCAATAATTTTTTTTTTCTCTTCTCTCCCTTTCATCTTCTACCTAAACCCCATTAATGGCCAACACAAAATAAGAGTCACAAATACTCACACGCACACATGTATATGCGGATACATGCACACACACATATAACAGATCAAGTAGATATGATCAAGCATATTCCCAACCTATATTGGCATCACTTTATCGGATAGATTTCCTCTGTCCCAAATTCATGTCTCACTCCCGATCCCATGAGAGTAAAGATTTATAATGTAACTATTTTTTTTAAAAAATAAAATAAAAATGATGTGTACTTATCACATTTTAATGGGTTTCGACAGGACTTGAAACAAGAAATGGAGATAACAGATTTCTATCCCACTTTACCCACGGGTTCACACCTCGATGTGGCATCCAGATTTTTTTATTTTTTGCAGTCTACATACCTTTTTTAATTATTTTCGGAATTTGGGTCATATTGGGCAAATTTTCTCAAATTGCCTGATTTTTTTAAAACTTAATTTCAAGATTTAGACCATATCGGGCTAGTCTTATAAAATTTCTTATCTTTTAAAAAAAAATCAAACGATTTAGCAGTCTAACCCACAAATTTAGGAGTCATAACTTGTTTTACTTGTCCGTTAAATGAATCAAATCTGCATATTTTACCTTATTATAACCTGCACACGTTAGGAGTTTCGTGAGTTCGACCCGTAGACTGCAGCCATATATATATATATATATATATATTTCTGATGTGGGGTTTGTCGCAGTATATATAGGCTTTAAATTTGTGCTAGTAGCTAAAATGAGAAGGGTGAGGGCTGCGGCACCACCTTCCTCCCAATTACTCTAGGGCCTTTAACTGGAATCTAGCTATGCAGTTCCTTTCTTTCTATCTGTCCTCAACGTAGGTACCTGTATGTGACATTTCCTCGGAAATTCTCGGAAAGTGTTACTTAATTACCAAATATTTTGTCGATTACTATAATTAATTAATAAACAAAGTGTTTAATTTGTATATACTATCAGTGTAAAGTTTTTTTTACACTGACAACCAATCAGAAATCATGATGTGTGTGACTTTTAAGGTAGTTAGGATAAGAGTTAAACACTTTAGCTTATGTGACAAATTCTGATTGATTGTCTGTGTAAAAAATCTTTACACTTACAGTGTATACCAATTAAATCCATAAACAAAACAGGTGTCGTGACCAATTAATTATTATTTTGGGTATAAAATATATTTCCTCCTTTAGTTTCTCTTTCACATTGAATGGATTCCGATTAGTAAGTAAATTTGGATATTTCATTCGCTTTCTATTGCATGCCTACTTCTCCATCAACGAAAAACAAAGAAGGAAAGAAATGAAATCATTCTTTGTGCTTCTCTTTTCATAGCATTATTATATCCTTTACTCTCAAACCAATGATAACTCATTTGAGGAAATGAAAGATGGGATTTTAGTGTTTTTTTTTTTTTAGAAATGCGGGCAAGCAACAAAATAAAAGACACAAAAACTTTGTTTTTATCAGCAATACCGAATTTATTAATGAAGAGTATAAAAGATACTTTAACCCTTACACAATTACTTAAATAACAAGTTTTCAAAATATATATTGGACAAGTGCCGTGCATTTTATATAATTTTTTGGGTATCTAAAATTTAAGGTAAAGAGAACTAGTATATTTTATGAGTATGGGGACATGTACAGTCAGTGTAACCAGTTTTACACTAACGTCCAATAGAACTCAATATTCTGTAGTTAATTTTAAAATCCAATTACAAAGTGGGCTGATATGTCAGTATGGTAAGCTTTTATTGGATGTCTCTGTAAAACTAATTTACCCCGATATATAGGGCATGCCCATTAAACTCATATTTTATTGGTTTAAATAAGTTTTTGGTCCTGTAAAGTTCATCAATTTTGGTTGTAATCCCTGTAAAATGTTTTCTTAGGATTTAGTCCCTGTAGTTTCAAAATTTTGGGAAAATAGTCCCTTCCATCATCTCTTTCCGTTAACTGCTGACGTGGCAAACGGAATGCCAAGCACTGACGTGGCGTTACGTTTGCCATGTCAACAAGGACTATTTCCAAAATTTTAGAAAATATAGGAATGAAATTCTGAAACAAAATTTACAGGTACTAAAACTAAAATTGGTGAACTTTGCGGGGACCAGAAACTTATTTAAACTAATTTTTTTCTATTTACTAGGCCAAATTTCAAAGCAAGTCGGATAGAGACAAGAAATTACCTCGGTACCCCCGAATACTATAAATCATACCAGAAGAAGGAATTTGACAATTTTAACCCTGTGGTAATGTGATTTTTTGTTTTATTTTATGGCCAAATCTCAGAGCAATCGTACAAGAATAAGAAGTTATCTCGATAGCACTGAATACTAGAAATCATACCAGATGAAGGAATTTGTCAATTTGAACCCTGTGACCCTAATATATGATTTCTTTCTATTTTATGGCCAAATCTCGGAGTAAGTCGGACAGGAACAAGAAATTACCTTGGTACTCATGAGTAGTAGATATCATACAAAATGATGGAATTTAGTAATTTTAACCCTATGACCCATAATGTATGATTTTGTTTCTATTTTCTTGCCAAATTTCATAGCAAGTCAGACAGAAAAGGAAATTATCTCGGTACCCCTGCGTACTAGAAATCATACTCGATGAAGGAATTTGGTAATTTTAACAATGTGACCCATAATATATGATTTTCTTCTACTTCACTGCCAAAATTTAGAGCAATCAGAGCAGGTCGAACGAAAACACAAAATTATCGCTGGTAACCTCGGGTGCTGGAAATCATACGAATTGAAGTAATTTGAAAATTTTAACTTTGCGACCTCTAATGTATGATTTTCTTCTACTTCATGGCCAAATTTTAACCCTGCAACCTCTAGTACTCTAGGGTACCGAGGTAATTTCCTTTTTATGTCGACTTGCTATGAAGAATGGTAAGAAAATAGAAACAAAATCATACATTATGGACCACAGTTAAAATTGCTAAATTCTTTCGTCTGGTAGGATTTCTTGCACTCAGGGGCATCGACGTAAATTCTTATTCTTGTCTGATTGCTCTGAGATTTGGCTAGAAAATAGAAGAAAAAATCATATATTAGTGACACATGGATTTGTTAAATTCATTCTCTTCGGGTAAATTTCTAGTACTTAGGGGTACCAAGATAATTTCTTGTCCCTGTCCGACTTGCTCTGAAATTTGGCCAGAAAATATAAAAAAAATGGGTTTAAATAATTTTTTGATCCCTGTAAAGTTCATCAACTTTGGTTTTAGTCCTTGTAAATTTTGTTTTAGGATTTTGTCCCTGTATTTTCCAAAATTTTGGAAATAATCCTACTGAAGTGGTAAATAGAACGTCACGTCAGTGCCACGTGGATGACGAATTAGCATGGCTGATGTAGCATTCCGTTTGTCACGTCAGCAGTTAACAGATAGAGATGACGATAGGGACTATTTCCAAAAAAATTGAAATTACAGGGACGAAATTCTAACAAAATTTTACAGGGACTAAAACTAAAATTGGGGAATTTTGCAAGAACCAAAAACTTATTTAAACCTATTTTATTTTGTAACTGAATGATATTATTATTATTATTATTATTATTATTATTATTATTATATAGCAGAATATTGTTTAGAAAATATCTCAGTTCAACAACTATACCATGAGTGTCAAAAGAAACAATAAAGGGTATCACATTTCCACAATGAGAGCTGCCGTGCATACAATTGTATAATTGAAATGCGACTAGACGCCATTCCTCTAGCCAAGGAATAGGCAACTCGTTTGATTCCCTTTCCCTATGTTCTATACTATACAACTTGAGTATGACAATGTTAATCTTTTTGCTTGTCTATATTATAGATGCAAATGTGCAATTTATGGTGATTGGAGACTCTGTCCAACGCATAGAAATAGGCACATAGATCACACTGGACCACGCATGATACCCGCTTTTCATAAACATGGCCATCCATTATGTATAGAGCTACCTAGCAGCAGTTTCAATTAATTGTACCGTCTATAGTAATGAAATGCAGTGTTACTGCTAACTATATGATTAACTATATATCAAAGAGACAAGGACATGTTTGCTTTCTCCTAAGCATAACTATATATGAAAAGGCAAAATATCTACCCTGTTTTATTTTTTGGTTTATTTATCTTGTTTTCCCTAGCTGTTTTCTGCGTTATAATAAAAACAAATTAGCAAATATACATACTGTGCTTCTGAGTTTCCAATTACTTTCTGAAGATATATATGAATATAATTTTTTCAAAGCATAACCAAACAAGTCACAAATTAAGTTCCCTCGCTCTATCTAGTCGCTTCCAAAATATGACACTAATTTACATGATGCATATACACTAAAATATTTTTCCGTTTAGCCTTTAATATATATGGCATGTAGAATTCCTTTTCCATATATAAATTACAACATGCATGGGAGGTTTTGCTAATATCAATTGTGGTGTTTTCATAATTGGAATATCTTGAACACAAGATTTTTTTAGCTAATGACTTTGACTTGTAAGGACCTTGATTCAAGGTGTGTGAATCTTCCAACAAGACAACTTAAACAATATGCGAGTATGTCAAAGTTTTTATCTGGCTTACATATAATATCAAACACACAAAATATTATAACTGTATTGATGAATACGCACCTAATTAAAGGTCAACCACGTGCAGGAGAGCAACTTAATTATTACTTATGCATATGTTAATTTCAACTTTCCGGTTCATTCTCCCAAGTTACATAGTTCACCTATGTTAATCCTCGAAAGTCTAAAGTGAGCTTGATCGAAAGGTGATAAAGTAAATGAATATGCATCTCTAAGATCAATTATAGTGGATTGAGATCTACGTAGTTTTATGTAGTTTCTTTGAATGAAGGTTAGAATACCTTGTACTCTATCATTAATAAATTTCATTATCTTATCCAAAAAAGTGGTTTATGTTTGGATGCCTTCATGAAAAAAATGATTTTTATCAAATTTCAGCTACAAATTTTGGATGCCAATGTGAAAGCTACAAAAGTATTAGTCAACATGGTTAATGGTGATGAAATGTCATTTTTGAGAAAAATAGGATAGCCTAAAGAAAAGAAAGTGTAACTTATCCAAAATTTAATTGATATTGGCATACAAAATGGCAAGTTATTCTTTTATACAATCTTTTAGGTACTGTTGTTCCCCTCATTAATTAAATCCCTCCACATGCAGCCTGTTTGTTTTAGATTCTCCGAAAGCAAAATCATGTTTGAAAATCACGTTGGGAGAAAGCTCCTCTCACATAACTTCCAAAATAATTGTCTCTGGAAGTGCTATTTTTAAGTTTACGCTGAAAATAATCTAAACCAAGCATGCACATGATCGAGGATATTTTTTTTTTGTATCACATTAATTTGACATATGTGGGCTAAATTGTGCATACTTTAATTAATTCATCTCTTCAATTTTATCAAAGATTGGCCATCTGTCAAGGCTCGGAGATTTAGCAGGCCGCTATTCCTTGTATATTGGCGCCAAATAATTGACATAATTAGAATTTGAATCTATAATTGTGCTTATTTACATATTCCATGGTTATCCAATACTAAACCAGTCTCCTAATTTTCACCAAAAAAAGTAAAAACCAGTCTCCTAATTTTTTATTAAATAAAGAAATTCATATTATAAAGCAATACAAGAGGAACTCTAATCGATATATAGAAGTTCAAAGTTTAAACCAATCCTTTAATTACCATACATGTGGATATTTATTTATTTATTTATTTATTACTCCTATTTGTTCTGGTATATAAAAGTTTAAAAATATATAAGGGAAGACTCTTCCTATTCTAAAGTCAAGGCAAACCACTAACATGCATTAACGATAATTTTATAGTGCGATTACAAATAACAGTAGATTTTAAATTCAAACTTAGGATATTATATATGGAGAATGCTAATAGGAATAAAAAAAAGTAATTTTTTATAGGAAAGTGATGTATATAAAGTTATGTATTTAATTTTTTTTATAAAAAAATTTGCTTTTTAAGGATTATTTAACTAGCGCCCTTAGGGTACCTATTAGTAAAACCAATTTTAAAAAACTCAGATAATGTCCTAGTGTTTTTTTTTTTTGCTTATAAAAAAATGCGTGAGTGTTTTTTCGTTTCTGTTTAATAAGAAACATATATAGGTGCTATAACAATTTTAAATACATATTAATATAAAATTTAATCCACTAAAATAATTATCATAATATTATATCTTGATAAGAAAAGAATAAAAGCTTTCCCACTTATTGGCCAAGGTTTTTTTTTAATAAGCATAGATCGTATATTGATTAAGAGTACAAGGGATACTCTAACCCATATACAGAAGTTGATCGAGTAGTAAGCATCTTGATCCCGTAAGGAGGAGGACACAAGTTCAAATCCTGGTGATAAACACTCGAGTTGGTTTGGTTGCGAAAATCAAAGGTTAATTCCCTGCTCTAAGCACTACTCTAAGCAGTCGGCCGGGGATTAATCTCACAGCCATTCCAAAAGGCCGAAGCTTGTAGGATACTCTGGGATGCCACTGAGGAGCCAAAGGTCTTAATTACGGTGGTTCATCAAAAAAACGTGTTCCCTTTTTTTTTATTGAGCTGGTATTTTTTGCTTGTTATTATTTTTATTATTATTATTGGGAAATTAGAATAGTTAGTTTCGGAGCTGATTTTTTGAAAAAAAAAATGAGAATTTATTTACATTTTATTAGTAGTTCATTAATTTTAAAATTTTTCCACTTTCTATTAAAAAATTTAAAAGTCGTTGCACTAAATTACCATATTTATCCCTGAACTGCCAGTAATAAGAATCAAGGTAGAGAACTTTATGTTGTAAAAAATTCCAAAAACTCATCAAGTAAAAAATTATATATGAAGATGATAATATAATAATAATAAGGAGAATGCTTAACGAGTGTCCTTAAGAAAGCGAAAAGGGAAGTTTTTCATTAAAAATTGATATATTTAATATTTGAAGGGTTGTGATACTTAATTTTCTAATGTAAAATATTTTTTTTAATTTTCTTAAAAAGTGTCCTTAAGATACTCGTTAACTTGGTACTAATAATAACGGAGGAATAATATTATTGAAAACTAGAACAAAAGGGTCATCATAGTTGGCACTTTTTTTTGGGGATCTGGGTTATTAAATAAGAGTGGGTTGAAGTTTTGAAGAAGTAGAAGTTATTGGTTTGGAAAGGAGATACTTTTTATTTATTTTATTTTTTTAGCTTCTATGGTTAATTAAAGAGTTTTGGAAAAGGAATCTTGATTGCTTAGGAGGCAGTGGGAGACGCAAAATGAAATGATAATTGAAATAATTAAAATGAAAGCAGTAGGTATATATACATACATATTACATGGGGAGAAGAAGTATGGCAGAAGAGGAGAGTAGGGTGCAGAGAGGTTTGTTGTTTTCATTCTCTCAGCTCAGCTAACACAATTGCCTTTCCTTTCCTTACTGCCGGGACCAGCAACAGCACACAATCAATGGTACCAAAAGTCAACAAATATAACTCAAAATAACCTAACACTGTTCACTACTCTCCTCTCTCTATCTATCTTCTCTGTCCTCTCCTACACCCTTGGCTGGCATTGCACCCCCCACTACTTCTGTTCTGTCTAATAACAACAACAACTAGCCATAGATATTGTTTCCTTCTTTATTTATTAATAAAAAGAAAATAAGGGGTGAGGTATTGGTGATTTAAGTTAACAAATTAAGTGAAGCTAGCTCATTTGCTTCTGGAACAACCGGACTTTTGATCTTGAACCGGAAGCATAATATTGTAGTGCAGATTATTATCCCAAATATATTATGAAAACGACTAGTTGCTCACATGACCCCAATACGCACATTATTCATGGGCCCCCACGTAAGTGTAGTAACACTCTTTCTTTCTTTCTTTCTCTCTCTCTCTCTCTCTCTCTTTTCTTTTTTCTTTCTAAGAATAAAACTGGGGTTACAACAAACATTTTTGCTTCTTTTCCTACTTGTGTAACTTGTAAAGAACCTTCCTGTGAGGTAACTATACTTGTTAGCTAAAACTCACATCACCTTCCTCTTCTTCACATCTCTCTCTCTCTCTCTCTAACTCCTCATGTTATGATGTGTGTAGGTCAACAATGACCACAAACTTGACCCCGTTTTGAACACCGTCCATGGCTACCTTGTCTTTCTTTAGGGTTTGAAGCCTCGTGGTCAAATAGGAAGGCACCGACTCTTACAATTGTTGTGTACTTGCTTTTGTTAGTTTTCCTTTAGAGCCTCACAAATCTGGGCTCTAATATCTTCCTCATACTCCAGTTGGTAAGTTTTTTCATTTGACCTTATAATCTTCTGTTTTCAGACCCACTTTCTTTAAATTTTCCATTTTTTTATTTTTTTTTGTCAAATTTTAATTTGTTTCTTTATTCATTTTTATATTTTTCTCCCCCCGCTTTCCTCCTCCTCTCTTCCCCTTTATTATTTCATTTTTTATCCTTTGGGTGACATTGTTTAAGTTTCTGAGATCCAGAGGTTAAATTAGCAGAATTTAAGGTGGCCGGGTCGACACTCTATAATTTCATGGAGGCTACGCAAGGAGTGAAAGGGTATTCTGATAGCAGAGAAGAGGAGGAGGAAGAGGAAGCAGCAGAAGAAATCACCATCCCCCGAGAAGAAAGCAGCAGCAGCAGTAAGCACTACTACCCTTTTTCTTCACCCTCTTTCTCTTTATCTTCTTCTCCTTCAATATCAAATTATACTACAACTCCTCCTCCTCATCCTCATCATCATCATGATCTAGTAAATCCATGGTTGAGGATGATTCATCATGACAATCATCATCATGAGTCTTCAGATGCAACCACCACTACTGAATCTCACAATTCATCATCTGGGTTAGGGTTACACCAGCAAGAAGATTATGCAGCTAATTCCAATTTCATCAATCACACAAAGCAGATAGACTTCATGGACTTGTCACTGGGGAACAACAACAAAGATATTATTAGCATGAATGATGAAGCCAATTTCCAAGGATCAGGCCATGCCATTGCCACCACTAGCTCTTCTACAAATAACCACCAGCCTACTGAGAAAGAGCCCATGTTTGATAAAGTTGTGACACCAAGTGATGTAGGGAAGCTGAACCGCTTGGTGATACCAAAACAACATGCTGAGAAGTACTTCCCCCTTGATTCAACATCAAATGAGAAAGGTCTGCTTCTCAATTTTGAAGACAGGAATGGCAAGTTGTGGAGGTTCAGGTACTCCTATTGGAACAGCAGCCAGAGCTATGTGATGACCAAAGGGTGGAGCCGTTTTGTCAAGGAGAAGAAGCTTGATGCTGGTGACATTGTGTCATTCCAGCGTGGTGTTGGGGACTTGTATAGGCATAGGTTGTACATAGATTGGAGGAGAAGGCCTGATCAACATGGACCCGATCCCTCAACCACCCTCATCACTCCTTTGTTTCTTCCCAATCAACCACACTTGTCACAGTACTCTATCAGATGGGGTGGCAGATTATACTCCCTGCCTTCACCACCACCAGCAGCACCAAGACATCATAACCATAATTTGCAGCACCTCAGTATGCATCCCTTTCATCAGCAGCAACAACATCACCTTCAGCAACATGGTGGTGGAGGTCATCACTACAACTATAATGAGCTGAATTCAGGATCTGGGTCATTCTATTACCTGAGGTCATTACCCTCAATGCCAATGGATGATCAAAGCTTGATGACAAGGCAACAACAAGAGGGAGGTAATATTGCTCCCATGATCATTGATTCTGTGCCTGTTGCTCATCATCATCATCATCAACACGATGGGGGTAAGAGTGGTTCTAATAGTAGCAATACCAATACTAATACTGCAGCAAAAAGGCTAAGGCTATTTGGGGTGAACATGGAATGTGCTTCTTCTTCACCATCAGAAGACCCCAGATGCTGCAGCTTATTGTCCTCAACTTCTGTACCACATGTGACAATGGCTAATTCACTTCCCTCTTCTTCTCTACCACCTCTTCAGCATTTGAGGGTACCCCATGAAGACCCTCTTTCATCATCAGCAAGGTTTGGAAATCAGAGAGGGGAAGCTTCAATGCTTTTGGATTTGGACCCCTCTTTGCAATACAGGCAGTGATCAAATCTCAAACAAAATTGAAGAGCCAAAATAATGAAGAAGGATACCACTTCTAAAGTTAACTGGGGCTAGCTACACTCTCTTTTGCAGCATTTTTATTATATTTTTATTTATTTTTTCTCTTCTCTCTTTCATCAGCTACAAAGGAAAGAGCTCCCAGACTTTCTTCTTCTTCTTCTGATCAGTAATTGGTGTTCAGCTTTTGAACTTTTAGCACGTTCAGAACAGCTCAATGAATTAATTACCCTGGGGATTTGGGTCCTGATGAAGAAATGGAACATCGTTTCACAACCTAAAGAGGGAAATGAAATCCATGGAGATCAATTACGTTTAGACCTTTCAATTGTGTATAATACAATACAAATCTATTTATCATATACTAGTATATATGTTTTTGTTCCTTCTTAATTTTATTTTTGCTCCAATAATGTGCTCTCTTGATCTCTTTCCCTTTACTGCATTTAATGGTACACAGAAAAGCTTGTTGCTTTCTTCTTTCCTCTAATGTTTCTGTTAGCGTTGTTGGGTTGATGTCGTTCACAACACTGCTGCTTCTGCTGCTGCAGCTTAGTTAGGCATTTTAGCTTTGCAGATAAAGCGCAGAAAGTTGTACAGCTGTAATTAAAAGGGTAAAATTTTCTGTTCTTATTCAAGCTCCGTCCATTTTGATTACTTTCACTACATGATATGTGTTATTGTTACCGTGTATCATTTATTGATTATTGATGACTAGTTACCCTCCTTCTCTTCCTCTCTCTCTCTTACTTCCACATTGCCACTTTCCTTTGTTTTTTTTGGTGATATATTTTCTTGTCTTCTTCTGTTCAGCAGCAGCCGCTTTCTTGTCTTGATTAGCACTGCGCACAAACGTGTTTTAGGTAAATAAAAAGTGGGCTTTTTCTCCATTTTCTCAAGGCTTAATTAAAAGAGTGAGTAGCCTAACTCTCATGCTTGTCTTAATTCTGATCTCTGATGCTTATCATAATTATAGTAACACCATTTATTCATACTTTAGACTTTAGTTACTTTACTTTATGGATTTAGATTCTTCATGTGATTCTTAATTAGTCTTCGTGATGATAGTCTTCTTACTGTTGAAAGTTGAAAACTCGGTGATTATTTGATTATTTACATACATTTTTGGATTTGTCACAGTCATTGCAATAATTATAGCTAAGACTTTTAGAAATTGAATCAAGGAGCTTAATTTTGCTGAGGTGATCAATTATCAACTTATAATTCAATTACGTGGGATACTATAACAAGAAATTAAGTTAAACCTTTCCTTTCATAAAATTTGTGATTTTGATTCATCCAAGATATATGTAGAGTGCACTACTTGATTGGTTGATCAATCTAATTAAAGTAAGCATATTTATCATGTGGTTTAGTATGGACCGGGTAAAGAGAGTTGTCTATCCCCCTAATGAGACCTGCACTTTGTTTTAGGTTTACATGACACATGCAAACACTTACATTTTACTTGTTTATATATATATTTTTTTTCACTATAAATATTCTGTATACATATAAATGTAAGTAAAATATTATATCATATTTTTATCTTCAAATAACCAAACTTCTCGGTAGAAATTAAAGAATCACTCAGGTTTGAATATCAAACTCATATTTGATGCAAATATACTGCTCATAGCATAAAAAGGAGATATCAAACAGAATGTTATGTTCTCACGGTGTGATAATGAGGAAAGCAAAATCAAGATATTGGACAGTAAGATAAACAGTAAGCGGGACAATACATACATATAGGAGCAGGACTTTTCTTTTGCTACACAGACTTGAATGATGCTTTTGTGTTAAAATAATAGGAGTATCTCAGATCCTTGGTTAAAGTCAATTTCCATGGGCTCACCTCGAAAGTCTTGGAAGAATCCTTATGACTGCTGGAAAATAAAGAATGAAAGAGACTAGAAATGGAACTTTTTTTGGGATGATCAAGCTTAAATTTATTGGAACCCCTCAACAAAAGAAGGAAAAGACAAATAAGATAAAATAGAGCAAAAAAATACAAGATTCAAAATATATATCATGTCTGTTTTTCTTTAACTTTTTGTTGTATTGTATTCTCGTATCCTTGCCAGATATAGTAGTTATGATCTTGCATATCCAAGTTAATTGAAGAAATCAAATGACACTCAAGGGGGAACACACAAACAGACTAAGTTTACTACTCATGTAATTAGTAGTATCTACAGTTTTTATGTTTAGGCCAGTTTTTCTTTCTTTGATTACTTTGTATATGTTCAGAGTATCCTAGTACTCTAATTATACTTTTATCTTATAAAAATATAGTAATATATATAGGTGGCTTATTTTTTTTTATTGTGTTTCATTTTGCTAAGAGTGTTGGAATTCAATTTTATGCTTCTTAATTAGTTTTTTTATAAGCAAAAATATATTGATAAAAGTATAAGATGTACTCTAACCATATTCATGTATCAAGAAGAGTGTCAGACCACTATCACTACCAAACATACGTAGCCAGTAATAAAACTAAAACTATAAGTGCCCGTTTGGTTTAGATTCAATTCTGGGAACAAAAGCAAGGTCATTAAAAGTGAAAATTACTTTTCTTGTGTTTGGGTGGCAAAATCATGATGGATAGAATTGATTCTGGGTGGGTAGAATTGATTTAGATGGAAGCAAGAATTCCTAACTTTTAGGTTGAATAAAATCAATTCTGGGTGTGAGACTCATAAAATTCTTTATATTTACACTCACTTTTATCATTCAAACAAAATCAATTCTTATAAACCCACTTTTAAAATATCATTACCAAAAACAAATCAATTTTTTTAAACTCAATTCTTTTAAAATCAATTATTCATAATCAATTCTATCCCCATCTAAAACAAATAGACCCTAAATCTATAACCAAAGACTTATATATCCGACAATAACAATAACACTTAAAAAGGAGTTATAAACAGTAGCCTTCCCATAGGCAGCTAGAGTTTCTGAAAAAGATTCCTGATAGCCTAACCCACTCCTCCAAAAAACCGTCCATCTTGTATTTGGTAACTGAATTAGAGATAGTCCACTTCACACTTCCTCCTCGACTCGACTCATCAGTATTATGTTATTTTCATTCTAAATTTCCAAATCAGTATTATGCTTCTTATTTAGTTTACATGCATGAAACACTATATATGTACAAGTAACCAGTAGCGAGCTAAATAAATATATATGCACTACTACTGTTGTCTAATTAATTTGAAGCCTACGAGTTTTTACATATAGTTAATCATTGAACACCCTTTACAGGGAAATTAGAAGCAAACCAATCAGAATATGTATGTGTCATCCTAAATTAGACTCATTAATTGATTAAGGTTAACCATAAATTCATGGGATTTAATTATTCAGGAGTATAAGGCTGGATGTTTAATGATGATATAGTATGAAGGTTGTTTCTGAGCAACAGATTGTCATTGTTTTGTGATTTCCACCGATCTCGAGATAAAGTGAATAAAATGCAATGATTGTCAATTATAGGTATATATAGGTACGATATTAATTATAAATCTGAGATTTAATTAAACAAGAGCATCCTTAGACTCATTAATTGATTAAGGTTAACCATAAATTCACGAGATTTAATTATTCAAGAGTATTAGGTTGCATGTCGAATTATAAATATGGGATTATATTCATTTGATGATATAATATGAAGATTAATGGTTTCTTAGCAGCGATGAAGGTTGTCATTGTTTTTGTGAATTGCATCCCAAGATACAGTGTATAAAAGGCAATGTCTGTCAGTTATACGGTGGTGTATAGGTGCGGATGTTAGTTAGTCTTATAGTAGTCCTATCCACTTTTCGTGTGTTATTTAATGTTTGCTAGTTATGGTGTTGTATGCGGAAGAGGAAAAAGAGAAGCACCCCCAAATAAAACTTCTGAATTACTGATATGCTGCTTGCTTGCACCTTCAGTGAGATTTTTGGAATGATTTCGGAGGATTTAATTTTGTGTAAAATACGACGACACTGTTTGATTCCTTGGTTGCTGGTTGTGAATAGATGGTGGGAGCTCAGATTAATTTGTGTTTTATAGACCATCACTTGATAGTTTTTGACACTTTTTTTATGGTCTTAAACATTCTTTTGGTTGCTCCTTCTCGGTTGAATTTTCTATAACTAGTCTGTTAGTGCGTGTTTTTTTAGGGATATGGAACTTCTAACTTTAGGACGAGAAAATTACAGTGATTTTGTGTCTATAGAAGAGAGAGACAAGTGATTAAAAATAAGGAGATAAAGATAAGAGAGAAAATGAATAAAGAAAGATATAGAAAGAAAGGTATGTAACTTTCTCACTCTCAAGTTAGAGGATCCATGTCCGGATCTGGATCTTCTAACTTTTGGGCTCGAAAGTTACAGTGATTTTGTGTCTATAGAAGAGAGAGAATGATGATTAAAAATGGGGTGATAAAGATGAGAGAGAAAATGAATAAAGAAAGATATAGAAATAAAGGTATGTGGCTTTCCTACCCTAAAGTTAGATGATCTATATCCGTAGTAAGGATCTGGATCTTCTAACTTTAGGGCGCGAAAGTTACAGTGATTTTGTGTTTATAGAAGATAGAGAATGGTGATTAAAAATTGGGAGATAAAGATGAGAGAGAAAATGAATAAAGAAAAATATAGAAAGAAATGTACGTGACTTTCCACTTACAGAATACATATTGAATACATAAAGAAAGATCTAGAAGGAAAGGTATTTGTTACTACATATTGAATACAAAACAAAGTATAAAACTATAAATATGTTGGAGAAAAAAAAAAGCGTTGATGGATCATGAATTTAATTTGAAAAACAAATGAGAACTTAAACTTTAAATTAAATTAATATCCATTAAAAGAGACATTTTTTATAAACGGAATAAATTATTTTTTTAATAGGTAAATGTTAGTTGTTATTTGTTATTTGTTATGTTAGAAGATGTGAGAATCGAACCCAACACTTTATATCTCTTATTCATTTATCCCACACCTCAAATCACCTTGATCACCTTATGACTCCCCAAATAAATGTATTTAAGGAGCATAAAAGGTACTTCAAACCATATATGCAGCAAATTAGAAAAATTCTAAGTTAAATATGGCTAATGACAATTGCACCAAAAAAGAGATATTAGCTCTCTCTCTCTCTCTCCCCCTCTCTCTCTCATTTGGTTAAGCAAGACTAGGACCTTATCTAATTTATCAAATCAAAAGTACCAGTGAAATCAACATCGATCTGTTTATAAGAAGGTATCACATTTGTCAAAAAAAAAAAAAAAAAAAAGGCATCTAAAAAATACACTGCATTTTTAGTGTAAGTCCATCGTTAATTATATTATCATAACTGTAAAAATCAGCAAGCTACAAGAAATATCATCTTTTGTATGGGAATATATAATTAATGTTTGTTTGTTTTGGTTTCAGTTTCCTGTTTTTATTTTATATTTTCAAAAATAATTATAAAATTGTCATTTTATTTTCTGTTTCCAAAAATTTGTACGGAAACCAATGAAAATAATTAAAAATTGTTTGCAATGTTTCTTGTACAAATTTGAGAAAATAGGAAACAAAATGAAATTTAAGGTGATATTTTTATAATTATTTTTTAAAACACGAAAAGAAAACATGAAAATGAAAACAAAGCAAATTTTAATTTGTTTTTAGTTTCCTATTTTTATAAATAATTACAAGACAAATTATTACAAAATTGTCACATTTTTTTTTTGTTTCTTATTTTTAAAAATTTATACAGGAAATACTGAAAACAACTTTTTGTTTGTTTTCATTGTTTCCTCTACAAATTTTTGGAAACAAGAAACAAAATGAAAACAATGTAACAATTTTATAATTATTTGTATTGTAATTATGTTTGGAATCAGGAAATGAAAACAGGAAACAAGAAACAAACCAAACTGGCCATACGATTCCACCAATCAAATTATATCTTTTACAGTATTTATCCATAAAATTAACATTAAATGGTTTGGAGGCACTTCTTTTATTGCTTGTTTTTGTGTGTGTTTATGTTTTTTTCTTGTTTTTTTTTTCGACCGGCTGTCTGAATCCAAAGTAAGAAAGCTTAAATATACCAAAGCCTTGACAAAAGGGATATAATAACAAATATTCCTGCCTTTCTCTAACATTGTCTTTGTAGCAATCACAATAAATAAATTTCAGTCTATATTTTTTTTTCTTGATGATCAGTCTGTAGTTTTTTATCATTGAATGATAATAACAAATATTTTTTTACAATATTTTCATCACAAACATTTATCACAAAAATATTTTTACAATATTTTTATCACACCCTGGTAACTAATTGAATTTACTTGCCGGTTGCAAGTGTCTCTTGGTTTTGTTTTTAATTTTCATTAGCAACAAACAAATTTATTCAACTATAGCTAGAGTACAAGGGACCCAACAATGGTTGTTTCCATCGGATATGCATGGACTGCGAATCTTAAGCGATCTTCACCTGTAATATCATATATTTGAACTCTGAAATTGTTACTCTGGAGATAACTTTACCAAACTACCACAATTGACCTAAGGATTAGTCCCACAACTCGTCTCTAAAGATATCGGTCAAATACCAAAACTAGAGTCCAAGGGGTACACTCTTCTTGGTTTTGTTTTTTATTAGGGTCAAGTGAGTCCAGATCAGCTTGGGCACGCCTCCACCTTCCCAATTTGGTCCTCCACTAATTCACTCATATTCTTAATCAGAGCTTCTCATTTACCTCCTCCAAGTACACATGAAGAGTCGTTATAGGGTGAAGAAGTCAGAAATATACAACAGTGAAAGGCACCTAAATCAATCATATATATAGTTTACATAAAAAAAATTTTATCAACAACGAATAATTTATTAATGAGAGTACAAGACACTACAAAAAAAAAATTTCATATACCTACGAACACTTTTAGTGACAGTTGTTAAAACTGTAGGTATATGTATTAGCATTTGCCAAACCATAGGTAAAGGTAGGTGGAGCATAGGTAAAACATATTGACAGTCAAATATAACTGTAGGTAAATGTATATGGACCATATGTAAGGCTTATAATGACAATCAATTGTCATTCGTATTCGTCACTCATAATAGACGGATGGACCAACCGCAGGTGAATGTAAACTTTATATATACCTATGGATTTTAAACATATAGTGATACATTTTGACTGTTATTGAAAGCCAAATTTTTCGTAATTTAACCCATACATCATGACAACCAAAACATAACAACCTATATGCTTACAGACAACAAAGCAAACAGAATAACCACATTGAGGCCACAAAATAACAACTAACACAGCATATATACTCAGTACAGTTAATGGGAGGTATAAGGTTGGGTTGGTGATTTGAGTGGGGAGTTAAGGAGTTGAGTGATAAGGATGTTGAGGGTTCAAACCCTATCCACTAACAAATACTAACATTACCATTAACAATAAAAATTATTTAAATATTATATAATATAATGTGTATAAATATGTATTTTGGTTTTTCAGAATAACTTCTGACTCAATAAACAAGAGACTAATTTATCAAGATACAATCACTCGCCTAAGCGGAGGCCTCAATCCCAATAATATGTATATATTTGTATATATAATATTATTTAGATATATATTGGTATGGTTGTCAGAGCCGGACCGAACTGGTCGGTTCAATCGGTAAATCGTTTCTAGCACCGGTCTAGACGTCCCTAAAAACTGCCTGTGTTGAAAATCGGTGGAAAACTGGTCAAACTAGGACAAAACCGGTCAAAGCGGTGGAAACAGGCAGCCAACGGTTTGTCCAAACATTCATTTTTTTTTTTAAAAACATGGAGCGACGTCGTTTCACTTGAATTCTTTAGGGTTCCATCTCTTTCCTCCTCTTCGTTTCTGGTTCTCAGTCATGTGAAGGAAGCAGTCTTCATCTTCTTAGTTTCTTCGCCATCTCCACACAGTCATTCTTGATTCCTCTTCCGTGAAACAAGGTTTGTTCTATTCCTCTACCGCTTCTATGTCTACTATTAGCATTATTTTGGAGATATTGATATGTTTAATTAGTAATTATACATATTATTCTTCTTTGTTCTTGTTTTTGAGATTTCATTAAACATTACGCAATCATCTAAATGTTTGAAGAAATCTTGATTAATTGATATAAAGATTATATAAACTATCTTATTAGTATGTTAATTAATTTATTATTTATTTTTAAATATATTATATATAATTAAAAATATATATTTAATTAAAACCAATTCAATAACCATTTCATCACGGTTACATCGGTGATCCATGAACTCATATGTCCGATTTTTAAACCTTCTATATTCGTGAGATGACCACAGGGAGCAGCCCGAGATCTGAAATGGCTTTTGGTATACCCCCACCCTATAAAGGTAGACGATCGATGTATAGGCTAATTAATAAGAGGACGATGTGAGGTTCCATTATTAATATTTACGACCATCATAAAGCAAATTGTACCGTAAAGTTAGCAGAAGTTCGTCACCTTTTACTTCCCACGGCGTGGCCTTCCATTAATTAACTGAAAATAGGATCATTGGGCGCATGCAGTGTCCATCAGTGATCAATCCAAATCGTTGTAATTGTACTAAACTTCTATAATGGACCACTTTCTCATTCCACTTCATCGTTATAAATTAAATAGTTTTCCTTTTACTAATCTTATATCTAATGTCTTGAAATATAAAAAATATTTAGTATTTTTTATTTAATAAGTAGATGATTAAATAGAAAATTTAAAATTATTCTTATAAAATTTCTTTTTCTTTTTTCACCATTAGCAGTACATGCATTATAAAATACTTAGATAAAGAAAGAAAAATAAGAAAGAAATATTGGTGGACTTAGCAGCTGGTTCTAATAACATTGTATCTATTAATTTTTAATTATTTTCTCGTGAGTTTCACATAGGAAAGGAATATCTTTCTTGGTATTTTTTTTTTTTTTTTTATATATTTCTGACATGAGCTAAACTTTAGAGATTAGAATGGTGAAATTTTTGTTCAAGTTTGAGATGCTATACACAATACCTAAAAGTTTTTCTGGTATAGTATAGTGTCCAAATTTACTTCTAAGGGGAAAAAAGGACTAGTCATTTTTACGACAGTGAGATTAAATTTTAAATTATATTAAATATCGCCTTCAGTAAAAAAATTCTAGTTAACTAATTAGACCAAGATTAAGATTAGGGCTAATTTGGTAGGAAAGTATGTTAGAAATAAAAATGATTCATAAACTTTCACCTAACACTTTAACTTTTAATTAGAGTTGATAATTGACAAGTTATAGGTCAAGCTGGTTATAATATGAGCTGCTCTAGCTAGAAGCTTTCAAAGCCCTAAAACTTAAGAAGATACAAGTACCATTCCAAAAGTAAATTTTCAAAGCAACCTGCAGCTTTATATGTTGAGCGTTATTTAGCGCGGTAGCTAAATATTGATATATAATTATAATCTTAAAACATGTATTCGATCATTAATTTAATGAATTTGTATATAAATATTAATAAAAAAATCCTTGCTATTATATATGAAGATGACGATACATGAATGCATGGTATTGTATGCAGGACCAGAGAGAGAATGAAGATCATGGGAGTGTCCAGGACGAAAGTTAGTGATCCCCAAAAGTGACGGGTCCTCTCCGTATAAGTTTTTGCTGGGGCTTTCTATGTTTACCAAGATGATGAGTTAACAGATCAGATGCATGCACATTGATTTCCGTTAAGGACCATGCAGACAAAGGAGATAGGACCAGTGAAAGTGGAGGGGATTGGGGGTGGGGGGGGGGGGGGGGGGGTGAGCTAGTTCATGTGATGGTGCCCAAGAAAATGAATTTAAGAGCTGGCACACCAAATTAATATTCGAGTCATGCATCTTTAGTAGCAATAGATAGATTTGGATTATCTTCTACTCTTTAATCATTTTTCAACATAAATTATAAATTTCAGCAGTACATGGTTTTATAAATTTGCCGCATCAGATAATTGGTTTATGTTTTTCTCTTCTTAAACATGTATCAAAAGAAAGGGTTTTGCATGTTAAGTAAGGATACTAGTTAAGAAATTTTTAAAAAATAAATATTTATGAGAAAATTAAATATATAACTTCTTAAAATAATAAATGCATTATTTTTTCATGAAAACTTTTTTTTCTTCATAAACTTAACAAATATCCTAGGAACAATCGTTACTATTCTCCTAAAACAAATTACAAATCCAGGAATAGTAGCATAATACAGATTCTCAGACTTTTTGCATATCGATAAGGTTTATATATATAGTTAAGAAGTGCTGCCTTCTCAAAACCTAAGGTATGGTTTCAAGTTACATGAAGGTGTAGGTGTGGCTAGGTAGTTAGCTAGATTACACATGCCTTGTGTTTTCCTTTTGTCTGTTTTCGTTTTATTGCACCAAATTTGAAAGGAGCAAGAGAATGTAATGTGTACGAAGCTTCTTTAGTGGCACCCCATGTCGTTACTTCGGGATGTGGTCTCAGATCGACTCTCGTTTCTAGTGCCTATGTGGATTACATTTTCGTGGTTTAGGCCTGGAAGACAACTAATTTATACAGAGTGAGTGCGAATATTTTTTTATTTTTATAAACAAAATAAATTAAAAGGAATACTAGAATACTCTAACCCATATACAAAGATCTATCTAAAATATTATAAAAGCAGTAGCATGTGAGTGTATCAATATGTGGAGAGTCATCCCAACAATATTGACACTACAAACTCCACCAATCATCTGCTACGCACCACAAAAGATTAATGTTTCCAAATTAACAAGCAAACCTGAACCCACCCATTTACTAACAAATTCCATCCATCTATGAAAAGAAGGGAAATATTGGCTTATCTTATTAGAGCAACTCAAATGAAAAGTTACTTAATTAGTAGTTGTTTTTTTTTTTTTTGAGGCATAGTAGTTGTTAAGAATAAGAATCCGTTTTGTATTTTGAAATAAGATAATGTGATATTCTTATTAATTAAAGACAGTTGTTTACAGAAGCAATAAGAACCCAATAAAAAATAATTAAAAAAATAATAAGCTAGACAAAAATGTGGGATAATTTGTTGGACTTATTTTGTGCACTTTTTAGAGTTGTACTATTGGAGTGAAAAATTGTTTAAAATAATATAAAGTAAAGTCGTGATTTGATAGACAGTGAAACCCATAAAAAAGAGAGTTAAACAACTCCAATGAATTTTATCATTAGAAGATGTTGTTAGGTGCTAATTATTTGAAAGGAATTAATGGGGAAATGATCATTAAAGTGAACTAGGGACAATCAATTAACAGCAAAAAAATGTCATTTTTGATATGCACTTTAGTTCTTACTGTTTAAAAATATGCAACGTAATATCCCCAAAATTTCTAAAATGTGCATATTGACATTTCCATCTAAATTTTTGTGCATCATTAGACATGCTCCTGTGTGATAAAAACATAATTTGGATTAAAATTTAGTGTTCTTAGATTAAAGAATAAAAAAGTATTTTTAAATAAAAAATTAAATATATTATTTTTTTGATATATATTAAATATATATTTTTAATAAAAAATTATCTTTTTAATTCTTTAACCAGTATCTAATTAATTAGAATTTGTTTAATAATAATTATAGATCAAATTGTGATTGTAAATAGGTAATATACTAATGCTTGATACTAGTATAAGATACAGCAATATTGGAAGAAGACAGAACAGCAGAGAGAACAAAATTATATAAGCCAAATTTTGAAACTCTACTTTTCAAATTCAGTATTCATCATGCATTCCAAGAATGCTGATCAGAAGTCTTCTCTTTGGCTTCATGTAATGAATACAGTAGTATAGTAGTTTGCGGTGGTTTATGACAACTAGCTATTACTCCATATAGCTAGCTAGCTAGCTTGATGGCAACGGAAATTAGTGGGGACTGGAAAATATAGCAGGTAAATTGGAACAGCGTTGGTTTCATGGATTGGCTGGTCTTAATTGTATGTAGTCAAAAAAACCTGCAACAATAATTAATTGAACATAAGAGTAAGACAAACAAACCTGAAAAATACAGGTGCAATAATGCATGGTTAGAATTCAAATACGTCGTTTTTGTGAGGGGGACCAAGGAGCGACCAAATTTTTGGGAGAGAGAACAAATTCTATTTAGGAACCATATGATTTACTCGCAATATAGAAGAAAAGAGTAATTTGATTAGGTTGTGGCTAGGGGTGTTCGCGGATTGGATTTGATCGATTTTGAGCCAAACAACCATTTAAGCCAAAAATAGAAATAACTTGTGATTTGGATTGGATCGATTTGCTTTCTTAAAAAAATCCGATCCAATTCAATTCAATTAAATGCGGTTTGGATTGGATTGGATAATTCGGTTTTTACCGATACATCATTGCGTAGTTATATTAAGTCGAAAACCAACATTAAACCTATATATACTAGAATTAATGTAGTTCTAGTTCCTAAGTACATGCATGAAATCTTCTAGTATATGAATAACTATTGATTCCTTAGTACATGAATAACTATACAAATTCTAATACATCTAGTATTTGACAATTCCAACAAAAATATTAAAAATCTCTCTAGTGTTCGTTCATAAAACTATGAAAAACAATACTTAAATAAGAGTAGTACTATAATTTAAAAAATAATAGTATATATATATAGTAGGTTGATTTGGATTAGATTGGATCGATTTTCACTAAGGGATCCGAAATCCGATCCAATCTAATGGAAAAAAAAAGCGATTTTTTTCGGTTTGTTTGGTTTTCGGTTTTTCGGTTTGGTTTTTATGGTTATAATAACTAAGGAATTAAAAATAAAAAAATTATTAAAAAATTATGTATTTAATATATTAAATTTAAAAATATTACTTTTAAAAAAGACTTTTTTGTATTCCTTAATCACAATATACTGGTTAGGAGGGACGAATATAGAGGGGCAAGCATGGGTGGTGACCCCTCTATTTTGCATATATTTTGTAAATTTAGTTTTATTATATATATATATATATATATATATATATATATATATGTAGTATTTTTCATAAAAAAATATCTTAATATAAATAATTGTACATATATACATATACTATTATATATTCGGCATTTCGGTCATTCCCTCTAATACTTTCTGAATCCATCTGTGTTGGTTAGCATTTGCCACATGATTAAACTAAGGAGTTATTGGGGAATCAATATTTTTTCTTTTTTCGTGTTTTCATATTAGAAAAGCAATCAACTATAATTGGTGTTTCTTAATTGGACAAAAATTAGTTGTCCTTGTTTAAATGTTTGTGATGTTTTTCAATGAAAATATGACGTGTATAATAATTGTTATATATGTTACATTAATATGAAATTAATTTTTTTGGATACTTTTATCATTGAGATACCCTTTTAACAAATATTTTTCCTAAAAGTGTGGTTGTTTTTCATTAGGGCCGACCCAACGCCTATTTAGGCATAAAGTAAACTCTAAAGCGATGCATTTTGAAACGATTAAAAAGGTAGCGTAAGCCCGACCGACACTAATTAGCGTGAATTTAAGCTTGATCGACACTAGGGTGTTAGTTTTCACTTAGCGTTTGCTTGTGACAAATGCTAAATGTTTTCTTTTTCTTAGGCCTAAAGTAAGAGTTTTAGTTGTTTGACCCTTGAATCGACCCTGTTTTTCACCAGACTCGACCTTTATTGGATTCCGTTGGTGTTAAAGCATAATATAACAGATAAGTGGGGGCAGAGCAAGAATTTTGATAGGAGACGGCCAAGAGGCCTAAGACCAAATAAAAAAAATTATGCAATGGCGTATTAACGTGAATAAATGGTAACTCCAGGAGTGAGTGTTGGACACTTACCTCGCTTAATAATTTTTTATACATATGAATTTAACAAATCTCTAGCGGTCAAATCCTATAATATTATCTTAATAATCATGCATACTAAAATTTAAATAAATTTATACTAATAGGCATGTTTACTTTTATTTTAAATAAAATATTATACTTTAAAAAAAGTTGTGCGATAGAGTAACAAATAATTCTTGAATTTTTTGAAATTTTGTACACATAATCTACTCAATGAGAACTTTCAATTAACAGTTAGATTAATAAATCTCAATATCCATAATTTTTTTTTAAACAAAGTAAGTATAATAAGACTTACTCATGAAGTAAGTGGATCTCCTTCTATTTGAAATTACTAAAATATTTTTTTATATATGCAATATAAATATATAGATTTAAGAATATTTCTGTAGTTTTATAAGGATAATCACACTATATCGCTCACATGTGCTTGGGGGACCGTGGCATCTAGTCGGCCCCTCCCTCTGCCTTTGTAGATAATAGTTAAAGCTTTTAAGAGGGTTTTTATAATAAATATATTACAATTAGCAAGTATCCCATGTATTGCATGAATATTTTAAAATTTAGAAAATATAAAATAATTGACATAATGTATATTTTAAATGATATTTTTACTACTAATCAACCCTTGTATATAGTCATCATTATTGCATATGAGTAGAGGTGTAAAGGAGTCGAGCCGAGCACTTGAAGCTTAAACCTGGCTTGTGAAAAAAATTGGTTGCCCAAGTTTTGCTCATTTATTTAAACGAATCTAACTAAAAACTTGAGTTTGACGTGTTAAAAAAGAGTAAAGTTTGAGATTAGCTTGTTTAGCTCAATTATAACTTAATTATTTTTCAATTTATTAAAAATTTTCTTAAATCATTTTTAAGTTTATCAATGTATTATTTAATAAAGATTTTAATACTATATGATAATCTACAAATAGAAATATGTGTTTAGCATGTGGTATGTGAAATTAAAAAATTATAGACTATTATATTTTCATAATCCAGCAAATAAAATATTCATAACTTCTTGACTACTACAAAAAAAGATACTTCAAAATTAATTTTAACACTCTCAATAAAGTTCTACATATTTTCATAATACAAATAACAAAGACTAATAAAATCCTCATTATATATATATATATATATGTGTGTGTGTGTGTGTGTGTGTAAACGAGCTATATATTCACGAGCCGTTAATGTCGAGCTTATAAGGCTTGAGTTTGACTCATTTAAATAATTGATTCCAATCTCAAGCTTGTGTTTATTTATTTAATAAACAAACGAGCTTGGTCGATCATTTACCGAGCCGAACCCAAATAGTTCACGAATAGTTAAGCTCATTTACACTCCTAAATATGAGTCATTCTTCATAACCTTTCTCCTTTTTAATGAGCAATTTTTTTTATTTTTAATTTTGGGTTAATGAAGTTTTTGGTACCTGAAAATATAGAGCTTTTCAGTTCTAGTCCTTATCTTTTGTTTGCTTTGCTTTTGGTGTCTGTAACTTTTAAAATTTTGTTTTTAATCCCTGCCGTCAACTCCAAACGTTAATTGCTGACGTGACAGACGGAAGTCTACGTCAGTACTGACACATGGCAAAATAATTATTTTTTTATTCCATCTGTCTGAAATGACAGGGCCCAAAAACAAAAATTTAAAAGTTACAGACACAAAAAACAAAACAAACAAAAGATAGGGACTAAAACTAAAATCCATATATTTCAGGGACCAAAAACTTCAATAAGTCTTTAATAAATATGATTTCTTATAATTTATGAATAAATTTGGTTTTCTGAAAGATGAAGAAGAATTGTAATTTTTTCGATTTGACTGATTTTGATACAAATAATCTTCCAAGTCTTAAATAATGTGCTTGCGAACTGTAGTTGAGTTTTACTTATTTAGTATTTTCAATTGTCAAATATAACAGAAACCACTACAACAAATAGACATAATTGTCATGACACTGCTAATTGAAAATACAAAATAAGCAAAACCCAACTAAAGTTCTCAAACACATTATCAAAATTTAAGACTTTTTTCTTTCACTGGCTAGCTTCAACTGCAACTTCTGTCTCTTCTCAGTAGCTCTTCAACATGTGCTCCAAGTAACAAAGTGACGTCCTCCTCATCTACATTTCGAGGATTATTTGTTTCAAAATCAATCCACTAAAAAAAAAATTACAATTCTTCTTCATCGGTCAGAAAACCAAATTAATCCATCAATTATAAGAAACATATTTATTAAAGGCTTATTAAAGTTTTTGGTCCCTGGAAATATAGGGATTTTGGTTTTAGTCCCTATTTTTTGTTTTCTTTGTTTCTGGTATCTGTAACTTTTAAATTTTTGTTTTTGGTCCCTGTCATGTCAAACAAATGGAATAAAAAAATAATTATTTTGCCACATGTCAATGCTGATGTGGACTTCCGTCTGCCACGTCAGCAGTTAACGTTTGGAGTCGACGGTAGGGACCAAAAACAAAATTTTAAAAATTACAGACACCAAAAGCAAAGCAAACAAAAGATAGGGACTAAAACCAAAAAACCCTATATTTTCAAGGATTAAAAACTCCATTAAGCCTTTTATTTTTAATAAATTTTTAAATGTATTATTTAATAGTTATTACTATCAAAATTACATGTAATATATTTATTTCCATTTGATTCTTTTGCTTTTTAGGATGTATTTTTTCAAATATACTAAGTTATTGAAGAGACAATTTGTGGAATCCGGTTCATGATCAAGAGTTAAGACTAATTTATTATGAAATTGGCTCCTCTACAGTGAGATGTGATAAAATGCATAAAAATATCAACCTACTAAATAATTTAAAGGTGATTACTCTTTTATTTTGTAACTTTTAGAGACAAATTATTATTATTTTTACATAATGAACAAATGTTCTAACCCAACTAGTTTCATTGTCTTTTGGGCTTTGGCCCTTTATTTTATTTTTCAAAAAAAAAATTCCATCCCAACTCTCTTCTCACCTGAGTTGAAGTTGCAAGAACATGACAGGAGTGAAGTGAAGGTGGCTTTGTCTGTAATATGTAATATGTAACAGTTGAGTTGAGACTGGAGAGTGCCCCAATTTCATGAAATACTGACAATTATTCAAATGCAATTTTGATCCCAGGTGTTATGTAATTTCATCATCACCACCACCACCACCATCACCATCAGCAACAAAAAACACCAACCAATGGGTTTCAGATGCGTCCGGTGTAGTTTTCCCATCAACACACTTTATGTTCAGTATTCTCCCGGCAACATTCGCCTCATGAAATGCGTAATCAATTTCCCAATTTTCATTCTATTTCCCAAATTACTGAATTTGATTTTCATTTCAGACCCTCCCCCCATTTTTTTTTTGTATAGGAAAATTGCAAGGCCGTTGCAGATGAATACATTGAGTGTGAAATCATGGTGTGTACTACCCCTTTATGTTACTGCTTCCAAAGTTTAAACCTTTTTCTTTTATTTAATGTTTTTTTTGAAAAAAATAAAATAAAATTCCCCCGTTTTCTTCCCTTCCCCCCTTTGCAGATTCTTGTAATAGATTTAATACTTCACAAGCCCAAGGCCTATAGACATCTCCTATACAATGTCCTCAATCAACAAACCTTGATGTTTCAGGTATATATATGCGTTCTCTCCTTGATTCATATTGTACTATGATGCTATATAATTACCTTATTGTTTGAGTGTTGTGTATTAATGCGTCTTTCATTGAACCCCAATTTGTTTTTGCAATTGTGATAGTTGCTACTATAGCGTTTTTGTTTTAAATGACAATCTCTCGTTAATTTGGGTTAGCATCATTGCTGACAGCAGTGTTATTGTGGTGATCATGAGCAGGTATTATATGCAGTTCTTTTGCCTTTGCATCATCATATTTTTTTACTGTAAAATCATGAACAACCTTGAAGCTTTTTGAATTTTGAACTGGATAATTAGAATCACGGGTAGGTGTTAAATTGTTACTTTGGACTTGGAGGGCTCCTAAAATTTATATAGAAAGCATTTCATCAATAGGTTTTGGATCTTCAAATAAACAAATTCATACACTGCAACTGATACTCACGTTTTAGCCCTGTCAATGTGCATAAGGCACTTTTTTGGCTGGCCTTATAATCTCAGAGAACTTTTTTCGGGTAAAATGCATGGTTCTTTGTGAGAGAATGCATTTTTTAATAAAATTCATTTTGACATGAGGCATACATAGTTCTCAAAATAATGAGATGCCGAAACTAATAAATTTATCTACCTAATGTTCTACTTCTACTTCGTACTGGATTCATCATTCACCTTTTCTAACACTAACAAGTAGCTCACATGTGTTGGTGACATTGCAGGGACTATTCTGGAAACTGGGTTTCATTTTTCTTCTTTTTGATGCTTGTATCCATTCGTATATGGATATTATTCTTTTTAATACTTTAGGAGCATAAAGTTTTAAATTCTAGTTTTTGGTTTACAAGACCATATATGAGTGCCTTAAAGTTTGTTGAAGATAAATGTTTGACCCTGGAAAGCAGCAAGGACAAATTGAGTTCATCAACGAGCTTCTCTTCATTAATGTCAACATGTTGGAAGGTTCACCTATCTATAAATATTAAGATTAACCTTTTACTCAAATTACTTGGTATTTTTGTGCTATATCTGATGAATGCTTTATGGTGTTCATTGGCAGATGCTGATAGACATATTCTTCGGGAACTTCATGTTTCTTTTAACTTTCTTCATTATGGCTAAGATATTTCTCCATACATCAATCAGCATCTCCAGGTATATACTTCTGATTTATTAGGCATACCATACTTGTCATGAAAAAAGGAACAAACAGTTATAATTTAACAGTTTGAAGAAATATCGAGTAACAAGGTTGTCCATTAGGAATCTCAGGAATCTGTCAGTTTTGAGTTAAAGAAGAGAGTTTCTTTCTCTGTTTTAATTTTGTTAAGTACAAAACAGGATACAATGAGGAGAATTGCTTCTAGAGTTTTGTGTATCATGAATGAGTTATGGAAACATTAGTAAATAGTGTTTTGATCTGATCAAATGATCTGATTCAGATGCACAAGTGGGAATATAGCATAGCAAAGATTAATCACTGTTAGAAAAATGGTTTAGTAATTTGCACCGAAAGATTCATGGTGTGCATTGAAGTTTTAGCTTTGAAACTGTTAGGAACCCAAAATCAGAAATGGAAAAAGTAAAAGAAAAGGATGAATCTTTATTGAATGAATGAACTGAAAATGAACAATAGGAGAGTAATTCTCCTTCAAGGGTTTTCCCTTCACAAAGGGTTTCCCCTTTCACAATCAAGCCTATGCTCAATTCTCACCAAGTATAATTCTGAATACTCTTTTCCTTCTCTCTTCCCCTATTTATACAGTTGAACCCTCTCATTAACTAACCCACTAACTTTGCAATTAACTTTGATTTCCTAATTGGGCTGGGCCTAACAATACTGCCCTCTCATGAAACAACCTTGCCCTCAAGGTTGGAAGCTCTTTCTGCTGCACTTCTTCCACTAGGAATGATGTGAGTTTGCTTGAGGATCAAATAGCAAAATTCTATTTTGCAGCTGTTCTGCTTATAGCATTGGGATGGGCCCTTTTGTTCCTCAAATGAGCTCATTTGACAAAATTTCAGATTCACTACTTCTTCATGAGACCCATGACTGAGACCAGTTTGGGCCTGGCCCATTAGGTCTAATTCTTCCCTCCTTGCTTTCTCCTTACGCAGCTCTCCCTTCCACAACCATGCTACTCTCTCCTTCTTCATACACCAGCATTTGTTCCTCACCGATAGTGGCTCAACTGGTGGTTCCGGCGACAGCAAGGTTGGCGGCAGGTCTGGCGGTTCTGACGGTGGCACATCAGGTGGTTCCAGAACTAGCGGTTTCGGCGTTAGCAAGGCCGGCAGTTCTAGTGGTGGCGTGTCAGGCGGCTCTGGTGGTGGCGGTGGCAGCGGCGGCTTAACCGGACTTCTCAAACCCCAACTTTTTCTGACCATCGAGGGGTACTTTTTTCCTTGTTCAGCCACCATGTACATGTCGGTTGTCATATGAAGCTTCTGATTCGATAGTTCCGGCCACGACGGCGGCGGTTTGGCTGGTCTCCTCCAAGCCTGAATCTTTCTTCCCCCCGAGCGGTACTGCTGCCCCTGTTCGACCGTCGTATCCCAAGCGTTCTTGACCTCTGTCCTTACATCATCTCCAATACCAAGCCAAAAGTCTTGTGGTTTATGGAAATGACCTACTGCTGCCATCTCACTTTCATTTACCATCTCCTCATGAATATTCTCCCGAATATTCTCGACACCAAGCGACTCTTCCACCCGGTCATCATTGATTTCGGGTTTTCTATGGGTTTCAGCAGGTGTTCCTTGCTCTTTTTGCACTTTTTCTGGTGGTCAATCTGATACTTTTTGAGTCTTTTGTTCTTCCTCGATCTTCTCTGACGGCAAATTGGGCAATGCAAGCTTCGTTTCCCAAGAACTGGGTTCTTCCTTGCTACAAGAACCGAATGCTTTCTTGTTGCAAAAATTGGGTTCTTCCACCTCCATCTCATCTACCCTCTTGTCGGCCCCAAGCCCCTTTACCACGGGGTCAGCCACCCCTTCCTCCTCACCATCGACTCCATGCATCTCCAGTAACCGAAGCAGCTCAGAAATGCATGAACGAGGCTGTAATCCGTGACTGCTGGCCATCATCGTCAAGAACTGAACTGAAGACTCCTCAACCTCGATCTGGCAGGTCGGACCAATTTGTTAGGAACCCAAAATCAGAAATGGAAAAAGTAAAAGAAAAGGATGAATCTTTATTGAATGAATGAACTGAAAATGAACAATAGAAGAGTAATTCTCCTCCAAGGGTTTCCCCTTCACAAAGGGTTTCCCCGTTCACAATCAAGCCTATGCTCAATTCTCACCAAGTATAATTCTGGATTCTCTTTTCCTTCTCTCTTCCCCTATTTATATAGTTGAACCCTCTCATTAACTAACCCACTAACTTTGCAATTAACTCTAATTTCCCAATTGGGCTGGGCCTAACAGAAACCTTGTGATTAAAGGGAGAGAAAAAGATAAGGCACGATAGAGTATAGGACTATTCTGTCAATTGTAAGTTTATAGAACCTTTAATAAGTTGATTTTGGTTTTAATTAATATTTCTTTCCATATCAAGTTTGTGTTTCAGGACCATCATGATCACTTGAGCTTAAATTTACTCTCATCTATGCAGGTGCAATGACCTCTTGCTTGCACTTATGATTTCAGGTTACTTCAAGATTTTTCTTATTGCCATGATGGTACTGTTTGCAATGAAGAAATCTAAGTCGGTTTTTTTATTTTTATTGCTGACCACTTGCTGTTCCTGTCTATGATGTGTTGTCAAACGCAACATATCTCTTTAACTTTCAAGTATGTATCCTGTAGGTCTGGGAATTTCCATCTTCTGTGATCTTCATCATTGAATTATTTTGTTTATCATCTAATGCAGTGGCATTGAAAGGTTAGTAATCATGTTACCCAATCCTTACTCATTTAAAATGCAAGCATAATACACTCCTTTGATGCTTCATGATAATTTGGCTTTAGCAGTTCTTGGATTCACAGAAAATTCAGTATCATGTCAAATATCCTTCAGTTTTGTATATTCCATCCCCAACTTTTATATAAGCCATTTTTCTGTTGAGGTTCTTTCACATATATGGTAATGGTAGTGTGTTTATTTGTGTTTTAGACTTTCAGTTTGAATAGCCCGTGGTTATATATAATGAAATCAATGTGAGCTGCAGTATATGCGTGCTCATCTGAGTTACAAGTGGTGTCTTATAAGAGAATTAAGTCGGTGAAGGGAATAAGATGGAAATGAAATTATAGTGTTTCATCTAACATGGGATTGATTATATCATTATTGTCAATCCAACTATTATTCATGTTGGTTTATGCTGATCGCATGTAGTACTATAAATGTAGCTTTATGGTGCAAAGAAATAATTTCCTTTCGTATGCCTATGATCTTAATGTATGACTACATGATCAGAACTGCATTTGCTTAATTTACACCCCCCCTCCCCCCAAAAAAAAAAAGAATGACATTGCTTAGCTGCATTTTTATCACCGTTATGGAAAATTGTGTCTAGGATGGCCTGTTGTAGACAACCATGCTTGCCCTTGAACACTGATGAACATTTTTTTGTCAACCAGTGATGACTGAGTCAACCATGAGTCGGTGTGTTTGGGTCTGCTTCAGTGCATATGCTATAAAGCTTTTTGTCACTCGGGTATTTGAGATCAGATTTTTGGGGCATTTAGTACAAGGCTGGAGTCAAACGCCCTCCTCATTCCCTTTAAAGCCACCATGATTTTGTCTTTGTTTTGCCATGCTAAGTATTGATGGCAGAATGCATGGGGAGAAAGTGTTTCTCAACTTTATATATGGTCCTTGACATACTTTATTTTGTCTTGCTTAAATTTGATTTGAAACAACTTTATTAGTCTGCTTCTTGGCAATTTTTTATGCTTGCTTATATTACATGCACATGAAGTTTATCGTGGTCATTTGTGGTGACTTCTAACATGCACCCCCTAAACGGGGTGCATGACTGCTCCTTCAATAATAGCCGTTGGATTGATTACTTTTGATAATTTGATAACCTATCACCGATTGATCCAGTTTTTAAAGAAATGAATATTTACAAATTAAGTCTCTTCCTCCTACCTTCGTCCACACAACCTTTCAACCCCACCATCGTGTAACAGGAACTTGGATTTTAGGGAGTTAATCTGGTAAAACCCTGATACTAGATATGGAAAGGTGATGAAATGAACACCCTTCGAATATGCTAATAGTATGATGCAATGAAGGAGATGAAGTAAGAGAGAGAATATAAATTCTGTTGTGATATCAATGATGATCATCACATTCCATTTCATTCACAATATAGTGGTGGGAATTCAGTTACACCAAACATGTGCAATGCACACTTACAAATGGTAAAATGGTAAAAGTAAAAAATGTGAAATGAAAAGTAAATTTAGCTAGTCAGCAAATGACATGTAAATAAAACTAGTCACGAGTAAAACCGTGACACATCGATAGTCCACCACTGCCACTCTATTGCCAGTGTCTTGTCGTCGCCACCACTCCTCCACATGTTTTCTTTTTCCTTCTCACCCGTCATCCCACCATCACAAAGGACCGCCTATGCTAGAGTGCTCTTCTTCAGAAATCTCCAACTTCTCCAAGCTACCATGAAGGCGTTGAAGAGATGGCAATATAACGGCTAAAGTTCAATTTTTGATGACATAAAACATAGTAAGACAACCATCAGTCATGGCAGCCATAAATTATTACACATTTTTTGTTTAAGAAAAAAGGGTACGACGTGTTTGAGATTGGCATATTATTTTTTCAATCGTTTATTGGAGCAATTACACTGTCATAATGAGTTTAAGTTCATATACTCCATGGCTAGAAACAACATACTGAAGCCTCAAACACGCCTTGCTGATTGTGATCGTTTATAAACCAACACTTAATGAATATTACATAAATATTCCGCCAAACGATTGGAAAAATTCAAATCCAAAGACCAACACTTAATCCTACGACACTTGGAAAGAGACACTTCTTCATTAAGTCATGGTGTAGATCTGTAGAGATGAGACCTCGGTAATGATGATGCAGAGCTGCTTGGAGGTGGTAGAGGAGGAGAAAAGGCGGCTATCTGGATTTGGATTTGATATTTGTTTATGGGTTTCATGGAGGTAACGACCATGGTCAGAGAAGGAAGGACAGTGGTGTGAGGAGGAGAAGATGGCAGTTCCTTTTTTTTTTTTTTATTTAAAGAAAACCCCTTTCATTAAATATTAATATTGGAGGATTATTTTTGCAAAAATCTTAAAACTTGCTATATCAGGTCAAAAAGTGGGGTGTATAATACACCCCACTCGTGTTTGGTGCACCATAGAAGCCACCGTCATTTGTACTGCTTACCTCTCAAATGGTCTTTCATTTCTTTTGATACCTTTCTCACTGTTTTGTCTACAAAGGAAAGCATTCAACTTAAGAAAAGTAGCATTTTATTTAAAATCCTTAGGGGATACCTTAAAGGAGGAGGGGGGAGGGGGAGGAAATGGACATAATTTCCTTCAACTTTGTTTAACGTGCAATATCAAATTCACACATTTGTCGCAGTTTGCAATCTATCATCATTGGATTTATTTCTTTCATATTCTTAGCCCTTGATTTGCTTTGTCCAAAAAAATTGCAAAAAAATATAAGTGGAGAGAGATAGAAATGGGCTACCGCAGGGAATCTTAATCCTGCTTTTTTAGACTATGTTTGGTTCAAAGGAGGGGAGCAGAGGGATTTTAATGAAGGGGAGAGGAGAGGAGGGGAAGGTAAATAGATTTGCTGCAGTCAATTTTTGACGCATTTATACATTCACGGGTTAATGCATCGTTGTATCAATAACTGAAAATGTTTGAGGAAGTCTAAGATTGATCCATTGATGTATTAATACGTGAATGTATGAATGCGTCAAAAATTAACTGTAGGGAATCCGGGTTCGGAGGGGAAGGGAGGAGAGGGATTTTAATTAGATATTGTGTTTGGTTAAGAGGAGGGAAGAGAAGAGATTTTAATGGAGGGGGGAAATAAGACAATTTATGTTTTGTTGTCAAGAGAAGGATAGATTTTAAAACTAATTTACTTTTATACCTTAATAATTTTGGATTTCAAAATACACAAATAAAGATATTTTAGTGAATGCATTCAAAATGTTTTAAATCCCCTCCCCTTCAAATCTCCCAATATTCGAGGGGAATCAAAATTGAGCGAGGAAGGATTTTGCTCTCTTCCATTTTCCTTCTCTCCAAAAAATTGAATCAAACAAGAAAAGGTTATAAAATTCCTTTCCTCCCCCTTATTTTCCCCAAACCAAACACTAACAAGCCGTGGCCCAAACTGAACTCCATTGCAGATCACTCTGCTGGCCCACCTCCTTACACAAGTTGAACTTAACCCAGTCATTAAGATCCCCTGCAAAGAAACGACTCCTGAGATCCTTCTCCACTAAATGGCACCAGACAAAAGCAGCCGAAGGACATGCAAAACTGTTTCCTCCACCCCTGCCTGGACAGTGATGACACAAAAGGCTCCCCCAAACCCCATTTCTGACATGACAAGTCTTGTTCATTGGAAGCCTACCATGTATAACCTGCCAAGCAAAATATTTAACTCTCTCTGCCACGTCCAACCGCCACACACGATTCCAACTCCCAGTATTACTCATTGTGTTGAAACCATTTAACATGTTACATGTTATTGGCACTTGCAATGGTAAAAGAACCAACCTATGACCAGGCCAAATCCTCCCATCCACACCATTGTCCAAAGAGGGAGGATAGATCGCAGCAAACTTCTGCAACGGTCTCAACAGGGAGCAAACCATAAAACCAGATTTGGCTTTTACTTTCTAAAAAAACAGGCTACACCAAACTCAAAAAAAAAAAAAAACAAAAAAACAAAACAAAAAGTATACAACGGGTAATAGTCCAAGCTCAAAGCGTTATTTTACAAAACAAACTATACAGTGTCTCCTTTGTTTTGATGATGTATTTTTGAGATGTGTGTATACAAAGAAGATAAAAGTAAGTGAAAGATATAAATAAACATATACGATGTTAGATACGGTATCAAAATTTTGATGTTCAAATAATATAATTCATCAACATCTTCTAGCTCCGCTCCTGCCATGGCAAGTTGTTGAAGAACTTTAAGGGGACGTTTGTAAAAGCTTATAAAGAGCTTACTTAAACTTATAAGAATAACTTATAAAAATAGTTTATAACCTTATTATAAGCTTTTTTTTATTTTATTTCAATAAACTTATATGAGAAGCTTAAGAAAAAAAACTCTTTTTAGAGCTTGTTTGGTAAAATTAGCTGTTAGAGGATAAGCTAGCTGATAGCGGATAACTTATAGCGGATAGCGGATAAGGTAGCTGATAGCGAATAACGGATAAGCTAGCTTATTTTCTGTGAAAGTGTTTGATAAAACTAGCGGTTGAACTAGCTGAAAAATATAAAATGACATAAAAAGACATCTTCATTAATGATTTTACATAAAAGAGAGAGAAGAGAATAAAGGTAGAATTAAATGAAGATAATAAGGATAAAAATGGAAAGAAAAATGAAACGTTATAAGCTATAAGCTCAAACGCTACTTCAAGTAGCGTTTGGAAAAAAACGCTATAAGCTCATAAAAAAACGCTATAAGCTCGTGACAGATGCGCTTACCAAACGAAGCTACTTTCTCATCCGCTATAAACTATCCGCTATAAGCTCGTTGAAATGCTTTGTCAAACAGGCTCTTAGCTTATTTTAAAAAAAGTTACTGAATAAACGCTTAATTAAGCTGTTTACATAAATGACCCTAAGTCAACCTCATCAATGCAACAAGAGGCTAGGCTTGCCTATTTTTACTCAAACAATGCTCTCCGGAAGAAACAATATATATTAGCTACACTATAACACTACATGGAAGGAAGTATACATTCATAGAATATTCCATAATTCAGGTTTATAAAACACAAGTTTAAATAGCACAAGGCAATCAGGACTAAATTGCAGCATTAATGACTATCAAACAAGATACAGACTGAGGCTACAGAAATTTCATTATGATAAGATAGATGCAGTATGCTTGCAGCCTGCATCATTGAGAGACCCCTGTGAGTTTCACCTTGTGCATCATATCATGATTAAACTCAAAACCATATCAAGACAATTCACAACTCCAGGTGAAAAAGAAACCATGACCTTTACACTAAAGGAGTCCACAGGTAGTTGAAAGAACCCTTTCCTTTGACACCAGATGACTGATTGCTTGTGGTTTCCACTTTCTTTCTAGAATTGGTACCCTGAGCTTTTCTCTGCACTTTGTTTGACTCCAGTATGTGTGTTTCAGTGCCAACCGAATATATCATAAACGACATGCTAAAATTAAAATTTGCTTGAAATGAATCATGTTTTTCATCATAAAGACGGGCTTCTCCATATCTAGTGCAGCAGCTAGGCTTTTTCACCTCTTATTGGGATACTTTTTGGTTTGAAACCTTCCTCTGTGTTTGAGATCTTCTTGCAGAAGCTCTCAGTGACACAAAGTTGTGTGATCTAGGAGGACATGTTATTTTCCATCTTCCTGAAGGTGAAGGAGAGTTATCCCTTGGAGAGTTATCTCAGTGACACAAATCATCCTTTTCAGCTAAAATTGAATTCAAGAACAAATCAACATTCTCATCCTTTTCTGTGGTTTCAAATGGAAACTGCGTAGTGTTGTTTTCGTTCGCAAAATAGACACTGGGAAATGTGGAACCTGGGAAATGTGATTCCTGGTCAATGACAATTAGAGACTGCTGTACTAAGGTAAAGTCATATTTCTTTGCCTGAGGTTGTGCTAGAAAGATTGATTCCAGATTCACTTCTGGTGACGTATATACCTGAAACAAATATAACTCAGTTCGCGGTTTGTTTTACAATGCAAAGCATAAATTAGAATCAGTTCTCAATATGTCCCATAAAGGAAGCTTACACTCACATCTGGAATACTATCAGCAGTTGCATGGTTTTCAGAGTCAGCAGAAATATGGCTACTTGGCTCCCCTTCATCATGTATCAACACATCACTTCCCCTTTCAGCTTTCTTCTCACCTTTCTCCATTAAGCGACACAAGACAAAATTTCTCTGCAAAATGTAAAGGAATGATTAACATTGATTGTTACGGATTTATCCATTGTGCCACATATGACAAACCAATTTCATACTTCAACACGGTAGACTAGACAGTAAACACTTCTAAGCACGAATACATGCCTGAGCAAGATTAAACTTTCATTAAGACAGAACCTTCATCCTAGATAAGTAAAACAGCAGAAATGGTAGTCTCTCATGGAAATTAGTGATGAATCTTCTCATTAAAAAATAATGCAATTTGAGAAAAACTGGGTCATAACTTGACTATAAAACACAATTGTTCATGGGATTTCAGTAACATAAGCCAGTAACTTTGTATTGTCAAAATGACCAGCAGTGAAAGATCTAATGAAATTTAAACACCTACCCCAATTCAAGTAACAATCATTTGTAATGACAAAAATTCCAAAGAAAAGCAATGGTAATCAAGTAAGTACTAACAAAGTGGTTAAGTTCAATTGCTATAATTTGTATAATAAGATTACAACCCCTAGGTACCTTGTCATCAGGAAAGGTAACTGCATGATATTCGTGAAAAACCCAATTGGTCTTTGACACAATGAGTGAGAACGACCCTTGTAGAAAACCAGAAAAACCATTCTAGGTCATCTGATTTCACCTTGGAAAATGAGCTATATATACTACTACTACTACTACCATACGAATACTACTACTACTACCTGGTAAGTCCCAAGGCTCAAAGTTGCAAACATCAACCTCAGCAATGATATTGTGCAGCTCCACCTTGGAATGATCAGCAAGCAACTTGTGCTTTAGGTAGTGACCCACAAGCTCGATCTTCATCTGTTGGATGGAATCTGTATCCCACAGGAACTGTTCCCCATTGGTTAATTGATGCAGTGTCATATAGTAAAAAGGAGAAGAAAGAAGGAATAAAAGTGGAAGAGGATGAAGTTAAGAGCCCTGACTGACAATGACTTCTTGTGGCTGCTTAACTAAACTAAGAAGGGAAGGGAGCGTTGCCTGTACTGCCTGTACTTGTGGCTGCTTAACTAAACTAAGTTAAGAGAGTATGTTGGTGAGTTGCCATGTTTAGACACGTAAACAAGCAAGGGTTGTGTTGTGGATCAACCCGTGTTTACACTGACACCATCAACTTGCCACGCAACAGGCTTTGGTGTGACATGCCCCCTTAATCTATAAGATTTTTACATTTCCATTTTGACGGTTAACACCATTAATAAGAGTAAATTGGTAGATAGTTGGGAACTTTGGGATGAGAGATTCGATTTTTGCTCCGTATCAAAGAGAGTGAGTTTGTTGGAAGAAGTAAAATTTACTTTAGCCAAGTCTATGTTTGGAGAGGGAATAGTATTCGGCTGTTGGTTTGGAATCCATCTTTACGTCTTGAATTAGTCTTCCGCTGTCCCCTACATATTATACAAAAGCCTTAATTTCATTTTTGATCTCTCAGATATCATGATTATGTAATTTTCGTCCCTCGGGTTTTAATTACGCCAATTGGGTTCTTCAAGTATCACGATTATGCAATTTGGGTCCCCTAAGTTTCAATTGCGCCAATTGGGTCCCCCACGTATCATGATTGTGCAATTTTGGTCCCCTAATTATCACGATTGTGCAATTTTTAACGTCAGTAGCCTACATAGGACACGTGAGACTGATTTGACACTTAGTGAAGTCAACTTGACAGTTTACGGGACATTCTTATAAGACATCATTGACATCTCACATAATTTAATGATCAAATGCACATAATTAAGTGTCACATAAGAATGACACGTAAACTGTCAAACTAGTCTCATTAAGTGCCAAATCAGTCGCATATGTGCTTAGTAGGCTATTGATGTTAAAAGTTGCATAATCGTGATACTTGGAGGATCAAAATTGCACAATCGTAATACTTGGGGATCAAAATTGCATAATCATAATACATGGAGGATCCAATTGGCTCAATTGAAACTTGCGGGACCAAAATTGCACAATCATGATACTTGGAGGACCAAATTGGCGCAATTAAAATCCGAAGGACCAAAATTACACAATCATGATACCTGAGGGACCAAAAATACAATTAAGCCTATACAAAAAAAATATTATATTAAATTAATCGGATTTAAATTTTTATTGGTTGGTTATTTATAAATATTTATTGAATCCAGGGGTAAGCTCTGATGTTGTAGTGTGGCCGTCACTTTTAATTTTATTTTATTAGAAAAAAAGAATTTAATTTTAATATGATATTAGTGTAAAAGTTAAATTTTAGACTGTCAGTCAATACAAATCATTCTATATATGATTTTAATGTGTGTTTGTTTGGACAGTGCATTCTAAAATTTCTAAGAATTTGAAATATAAGCAAAATTTAATTGCTTTAATTGATTTTCTTTCAATTTCAATTTTTTTATTTGAATAAAATACTTATATTTCCTACATTTACAAATAATTTATTTTGATATTCAAATTTGGTAAAGGTCGTTTTTTATAAACAACATATATATATATATATATATCACTAGAATTGTTTAGCAAGTTACAGACTTACGGGTAATGCATTCCCCGCCCCCGCCCCACCCTTCTTTTGGGGCAGATCCTAATGCATTATTAGTAGTTGGTTTCACGTTTTGTGAGCATGGATATAATAACATGAATGTGAGCATTGAAGATGTTTCATATACCCATGAATTTTGGATAAACCAACAAAAAATTATCTAGGACCAACTCATATCGTGTGAATCAAGTGACTCTCCTTATTCGGGATGAAGATCTGCTGTCTCCAAGCCTGTCACACCAATAAAATGCTGTCAAGTCAATTAAGAATTTCATCTCATTTTTAACCCTTCTTAGCCTCTCTTCTTCATTAACTTTTCTCCCTTCTTCCTTTGTTTTTCTCTTCCCCTTCCTCTACCCCAAACAATGAAACACAACACTCACCCTCACCCCCTTCCCCTCTGGCCTCACGTTTCTTCCACCATCAGAAACGACATCATTTGGGACTCTATCTACTTCGTCCGCATTTCTCAGTGTGGCTGAGTATGAACAATTCTACGCCCTCTTACCTCTCCTTTGCCTCTTTAATGCTTATAGGTAAGTTCTCAATACTGCTTCCTTTTAGCGATAAGTCTGCTAAGGATGACAAATTCCATGTTGCATCCAGATTTGGCTTTTCAGAAGAGTATAGTCCATTGAAGATGAGAGGCAATTGGTCGAGTTTTGGTCTTTCTGAAAAATTCACAAGCCTTTATGTGAATCAATCATTTGTTATTATTTTTTCGAGTGTTTAGTTGCTGTTGCGTTTCATTGTTGTTTGGGGCAGAGGAAAGGGACGAGAAAAAGAAGGGAAGAAGGAGAGATTGGTTACAAGAGAAAAGTTAATAGAGAAGAGGAGTTACGAGGGATTAAGGATGACATGGAATTTTTAATTGACTTGGCAACATTTTATTAGTGTGACAGGTTTGGGGACAGAGGTTTGGAGACAACAGATCTCCATCCCCTTATTCGACACTTATAATCGGAAGGAAATTATGCGGAAGTTTTACAGAATTATTATGAGGCTATGTGAGTGGAAATTGATCCTCATGATCGAAGTTATATACTTTATAACATAGGCCTTGTGTACACAAGTGACTGAGAACATACAAAACTTTGGAATATTATTTTCGGACACTTGAACGAAACCCCTTCTTTACCTCAAGCTTTTAATAATATGGTCGTGATTTGTCATTACATGCAACTATATATCTCCATTGTAGAAAGAAAGGATAAATGCTTCTTTAAAGTGAGTTTGTCTTTGAAGTGAGTATGTAAGGGTGTATTCACCTTTGATTTGATAAAGTGCATAGAATTTTAACCTACTACATATTTATTTGCTCACTTTAGAGAAAAACACATTTTAGAGGAGCTTTTTCCAAAAAAAAAAAAAAAAATGAGTAAATCCACTAAAAAAATACTCCCTCTGGACCTATATATAAGCAAAAAAAGTACTTAAATTTTTTGAACTCAAATATAAGCAAAAGTCAATCAAATCAACCATATTTAATGCTACTGTGTCAAAAATACCCTTTGGTTAATTGTTTTTTTTTTCCCAAGAGTACTATACACTTCTAAGACACAACTTCCAAGAGTATTATACACTCCTAAGAAAGGTTAGTTTAGTAATTATAATTTATTTTTTACACAAATCATGTGAAGCTAGGTTTTTTTGCTTATATATAGGTCCGGAGGGAGTACGAAAGAATTTATTAACGTTACTCCTCTTTTTATATGTCATTATTTATATTTAAAAACTCACATGTAAGAATTTAAATTAAAAATAAATGTTCTTCCTTGTTTAGGCAAAAATTCTTGGGTACAAGTCAAAGGGTACAGAAAATCAGGTTAGACTCGCATACAGCACCTACGGGCTATTCCTTATGTGAACATCGGTTCTGCCCAAAATTTCTCGACTTCAACGACTAGCATGCACTCATAACTCTTTGCTCATCATTAGTCAGTACCCATGAAAGTGGACGGCTTGGTATTATTTGAGTTCTTCCCATCAGCTGTTATGTTATACTATTTAGTCTTAATCAAAATTAATTAATGATATCATGCACAAATTACTTGTAAGTGGCCTATAGTACGTAACATAATCTAGTTTTGTTGAAATCACGGGGCAAAGAGATCAGAGTACATAGTAGAATGGTATTTTGAATATCAGTCCATCACCATAATATACAGAAAGTGATACTATAAAAGTAATGAAATATATATATATATATATATATATATACTGAAAGTGAGAAATTTAGGCAGGATTGAGACTGCATGACAGTGTGTCACATAGCCTAAAGCTGGACAATTTTATTATATTAGTGGATAAGTATGTAAAAAAAGGATGATGCAAAATTCTTCATCTTTTCAAAAATGAAGAATACTGTGTAGTAAAATAAAAAAGTAAAGCAAATAAAAAATTCCATATTGTGCCATTGCATCACTCGTTATGCTGCAAAAATGCAACAGTAAAATATAAGGGATATATGAGTGTGTATGGGATAGACTTCCCCAACTCAATATTTTAACTTGTAATCTGAATTTATGAAACAGTAAGACTTGCTCCCCAAGTTTGTTACTTGTCCCCACCATCTCAAGTCATTGTCCTTTCCAATTCCTTCCAACAAGAAATCGAATCTTTTGTCAATTTTCTTCCTTAATTTTCTCCCTTGATCCCATCATCTCAAGTCTTTGTCCTTAGGGTGGTGGTCTTTTAATTGTGGTTTAAATTGTTATGCTCCCCACCAAGTTCTGTCGTAAAAGATGGAAAGTCGTTGTCAATTTGGGGGTTTTTAAACTTTATGGGAAATTTCAAATAGGCTTTTATATTTTTTTGAAAAAATACAAATAGGTTTTCATACTTTTTGGAACTCTAACCTAGTGGAAATGTGTATAAGAGACTCAATTACAAATTTTTATATATTTAGGGATCCAATTACAAATTTTTGAAGTATAAGGACCTATTGCAAAATTCTTAAGTACTTCAGGGAACTACAAATTAATTCAACCTGATTTATATTAAGTTAGTTAGGAATTTTCATAGGCTTTGGCTCTATTTGACACGGTCGAATCACTAGCTTATAACGGATAAATTATTAGAAGTGTTTGGTAAACGTTATTATCTCACTAGCTTATAACATTTTTCGGACGCTATTTGAAATAGTGTTCGAGCTTATAGCTTATTAATTTTTCTATCATTTTTTAGCCTAACTATTTTAATTAAGTTCATCTTTTATCCTTTTGTAAATAAAAGAAAAAACCCTAATTAACAAAATATATATTTAATGACTGATTTTACTAACTAACTAACTAACTCACTAACTAACTAACTATATATATATATATATATATATATATATATATATATATATATATATATATATATATATATATATATAAAAAATAATATATAATATATTTTTGTCTATAAAAATCATATCAACATGTGATTTTATTTTTATTATCTCAATTTATTTAATAAAAATAATTATAAATAAAAATAAAATAAAATATTAATTTTTTATGTTAAAAATAAAAAATCTCAGTTTATTTGATTGATGCCACTATAATTATATATCAATTAATTCATATAATAATATCTCAATCATGGAATCCAGTGTAACAAGGACATCTTTGCTAAAATGATGAAATAATATCCTTTTATTACATGGCTAAGTTTATAATTTGTTAATTGTTATGGAAAGCTGTTCAGCAAGTTGCAGGCAATGCACCTCTTTTGGTAGATCTACCCTTCAATTATTTAACGATAAAACTACTTTAAAATGAGATGTGGTGTAAAATAAGAGAATGAGATTTTATTCACCTTTGATTAGTTAAAGTGAGCTGAAATCACATCCTTACTTGATCACTTTACTTTAGAGCATGATCACTTTACACTGAAGCTTACTTTAGAGGAATCTAATCATTTTTTCATGCATCAGTCACCGGTTTCACCTGGATGTAATAAAATGAATGTGAGCATTGAAGACGTTGCGGATTTCATATACTCATGAAGTTTGGATAAATAGACAAAAAAATATGGATTTTATTGGTATGTATTATTAGTGTAAAATTTTTTTATTCTGTCAATTAATCAAAATTGTCACATTATTGAAATTGTTTAACTCTCATCATAATTTATTTTAAGGATTTAATTAATATCATCATTAATGTAAAGAATTTTTATACTATCATCCAATCATAAAATGTCACATCATTAAAATTATTTGACTCTTATCATAACTACCTAAAGTCACACATAATGATTGTGATTGATTGACAGTATAAATTTTTTTTACACTGACAGAGTGTCAAAATTAAACTCTTACATTAAATTAAAAATTAAACATAAAATGATTTGTGATTTATTAATATTGTAAAAATTTTACACTGAATCAAAATTAAACTCAAAATTTAGCTAGGACCAACCCACATGGCATGAATCAAGTGACTCTCCTTGTTGGACACTAATGAATTTATTAACATTATTCCTCTTTTTGTATGCCATTATTTATAGAATTTAGTGTCTGTTTGATTTAGATTATTTTCAACGCAAACGTGAAAATAACACTTCCCGAGGCAATTATTTTGGAGGCTATGTGAGAGGAGTTTTCTCCCAACGTGATTTTCGAACGTGATTTTGCCTATGCAGAATTTAAAACAAACAGACTCTTAATTGACATGCACAGCCAGTGTAAAGAATTTTTACACTATTAATCAATCATAAATTATCATATCATTAAACATGTTTGGCTCTTAAAAATCATACATATGATGATTTGTTGTTAGTGGAAAATGCTTCACGCTAACGATTTATCAAAATTAAACTCTTTTTATATTTGAAAAACTCAATAAAAATTTAAATTGAAAATAAATGTTCTTCCTTGTTTAGACGAAAATTCTTAGGTACAAGTTAAGGGTACAGAAAATCAGGTTAGACTCACATTTGGCACCTGGATCCCCTACATTCATCAAACTCACGCATTCATGCATTCATCTTAATCTATGATAAGGATTTCATAGATTCATTTTTACATTAATATATTTATTTTATACAAAATTAATCAATGATCAAGATCTCTCTATCGTCAAAAATAACTGCAAGGGATCCATTTCCTACCACCGGCTATTATTCCTTATGTGAACATCCGTTCTGCCCAAAGAATTTCTTGACTTCAATGGCTTGCACTCTTTGCTCATCATTGGGAAAGTGGACGGCTTGGTATTTTTTAAGTTTGTCCCCCATTAGCTGTTACCGTTATCAGTCTTAATCAAAATTAATTAATCATTATCATGCATAAATTACTTGTAAATGGCCTAAAAAATTCCAAAGAAGACGAATAACATAGTACATAATCTAGTTTTGTTGAAATCTCAGGGCAAAGAGATCAGAGTACATAGTAGAATGGTATTTTGAATACCAGACCATCACCATAATATACAGAAAGTTATAATATAAAAGTGATGATGAATTGGTCCACGTTCCATAAGCAAGTGGTCAGAGATTTTGATTCTTGACTCTTGTATATGAAAAAAAAACCGTGATTGAGAGCAGAGATGGATCCAGAAAGCATTAGAGGGAAGAGCCGAATATATAACAATATATGTATATATGTAAAAATATTTATGGTAAGATATTTTTTATGAAAAATACTACATATATATAACTAATTTTACAAAATTTATGCAAGAGGGAAGGGCCGACACCTATGCTTGCCTCTCTCTAGATCTATCCTTGATTGGGAGGGAATATCCCACCTTGAGTGCCTTCAAATCCTTCGAAGAAAATTAGTCTCAATGAACAATCAGGGAATATGTGGAAAATTTAGGCATGATTGAGATTGCATGATAGTGTGCCACATAGCCTAAGGCTGGACAATTTTATTATTTTAGTGGACAAGTATGTTAAAAAAGGATGACGCAAAATTCTTCATCTTTTCAAAAAAGAAGAATACTGTGTAGTAAAATAAAAAGTAAACCAAATAAAAAATTCCATATTTTGCCATTGCATCACTCGTTATTATGCTGCAAAAATGCAACAGTAAAATATGAGGGTTATATGAGTGTGTATAGACTTCCCCAACTCAAATTTTAACTTGTAATCTGAATTTATGAAACAGCAAGACTTGCACCCCAAGTTTTGTTACTTGTCCGCACCATCTCAAGTCATTGTCCTTTCCAATTCCTTCCAACAAGAAATCGAATCTTTTGTCAATTTTCTTCCTTGATCCCATCATCTCAAGTCTTTGTCCTTGGGGTGGTTTTTTAATTGTGGTTTAAATTGTTATGCTCCCCACTAAGTTCTGTCGTAAAAGATGGAAACTCATTGGTCAATCAAAGCAGATGATGTAATGATAAAGTTAAGAGTTCCTATTTAGATAGTATTTGTAGGTTATGGGTATTTATATTAGGTTATGGAGTATTTGTATATCTGAAATTTTAACGTCATTAAGACATTAATCAAAGTTTATATATCATTAACCACGATTCCAACATTATTAATCAACTTGTTAATCATTTATTTAAACACCAATAACCAAGATTTTTACACTCATTAAACAAATTGTCAAATATGTGGGTGTACAAATAATATTTTTGCTTCCAATATCACAAGCATCCACCAGAAAAATTGAGCAAACCAATCAACCAAAATAAGTACGAAAAGTCATTTTAAGAATTTAGACTCCGTTGTGGTAAACAATTACCTTTAAATTTCTCTTTTATTTCTTTCACGGTTCATTGTCATGCAATATGTAATTGATTGCTAACTATTTCATTGCTTTTCGTGCAAATCAAATTTGTACCAAACAATATCACTTATATACACATAAAGGGACCGTATCAAATAAAAGGAGTAAATTTAAACCAACAGGTACCACTTGGATGGTCAAAATTAAAACATACATTCATGCAACTTCTTATGATGGTCACATGACTTTTAAGTAATTTTTAATCTCAACAATTTATGTATTGTTGTATGATCAAGATTCACTCCACTCCACCCTCCCACGATAAAAACTCTTCTCACTATGTATCGGTACAGAGTTGATTCCATATACAAAATACAAATGGCCTCCTAAAAGAGATGCTTTTATTCACTCTTCCATATATTGTCCATAAATTTAAATATATCTCATTAGGCTCATTAGGCAGCTAGCTACAGTTTTGTGATCCAGAATAAGGCATTCTTGCTGCAGAAAAAACAATGTTGAACTGAGCATGATTAAAATGAAAGCAGTTGTCTTACCACAATCCTTTGTCCAGTTAATGGGGGAATACCACTGCATTCTTCACCTTAAAACTGAAGGCTTTCTGCTCACTCTCCAAACTAGTGTCCTACATAAAGCCATTGAGTTTTTCAACACAGGCTCTAGACATTTAGTATTCCAAATCTTCTGCAGCCATGCCTATTGTCACCATTTTCTTTATATATAGTCAGTATGTGGTAAGGTTATATGTTGAAAGTTCAGTTCATGTAAGAAAAGAAAAGTGGGACTGGACGGTTTCTCATCATCAGAGACAAGCTGCTTTTGGAACCTTTTCTGTTTCAAGAATTTCTTCATGATGTGATACATAAGGCAAAATTTACATGGCCTCACAAAGATGCTACTTAATGCATCTTTCCTATCATAACGAAATTTCTAAAGCTAAAGCAAGTGGATATTCCATAGTCATTAATTCTACAGTTGCATTCTTGACACCCTGTGTAGTTTAAATTTTATCATGTTATAGACCATATAAGAAAACTCAATGAATCCCAAAAGCTGACTAGGTATTGAACAACTGACCCGACACACATACCAGCAAATTGTGAACAACATCAAAACAATTTCAATAAAGGCCAAAATAGGCTTATTCAGACATGCTGCCCATATGACTGAACACTGCTTTCAAGAACCACCAAATATATTAGCAACTTATAAAAAATTAATCTTGATAGAATAGTTCAAAATTCAGGAAACAAAATAAATTTATTTAGCCTTAAGGTTCACATCATAACAGATTTAAATTACGAAAAAAAGCTCCTTTAAAATGAGTTGTCTGTAAAATTAGCAAGAATGCATTCACGCTTAACATAATTTATAGTACATTCTGATTTTAACCCATTAAATGATTTAAAAGTTGATACACCCTTATTTACAAACTTCACATACAAACTCTTTTTAGAGGAGCCTTGTTCTTATCACACAGAGTATGGGGATTGAAATTGCTGAATTAATGACAACGAAAAAAGCTACTAATGACAAGCATACAAATTTCATTATGATAAAAGGATGCAGTAAGCTTACATCAATGTAAAATCCACGTGAACTATATACCTTATCTATCTTATAATGATGAAATTCCCAAGATAATGCTCGCCCAATAGCAGCAGTACATGAAAAGGAATCATGGTACCCCTGACTAGCCCTTGACATACACTACGAGAACTTCTAAAATGATAACACCTCCCAACTAATGACTATAAACAACAAAATCCATATAACTACATTGACGAGATATACCGAGAGTGGAAATAGGCCTTGGCTTGATGAAGGTGTCTCTAGGCAGATGAAAGAACCTTTTCCGTTGACATCAGAGGATTGATAGCTTCTGGTTTCTAAATACTTTCTTGAACTATTATTTTGAGCTTTTTTCTGATCTTTTTCCGATTCCGCAATGAGAAGTACCTTCTTAGCCTGCAGAATACATCACATGGAGCATGGTATTATCAATGGCATGTTTAAATTAAATTTGCTTCAAATCAAGCATCTGCCTACTCGGTCAAGACAGGCTTCTCCATTTTTCTAATGCAGCTGCTTGGTTTTCTCACCTCCAGATGGGATACTGCATTGGTTGAAACCTTCCTCTGTGTTTGAGATCTTCTTGCCACAGCTCTTTGTGATACAAAGTTGTCTGGTCTTGGATTATATTGATTTTTCCATCTCCTTAGAGTGGAAGGAGAGCTAGAAATTTCAATACAATTGATCTCCGAAGGTTTATCAGCATTTGAGTCACAAGAGGATGTCTCCACTCCCCAGAAATCATCTTGAAAGATACTCTTGTTTTTCTCTCTTGCTTCTTGGTTTGAAGACAGAGGACGTGCGCCACCGTGGGCAGCACCTTGTGATGATTTAGCCTTTCTTGATAGACGGTATTCCCTTGAACTAGCATGTTCATTACAGACTGTTGAAGTATCCGGAATATTGCCATACTGTAATAGATTCAGAAGAGTATAAACAGATTTTGTCAATTCTTGAAGTGTTTAACAAAAAAACAAAAAGAGTACTTCTGAATTCTAAGGGTCTATTTTGGTGAAGGAATGGAAGGTGGAGTGAAAAGGGGGATAGCAATAGATTGCTTTACCAGTGCAGAGACTACTTCAGCATCTGTGTCACTGCTTTCATGATATAACATTCTCACTGACTCTGACTGGGTGGAACCATGGACAAAAGCATGACTTCTTTCTTCACTGAAGAAAATATCCTCATCAGCCAAAATTGAATTTACAAATTCCTCAGCATTATCTTCCTCTTCAGTAGTTTCAAGTGGAAACTGCATACTGCTGTTTTCATTTCTAGAATAGGCATTTAGAAATGGGGAATTTGGGGAAAATGTTTCCTGCTCAATGCCAATTGGAGACTGTTGTATTGAGGGGATGTCATATTCCTCTGCCTGAGGCGGTGCCTGAAAGATTGATTCCAGATTCACTTCTGGCAAAGTACCTACCTGAAACAAATACATAAACCAATTATCAGTTTTCAGCATGTTTCAAATGGCATAATGTAAACCAAGAATTAGTTCTCAATATGTCCATCAAGGATGCTTCTGCTTACATCTGGAATTCTGTCTGATGTTACTTGATTTTCATAGTCAGAGGCCATGTGGCTACTGGGCTCCCCTTCATCACATATCGATGCCTCAGCTCCCCCTTCAGCATTTTTCTCAGCTTTATTCATTAAACGACATAAAACAAAATTCCTCTGCAAAATTTGGAGGATAATCAGCATTATTTGATAGAAATATACAATTAGTACATAAAATAAAAAATCCAAGACAAATCAGGCTAATGCTTCAAAGTCAGGAACTTGTTTCCTGGAGTAACAGTTATAATCACAGCAAAAACTGATAAGGAAAGGATTGGTATGGGCATGCAACAACATGATATATAAATTGAGTTCAACGAAAACTTCATCTCAAAAGAGTTACATAGCAAAAGTTGACAGTGTATGATGAAATTGAAAACTAATGAGGAATTTTGTCATCAAACATAGCTTGCTGATAGAGAAAATTGGGTTATGAATAATAATACACTAAAAATTGGTCATGGGATTCCAGTAATGTAACCAATAAAACCTTCAAATGTCAGAAACAAGCAATCAGATAGTAAATATAAAACCTGAGAAAATGCAAACCTGGGTAACATCAAAGGTAACTGCATGATATTCATGAATAACCCAGTTGGTCTTAACAGTAGGCCCATTAGGAAGAGAGCGTTGATAGAAGACAAGAGTCTTCTTAGTCCCAATGACATTGTTGGTGCCTCTGATCTTAATGTTACGGTCTTTCCCAGTGGCTTTCCAGAAGCCACGTTTGGTTGTCCTGTCACAACGTGTACTTGATGGATACTTGTATACACGAGGACTGAAGAAAAACCATTCTGGGTCATCGGATTTTATCACTGAAAGAGCTAAGAAGAAGAGAAAAAGAAGTATGAAAAGGCATTGAAGCAGAAGAAGAGAAGAAATGAGTAATTTTGATTGATTGATTACCTGGTATGTCCCACGGGTCATGCTTGCAAAGATCAAGGTCAGGGATGATGTGGATAAGGGAGTGATGAGCACCTTGCAACTTATGGTTGAGGTAATGGTTGACAAGCTCTTCATCAGTTGGACGGAATCTGAATCCAACAGGCATGAAATCGTGTATGGGAAATGTGCTGCTCTTGCAACTCATGCTTGCATGTAAGAGAGAGAAAGAAGAGGATGATTACGAAGCAGAGGTAGTACTTGAGTTGAGAGTGAAAGGAAGGAAGTGTATGATGTGTTGTGTGATGTGGGTTCAGGAGCAATTTGTAATGAAACAATTACAAGCCATTGACTGACTTTGAAATTGAAGATGATGAGGCATAATAGCTCCACTTTGGCTTACCTCAGAAGTTATCGTAGAAAAACAAAAACAAAAAGCGTAAAACGAAAAAACATGGGAAGCTGTCTTGTATGCTAGCTTGGGATGCAGATTCTCGGCACTTACCCATCTCTATCTTTCTCTAATTATTATATTTTTTTTTTTGCTATTATTTTAGACAAAATCAAGGATTAGGAGTGTGAGAAAAGCAAATCCAATAATAATAGAATGGTGGATTATGTGAATGTGGGATTCCCTAGCCTTCACCGTAGGGAATCCCGGTCCGCTAACTAGAACTGTTTATCCGAGGATTTTATGGTTGAAATTCGGTCTAATGTTTTGATAAAATTATTTATTTAAACTTGATCCAATTATAAATGTATATTGATATAATATATAAATTTAATATTATAAAATTAAAGAAGTAGGAAAATAAAATTAAGATATATTTTATATAAAATTTGATATAATATAATATATAAACTTATCCAAATAGTTTGACATGTTTAAAAAGTGATTTTTTAAATAAAATATCCAAATTAATTATAAACAAACGTACTCTAAAATTTGACAAAAATAATTTATTAATATCTATAATTAATGGTAATAAGTGATCACTAATTATATTTGTACATAAAAGTACAGCATCTTTATCCCATACTTCTTTAAAGAATAAAAGATAAAAAAAAAAAACATTTTTTTCTGAAATAGGTTTATTAATTACCTTTTAGAATTACAAAGGGTTCTATGTAAAATTGGTTTTGACCAATACATGATGCATTGGTTTGGACACTTTGATCGTTTGGTAGCAGCATCCTGTGTTCCTGATTGCAATACTCAACTTGCTTTTCCAAGGATTTTATTTTGCAGTCATCAATATGCCATTTGCTGTTCATTAGTAATTTAGTGTATAGATGTACAACAAACGATTTGGATCCTATATTTTTGTTCTCTCCTTTTATTTTCATATTAAATAGAAAAAGATACAAAAATAAATTTTAATAGTCATAAATATATAAATAAATTTCTTTTTTTCTCTTTCATTCTCCCCTAACATGAGAGAAGAGAAGGAAAGGATTAAAATTTCGCCGTATAAATAAAAGGTATGTTTATTGGACAAGGCATGTTTTGAACGTTGTTTTGTCTCTTCCCCTCTCTCTAATACGACGCATTTACCGCGTAAGAATAGTATGTTATAAGAACCTTCTACCTCAGTCACGACTCAGAGGTAGTCACTATCTAGGAAATGGACCGATAGTTATTTACTTATTTTCTCATTCTCATAAGCTGTTACGAGTCTCCATCACATTTGACTAATTATTACTTTTTTTTTTGACAAGACTAATTATTACTATTAATCATGGGGTTTGCTTTAAAAGCGCAATTTATATAGAGCATCTGATTTTGATATTTCTGGATAAAGAAAAGAAAACAAGGGTACTCACTAGTGGACTGTTATTTTGTACTGGCGCATAATGGTTAACGCATTTCAAATAAAACCAACAAAATAATGTAGAAAAACAAGTTGCGTGGTTAATCTGATTGTAGATGAAATGTGGAAAGCCAGTATTTTGATTTACTAGTTTACTATGATTTTTTATTTCAAATTCTATGAAAAATTTCAAGTGTGAATCGTCCCAAGTTGAAAAAAAAAGTTGATAAGTTAAAGATTATATAAGTGGAAAGGACTTGTAAATCTAACACTTTAAAGTTTTAAGTCAAAATATGATATCAAACTCATTTATGTGGTAGTTCATTTAGTCCATGAAATAATACCTTAGCCTAGATTTCATTTTTATTCAACTCATGAAAAAAGATCTCAAAATACTTTAAGCTGCCTTAATCCAACATTCCTTCCATACCCCACCATCTCAATTCCTTGCTCTTCCTATCAACAAAAAACATAATCTGAGTCAATTTCTAATGCTTCTTTTGGTGATTTGTTATGCTCCCCACAAGTATATCTGCATGATCCAAGAGACAGAAACAAACTCACTCAGCTCCTTTTCAAGTTACAAGCTGATTGTACGGTCATGCTAGCTTCCAAATCTTACTGGCACCCACGAACTTATCTGTAACATGTGAGCTGATTAAAATGTTTAATTCCATTAATTGATCGCTCGGAATTGATGTCCATGTAACACATTAACATTTATATACAATACATCTATTTTATCTTAAAATACGAGATATTTGATGTTCATTTGTTCTGGACAAATGGGAAACAATAATAGATATATTATAAAGGTCTTATACTAGTAAATTGAGCATAAGTCCTTTGGTGAGGAGGTGGAGGTCTCCTTATGTAGTCTTTAAATTGAGCGGATGGACCCAATTTGATTTAGGGGAGAAGGAATTGGACCTTATTCAATTCTGAGGGGAACATCATTCATATTTATATCAACATATGATATCTATGTAGAATGTCTCTCAGTACGTATTAAAATACATTTTTCCTAAAAAATCATGGCAATGGTCATGGAGTATAGACTATAGACCGAGGCACTCTTCTGTTCTGAGCTGTGGGAATGGGATAAAGCTTGTTCACTTGTGTAAACATCTCTTGCATTTACCGGTACCTGACAGAAATAAAGTATACATGTCTACAAAATAAAATAAAGGTTAAATTACTCTACTGGTACCTAAATTATTTAATAATTTTTAAATAGCTCTCTAAATTAAAAAAAGTTTGTAATTAAGTCCCCAAACTTCTAAATATTTTGTAATTGGATCCTACACTTTAAATGTTTATAATCGGATCTCTGAACTCGTAAATAATTGTAATTAGATCCTTGGAGTAATAAAACAACCTTATAGTTAGAACACCTTATAAATCTCCTTTCAGGATTCTTATCTATCTTGAAGGTTAATAAAATCAGTAGATCACTCATAATAGCAAAAGTTTTTAAAAAATGTCTCCTATCCCAAGGATCTAATTATAAATTATTTACAAGTTCAAAAACTCAATTACAAACGTTTAAAATGTAAGAATCTAATTACAAAATATTTAGAAGTTCGGAAACCCAATTACAATTTTTTTTAATTCGGGAACCTATTTAAAATTTCTCAAATAATTTAGAGACTTACAGAATAATTAGACCAAAAATAAAATCATTTGTAATCAAACAATGTAAACTGTACATGTATCAGAGAGCGTATGTAAGTATGTGGAGGTAACCTTATTAGTGGGAAGGATGGAGGGTCTTGAAATCCACTTATACAGCTTTCTATTCGTCATGTTAAAGGAGAAGAGGCATAACATCCATTTCTTCCATTGCAAAAACATCTTTACACTGTTCCCTCATTGCCAGAAAAAAAATTGGCCAGGGCTAACCAAACTTGGTTACAGATATTCAATACTTTTGACTCCACACATGCATATACAAGACAGACTAAGGAGAATATTTTCTGTGAGCTACACATTATATATCCAAAAATTAAAAGAAAAAAAATTCTAACAAGGCCTATATTGTCATCAAGTAGCTAGCTACAATTTAGTGACACAGAACATCGCATCCTTGCTGGTGAAAAGACAGCAGTCAGGCTAGCATGATCAGAAAGAGAGTAGTCTTCTGGCCACACTCCTTTCTCCACTTCACGAGGGGACAGCATTGCATTCTTCACCTTAAAACCAATGGCTTCCTGCTCCTGCTCCGTATTAGTATCCTCCATAGACCCATTGAAATTTTCCAACACATGCTCTGGACATGTAGAATTCCAAATCTTCTGCTGCAAAGTCAATGATCCATTATCAACATTTCATTCAATAAAAGAAAAAGAGTATGCTAGATATTGGTATTAATGGTTTTGCATTTGATGTTTATCACAAAAAAACAATATTCAAGCACACTGCAACTGCATTAGGTACATTAAAGTGCATGCATATTCATAGATTTCGACAAGATAAATTCAAATACAATGATGACAAGAAATCATCCAAAAGTGTGAAGACATACAATATTTATTACCTTGAATTCTTCAAAGTCGATGACACCATTTCCATCAACATCTGCTTCATTCCATAGATCTTGCAACTGTTGGAAGCATAGTCCATAAGGCAAACCAAATAACTTTACCTGCAACAGTTCTGATATTGTAAGTCCATAACCACTGGAATGTTATATCATCTTATATTAGCGGATTGTGAAAGTACCTTACGGAGAGCTTCAGAGAAGCTAAAATATGTCACCGAATCAACACAGTTGTCACCCTTCAAAAAGGCAAATGCATCATCTTCAGACAATGAAGCTTTTCGTAACTGGTACTGAAATCCAAAAGAGTGGGGGGAAAAAGATATAGCATCAGATGAAGATCTAAAAGGGGCATGAATATATGCATATGTAGTCTCATTACTTCTTTACAATGACAATAAAACAGGAGTCCTATGATTATGAAGGTCCATAACAAATCAAAAGGACTGTAACATTGTTTTTATGTGTTTCAGATAAGTTGGAAGATTAAAACTCTAAAGTACATCAGCAATTTTTGCTAATCTTGCCACATAAGCAGAAATGTAAACACTTGGAAACAACATTTTTGAAGTAAAATCCTCCAATCAACAACAGAAGCCAGCAGTCAATATTCTATATACAACTATGGTGATCCATGCATATCAAGTTTTACAAGACCACTTTAATTAACTAAAATTTGTTAATAAGTATGATTGGTGTAGGATATTTCATCTTCTATGTAAAGCCCATCTATAGATCCTATTTCTTACACCTATCATATGTCTCACATACCTTGAGTTGCATATTTCATCTAATAAAATGTGAAAGACAGATATACAAAGACAACTAAAAATATATTAAACTAGGTGAGTACCACTTACCTTTAGCATACTAAATACAGCTTCAGCCCAACTTGTTTTCAAGGGTTTACGTGCTTGGTTAGGATTGCAAAGCCAAATGAAGTCAACACCACAGATATTTCCTCTATGATTTCGATGACTAACCCACTGCTGGATTAACGGGAAAACAAAAATCTGTTAAGAATATGCTTTTAATACTGGCAAGGTATACGTTGAATTTTATCTATTGACTATTGTGAGATGTTGACCTTGTTGGCATCTGCATAACTGTCAGTATATTGATTAGCAATATCATATGATGATGCAAATCCCTGTGACCTAAGAAACTTGTAAACATGCCCACGCTTGCTTCCATTCCAGTCACTGCATTAGATAGATAGAACATGAAGTTCACACGATAAGGACATACGAAACCAGTAGACGTACCAACATCACAGGAAAGTTAAATAATAAACTCACCCACAGAGTATAATAGGCATAGGTTTGAGCCTGTTTTCTCTCTGATACAATTCCACATATTGCAATATTTGGTAAACCTACAAGAAGGAAGATGAAAGCCAAAGTTTAGAATTGAAAGCACAAATGAATCATAAATGAATACAATGACAAGAGTTGGCAAAATAAGTATTTTTTCGTCCCCTAATGTTATTTATTTTTTCAGATTTGTCCTATCATTTTGTGTCAAATTCGACCTTGAACTTCGAAAAATTAGACAGTGTTTTTCAGATTCATCCTTTAACTTATCTTTGTGTCAATTTCATCCTCTAACTTTAAAAAATTAGACAATATTTACCTCTAACTTTTACCTCCATTATAACTTCGTTATTTCCATCTTATTCAGCAACAAAGAATCCAACGTGGTGAGAGGTAAACTAATTCGGTTGTGCTAACATATAAGATGGTAAAACACTTGGGTCAGATTCTCTTCACTCATGAGTCAACTTGCCTGAGATTCAAACTGGACCGAACCAGACCATAGTAGGCCGGACCGGACTGGATCAGACCGAACCGGACGAGACAGGAGCGAACCGAGCTGGGCCGAACTGACTGGACTAGGCTGGACCAAACCGAACCAGACCCGGCCCGACCAGACCAAACTAAATCAGGCCAAACCAGATCACACCAGTTCGGACCAAATCGGTCTTCTAACTATGAAAGGTGGGACAACGTTTTCCTCCAACGTTACTTCCCTTATAACTCCATTTTATGGGGCAATGAAAAATCATAGGTACCATATCAGGTGGATTAATTTGGCGGTAAAATAGATATTTTTGTAATCTAACTTTATTTAACTGTTCAGATTTGGTATCTAACTTTTTTGTGCCAAATTTGTCCTCTAACCCTGAAAAGTTAGATAACATTTTCCTCTAACATTACATCCATCGTAACTCTGTCAGATGTTTATCTTCTTCCCAATTTGTGACCACTTATGGTTCATGCAACTCTATTGTCGTGCATCTCATTTCTTGGGATCTTTGGATTTCTTTTAAATTGAAAGGAATGATGTTGGGGTATCATAAATCTTGTTTTGAGAAATTTATTCAAAGCAAAATTGTCTTCAATTGTGTATCATATGAAGAGAAAAATGTTTTTGGTTTTTGGATTAGGAAACCTATGGTTTGAAAACCCTTGATAATGAAAATGTCTTTTTAAGTGTGGTTTGATGCTTGGATCTCCTATCTAGTGCTATTTGAATGTTTAAAAAGTGTTTGCTATCATTTAATCAAGCTACCTTTATCGTTTCATGCAGATTTTTAAAATCCCATTCATTCATTTTTCTTCATACAAAAACTTCTTAGGTTCGTTTTTAATCATGAATTTATTAAAAAATTTGTTGTAATTTGATCTTTGATCGAGAATCCTATGAAAAATGGATGTTTTCTCATATTTTGAAGCTTAACCACAACCTTCCATGGCCAGACCAGTATCCGGGTAGGTTAACCCACACAGGTAAAGAAAATGAGACTCAAGTTCTTTACTAACTTATATGCCAACACAACCAAATTAATTTACCTCATACGCCACATAGGATTTTTTTTTTGTCACATAGGGCACAAATAACAAAGTTAACATTAGAAGAAAAGTTGTCTAACGTTTCAAAGTTAGAGGATGAATATGATGCGAAAATAAGTTAGAGGGCAAATATGGAAGATAAAATTAAGTTAGAGGACAAAAACACCTATATAGCAGTCAAGTTAATCCACTTCATATGCCACATGATTTTTCGTTGCCATGTAAGACGTAACTAATGGAGTTATAACAGAAGTAACGTCAGAGAAAACATTAACTAACTTTTTAAAATTAAAGGACAAACTTGACACACAAAAATATAGAGGACAAATCTGAAAAATTAAATAAAGTTAGAGGATGAAAATATTTATTTTGCCAAAAAAGTTTATATTGCTTTGGATTCACATACCTGATGCAATCTCACTATACAAAGACTTGAATCATGAGGAAATAACAAGTGGGTGTTCACAATCAGAAACTCTTGGTGTAAACTTCCCTTTTGGTTTTGTAAAAAGGGCGCAACTGACTGAACATGTAACAACTGAGCAACACGATCACCAAAATCATTTAAAAGCAACTCTCGATAATTCATAACACTTAAATATTCCTTATATATAGCAGTTAGCAGACCTGCATCATAGATATGAGCTTAAAGTTCAGTTTATGACAAAAAAGAAATTAACCGCAGAAAGACATGAAGCACTGGTACTAAGTACTAACCACTAGTAAGCAAATAGGTATTGCAGTTGGCAATCCTAATATTTAAATGTGTTGGATGGATGCTATTTTGAGACACTTACCATCTCCACGGTTGTTGGTTCGAGCAAGCTTGAAGAGATGGTAGCCAGCATCCCCAAGTCTCTCTTCATACATGTGAACAAGTTCTTCATTTCCAACCCAAAATTCCTACTCGTGAAACAAACATCATAATATAGAGTGAGTGAGTGAGTGAGAGCTGGTGGGGAAAAACAATGATCCATATAGATTGGTCTATCACTGCCAAAGATATGTATATGTTCATTTGTTCACAAGAGAAAATGCCCTCTCTCAACCACTAAAGAGAAAGGAGATTAATTGCTACCTGGAGGCACATTATGGAAGATGGTTCAGAAAGCAAGCAATCCAAAATCCTTTCATTCCTGGCCAACCAGAATGATCTGAAGTCACTTTCTCTGAGGCCCGGGTTCTGCTTAAAACAAAACCCACCAGAAAGAAACAAACACAACAAAATCAGTGAAGCCCTCAAAAAACATACAACTTGGGACATAATTCTCCACATAAAATAAATTGCAGGAATGTAAAAACTGTAGGAAAAGAGCACAAAACAAGACCTGTGGATCAATCCGTTTGTAAATAGGAGCCAAGATATTGAAAGTGGTGAATGAAACACAGGAAGGGTCTCTGTCCACCTCTGCCATTGACGAAAAACACCCACTATTATTCATTATAGAAAGATCTCCTTCACTGTTATCACCACTCATAACATTATGAGCAGAACCATTCCCTCTTCTCAAATTGAACTTAGCAACATTAGAACCTGCAGCTACCACCTGAATTCCACTCATATCAATATCTCTAATTAGTAATCCAGATCAAGATTCCCTTTTTTTTTCCAATAGACAACAATTGCTCAAATCAAATAAAAAAAAATTGTTTTTTTTCTAAAAGAAAAAGACCCACGTGAGCAAAAACAAAACTTTTTGAGTTTTGATAGAGAGAATCACGTACCATTCTCAAAATCCTCGCCACTGTCAAAAAGGATAAGAACAAGGGTTCTGTTCTGGAAACGTAAAGTTGAGTGGTTTCAGAAGGAAACTAGAATGGGTCACGGATTTGAGAAGCGTGAAATGAGTGGATTGAATAACATGTAGCTTCTTTTATCTCATGGCACCACCTTTTTCTAGTCCTTGGCGTTGTGTGTCCGTAGTGAGAGAGAGATATAGAGAGAGAGAGTTTTTGGATTCCCCGGTAGTGTGAGTCTAGAAAAAACAAATTCTAATAATACTCTCTCCCTCCCCTCATATAATATAAATATACGTCACATTTAAAAAAAAAATTATCTCAAAATATATATCATTTTATATAATATTAAATATTTTTTATCAATTATACTTTTAAATTCTCCATTTTACATTTATGATAATAATTATTATATTAATAATTAATAAGATTAATTTGATAAAATTATCACTCTTTTTTCATTTATTATCTTTCGTAAATCATATGATTTAGTCAAATATGACATATCTATTAGGACGAAGGTACTATTAATCACCTTTTCTACATTATTAATTATAATTGCAATAATATTAACCATCATATTAAATACCTATATAACATTAGGAGAACGTTAATCAGTTCCATTAGGACATTGCTTAAGGAATCTAGAGAGGTAACATTTTATTGAAAAATTGTGTATTTAACATATCAAAAAATGATATACTTAGATTTTCAATGAAATTTTTTCATTTTTGATTCCTTAATCAATGTTATTCGAACACTAATTAGCAAGACCGATAAGATTATTAACCACAATTTATACTCATTTCAGACCTATATATAAGAAAAAAAGCTAACTTCACATATATTTAAAAAATTATTTATATTAGTTTAATTGTCTTGATTTATGTAAAAATTAAGTTATAGTTACTAAATTATCCTTTTTTGGGAGTGTATAATGCTTTTGAAAGTTGTGTCTTGAGAGTGTATAATGCTCTTGAAAAAATAAAAAAAATAATTAACTGAAGAATATTTTTGAAACATTGATATTAAATAGGATTGATTTGATTGACTTTTACTATATTTAAATTTGAATTCAACAAATTTAAATATTTTTTCGCTTGTATATAGATTGGGAGGGAGTAATTCATTAATCATGTTGTTTAATATTTGGAATGGAGACAGAATATAAAGTGTGCTCATGTGATGTGCTATAAAATGGAATCTTAATCAATTTTGTTTTTATTATCATTGAATATTATTATTGCGGCACACTTATAAGTAACACGTCTTCATCATCACTACCTTGAAAACATGGAAATTAAAAAATCAACGGGTCTTTCTAATTAATATCTTTAAGACATTGATTAATAAATTTATAAAAAATAAATTTTTATTAAAAATCTAAATGTATAATATCTTAAAATATTAAATATATCATTTTTCAATAAATTTTTTTTTTTTAATTTCTTAACCAATATCTTTAGGACATTTTTAACTGACTAACAAGACAACAATACAAGAAATGTGAATGGATGTTATTCTTTTCTTTTTATGTTTTTATGAATAAAAGGGGTTAAACCCCAATCAAATACAAACTAATAACCTCTAGGAAATCAAGTCCCAACAACATAAGCTCTTAAGGTATAAGACAAAAAATTAGGAGGAAAATCAAAGACTTTTAATTGAACATGTAAAAAATTCCCAAACTTAGCTAGTGTATCCACAACTTGATTAACTTCCCTTAAAACATGTTTCCAAGAAATAATTCGTTCACCGTTAACAATTGCATGAATAGCTTCAATCAAAACATAACAAGCTTTACTCCTACAACAACCGTTGGCAAGGTAATCCACTGCATTTCTATTATCTGAACAAACTTGAATATGTCTAAAACCCTGCTCCAAGTTATCTTCAGACAAGTTATCTTCAGACTATTCTTTTCTCTTATGTTCTTTTTATTATTAGGAGAATGCTAACCAATACCGGACACTAGTTAAGGAATAAAGAATAGAAATTTATCATTGGGAAGTGATGCATTCAATATTTGATGGAGTGTTCTATTTAATTTTTCAAGAAACACTTGTTTTTATTGAAATCCTTAACCAATACACTTAGGACACCGGTTAACAATACCCTTATTATTATTATTATTATTATTATTATTATTATTATTATTTTGCCTTCCTTGTTTTATTTTGGTTTTTATGACCTCTCATTCAATAGGTGAGAGAGTAATTTCTCGAATATCGTTAAGTGGAGATCTCTTCCAATGATAATACTAGTATTTTTTTCATACACATAAATTTAGGGATCAAACTCAAAAAACCACATGTTTAAGATATCGAAGCCCTTTTTTTGGATTTTGAATTTTGACTTTGGAAGGATATATATACTTGACATATTTCCAATCAAATATATTATTTTATCTTTGAAATAAATACAATTAAATTTTGAATCAAATTTATTAGGCTAGTCATCCTTTTGAGAAGAATTATTATTATTATTATTTGGTACTGTTTCATAAATCATGTTTCACTTTTGTGCCAATCTTATTTTTTTTTAAAAACTTATTCATCAAATTATTATTTCCTATAATAAAGTAGTTATCACTCTTCACAAATGAGTATTATTTTTTTGTTTGTTATAAAATTATAGAGACTAACAATTGGAATAAGTTCTTTTAGAAAAATAACACATAAATTAAGTGCTAAACTTAAAGTCCATACTTGGTTTTTTTGGTTACACATAAGTTTAGATTAAGGTAAGGACCGATCCCATGAAAGGCCAGAGCCAACCACCAACCTCTATAAGGATTTCCGATAGGATTACGGATCGTCTGCCCAACCCATAGCGCAAGTCCGCTTTAGATGGAAATGGATTGAGTGACTTTCATTTAGGTGACTTTTATGACTTTAGACACTTTTTGGAGAGAAAAATATGAGAGAGAAAAATAAAATAAGATGAGAGAATGTATATCAAATAAAAAAGAAAAAGAAAAAGATATAAAAAATATCAATTATGAAAGTCATCCAATCCATATCTGGATCTATTACAAAACCTAGGAGAAGTGGGATTGGAACACCGTCCTGACGAAAGCAGGGACAGTGCTTTAACCAACTGGTCCACCCGTAGGGGGCTATCCATACTTGGTTTAGTACAACGTTTGCATTTTTATATCGTTTATTTAATCAAACTTCCAAAGAGTAATAATACAAATTAATTTTGGAAGACAAATTTGGTTCCATTTTTGCCAAGGATGGTGGTATTATTGACATAAGTTACATACAATAATATTAATGTGATTTACATAGTAGTAACACAGTCGGTGAGGTACATAATATATATGAAGATATGTTATAATGATGAACAATCCTAAACATTACTAATTTTGTTGATTTTTTTTTTAAATATTGTATCCAATCTGTCAAGTTGCATTGTTTTCTTTGTCTTGATTATTATTATACACCTTATTTTACATTCAGCCAAATACAGAAATACTATATGCCACAGAAACACAGGAGTCAAATAGTTATTTATTCCACACACCCCCCCCCCCCCCAAAAAAAAAAATAACAATAATAATAATAATAATAATAATAATAATAATCATACTGATCTGTTGACGCGGAAAGCTACTTAACAAAAGTTCAGGAAAGGAATAAAAATTATTGACGTCGGTGTCCCCTCTCTTTTGATTTAAAATCCACCTCCACACATTCAAGCACGAGCCGCACTGCCGCTGGACCATTACACAATTGCACGCCAACCACTTGTGTGAAGGAGACGTGAACCAATTAAATTAAGGATATATAAAAAAAGAACTCAAATAGTGATGAACCTCAAGATATTTTTTTTGTTTCTAAAAGCTATGTATAGGTTTGTACGGAGAGAGTAATACAAAGCAATGGAGGACCAAATAAAGTACTAATATTTTTAAAGGTATACGTGGAAAACAAGTTTATGAGGCCATCTTTATCCCTGTAAAAATGGGGTGCTTACGTATACCCGATTAAGCACCGATGTTTAATCGGAAAGTACAGTTGGAACCACTTTTCGTTAAGCACCTAAAGTTGGGACAAAATAGCCATCGAACATATGAGATGTAAGGATGTAAAATCATTAGTGGGATTCATTTAAGAATTTTGTGAAAGTTATAGAGTTAAAAAAATAAGATATTTAAATTATAAAAAATAAAAATAAGTAAAGTGTAAAGGTAAATACCATTTAAGAATTTCAAAAAATAAAAAGAATGATGTAATGTGATAAAGTTACTCTAATACTTTAACAGTGTGGACCTAACCGAGGGCAGCTCACAGCTGTTGTTTCCAAAACCTAAAGTTTTGTATGATAAGGTCCAGCCAGCCCCATCCATCATTCTTAATCTCTTGGCTGATAATAATAACAAGGGAACTTAAAATTTGTACATTAACAACACCATATTCAGACATTGGTATATAGCTAGATGTTCTTTTTTTTTTTTTTTTGACTGAATATAGCTAGATGTTCTGGTATACCCTATATAACAATTGAAGGAATGAATATACCATAAACATGTGTGAGTGAGATGTCATTTACACTCGGAGGGAATGAAAAAGGGAGGAAAGAAAGAGAAGAAGAAAGAGAAGGGAAAACTCAATTTTCCCTTATTTGGATTGAAAGGAAGGTGAAGGGAAGGGGGGAAAAATATGTGGGACCCACTTCAATTTTTCTTCTCCTACATTTGGGAGGAAAACACAGAAATCGAGAAAGCAATCATTTTTGGATGAAAGTATCAAAAAACTCATTCTTTTATTTACTTAAATATTATTATGTGGGATATTTGTATCAGTTTATAAATATATTTTATCTTTCCTCTCACTTTCAACTCAACTAAACAAGAGGAGAGAAAAGTTTTAGTTTCATTTTCTTCCATTTTCTCTCGTACCAAACAACTAAACAATCATCTTATTTTTCACTCTTTTTCTTTCCTTCCCCTTTCTTTTCTCTCATTTTCTTTCTTCTCACTTTTTCTCCTACAACCAAACATAGTGTTAAATGTCATATTCTGAATATTCAAAGAAACAAAATGTAATAATAAAATGATGCATTGAAATTGCTCACCAAAAAAAGGGTTAAATATATTTTTGATCTCCGTAAACTAAGAGAATTTTGGTTTTGGTCTCTATAAAAAAAATTCTTTAGTTTTTGTCCCTCTAAAATCTAAAATCACTATTTTTTTGTCCCTACTGTCATGTGGCATCCATTCACTACGTATGTGTCAAATAGAAGATCATATGATCATCTTAAGTGTCACCCAATGACCTCTGTGGTGTCATATTCGTGTACGATTCCTTTAAAAAAATTTTAAACCCTAAAATGAATTATATTTATATATCCTAAAATGAATGTTAGGGACTAAAAACAGTGATATTAAATTTTAGATGGATGAAAACCAAAGACAAAAAATTTACAGGGATCAAAATCAAAATTTGCTCATTTTATAGGGACCAAAATTAGTAATTTTATATTTTAGAGGGATGAAAACTAACGAAAAAAAATTATAGATACCAAAGCGAAATTTTCCTCATTTTCTAAGGACTAAAAACATATTTAATCCAAAAAAAATAATGCATTGAAACCCATCAAAACCAATTTTGAACCTGAAAACACTTATAGAAGTAGAAACGGAGAGAATCAGTGATGGCGGACAAATTGTACCATGGATGAAGAACCGAACCAATTTCAACGTGGACATAACACCCATCTCTATCTTTCAACTATACATTAACACGTGCTCAACTTCACATTATATCTGTATCCCTCATCTGTTCAACTTCAATTTTTATTATTACTGTTTCATAAGAAAGAAACATGCTTTGATTTTTTATCGACTTCTGATGAGGAGATATCAAATGTCGTTGGTTGCCAATAATAATGACAATGAGGACAGCAATACAATTGGAAAGAAGCAGCGTTTGTGGGTTCATCGGTGAGGCTGGGGGTACAGGGAATTGTGAGGCGCTGGGGCACAAGGGGGAAGTGAGTGAGAAGTGAGAACAGTGTAAATGTTTTAGATGGTGGGAAAAATGAAATGTATTTTTTCAGTTGTGTTGAAAAATTTTAATTGGTGGGATGAATCATGAATGAGGACTTTCATCCTACGCTTTATGTTTTCCCTTAGCTTCCTCTCACTTCATAATTATATGAAATGATTACTCTCTCGGGTAACATCCAAATGGAAACCGGCCCTCAACGATGTGTTTTTTTAGACCACGGAATCACAAGCCCTTCCAAATTCTCCAAATAAATACACATCGCTTACTTTCATCCCATTGTAACAATGTCCAAGGCTCCAAGCATATCCGAAGAATTATTTTTTAGAAAATACCTCCAACAAGTGCACTTCAAACGATCTTACTTATATACGTTCGGATACCAAGTGAACACCGAAAGATAAAACAATCTTTATCTTTTCATGCCATTCGAACCCCAAAACAACAAGCACCTTCAAGATCGTTTTTTTTAAAAAAATCTGTCAAAATTAGTTTTTATTTAGCAATTCTTTTACCATAAGATCAAACAGAAACAGGTCTCAACAGAAAAAGCTCTTGCCACAGTTTCAACTTTAACAACTTCCACGTTTTGCACATCGCTTTTTCGGTTAATTAAATTGTTTCATTCATATCCCCTGCTAAAACGACAAAGGAAATTAGCCGCATTGACGCTTTTTCATAATAAGCCTTCAGTGACTTTGATAAGTGATATATGAAAATAAGTTCAAAACAGCAATAATATTGTCAATGTGAATTGACGCAGCCATTGACAATAAAATACTGAAGCCTTTCATATATACAGTATGGATCGGTGGCAGTAGCCTCAGCGCATCAACTCGTCACACATGAATAGTAGCACTGGAAGCATAGGGAACTGATATGGTAGAAGCGTACCATTTCTATGTTAATATATTATATTAATTATAAGAAATATGCAAAATTTGTTCTCTGCCCCAACTGTCAATGTATTTGAGGTGAAAATTTATCACTGGTATACAGCTATAATACGACTCCGGCCCCCCAACGAAGTTAATAACGATACACCAGCATTATGGAAAAACAAGTTGAAAGATTGCAACATCTTAAATATACTCTTCACCAGATAAACCTTACTTCCGCAGCTATGACGTACAAAATGCAACGTTCCAAAAAGGTCATAGGAAAAACCTCCTTCGGCTCGTGTCCATTTCCGGCTATAAGAGAAAAAGAACATTTAGAAAATAAAATAAAGGAGACAGTAGAAATGCTTCAAACAGGAATTGAAACAGCAAGATGGAGTTCGTTAACAAGTAAGTTACCTTGTGAACCCACTCATATTCTCCACCCTTAGTGTCAAATGTTCCATGCTGCAGGCTAATCAACTTCAATGTGAAACGAGGACCACATTCCTGCATTTTTAACGTTAAGTTGTGGCAGAGGCAAGTTTGGAGGCTATAATAAATATAAAAAAGTGAACAAATACAGCTAATGCAAAACTTTACTGAATCAATTAGAATGCTTAAATCCTCGGCAGTATCAGAGACAGTTGGCCATAGTTAAGCTCAACACAAAATGAATGCAATTTGGGAGTGACCCATATTTGGTCATGAAGACAACTTCTAGTCTGTCATGATTACATTTGTAGTTAACTCTTTAGATGTAAAAATACATACTAAATATTAAATAACCAACAATTCGTGTAAAAAAGTATTACTTAATCTTCATGAAATCTCTCTTCCAGAATACCATCTGATCATTATCACCCCAAATCACAGAAGTCAATTATCTGAACCATCAGTTCTATTATATCTAACACTTAGTATGACACGTGGGTACTATACTAATACTACTATTATAACTTATGTTTTGTCATACAAGAAAAAAACAAAGAGAAGCGTCGGTTCTATTATATCTAACACTTGACATGTGGGGTGCTATAATAATACTACTGTTATAACTTATGTTTTGGCACAGAAGAAAAAAAAAGAAAGAGGAGAAGTGAAAAGCATAAAAACAACTAAAATATGATATAAGAATATACATTGAGTAGCCAATAGCCATTGAAATGGTGGTAAATGAAAAGCACATGAAAAGGAGCTCACACTAACCTGGAGACGGGCAATTGTTTTGGATTCAAAAACATTCTGACTCGCGCCATCCTTGTCCTTTTTATCTTTAGAGTCAGTCTTTTTAATTTCTTTGGTTTCAAAAATGTACCTGAAGTGCACAATTAAACATAACACAATGTCAGGAAAATGAAAATCACTACTATTGTTAAACAAACGACAATATAGTAGCTTGAAAGCCTTATGGATATATACCGATGATGACGGAAGAATATGAAGTCTCTCTGGTTGTGGAAGGTGGCTACTCGACGACCTTTAAATTCTGGATCTTGTGGGAAAAGTGACTGTATCAATCTATTAAAAAAATAGAAATCAATAAATAAGTTTAAAAAAGGTTGAAGCTTATACAAAAACCATTACTTAAAAACATCGGGAACCGGAGGAGATATTTATTACTCCCTCCGTCCCAATATATGTCACATTTACAAAAAAAAAATTGTCCCAAAATATGTCATTCTCTATTTTTAATGTAATATTAAATGCTTTCTAAGAATTATACCCTTAAATACTCCACTTTGCATTTATGACAATAGTTAATACATCAACGAATAATAAGATTAATTTGATAAAATTACCACTCTTTTTCTTTCATTTATTGTTTTTTTTTAAACTGTGTGATTTAGCCAAATATAACATATATATAGGAACCGAGGGAGTAATTAAAATGATATTCACAACATAAGAAAGGTAGCCTTAGATTAATTTCACCTCTTTTCATAACAATTTCTTATAAAAATAATTGACAGTCAGTGCAAAACTATTTCAATCAGACCTAGCATCTAAATATGACAAAATGCTACAAGTAACATAGAATGGAATAAGAGAATGGTGACCTTCCAATTCGATGCCCTAGACGTGTTGTGAAGTTATTCAACACAAGCTCAGGCTTGTGACTGGTTGGGGTTCCATGATTCTGCGAGGGGACACAAAATGCACAAATATAAAATTAAATTATTTTTATTAACATAAAATGCAATGCTTAATCTCAAAACATAAATAAATTCATCTAAAAATCTTTCATTTTAACACAGGTCAAATTGCAAATTAGAACTCATCTTATATTGGGTTGCAGATCTTATAAGAATTTATTTCTTATGGAGTTATGGTGAACAATAAGCAGAAAAAAGAAGGGAACAAAAAAAAAGTTCCAGTGGTGAGCACCTCAACTTAATCTGTCATAAAATCATCTTTTTTCCCCTCTCTAAGGTTTTAAGTGAATTTTTTATTCATCTATCATAAATTATGCAGATTATCGCATACCAATATCAACCAGAAGACTGGATACCATATATATCGTTAAATTTATAAATAACAAGCATCAAACCTTGATATCCTTGCGTAAAACAAGCTTTGAGAGTTTGAAATGAGCAGTAGGTCCATCAGGTAAGGCCATGATTAAGAGAGCATCTGCAGTTCATAGAAGCAAATAATTAAAAAACCTTGTAAGGACATCACACGCTGAAATCTGAAGGTAAAGGCATAAAAATATATTTTTTTTAAAAATTAAATAATATAAAATCTGTATAGGACCTTCAGTAAAAAGCAACATCTACCTGGTTCCCTCCTGTTGGTGTGAACAACTATAATTGAAGTGAAGTCCTTATTCTTTGCATATTCTACAATCTGCAATCCAAATTGAAATTAGAAAGAAAAGTTCAAATGAATAAAGCTCCACGTGTTTCACTTATATGGGGGAAGACACAGCACCTTTTTCAAATCATAGGTTCCTCTTTTGTAATAATGTGCATTTGGTATAATTGAAAGCAATTCTGATATAAAATCAGGACCCCTCTGCAAATCATGTCATATTTCAACCAAAAGATGAAATCATGTTAATATAATAAACAACGTATAATTTCCTGACTCCATTGCTCCTAAAAGTTAGAAACATAAAAAAGAAGCAGAAAAATGAATTACAGGAAAAAGGGCTTTTGTCGAAAAATGCATAAGACAAACTTGAGATTGCAAACAATGGCATGTAGGAAACATACCGAAGAATTGAAACGGCAAGTAGTGATTAATATCTTGGGAGTTTGTTCCCGTTTCAAAATTGAACTGAACTCATCGGCATCATTTCCAGCAAATAACTGCAAACAAATATAACCAATGAGTCATCATAAGTAATTTTAAAAAAAAGCGTTTGACTAGTTGCCATGCAGCCTATGAATAAGAAGGAAACAGGCCTCCAATCTGCCAGAAACAGCCCCTCTCTAAAAACTAATAATCTACCCAACAGTGACTTTAATTTCATTTGCAAATTCCATAGTTTATAATCTTCTACTGTTCCCCTACTTTGTTTCCCCATATATCTTCACTCTTGTAATTATATTATCAACAAATCATATCAGATTGATCCGCTTCAAGTTAGAGTGGAGGAATTAGCATCTATAACACCCACTCCCGAAGGATTCATTCTCCTTTGATTTTTTAGAAAACTGGGATTACCACCAACAAATATTTCTATTGTAACCTTTCAATGAGTGTGTGTTTAGTTCGACGATGGAGAGTACAAGAATTATGTTTCCCCTTCTCAAAGGTTATTTTAGTAAAAATAGAGATGATTGGTTAGCCTTCAAACATGATTCAACTATAAGCTACAAAAAGTAGCTTTAGCGTTGGGTTGAAAAATTTACACTAAGTTTTACATCAAATTTGCTTTAAAAATTAAAACATCCAAACATAAATCACTTTACTAATTGTAACCAAATCAATTTTACAAAATCAATTTCATTTAAAATCATGTTTATCACACGCTTATCCAAACACACAATGACGATATCATATTGGTAACATGTTGTCTGCAATTACAATGCGGAATATAATCTTAACCGGAGTCCATGCACAAGAAAACCTTGTTTTGAACAATATATAGCACATAATCTACTCAAGACCAAAAATACAAATTCAAAAAAAATAAATTAAAAATATATATATTGCAAAAATATAGAATGTAATTGGAAGAAGAAGAAGAAGACCTCTTCGTCATCGGGCTTGCAAACAGTCTCATCGAATTCCCTGGCGTTCTCAATGGTGCGAGGGACCTTCCTCTCCGGAAGCTGCAGGAACGCAATTAAACAAACATCAATATCAAACAAAAAACATCAAAACGATTGGATTGAATTGAATTAAATTGAATGTTGAGGACCTCCTCACCGAGCTCGAGAGCTCTCTTCTCAGCAGCGTCGCGAGCCTTAGATTTGGCGCGTTTATCAAGCTTCTTCTGGCGCTTCAGCTTAGCGTGAACCTCAGATCTCTTCTCCTTGTTCTTTATCATCGAAGGAAGCAGCTCCTCTCTCTTCGTTTTCTTCTCAGACTTCTTCGACACTTTTCCTTCATCGTTATCTGAATCCTCGCTCTTCTTCCTCTTTCCTCCCATTGTTGGTGGCAGCAACAACCCTCGAGTTCTAGGGTTTTCGAAGCAGTAGAAGAAAAAGACAAAGAAGTGGTGCTGTTGCTCGTTAGGGTTTTTTAAAGATGGGAAGATGTTATCCTCTTTGCTTCCTTACGGCTCTCCCTATGCACCATCCAATTATATCATGACGTGTAAACTCAAGAAATTGGAGTCGTTTAGTCGTTTACTTCAAGTCAAACATCTATCGTTCCTCATAAAATGTTTTATGAAATTTGATTTTTTAAGACTAGGTTTCTTTATTAATTAAATTTCATGAAAATGGTATAATTATTTGATTTGGGATAAATAAATTCATTAAATTAAATTTGTTCATGTACTCTATTTATCAATGTGGTAATAATAGGATAGGAAAAGAATTTCAATGTGATATATTACTATTACTATTTAATGTAATAGATAATAATTTAGATAAAAAGATAAAAAATTTACTAAAGGGGAGTACTACATAGTATGAAAGAAAATTTGACCAAATCTGTATGAAATAGGATTGTTCATATCCAAAAAGATTTAATAAAAAATCGAAAATCGATCAAAAAAAAATGTAAACGGAAACAAATCATTTTTTATTGGATTTTTTTTGATTTTTTTTTTTTATGAAAACCGATCTGTACGGTTCGATTTTTGGATGATCAAATCGAATTTTATATATAAAATTTAATACTTATTTATTATATTATTAGTATGCGACACCGTATTATCCTTTTATTTGTTGATTTTTGTTTTCCGAAAAATACTTATTAGTTTGATGTGATATAATTTTCTACTATTTTTAATGTTCCAAACATAAAATAATACTTGTTAGTTCATAATGTTTTAATGATATATCTTTTACAATATCTATACTTAAGGATAAAATGCATTATATATTTAAACATTCATTCAGAAAGATAAATAGTTGTATTGCATAAGATAAAATGTATAGGAACCTTGATTTGTGGTAGATATCACGTCAGTTGCAGAAGGACAAAGACAAAGTGACAAACAGATGTCACGAAACCAAAAGATAGTTTACTTTATAATATATTAATATATTAAAATTTATAAATGTGATAACATAATTAATTAAACACAATGTTAAATTTTGTTCATCTCTCTTTTAATGACTTAAAATTATTAATAATAAAATCAAAAGTAAAACTTACAGCTATTTCTCTTTTAGTATAAATCATCATATTATATTCAAGAAAATCATCTTATTACGCAACACAGTCTTCATTATCTTCATTGTTATCTTCATTGTTGAAGATGAGTGCATTATGTTGTAGTTGTAATAACCAGAAGAGTTAAGATGAATAAACCAATCAATCAAGCAATACACATTAAATTTCTCTATTCTTACCAAAACACAACACAATTGATGTTAGTTGATAGATTCTTTGAATATAGATGATTGGAAGTATCAATAGTTAAGTGTTGAAGTTGAGATTTCAAAATTATTTCTCTTGCTCAATAAAATCATCAGAATATTACTTTTCCACAATGAAGAGTTTTTTTTTTTTTTTTTTGTAATGGGTAAGGTAGATATAACCAAAGTCTTCATCAATGGTTCCGCTTGGGGCACTTCACAGAATCATTCATTGGTTTGGTCTGAAGCAAGGAGGCAATAGCATATAAGAATCTCTCCATTTGGCCAAGGGGGAATGTAAGCCACGAGAAGTTGGAGTGTCAATTGTGAACCACCAGAGCATGAGATTTCGAGGCAAATCTATCCTATCAGATTCTGCATGCCACATGTCATCCCACCATCTAATTTCTGGTTCACATTCCTATCCTTTAGGATAAGAACAAGCCTGCATACATCAACAAATTTGCATTTTCTTTCCCATTCATCGATCATACACAGCAACACAACAAAAAGTCACTAAGCTAAATCATTTCATCTCTAAAGGGGCTGTCATGGCTTCCGCGTGTGCTTCTTCTGCCATTGCAGCTGTTGCCATCTCTACCCCAAGGCAAGTTTCTCCACGCCCCCATTACAGCATTACTTAATGTACCAGTAATGTAACTAGTACGTGAAACGTTTCATGTATTGACCTATTTAAAAGGAGAAATTTACCTTATTTGATATTTATATTGTCACTATACTAACCCTTTGAGGTTAATGTTGTTGTTATACTTACTCTCTTGAAGATTATGTTACTTACATGTCCTACAATCGAATGTCATTGTAATTTTTGAAATAAGAGAAGTGTCACTTGTAATTAAGTCAAAGGGGAGGTCAGTGCATTTTTTTCTCATTTAAAATGATGAAAACCATGCTCTAATTAATGTACCTTGATTTAATTATTCATTGAAATTTAAGCTAGGGTACTAAACAAAACAGTAAATAATCAATGGAACTACATGCAGTTCCCAGAAGAACGGATCACCCTTGGGAACTACAAAAGCTGCTTTTCTTGGTGGGAGGAAACTGAAGGTGAACCACTTTACATCAACAGTTGGAGGGCGATCCACCACTACAGTGTATGCAGCAGCTGACCCTGGCAGGGCTCTCTGGTTCCTAGGCGGCACCCCTCCCGCATGGCTTGATGGCAGTCTCCCAGGAGACTTTGGGTTTGATCCTCTAGGTCTTGGTAAGTAAGTGATCAGTATTCAAATTTGCTGTCACTGAATAAGCTCAAGCACTATTCATGCAAGTGACCACAAAAGTTGTTTTGTGATTCAACAGGATCTGATCCTGAGAGCCTGAGATGGAATGTTCAAGCAGAACTTGTGCACGGCAGATGGGCAATGTTGGGTGCTGCTGGCATCTTCATCCCAGAATTCCTAACAAAGATTGGTATCCTAAACACCCCTTCATGGTACACAGCTGGAGAGCAGGAATACTTCACAGACACAACCACCCTCTTCATAGTTGAGCTCTTTTTCATTGGTTGGGCTGAGGGTAGAAGGTGGGCTGACATCATCAAGCCAGGTTCTGTCAACACTGACCCTATCTTTCCCAACAACAAGCTCACAGGGACGGATGTTGGATACCCAGGTGGGCTTTGGTTTGACCCACTTGGATGGGGAAGTGGTTCTCCTGAGAAGATCAAGGAGTTGAGAACAAAGGAGATCAAGAATGGGAGATTGGCCATGTTAGCTGTGATGGGCGCATGGTTCCAGCACATATACACTGGCACTGGTCCTATTGACAACCTCTTTGCCCACCTTGCAGATCCTGGCCATGCTACTATTTTTGCTGTAAGTTCAACCAACAGCTTGGTCTTGATTGCATACTTTGACTATAATTTATTATTCTGAAATTATTTGTGTTTGACTTTATTTATCACTACTGCAGGCTTTCAGCCCCAAGTGAGAAGGGTGAGAACAACTCTTGATGAGATTGCAAGCCTGAGAGAGACATTTGAAGGGCTTAAATGATTTTGGAGAGGAGTGTTTATGTTGGTGAAAGCTTCTAATGTGGCTAATTCTAAGTCATGCACACACTGATGGCTCAATGTACAAATACCTATTTAAGTTTAGATGCCTTGAATGTAAGTTCAGGAAGTAATCACATCTTTTCATTGATGCTAGGACTGCAATCATATCTTATGGAAACAAGCGCAAAATATCCGTGCAAGTTTATGTCTACAGTCATGTCATGGCTAAGACCCTGAACAATCTTCTAAAAGAAACCATTTTTGGTTTATAGGTCATATATAAAAACTTCAAATTAATGACATTATCCTACATATAGAGTACGGAATATGGATAGCTGCAATTGCATAGCATACAATCACTGCACCTCGTTATTGAACTTTCCAAACTTCCCATTGCGATTCCTAAACTTCATTCTATAAATCACATCCCTGATTTTTACTTATAAATTGGTACTTTGGTTCTTCTCTACCTGTTCAGCACCATTTGGGCAAATTAAAATTTAAGCATCTCAAAATCATAAAAGGAAGTGATACAACTTCAATATCTCTCCTTTCATTCATCTTCTTCCAAGTATTATTTACCATAGAAATAAGTTTCTAATTCACATTATACTTTAATACTGTTTTCCTAAATTCCTTGAAAGGTTTTCAGCTGACAACACAATAGTTTTTTGTTTTCTTGTCAAATTTTACGTCCAACAGACATCTCTTATAGATAAATCAAAAGATAGATTCCATCTTTCTGTAGCATAATTTAAGAAGAAGAAGAAGAAGAAAGAGTACTCCAAGTATTCCAGGATATCTAACCGAAAAAGCTCTTGCTCCATAGGACTTGACCCTCAATTCCTGTAAGATGTTGATCATCAAGGCGTTTCCATGTTTTAATTGACTTCACATCACCCCAGCTACCTTTCTCTGTTTTCTCCAAGCTAGCTACCACCACTCTTGCTCTCCTAGGCCATCCAGCCTTTCCATAAGCATGGTATCCAAATCCACCAGCGTAACAAAGTTGTATACCAGTTAGCTTGCCACAGAAATCATTGATGTGATCATGGCCAGTGAAAACTGCCTTCACATCTCCTGCTTCAACCAAGGTTGTGAAGAATCCTGAGTTCACAGAAGCGGAGCTAATGCCATCCGGTTCCAGTTTCACACCTGTGAAGTTTGATGAGTCAAAAGTAGCATATTCTGGTAGTGGGATGTGAAAGTATGCAAGAGCAGGAGCAGGATTTTTCTGAGGCACTGGTCCTTTTTTGTATGCTTTCTGTATAATAAAGAATAACTGGTCAATCAATCCAAATATTAATGATGGAAAAAACTGAAAAATCAACCACATGTTAAATGAGGATCCATAGAAACATCCATTCATAAGCAAATACTAAATAACAAGGAGAAACAGGATGAGTGGGTTTGGTATTGAACAACTAATTCAGACAACTTCTCGCTACAACTGATGGTTTATGAACAAAGTATGCGTACTTTGTGCATAAAACTATAAGACACTGGGAGAAGTTATCCAAATCAATTGTTCTAAAAATTCTACTCAAATAAGATAATGGAACAGATAAAACAGTACCTGAAGCTTTGCAGACGTGCGTTGAAACCAAAGTTCCTGGGAGGGCTTGATCCAATCATAACCAGGAATTAAAGGAACTTTGGAGTAATCTCCACTATCAAGAAAGTATAGATTGAGCACTGATTTATTTTCAAAACCAGTGCCTTCTATTCCTCCAACTTCCAAGTTATAGTTTCCAAAACCATCAATGATGTGTACTTCTTCAGGATTGAGTTTAGATAAAGTGTTTTTCATCCCAACAATATGTTTCATCACCCCTTCCCTAGAGAGGGATCCTTCCTGGTCATGGTTTCCCAATACAGCCACCCAAGGAATGTTTGATGCAATTGCAGGATCAAATGCAGCATTCAGAGATTTAGCAGAATCCGAGGCATCAAACCCAAATATATTATCCCCTGCCACACCAAAACAAATATGCACAAAAGGTTATCTCATATCATCAATGAAAGGAACTTGTAACTTGATTAGATGTGCAAATGAAGATTAAATAAAGTAAAATAAAATACTAACTCCAAAACAATATATTCAAACTCAAACTCATTTCATTTCCATCCAGTTACAACTTAAAAGTAATTGGAATAAATTTCATGCTCTTTCTCTTTGATAAGTAAAAGTTGTTAAATATAAAATTGTTGGGGTCTTAACTATAGTTACCAAAATTAGAAACCTTTCCACTTGAAATGAAGGCAAAAAGACATTTTTTTTCTAAAACAGGAAAAAAGGAAAACTAAAGAATAAAAAAAGGAACAATCAGAAAGAAATATTGAATACCAGTGAAGACAATAAGATTGGGCTTCTCAGCAAGAATCATGCGGTTAAGGAAGGCAGTGGTGTTGAGGTCTGAACAAGAAGCATTCTGGGAAGGGAGCACATCCAAGCAAAGTGTAGTCTTTCCATCTGCATAGTGCATATCTGCCACCTGCAGTATCTTGAATTCTCCATTTTGACCAAACCGTAGCTTCTTGTTCTGTTGTTGTTGTTGTTCCCCCAAGACACAGCTAGGAATCAAACAAAACAATGAGACTAACCCCACCAAAATCATAAAATCAAAACCCATTTTCCACTTGGTGACAAAAACATTTCTTTTACTTGAAATCATCACTGTTCTGGGACCTTGGGTGCCCAAAACTAATCAAAATCTGAACTTGTTTAGCTGCTACAACAGCACCAGCACTAGCAACTTTTTGGTTAATGAATGGTGATGATTAGATCTGTTTCGTTATTTTGTTTAGGAGCAAGGAGGAAGACAGCGTAGGATGCATAAGCATTGAATTATTGTTATGTGAACGAGGAACACGAAACTAAAGTTGGGGATATCTTTTTCTGGTTGATGAGAACTATAAATTGATAGTTTCGAAGTAATTATTTGTGTGCCAAAGGATATTCCACGTGACAAACAGCACTGCATTATCATCTTCGTAATTCTCAGAGGGAATTTTTTCATTTTACTTAGAAAAGAAAAAAGAGAAGTAACAATAGAGGGGGAAAAAACACTCCAAATAATAAAAAGAGAATGCTAATCAGTGAGAAGATCGGGTGAGGGATTAAAAAAATAAATTTCTTATTGAGAGCTATTTAATATTTGGAAGAGTGAAGTTTTTTAATGATTTTTTTATGTATTCTTTAACCAATGTCCATTTTTTATGCATGACCATAATAAAATTTATTTTTAAGGTGATCAATAATGAATTGCTTTAAAAAAGATAGTTTTAGCGAAAAATTAACTACTTTAAAAAAAAAATTATACTTAAAAATTGTAGACTTTGAATTAAAATTCAATCCATGAGGGATTAGCAGATTGATTATTGTATATATAATGGATAAGGAAAAAAGAAAGTGAAGAAAATAAGTGGAGAGAATGCTGAAAAGGTTGTAACCTTTAATCTCGAACCTAATTTGAGCCAACCAATTCCAAACCATAACCCCAAACTATTATTTAAACATTGAATTTTGAATATATATCATGTGCATTTATTTTTATCTCTACCTTACTTTTTATATTTTTTTTGTATACATATGTTTCAAATTTATATCATCAAATAGGAACACCTAATTTAATATGCTTGGAAACTTAGGAGTATGGCATTTACTATATCTTTTGAATGTTCACCCTCTTCTTTTATTGATTAACGTGGCCATTACAATATACCTAGCACTATTGTCCCTGAAAACTAGAGCTGAAATCTCAATTCACAGGCAAACAAATGCCAAAGCAAAACAAAGGATCTGCGTTTGAATTATTATTATATTTTACCTTGCTTGCTTTGTATACGGAAGATGCATGAGGACGTGGTCACAAAAAACTTGCTCAAAAACCATCGTCCTTTCATTTCATCCTTTGGTTTATGATTTGTCTCTTGACCAAGTTGGTTTAACTTATAGTATCAGACATCTATGGATTTTTTTATCATATACAAATTTATACAAATTAGAGATTTTAAAAAAGTATATTTATATGAAAAATTGTGTATTTTATACTTTTAAAAATAAAATGATTAACTTTTCAATAAATAATTATTATTTTTAGATTTCTTAACACGTGCAAGATTACACACAATAGACAAACCGTACATCTAAATACATCTAATAATAGTCACCTATAGGGGTGAACATGGATACGGATCGACCCGCGAATCCGGTGTACCCAATCCAACCCAACCCACAAATACTGGGTTGGTTCGGGTCATTGGGTTGGGTTGATTTCTAAATAAGTAGACTCATAGCTTATGGGTTGGGTGCTGGGTCCAAAGATTGTAAACCCATTCAACCTAACCCAACCCACATATTAAGAGGAATATTATAAGCCCAGCTACTGGAGCGTGAAGTGACTCTTCTATCTTATATTTGATGACTCTTCTTTAATACTCAGCGGCCTAAATTGGAGTGACCATTTTTTGGTTACATGAGCAAAAATAGTTTAAAGACATGCAGATATAGCTTGAAGACATAGTTAGTGAAATTGTTTAGGAATTGTTTGAAGACAATATTATTTTTTTGATTTCACTTGTTTGTTTAATTTTGATGGATATTGTGCTCCAAATTGAAGTTGTATACTTCATTTTGTTTTTGGAAGTTCAAATTAATGTATTGGTAGTATTTTTCTTCCCTATTTTTTCCCATTATTTGTTTTTGATAAAAATAAAATAATTTACTATCAAACCTGATCACCCGACCCAAACCAATCCGTATAAGGTTGGATTGGGTTAGTTTGGGTTACATAAAATTTTTTGAAGAAATCGATCCAATCCAACCCATATTTATTTGATTGGATTGGGCCTTTAAATGTACCAAAACTCATCCAATCCGATCCATGCCCAACCTTAGTCACCTACCTTCACAATTATGCGTCTCCATTCGTGACTCTTGGACTCGAATACCGATGAGATGAGACTATCAATGCCCCTAGTAATAACCTCCGTATCATATGTCAGGTTTCACTCACAGCTCAACCCTTATTTGGAATCAACCTGTTCACAGCTGACATCAGCAAGTCACTTGAATTATTTTATGAATGAAAAATGCTAACCTTTTTAAGGAATTAAAAAAACAGATGATTATATAAAACAATAATGTATTTAAAGTATAACAAATTTTAACAAGTGAAAGACATTGATACTAATTAAAAAATTTAAAATAAAAACTTTATATTAAAAATAATGTATTCAATATATTGAATATTCAAAAGTTATATTTTTTGATAATTTTTTTCTATCTTTAAATTCCTTAAATAAAACCATAAGATATTTGTCAGCAAAAACTCTTAAAACATTAACAAGCATTACAATTAATTTCTCGATGCAAACTTTATTGGGTCCCATTAAATTTGCACCATTAGATCAATCACTAAAAGTGCTTAAAAAAATTTAAGATTGATCTAATATTATACACTTAATATATGAATATGTCTTTGTTGGGTGCAGGGGATTCAAGTCCAGTCCCAAATATTAACTTATTAAATAAAAATGGTTATACAAAGGTCATAAACTTTTATGTAAGAAGTATTTATTAAATAAACATTTAATTAACTTGTTTATTAATACCTGCGGAGTATATATTTGAATTACTTTCTCTTTAGAATGGAAATATAATGGTCCAGCGCTGCCAGCTCTCACTTCGCCTTCCCTTTGAATTATGGGTATCTAATTTGTATTTTCACTTGTCATGCTTGTAGTTGTATTGCAACTGTTCTGTCCATGACATTATCATCATCTGTTGTTGCCTGTGACTAATAAGTGTATGTTTGAATCGGTTGAAAAAATTCGATTATTTCAATAATGGATTATCCATATTATTATTATAATCGATTATAATAGAATCAATTTTACGTTTGAATGTATTTGCTGAAAAACGATTATAAGATAATCTATTTCGTTTAGGTTATGTAAAAAAATCACTTATATATAGTTAATTACTAAAAAAGGTATGAAATTATTTGTATAATTTAATAATATTTGTTTGGTAGTTAATTTTGTAGAGGTGAAATAGGAAGAATATTATTGGTTTCAAAATAATCTAACAACTTTTTAAATAAGCCTTAAACTTCTAGTTTATCTAAAAACAATTTTTTTCTCATAAAAACAACTGTTTTGAAATTTAATTAATTTACCCAAACATACCAGCTTCTACTGAAAAATAGCTTTTATCATAAAAAACAGCTGTGTGGATAAGATTTAATCTTACCCAAACACCTTCTAAGAAAAACACCATAATCCAAACTTCCAAAGTCAATAAGAAGCTATGATAACGGATCAACGGTTACAAGTCACCTTCATAAACATAAATCACTCATCAGCTCCCTAATCAGTAAGGGAAAAAATGCAGTGAACATATTTTAATGCAAGGGAGGATTCTCCAATACTATTTAAATTTCAAGAGGCAGTCTTCTGCTATCTCATCTCTTGTGCATTTCAGTTGAGGAGTCTTGTGAAGAAGAGGGAATTTTCTGTCCCTTTGGGGACACACGGTAATATTGGAACCATACAGAGGGTACTTTCTACATCTGCATCACAACCAAGCAACAGTGCAACACAACTATATGATCACGGGTTCAGACTCCCCTCTTGTTACCATTCACGGGGTTCAGATAATCAGATGTAATCATCTGATCACATTTGTTAAGGTCTGGATTCTATTTATAGTTTTATACTGAGAAAATGCACAGGAGTAATTTGCAAAGTCTGTCTGACTAATAATGGATTTAATAACTGAGAGCAATTGAAGAAAGTAAGTCAAATCCTCCCATTTTCCTTAAGCATGGACAAAGAAAAGAGAACCACAGATGTACCTGTCTTCATAATCAGTGATCTTATCTTTCATGCTGAAATCGGCAAATCATCATTTTAAACACATTGGAAAACTATCTCAGCAAGGATCAAATAAATCTATCAAAAAATTGTTCCCTAAAAATTAGTAGCAACCAACACCCTTGATACCATTCTCCTAAAAATTCAACAGATCAGAAGAGGTACCCAAGCTGGGCCTCATTGAATCACCTGACCATCAAAACAAAATTCTAATTTCAGCATTTTGCTTAATATAACTTGCTTATCAGCCAACGTGCACAACAGTATCCCCAACTTAACTACACTCATGAGTCATGAGTCAAAACATAATTTTTGTTACTCTGGTCTGATTGAAAATATTATACAAATATCCTGTGCCTTCATGAAATATACAATAACTTCTGTCAGCACAAACATAAGAGGATAATTTCTCTCTCTGCAAACATTTACATTTTTCCTATACATGTTTCAGAAACTTAAGCTAAAGCCTTCTGACAATTGCATTTAGGCGTGACAGTCATCAAGTTTTTAAAGATGCTATGACAGTCCCATTGTTACCTGAAGGCTTCCACTTCCAAGAGTTCTAAAGGACCATCACACACACTCCAAATAAGGGGAATTAATTCCCCTTCCATCCCCTTCTTCCTTTCTTTCTCCTTTCCTTTCCTTTCCTTTCCTTCCCTTCCCATCCCTTCCCCCTCACAGACAAACATCCACACATAGTAAGGTTTGGATTTAGACATTGACTGGATATCAATATGTAACCATATTAAAGCATCACAGTATGAGATCTTGATATGTGAATAGCGTAGCTTCTAACATTTATCAAAGCTCTGCTTGTAGAATATTTCTTTATGGCTTCAAGGCTTCCCAAGAACAGAAAAAAGCCCAACCAAAAGGACTAGTGGAAATATATCCATAGTCAAATATACTGCTTCACCTACACTAGTCATCATTCTAAGCAGCACTCACGAAGAACTATCATTTCGAAGCTCAAAAGCCGGATTCAAGAAGAAATCTTGTTTCTTTAGGAAATGCTGGCATTTAATCTATTATAATTCCAAATACAGCAGATGCATAAAGATTTATACATATCACACCAACCTACATGTCTACAACACATACAACTCATGATTCCATTAAACAAACAACAAAGAACAATGCAAAATTTATAACATACCAGGATGATAATTTTACAATCAAATAAACAACCATTGCATTAAGTAAAACATCAAGCATTCTTATTTTTTACAGCTGAAGGAGAGGACTTGAACCAAGGTACCCACACCGAAGTTGTCTTCTGATACAGCCTAAATGCCTCCGCTCTGCTTTCTTGTTTCAACATTCGGTCCTCCACAAGCTTAGTCACATAAACCAAACACATGGTATTAACCAATGCTCCAACAAAGGTCCATCCATGTCCCAGGCTCCATGCAAATACAACTAGTCCCCACCACCACAGCTGCTCACCAAAGTAATTCGGATGCCGAGAGTAATACCACACACCATTGTCAAGGACAGGGACCACAGGTTTACTGAGCCCTTTCAGCTTGTTGTTTCTACTCATAAAGTCATAGAGCTGTGTATCAGCAAAGTATGCTATGACAATGCCACATAAACAGATAACAATGGCTACCAAGTCCCATATGCTCAAAGGGTGATTGACAGAGTGAACAACATATAAGGGAAGGGACAATCCAATCAAAAACAGCTGCAAACACACACAAAAAGCATCAATTTTCAATGTCAAAGAAATTAAACCAAACAGGCAATTCAACAAGCAGGTCAAGCGGTTCATTTAAACTTCATTTCAAACCCATGAATGGAAAGAAAACCAAGAGAAAAAAAAGGTTTAATTAATCTGTAGGTCCTAAACCATTTGGGAATTTTCAAATAAGTCTCTATATTTTAAAAATTTGTAATTGAATCCCTAAACATAAAAAAAGTTGCAATAGAGTCCGTCATACACATCTCCGTTAAGGTCCCAAAAAGTATACAGACCTATTTAAAATTTTCCAAAAAGTATAGGGATCTATTTGAATTTTTCCATAAAGTTCAAGGCTACACAAATGCACGAATGGATAAGTTATTTAACGGAATCCTAACGGAAACTTAAGGAGTCTTAACGGAGATATGTAAGAGGGAATCAATTACAAATTTTATTAAAAGTTCAGGGATTAGTTACAAACTTTTAAAGCTCGGGGACCTATTTGAAAATTCCCAAATAGTCCACGGTGCAATATTAATTAAGGAAAAAAAACTGACCTGCTGGGAGACATAGACAGCAAAGAAGGAAACCCACCACCATTGATTTCCATACTGGTGAGTCATCTCAGTGAAACGCCAATCCTCCCTGGCACCCCATTGCCACTTTTCTCTCCTGAAGTAGTTATGTGTAAGCCTGATACTCCACACCCAAGTCAAGAATATCACGATCCTGGACCTCCACATATCATAGTGAGCCAAAGGGTGAGCTGCATAGTAATGAACAAGCATGACAGGTATCACTGTCCAATATGGGTCAATAATCTGCACAATCACTAACAGTTAAAAATGTCAACTTTAAAGGAACCCCAGATTCCTAAAAGTATATATGAAGTGAAGGAAGAATAAAAGAGAGAATTTTGAATATACCCAATGACTTGATTGGATTTGGCCGATGACCCAGAAGAGGACATTGACGTTGAGGAAGAATAGGACATTGGCTAATAGGAGAGGGTGGTGATAGCACCATGTCCACGATTTTGACCAAAAAGATGAGAACTTTGGGTCAGTGGAAATTGCTGAGTCATAGTGGTTAAGGAATGAGAGATAGAAGAGAATGGAGGGAAGAGGGACCAGGAATGCTACGACAGCGTTCTTCAGATTGCGACTACCAGCCATGGTTTTCTTGCTCAAGTGACCTCCTTTGATAATGTGTGCTCAGCCTCTGGGGTGTTTCTATATGCCGTCCACTTTTATAGCTTCCTAAAGCCAAAAACAATATTCACACACACAACACTTTGCACCAGTAATTTGCTTGCAAATAATTAGTGACATGGTGATAAGAGAAGTTCCATCAGTAATTATCATATAATAGTACACGTTAATATTGCCTTAAACATCGGTTAAGGAATTAAAAAGGGAAAATTTTGTGGGTAAATGATGTAGTGTCCATTTGGTTTAGATTGTGAAGAGATCCGAATCAATTCTGGGAGCAAAAATAAGATCATTAGAAGTGAAAGCTACTCTTTTTGTGTTTGGGTAACAAAATCGTGGTGGATAGAATTGATTCTAGGATGTGTAGAATTGATTTCGATGGAAGTAAAAATTCCTAGCTTTTGACATGAATAAAATCAATTCTAGGTGTGGGACCCACAAAATTCTTTATATTTACACATCAAAAGTGATTCTATTTTTATCATCCAAACGAAATTAATTCTTATGAACTCACTTTTAAAATACCATTATCAAACACAAATCAATTTTTTTAAACTCAATTTTTTTAAAAATCAATTATTCATAATCAATTCTATCACAATCTAAAACAAACAAACCCGTAATCAATGTATGAAGAAGTGAAGTTTTTAGTTTTTCGATAGAATCTTACTTTTACTTGATTCCTTAACCAATATCCTAAGGACACTAATTAACAATAATTCACTTTAATTACTAGTTGTCTAAGTGTGGAAAATAAACATATTTATTACATATTTTTGTCTTTCACATTTGTTACGATATGTATATATCAATGTTGTTAAAGCCGGATCAAGATTGCAAATTGGAAAAAGTATCGGTTCAAGTTCAACCGGTTCAACAAGTTGGTCTAATCGAATGATGTATAATATCAAATTTTCTCATAATCGGTTCAACTAGTAAAAAATTGTAATTATTTAAAGTTAAAACAATAAATTTAAAATTGAACTTATCATCTCTATAATATAATAATATTATTATAAATTTTATAACTTTATACATTTTAACTTTGCGACTATTGTGAAGTTTGCTATATTCTCAATTTCTTACAATCTTGAAACTCTTACTCAAGTCAAGTGCGTGAAAATTGAGGAGGTGAGCGAATGAGTAACTGCGCACGAGTGAACCGATGTTGTCTGCGAGCAACTGCGTAGGGGCGGAGACGAAAGGATGAGACGGAGGGTCGGACACATTGTAGCAAGGATAGACTTGGACAAAGATTAAGGGATGAGACAAACGACCGGACGAAACAAGAACTTATGTCGTTCTGCACTGCTGTAGTTACAAAGGAAGAAATACTGGATCTGGAGTAAAGGATTAGGCCGCTGATTAAGTTTTCTCTTTTATGTTTCACTTTTTGTTTTTTTTTTCGTGTTTAATTTTTAATTTTTTTCTTTAGAAAACTGTCAGATCTGATTTAACACAATCTAATATAGTCCAACCGAGTTTTTAATCGATTTTGACCGGTTCAAAGCGGTCTGACCGTAAGAACGGTTTTAATCGCTGATTAAGGTCGGATAAGAGAGCCGGTTCACGGTTCAACCGGTCCAAAAGGCTGGTCCGATCCGATTTAGATAACCTTAGTATATATGACACAATTAGCCGGCAGATGGATAAAAAATGAGGTAGACTCGATTATAAGTTAAAGATAAGGTGTGCAAGTGTGTGAGTAGCATTTTTTGCCAAAAGATGATGCGTGAATAGCCCAACTGAAACTCAAATTACAAACTTCGAATCATTTGTGCCAATGCAAAAAGATTAGCATAGTTTCACTTTCTGCTTGTGGTTCCCCACACACAGCCACGCTCTCCTGGTGATCAATTAGATAATCCGATGTTATTCCACACATTGTTTAGGTGATTTTATGAGCCCACGGATAAGTTATTCACGTCCATTTAATTTGATCAGTTTTAATGTTCTAAACTTATTTAATTCCAAGAAAAATTGAGCTACCTAATCTTAAATTCTTAACTGCTGTGGTTAAAGTAGACGAAACATGGAGCAACAAGTTTTCCCTTGAATTAGAAAAGAATCGAGGTTTAATAAGGTTTATATTTCCACCTCCCTGAAGTTTAATAATGTGGAAGATATTTAATTTATCCTAAAATGCAAAATCGCCCATGTATTGCTTCAGTTTCTAAGGAACAAATGGGGTGAACAAAAAGCATGCAATGCAGGATTATACAAGTAGTGTCATTAACTCCAAATTTAAACCAGCAGCAATGTTGGCAAATGTGGGAGTCTTGTGTTAGATTTAAACTCAATAATCATATACAAGGCATGCTATCATAAACTTTATTGCGGAAACATAATAACCATATATAGCATGCATCTCTATTATCAAGAACAACTAAAACTTGATACCTTAAGATCTATAACATGCTGATTTATCAAAGATATTAGGAATACCTGGATCCATTGTATGTTTCCGATCTTAAGCATGTTCTGAATCCATTGTATGTTCCTGACTTTAAGCGTTCTTCAGAAGAGGAACTTGATCACCAACCTTCACGAACGGAGGACGGCAATCCTGAAACACAGAGAGGGGAGAGAAAAGAGATGGGTAATAAACACCCGTTGGCTTGTGGTTCTTCCTCAACCAGGACTCTTTATGCCTTAGTCGCTCTTCAGATGGGGAGAAGAGGCGGTATGCGATATTATCTGGTGTATTGGGGACCATAGCCTATATATAGGATGATGGCCAATTAGGGTTCCTATTATTCCGAAATGGGCCATCAATGACATCCACTCATATTTAGCCCATATCAATTAATTAATTTATTATCAAATCAGAAATTTAATTAGCCTTATCACTTAATTTGATCACATATCAATTAAGGCTCCTAATTGATAAATAGCTAATATAATTAATTGACGATATCTGCCCACATTATGACGTTGGAATATAATTAAATACAGAATATTCTAATAATCTCCCACTTGGGCAATATATCGTAATAATTATATCAGAATTCTTTAGGCGCGCATCCGAATTCTATTTATCTTTAAATTTCCCCTTTACAATCTGGTCCACCTCATACATCAACAATGGGACCACCGCGGCTGTCGTCACTATCGTCTATTGTGACTAAATCCCGACGACCACCACATCAATGCACTTGATGACATAGATCGATATGGATGAGTAGCATGGAAATTTCATGCAATGTGATCTCTGAATCATGCCTATTTCCAACTGGTCCAACTTAAGTCTTTAGTGAGATCAATTTTGCAAACCAAAGTCCTTAATGCGTAAATAAATTTTACACACAACAAGATACAAATAAGTTCATAATGAACTCATAAACATAACTTTATTTCTGCAGAAAATCCGAAATAACAAAAGATTTGTATCTCAAACATAAAACACAAATAGAGACTCCCACTAAACTAAAGCATCTTCAGTGATAACACCCATATGAGCAATATGCTCGTGAAAAACCTTAGGTGTCAAGCCTTTAATTAGTGGATCTGCTAGCATAGAATTTGTCCCTATATGCTCCATAGAAAACTATTTTTCCTGAACTCTTTTCTTAACTACAAGATGCTTGATGTCGATGAACTTCAACTTTGTAGAACCCAGGTTGTTGTTGAAGTACAATATGACTTGACTTATTTGTCACAACCTAACTTGAGTGGTGTTTCAATACCTTTTACTAAATGCAACCAAGTGACAAAAAAATTACTCCAGTCATATCCCGTAGTCGGATGCCTACTATCTTGGCATCCTGTAAAATCGGAGTCAGAATTCATCATGATCTCTAAACTGTTAGATTTTCGATATGTGAGCATATGCCCCTTTGTTCTCTTTAAGTATCTCACATTCCTTGTGGTTGCTTTTCCAATAATCCTTGAATTGTTCAAGTATCTGCCTAATAATCCTACTATGTACGCTATTTTCGGATGCGCACAAAATTGAGCATACATTAGACTTCCCACAGCCGAAGCATAGGGAATCTTCTACATTTCCTAAATTTTCAGATTTTCATAGGGGCATTTAATTGAGACTAAAATGTCTCCCTTAGTGACCGAGGTATCTCCTGGTTTACTATCTTTCATGTCGAACATATCCAAAACTATATCGATATAGCTCTTTTGTGATAACCCAAAAATACCTCGAGAATGATCTCTAAGTATCGAATTCCTAAGACAAAAGAAGCGTCCCCAAGATCTTTCACCACAAAATTCGTTGTCAGAAATTTCTTGGTTTCGCGCTACAAGCCTATATCGTTCTTGGCTAGCATAATATCAACATATAATATCAGAAAAGTGAACTTACTCCCACTGAACTTGTAATACCCACAGTTGTCCTCGATATTCATCTCGAAACCAAATGAGACAATCTCTTGATGGGACTTGTGGTATCACTAACGAGACGTCTTCTTTAGCCCATAGATAGATTCCGTCAATTTTCAAACCATCTTCTCTGTGTCTTTCGACACAAAGTTTTCCAGTTTGCATTATATACATTTGTTTCATCAATGTTGCCATTGAGAAACACCGTCTTGACATCCATCTCGTGAAGCTCCACATTATAATAAGCAACGTGAGCCATGATTGTCCTTAAAAGAGTCATTCAATGATACTGAAGAGAATGTCTCTTTACAAGCAATCCTTTCTTTTGAGTATAGCCTTTTGCCACTAGACAAAACTTTATAACTCTCCATATTACCCTTTGACACCTTCAAGTAACAGGATAAGTTTCAAACCTTATTGTCTAGCTTGAGCTTGTACTCATACCTTCAATCCACTTTTCCGAATAGAAACGTCATATGGTTTAATGGGAGTTGATAGAATCTTCTTCCATTATACCATTTACCTTATGTTCCTAGATAAATACTATATAATTATCCAAAGTAGTATTCACTATTTCTTTAGTGGATCATGGCAAAAGGCATCGGCTCTTGATGCTCTAGTTCTTGAGGGTGTTGAGTTTGACCTTCAGGAATAATTTCCTTATCTTGAATGGGAAGAATAACAACAATATCCTCACAAGGATCCAAATTTGCTACACCAATAGCAACTGTATGAATTGGTTCAGGGATTAGAACCAATTCTTCCTCAAAGATATTGTCTCTAATCTTATCTTCTCCCAAACTCAATATCCTCAAAGAACTAGTCAGTTCCTGTCTCAAGGTTTCTTTAATTTGGGATTATCAAATTCATTTACCCCTTTGACCTTTCAGAGTATCAATAAGGTTGCCGCTCACTATTTGGGGGGGCTCCAATCTCCTTCGCAAGACTCATAAGGTCTTGCCTTAGTTGGATGTTCCCATACTTGAAAGTGATTGATCGGTAACTTTAGTTGGTACTCTGTCAAGCATTTAAGCTGCAATCTTTACTGTTACTCTCGTAGTGACTCTGGTAAGGTAGAATGACTAATCATACTCCTTACCATACCTTTAAGCGTCCTTACTTGGACTTAACTGCATTCTTGATAGCCATATTCTGATATATTTAACTTTTAATGCATTTAATACAAACAATAAAATGTATAAGGCCAATGGAATCTAGGATTCCCTCATACAAGTTGCTCAACTTTATTCGTAGAGATGTGCTCTAAATGTTTGTGTCATAGTGCTCCTTAATTTTACTATCAACATTACGCTTAGTGTCGTACGATTCCTCACTCAATGTTTTGCCACAAGAGGTCTCAATACCAAGCAATTATAGTTTGTCCAACCCATAGCTTAACTGGTTCCTACAATATTTGAATTTAAAAGACAAACCGAATCCATCGTTTCTAAATGAACAAAATTATCCTGATTTGGTCAATAAGAAACCAAAACCAAATTTCATCTAAATGATGACTAAACCAAAATGTCTTTTAATTTCAAATATTAACCAGTAACAACAATCTAAAATGTCAATAGCCTTATCCTTTACTGACTTGGTCAAATCCAATATAGATGCATCTTTCAGCATCACTTGGCCTTCATCAGTTCAGACAATCCTTTATAGGCATGCCAAACATGATATTTGGGACATTTCTTCTTTAGATACCCGATGTCCTTATAAAAGAAATAATTGTGACCCTAGCTATTTCTTTTGAGACAGGCCCTTAGCAGCTTTATTCTTAGTTTTCTTTTGTTAGTCCTTATCTTTAGAGGTATTTGTCAAATGAGCACTATTTATCGTCTCTTGCTTCATTATTTCCTTTCTTGTACACCTTATGAAATGAATCCATTCAGATACCATTTCTCTTTATAGCTGCTATAAGCTGACTTAAACGGACCGAATTGTGCATGAAGGAATACCAAATGCTAAATGCATGGGCAAGTCGTTAGACAACCCACGTTTTGGCACCTTAAGTTTATGAGCAAGATTGGACATTCCCATATTATGCTCCTTACATTTCCTTTGTCTTTATACTTAATGAAAATCTAGCTCTCCAATGAGTGATTGTTTTCGTCTTTATTGCTTTCATAAAGCACTTTTAATTTCAGCAAGGAAAACTTTGGCATTAATTATGCCATCCAAAATAATCCCCCTAAAGATCTCTAGAATATTCTGCTCTATGATCATAAGACCCATGCAATTGAAGCGATCCCATTTCCTATACTTGAATCTCTCTTCAGAGAAATTGAATTTTGTGAGAGAAGGTGGTTTTCTCCATCCTTATCCAAGGTAAAGATCCAAGAACAATTTTAATATCCTCCTTTCAATCCCAAAAATTAGTCAAAACTTTTGAGAATCGAAATTGAGTTAAATCAGCAGATACATAAGCAATATTAGCTTAAAAAGAACATAAGTACCGTAAAGATACTCACCAAAATACCCAGTGCACCATTAATATTAAGTCTTTGGACAATAACATTAATTGTTAGTGGTATTTTATTGTAATGATCAAACAATGGTGATATTTTCTGTCAAACAACAACTATCTTTGGATAGCAATTTTAATAAAATGGGGGGTCCTGAATTTGCCCTTTTCACACAAAAAACATGGAAACCTTAATGCTTAGTGTAAAAGGAACCTTTTAAAAAAATTCTTTCAATATGTGAACTTTCCCAATAGGTGATTCTATAGTTCTTACTTTGGTCCTTAGAGTCTGGACTCATATCGAAATATTGCTCACAACCATAGGTAAACTATTAGAAGTTGCAATACCCTCGAAACGAATCACTCTAAGTTAGGCCTTCGTGATAACCAAACAGGATGTACATCCAGAAGGCTACCACTACTCAACCTCTTCTCTATCTCAAGTTGCACTCAGGTCCGGATATAGGGTCTCACTCATTAATGTATGAGAAAAGTGTAGATGTAAAATACAAGCAACAAGAGTGTTGCTCCAAATCTTTACAGGCGCTTGCCACAAATTTTATCAAATAACCTTCAAACATCAGGTATATTCATATACCAGAAAAACGAAAAAGCAAAGATACTTGATGCGATTTAAAACTTTCTAGAAAAATACATATATATTTAATATGCAATTCTTAAATTTCCAGAAAAAAAAAAACATATATATAACATACAGGAACCTTTTACGTCATCCATATATGTAAAAGGTCAACACATTCAAGTTTCTAGAATATATATTCTTTCAAGGCATCAATATTTTATAATTCCTAATTTTCAAAAAATTAGGATTCATAAAATAATCCCAATAAATCAAACATAAAGACCCGCTCTAATACCACTTGTTAGATTTAAACTCAATAATCATATACAAGGTATGCTATCATAAACTTTATTGCGGAAACATAATAACCATATATAGCATGCAACTCTATTATCAAGAACAACTAAAACTTGATACCTTAAGATCTACAACATGCTGATTTATCAAAGATATTAGGAATAACTGGATCCATTGTATGTTTCCGACCTCAAGCGTGTTCTGAATCCATTGTATGTTCCTGACTTTAAGCGTTCTTCAGAAGAGGAACTTGATCACCTACCTTCACGAACGGAGGACGGCAATCCTGAAACACAGAGAGGGGAGAGAAAAGAGACGGGTAATAAACACCCGTTGACTTGTGGTTCTTCCTCAACCGGGACTCCTTATGCCTTAGTCGCTCTTCAGATGGGGAGAAGAGGCGGTATGCGATATTATCCGGTGTATTGGGGACCATAGCCTATATATAGGGTAGCCAATTAGGGTTCCTATTATTCCGAAATGGGTCATCAATGATATCCACTCATATTTAACTCATATCAATTAACTAATTTATTATCAAATCAGAAATTTAATTAGCCTTATCACTTAATTTGATCACATATCAATTAAGGCTCCTAATTGATAAATAGCTAATATAATTAATTGACGATATCTATCCACATTATGACATTGGAATATAATTAAATACAGAATATTCCAACATCTTGTTGTGAAGAAGGCTATGCATCATCACAAGTAGGGAAAGGTCACATGAAAAAGGGTATACAAATTACAAGGGCAATACAGTAAGTGATACTATACAATAATGCTTAGTAGTGTTGTAATGATGTTTGCAGTCTACAGTGGTGCCCTTAATGATATATTAGAATCCACTCACATGACAATTTGATCATACAACCTTAATCCCCAACATGGTCCCCCACTTCTCTCCCTGCTTCTTCTATTGTCTTTGAAGGCTAACCTGTCCTAATCCCCGCAATCTACGCAGAAAGAAGGAAAGGAAAAGAATGCCACATTGCCATGTTTGAGCTGGAGGGACTTACAAAGATTGAAGAACAATGCATGAACCCACAATAGGGCCGGGACAGTATTTCTTATTCCTCAGCATGCCTCCTAGGCCGGCGTATTGAATAGCTTTTCTGCATTTAATTTGTAAAAAGCTTGCCATTAAGAAATAATTATAGGTATTATAGAGTCTAGAATATCGTGCAATGCATTTTAAGGACTAATCCAACAAAAATTGAGATTGTTAGATATTAATTAATAATGTGTTTGGACCCATGTCCAAAACATCCATATGTGCGTTTTTTCAGAAGCTCTATGTGCGTATAGCTTCTAGCTTCTAGCTTCTAGCTTTTGGACGTGATTATGCTCATCTCAACTTGTTTCCAAACACAAGCTTAAATCTCTTGTTAGCCTATTTTTTAACATAAGTAATATTATATCACAATCTGCACAGTTGCAGGGATAGTTCCATCTAAATTTAGGTAAACCCGCTTTTGAAAAAAGAAGAAAGAAAAAATATATAAAAACACTTAGAGTTGCATACAATTGTAAGTAGGGAAGTGTGTGTTATGATTATAGTTTGCAAATCGCAGAAGGCTTCTTAGGAATTTTGTTTGAAGTATAAATGCAGCTTATACACGTCGCTAAATATTCACTAATCCAATCTGTCAAAAAAAAAAAATTCACTAATCCAAGGGATTAAAGGTTGACGTCTCAACCGCTCCGGAGAGAGAGTTACCCACGACTAGAATACAATAGGTGGCAGTATTTAATAGTAGCAAATCTGCGGCAAACACTAGATTCCACCTGATTTTCGTTATGGCTAACCAACACAAAAAGAGATATGCCATGAATGGTGCCATTGGTTCAGGTGTTTGGTTTCACCTATTCAGACATTAAAAGTGCCACGGATAAAATTGATTTTACCTTCAAATATAATTTTAATAAAAAATATAAATAGTAACTTCTGTGCTGAATTAAAAATTTTACATTATATTTTACATCAAATTTATTTTCAAAATAAAAACATCTGCATATAAATCACTTAACTTCAAACTCAATTGTATTGAAATCAATTCTATCTAGAAAGTATTGGCTTGCCCCACTTTTTACCATCCCCAATAACTTTTATGTTATCATCCAAATATCCCATTATATATTGGACAAATACTAACAATGACCCTTTGAGTATTAGTTAAAAAATTGGAAAAGATAAGTTTTTATTAAAAAATAATATATTTAATACATAAGAAATAATAAATGTGGTTCTCAACAAAAACTTGCCCTTTATTAATCTTTTAAGGGCATTTGTTAACAACAGCTTATATATTATTGTATCATAAGAGAGTTTGCTTCTAGAGTAATGGTTATCATAGTTAAATCTGCTAATAATACGACAACACATGATTAAATGATAATGTAAAAAAGTCTAACATTAAGAGTATATCAAACTAAAAATACTTAATGAAAAAGGTATAATAATATTTGATATTCATATTCCTAAAATTAGACATCACAAAAATATATGGCATTTTATATGCATCCAGAGTTCCCAGATGGTTGCCAAGGCTAAACATATAAGTAGAAGGCATCAAAGATCACTGGGTGTCGCTCTGTACAAGAATGACATCTCATCGAGTTCAACACTCGCCACCCACACACACACAAAAAGGCTTTTTAATGCATTCAGAATATCATTGATTGTTTTGCCCGTGGTCATCTTCATGTTGGTTATCATCAGGTCCACCATCCTCCCCATCCCCATAAGTAACCCACGGTAGCATTGACTCAAACAAGACGGCTAATGCATTCCTATTTGCAACACCACGAGGAGCATGGCCATTGCCATTGCCATGGACATGCAGATTAGCAAATTGGTTCTCATCCTGCATGCCCTCCCTCATCCTTGGAACGCCCATAAACTGTTGCAGATTTTCTGGTGGAATGGATGCCACTGAGTCAGAGAAATCAGAGACCAACAAATGTCCATACCTAACAAACAACAAATTCAATCTAATTACTTAAAGATAAATTGATGTAAAAACAGTGTTGGCATTTGACATATATCACACATAAGCAAATGAACTGCATCCTCAGTTTTATAAGGAAGAGAATTAAAAATGCTACTTTCTTTTCCATAATTCGATTTTTCCTTACAATATGAGATGAGTAAGCTTCAAACAAATAGATTCTACGCAACTTCATCAGACAATAATTTGTCAATTATGTGGTTACCAGCACATTATATTATTTTTGTCAAAAGACACGTGTTTTCTATGTCCAACACTCCAACTCATGTACATTCCCTAACATTTAAGTGTGTGTTTGGATTACAGTTGAGAAATTGCAAACGTACATTTGGACCAACGTATTTATAGAGTTCATATGGGACAAACGTATCCAAACCTATGTTGTCAATCCTGGATAGCGGCACGGAGCGCCGAATCCCAAAACCGCTATAGCGGGATAGTGGATAACGGGATGATCGCTATTGCGAAGTCTAGAAAGAGTATACATAGATCCTAACAGCATACATAAATACTCAAAAAAATATAAGAATACACAAAATTAAAGGATAGTCATAAAATTCATATACTGTCTACTAATTCCAATATATTCAAATCATAAAATTCAAATCCCAATATATAACTAACTAAGTACTAACTACTAACAGATTCAAATCCCAATATTTAAATAGAATCACTCAAATACTCAATCACTATCTTCACTTCCAAGTTCTTCCACATCATCATTCTCTTGTTCATCCCCCTAAAGCGGCCGCGCCGGCCGCAATACCCGCGATTTCGCCACGAAAAGCAGCCACGAACGCTGCACCAGAAAAACACCCTGCACCTACCTTTAGCGTCGCGATTAGGCTCCAAACCGCACCGCTATTCCGCGATAGCGTGCTATCGCGCGCGATTGCACCGCGATCGACAACCTAGATCCAAAAATACGTTTGCAACAGTAAACCAAACATAGTCTTTCATGTGCATCTTACAAGGTTCTCCAATAGCATAAATTGGACAACTACTGCATAATCAGTCCAAATAGAAATAATTTGCACCAAGTTCCAAATTCAGAAGACAATAAATTCAGATGTATTGAAAAAGGGAGTTGAAGATGGTTTCTAGAACAGCATACTTAAACATTTGATGCTTTTGAAATTAGATAAAGATTCACTTCAACAAAAACAGCTACAACAGTAAACATGGAAATTTTTTATAACAAAAAATTAAATAAATAACATAAAAAGAAAGAATCACTTACTCATTTTTCTCAGATGAAAATGCTTCTTTTCTGACACAATCCCAATCTTTAACTTCACTTTTATTATTTTCTAGGGTTTCAACCACTAGTTGTGCAGCATCACTTAGCAGCTTTTGCAGATCAGGAAGCCTCCATATAAGATAATTTCGCTCAACATATATATTAATCAAGTGATCTTGAGATGGAATTCTTGTTTGGTCTGATCGGAAAAAGGCATGCTTGAGAATATCTGTCCACATGCGGTCTTTCAATGGTACTTTTTCCACTAGCTTCTTAATGACAGAAGGATGAAGCATCAATGCTTGTTTCATAAGATCGGATGAAGAAGCCTTTTTAGCATCTATACAAGCATCTTTGGAGGCTTCACACTCGAGGTAAAACCGACATATGGCAAGGGAATAAGAGAAATTTGGAAACAGCCAAATGGAGCTATCACTTCTATAATCTTCGGAAAACTTTTCCAGCCATGCGTACTCTTCAGCCCTTAAAGCAAAGTAGTCAATGCAGAAAATAGCCCCCATGGGATCATCAGAATCCAGCGAAAGCAACAATTTGCAGACCTCTAAAGCTGATCTATGACAGCCACGCCTATCCAAATTTTTCATGTGAGTGAAAAGAGCCGTGAACGTAGGTTTATTTGAATCATGGCTGAACTTCAATTGGCAATTACCCTGCAGTGGAGTGAACATGGGGTGCCATGCACATTCAAGGGCATATAGACACTTGGCAATAGCATCTGCAGACATCTGTTGTTCACCCACTACCTTGAAATACTCTGCCATTGTTAGAAGTGAATCAAGATGATAGGGATGGTACACTAATATGCTCGCTAGGCCATTTATGTCATTAATTGCTTTGGCAGCTTCAAAAGCACTTTGAGCTTGGGAGTAGGATGATGAGTGTGCATATCTACATTGTTAAAAAACCAAATAGGGGGGATGAACAGCAGTTAAAAGGGTTACGAAACGATGCAATTCTTATTGTTATTAATTATGATTAACACATCTCAATAATATTTAACCATAATGGTTAAAATAGGATATCAGATTCAGAATACGAAGTACAAAAGACATATTCAATTTTTAACTTTATCGGTAAAACACACAATCATAAACCAGCCAGGTTGAAAATCCCAGATCTCAGTCTCCATCTTGTTTAAAGGAGAGGATTGAAAACGAGTAGTGATAAAGCCTAAACTAATGGACTTAATCATGCATGCCCTTCAATCAAAATGAAAAAACAGAGAATTGAAACTTGTATCACAATGATAAGAAAGAAAAGTAACGAATAAAATCTCACATTAACAGAAAGATATATATAAACAGTAGTAAAAACAATCAACAAATAAGCCATGGCGGTAATTTCCCCATGTTATATCTCCCATATAAAATTTCCCCTTTTTCATCTCACTACTTTTCATAATTCACCCATTAGGTACTTCTATTCTATTCAAGATCATTCCTTTGGAACCTTCACTTTTGTCCAGAGTTCTCTATAACCTTTATTTCTATATATGCCACATTTTCTTCTCCCCCAGGAATGAACACAGCAACTTGTTGAAAGAAGTAATGGGATGTGTTTAAGATTCATTAGTTACATGTATTAAACATTTGAAAATAGGCTATCACAACTAAGTCCTTCACCCTTAACATATACAAGATGTATACGACTACACGCATACAGAGCATGTGGTGTCAAGAGAAAACAAAGCTGAAAATACTATCAATCAACTAAATAAAAATGATCAAGTTCCTTACCTAAAGTAGTTGTATCCATTCTTTATTTCCAGAAATTGCATGGACAAAGAACCATCCCACCGGGGCCAATAGTTTGCTGGAGTGACAAGAACTGTCTTTCTAAGATTATAGTGTCCACGCCTCACCCCTCGCATTTGCCTAGAACTGCTTGCTTGATTGCTAGTCTCGAATGATTTCACCACCTTAGATCCAAATATTCTTCTTAGTTCATTTTCGGCATTCAAATATTTAGGATCCACTTGTAACACGGAGATTGCGTTCTGTTTAACGGACTTATTTTGGTCTTTGGCATTCACTGCTCTGGTTCTTGTAGAGACATGTTGCTCACCAGAAGATTTGACATCCAGAGATAAATCTTCTAGAATCAAGTCCAATTCTTTTTCACCACCCGTCTTGTTGGCAACAGAACCATCCTTATTTTTCTTCTTTTTCTTTTTCTTTGATTTTGAATTGGATGCCAAAACCGCAGCAGTATCTTTCAATGAAGATGACTCCTCTTTATCGTCATATCCGGTCAAGGTTTCATTGGTGGACTTTGACTCATCTCCCTGCACTCAAATCAGCCAAATTATCTTTCAAGAGCTAAGAGCAGTGATGGTTGCACAAAAAAAGTGCAACACAGACATCTCAGAAATGCATCACCATCCTTCTTTTGTTTTGTTAATGTTTCTCTCTTTCACATTTTTTTTCCTACATCTAACAGCTTAGATGGCCACTGAAATTTCTGCATTTACACATATCTGTGAACAAGTAACCTTTTCAGAGAGCTAAAGAAGTCCAGATATGTAATAAGCAGGCTCCCTAATCCTTTTTTTTTTTTTGCATGAAGAAGAATCCAAGCATCAATCTTTAAGATAAACACCCAAGAAGTACTATCATATTAAAATCAATACAACACTAATTCATTCTCTAATACTAAATGCTGATGACATTTGATTAACAAGAAATATATATATTTAGAACTTGAAATAAAATTCTATTTGATGTGTTGTTAGTTTCTGATTCTAAGCTATTTCCACATACAAAAAGCAAAGTTAGAATTCAAGAGATTTCAATCGAATCCAAAAACGAAACCTGGGGTTCAGAGTCAGAATCGCGGTCGTTGAGGAGGTCGAAGGGGTTAATCGAAGAACGATTGGTGGTGGAATCTTCATCTTCTTCGTTGAGCTGATCCTCGTCTTCTTCGCTCAATTGTTGGGGAAGGTGTTTCTCGTTCAGAACCTTCTTCAGCAATCGACCCGACATCGTTTTAGCGTTCCAACCGATTCAGGAATAACCAGAAAAATAAAAATAAATAAAAACGATTGATTGATGGTTCCCTCAAATTAAAATCGCAAGCAAAAATAATAACAACAGAAAGAACAGCAGCAGCATCAGCGTTTTCGTGTTGGAGTGCTTCACTTCTTTAATTCATTTCATCTTTGAGTTGAGTGGAGTGAGTCGACCCATATCTATTTTCGGGTTTGGATTTGACCAATGAACACCTAGCCCATCCCATATTATGTATAGAAGACTGCATGCAGAGTATGATGTGGACTTGGGCTCACAACACAAAGTGGTCCAGTTGTTGGGTCTTTGGAGTTATTGGGCTTCCTTACTATGAGCCCAACGGTCGTGGTGGAGCGTGATTCACGGCGGTAGAGAACAAATGCGTGGTGAAGCAATGGGTCCGGTAGAGGTAGGGTGTGAATGATTTATAATGTGTTTTAATAAACAGCTTAATTAAACGTTTATTCAATAAATTTTTTTAAATAAGCTAAAAACGACTTATTTTCATAAGCTTCCCAGCCAAGGTTATGAAAATAAACTAAAAAAAAACTTATAGGAAAATCATAAATTATGGATGCGTTTGGAATAGCTTATAAAGAGTTTATTTAAGTTTATGAGAATAACTTATGAAAATTAATTTATATAAATAGTTTATGAAATTTATTCATTTGCATAAGTTTATTTTCATAAACTATTCTCGTAAGCCTAGATAAGCTCTATATAAGTTATGCTTGCATGTGCTTCTTGAGTTTGAGTACTTTCATCTGCTTATTTATGTTTACATCCCTCTTATTTCTCCATTCTCTTCATTGAATTTCCTTTTTTCTATACCTTTTTTTATGAAGTCAACAAAAGAAGCCATGGAATGAACAATATACATAAATGTATAGTTTCAACTTTCAAATTTCTCGATTTGAAGAATACATTCAAAATGGGAATTTTGTAGTCCTCTTAACGGTAAAAGACTAGGTCGAAGTCAACTTGCCTAAAATGGAAAAATTGAGGGAATTGCCCATGCGTGCCATTCTTTGAGTTTTAAGTTTCAACAACTCTTTGTCAATAATGGTTGCATCTAACTAATTAAATTATAAAATTATAAAATATATACGCAAATTAAAACTATATTTATAAAAATGTCATTTTATTTCCAATCTGTTTCATATTTTCAAAAATTTATACAAAAAACACTGAAAACATCTTGAGCCACATTAGAAATTATACTACTTGAATGTGAATATAAAACTATCATAAATTTTGTTGGATTTGATGCTTAACACAAAATTAGAACACATATTATGGCTCAATATTTTTATGGAAAGGTAAATATAATTTATTTTGTCATTAAAGGTTTAATGTTTCTTTTCATTACTTTAATATATATTGATGCAATTAACATGATAAAAGAAAATTATAATATGTATTTTTTAGAGTAAACTTTAACACTTCAGTCTCTCAATCTCTCCTCTCAGTCTCTAAATATTATAGTTTATGTTTCGACTAGGCAGAACAATTAAGTTACAATGGACTCTCAGTCTCTCAATCTCTCCTCTCCGTCTCTAAGTCTCCGTTTTTGTCCAACCTCCCTCCCTTAGCGTTGCCTTTCTTTTATAACTCTCCATGGGACATGAGGTGTGATTCTGTTACGTGGGTGGGTCCTACGCCTAGACATTAGCGCATTATGTAAGCGAGACACCTTTCCTCCCTCTTCATACCCTACGAGTGTGTCTTACGTGGCCTTCTAGAAGGTCTCTACTCCCTTCAGCTCCTAATGTGACTTTCTCCTCGGGCCTAACTGTTTGGGTGCCTTCTAGTCGGCATGGGAGTCGTCAACTCGGGCAAATGATTCTCGAGCTTTTTACAGCTCACTCCTGGACTGGACCTTCCTTCCATTGGGCTGACCATTTGGATGGGCTTCCTACCAAATACGGTAGGAGCAATTTATAAGCGTTAAATGATTAATGCTATAAACATTTTATATATTTTAACCTGTGTATCATGCAAATATATATGCAATCTAGTTAAATGGTATAATATATAGAGTGTAATTGGTATGCACTGACAGTGTAAAATATTTGTACACAGACAACCAATCATCAATCATGATATAGATGACTTTTAAGGTAGTTAGGATGAGAGTCAATTGTTTTTACTGATGTGGCAACTTATGATTGAATGTCTGTGTAAAAATGTTTTACACCGTCAGTGTATAGCAATTAAACTCTAAGATTGTATATTAATACACTATTATAAAATAACATTTGGTAGATATTTGATGATTATCTTTACAAGTATAGCTAGTAGTATTTGATATATAATATTGAGTGCTGGTGTAATTCTAGAAAACATTATCATGATAAAATAGTTTTAATTTGGATGCAAGGCTCCAATTTAAAGTTTTAAGATTCATCTAAAGATTTTTTACTGTATCAATCAATTATAAATTGTCACATCATTAAACATATTTGACTTTTATTATAATTATCTTAAAAGTCACACATAAAATGATATAATGATTTGTGATTGAATAATAATTTAAAATTTTTTACACGAATAATATATTAAAATTAAACTCTAAAATTAAATAAGTGTAGTTCTCCACTTGATTCACCAATCACATAATGACAGAATTTCGTTATAACATTGACTATTGACCGCCAATCACCCCAATACTTCAAATGGGTTATTGTTTATATAAATGTAAAGGAATTCTAACTTTTTGGCCGTCAGAAATCCGTGAGAAATGAGTTATTCTAACTTAATTCAGACAGCAGAAATTGGTTTTAGACTCCATGTGAACATTGAAAACTAACAATAATTTAATATTAACGTGTTGCTCTCTCTTATGAAATCCCTCCCCACCTTCTAATCCTCAGAGAGATATAAAATGTGTTGGTGGTAGTTAGTCAACAGGAGTTATGTATATTATAATCCATTTCAAATTAACATTATATATTTTATCCTCACGATTAAATAATCGACCATTTGCATAATATGCGTTGGATATTCCAATGTTTTATGGTAGTGTTATTTAAATTTAGATCTCGTAGTTGTTTTATGAAAAGAAATAAAAGAATGTTAACAATCTACCCAAATAAAAAATCTACCAAAAAAAAAGGTTAACAAGGTTTGTGTTTTTTCTCCTGAAGGAAAAGCAAACTTATATTGTTTTTACTCTATTTTTTAAGATCAAACTGCTAACAGGGAATAGCTTATAGTAGATAAACTTGTAAATCTATTCGATAAATGTTTTTTGCACTAACTTGTAATTTTTTTTTTCGAGCTTATAACTTATTATTTTTTTCTCATTTTATCTTTATTATTTGAAATAAATTCTTCTTTTATCATTTCTTAAATAAAATAAAATATCCCATCAATACGTCAACATGTCATTTATTTATATTATCTCATTTTTATTAAAAATAATTAAAAATAAAAAATACATTTGAATTTTCAGATGATTTTTTTTACAATAATTTTCAGATGATAAATAATTTAAAATAATTTTAAAGTATTAAAAGTGATAATTAATTTAAAATTAACAATCATATATATATATATATATATATAGAGAGAGAGAGAGAGAGAGAGAATTTGAAGAATGTTCACAGGTCTCTAATTAAGAAATCAAGAAAAGTAAGTTTTTATGAAGAAATGAGTATTTTTTATTCTGAAGAGTGACATGTTTAGTTTTTTCATACAAACTTGTTTTTTATGGATTCCTTAACCAATGACCTTAGAACACTGGTTAGCAAGACCCATAAAATTTATATTTATATAAGAAAAACATGAACATGTCCTTTTATATTTATCAGCTAGTTCAACTACTAATTTTATCAAACACTTCATATCCAACCAGTTAACTTATCCACTATCAGCTAATTTATTCGTTATGAGTTATAAGTTCATTCGTTATTAGTTAGTTTATCTACTATCGACTAGTTTTTACCGAATAAAGCATTTGTCTATCTCGTTAAAAAAGTCTTGTGTGTTGGAATAAATTGATTTAACAAGTTTTTTTAAAGATATTTTTCAAATTAAATATTAGAGCACCGAATCTATTACAAATTAAATACATTATTTTGTTTGATATGTTTTTATATATTTTGACATTTTATGCACGGAATCAACTTTTAATCTGGAACAAGATAACCTTAAAATAGGTCCATTGTACTTTACTACCTATATTGGTGGTGTGTTTGCAAGGTTCTTTTCATCTTTTAATGGGAGCATCATATCCTATTATTTTAATATTTCCATATTTATCTTCCAACTATCACTATTATTTTAATCTAAAGTCTGGTATATTAACTTAAACAAGATAAGTACATGGCTTGATAAGAAAATAAGCTGCCACTTGCATCATAAATTAAAAAGTCAAAGTATCATATATTATACGTATTATTTTATGATGGTATTCGGGTATTTTCGCATTTCTTAAATGTTAAACTATTTTCGTTCAAGATATTCCTTTTGAGTACATTTTTGCGTGCTTAAACTCTAAATAAGAAAAAGTCGCATCTTACCTTGTACCAAAAGAGATGCTTGGAACAATGAAACATAATGAGTTTGACTGGGAATCAATTGAAAATCTTGAGCTGATAAAATTGCCAGTTTTACTCTTCAAACTGGTCAAATTGATCTGATTTTATGTGAATCGATCACCTTAAACTTCAAAGATGGTTTATAACCCATCATGTGCCGCTCGGAAAATGGACCCCAACATTTAATAAAATATATATTTACATATTCATTAAATATGTATGATTAGATTAATCACTAAAATTATTTAAGAAAATTTAAGATTAATTCAACAATACATACTTAATGAATGTGTAATTTGGGGGATCAGGATTGATGCCCCTCCTCTGATCAAACTGTGTGATCACTGACCACTAAGCCATAGTTTACTTTAATATGTTACAAAAACGAAAAAGACTGTACGATATAAGTGCAAGTTCCATTTAGAGGAAAAAAATATGTATATATCATGGGATTTTACACAGAATATCCCACACCACACTCCACATCTGAAAATGGCAAGTGGTTTAGTTTGGTGGCACCTTGAAACACCAGACAGCAATAAGACCACTCTTTTGTTGCCTGCTTCACACGTTATCTAATTGGCATACTTTGTCAATCATGATCTTGATGATGATCATATACAAATTCCACTCTGCCACTACTGGCCGCCCTTCCACCCTTACCTCAATACCCCAAAAGTAAACGCCTCTTTTTTTTTTATTAATGGCATTATGGCAAGCAAGCAAAGCATCACCATTCACCACTGGTCCTTTTATATTTCCCTATTTGTCAACGTCATCCTCCACTTTCTCTCTCTTTCTCTTTCTCACCCTTCATTTTTGCAGGGTCAATGGATGGTCATGCTCATTGACATGTCATCCCCCAATACCCCAAAAAACTCTTACCAGATTGGTTCATGTCAACCTTATGTTTCCCTTCCCCTTCCCCTTCCCCCTCCTCCTTTTCATCTCTTCATCATCCTCTACTCTACTCTCTCATGAAGAAGAAGTATCACAAATACTCCATTTTTACTTTCTTGGTATCTGTTGTTCTGATGACACAACCACAAAAACCATCAAGTTCAACAACCCCATCATCAACATCCTTTGTTTACATGGTTCCCAAGTTAATGATCTATGTCTTAATAATACCCTTGCTTTTATCCTTGTTGGTTGTTGTTCAAGTCTCATCTTGTAACCAAATTGATAAAGATTCCCTCTTGGCTTTGTCTAGGAACATATCTATTTCTTCTCCATATTTTCCTCTTAATTGGACTGTTTCTGCTGATTGCTGCAATTGGGAAGGCATCACTTGTGATGGGGATCTTAGAGTAACTCATCTTTTGCTACCATCTAGAGGTCTCACTGGCTTCATCTCCCCATCTATTACAAAACTCGCTTCCCTCTCTCACCTTAACCTCTCCAATAACCGGTTATCTGGTAATCTCCATGACCAGTTTTTCTCACTGCTTAATCACCTGCTGGTTCTTGATTTAAGCTACAATCGTATCTCTGGTGAATTGCCAACCTTTGTTGCTGATAACAGTAGCAGTAGTGGTATCCGGGAGCTAGATTTGTCTAGCAATTTGTTCAATGGAACACTTCCATCTTCTCTCCTTCAGCACCTTGCAGCTGCAGCAGAAGGAGGGAGTTTGGTATCTTTCAATGTTAGCAACAACAGCTTCACAGGCCAAATTCCAACTTCTATGTTTTGCATTAACCACCGTAACTCCTCCTCTCTCAGATTCTTGGATTATTCCTACAATGATTTTGATGGTACCATTCAGCCTGGACTAGGAGCATGTTCCAAGCTGGAGAAGTTTAGAGCAGGTTTCAATTTTCTATCCGGGAAACTCCCAAGTGATATTTTTGATGCTGTTTCTCTCACAGAAATCTCATTGCCCCGCAATAAACTCATTGGAAAAATTGGTGATGCCATTGTTAGCCTTACCAACCTTACAGTTTTGGAGTTCTACTCCAATAACTTGACAGGCCCTATTCCCCTGGATATTGGTAATCTTTCCAAATTGGAAAGGCTACTCCTTCATGTCAACAATTTGACAGGTACTTTGTCCCCATCACTGATGAACTGTGTCAATCTTGTGGTGTTGAATTTAAGGGTCAACAACTTGGAGGGAAATCTCTCAGCATTTAATTTCTCAGGACTCCAAAGACTTGATACACTTGACCTTGGCAACAATAACTTTACTGGCATTTTACCACCAACCCTTTATGGATGTAAATCACTTGCAGCAGTAAGGTTAGCATCTAATCAGCTTGAGGGACAGATTTCACCTGAGATACTTGGACTTCAGTCTTTGTCTTTCCTTTCAATTTCTACCAACAATCTGAGGAATGTAACTGGGGCTCTAAGAATACTCACGGGGCTAAAGAAGCTTAGTACCCTTATGCTCTCCAAGAACTTCTACGATGAAATGATACCAGATGATGCAAACATAATAGACCCAGAAGCATTCCAAAATCTCCAAGTTCTAGGCTTGGGTGGTTGTAGTTTCACAGGTCAAATACCAGGCTGGCTGGTAAATCTTAAGAAGCTAGAGGTCTTGGACCTGTCCTATAATCACATTAGTGGTTCAATTCCTCCTTGGTTGGGTACACTTCCTCAGCTTTTCTACATGGACTTGTCTTTTAACCACCTTACAGGAATATTTCCTATTGAGCTCACAACACTCCTAGCACTAACATCACAAAAGGCAAATGATGAAGTGCAAAGGACTTACTTGGAGTTACCTGTCTTTGCTAATGCCAACAATGTTTCCCAGATGCAATATAATCAGCTTTCCAGTCTACCACCGTCAATTGATCTCGGAAACAATAGCCTCAATGGAAGTATCCCCATTGAGATTGGCCAACTGAAAGTCCTTCATCAGCTAGGCCTGAGCAATAACAACTTCTCTGGCAATATACCAGTTCAGATTTCAAACTTGACTAACTTGGAGAAACTAGACCTCTCAGGAAACCAACTATCTGGTGAAATTCCTGATTCACTCAAAAGTTTACATTTCTTGTCTTTTTTCAGTGTAGCATACAATCATCTTCAAGGACAGATACCAACTGGTGGTCAATTTGATACTTTCTCTTTCTCCAGCTTTGAAGGAAACCCACAATTGTGTGGTGCAGTTATTCAGCGCTCTTGTGCTTCACAACAAGATACTAATAGTACTGCAGCTAGTCATGGCTTAAACAAAAAAGTAATAGCTGGAATTATCATTTCAGTCTGTTTTAGCATTGCTTCTATCATGACAGTGTTGACAATGTGGATACTCTCCACGAGGAGGATCAATCCAGGAGGAGATCATGACAAGATTGAACTGGAAACAATTTCTGCCTACTCCAGCAGTGGGGTTCATCCTGAGGTTGACAAGGAGGCTAGTCTAGTGGTGTTGTTCCCCAACAAAACAAATGAAACCAAGGATCTTACCATATTTGAGATCTTAAAAGCCACTGAAAATTTCAGTCAGGCAAACATAATAGGATGTGGGGGTTTTGGTTTGGTTTATAAAGCAACATTTCCAAATGGGACTACACTAGCCATCAAGAAACTTTCAGGAGATTTGGGGCTAATGGAAAGGGAATTTAAAGCAGAAGTAGAGGCTTTGTCAACAGCACAACATGAGAATCTGGTGGCATTGCAAGGCTACTGTGTACATGAGGGCTTTAGGCTTCTGATATATACTTATATGGAGAATGGAAGTCTGGATTACTGGTTGCATGAAAAGGGTGATGGTGCATCTCAACTTGATTGGCCAACTCGTTTGAAGATTGCAAGAGGTGCAAGTTGTGGTTTGGCTTACTTGCATCAGATATGTGAACCACACATTGTGCATCGAGATATTAAGTCAAGCAATATACTCCTTGATGAAAAGTTTGAGGCACATGTTGCTGATTTTGGCTTGTCCCGCTTGATTCTTCCTTATCACACTCATGTTACAACTGAACTTGTAGGTACATTAGGATACATTCCCCCTGAGTATGGACAAGCATGGGTGGCTACTCTGAGAGGAGATGTGTATAGCTTTGGGGTTGTCATGCTTGAGCTACTCACTGGGAGGAGGCCTGTTGATGTATGCAAGCCAAAAATGTCAAGGGAGTTGGTTGGTTGGGTTCAACAAATGAGAAATGAAGGAAAACATGATCAAGTCTTTGACCCTCTTCTGAGAGGGAAGGGCTTTGAAGGAGAGATGCTTCAGGTACTCGATGTGGCCTGGATGTGTGTCAACCAGAATCCTTTCAAGAGACCAACCATCAGACAAGTTGTTGATTGGCTGAAGAATGTAGGATCAACCAACCAACACAGGAATAAGGAGTAGAGAGAAATATTTGCCTTTCAACAAAACTTGAAAGTAGATATGTACACTTGTGCAAAAGAATTTTGCTTTTTCTATAAATACAGATTATCATTTTTATCACTGTAAATGTTGCCTTCCCCTGTAAGAATGTTGTTGCTAGCAAGATTTTGTGAATTACTACTATATCATGTGATCATCCATTTTCAACTGAAATTTCTATTCTTGGAACTGATGTCATTGCTTATGCAGAGACAATTCTAATAACTTTTTTCTGATGATGAATATAGCATCCTAGACTTGCTAGCCTTTGTTATATCAATTTTTGTTTTACTTCTCAATCTTAATATAGCACTGATACAGCTTACTGATTTTAATTATTACCATTCACTTTATTGAATGAATTGTTGAAATTAATCAGGAAAAAACATGCCAACTTTACCATCCTGTAGAATGCTTTTGTTTGCTTTACGAATCAGTAGTGAAATGGATCATTACAGCAAATAATAGTTATGCACCCTTTGCCTTCATGTTCCTGCAGTGTTTCAGCATGTACATGTCTATGGTCTTGGTTTTGGTGTATATACACTTGTGTGTAATCTGGTGACACCAGGACAAGGTCTTTCTGATGTTCTTTCAATTCCAAACCATCCATGTCCATTTTTCTCTCAGCCTGGTATCTAACAGAATTAATTGTGTTGAAGCAACCACACTATGTTTTTGCCAATTTATGATTAAAAAATAATTGGCATTATAAATGAATTGAGAATTTAAACAATGAAAATGACATGCTTTCTAGAACTGAACACTGACAGTTGTTCATGAGCAGCTAGCTAGCTACCTTGAATTATTTGGAGTTTTATGTATCAAGGAGTACACAAAATCTAAGGCCAAAAAACAAAAAACAGAAGTGCAGGAAATCACTGAAGAGATGAATAGCCCAATGGAAGCAAAATTAATATTTTGATTTCGGTTTTGTGGATATATTTTTTAGAAGGATGTGATATATATTCTACGGAGAAACATGTCCAAAGCTTATTGGAGATGTGGCATCAATGGAACTTGCTCATGATTACTTCTTGACTCTATATCCATCTTTTTTTCTGTTTTGAGTAGAACCTAGAAAGTCTTTCTTGCCCATCAAACGTGAGTTTCATTTTTAGTGGTGGGGCAATCAACACATAAATGACTGGCCATGGAATTGGAAATTAACAATTTCCACCAAAGGCAGAATCAAATCAATCAATCATCCATATAATAATATATAAAAACAGAATCCTAATTTATGAAATTCTTCTAAGTAGCAACTTTGTATTGCAACATCTATGCTTTAACGGAATTATGACAAATGACATGTCAATTGAATGACATTGTCTTCATCTATTATTTGAAACGCAGTGCTGTACAATGCGAAACATTTTCCTACAAATTGTCGACGAATGAAGGTGACAATCAATGGTTTGATTCTATTAAGACAAGTATTGAATAAGAGATAAAGTTAAACTCTAGGGTGGGATGAAAATCACCCATCTCTCTGTCTATGAATTTCTTTTCGTCGCGGACAGCAATTTTCTTATTTGAATAAGCAAATTCAAATTTTAAATCTTAAATTATTAACAAATTTATGAAAAGAATTTTAACGGTGTTCATTTCTTCAATATTTGATATTCTAATTTTATCTATATTATATGTCTAGTATTTGGTCAAATTCTTTCATAATTTATGTTTGTAGAATTAAAGTTATTTCACAATATTATACTTTAATATATAGCAACAATAACAACGGATTTGGATCCTCTAACTTTAGGATGAGAAAGTCACCTACCTTTCTTTCTATCTCTCTCTTTATTCATTTTCTCTTTCATATTTATTTCTCATTTTTAATCATCATTCTCTCTCTTCTACAGATACAAAGTCACCGTAATTTTCCCGTCCTATAGTTAGAGGATCCGGATCCAATAACAACATAAGTAGAACAATTAAAAAGTGAAAATTTACCAACTTAGAGTATGTTTGGGAAAGATTACTTTTTCCCATTTCAGCTGTTTTTTGACTAAAAAGTTGTTTCATACATAATCTATCATGTTTGGCAATTAGCTTAAATTTATAGAAAAGCTATTTTTGGGGGAAAAAAGCTATTTTATGGCATCTAATTTGTTTTAACTTAAGATCATTGTGATTTGATTATTTTTCATTCTCAAAACTCTCTTCCCTATTTACCCCTACAAAACTAACTTCCAAACAAATATTATTATATTATACAAATAACTTCTTACCTTTTTCGTAATTTATTATGTAATAGTGATTTTTTTTTTGCACCATCCAAACGAAATGGATTGTCTTACAATCACTTTTCAACAAACATACCCAAACAAAAACAGATTCTGATTATAATCGATTATCACAATAATCGATTATACATATAATCGATTATCAGCATAATCTATTTTTTTCAACTTTCCCAAACACACTCTTAGTGATATTAGACAATTTATGGCTAAAATGTTTGTACAAGATGCTAATTTTTTTTACAATAAAAAAAAGATACTAATTAGTATGTTAAAAAAGGTAAAGTACTTATTGAATACTATAAAACTTGTTTAAATTATTTAAAATTCTTAATTGAATACTACCAAATTTATTTATCTCAAAATAATCTTTTAAAATCTTAATTAAACACACCTTAGTTATTAGCAATTAATATTTTCTTTTTAGACTTCAGTCTCATTTGTACATAAGAAAAAGTTAAAGAGAAATTCTTACATACATACATAATATTATATTATTATTTCACTAAAAATGCGACAAGCTGCATAATCATAGACACCATTGAATTAAATATAAAATATCATCAAATTAAATTTAAATAATTATAAAAGTATAAGAATTTTTTTAATCCCAACAATTATATTTATAAGTGAGTTATTTTAGATATTTTGTTTTCAAGATGACATTTTTAGTTGCAAAAACATGAAAGTGATTTTTTAATATGTTTCTAGAGTTTAATTTCGGTACGTTTATAATTTAAAATTTTTCCATCACTAAGGAATCATATATTGTAATATTTGTAACTTTTAAAATAATTATTCTAAAAGTTAAATAATTTTAATAACATGACAATATATAATTAATTTAATAATATAAAAACAGTAATTATGAAAATTAAAATTATATAATTATAATTATTTATCATATAGTAAGAAATGGCTATTCCTAAAAAAAAAAACAAATTAAATTAGTTTTAAATAATGCTAATTGTCAATACTAATGAAATTATGAGAACTGAAGTACTTTGACCCCCCCAACCCCCAAAAGAAAGAAACAGGTGAAAGAGGTACTGCAATCAAAGAAAGGACCCCATTGATTGAGTTGAGTGATTCAGGAAGATCAGTGATGAAGCAGCAGGAATTGACTGTGTTACTGTGCCTCATATGGGCACTCACCCTTCTCTATGGCGAGATGTTCGCTTATTGGCTTCCACCCCTCTTCACTTGTTCCTGGCCCCATCTTCTCCGCACCACCACCACCCCCTCTTCAACGGTAACCCTAAAGTCTTCAACTTTTCTCTTCCTTCATTTTTGGGTCACACTCGGTTTTTTCGATTGTTCACACTTCACATCCAATACCAGAACATTGAAGCTGTAGCTTAAAAAAAAAAAAAAATATTATGGGTTTTGTAAATTAGGTAATTTAAGACACTCTGGTAGCTGCCATTTTCAAATTTAAATTTTTAGTTTTTACATGTAATAATAATTCTATTTTTGTCAAGGAATGTGGAGGGAGGGAGTATGTACCGGATCTATCACTTTTATTTTTGTTGGAAATTATTTATGGGGTTTTGTGCAACATTGAAGAGTTTGATCATTCCTGGCTGCTGTTGCTATAAAAAATGATCCTAATCTACAACACATTTTAAATTATGTATGCATTATTCTTTCATATTGTAAACATGGTAAAATGCATAACTAACTAACCTGATTTTGTGAACTTTTGCTTGCAGGCTCATACAGACAATGGGAGTTATCAAGCTGATTATGTTAAAGTTGCTGTTATTGCAGATCCACAGGTGAGCTCTTCTTTTCTTATATATATGTTCATGAAAAATATACTTGCTTTGCATATGCCTGTTTATGCATATCTGTTAATGTATGTTTCTATGGATTGTGCATCTCTCTTATCTTCTGACATTTTTTTCCCCAAACATTAACAGCTCATGGATAGAACTTCTCTTCGTCTTCCTGCAAAATCACTTGCACTGGAGATTGTGGAATTCTACACTGATTTAAACATGCGTAGATCATTCTTTGCATCTGTTCTGCCTTTCAAACCTGATGTCATATTGTTTTTAGGTGATTACTTTGATGGAGGTCCTTATTTATCAGATGAAGAGTAAGTTTATAGTTAGATTTGTTGTTATCTAATATGTCTTTTTTTTTCAAGTAGCCTTTTGGGTGATTTAGTATTCAATACAAACCTCTCATTTCAGAAAGCAAAATAACCAAAGAGCAGATAACCTTTTATGGGTTGGATGTCTATTTTTATTTTTTATTTTATTTGGTTCCAAAGAAGAATGTTTTTGACAAAAGATGAAAAGAGAAAAAAAAAAAATTCTAGTCCCTCTGCATTTTTACGATGAAGTCCCTCTAAAATATTCATCAGATGAGCTGCACCACAACAAGTCTAAATATATCATCTGGTTGAAGTCCCTGTATTTCATTGGTTATTTTATCACTAATTTACATATTTAGCCTATATTTCCATAGTGATAAAAAAAACAGAAAGATAAAGCTTAGATTGCTGTAGTCAACTTCTTTTAAACGATTATATGCTAAAAAGTGGTCCCTGATCAATTTAAAGTAAAATGTGGTTTGACTCATCTATTTCGAAAAGACTTTTCCTTAGTATGTATCTTCTGCATGTTCACTCAAATTTCCTGATATGAACTTCTTTTACAATCTTTTGGATGGACAGATGGCAGGAATCTTTCAGTCGCTTCAAACATATCTTTGGTTTGAACGCACAAGGAAAATACACAGACATTCCAGTTTACTATATTCCTGGAAACCATGATATTGGCTACGAAAGTCTTCATTCTCTAAAGCGTGAGGTATTTCAACATGATATTGCTCAAGTTTTAATGCTCAAGTTCTAAGAAGTACAAGATTGCCTGCATTGACATGTATGTATGTATGTATGTATGTATGTATGTATGTGTGTCCGTAATGATAAATTACATTTATTGTGTCTATAGGTTGTTTATTTTAAATTTTGGACTTAATGATGATATATACAGATTGCTGATGGGCGAGATTTTGTATAAGTTGATATCCTTCACTTTTATGTATTATTATTCATATTATCAGAAGATGAATGTAAATGAAACAGGCAGATTTTGATTGGAACAATAAAATACCTTCATCCTGGGTTGGTTGTGGATGTGACAGAAATTTTTGAAGTTGCCTGATGATTGATTTGACAACTCCTGTAAAATGAAATTTGGCACTATGCTTTGTCGACTCTATCAATCATCTATCTAAAGTGTTTCAGATATATGCCTTTTTAATTGCAATTCATGTAAAACAAGCTTTAAATTACATCTTAGGTTTATCAAAATGCTTTGTCAAGAGTTTTTATCATCAAATTTTTCAGTTCAATTTTATGTAAATCATATTCTAACTTGTGGACTGTGAGGAAAACTTTCTATTGATTGTGTACTCTCCTTTGGTTTGTTGTTTGCTCTTAACATTTTTGTCATTACATGAGCATAGGTAATCCAGCGCTATGAGGGAACATTTGGGATCAGGAACTACAGATTTGCGGTTGGAAAAGTGGATTTTATTGCTGTTGATGCACAAACTCTAGATGGTAAACTGGGTTGTGTTGCCTTATAAATCTAAGCAGTCATATAATAGTATTCTCATTTTCTAGTACCAACCCATCACACTTGTATTCCCTTTTAGTGCATTATGTACCCCTGATTAAGTTAGACATATTCAAGTTTTACCGTTTGATCAATCCCTTCTCTCTCTCTGCTGTAACTTTTGGATTCTTTTACATCCGTTTGCGGTCTCATCCCATTTACTATGTATCAGATGGAACTTATTCCTCCTTGTCGTGTCTTTAACAATGATGGTTTCTCCATTTGGACAAGCCTTTAAGGATTAGTTATTCCTTTCTTAAACAAGCAATCATACTTTCACTATTCAAATAACTAACATAATTTATATCGTTGAAATCTTGTAAATTTCAATCATATGCTATTTATATAAGTCTGCTTGAGGAATTTAAAAATGGTTGAAGTTGCTGAACTCATTATGTTTTCTACAGGACATCCACAAAAGCATCTGACTTCCCAAACTTGGGAGTTTGTGAAGAATATCTCTGTCGGTATAAACTGGCCTATAAAGTAAAAATATAATTAATTGTTATGTTTGATCATGTGTCCTATTATAATCTATATTTCTTTTTCACTTTATTAGATGATGTAGTTCATCCAAGAGTCTTATTGACACATATTCCTTTATATCGACTGGATAATACTTACTGTGGCCCTGATCGTAGTTCCCCAATTATCAATCAGGTAAAGTTTTTTTCAGTTTCTTGAAGTGAATCTTTATAAGCATATTGTATGTTGTTTGGCATTGGCCCTCACGATGGTGTAGTACAATGGGTTGTATCTGAATGATTTCTTACCTGCCATTCTTCAAACTACTAATGAGTCTACGTTTCTTCAATTTTCAGAGGATATCTCGCACTGTAAATGGTAATACTAATGATATAAAGTAAGTTATTTATCTTAAAAACCATGTGAGAAGTGTGAAAATTGCATGAAGTGTCTAAAAGTGGCTAATACATGCCAAGGTTTGGTTTGACTTTTGGTTCATACAGGTATCAGAATTATGTTTCCATGGATTCATCGAGGTACTTACTGGATACAATCAAACCTGTATGTCATCTATCTTCTCTTTGCTGTCTTGTGCATGGCTATTCCGCCCTAACATGGATGTGGAAAAGATTTTTAATCCATGATTCATTTGCCAATGATTTGTTATCTTTCATGTGTATAACTAGCTATCAATTTATGTCTTTCATCTCTTAAAGACCTTGTTGCTGTGGTGATAAAATACTTGGGGTCATTTTCATTAAGTGTTTTCTCTGCCAAGATGACTGGAAATCAGAAGATGACTGAGAATAGAGGGGAATTGAGAGTGGAGACGATAAAGAGGTTAAACAACTTTCTGAGTTAACAGTTCTGGTTTTGCAGAACCTTATTTTGTCTGGCCATGATCACGATCAGTGCACCATCACTCATCAATCTAAATTTGGGCCTGTAAACGAGGTAAGATCCTGATCTTCTCATCTGCACAGTCTCCTTGAATGTTTGGACACTTCAACTGACAGTAGTGTGCAGCACACTCTAGGTACTATAAGTTGGCAACAAGGAAACTTGTATCCTTCTTTCATGCTGTTATCAGTTAGTAACTCAGCTCTTCCAAATGCTTCCATTCCAGAAGAGGCTTTGTTGACTCATCTCTGTTACCTTCCAATGCAAACACACATTTACATTTGGTACCTCTAAATGCTGATAATGATGTTAATATAATTTTCACCTGAGTTTTTTGAGTCAGCTTTTTTTTATGATTTCTATTTTTCTGTGATTGTCAGGTATATTGTGCTATATATTCTGACCCTTCTTGCCCTCCTACTTTGGCCAACAAGCGGCACAAGTTTGTGGCATCAGTGTTGGAGCCTAGTGGGTTATTGTAAACAACAAATAGCTTGCATCCTATCTAGAAGTGAAACAAAAGAGAAAGATGAGGATGCTAACTATGAATATGAGATGATGTGGGATGCAGAAGGCTCAATGCATCTTGTAAAGAAACCCTTGAATGCATCTATTGTAAATTCAAATGAACGGAGCTTAGGGGAAAGGTAAAATTTGGCTTTCATATTCTCTGTTATTACTCTGTATATGGAATATATATTTGGCAGCTCAATCCTGTAACAGTTTTATCTCTTGGTTTATAATTAAACATAAAAATTATCCCCAATTCTGTTACCCGTTGGAGGCAAAATTTTAGCATCTTATGTTTTTTTCCTGCTATCAGGGGTAATGCTGTGATGCGGTCAACTGCTAGAAAAAATACTGCTCAGGAAGCAGATCTCTCTGTGAATGTGGATATGGCTTCAGGAATTGGGCCTGATCCTTTGGCAAGAATACCTCCCAAAACAGGCAAATCAAAGACAAAATTTATAATCCAAAGGTTGTTACGCGTAATCCGAACGCTAGTTGTCATTGCAGCAGTGAATGTTCCTCTTTACATGATGTTGCTATTCAAAGATTGGATTGACAAATAAAGATGAAATTCTTATTGTAGAGATATCATTCGGGTTTTACATTTATTTATTTATTTTTAAAGTGAAGATTTGTAGATCCAGCTAAGATATTTCAATTAGGTAATTTCAATGTTTAATAGGTAGCATGAAACGTATCTTTAAGGATAAATCCTTAATGACAAGGCCATGATCATATGGAACATCTATAGTTTTTACTGAGAATTATTGTTTTTACTGCTGTTGAGATTTCCTAAACACGTCTCTTTTGCAGAGTTTGCTGCAAGTTTACATAGCAAAATCATTTGAATTTCAATGTCTTTCTGATTTTATTTATTTTGGAATACTGCTGTCGTTCATATCAGTAACATGTACACTAAAAGAATCACAACTATATTAGCTATCTGTCATCAAATAATATTATTAGAAGAATGGAGATATGGATTGATATACAATAGTTTCAAGTATTATATTGTATTATATATGGCTAGAATAGAATGTGTTTTATATAACTGTAATAACCGGGGTTTGTGGCATGTTCTGTTCTTGAAATGGGACAACTTTGTCTCTTCTTAAACTTTGTCACAACAAAAATTATATGGCTAGAATGTGTTATATGTCTCCATGTTAAATCATATACCAATCCCATCTGATTGCTTACATTGAATTAAATCCCTATGAAAATCTTCTAAAAGTTCCTTCATCCGGAGCTATAAGTGAGCTTTATAAACTGTTTAATTAAACTTTTGCTACTTTCTTCTTAGGTGAGAAACAAGCTAAATATACCATCCAAATATATGGATTTTCTTTTCCCTGCCATTTTTTTGGCCATGCCTTGAATGTGTGTGTATATATAGTGGGGATTAAGTTACTTCAAGAGTAACTTCAAATAGTAACGTTAAATCCTCAGCTTTTATTTTATCGTACTCCAATGACCTACATTAATTTATTAAAAAGGAACCCAACTTCCATTGGATTACAATAAATTGACAAGTGTTGCAAAGGCACAATAATTATAAGAAGCAATTTTATATATATATATATATATATATATATATATATATATATATATATATATATATATATATATATATATATATTTTTGATGAATAGAAGCAATTTTATATGGTGAGCATAGTATAACACGATTTTATTGACCAACTTTGCTTACATATATAATTAAAAAGATTAATGATAATGGCAAAGACTATGTTGACAAACCTCCCACAGAGTGGAAGACTCATCTAGACCATTCTGAAAAGGTTGAAGTGAGACTAAAATGTTATTCAATTTCTTTCATACAAGTATACGAGGGATTTGTGGGGAGAAAGTATGCACACATCATTTTCCTAATGTCTAAAAACAATGATATCAGCAAGTGTTGCTTATTTTGGAAGCAACCACTAGCTCCTGCTTGATTGGGCTGTCGCACCACAAAGATCTTATGTTGCAAACTTGTGATGACAAATAACATGGATCAAGATATATGCATACCTTTGCAAAGCCGCGCGTGCAATATAATGGAAATTTGGACTATCTAGAACCAATATATTTGTATTGTCGAATCAACCTTTCGTCAAACTTTCCATGATTTCTCCTGATGATAATGTTGTCCAATCAACTTCATTAACAGCCATTTTTATCTTTGGTACAAATCTCAATCATTTTAATCATAGCTTTCTCTTTCATTGTTTTGTATATGCAAAGTGAAATTGCAGCAATATTCTGTATTGCTCGAGCTTGCGAAATCCAAACATGTTGGCTATGCTTAAGCTAGCCCTAGCCTCTACTCCTCACGCTATACCTCACATTCACGCACACTAAGCAAGTAAGCAATCGTAATATTTCCCATGATAAAGCAACTTGATGAATAATAGTTTCTGATTTTACATTATGTCTGCTATAACATACAACATTTGAGTTCCCTTATGTATTTCAAGCTTCGTAGGGACCAAATCCTTGATCTTAAGTTATAATGTCAATTGTTAAAGAAAAACGCAATATGTAATACAAGAACAAGGGTTTTGGGAGAAGGGACAAGACCATGGGTATAGCTTATAGAAGACAGGCAAAAAAGTAGTGTCCATGTAAAAAGGACTACATTCCAATTATTCTAGCCAACAACTGAAAAACATTCAGGTAATTAGTTCCTTGCAAGCTCCATAGCGTTCATGCCTGCCCAAATTGTGGAAAAAGCAGAACTGAGGTGTCTATAAAACTCTCCTGCCCCATAAAAAAGACCTATTGGGTTTCCCCAAATGGGTCAAAAGGGAAAGAAAAATAGGGAAGGACTGAATGAGAGACTGAAGTGACAGAGTCACAGTGAAGCCCATAGAACCCAATTGGGGTGGCAGCCTATACACAGGAAGGAGCTTTGTTCAAACAAGGGTTAAGGTGTCACCTTTTTTGGAAGATACAGAAGTGGAAGAAAGTAAACTTTGGGACATATGTATATATATAAATATCAAAAGAAGGTGAAAGCATGAAGAGTGGCTTTCAGTTCAATCATCTCCTTGAACATACCAACAGAGAAGCATGGTGGCACATCGGCGTAGGATGTAGAGACGAGCACGTTGCTCCTTAACCAAAGAAGCACACTTGCTGCTAATCCCATGCCCCTTTCTCTTTGCAGGGACCTTAGTTTCCTGCTTGTACTTGTTGTAGTTTTGGAGTTCAGCCATGGTTGATATTGATAATATGGTATAACTATAATATAATGGTAGCTAGAGCTTTCTATTTTCAAAGTGGAACCCCCCCAAAAAAAAAAGCTCGCTATAGAGCTTGAGGAGTTGTATGTATGTGGAGCATAGGGGCTAATGTATATATATATATATATATATATATATATGCAAAGGCCACATACCCTAAGGTTGACTGAATTGAAAAAATGAAGTGAACGTGGGCAAGCTCGAAAACTGAGCGATTTGCAGCCTTTAGAGGTTTAAATTTCAATGAAGTGAGGGAGGTGGGGGTGAACGTGGGGCTTGAACATTATTATTTTTCTTAATGCAATAAAACAAGATGCACATAAACTCTTTTTATTCCATCAATCAATTGTATATTATCATTTGTGTGACTTTTAGAATGATTATTATAAAAGTTAGGTTGTTTTAATGATTTGATCATGGATGATCGATTGATAATATATATTTTTTAGAGTTTAATTGTTATGCATTGACAGTATAAAATTTTTTATATTCTCAACTAATATATGAATGATTTAGTTATGATAAGAATCAAATATATTAAACTCAATTTTTTTACACTAACAATTGTGTATCACAATTAAATCTATAAAATAGTGGGTTGCTTGTGTACTTACCAATATGACTCAAAACGAGGAAGGTTAATTAGAAAAGTGGCAAAGGTGAGCATGAAAAGAGGGGACAGTGGTATAAGCCAGACAAAGCAAGGATGGAGTGGAGTGTTCAGCCACGGGAACAGGGACCCGGCAAGCTTACCTCAAATCTGAGGTGGATTGGAGGTTTTGTTGGATTCTACCTTGCCAGTTGCCTCACGTTACCAAAGTCTCAACAACATCTTTCTTTTTTACTTCAAATGTGGCCAGCTGTTTCATAAGAAATTTTATGTATTAATGACAGTTTGTTTGTTAATGCACGACATGTCCTAAACGTTTTCAAAGCTTCAAAGAGGGGACCATTGATCTTGGTTTAAACTTCATCAACGGCTTGTGTTGCTTACCTGTGTGACCTTCAGTGCAGGTTACAAATCACACAATTTCTTTTCTCATATTATGGAATATACCAGTTCGTGTTTTGCAAAATATATGACCCCTCCATGTCTCTATGATCCCCAAAGCCCTGAAAATGAAATATATGCAACACTTCCATGTCACACAGTCACAATCCTGCCCTTTGAAATAGTGAGTTTACAATGCTTGAAATCATGGGCAATAATCATTTTAAGCATAGACACTCTAGCTTATTCTTTCATTTAATTGCTGAAGCTTATCGAATATTGATATATATTCTTTGCAATTTATTGTGTGATTATTATATATGGATGAGGGTGTTGCATATTTGATCTACAGCGTGTTAGAGGGATGAGTTTAAAAATCACAGCTAGCGTGATCAAGATTATAAGATCTCTGGTCTACAGTTATTGGAGAAGCAAGAACTTGCAGATTATTTGGAGAATGCAGGTGCTATAAGGCCAAAAACATTATAGCGACTAACCGGCAATAAACTCAAACCTAACAACATAAAAGTAAATATCACATTCTTGAAAAAAATTATATGCACCTTTTCTAACCTGTTATGATCATATCCCAAAGATACTATCTCATTTTTTAACCCATTATCCTTGGATGAATCTTGATTATGTTGTTGTTTACTAATTGGTCTAATCTTGTCCCTTTGTGAGATGGATTGATGATCCATTTTCTAAGTTTTTGCAAAGCCAAAATGTCTTATCCTATGTGTGTGTGTGTGAGAGAGAGAGAATGAGAGGATATGCAAATCAGAATCGGTAGATGCTAACTACATAGGTGGACTCATTGATAACTAAAGTAGTCAAATTAAATCCTCCTGTTCCGGTGGAAGTTGAATGGCTGGCTTCCAGCTTTTGATGACATCCTAAAAGTTTGGATTCTAAGCGTAGCATAATCTTGAGTAAGATCTTTGTAGGAGGCAAATTTTTACCAGCAATAGATATATTTGATTTGGTGCTGGCAGTGGCATCTAGATTATCTTTCTTTTTCTAGTTCTGCATTAATTTGAGTTTGGTCATATGCAGATGGAAAATGTGATCTTGATCTAGAAGATATGTTTCCAATTTAACATTCAGAATTAATTGTACAAACATGTGAAAGTAAGGGAAGCTCCTATGATTATGTATCATGTAGGAGTACCCGAAATTTTTTTTAATTGAATGTAAGCTATTTTATTTTACACTGCCGGGATACATATATATATATATATATATATATATATATATATATATATATATATTAGGGGTGTATACGAGTCGAGCTGAACCGAGCACTTAAAGCTCGAGCTTGAATTGTGAAAAGAATGGGAAGCTTGAGCTTGACTCATTTATTTAAACGAGTCTAATCAAAAGTTTGAGCTTGGCTTGTTAACTAACGAGCCGAGCCTGAATAGTTCACGAATAACTCGGTTCATTTACATCCTACTTAGTTCATTTAAAACTTAATTATTTTTTGCATTTATGAAAATTTTCCTTAAATTATTTCTTAATTTTATCAATTTTTATTAAAATATTATATATATTTTTATAAGCAAAAGGTACATTGATAAGAATACAACTGTATAAGGATACTTTAACTCATATACAACAGATAAAAAAAGAAAGACTAAAAGAACATATTAGATCTACAAAACCAATTATAGATATTAAAACCAAAACTAAGTATGCAGTAGCTTTACAGGATGAGAAGGCTCCCGATTCATTTCATATATGATTGGACTCTCATCTAGATAGAGTTCAATATCATATTTGGAAGTTGGAGTAGATTCCTTTTGCTTGACATAATTTATCAATTTAGACCAAACAGCTGAGGATGGCAATCTTTGTGGTAAACGAGAAGTAGAACCAGTAGACTCTGTATGTTACAAACTTCCCCCCATATAATTATTGTTTTGTCACCGCCTTTTCTTTTAGTTATAAGTTTGCACTCCCTAGAATAATTATAAAAACTAGGATTAGGAATTTAGGATATATATATATATATATATATATATATATATATATATATATATATATATATATATATATATATATATATAAACGAGCTATTCACGAGCCGTTAACGTCGAGCCTATAAGACTTGGGTTTGGCTCATTTAAATAATCGAGCACAACTTCAAGCTTGGGTTTATTTATTTAATTAAACGAACGAGCTTGATCGAACATTTAACAAATCGAGCTCGAATAATTTACGAATAGCTTAGCTCATTTACACATCCCCTACATATTATACATCCTGGAGTATGAGTTCTTACTTCGTGATTTGTTAGGAATTTTTCATATCTCGCAAACTTTTTGGTTTGGTAACTTTCATGTGACTTAACTAGTGCTTTCTCACCAAGTGCAAGTGGAATTAACAATCAAATCACACTCCTTTCCGGCTCCGTCATTTAATAAGCTCATCATTAATAACGTCAACTTTTCATTTTAAATTGAATTAATTAGTCGATGTTACAATTAGAACTTCCTAACTATCATGAGCAACAATAATACTTGCAACCCAACTCATCATCCAATGTAATATATGTGACTCTCAACTAATTAACAAAACAATATCCTGAAAATCAGATCAAATGCATCCCATTCAATTCCCTTCTTTGTATTTCACATCAACCAACTTCTGAATCATAAATGCCTTATTTTGTACATTCTTCCACTGGTACAACTCAACCAATTTCTTCCACATACTATGAGCATTTGTTTCCATGAGTATACACACTTAAGTCCAACCACTGCCTAATCAACCCAACAACATCCTCTTGCATTCATTTTCAGATTTGTCAGGGGGTCAAACACAGTATCCCCTCAACAAGAACATATAAGTATTTACTATATAACATATCTTCCATAAAGATATCCCAAAGTGTATAATTCATAGAATTCAGTGTAGTCGTTTTAATTTTTGCTCTTGACCATATTAGTGGCTTTCGTAAGATTACTGAAATACCATTAAATTTGTATATTTATATTATAAGATGTACGATGATTTCCTTATTAATTATATGATTTTTTATATTGAAAAAGAAATTGCTAATTTTTTTACCATAAATATGATAATTGATGATTTTTACTTCATGAAGTATCGTCGTGTACAATTAAAGAAGTGAAGATTTTAGATATGTACTTAAACTTGTGTGTATATATGATAATATTGACTATATATAGATATATTTGAGTAATTTATATTTCTTTAAGTTGTTAATCAAAATATCAACTTTGTATCATATAGTTTACTTCTATATGATGGTTAATGTTATTTCATGTTATATATATTTGATCTTGACCACCTCATATCAAATTTCTGACTCCGTCCACCGTCTTGATTTTCCTCCATTTAAATTCACATATCAAAGAAACAGATTTGGAGCACCAAAAAAATCAGATTTGTATCATTAGTAAAATATTCTTCCATCCATTTCTATTTAATAAAATAATTTATAATTTTAATAAAATTCAAGATACTCAAAATCTTTTTTCATTACATATATTCTATTTTTTTCTTTTCACATTTATGTTATTTTTAATTATTTTCTCTCTTCAATAAAGTTGATAAGTTTAAACTGTTAGATCAAATAAAAATCAATGATTAAAAATTGATATAAAAGAAAAGTTTGACATCTGATATCAACCAATCTTGTCTCTTATTAATTTAGTATCAATTAGTTCATGTTAACTAATATACAAAATTGTATGGAAAAATGAAGTGAGGTGATTATTTTTCCCAAGTGCATATGCATTCAAATCAACCCACCAATACATAGTTCCTGTTTAATTGTCATCTTTCACCGAGGAAATTTTTTAGCACCTAGTGGCTACGGGTTATTAACCCTGTGTGTAGAAATCTTTTGACTAAATACTTTGGGGACAATCTGATTTGACTTCTTAACTATCTTTCGAATCCCATACATGTTTTTTTTTTTGATGAATTTTCGAATCCCATACATCTCACTTAATATAATATTAGAGTAACATATTTCATAATATATGCATTAAAATAAAATAAAATAAAATAAAAATTTACGAATCATAATCTTATCTTGAGTTACATTACCATTACAAGCATAATAAATATTGTTGAATTTCCTTCTTTGGTATTCTACATAGATATCTCACTCCTCCTAGGAATAATGGGATTATTTGAGCATCTTTATCTCAATACTCCATTATCTCACTTTTTGGAATTCTTAAATGGGTCTCATCTTTACACATCACTCATTTTTAATTTTTATAATTTAAGCATCTCATCTCTCCATCCCAGCAACTTCCAAAAAGTTCCTAAGGACATATTTGGATTGGCTTATAAACAGCTTATTTGGGCTTATCTATTGACATAAACGCTTATTAGAGTTTTTGGGTGAGCTTATGGAAACAGTTTATGACATGTCCATAAGCTGTTTTCAGCTTATTTTGATAAATTCTTCAGGATAGCTTATGAAAATAGCTTATAACTTATATGAAAATAGTTTGACTAAATTTTCTCTTTGATTACAGAAATAGCTTAAACATAAGCGTTTATCAGAAACGCTTATCCTATAAACACTTAATTAAGCTGTTTACCCAAACAGACCCTAAATGGACTCACAAGTATATATATATATATATATATATATATATATATAAGACCAAACAGTAAAAAAAAATATAGCCATTCAATGGCTCTTTCCCAACAGCTTTCCACAAGCATCGATGCTTGTGGAAGTACCCCTCAAAAATGGGGTGCTTGTTAAGATATCTCTCCAATGATGCTTTTGGTGCTTAATTGGATAACCACCTTCCAAATAGATTGATGCAGTTGCTTTTAGTTACCCCGATCTTAGGATTTACAAGCATAATATTGTAGTATTTGGTAAGTGTTCAGAAGCGTTGGTCAAATACAATTTAAAACTTATAGCACTTTTTTTTTGACTGAAAAACTTATAGAACTTATAGATTCTAATCTTTATCTAGTGTATTTTATAAATAGAATAGAAAGAATAGAACAAAGTACAATATTAAAAAGCGAAACATTTTAACTTCACTAAAAAAATTAGTGGAACCAAATACAACAAAATATCTCATTTCATCATGCGTAAGATGCTATCTTAGTTTCACATTAAAAACTATAGAGATAATGGGGCAAAGAAAAAAAATAGAGTTAAAATTTTAAGAAGCTGCATCAAAATTGCACATATAAAAAAAGACTTTTGTTATATCCTCCTATAAATATTTCTACTAATTCTCTTACTCTTAAATAAAAAATAATACATTCAATATCTATGAAATATAAAAATATTCAATAATTTTATTTAGTAATTTAGTGATTAGGGAGAATAGCAGAAAAATTTAGTTAGAAGATTCAAAATTATTTCTAAGAAAATGGACCCAAATGAGGGGCCCGTGATTTTAAATTCTCTATTTGGTCAAAGCCCAACAAGAACTTTCCAACTCATACTCTTTTACTCTACATTAATGACCCAATTTGATCCCAAGCAAGCCTATATAATATAGTGCTCTTTCTCAACCCGAAGCCGATCCCATTGCCAAAGCTTCACTTTTTTTCTAATCCAATCTTAAGCCCACAAATTTGGTTTGGCTGTTGGATCAGTAGCCTATTGCCCAATTCCCCACAAGACATGCAAGAATTTTGTACATCAACCAGTAAAATAGAAATTCAGCTTTTCCTTCTCAGGTGTCAATATACTCGAATTCAACCTTTTCACGCCACACTACATTTCACATTTGTAAACTATATTTTTTTTAAAAAAAAAAAATTACAATCTTCATTTATATATATAGATGAAAGATACTTGTGTCAAAAACTCAAGAAACATGTAAATCAACTATAAATGGTAAATGAGAATTTCAAGTCATAAAACGCTACCACTACATCTAAAATCCTATACATATAAAACTCATATTTGTATCTATTCCGAGTATATGCTCGATCTTCTCATAATTATTACGTTGTCCACGTTACGTTGCCAGCTACACTTGAATCCATTTGAGCTTTGTTTCAAAACCATTGTCCTTGCCTCCTTGTCATGGCCATAATTACTCCATGTCCCTCCTTTAGGTGTTTGGTCCATCATGCATGTCCACGTCTAATACAATTTTTAAGGATCAAATCGCAAACTCTTTATTATTACTACGTACTTGCAAATTTTTTGTTTTTTTTATTCTCATAATTCTAATAATTCCTTAATACAATGACTTTGTTTGACAAACCCTAACTATTAGCTTATAATGATAACTTATAGCGGGTAATCTTGTTTGATCAAAGTAAAAATGATCGGTAGAGGAGCTTATATCATTAGTTTATAGTATTTTTTATTAGCTTCATATGCTACTTGAAGTAGCATTTGAACTGATAGCTTATTGTTTTTTATCTTTTTTTTATCCTTACTATTTTAATTAAATTTCTCCTATATCCTCTCGTAAATAAAATAAAAATATAAAAAATAATATTTTAATTAATTTTTGAGATGATAATAATTTAAAATAAATTAAAGTATTAAAAATGATAATATATATATATATATATATATATATATATATATATATATATATATATATATAAACATGTCAATTTATATTTATCAGTCAATTTAAACGCTAACCAAACACTTCAAATCCAATAAACTAACTTATCTAATATTATCTATATCTCATCCGCTATCAATTATAAGTTATCATCATATCAGCCAATATTACCCACTAGAATCTATTTAACAAGTAATTCACCAATTTACATTCTCCATGTCAGGATAAGAACTTTCTATCATTAATTTTTTCTCACTTCTCTTGATATTTGCGTCAAACCCAAAACCTTTTGCTCGCTCTATTTTTTTATGGCTGTTTGTACCATACGTAGATTCTGAAATTGTTCTACCTCATGACTTCAAATATCAATTGGATCCAGACTCGCTTCGCCAAGCCGTTTTGTTCACCAACGGTGCTTGTTAGCAAAGCATATATATATATATATATATATATATATATATATATATATATATATATATATATATATATATATATATATATATATATTATTAATATAAAACCAATAATAGATATTCACAAAATGGATTCTCATGATCTGATCATCTACGTAGCTGGCCACGGTCTCTATCACGTTTCATATATTCTTCTACTTGTCTTCTTTACTCATAGGAATAAGGTTTACATATATAATTAATCACTGAATAGTTATTCTTCCTCAATTTGATGACATAATTCAGAGACAGAACGTCGTTCAATTTCTGCAGATTCCCGGATGCACCATGCACCCCACCCACTTCGAGGAACATTTGGCACGTCTTAAATCAGTGTACCATTACCATATCTGCATGGTTCTCGTCCTTGCAGCTTACTAGTACATTATTACATTAAATTTCCAAACACCGGACCCATTTTAATAAGGGTTCTGCTACCGTGCCTTGAGAAATCTAACGGTATTAGTGCAGTTGGAATAGATATTTATGATTGTCATAATTAGTTCCTCCTTCATTTAATGCATTAGTGTTATTAAATTTATTTTTTAATAATGAAACTTCAGACATATTGTAATTTAATCTTTAATAGTAAAATATTTTTTTTACCCCGGAAAAATTAAAGGTGAATTCTATGATATCTTAAGTATAACTTTACCCTGCTTAGGTCCAACCAAATGGTGAGAATTATTTGACTTGATCCATTAACATTATCCATTTAATTGAGGTGACGCATTCTAATTGGATATGGTAACTTTATCCCAAAATTATTGGGGATACAAGAGAAGACACCAAATTTAAATAACCATGATTAAATTAGAAAATATATGATTTAATTTGAAAATTTTTAACCATCAGATTTAGAAACCCTATAGTCTTATCTTTTTTCTCCCTAGAACACTAAAGAGAGGGTAATTAGGATTGGTAAAACAGATTAAACAATAAAATCCAAAATGAAAAAATAAACATATTTTTTAACTTTTAAATAATCATTATTATTAATTTAAAAGTGAAAAAAGAATTTACCTACCTAGGGACTAAACTGAAAAAATGAAACTTTCCCTACTAAATGGTCAAAGTATGATATGACTATATTAAATGATACATCTTCAATTATTGGTCCATTATCCAAATGCACCAATGCAGTTAAATTTGTCAAGGCATCATAGAAATTCTCTTTTAATAATCCTATGTTTTCATGTCAAAAAATGTTGCCCATATATGCTTGATATCTCTCACATCTGCAGATGCAGTAAAATTAGAGCCTAAATGTGACAAGAGAAAAAGATGAGATGAAATGTAATTAGAAAATAAAAATACTGGAGACTATGTAGCACTGATATTTTAAAATGGTCGTCGTTTTGGTATCCGTTATACTTATGTTACTTTAATACTTTTGGTCTCCATTTCTTTTAATTATTTTTTGAATTATTTGCCATATCAACGTATTTATATCAAAAATGGATCATCTACATTTAAATTTACACACAATCACACATTTATTAAGTGTATACCGTTGAATTAATATTAAATTTCTTCAAATATATTCACTGCTTAATCCAATGGTACACACTTTAATAAATGCGTGAATGTGTGCAAATTTGACTGTAAGAGATTTGGGTTTATTTATATCGTGTTGAATCTGGTAATTCATCCTCTTATGTGTTTTTTGTTGTTAAGTGATTATATAGTAGAAAGAGATAGACACACAGATTTTATTGGTCGACTCATTCTAAATTTATGAAATTTCTTTTATAGCATTTATGTGTATCTCTTTCCTCCTCAATATGACCACTTGATAAAAAGTTGGATGAGAGAATCCATTGATGTCTTATTTGTATCCTTTGTACGAACCCACATGCTTCTCGATGTGGATTCTCTGCATTTAATTTTGGTACAACCTCTCTCCAGTCACAAGTAAAGTCGTTGGATTAATCTAAGGAGAGAGGATGCATGTTTTTTTCTTTTAATCTAATGGCTTTGGTTGTGTTTGGAGAGAGGCAGCACAAAAATTGACAGCAGAAAATCCAAATTTCATGCTTCTTAACTGGGACGGATGCATGTGTATCAAATTGGGGGCAACTGCCCCCACCAACTAATTTTTTTTATTTAAATCTTAACAAATTTTTTTGTTGCCCCCACTTAGAAATAGTATGAGAGAGAAAAAGCAATAGAAAGCGCTATAGACATTTATTTTTACCTTGCATATGATGAAAAATATATTGGGGATTACTAATGAGTTGTCTCAAGCATTGCAAAGAAGTGATCAAGATATTATAATTGCTATGTCATTAGTTAAGGTGTCAAAGGAAATATTGTGAAGCATGAGAATAGATGGTTGGCATAGTTTACTCAATGAAGTATCATTGTTTTATGAGAATAAAAATATTGTCATTCCAAATATAGATGATGCATTCATGCCACAAGGAAGATCAAGGCATAATCTTGAAAAAGTTTCAAACTTGCATCACTTTCAATTTCAGGTATTTAATCTGGTCATTGACAGACAAGTTAAAGAGCTTGATAATAGATTTACAAAGATGAGCACTGAATTGCTTATTTGTGTGACAAGCTTAAGTCCAAGAGATTCATTTTTTGAATTTGACAAGGAGAAATTGATTTGTTTGACTCGACTTTATCCATCAGAATTTTCATCCGTGGAGCTTGTAGGGCTGATAGTCAACTTAAGAATTATATCATGGATGTTCGTTCTAGTGAACAATTTTCTAATTTAAATGGGATTAGTGATCTTTCAAATATGTTGGTGAAAACTAAAAGCATATTGCATATCCAACGATGTATTTACTTTTGAAGTTAACTTTGATTTTATCCGTAGCCACTGCAACAGTTAAAAGGAGTTTCTCTGCAATGAGTTTTGTGAAGAATCAAATGCGCAATCGTATGAGAGATGACTTGTTGAATGATTACTTGGTTATATACATAGAGAGAGATATTTTTTATAGTGTTGAAAATGAAAAAATTATACAACAATTTCAAAATATGAAAACACATAAAGAGCAATTATAATTTTTAGAAGTTGAGATGTCTTTAATTTTTTGGGTGCGTAATGATATAGTTTTTGTAATCTCCAAATTTTTGACTAAATGATAATAATATCATTATTTTATTATTTATGCATTTATATTTTTTTTATAGAATATTTATATTATATAATTTTGTCCTCACTGGTCATTATTTCTGGATCCGTCCCAGCTTAATAGGTTATATATATGTAAAGTGATGTGTATATAAATTACAATATCCTTCCATTGTTTATAATGGCTTGTAAAGTGTTGAGGTCACAGGGTGTGCACTTGATCGCATCTCTGAGTAGTAATATAGGTTGATGATAGTGGTTTCCTCTTCGGGTGGCAGTAACAAGAGAGGAGAGATAATATACCTATAAATCACACTGAAGCTCAAGTTAAAGACACGCACTAAGAGAGAGTAAATGAAAAAGATGCATATATGAGTGTCTTATAATTCTGAACCCTATATGTATAGAGTATGTTTACTTACGTTTTTTTGAACTTTTTTAAGGACGAATTTTTCATTGTTAATTCCATCATTAATTATTGGAAAATGCTTAATGATACGAATGATAATTCGAAAAACGACCTATGAACACTTGTTTCTATGTAAACTCTACAGTGTGTTTTATCATTTAATATTTCAAACCATTTTTTTCTCTTTATTTATTATTGGTCCAGCTAAGTTCGTATCACATTCGACAGTAGATTTTCGCACTCAATAGCAATGCTGTTAATTATTTTAGCGATTGACTTTTCCTCTTTAACGATGGATTTTGAATTAAGATAAATAGTTATAAAAGAAATATCATGTCTTTATTATAAATAAAAAAGTCCTAAATTTTTTAATCAAATATATAAACAAATTTTAACTACTTCTATCCTATTTAATGACATCGTTCCTAAAATACCCTTCATTTAATATCAATTTTGTTTTTCAATAACTCAATGTGGGATGCATTTAATAAAAATTAAAGTTTTCTATGAAGGTTATTTTAGTTAATACCCTTAATTTTTTAAAAGCATTAAATGAGATTAACCAACTTCCTTAATATGCGTGTTCCATTTAAGTTTTGCTTATAATAGAGACCGGAGTAGTATTTTGATCTTTAAAAAAAAATTATCTTGTTACGATATAATATTTATCGAGTAAATACTTAATTTGATCCCTGAAATTATGAGGTCGTATCAACTTAGTCCCCCACATTATCAATATTTCAAAATGATACTTTGGTAATGTCTGAAATGCATTTCAAACTAAATGAATAATATCAGGTATATATTTACTATATTTTATAATTCCATTGATTATTTTAAAATATTGATAATATGAAGAACTAAATTAATATGATCCTATAATTTTAAGAATCAAATTGAATATTTACAAGTAATTATCCATAACGATCATTATTGTAAATGGTTGTGGTTAAATCAGCCAAAACGTACCAACCATTCATCTTTGCCTGAATCCAAAATACAATTTTAGATAATGACGTGCTTGTTTGGCCGGAAGGCAAACGACCTTTTTCAACTTATTTTGATCCCAAAGCAATTTTAATAGTTGTTGGGTCTATTTGTTTACAAAACTACATCTAAAAAAATTGATTTTGGGTGGATATAATTGATTTTAGAAGAAATAATAATTTTTAATTTTTTCATTAAGTATAATTGATTCTTAAAAATAAATTTATTTTATCATTCAAATAAAATTAATTTTTCTAAACTCATTTTTAAAATATTATTAACAAATGCAAATAAGTTTTTTAACTTATATTTTTCAAAATTAATTTTATCACAATATAAAATAAACAGTGTGTAAGAACGGGATTGTTACAGCTGCCCTTCATAGTGATGTATAATTAAACATAAAATCTTGTAAGGATATTGATTTAAGGATCAAAAAGGCAAAAACTTCGAATTAAAAATTATAACTTTTAAATTATAAAAATATTGAATATAATATTTTTTAATATATAATTTTTATCTTTATTTTTTTAACTAAATACTCATCAAACACTGATGTTCTAAATCCTGCTGCAATAATTATGCACAGACAATTAAACTGCCCAAACAGCGAAAGATGATCATGAGAGAGAGAGAGACGTGGCCGATGTGTGTGTTTTGCGTGTGTGATCACGTTGATGATGGGCTAATGCTTCATCAAAGTCTATCTGTAGTCTGCCTCTCTGTCCTCCCTTTTTATTATCTGATCTGTCTTTCACTATTTTATTAAAGAAAATGCTAAAAGAACACTAAGTACATAAGTAGTACAAGAAAGTTTTTATTAAAAAAAAAAATGATATATTTAATATTTTAAAAATATTATACTACTTTAAAAATGTATTCAAACTCCAGCTCACACTCACCTTTGCTCCATTTGCCTATAAAATTAACTCATTCCCTCCCTCCCTCCCCCAAGCTTCTCCTAAACATAACGTCCACTCAACCACAACAATTAAACTCAGCTATATCTAGCTACGTACGTATCTGTCAAGGGATACATAAGGTTTTTTGGTCATAAGAAAACAAGATCTGAAACAGTGATCATGACTATGATGAGCACCACCACCAGCAACACCAACAACAACAACGTTAGACAATTTGGGGACACGACTCTGACCAAGGTTTTTGTTGGAGGGCTAGCCTGGGAGACTCCGAAGGAAGCCTTGAGAGACCACTTTGAGAAGTACGGTGAGATCCTTGAAGCTGTCATCATTTCCGATAAGCTCACTGCCAGATCCAAAGGCTATGGCTTTGTAAGTATATATATATATATATAGTAATATAATAAAATACTAATACAAAGTTACACTACATAACTACACATTCATGAAGCTAGCTATATATATATATATATATATATATATATATATATATATATATATATAATGTTGTATATTTTATGATTAATCTTTGTGTGTTTCTGAAACTGAAAATTTTTAAAGGTGACGTTCAAGGAGGTTGAGGCTGCCAAGAAGGCTTGTGAGGACCAAGCAGCTTTGGTTATCAATGGCCGCAGAGCAAACTGCAATCTGGCTTCAATAGGAGCACGTCGCCCAAGGTCTTGCACTGCTTCACCACCTCCATATCCACAACCACCACAAGGTACACAATTTCCCTTTTTTTAGCTATTTTAGATGCATATTATTATATATCTAATTAATTAAATCATTCATAAAATTAACTTAATTATGTGCTGTTATATTTTCATTTTTATGGTAAACCATTTGACTACATTTACTGCTACTTTAATGATTAATTAATGAAAAGAAATTTAAAAAATTAAATAGAAATAAAAGTGAATGGCATTTAGGTGATTATCATTATCATGGGGGTCTAAAATTGAGAAGCAACCCGCAGAAGGATCGAACGGCGGAGGAGCAAGGAATAACACACCAAGCACCCCAGCCAATCACGTGCAGTGGTATTATCCAGTGGGAACACCTGCTTCCCCATTCCATCAACAGGCTGTTCCTTACTATGGGTATGTGTCTTTCGTTCATTTTCTTATTACTATCATTTTCTTGTAATTTTGAATTTCATATTTTTTATTTTTCTTGATATAATATTACCGTAATTAAGACATTTGTTGAATGGTTTGTTCTTCTTTTATATATATATATATATATATATATATATATATATATATATATATATATATATATTTTTTGGGTGCTCAGTCTGTCCTTCTTATAAATCTCTACTATTATTGTTTACAAAAAAAAAAAAAAAAAAACTTTAATTTCTATGCTGTATTCAGGTACCCGCCCACGTACATTGCAACGAACGCAAATTACAATTACAATCAGGTAAGGTAATATAACATGGTAGAATTCTATTATAACCGTACCATTTTATTCTATCCTCTTATTAACTGAGTTGAAAAATTGAATATATCATTTTTTAATATATTAAATATATTATTTTTATTAAAAATAAATAACAAATTAATTACTTTCTGATCTGTACAATATCCACCTTCATGCATTGTCTGATAAAAAAATATATGCAAAAAAGCATTAATAATATAGATAAATTTACATTATAGAAATTTAGCACCCTCCAGACATGGGGTTGGACCATCTCATAGTTTTGCACGTTAGTGCTCCACATGGAAACAGAATCAGTGTTTGTGTGTTAAATTTTATTCTTAGTTTAGATTCTATCCTTTCGGGTTAAGTAATAGAGATTTTTTTTTTTTTTAAATGTTAATTATTATTATTCTTTTTGACTGAAAAAATGTTAATTATTTAAGAAATACTGTTATGTATTGGGTATGCTTTGGTGCACAGAAGCTTAGCTACGGCAGCGGCGGGGCCTACATCAATGGACACCACATGTCCCATGTGTACCCAAGGCATGCTATTGTGGGTGCGAACACGTTGATGCCAATGTACCCTGTCTATCACTTTCATCATCCAACGGAGACGATGGGAGTACCTGCTCCCATCTTTCATCCAACGGTGGCACCGCATTTTGCCGCAGTGCCAGCTGGCATCATGTCTAAGCCCGCATCTTTCACTCCTCACACAGGTGCGTCACGTGGTAGTATTTCCCAAGTCCAACCCATTTAGTCAATGCCTAACTGTGAACCAACTCAAAAAGAAAAATAAAACATGAATCCTTGTGTCACGCACGTTGAGTTCCAGTCACGCGAAATTAGTGATATATATATATATATATATATATATATATATATATATATATATAAGAGTTTAATTATTATGCACTTTTTTACACTTTCAATCAATCATCAATCATGATATGAATGACTTTTAAGGTAGTTAGGATAAAAGTCAATCTTTTTTTACTGATGTATCAATTTATGATTGGATGTCTGTGTAAAACTGCTTTATACTGTCAGTGTATAACAATTAAACTCAATATATAATTTATTTATGGATTTTTTTCATCTCATATTTTCCTCCCTTTTACTCTCCATGTAATAAGATTGATATAGTGAGAAAAGAATAAAATCAAATTTAAATGAATCTCAGTGTAAATTTGTACATGCGAATAAAGGATTTGATTTTGTACCTGGGATCTATTTAAATTTGATTTGAACAAACATGAGGAAGAGAAATTGAGAAAATAGACCATATGTATATACTATAGAATTGGAATAAAGAGAGCATATGTACATATCTATAGTATATTACATATGGTCTCCTTTTGACCATGTTTTACATGATAAATCTCAATTCATTATGTTTCAATTTAAAACTTAAGTAAGAATACAACGTCGGATTTAGAAGTTCATAAATTAAAATTAATTTAAACAAAATATTCAATAAGTTCAAGTGTAAATTAATTAACTAAAAACGAAGGACCTTACAAAATCTCCTTGTTTGGTTGTGGAATAGGTCAGTTGGCACAGCTGACAGCTTGAAAAGGGTTGTCTGAGAGGAGCTTAGTTGGCTGAATAACAAACAGAAGGAGGGGGATGTTATTGTTGGTAGCTGCACAGAGGAACATTATAATCTGATCTGTTGTGGCTCTTATTTCCATTTCTTTTCTTTTCTTTTATTTTTCTTTTTATGTTTCATTATTAATTGTTAATCTTAGGTGTTTGATTGATGAGATTCTTTCATTCCTTTTCTCTCTAGCTAACATCTCATTATGTGCTGTAAACCATTACATTGAATTGAATTGAATTTATTCACTAGAAGAAAAGAACAATACGTACGTCCATGTGCGTCTTCGATTATCCTTGCCTATTACAGGATGGTTTTTTCGATCACTTCCACTTAATCTTTCTTTTTCTTTCCTTTGTTTTCTTCTAATGAAATATCGTGGGGATCGTGACTGACTCCGGCTTAAATTTTCAAGAATTCATTACACTATAAATAAAGACCATTTAATATCCACTAATAAGGTAACGTTGGAAAACATGTGACTTGTGAAAAAGTTTCGGGTTTCTTCACTTTCCAATTTTCTATTTTTATTTTTTGTTTTCAAAAATAATTATAAATATGTAATCTTGCTTTTTTAAGAATAAATGTAAAAATGTCATCATATTTTTATTTTATTTTATTTTTTATTTTTTATAAACAAAAGAATGTATTAATGAGAATACAATGGATACTTTAACCTGTATACAAAAAAATCTGAAAAAAATAAGGAAAAGTGACATGCAAAGGAATAATAATGAGGAAGGTCATTCCAATTATGTTGGCACCACAAACCTAGCATATCACAACATACAATGTTCCATCATAGTAACTCCAGCGGAAAAAAATATAAGAGCCTACTACATGTACTAAAACAATAAAGACCAGCTTCTATCCCAGCATTGAACCCAACAATAGTAACAAACCAACAGAGCAACATCACTGAACCTTCTTCGCCATCTTCCCATTCAAACCAGAAAAAAAACTCCCCTGCTGACTAATATAAAATGAACTTGACGCATAATAAAGCTTGTATCCTTGGCTCTTCTATCTTTTGAAGCTTATAAAGCAACCATTTAAATCAACTCCAGCTATAAGCGTGTAACAGCAGCACCAATAGAACGAACACCACTGAAAATCAGTAACATCAAGAATATGAGCAACCTGAGAACACCTAGCAACAGCCCCTTCAAACCAGCAGATTAGCTACAGAAAGAAATAACAACCAACGACCTGCAACAGCACCTTGAGGCCAACAGAAACTTGTAAAGTATTTTGAGACAAGGGGTATTAACAACATACTCTCTAACACTCTTTTTTCAATACACTCTCTCCTATTGATTGAAATTAGTGTGGGTCTCATTAATTCATGTGGGTTTCACTTGAATTTTGTATGACCTACACGAATTTCAACTAATAGGAGAGAGTGTGTTGAAAAGAGAGCGTTAGAGAGTGTATTGCTAGCATTCTCATTTTAAGACAGCTGCAGAAGTTATTGTTTTTACTATGCCCTTTTAGGGGTATTCATCAATCAATCCAATCCAATGCAACCGAAAAAATCGAAAACCGAAAAATCTGCATTTTTCCTCATTAGATTGGATTGGTTTTTCAGTTCCAATCTTAAAAATTGATCCAATACAAACCAAACCAAAATTATTTGTATAAATAAACTCCTATTCTTGAAATTATCTTAATATCCATACTTAAAATATTACTTTCAACTTTCAATGGACAAAATCACTAAAAATTGTGAAAAGGGAATTAGAGGAATAATATATAGAATTTAATGTACATCATTTTCTGATATATATTGAATTTAAAACAAGTTGCTAAAAGCAACACAACTTTCTGCCAATTAATTTCAAACTTTCAAAGGTATTTAAATATATCACACCACTCTCCCGAAAATAATTTCTTAGATATATATCAAGAACATGTTTAGCTCAAATGTTCTACTCAAGTTCTTAAATTAATGCAAACATGGAGTATATGATTGCACGCACAAATATAAAGGTCCAAGGGAACTTTCTGCAAATTAAATTCAAACTTTCATGCACAAGTGTGTATATATCACATGACAATGCATCCATTTCTTCCAAATAAATGTATAATATATCTTATCTTAATTAGCTCACATGTTCTACTTGAGTTTTTAGATAGTTCAAACATATAACTACCATCTATAAATTTGTAAAAAGCATCATACAAGTTAAAAGTAGTGTACTAGTGTGCTATTTTCATTCTTCACACAAAAAACCGTGTACGTTATCTACATTGTTAATAAGCCATCTTCGGTGAGCTTGCACGCATGTTCATCTCACTATGTTAGGACAACAAGATGTTTTGTAAACCGAACAAAACTACATAAAATTAAACGTATATACAAGTTTAATGTTCTGTCAACTTAGTTTGTAATATGGTCTTTGACGCAATATAATTATGTTTACTTCAATTGTCTTATAATTGACGAAATTTCAGTTTGATACATTTCCCTTTTATTCTCTGGATGCAAACTTGATCGCGGTACTGCGGCCAAGACCATTTGAGCATCTTCTGCAGTCTCCTTATGATAGGGATTATTCGATTTTTATGTTAGGCTTTTTATCATTTATATTTCTATTTATTGTAAAACATATATTATTTATCATTTGAGTTATAATTTTAATTTCTTTGATGTTATATTTTATTTTTAATTAATTAACATTTGTAAATAATTAATAGGAAGGATAATTTTTTAATAAATATGAAATATAATTAAAAAATTGTTTAATTATAATTACTTAATTAATGTAAAAATATTATTTTTCAAAAAAATAAATTACCCTTACAGACGATTTTGGTCGTCAGTACTACATATGCGCAACTATTGATGGAAAATGTCGTCGATACCGTGGATGGGACAATACCGATAGTCAGGCCGTCGATAGTTGCTGTGACATTACCGATGATTTCTTCCATCATTATTTACCTGCGAAAATACCGACAACATTTTGCATCAAGCCGTCGGTATGTATTACCAATGAGTCTTTTTCCAGCGGATGTTTTGGGCCGTTGATTGTCCATTGTAAAAGGGTCATTATCAACGGCTTTAGGGCGATTTTCGAGGGTTTTTGGCCGTCGGTAATGACCCTTTTTCTTGTAGTGCTTGACCATGAAGTTTGGGATTAAATATTGATATTAATTTAATAATTAAGGTGTTTATATTTGCTATATACAATGGAATTATGGTGTAAATTATTTTCGGAAAGATATTTCAATATAATTATTTAAATCTTTCAATTTTATTTAATTTGGTTGATGTTGGAAACGGTTCGCGACAGTTGATCTGCTTAATATTTCTCTAAAAGATATATATTTCAATAGTTAAATCTTCATTCTAATCATCTTATTAACATTGTTAATATATATTAGCTTGATTCCAAAGCATTCTGCAGTTTTTTTTTTTTTTTTTGGTAAAATATATTTTTGGTCCTTTATCTTATTTTCAGAATTCAACTTGGTTCTTTATCTTTAAAAAGATCCGTTTTAGTCATTTATCTTATAATATTACACAATTTTAGTCATTTCCGTTAGAGTTGCACTAACAGTGTTAGTAAACCCCCGTTAGTCGTCAGAAACCACTATCTATCGCCGGATTCTAGGTTCCCTCACCGGAATTTGGGTATTAGAGAAAGAAAACCCCAACCTTTGCCCATTATTCTATCGAATCACTTCCATTACCTCGTTCATCAATCACCCAACATCGTTCACTACGCTCTTTCTATTTAGTGATGTTTTGGCTATTGGTTATTGAATTAGAGTTTTTTTTTTTTAATTAATGTGTGAGCTTTGAAGGTATGCCAATTTAAAAATTTGAAGCTTATTTATAGTTGAACCCTATTTTAAAATCGTCGATGTTAAGATAGTTCATATTTTAAAAAAAAAATCTGGTAGGGGATTCTTATGTTTTGGTAATTTCATATTTTTGTCCTGGTTGGATTGGATTAGGGAATTCTTGTTTGGATTTGAGTTTGAAAATACCTAATTTCTATCTCCTTCTCTTTTAGCAAGGACTTTTGAATTCAAACCTTTTCACCTTGTTTAAGGTTAACAAGTGCTCTTCCCCTTTTTCTTCCTTCCTTTTCCTCTTCCTCCTCCTTTCTTCTTCCTTCCTCTTCCTCTTCCTCCTTGCCCACCATTCTCTCGAATCACTTCCATTACCTCGTTCATCAATCACCCAACAAGGTAACATGCCAGAATGGGCGAACAAAATTTGATTTTTCGCTTTTTTGGGTTGTAGGGTTTTAGGATTTATAGTAAAATTGACGATGTGGGCGTTTTCAACATGGATTCCAAGTTTAGTTTTCAATGTGCTCTTTCTATTTGGTGATGTTTTGCCAATTGGTTATTCCAAGAGGAAGAGGAAGGAAGAAAAAAGGAGAAGGAAGAGGAAGAGGAAGGAAGAAGAAAGGGAAAGAGAAAAAGAGAAGAGATTTGTTTTCGCTCTAATACCCAGATTCGGGTGAGGGAACCCAGAATTCGATGATAGAAGGTGATTTCCGACGACTAACGGTGGTTTACTAACATCGTCAGTGCAAATCTAATGGAAAAGACCAAAATAATGTAACGTTATAAGATAAAAGACTAAATTGTATCTTTTTAAAGAATAAGGACCAAATCAAATTCTAAAAATAACATAAAGGACCAAAAGTATATTTTAGCCTTTTTTTTCAATTATTGAATTTACGTTTTTTTAACCATGTTATAGGTACGGAGCATCCATCACTATTAACAGTGACTAATCTCCGTTGGGAACTTGTTGGGCACACAATGTGAGTTCTTCCCTCCCAACAATGTTTCCTCCATACACAAGAGTCAGGATTCGAATCTCCGACCACTTGCTTAAGGTACTCGAGTCCCTTAACACTCGGACCAACCACATATTGATTATTGAATTTGCGTTTTACCATCTTTGCTTATCTTATTTCGGTAAATTATTCTATAGTTTTACTATCTATAATTTCTAGAATACGACTTTTCTTAGTTGTTGAACAACTAATAATGGATTCCCATGTGCGACCCACCTTTTCTTTTTCTTATTTGGTTGTTTCTTAGTTTCCCACCTTAACTTGTTGTTTCAATTTGAATTTCCCTAATTCAATTTCCATTAGGTTTTTTTTTCTTTGTATCACATCAAATGTCTGCTTTTTCTTGTCTAAGGGTATCTCCATCCCAGCAACCCATGTTCTTACTTTTTGGGATTCTTAAATGGGACTCACCATTACACATACTCGTACTTATTTTTTACAACTTAAGCAACTCACCTCTCCAACCCAGCATCTTTAAAATTTCTACTAAATGGATCCCACAAGTTATCTCATATCATTACATTTTATCAACAATTTTACCAAATGGACCACATCAATATGCTTTTAAAGTACAAGGATGACCACTCTAGTTGGTGCTTATGAAGCACCTCGCTCCGTTGGTCTGATTTTATTAAGCATTAGTGACAAGACCTTTATATGCAGGGTCTGGTCAACCCTCTTCAAGGTAACTCGGGCTTCCGAGGTCTTCATATAAGGTCGAGATCTTTGAGGTCTCATCATTACTGGGTTATAATGTTTAGCTTGGGATGGGCCACTTTGGCTGCCCCACTCTTTCGTGTTACGGGGCCTATCCAATCTTGGTCGAAACACATACAATTCATACAAACAAACATCAAACAATGACAAGGTGGAAAATATTAGAATAATGGCAATAAGTGATTGAAATATTTTTATATCACACTATTAATAGGGAATTAATGTTGGCATCAAAGAAACATCATTTGCCGAGTTGTTTACTTATTTGCCATCAGTGAGAAATATTAGAATAATAATGACAATAAGTGATTGAAATATTTTTATAAAGCGCTATTAATAGGGAATTAATATTGACATTAATATTCCAACGTTCTATCCGTTTAAAGGCTATTGAATTGAATTAACACTTAATAGTGCAACAGCGGATGCCAACATTCCTTATTTCTATATAAACATGTTTCAATTCTTACGTTTATAACTTTCCTTATATATACAAAATGTAAATGCCATTCAATGAGCTCATCAAAGTTCATACGGGCAGATCCAAAAAATTTTAGGCCACTCCAACTTTAATATATCACGGACACGGTGGTAAGTAGTAAGTACCCAAAGGAAAAACAAGTTTATAGTATAAATTTTATTGCTCTTGCATTTGAATATACAAGTTCAAGAGATTATTATATTAATTTTGAGAGTCGCTGAGCCAACGAAGGTTGGTCCAGTTGATAAGGATACGACTCATATCTCATAAGAACATGAGTTCAAATCCCACTGCCGATGTGAGGATGATAGGGAATGGGTATTCCTTGATATGGAGGACAAGGAAGAAACCTCCTAAGAAATTAGAGAGAGGGGACTTTTTGGGAATTTTCTTGCTTACCATTTTTTCATTCATTCGTGTTTTTCTTATAACAACCTGATTACAACCAATTCCATATATTTTAGGATCTAATGACACTTGTCCCCGTTTTACATATTCTAGAATATTTCCCATAACAAGCTACTAATTTGTCTCATGTGGCACAGGTATTGATTCCCTCATTTGGGCCTGTTGGCTGCAAGTGGAGGCCCAATTACTTCCGCCCATACTCTATCATTCCATACCCCATCAAGACCAACCTTGTCCTCAAGGTTGTAAAAGTTACTCCTGAAACGAATTTCCCTGGATCCCATTGTTTGAAATGTAAAGACTCTTTGCTAAGAGAATCTTGTTCTGCCAGCAGTTGTTTCACGGCTCTTGGACATTGAGTAAAGAAAGAAACCAAATTGTGGCTCATATATTCAGTAGCTAGAGCAATAGTTTCAATAGTGGTTTGAAAAACCACTTGCTTCAAAAGCCCAATTTCACCTTTAAAACCCCCTTCCTTTTCCCACTGATTTGGACTTGGGCTAGTGTCTCAATTGTCAGCTATTCTCTATCATTAACCCAGTTAGTAGGACATATGTGGGCCTGGCCCATTAGGTCAAGCAGCTGACCTAAAATTTGTAATTCCATTCCTCCCCTTGTGCCATGCTTCTTAAGAAGAACGATACTGCTGGGGTTAACCAACATTTCTGCTATTGTCCCCACCGAAGGTGTACCAACAACTGCCACATGAGGATCCCAGTCCGACGGCTCCAGTGGTGTCTCCCCAGTTATCGATCTTCCTTTGTGAGTGGTGCTTCTGGCTTAGGGTTTTCGGTTGTCCAACATCGCTACGCCTGCCGTCGTCGCAAATGCACATCCCGCCGTCGTATAAGGGACCCAGTCTGGCGCTTCTGGTGGTGGCCTGACCGGAAGAACCATCTGGATTTCAACCCTCATCTTGTTCCGTTCGTCATCACGATTTTGATGGAGCTGCGGTGGTTTTCCTTTTGTCGTATTGAACGCCTTCCGGTGGTCCTCCTCCTTCCTCCTAATTGCAACTGGAGTCAGTTGCGATGTGGGTCTTTCTGCGATGAGGTCATCGGTTGGGAAGCAATCAGAGGCGGTGCAAGTGTAGGCGGAATAGAAGACTTAGTTGTGCCTGTTCTTTTCGTCTCAATCGTTTCGTCAATGAATTGTTGTGATGGTTATGGATACAGTGCTAGAGGCATGGCGGTTAAACTTGAATCTAGTGGTTTTGGCAGGGGATTCTCTGTTGGCTTGAGCTTGGCATGGGTATCGAAAGCTCATTGCTCGATCGTCGTAGAAGACCCCTTCCTTTCTCTCGACGATTTTGAGCCGGATTCTGCCAGAAATGATTGTGGATTGAGTGCGACGGTGAAAGTGACTTCCAAAAACATTAGGACCAAGACGAGACCGAGGTCGATTCTTTGATTTTCCAAGCCAGAAGAGGCACATATAGAGCGATCTGATATCAACGGTGGCGGATCGGAATACTTGAAGACCGCAGGGACAAGGTGCTTCCGTTCCTCAATGACGGTGGCGTTGGCTTCAAGTTGTGATTCCACAATGGATCTGGTTCCTGGCGGAGGGGGAAGGGGATGATGATGAATCTGGCTTATGAGGGGTAAAGTTGCAGGTGGGTTTTGAAGGGCTCGGAGTTCGATTTTCAAAATTGCTATGGTCTGGAGGAATGAGTCATGGTACAAATCTTGTGCAGCTTTGAGTTCAGTGAATGCAATAGTGAGGCTGGTGATGGATTCTTTGAGATGAGGAAGATGAGAATGGAGAGACATGGTTCAGGAATGAAAACACCAAAATGTTAGGAGCTGAAATGGCGGGGTGGCAGAGGTGCTGGTGGTGGTGACAGGTCGAACCAGTTGATAGGGAACGGGTATTCCTTGATATGAAGGACAAGGAAGAAACCTCCTAAAAAAATTAGAGAGAGAAGACTTTTGGGGAGTTTTCTTGCTTACCATTTTTTCATTCATTCATTCTTTTCTTATAACAATATGATTACAACCAATTCCCTATATTTTAGGATCTAATGACACTTGTCCCCTCTTTACATATTTGAGAATATTTCCCATAACAAGTTACTAATCTGTCTATGTGTCACAGGTGTTGATTCCCTCATTTGGGCTTGTTGGTTGCAAGTGGAAACTCAATTACTTTAGCTCATACTCTATCAAAAGATCTCGTTGGTGGATAATATTTAAATACTTCTATAAATACTCTTTGAGCTGTGAGGTTTATCCTAACCCTGATGAGCTTCTAAAATCCAAGTCACCTAAACTTTTATACAAAAAAAAATTCAGGAGTCACCAATTCTCAAATTATACCAAAGGTTCATTGAAAATTTATACCACGACAACTTTATTATTCATCACTCTTTCCTCTAAAAATAGCAACGCATATGGTTCCTTAAAATGAAAAGCATTACTATCTGGGAAGACAGATATTCATATGAAATTATTTCAAATTGCGGGGCCTAGGGGGTGTGGTTGACGGCATGCCTACTTGAAGACGTGGAGAGTTGGTAGAAATTTCCTGATAATGAACGCAACTGGTGTGGCACCCACTAGTCCTACCACTCCTGCATCTTACCTCAACATAATAAAACGTTGAGTAAATATTTAATTTGATATCAAAAAATATTTGAAATATTAAATTGGTTTTTTAATTTTGAAATTATATTATGAGATAAATATTAATTTAAGGATTAAATATATATCTAAAGATATATTAAGAGATGAAATTAATATTTATTTTCAATATTGATAGATCAAATTAATATTTAAAATGTTTTAAGAACCAACTTGAGCATTTAATCTAAAAGCTTTTGCTCCACAAAGGAAGTTAGGGAGCACAAAAAGCGGTGCATCTCCTTTGGCTTATTCAACTTTTGTTGTCATGAGTCAATCAATAACATAAACCTTTTTTTTTTTTTTTTTGATATGGAAAGATATTCATTTATTCAAATTGATAGAGTATATCGATGACAATACAGATCCAAAATTGCTAAAAACAGAAAAGGATGAAATTGCGAACAAACTCACAACACCCAGGTTAAAAACATAATACAGCAAATTGCCTACAAAAGTGATACTATCAAAGTCATCGGAATACTCATGCTTTCGGATCTATAACATTGAGATCCAAGTCTTGATCAAATCTGTGATGGATCGAAGCAGATCTGTCAATTTGAAACAAACGAACATCACACCAAGACGAGAATCAAACAACACCGCACCAAGATGGAAAACCAAATAAAATCACATCAAGACTACGAAGAACAAGAGAAAAACCCAAAAAGATCCAGATCTTTATGAAAAATCCATACAAAAGAGCTAGATCTATATAAAAAACTCATTTATTAAAAAAAAAGAAAAAAATAATAAAGTAAATGGGTGATATGATCCAAAATCATCCCTACCATCATATATGAGAGTGGGAGGGAGACCAATAACATAAACTTGTTGAAATCATTTGGTTTACTTTGTCAAAAGATTTTGCGGTAATGTTGTCAACGTCAAAGACAAATCATATATATATATATATATATATATACTATCTCTGGTGTAGTTGGTATAAATGGTTGCGTTGTATAGTGAGAGAGATTTTTTTATGTGAGAATGAAAAGAATAAATCTTGATTATTAAAATTATATATGGATAGATGATCAAGATTAAAATTGATTAGTGGTCATGTGACCACTTAAAAAAGTCATGTGACTTTATTTTCTAACCTTGATCATTTATGATTTGATCCAAAGGTTAAGATTTGTTTCTCACAATCTCATATATATATATATATATATATATATATATAGGGAGCGACTCAAGTGAGAGAGTGTGTTATTATGAGAGATGAGAAAAGTAATTCTGGACCTTTGGATCATACTTGAATGGTCAAGATTTGAACATAAAGTCATGTGACTTTTTTAAGTGGTCACATGACCACTAACTAACTTCTTATCCTGACTATCCATATATGGTTTAATGGCCAAGATTTGTTTCTCTCACTCTCATAATAACACACTTATCTCACTTGAGTCGTCTCCTATATATATAATATATATATATATATATATCTTGTGAACTTTGGTATAAATCGTTGGGCTATATTTCTTTTTTATTTTTTGACATAATGCGCTATATTTCATATAAATTACGCGGATATGATTTTTCATTGGCTTTAACTTAAAGGAAAGGAGTGAAAGTAAATTGTTGCTGGATAACTTCGAAACCGGTTTAGTGTAGTTGTATATCTTTAAAGTGAACTTTTTATGAGATTTGTCATATTTGCATCCAACATTTTTTTTAAAAAATGTTGTACATATTTCATTTTTATAGAAAATGTAGTGTAAAAATTATATATAAAAACAAAAAAGCTTATGACCTAAATATTGTAATAAAATATATCAACAAGAGAGATAAAATAGGAATAGTGTAAAATGTAATTATACTAAATATTGTAATGGATCAATGTAGTTTACCCTATATGATTATACAGGTAGAGGATGACTGATGTTGATCTTTGCAAAGATCAATTTGCCAATTGGCATTGTTGTGGTCAGGGTCGATCCAAAGGTAAGGTTAAATAAGCCTTTGTTTTAAGTTGGGATCCACCTGAGTCAGTCTTTTACAAAGTTCACTAATTTTATGACCTCATCTTCTTTTTTGATATTTAACAAAAATTATACGTATGAGACTCTCTTTCATGATTTATTCACTCTAAGTTCTCATCTAGCTTTAAACCTTACCTTACCTTGGGCCTGTCGTGATTATGGTCAAAACATATAAAACAATCATACACTTTGTTTGTGACTCTAAATATATTATCGAAGCGTGATCTTATCTAATCTAATCAAGTCCTAATTTTGGAGCTCATTTTTAGTATGAGGTTGGATGATTGCTATCTTCAAAATTGGCAAAGAATTGGGATCACATAGAAGGAATTAATTGGCAAGTGTTGTTCGATGTAGCTTAAAGGGTGTTTGGATCCGATTATTCTTATCCAAAATAACGATTTTTCACGTGATAAGACGTTTTTCAAGAGAAGCTATTTTGTTTGGATAAAAAGCTTAAATCAAAAAACAGTTGTAACCTCCTCAAAAATGCTGTCTAGTCTGAATCCGAATTTTTAAGCATTCTGATTAAAAGATAGGCTGATTCTTTGAAAACAATAATTTCTTTCCATCTCTATCCTTCATTTTCATTGAGTGAATGCTCTACCAACTACCCATCTCCATCCAATGCATTTTTTGTTATTGTTTTATTATCAATTAAGCTATGCAAGATTCCATTCAAATAATGAATGATGATGTCAAAAACTCGTAAACTTACCAAATAAATTTTCTCTCACATTTACTAATTAAATTCACCAAGCACCGGAGAAGTGAAGAGAGCTCAAAAAGATTACATGTTAATAAAAATAAAAAATTATTAATTTAAATAAATAATTTTATACCCGTTTTGGTAATTTCACTATATAAAAGAGATTTTTCTACACAATCCAAACGAAACCGATTATCTTAAAATTGCTTTTCTGCAAATGTATCCAAACACAAAACTGATTATATTATAATCGATTAAACCAATAATCGATTATACATATAATCAATAATTGAAATAATCTATTTTTCGCAGCTGATCCAAACACACACTTAGGGTTTGTTTTGGAAAGCTGAAAAAAATAGATTATGCTGATAATCGATTATATGTATAATCGATTATTGTGATAATCGATTATAATCAGAATCTTTTTTTGTTTGGGTATGTTTGCTGAAAAACGATTTTAAGATAATCTATTTTGTTTGGATTGTGCAAAAAAATCACTTCTACATAATAAATTACGAAAAAGGATATGGAATTATTAGTTTATATTAAACAATATTTGATGATTTTTTAATATGAAAACTTTTTGAAATGGGTATTTTTTTCTATATTGTCATTTTTTTAATGCAAATTCTAAAAAAATTTAATAAAAGGGAAATTTGAGAGACATCACGGTGTGATGAAACAAAGTAAAAAAAAATTTAATTAAAAAACAAATAGAACATCAACTTGCGTGATGTCAGGTGTGTTGTATTTGAGAATTTGAGATAGCGAATAGTGATGTACCAAGTTGGAATAAGATGGGAAAAGTGATTTTTGATCTAAAAATAATCTTCCGCAAATAATCTATCAGCCCTCAGTGAGAGATGGAAAAAAATAACTTTTTTTTTTGAAAAAAAACTTTTTCTAAAGTTTAAGCTAAAAGCCCAAACAAACTGAATTTATATGAAATAACTTTTTTAAGAGAAAAACAGCTGAAACTTGAATAATTAATCATTCCCAAACACACACTTATTTGAAAATAATGAATGAGCCTTATATTACAGTATACAGAGTTGAGCTAATATAATATATTTTCAGCTACACAAAGGTGATTCTAGAAAGTTATATACACAATCATTTGCTAGCAGATTTGACAAACTCAAAGGAAAAGAGGTTGGTTTCAACTGATGTTTTTTACCACACCAAATGGTTTTAATAGGGGTGTTTATGGATTCAGATCAACCAATGAACCTGAAAATCTGATCCAAACGATCTAATTGGTTTGAGTATTTATGGTCTTCGCGGGCGGCTCGACACATCCAGACATGATCTGCTTTGGTTCGAATAATGGGTTGGATGCTTGTAAACTCGTAGACCCGTTACTTTTTTTTTAAAAAAAATAAACATATTTATTGTCTCTTAGAGCCCACAATCCCTTACCTCTCAACTTCTTCCACCTCGCAGAACCCCAATTTTATGGATTAAGATTCTCTTCATTTCTCAAAAAAAAAATTGAAAGCTTCATTTATAAGAGAGATAAATACTAAGAATTTTTAATGATTTAAATTTTTTAAATGATAAAAAAAGCTCGAAACACAAATATCTCATTTATGTCTATCTCTTTCTTAAATAAAGTCCTCCATTTCTTTTGAGAAATGGAGTGGATCCTAGCTGCAATTCTATTACCCATTCATCTAGTGTCCCTTCGTCTCTTTCCAATTTTTTTTTTCTGTCCACACTTCCTTCCCCTTTCACAGTTCCTCTAGCCCCAATTCCTCCATCTTACCCTTCCTCTTCCTAGCACACGCACAATCCCCACACTCATTTTCCTTCTCCACTGCTGACTCAACCAAAGTCACACCATAGCAGCCCACTCATTTTCACTGTTCCTCCTCGTAAAGCACGGTTCTACCCATCCCTGTAAAGCACTCTCTACGCGTCCATCTGTTATGATCACAGAAAAGAGAAACAACAATGAGGTGGCACCAGAATTGGTTATTATGGAAGAACACTTGGCACATGATCCTGAAATTAAGGCCACCAGAAGAAGCATCTGCAAAAGGGTGCATAGCAGAAAATATGCAAGATATGGAGTATAAATAGAGTAACAATAGTGACGTTGAGGGTATGAAAAATGTCGACATTCTCTGTACTCTCCCTCTGGACCACTTCCCTCCTCTCTGATATATTCTCTCTTATTCCTAGTGATGCATACCAGTACGATTTTCTACTGCACTATTACTGTAGTACTCCTAGTCCTTCTATTGTAATACACTTCTACTACCTTTATCATTCAATAATACAAGAATATATATATTCATAATCACAGTTGTTATTTTAGTATCAAGTAACACCCTTATATCTCGCATCACACCGTGTACTCTTTTCTGCACTTCAATCTTCTCCTTCTTTTCTCTACAAATGAGTCCTTTTTTTATAAAGATCTTTTTTATATACAAGCAGATGGAGAGTCTGAAAAAAGAAAGAATCAAACAAACAAAAATTCTTTTGTTATTCTGGTTGGTGATTTTTCTAGTACAAGCTGAGAGAAGCTAATCCTAAGAACTGGTTTTTTTTGTGTGTGAATAAAATGAATTTTAGTGCGACCCGATTTACCCAACCCGAAACAACATATTCTTTGATCGGGTTGGTGTGATTCGGGTTTGTCAAAAAAATACATAGATCCAACCCAGCCCAACCTGGAAAAGAATGATGATTCGGATAATGGGTTGAGTCAAATCCGATCCAACTCGATCTGTATATATCCATCAAGAGTCCCTCCAGACTTCTCGTGTTCTATTATAATTTGGGTGTTTTTTCGGGTATTAAGCTAAGCTCTTGACTTATAATATGGCCTTAATCTTACGAAGACTACTCAAAGGTATTTGTGAATCTTGGACGTTGAAAAGTGTTAGACCACCTATCATTGTGTTTAATTGTTCAGGAGATTTGAGCTCTGCTCTATGAAGATTAGATAATATTGTTAGCACGTTCGCTCACAGAAAGTATCGTGTGTGCAATTTGTTTTTACAATGTTAGGTCACTTGAGTTCATTTTCTTCTACTGTTATGGATGTCCCTCCCCAACATTTTGTTAGCCTTATGTTGCAAGACTCTGTGATGGTGTCTTATCATTGATTAAATGTGTAGTTTTGTCCTTTTGAAACATTTGGCCCGTTGATGATTTAAAAAATATAATTGTTTGGGAAAATGAAAGCAAAGCACGGAAATCAAATCAAAACAATAAATCATTCACAAATAATTTTTTGGATTTGAGATAGTAAAATGGGTTAACTCTCCAGTCGTAGGTTAATCGGAACCATGGTAAAAGTGAGCTGACTCATTTTTGTTATATGATTTGATTGAACCATTCACTTTGTTTTGTGGTGGGTTGATGGGTTACACTGATTAAAAATTCAACAAAAAATATAAAAAAATGATTGGTTAAACATGTCAAACAGGTCAACTCGTTTAAAAAGCGAAAAAATATGGGTTAGGCGGGCCAACCTGTTAACCTTCCTAACCCGTCACAAAAATATAAAAAAAATTACTCAAGAGGTTAATCTATTAGCTATACAAGGCAGATTAAATTGAGCAATCTAAAAGTCATTGAAAAATCCAATGCAATTCTCTAAATTTATCCAGGTAAACTGGGCAATTCTCCTGTCAAATCTATTTTGTCATATGTATTACACATGGATAAAATTAGGGAAAAGTGCATAAATCCCCAAACTTTATTTCGTTGGCAAATATGTATTTTTAACTATTTTTTCTTTCTAATTATTCCTTAAACTCCTACTATTAGTGCAACAATTCTTCTGTTAACTCCCAGTTAGATCACAAACGATAAATGAATCCAACTCTTCATTTTGCGTAAATTCAAATCGTTGATTGCATTTTGTTTTTAATCTTTTTACGAAAAAAAGAAGAATAAAGTCTCGAGGCTTATAAGCTCCCATTTTCCTCTTTCGTTCTTCCTCACTGCTTATCTCAATCGCTTCTTCTATTCTTCTCTTCTGAGAGGCATTTGACTGGTGGTGTGCGCGTTTGATGGTGGCTCGTGCGGTTTATGACCTGATTTATTTTTAGTTTATATCATCCTGATTTATTTAGTAAATAAATAAGGTTTATATTTTTGGAAAAACTTATTTAATATATAAATTAAAGTTTGAATGTTTGGAAATTTTATTTAACTTATCAGATTAGTTTATTTATTTAATATTTTATATACTTAATAATTTATTACATTTACATAAATTGTTAATTATACCTATATAATATATTTATTTTATATGAAATATAATAATTTGTTGTCTATTTATAAACTAAAAATTTTAACCTGTATAAATGCCTTCAATATATGTCTTCAAATAAGTTTTTGAATTAGATCAGACTAAACTCCCAAAAAAATCGATAATAAATAACAAATTATACTCAGACACATTACAAAAGCAGTATTAAATATTTTCTTAATTGCATTTTTGGTCCCCGTGATATCGGTTGTGCAATTTTGGTCCATTGGTTCTAATTATGTCAATTGAGTCTTCCATACATCATGATTGTGCAAATTTAGTCCTCAAGTTTCAATTGCGCCAATTGGATCCCTCAGGTATTACGATTGTGTAATTTTGGTCCCCTAGATACCACAATTGTGCAATTTTTAATGTCAGTAGTCTATATGACACACATGAGACTATTTTGAGACTTAGTGAGGAGAGTGTGGCAGCTTACATTACATTCCTATGATGTACATGTGACCATTAAAGTGTGAGGTGTCAATGATTCCACATAGGAATGCCACGTAAGCTGCCAAGTTGGCCTTATTAAGTTCCAAATCAGTCTCACGTAGGCTACTGGCGTTAAAAATTGGACGGCTGTGACACCCGGGGCTGACCATCAGTGCAAAAGATGAAGCACGAACAAGGAGCGACTCTTGACAGGCTTCTAGGCGGAGGGATACATGAACGACCAATTTCACACCCCGAACAAGAGGGATTTCGAGGTTGTACATGTATGAGATTGTACAGTTGAGGAAGGCTTAAAGAAATTGATGGATACTACCTATATTAACAAGTTAACAAGATGCATATTCTTTTTAGGAGCCCAGAACATAAAAACTCCATAATTAAGTATGCTTGACTTGGAGCACTTGTGGGATAGGTGAGCTTCTGAGAAGTTTCTCAGAAAGCGTGTGAGTGAGGACAAAGCACGCTGAAAAAACTCATGGTTTGTGGGGACAGTCGACAATCCTGAAAGCAGTCCGGGCCGTTACAAATGGTATTAGAGCGGGAACCCTCCTAGTACGGTGTGGTTCGGGGATGAACCAAGCAGAAGCTGATGGGCATGTGACACCCGGGGCTGACGTGGGCGAGGATTGAGTGATCGTCGGGGCAAAAGATGAAGTACGGACAAGGAGCGATTCCCGACAGGTTTCTAGGCGAAGGGACACATAAATGAATTGATTTCACACCCAAACGAGAGGGATTCTGAGACTGTACAAGTATGAGACTGCATAGTTGAGGAAGGCTTAAAGGAATTAATTGGTACTACCTATATTAACAAGATGTATTTTCTTTTTGGGAGCCCAGAATATAAGAACTCTATAGTTAAACGTGCTTGACTTGAAACACTTGTGGGATGGGTGACCTGCTGGGAAATTTCCCAGAAAGCGTGAGTGATGACAAAGCACGTTGAAAAGACTCGTGTTGGTTTGTGGAGACAGTCGACAATCCTGAAAGCAGTCCGGACCGTTACAACGACACAATAACAGAAGGACTTGATTGTAATTAAGGGGATACTTTGGGGTAGGGGTGTTCAAATCCAAACAGATCCAAAGAAAAATCGAAAATCGAACAAAATGGATTTTTATTGTATTTTTTTGGATTTTCCCAGAAAGCGTGAGTGATGACAAAGCACGCTGAAAAGACTCATGTTGGTTTGTGGGGACAGTCGGCAATCCTGAAAACAGTCTGGACCATTACAACGACACAGTAATAGAAGGACTTGATTGTAATTAAGGGGATACTTTGGGGTAGGGGTGTTCAAATCCAAACAGATCCAAAGAAAAATCGAAAATCGAACAAAACTGAAATTTATTGTATTTTTTTGGATTTTTTTTTTTTTTGAAAATTGATCGGATCGGGTCGGTTTTCGGAATCTATTTTTTAAATCGAAATAAACCAAACCGAACCGTATATATAAATATTAATATTTATTTATTCTATTATTAGTATGTGAGATCGTATTAGACTATTAGTGTATTACGAAATACCTATCATAACGCCGTATTATACTATTTGTTGGTTTTTGTTACTTATTGGTTTGATGTGATGTAATTTTTTACTATTTTTAATGTTGCAGGCATAAATTGATAATTTTTAGTTTGTAATGTTTTAATTTTTAATATTTTATAGGTTATATCTTTTGATATTATTTAGACTTACATTTTAGTTATTATATTAGTAAGAAAAATGCTAACCAGTCTCCGAATCATCCAATCCAATCCAAACCGTTTTTTATCGGATTGGATTGGTGCGGATTTGATACAAGAATCAATCCAATCCAATCCAATCTAAATTGAACCGCAACATGTTTTTATTTTTGGATCGGATGATTTTTAAGCTCAAAATCTATCCATGAACACTCTTACTTTTGGGGTGCCAATTGACACAATTGGAGTGTCAGGAACTAAAATTACACAATTATGATATCTAGAGGAATCAATTGTCATAATTTAAATTTGAATAACCAAAATTATACGATCATAATATTTATTTGATCAAAAGTACAATTAAGCCATACATTTAAACAAAACCTAGCTTATTGTCCGCGTTATTAGGCACCGACAGACCATATTGTATACATACATCATGGTATCCATTATCCTCATCAGTCATCCCAATACTCCCATTATTGACCCCTCATTATTATTGCCAAAAAAAAGCATTATAAAAAAAAGTGACATTAGTTCAAAAGTCTTCCGATGATTTTACCATAATGAAATACTTATTACGTCAATCATACTAAATTAAGAATTTATCAATGTATTATCGTCGTCGTCGTCAATGTCTCATTTTTTTTTCTTGATGGTAATTTTAAGTAATTGATTTCCTTTACTTCTGGCCTAGCCGTTGCCATGAAAGCCACGTATACCTGCTCTTGCTTATTAACGAATATATACATAATAAATAAATATAAAAAATTAAATTAAATAAACAATAAATAAAAGAAAAACTCTAATGGGTATTTTTCTTTGTGAAAGCTACTTAAATTGGATTTATTCAATTAAGGAAGGCAAAATACAAAACTACAGTGGTAAGTGGACACACCAAATGGCCAAGCATAGTTTCAAGTTTTGCAAATATTTCTTTCTTATTTAAAAGAGAACTTGGAAAGGAAAATAATAATAATTATAGATTACAGACTAATAATAATAATTACTATTCTTATTATTATTATGGATTTAATTAATATACATAATTAATATTTTTTTTACACTATTAACCAATTATAAATTATCACATGAGTAAAAGTATTTCACTTTTATATTAACTATCATAAAATTCATTTATATCATGATTTCTAATTGATTGATAGTATAAAAACCTCTATATTAACAGTACATACCAATTAATCATTATTATTATTATTATTATTATTATTACAAAATCTATAAATCTACAAAATAGACCGTTCTGGCGATTGGTGCTTGCCAGCTTTACTCGGTTATGGTGGCAACATATATAAAAGCATGAAACCATAAATATTATTAAGGAAAAATAAAAACTAAGAAAAAAAGGGTTGATTATACATCCATCTTGGTTTCTGGGTAGGAAGAATTTTTGCGAGCAAAGATTGATTCAGAAAAAAAGAGATGGTGGAGGATCGAAGGCTGGTGCTGGTGTTGATCAGCACCTGCATTCTGGGTTTGATGCCTATTGCCACCAATGGTGACACAGATCCAAATGATGGTCAGTCTCTTCTTTGATCTCACTCTCAAGTTTTGCTAGAGTACTTCTCAATGTCATCTTTGATCAGTTTGATTTGACACATTAGGTGCCCAAGTTTTGTTTTTTGTTTTGTTTTGTTTTTGTTTTTGTTTTTGTTGTTTTGTATCAATGATAAGTTTTCCAGCTGATCTGTTAAGTGGTACATACATGAGATGTTACTTCTATTACCCTCTGACTCTTACTGTTTCTTTACATTGCTGGATTTTTTAGTGGGTTTAACTATTGCTTTGCATGCCAATTATTTCAACAAAGGAAGGATTTTTTGTTGTTGTGTTTGAGCTATGTGTTCTGTATGCTGTGTAGTCATTATAATAATTTCACTGATATTTCAAGCTGCCCAAAAAAAGCTTAACATTTGAATGGGACTCTTCATCTTCCACTTTCATTCCTTTCCATAGATTTGTTGTCTTTAGTATAGTTGTGTTTTCTGTTTGATGTTCAAATTTGTCCCTCTTGTATTATGATGGCTAATTCATTAAATAAAAAACTAGAAATTCTATAAGAACGTAGAAGATTTAGCAACAAAAAGTGCAGTTCAATCGTTCCCCTGAGGGATTAAATATAACAATCTTTGTAAAACACTAGACCATGTTTGACCACGAACGGATCCAGAAAACATCAAGGGAGGGGCTGAATATATAAAATGTGTGTCAAATATGTAGCAAATATTTTTGGCAAGATATTTTTTTATAAAGAATATTGCATATATATATATATATATATAACTAATTTTACAAAATATTTGAGGAGGGAGGGAACAATGCCCATGCTTAAAATGCCTGGATCGCCCCTCTGTGTGACTGACATTTTGGGTTGTTAAAAATCCACCATACTTCAGCTATATATTTAACTCTGGCACCACCAGTCCTAGTAGTGGTAGGTCTCGGCATGCCCCTGTATCACGAAGTTGAATGCTTTAATATCATTAACTATAACCAGGCAATGTGGTAGCTGCGTTTGTGCTTCATTGAAAAATTGTGGTCAAGTTTGTAGGCTTTATATAGCACATTTTTACCAGCCATATTTCTGATATGAAATTTCAAGTATTACACATAAAGTGATTAAAACAACACAATCAGTACACTGGATTCTATCTTGGGCCATATCAAGATTCTGATTCGGCAATCAATCAAGTCTTGTAGGTTGTAGCTGATGCCTCTGGTGTTGTTAGGATGAGGCTGTAGTGTCGCTTTTGTTGCTTTCTGGCTGATAAAAAAAAAGTGTATTTTACTTATTTTTGCATCTTATGATCCATGTCTGATGTAATCCTTTACATACCTTTATTCTTAGTTTGTTATCCATGTCTTTACATCCTTAATCAGCAACCTTCTGTGCTATGTGGCACTTTGGAAATATAAAACGTTTGCTTGTTGAAGTTATGATATTAAATTTCCTAGTAACCCCCCAAAGAGGAACTCTTATAAATTTAAACATGTGGTGCTTAAAATCCTTGCACATTTAGTCTAATTTGGTATGTGGCTAGGTGATGTGAATGATTTTTCTTCCTTTATGTTCCTCAGTAGTCAGCATTAGCAATGTTATTTTTCACAAACTTTTGTGCAATTTCAAACAATTCATAATATCGTATCCATGCCATTTACACCAAAGAGAGTGCAATGTACCATTTTGAGAATTCTTGGTGAAAGTTAGGTTTCTTTTTTGTTATTTCTCTCTCTCAATGTTTATGGGTTTATGGGTCTGAAATCAATATCATGAATAACCAATTATCAAATCTTCAATGCCAGTTAACATTTTCTGACAAATTGTTCACCTATGCTTAGAAGTAATATATTTATAAATGCTATCATAATAGGTTCAATTATTTTGAGAGTAATCTATATATCTTAAAACATGTAAAATGGATGGTTGTGCAGCGTTCACTAACATATTAGAATACAATTTTCTATTATACATGCCTGAGATTTGCCAAATGTCTTTTTCTTAATGTTTTATGCAGTTCAATCTCTAAAGGTTATGTTTCAAAGTATGAACTCACCATCCCAGCTAAATTGGCCTACAAATGGTGATGATCCTTGTGGACAGTCCTGGAAAGGCATTACTTGCTCAGGCAACCGAGTCACAGAGATGTGAAGTCTCAATCTCCCATTCGCTTTATATGATTTAATTTTTATTTTGTGCTGATGTCTAAGATGTCTGATGATTTTTATTTATTTTTATTTTTGTTTTTTACATTTTATCAGTAAGTTACCTGGTCTAGAACTAACTGGAACTTTGGGTTACCAGTTACAAACCTTGACATCTTTGACTAACCTGTAAGTTAATGGTCTCATTCATCATATATCTAGTTTTTTATGTATTGTTACTATTGTTTTGACCTTGTAAAGTTTTTGCAGAGACTTGAGTAACAACAATCTTGGTGGAGCCTTACCATACCAACTTCCTCCAAACTTGCAGCGCTTGTAGGTTTCTATATCATCTGGTTGTTACTCTTCTATTTATTTTTATTCTCATATTATAACTTCTAACATTCTTGTTACTTTGTATGCAGAAATCTTGCCAATAATAATTTCAATGGGGGGATTCCGTATTCTCTTTCTGATATGACTTCTCTCACAGACCTGTGTGTAATTATCTTGTTGACCTCTTATACATTTCTCATTGTATACCTTAAAAACCTCCTTCCGAAACAACTGGAGTCATTTTTTAAATTAATCTTTATAATGTAGGAATCTTGGTCACAATCAGTTCCAGCAAGTACTGAATGTCAACTTTCAAAAGCTTTCTTCCCTCTCTACATTGTGAGATTTCTTCCTGCCTTTTGACAATGTAAAAAGTGGTCTAGATGGCTATCAAGTTTGTGTTAACTAAAAATATTGATCCTTTTTCAGTATGATTTTTATGCTTTTTGTTGTGAATTAATTACTGTTTTGTATTTAATAATTTCACAATATTGCTACCGATTCCATGTTTAAGACATTTTTTGATATTAAGATTCTGTGAAAAATGTTCTATATCACATTAGCTATTACACTATATTGCATGGCATGTGGTTTCGGTAATTCAAAAATAGTGGAGGCTGTTTGTCTGGTATTCATTATAAAGTATGCTAGAATTTGGTATTTTGACAATTCAGGGCCAGGTGACTACAATATCTATAATTTGTTGCAGGGATCTCTCTTTCAATTCTCTGACAGGAGATCTCCCTCAGACTTTGAGCTCACTTTCAGGCATAACCACCATGTAAATGTCCAATTCTTTTATTTTCTGTTAAAATTTACATGTTATTGATTGCATTTTGAGTTGACTTGTTACCTTTGTGTAGGTATCTGCAAAACAACCAGTTTACAGGCACCATCAACGTTCTTGCTAATCTCCCTCTTGAGAATCTGTGTGTCTGTTGTTTCTTTTAACGAACATCTGTGGAATATCCTTCCCTATATTTCAATAGAAGTACCTTACAAGTTGTATTTATTTTCTTAAATTTTTCTCAGGAATGTGGAAAACAATAAATTTACGGGCTGGATACCAGAACAGTTGAAAAGCATAAACCTACAGTAAGCATTGGCATTTTAAGCAATTGTTTGTAACTAAGAATCTGCTTTTTCATCATAAATTCTATAAAACTTAAAATAGGTCAAATTTAATGACAGAACGGATGGTAATGCATGGAGCTCAGGACCTGCACCCCCACCTCCTCCTGGGACACCTCCAATAACGAAAAGAAACCGAAATCACAAATCTGGTGGACATAACACCCCATCAGATGCTGGCAGTGGCACAAGTGATGGGGACAAAAAATCTGGTATAGGAGGTGGTGGCATTGCTGGAATTGTGATCTCCATCTTGGTTGTTGGGGCAATAGTAGCATTCTTTCTGGTGAAGAGAAGATCCAAGAAATCGTCTTCAGACATGGAAAAGCTTGACAATCAGCCCTTGGCTCCTCTTACTTCAAATGAAGTGCATGGTCTGCATCTTGCATACTATTAAAAATCATTTTCATTCTTTTATGATGAGGTCTCCCTTATTTTAGGCTACTTGAATATATCATATTCATAGCATTTTTAATTATTTTTAGTTTCAACCTTCATTCTTCTAAAACCATCTTATCTATCGACCGTGCTCTATATGCTTATTTCTGCTTTTGATAAATGAGTTTTGCAATTCAATCTATAATTTAGGCGGATACTTAGTTCCATAACTGTAAGACATGCTAGTAACAATTACTTTAGCACTTTTTTCAAGATGCTTGCCACCATGACAGACGTATATGGTGACTAGATTAGAGAAAGTTTCAATAGTATTTTGTAATAAGCCATGCGAAACTTCTCCTCTAATTAGAAAATGACTGGGCTGTCTTAATGCATTGAGTTTGATATATGCTTGTTAAGCTATTCTTCTTTCACAACGTTATTATTCAAATTGACATATTAATATCTGTCATAATGCAGAAATGAATTCTATGCAAACTTCATCTGTAATTGACTTGAAGACATTTGACACTTCTGCGGCCCGAATAAATCTTAAACCCCCACCTTTGGATCGTCACAAATCATTTGATGAGGAAGAATTTTCAAAGAAGCCCACAGTGCCCACTATTGTCAAGAGGACCGTAAAAGCTCCCACAAATGTGAAATCATATTCAATAGCTGACCTGCAGATTGCTACTGGAAGCTTCAGTGTGGATCAACTTCTTGGTGAGGGTTCTTTTGGACGTGTATACCGTGCTCAATTTGATGATGGAAAGGTATTACTTGCCTGTATTCTCTGCAAGTCCACTTTATGTCTAGTTCTGGTGACAAAGATATAGAATATCCAAAACTGTATGCCAATATGAAATTTCCTTAGAAGTGGTTCAAATCTGAGTAGTTTTGATACATAAGCAGATGAATGCATGTGCTTTGTCATACATCTTTAAAGACCTAAGGCTGAAAAAATACAAAACCAAAAAAGTCCGAGAAGTCCTGGATGCATGTAGATACCACTTGCATAGCCAATCTCGCCCAGTAAATACCGTGAACTTTTCTATAGTAGACCACATCTTGAATCGATGCATCTGCTTATTAATGGTTTTGACTTGGTTTTTTAATTTCTGAAAATGTTGTAGGTTCTTGCAGTGAAGAAGATAGATTCATCTGTCCTTCCCATTGATTTGTCTGAAGATTTTACAGAAATAGTTTCAAACATCTCCCATTTGCATCATCCAAATGTGACAGAGCTTGTAGGTTATTGTTCAGAGCATGGACAACACCTCCTAGTCTATGAGTTTCATAAAAATGGATCACTACATGACTTCCTTCACCTGCCTGATGAGTATAGCAAACCATTGATATGGAATTCTCGCGTCAAGATTGCTTTGGGAACTGCACGTGCCCTAGAGTAAGTTAGTTTGCTAGTGTAAATAGAGGATCCTGGTGTTGCATTTATAAGTTAGTTTTGCATCATTTCATGTTATGTTCCATTGACTTCTTGGCTCCTCCTTCCTGTCTTCTTTTTCTCTTATCTTTGTTCCTGCTTTATATATTTGGCTTGGCTTTAGCTTACATGCTGACCTCTGTCTCTCTCTTGATTGGTTCAAAATTAAGGTGGTTGTTACTTATTTTGTACATTGTCTTCTCACAAATACATCTTTTTAACTTCCTCTTTGTTTTCCCTGAAATGAAAATGTCTTGATTATTACTAAATATAATGTTCTAATTAGAAAATAAAATAAAATAGAAGGAATAGTTTGGGGCTACAAAATTTACTTATTAATTCAAGTTTGATATGGTAACAACTCGAAAGTCAGCACATTATCAGTAAATAGGAAAGCGCCACTATTCTGAATAAGCTAGGGACTTTTACTTACAATATAAGTTTTTAAACAGATTTGTTAATACAAGGCAACATAGAGTTGGACATCAAGCATTAATTTTTCCCGAGAATCAATAACCTAACTCTACTTGCTTTTTTCCTAGGTACCTACACGAAGTTTGTTCACCATCAGTTGTTCACAAGAATATTAAGTCAGCCAATATATTGCTTGATCCAGATCTTAATCCTCATCTTTCAGACAGTGGATTGGCTAGCTATATTCCAAATGCCAACCAGGTGATTTTGTAGTTTTCTGGATCTGTATGCTGTGAATTAATGTGTTTATAATTGGATGTGGCTGTGTTTGGCCGGGGTAGTTTTACTCTGTTTATGTTGCTACTTTTTTATATATTTTTAGGCACTGCTCATTCTCATTTTTTAATTTCTGAAGTTATTGTTCTTTCTTTAAACACTGATTCTTCAGTGGATGTTGCCATGTATATTATGACAGTTGGGGAAAGAAAGCGAATGGTTGAACATATAATATTTTCTATCAATAACCATTGGCACCAATTGCCTTGCCTATTGTCAAGAACCAACTTTCCTAAAAGCTTAAGCTGCTAGGTGAAGGCTCAAGATTAGTTTTATTATCTCTAACACACCCCCAACACGAGCCCTTTAGGCTTGAAGTATAGACAATGTTTTGGGGGTCCTATTGACCATATAAGACAAAAAAAAGTAATTTTCATATTATGAATGCAGCAACTCCTAGAATCGAGTCAGTTCAGCTAGTTGCATGGAATAGCAAGTGTGTTAGGTGGCTCTTTGGGTTAATTTCTTGGAAAAGTTTTTTTCGAACCCAATAGGTACCATGTAATTTATCAATAGGGAAAAGAAAATCTGCATGTTATCTGATGCTTCATGCATCCCATTGGACGGATATTGTATTCGTTTAGCGAGAATATTGATAGTGCTCTTAATGAATGCATTTTTTCCTTTTGCCCGGTGACATTTAGTTCAAATATGAAAATTATTAGAAGTTCTGTTTCTAACTAGTGTCTCATGTTCAGGTATTGAACAATAATGCTGGATCTGGGTACGATGCTACTGAAGTTGGCTTGTCTGGTCAGTATAGTCTTAAGAGTGATGTATACAGCTTTGGAGTTGTCATGTTGGAACTTCTTAGTGGACGGAAACCATTTGATAGGTGAATGATTGAGACACCTTTAACCTAACAGTTTTCTGCACTCACATGCTTTCAAACAGAAATGGGCTCATGCATGAACATATATATATGTTGTCCTGTACTTTCTGTGCTGATTCTCTCTTGCTATCTATGAGTGGCAATGTCTATGTCTTCTAATTCATTACGTTATCCTGATTGTTTTTAAATGTATGGGGGAACTTGACATGTCACTGTTTTTGAAATTATGTATTGATAAAATATTCTTTGCTTTTTCTTTTCTGATTGTTAAAACATTCCCTCTACAGCTCAAGGCCAAGATATGAGCAGTCTTTGGTTCGATGGGCAACACCTCAACTTCATGATATTGATGCATTGTCTAAAATGGTTGATCCTGCATTGGAAGGGCTGTACCCTATTAAGTCTCTTTCTCGATTTGCTGATGTTATTGCTCTTTGTGTTCAGGTAATGCCAGTCATGTTTCACCCCAAATTTTTAGGGTTTGTTTGCTTTATTTACAGTTTCCTGATTACATTAATAATTACAAAAATGTCACATTGTTTCTATTTTATTTCCTGTTTTCAAAGATTTGTGCAGGAACAAATGTTGTTTTCACGATTTACTGTACAATCTTTGAAAATAGGAAACAGAATGGAAACAATGTGACATTTTTGCAATTATTAATGAAAACAAGAAACGAGACCCAAAGCAAACGGTTTAGTTTTTTTGTGAATAGGTAGTAAATTAGTTCTTTTGGTGGGTCTATATGAATCGGTTACACAACAAGGTTAGCTTGCTCATCTGACTAACCCTCTGATCTGAGACTTCCCATTTGGATTCCTAGGTGCTCAGATCAACCAAATATATCTGCATGTGCTAATACATTATAATGGTATTCTAATTTTATTTTTGGGGCAGCCGGAGCCTGAATTCCGACCACCTATGTCAGAAGTGGTTCAAGCGTTGGTTCGATTAGTGCAGCGAGCTAACATGAGCAAGCGGACATTTGGAACTGATCAGGAAGAATCACAACGAGGGGGCGATGACCCAGAAACACGAGACATGTAAATGGGAAAAAAATACTTGTGTTGATAGAATAGCTTAAAAGGAAAATAATACTGCTTTTTCATACCCTCAAACAGTTTCTCTATGAGTTATATTGATTCCACCTTTGGTTATTGAAGTTAGACAAAAAAATTTCGAATGTTTCTGATCTAGTTATTTTGTTGGTAATATAAATTGCAATAATATAACCTTTTGCAAAAATTGAAGCTCGGTTTAGATTGATGGTTGCCATTGTTGTTAACAACTTGAAATCATTACAGGTTTTTCCTTATATTATTTTTTTATTTTTATGGGTGGAATATTTTGTAATAGTCTTATTTGCAAGATAGGATCTGAATCCTATCACAATGCCTTTTAGTTCATCAGTGTACCTCTGTCTGGTACAGCTTTTTCCAAACATCTTTTGAATTTTCTGAATGACTTGAGAATCTTCCCTTAGCTTATACACAACAAAAGGAAAGATTCCATTTACACGGGTGAAAAACTTACTGAATAACTGTTCCAATACTTCAAAGGATATATGCATACATTATGATTCATTAGTTTTCATTTTGATTTGTGACTATAATAATATTTTGACATCACTTTATACTACACTCCACGATGTTCTATTCTCTGGGATCATGTAATCCTATTGGTGTTATAATCAAGACACAGCCATATTAAAAATTGTGAATATTTTCTGAAGATTTTTCTTATATACGCATGAACCAACCAAATGCCCAAAAGTAATAGGCATATATTAGACTTGGAGTAAGATTATAGGTGTTTGAGAGAATTTTGAAAAATGAATGATTATTTCTCACAACTTAATCCGAATCAAATATACACTTAAAGTTGAGGATTAGGAGGCTTAACTTCCCCATGTTTGGTTAAGTTTTGAAGAACCAAGCCAAAAGAATCAATGACCATGTCAAATCTTATGAAGTGTTTAATCATGTCATGTAAATAGTTTGCTTTAAATGGATATATCATGAGCTCAAACTTAAGTTTAAGTATAAACAGAACAGGGGCAAGAAATCCTCCAGATACAAAACAAAATGTCATAACTACAATGTCTCGTAGAAGAGAAATGATTGGTATCCACCAGACTCATTATATAAAAATTACAGAAGCGTACAACAATTTAAAATTGAGAAGCATACACCAATTTAAAATTAAGAAGCATACAACATTTTTGTCACGGCAAAACAAAAATTGTTTCTTGTTCTTAACACTCCTAGGGACAAGAAAGTGGCCAAACCTAGGTCGAATAGTTGCAGCCTTTGTCCCCAAAACAAGAACACTAATCCTCGAAAAGTTGGATAAATGAGGCATGCCAAACAAAATATTGAAATGCAGAACATTTTGATACATGACGTGCATATACCATGAAATATAATGTACCATTCAAAAGCATACATAAAAATTGATTTCAATTAATGAACAAACTCTTCTATGTTCTTTACTTTCCTTAACCTTTGTACCAACGTTATCTGTGTCCTGAGATGTATTGTTTGTCCTTCACTTTATGATAATTTGAAATCAGGTGAGGAAATTCACAATAAGCTAACATATATTTTTCAAGAATACTTCAAATCATCTCCAAATGATACAAATGCTTCAAGTCCAAAGTAGATCATTTGGATCATTAAAAGGAAGAAATATAATCTGCAGTCATATTTTAGTGTATATAAACTTGATCATAAACAATATTCAAACTCGGATGTTAGAGTATTTGAAATCAAATGAATCTAAGTATCTCGAATTTTGTTTGATAGCACTTTTATATTCTGAGTACACAAGCTACAACAGTTGCATCGCAACCAACATTTAGCATTGGTGGATAGTCTTATAGTAAATTATTAATGTGAGATTAAAATTACACCACTATATATAAATAGACTTCTGTATACGTCATTTTTGAAGGACTAGTTTTTTATAAATATTTTTTAAAAAAACAAATTATAATTTAAAAAAAAATAATCAAACAGCAGAAAACAGCTCTAGTGCCCGGCATAAAAGCTTTCTGCACTGTCAGGCATTTACAGCTTTGTACACTCTGTCTGTCTGACGTACTCCAATCCAAATATGATTCCAGCAATATATTATGAAAGAAGAGCTCCCAACCGTCAATTATCACCACATTCACTCAATTGTGGGAGGTCATTCACATGAAGGTTATGGAAGCCCTCAAGGAAACAAAATGCCGAGAAAGAGAATTGGTGGAAGAAGTGGGTTCCCGTTTACTGAAATTTATAAAATTCTCTAAGGAATCAGTTTCCAAATTGCAAGAGCAATGGAGCATCAAATGAGGGGAGTAAGCAAGGGAATGTTAACTAATAAATAAGATAAAGGAATGTTCTTACTTTCATAAGTTTTATCATTTTACTGGTTTTTTTAGAAGTCAATTTTGGTTATGGTTATGTTCCTTAGATGCTGTCATAGAGTAGCTGATGTTTTGGTCAAAACCTGTGATGGTATTTGGTTGAATTTTCTGCACGGACGTTTGTTCATTGATGATTCTAGTTGGAACACATGTTGATTGGACGAGACCCAAGTAACAGATAATGTCGCATGGGAAAGTAAGAAGTGTCATCATAAACAGAAACTGGAAGATGAAGGAATCTATTTATAATCTATTAAATCTCACCCCGAAAATATGCTGCAGACAACTCAGCCTAACTTTTGCCACATATCACAATTTTTTCCACATATGTAAATCATCCTACGTGGCTGCCTCTGCACTCTACGTTCAGCATAGCACAAATGCCTCTTTGCCTCTCTACTTGCTCTTGCGTTGCAATGTGTCTTCACAATAGAAACCCACATTCCTCAGCGTTTACACCGTGTGCGAACAACCGCTTGCAGAGTCGTGGACCAGAACAGAACAGTCTCCACCATGCGACTCTCTGTAAGCCACTACATCCAGATGTCGTGCTACCACAGTTCATCCGACGACAAGATCGAGCGGGTTGCGTTGAAAGAGATGAGTGGGAAGTATGTTGGTAACCGATCAATTAATCATTGCAAGAGTAAGTAGAAGGAGAGAACCGATTTTTATGCTTTGGAGAAGTAGTTCAAAAAAGAAATAGAAATCCTCACCCCAAAGATTGAGGCTATTGCCAGGTCACATAATAACCCAATTAAGCAGCAATCTGAATCAACAGACTTCTTTTGGTTGGTGGAGACAGTGATTCTCTGAATCATACTTCATATGCTTCAACTCAGCAGGTATGAATTTTCTTTGTCACAATTATTAGAGTTATTCAAAGTTTCTCGATAAGTTGTTATGATGTTATCTGACAGATGAATTGTACAATTCATTTTTAATGGTAAAGGACCCACAAGAGATATCCAACTTTTATTATTTGTATGTTGTAACCTGAAATGATATTGGGTATCAGAGTTTGCATATTTGGATGTAAATATATATGAATTTTCCATAATAGAGTAATGTTTTTGTTTCAGATGTGCTTTACAATTTATCAGGTTGTCCACAGATGTACATAATGTAGAATAATGTGTTTAGTTTGTTGAATTTTAGATCCTTAAAGACATAAAAAGTGTTGAAAGTTTTATTATCTCATGAACTGTTAACACGTTATATATGGAAGTGTTCTCTTGATGGTAGTTGAGGTGTCTAAAATATATGACAAAGTCATCAAGTTTGATGTCTTGCATTACTGATTCCTACATGAGTTCCCAATTCATTTGTTGAGAAATAAAAATTCCAATTTAGTCTCTAATAATCTCAAATGTGACAGAGGTTCAAATTGATCTTTGATACATTGCAAAATATTAGAAATGAAGGAGATAATGATGACAAAACTGAGGCAGAGTAAATATGCATAATGGTCATTTGGTGCTCAAAAAGTGCTTTCAATTTTTCTTCTAACCATGTTGTTACTAGGCAGGTCCACCAGTTCTTACAACCTTTTTGCTTGACCCAAAAATGTGTCAATAACCGATCTTGGGAGGTGCAAATATAGTTTAGTTGGTGTTTGTATGATTATCTGTATCTTTGCATTGCATGACGGCTACTTTTTTGGTATGAAAAACACAAACAACGAACAAAGTGACTTTAAATGTTTTTCTTTGGAAAGTCTCTGTAATTTGTCTATAATATTAACTTTATTCAGTAGTCCCTTCATTGTAATTAGTTTATTAAACTGGCACAAACTACGCAATCTTTCCTAAAAGGAAAACAAAGTTCCAATACAAAGTAAGGGATAATTCAAATATTTCATTATTGGTCAAAATTGGAAATCTTAGCATTACATATATGAGTTTTACTCAAGTTATTTTGAAATTAGATGTTCACGACAACTCACCAGTTTATCACAGATATCATCCATCTAAAATGAATAGCAAATATTTCAATCACATTGTTTTTTATAGGATATTTAATTTTCTTATTATAGTTCTACTGAATACTCTTATCACATTGTTTTCAACTTAATATCATTGTTCCTGCCATCTGACTATCACAAGTTTGGTTTTAAACTTTTTGTGGCTAAGTTCCTTCTTTGTGACTATTCTTTCCTGTTGCCCATGAGCTTTCAGATCATATAATTCTCTTGATTAATTCTCTTGATCAAGTTTGTTTACTCAATTTCTTACTCAATTTCTAAGATTAATCAAATGCTAATGTTATGAAATTTGTGGAATTCCTGACAGGCTTACTACAATCACTCAGTTGATTTATCATGGAATGATATTTGGTCCGATCATGTTTGAGATGGAGAGCGTGTAAGGTGGAAGTCCGTATGGTGCTGGAACTTATGTTGGTGCTTGCTCGAGGCAACCAACTAAGCTTGAGTTGCAGCAAGCATTCCACCAAGGGAACTATATAGTCACCATCACAAAAAAGCTCAAGGAAGCTGCATAATGTTGCGTTAAAACAGACATACATAAATACTATTGTATTGCTTGAAAATTGTTGCCCATTTTTTAGCCTTGGAATATATTGAGTTCTATTTATGTGTGCTTGCTGCTAATAATTTTTTTGTTCAAAAAGAAAATGCTTTATATGTGTGTTTCATGGTGCAACGGTTGTTGCTATTTGTTGAATATGAAAGTGTGTTCCATTGATATTAGTCATATGTGGTACATGAACAAAGTGTGCATATTTTATATTTTGAAAAGGACAATAGTACGCCTTCACTACTAGACAGTACATGGCTTCCAATAAGATAATTCTGTGGAGTAGTGCCATACATGCTATAAACCGAATGGATCATATATCATGTTACCCCTTTTATCATGTAAGACCATGTGATTTTGACTTTAAAAGTGTACGATTCTGATTTTGTCACTTGGTTAATTATGCCATGTAATATTGACTTTAAATGTGCATATTTTTTATGCTATGATGCTAAAGAATGATCTGTGTATATTGTCGGGTCGGGCCATGCTAACGATAGCTTAGCATTAGCTTTCTTAAATCCTTAAATAATGAAAGTGGAGTTGATCTAATTATCGGAGGCATCTCACCCCATCCTTTCTCTTTTTTGTGAAAGAAATTCATGTCATGTGATTCACATTTCTTTTTCGTATTATTCAAGCGTATATTATGAAACAAAATATAAAGCCAAATTTTGTTTATCTGTCCGTGCAACGCACGGGTCTATATCTAGTATAGTATAAACAGGAAGACGTGTTCACTGAAGCATGCATGTCTTGTCTATTCACTACACAAGTACAAGCAATTCTGTTTTTTGTCTTACCTGCACTAAAACTCCACTATATTTATGAACTAGAAAATAATCAAATGGATGCAATAAGTTGACATTTAACCAAAAGAGAATTAAAGTCTGAACAAGTGTTTTACAACGCCTAATTATAAAAGGAACCACCAGTAGCACAATACCAAAATTCCCACGTCTACTGCAGAACACAACCATGGCTGGAGGAAACCATTTATCCAGTTTCTCATACTCGGCAATTCCTTCAACAACATTAAGGTATAGCAAGAAAATAGTAAGCAGTGGTACTGCAACAAGAACCCGAGCTTATGAAGAGGCACATCTCTGTAAAATATTCCCATATTTCTCAATGAAACATCGCTTGGTGACGTGCTAATATGGTCTCTACGAAAGTAATAAAATAGTAACTCAATTGTAGACCATATACTTGGGAGTTGCACTGAACTTCTGGTATCCTTTGATGACTTTATTTACTGCATCAAGGAAATCTTTCTCTGTTACCGTCTTCCTTCGGGCACGGATAGCATACATACCAGCTTCAGTGCATACACTCCTTATATCAGCTCCTGGAAACAAATAAAAAATATCTTGGTCAGAAAACCAGTGAATAGAAGTACCCAGGCATGAAGTACAATGTTTGACAGCAGGGCTTTGAGACATGAGATAAAACTCAAAACCAGAACAAGTTTGACCTGAAATCATACTAGCCAGAATACTGAAATCCTTAGAGGTATAAGCTAAGTTAAAAAGTTCCAAGCTTTTAAAGTGTTCTTACCAGTGGAATTCGGGCAAAGCCGAGCTAAAAGTTCAAATCGGATATCCCTCTCACAGTTCATGGTTCTTGTGTGTATCTTGAAAATCTGGGTCCTACTCTCTAAATCAGGAAGGCCAAATTCAACTTTACGATCCAATCTCCCAGGACGTAGTAGTGCTGGATCAAGAGTGTCAGGCCTAGAAATTGTGGACAAGAAGTCATAAATGGTCAGCCCACCTCAGCAGCAGTAATACTTGCAAATTGAAGAAAAGCACCCTTACAGCCACCACAAAACATTGCAAAGGTAGTTGCAATGCAACCTTGATTTATACATTGTTTTACAACAAGATGTGTAGACAGTCAGCAATTATGACTTTATGAGAAAAAGGGAATTTAAAAATGCCATTTTAAGCGCATCCTAATTATGGTGACAACAGCACCGTACATACTGAGTGACACGCTCTCGTAATAACATCGGAAGTAAAATGATTTTAACCCACTAAATGATCCAATTGTGGATAGACCCTTACAGGGAACTTTTTCCAAAATGGAAAAAAAAAAAAAAAAATCATATACTGGCCAAATCAACCAACCTGTTAGTTGCCATTAAAACTTTGATGTTTCCACGAGCATCAAACCCATCAAGCTGATTCACAATTTCAAGCATTGTGCGCTGAACCTCGTTATCACCACCAACACCATCATCAAATCGTGCACCTCCAATAGCATCAACTTCATCAAAAAACACAATGCATGCCTTCTTTGAACGAGCCATCTACAGGAGATACTTTTAGTCAAATGATACATTGTAATGGAAACAATGATCAAAGGCTAGAAGACACTCAAGACAGGTCTTAGAAATTTACCTGAAATAGTTCACGAACCATCCGAGCCCCCTCACCAACATATTTCTGAACCAGCTCACTTCCAATAACCCTGATAAAACAAGCATCAGTCCTATTAGCCACAGCCCTGGCCAAAAGTGTTTTGCCAGTTCCGGGTGGACCATAACAAAGAACACCCTTTGGAGGATCAATTCCAAGCTTGACGAATTTCTCTGGATGAAGCATGGGAAGTTCAACAACCTTGCAGGGAAATTAAAAATTTTGTGCAATGTGACTTATTTACTTTGTTATAATGTAAAATATGGAAAAAATTTGATGGCTTACTTCTCGCATCTTCTCAATCTGTTCCTTACAACCACCGACATCATTATATGTCACATCTGGCTTCTCCTCAACTGTCATCATGGTAACACTTGGATCAATTTTTGGAGGCAAAGGAATCTGAATCTGATATTTGTTTCTATCAACCCTGAAATGATCAAATGAAGGTCAAACAAACAGGCAGACAACATGGCAATAGAGTTCCTCTACTTTATATGCGTAATATTTCAGCATCAAAGTTACTGATTGGAAATATACCCAACACGCATCCCTTCCTCTATGTCAGTAGGGGAAACTTTGTCACCTAGCCCAACAACAAACTGTCATCAACAAAGCAAAAGGTAATTAGACCCAACTTCAAAAATAAAATAAAATCAACAATTTTGCCAACCCATTGGCAAAACATTTTACACGGCATATAAAAATAATTGAAACAAATATCTATATGATAGATATGGGGGAAATGGAATGGTTGTTAAAAATATAGGCACCTTTGCAATCTGCTTCACATTGATAACATATTTGGCATCTTCAGAGTTTGGATTTATAATCTTTGTGCACCTTGCTACCTGTTCAATAAATCAGACATAGTTAGAAATTCGTAAAAATATTAAAAACATTTTGAACAAAATCTGCTAAAAAAAAGACCTGAAGAGGCTGCTCCTCCTGCATCATTTGCTTATCAGAAACAAGATCCCACTGACTTGGTGCAGCTAAGCCAGTATCAGACTCCTTGATACCTAATATAACAAGACGAGGCTAACATCTAAGGACGTGTGCAAGTGTTAACAGACAACATCCAATCCACACAATTAAGACAACCACTATAAATGCATTGAAAACAACATTTACATAATATCAGTTATTAACTCCTTCCATCAGACTCTTTTTTTTCTGGTTAATGACTGTGATGGCCACAAACTAATGCCATCACATAACCTATCAGGAAGACATGATAAATTTTGAGGTAGAAAAAAAAAATACCCAATCAAGGACCACTTATCACCATAAAAAGGGAAAATGAAAGTAACAGGCCACGGGCCCACGACTACGCCACAATACCAAGAAAATAAAGTAGAGATGTAATTTTGTTTATTTTAAACAATAACAATAATCTACCAAGCAATAAATAATTGCAGTAACAAGCTAAATCTTTTGCACATACCACATAAGTCATTCACTTTCTTTGCCATATCTTTAATTTCCTTCTCCACTTTTTTTATGCTTGTGGAATAAGGTCCCAAACCCTGTGAAACCACAATATATTATAACTAATGATGAGAAAACCGCAGATCACACAAAATCATTTTCTGTCCAACAACTATAAGGAGAAGCCGGGAAGGGGAAGTCAAGAATCAATAACAAGCAAAACATCTCTGAACCATGAATATGACTAGCTTTCCATATTACAGAGCAACAAGACAACACTCCACTCCACTCCACATCAACAATACTTCACACTTTGCTAGACTCATAGTAGCGCCTCAGCAACTCTAAATTACATTTATTCACTAAATTCTTTCTCAAGCGTGATAAAAAAGTTACGAAGTTACATAACTATGCAAGCAGTAACTCTACAATAACGTTGAAAACTTTGTGCATCCACATAATGATTTATGAAAAATTACCATAAATAATTCACATCAACCAGCAATTATCATAAACACCAATTACACAAACCCCAAAACCAGCAAGACCGCAACCTCAACTATTGGCATCCAAAAAGCCTATCAAATTCTTAAAGAGGGCAAGGAGGAAGTTCATTCCTTTGGTTTTTCTAAGTAAACCTTCGACTTTAGCTGAATCAATAAAAATGTTTAAAGTTGCAGACTTTAGCTGACCCCACGATCAAGAATCAGAAATTAAGTAATAGTACATTAATATAGCAAAATTTCCAACAAAAAAAAACACTACAGTACAGTACTATTGAAAGTAAAATATAGCAGCAGAGTTGAAAACAAATTAGACTACGATTCAACGGGGATAGCATAGGAAATGGAACAAAGCAGAATATAATAAGATTCGTACAAGTGCGAAGATCTACTAAGCCTAAAACGAAAAAGGGGGGAAATGGTGAAATTAGGGTTTTAGAGAGAGAGAAAAGTTACATAGGTTTTGAGGAGGGCGATATCATCCTCGTCGAGGGGTCGGGGGTTCTTCTCGTCCTTAAGATCGTCATCGTGTTCAGCTGCCATTTCTCAGATTGTGATTTTCTGCGTGAAGTTCTGAACTTTCTTGAGAGAAAAGCGAAATCCAAAAGGATTGAATTGAGGTTAATGGGGTTCAGTATGGAAAGGCGTAAGAAGTGGAAGAGTGAGAAGGAACAAGAAAGAGATATACCTATTTTTTCTTCCAGAAATGTTTTTTGGAACATAAACAATATCACAACAACATTCAACATTTTACTGTTTTTCACTTTTCTTATAAAGAAAGAAATTACACTAAATTATTCTTTTTTGCCCATTATTTTATTCAACTAGGTTTCTTTATCTTTTTTTGTTCAAAAAAAAAAAAGGTTTCTTTATCTTTATTATTAAAATTTTTAAATTCATCCCTTATTTTACAAACTTGATACAAGGTTGTTACTTTCCGTCAAATTTACATTAACAATATTAAATTTCACCATAAGTTGTTAGAGACACCTCCTCTTACAGAAAAACCTCACCAAAATAATGAAATAACACCAAATTATGAGCCCTCTCTCTTGTGCACTAATATAAAATATAAAATAGTAAAATAGATTGAAAATAAAACAGAACCCATATGTTATGAATTTATGATCCGTCTCATTCTAATACATCTGTCAAACGCTACCTAAGTGAAGCAATTTATTGTGAGGTGAATTAATAAATAAATCTTCGAGATTAAATCATACCTACATCATTATGATAAAAAGTTACTAAAGAGTCACATAATAGCTTAAAAAAATTCAGATAACTTCAACTTTCGATTTTAACCGATCCAATAATCAAATTTTATTCCTCTCACTCTTATAATAAATCATTTCTCTTGCTTGATATCCTTCCATACTAGATAACATTATTTATTGGCAACAATACCTTAATAATTAATATTACGTTGCTAATGCATTAGATCTAATTTTATTATCAAATTTAAGTTGTCTTCTGTAAATATCACATCAATACAAATTCATACAACTAAAATTACAAAATCAAAGGTTTGTTAGTAAGCCGAATTTTAGTTTGTTAAGACTAAGCTCAATGTTACTCAAAGAACTAACTTGTTCTACCGACGAAAGAAAATTCCATTGATCAATCAAAAGTTAGTGTCTAGGTTTAGGAAAGGTGCACCTGAAATAACCTAAATGCCCCTAATTCCAAATGGATTATCAAAACTCGTTCTTCTTGCGAGAACCATAAGTATATAAGGACGTTTTTCCTGCTTATTATTTTCATCTTGCATCCTCGTAAGATAGAATCTTCGCAGTCTTAGCAGCTGAATGACTAAGACAAAACAGTCACCGTAATATTCAAAAACAAAAAATATTCATGAGTAAAATTCACTAATTCCTAATTACGAATATCTCTCTAAACATATAAGTGAAATATTCAGAAAATTGGACTTAATGGAAGTCAATTTAATAAAAAATGCCTATGCAATAAGTTGCATTACAAAACTGCAAAATTAAAAAATAGACTTTTCGTATTTTATAACATCATTGGTGTTCAAATCATAGATCTTGCAAATTTTTACGATGGCATGTTGACCAAGGCCATCATCACGCCCATCTTCGCGACGAACAAGATTTTCAAGTTCCTTGGATGGCCGCAATACCTAATTGATATGTGATTAAAAAACATTAGTAAGTAGAAAATGAATGCTTGCACGTAAAATAGTAAAAAAGAGGAAAGGTAATATCATATTTGTTAAGAATTAGATTGATATTATCAAGCGGAAAAAATCGCCCTAACTCATAAGTCATATATATAGTAGGAAAAACCATGACATGCAGGTGCGTGTGTGCGCACGCATTGGCATAGCTAATAAACTTGTAGCTTAATTTGGCACCAGCCCCAGGCAAAGAATTGGTTGTGACCATGATATCAGATGCTTGCACATCCCATGTACCAAATCAGTAAATTGACATAGGTTGCAAATCACATAACTTTTTAAATTCATCTCCAGCAAAATACAAGAATATTGTAATTAACTCAAACTCAACAAATGAATATACCAAAAGCTTAAAAAATAAAAATCTAATTTTTAGATTGTGCATGATATAGTTTAAAGTCTGCAAAGCAGGTGGAGCACTATGTACAGACTAATCCGAAATATAGTCAATGCATATTTGTAAAATTGTTTTCAACCCAGCTTTGAAATCACTTTAACTTCCCAATAACTCAATTAATACTAGAGCAGAGTATGTAAATACTAAATACTTACCCAATATGGTTCATTTGAACCATGGCTTTCAGACTTGTCCTTATGCTCAATTTCCTTCTTATCGGTACATGTGTTTGAAGCCTTGCAGCTATCTGAGACCAGCTGAAACAGCTTCTCACTTCCCTAAGAAAATGACATAAAACAGATCAGAGACTTATGCACAATTCAAGATAAATGGAATCAGAAGCAACCTCCAAACATTATATGAAAAACCTAAGGATAAAAATGGCATCAGCCTAATGGAAAGTCAACATCTACCGGGGATAACATAAAATTAGAAAGCCAATCCTCCATGACAAATATAATAAGAACCATGCAATTTTTTTTAATTCTTGTCAAATCAAATTCTGTCCCTTTAACCGTGGTAATCCTGTGATTTCGGGTACCAGCACTCTACGATTGAAAAATATATTACGTAAAAGTGGGCAAGGTTGGATTTATAAACCAACATTCATGAATAATATGTATAATTACTTAAGAAGATTAAAAAAAGGCCTCAATGTATAGAGGGAATGAGATATAATTATCTCAATCCCATGATTTCCAAATTGGATTATTGTAGATTTTCAAGTAATAACCAATGACACATCCTTTGACAGTTTGACAATATTTACAACTTGACAATATTAGCGTCTATAAAACAAGGCACACTTAAATTAAATTGGAAAGTTGAGTCTGACATGGGCAGTAGAAAGTCCCTGATAGTGACGAAAAACAGACAAATTAACACGAATGATAGGTCATAGAGGGGGAAAAGAATATGTTGAAAGTACTAAGCAAGTTTAGCAATATATTAACCTGAAGGGCTCTCCAATGAGAATACGACCGAAATAAAATCCAGAAGAATGGGACATTAGGCAAAGGTAAAACCTGCAATGTATAATTAAGAAGAATGGGTATCAATTGAAGCAAAGAATGAATGGAATATTAAAGAGCAAAAATACACAAGGTTGGAAAAGTTTACAAAAGCAATAAAATATTGGCAGTTAACATTCACTGAACACATACGTACACTAAATGCAGAGGTCACTGGAATCAACGAAATTGAAGCATAGAAGTATTTCCGGTGGATAATTGTTCCCCTGTAGACAGATAACAGTTCATATCAAGATGAGGATTTACATTCAGAATCAAATCCCAAGCCACAATAACACATTTGAGGTTAACACAGAATATGATTGTTCCAAACCACCAGGGGGGAATAGATAACTACCTCATTGCAATATGTCTTAGTCTTCGGCGAACAAGTTGAGCATTCAAACTGCAAAAAATATTGTAATTGACATAAAAGCTAAAAGAAGCAAAACGGAATGCCAATTCTTCTCTTCATACACTTCATGAACCCACATGTGATTTTCGAATGAAATTATTCCGTAGATTTAAAATAGGGAATACAATTTTAACAAAACCTATAAATAAGTTAAGAAAAGCAAATCAGGTTCTGTCAAAGAATAACTGCAATATTTAAAATGAAATTCTAACCAAGAAAAAATCACCATGAAAAGCTTCATAGATGGAAAGCAGAGACACGGTTCATTTTAAGTGATATGTTCCATATTAAAATCAGAGAGAGAAGTGAAGAAGAATTGAGCAAAATAAACAATTATCGAGCGAATGAATAATCTACCTCCAATAGCAAGCAAAGTGGAATTAATGAATGAACACAAATAAAAAACTGAAGACCAAAAAATAGAATCTAACAGTAAAACTTCAAAGAAACAGCACATCCATAAGGCAAGTTCTAAACAAGGTGAGCACCAACACAAACCTTGATGGGTAAATGACTTCAACACTAGTGACTTCATTTGTTACAGATTTCAAAAATATCTCTGACGGCTTAACCCGTGACAAAAGCCACAACCCCAACCTGCAAGAACTCAAAACAACATTTGAGAAAACTAAAGATTACACAATAAGCATGCTTAAACTTTGGAGTGAAGACTAAACCCTAAAGTAAAAGAAAAAAAAGAAAAAACTCACCCATGAACCTTCTTTTTGAAAGATCCATCCGGTGCTTTTTCCAAAACAACCCAAGCTTTATTCATCTTTACACCCACAACAAAACCAAATGAAACAATATGTAAAAAAAAAAGGAAAAAAGAAGCACGTGACAAAAAATGTGACACATTCAGAAAGAGAAATTGATAAGAAAGAAAGAATGAATGGGACCTTGTTGGCGATGTAGTCAGCAAAAAGCTCGGCTTTTGCGTTAAGGGGTTTATCATCAACGTTAATGGTGTTCCATAAATCTTTGAGTGTTGAAGGAGAATGAGAGGAAGTGGGAGAAGCAGAGAAAGTAGGATCAATGGATCTGGTGAAGCACCAATTTCTACCTCGTATTGGGAACACAACCAATTTGGCTCTCATGGTGATGCCCCAAAATCAACGCGATTACCCTTTTGAGATGTAAAACCCTAGAAAGTCCCAAAATGGGGTTCAGTGTTATAGAGAGGGAATAATGGGGTTTTGGGTGCACAAGGTGACGAGAGAGAAAGGGAAGATGACTACGATGAAGGAAGGCGCCGCTTTTTAGCCCACAGAATCTTACTTCAACAGATGCAAACACACAGCAGCGTAATTATGTAATGGGAAAATATATATTTATATGAATTTAATTACATACACCGTGAGCGTAAAGTTTTTTTACACTGACAACCAATCAGAAATCATGATGTGTGTGTGACTTTTAAGATAGTTAGGATAGACTCAAACTTTTTAGCTTATGTGACAAATTCTGATTGATTGTCTATGTAAAAAATCTTTACACTGACAGTGTATACCAATTAAATCCTATTTATATTTTGTGTACCGGGTAACAATTTCTTTATTAAATTCTCCTTCAATAAGCTATTTTTAAAATAAGTTAAAAATAACTTATTTTTATAAGTTTTTCTAACAAGCTTATGAAAACAAAATAAAAAAATCTTATAGAAAAACCATAAAGTATTTATATAAACTTAATTTCATAAATTATTCTCATAAACTCTTTATAAGTTCTAAACGCACTCCAAATAGTGTTAATAAATATTTTATATAAGTGTAGATCCATAGTTTTTGGTTTCCGGTATCCTCCGCGTAACTGCGAAGACTAATCCCTCGATGTACCGGATGACATTTAAGGGCTGACCTCTCTCAACCAGGTTTTCTCCGTAGCAAGAGTCAAGGATCGAACCCCTAACTACTTGCTTAAGGGGTCCGAATTCATTATCACTCGGACCAACCACATGTTGGTGTGTAGATCCATACTAAATTATATTGTTTGAAATAAAATAAAGGATTTAATTGGTATGTACCATCCGTCTAAAAAAATTACATTGTCAACCAATTAGAAATTAACATATTATTAAAAATATTTGACTTTTATCCTAACTTCCTTAAAAATCACTCATACTATGATTTTTTTATTGATTGACAGTATAAATTTTTTTACACTAACGATAGATACTAATTAAACTCTATAATAATGTAACAAAAAAAAAACCTCTAAAATAAATGTATTGTATTGTATATGAATATGAAGTGTTATATTTTTTTTTTTACAGAATGAAGTGTTATATATTTTTTGACATAAACCAACATACTTCATTTCAATAGCAATAATATCAGTAATACAAGATGGAACAACAGAAAAAACATAAGGAGAAGTTAAAGATGTGGCCACCTTGGCTAGCTTATGAACAACCACATTTGTTTGTCTCCTAATAAACTTAGAACTAGAATTAGAAAGAGAAGAGAGCAATTGCTTGCAATGAGATATAATGGATCCAAACTAATTCACAACAACCGGCTCTTGGTGCATACTATTAGTAACCGTCTTGCAGTCCATTTCAAAGATGATGTTATCAAGGTTCATGAATTTGACCCATTGAATTGCACTCAAGAGAACCAATGCTTCACCTTCACAAACCCGATAAATCGACTTCATCCAAGCTGTAAGAGCTGCTATAAATTGACCTCCTTCATTCCTCAAGCAACAACCCATGCTAGTCATACCACACTCCCTGTCAAAACCCGCATCAATATATCATTTCAGATAACAGCTAGAGTCTTGCAGCTAGAGTCTTGCAACAAGAGGGAAAAATTCTAAGTCGGTTCACTGAGTTGTGCTGCTCCACCTTCGGCCTTACAGCCCGCCAGTCATGCAGCGTTTGGTTTGCGCGATTAAGAACTGTAAAATAATCTTCCATTTCCCCTTTCCAAACCTTGATGTTATATTTGAAGTGTTGAAATAAGGGATTTGACATAATAAGTGTTATATTTGTTATAAATGTCATAAGTGTTAAATGAGTGTTATATTTGAAGTGTTTGAAATAAGGGATTGACATGATAGGGATGAAATTGATACAAGATGATGATAAGAATGGATCGGTCGAACGCGTCGGCGGGTTGTGTTGCATACTGTAGAGTGTAGACCTAGTCAGCTTCGCGCTCTAATCTAAGTATCTAACATTCTAACCATACATTTTTGCTTGCTTTGCATAATAATGATAATGAGAAGTAATATACCTTTTCATAAATTAGTTTACTTATTTAGAAAAAAAGTCAAGATTAATTAATATTGGTTAAGTTAAGGTTTTACTCCCTATATGTGACGCTGACTTTGATTTTACTCCACATACTTTCAAAATTTGGAAATCAGTCTCTACATGTGTCTACAGTTACCAATAAGGCTCTGTTGTTACGCGAGGTTCCAACTCCATTAGTAACGGTCAGGCGTGGACAAACAACCTCCTTGTTGCCGTATCCTACGTGGCTTTATATGGCGGTTTGACTGATTTTTTGGTTCTTATAAGTAACACGAATTATATACAAAAATTTGGAAATGAGCCTCGACATGTAGAGTTGTCAATACGGGCCAACCCGGCTCACCCGGGTTGGCTTACTACATGTTGAGCAAAATATATGTCAACCCAACCCAACGCACTTTTTGGTGAGCAAAGAAATAGCCAACCCGGCTCGACCCACCTCAAGTTGGTGGGTTAAACGATTTGGCTCACCTTAAATTAAAAAAAAAAAAAATCGCTCATTCTATGCATGTTTGGGTACCCCAGGGTAATTAAATCAAAAGTCAGAAAGCAATTGGCAATAGTTAGCAAAGAGTAAACGTGAATACATTACAACCAATAAAATCAATAGTAAACAGCAAACGTGAATACATTGTAACCAAAAGATGAAAGATGATTCTGGTGTGAATACATTGCAACCAAAAGATGAGAGACGATTCTGGTTTGGTTTCAGACTCTCAGAGGGAGAGACTAAGAGGGTGGAACAGTGCCTAGGGCTCATTCATCAACAACATTCAGAAATGTTTTTTTGGTCTGGAAAGAAAAAAATTGGGGTTGGGACGTATAACATTCAGAAATGGGCAGTGTAACCATTTTGTTGGTCTGGAAAGATTTTTTTTAAAAAAAATGATGCAACTCGTGAGCTAACCTGACTCACACCGAGTCTAAACCATTCAACCTGTGGTTTAAGTGAGCTGGGTCAAAATGACCCGGGATAAATGTGAGTCAGGTTTTGTCCAACCCAACCCACCAATGAGTCGAGTTGGCTCGCGGGTCCCAACCCATATTGACAACTCTATCTACATGTATCATCGTTACCAAATCAGTCTCTGTCATTAGACAAGGTGTCAACATTAGTAAATGTGTATGTATCCTAAAAGACCATTTAGTGGATTGATATCTCCATACACTTTATTAAATCAGAGGTTAATATACTCTTACTTGCCCAATTTAGAGACAAACTTACTTTAGAAGAATCTTATATGATAATGTTGGTAATTAACTAATATGTCATCCCTTTGAAGAAGAGAAGCAAACCAAACCATAGCGCAACAAACCAGTACAGATGAAGAAGTGAATGATCATGCAATGAAAATAATTAAACGACGACATAGATTGATGGGGGGAAGTGAATAAACAAATATGGATGTATGAGTTGTTGATGTGATTTTCGTGGAATGTGACTCTAAGTATGATGTTGATGTTTCGTGGTCTGGAATTGAAATGTGGTTTGAACATGTAATGGTCTCATTGACAATCTCTTTCAAATTTATTTTACTCTCAATATTTTTAAATTTTAAATTAAGTATGCTCTAAATTAAAGTTCATTTTATTAAAAAGTGGACAAAAGTTTATTATTTATTACTTAAAGTTATATTTATTACTTAAAGTTTATCTCTAAAGTTAGCAAGTAAGAGTATATTCACCACTGATTTAATAAAGTGTATGGAGATCTCAATATACTGAATGGTCTAAAGATATATACCCCTTACTAACGTTATTGGCACCTTGGCGAATGACAGAGACTGATTTGGTAACGATGACACATATAAGGATCCATTTTCAAAAATTTTACGTATGGGGACTCAAATTAAAATTCGAGTTATATATAGAGACCAAAACATTAGTTAAACTGTCAGATGGAACCACATAGGATACCAATAATGAGGTTGTTTGTCCACGTAGAACTGTTACTAATGACAATGCCGATACTTATTTGATAACGACAACACATATATGGACTGATTTCCAAATTTTGCACGTATAGGAACTAAAATCAAAATCAGCATCATAAATAGGGACCAAACCCTTAGTTCAACCATCAATTTTTTTTTTTTTTTTGAAATAACCATTAATCTTTTATATGTATAGGATGTGACAAGTCAATTTCAAGTGAATAAAAGAATGTGTAAAACATTTGTAAAAAAAATAACAGATTGTTTTTATTATTTATGTACACATCTTTGAAATTAGAAAATAAAATGAAAAACAATGTCACATTTTCACAATTACTAATAAAAACAAAAAATAAAATCAGGAAATCAGGAAACAACAAACAAAACAAATGCAACCCTAATTTTCCCCCTATCTTTTCAAAGGAGAAGAGAATTACACGAAAAAGTTGGTGAGAAATGACACAACAAATGCAAATGTTTCCTCAAGGATCAAGGCACACGAGGTCAAGAGCTTAATTACGTTGTTATCCACCTCATGCTTTTAAGTATGGTTTTGGATTCCTGGACTACATAATGGTCAGTGGCTTGTACTGACGAAAAGTTTATTTCACAGGTGACTTTCGGAGCCTTAAGACAACCATTACGTATAGGTTTAGAGCATCTTTGCCAATGCACTTTAACGAGCTTATAACGGATAGCTTATAGCGGATGAGAAAGTAGTCCTGTTTAGTAAACGCATCTGTTATGAGCTTATAGCGTTTTTTCAAGAGCTTATAGCGTTTTTTTCAGACTCTACTTGAAGTAGCGTTTGAGCTTATAGCTTATAACGTTTCATTTTTCTTTCCACTTTTATCCTTATTATCTTCATTTAATTCTACCTTTATTCTCTTATCTCTTTTTTATGTAAAATCATTAATGAAGATGTTCTTTTATGTCATTTTATATTTTTCAGCTAGTTCAACTGCTAGTTTTATCAAACACTTTCACAAAAAATAAGTTAGCTTATCTGTTATCTGCTATCAGCTACCTCATCCGTTATCGGTTATAAGTTATCCGCTATCAGCTAGCTTATCCGTTAACAGCTAATTTTATCAAACAGGCTCTTAGTCAATTAAATTGCAAACATTTCCATATGTGGAGTGCTATCAACACACTCTCTAACACTCTTTTACTAACACATTCTCTTTTATTGGTTGAAATTCAAATGAGTTTCACTTGAATTATGTGGGACCCACATAAATTTCAATCAATAGAAAAGAATGTATTAGAAAGAATCTTACCAGCATTTCTATTTCCCTATTATCCTCTTCCATTCCACATTAATCAAGTAGTGAAATGTCCACATCATCAGCCAGCAATTGATTACTCCAATATGTGTTTGAACACAAAGTACACTTATCATTTATTGAACAAATGTTTATTTGAGCTTCTTGTTGGAGTATAATTCAGATTAAGTAATCCAGTTAATGTTAGCTAGTGTTAGTTAGTTAATTTGTTGTAACTAATAACTGATAAGTGATCAATAGTCTATGTAGGAATTTAGTGTGTATAACACTATAAATAGATGCTTATATTAATAAATGTGATATAGAAAACGTATAATAATATTGAAGTGAATAAAGTTTTTCATTTAGAGTATTTTCTTCTATCTCTTTTTCCTTCCTTTCAATATTTCTCTCCATTCAATTAGTGTGTGTGTCCATTCCATTGAGTTGAGTATGTGCTTGTGTTTCAACATTTCTCCCCTCTCCTCTGGGTAAACCAGTGAAAAGCTCCTAAGACATAACATAATCCTTAGTACCAATAATAGGTTCCATTTACAATGAGAAAAGGGAAATGCCATAATAACTTCGTGGCCAAATTCATGATTAACGTGTAGCTCATACAAATAATATTCAGTGATAAAAGAACATGTATAGCAAGAAAACTTAATGAATAAAATCGCTATAATGCCAGGTCCCGAGTGGTTTGTTGGTTTGGAAAAGGTCTTCCAACCAACACGTACTTGGTTCGAAGCTAGCAAAGAGACTGAAAAAATCGCTAATTCTATTATCATACATGACTACTCACATTGACAAATCCCAATCAAACCTATCATAGGACAAATACGCATCAGGTCCTGACTCCTGAGTCACGGCACAAGAAATTCATTTTTTATCTTCATTCATTCTCCGCTACAACATTTGGTTCTTCACCTTGACAAAGGTACTCATCACACAAGGATGCTGATCCCCAGTCCTTTCTCAGCCGTAGGATGTCTTCGGTGAAAGTGGAACCGGGGGCTCCAATGAACACGCTAGACATGGCACATATAGTCTTGTCCAACATAGCTTCTACCTGAATGTGAAATAATTCATAATGCACGTTAACAAAAGAAATTTAAACTGAAGAGTAGTCAGCAAACATAAACGCTTCCTACTTGTCTATTTTCATTGCATAATCCCGCCCAAAAAAATGCGGAGGAAAAAAAAGGGTAAACTTCAAAAGCATCTGATTTGCTTAAGAAAAACCTAAAAAAGGACCAGGTGATCAAGTTGAGATTATGTTGTAGGCAGGCAAAAATGACGTACTTAGAAGTTTGAAACTAGGATTAGAGTACCATTGCAGGTTTTTTCAGTGATTACACTAAATCAACTGAAATTGTGGCCCAGTATTCTTAAACCTCTATCCCCAAGTTTGAACCAATAATAAGTTGAAAACAATTGCGGGATAACTGAAACGGACAAAGTTAACACTGTAGGGCCTAAAGTTCTGAAACTTTCATTTTCTTGAAAGTGACATGTTTATATCTTGAATGACAAAATGAGAATTATTATATTTCATTTACTACACACCAAAGGGTGTCTTAAAGCTTCAGATAACTCATCCTTAATGAGGAAAGAGAGCGAGAATCTTTCCAGCAAATGCAGCATACAAATGCAAACAGAAAAAGCAAAGAACGATCAACAGATATATGTACTCTTCTAAACAGTTTTTTCATTTTTTGTAACAATCTGAAATACCAGATATGGATAACGAATTGAGGTCAGTTACAATCCTGACTCAAGTTCAAAACCAAATAAAAATAGAAAGAAGTACTGTCACCTCACCTGCAAGTCTCCCTCAATACCATGCCTGTACAATAAAGCATCCCATTTTTCTGCTGAATTACGAGCTGGGCGTATTACAAGTGGAACAGGCCTGCCATTCAGCACAACTAGTGACTGAAGAAGACCAGTTTCACTTTCTGCTGCATCCGTAGAAAGATAAATGACAGGCGCATCAGCCCGTTCAACCACCCTCAAGATGCAATCTGCAGCTTGAGGAATGGGGTAAAAGCAACTTGGTTTTTTAGCATTACTGAAAACATGAAAATGAATCATTAGAGGCAATATGATGATGGAGAAAATGAGGAAAAAATTGCAGGACAGCTTCTTGTGAGGCAGAAGCCTTGCATAACTTTTACCATTAATTCAAGGAGTTTACATTGAGCATGAAAAAGAAATTACTATAGTCATGATCAGGATCCACCAAAATGCAGTTAGCAATTCAATTGTCATAAAACATGCAGATGCAGGCAAAGTTTGCAGCTAACATAACATACTCAAGTAATCAATTAATATGCCCGTTATCACAGATTTTAAAAAAAAGGAAGAAAGGGCACACCAGAATTTCAAAAAACCATGTCTTCGAAAATGCAATGCAATGAAGTTCCTTCCCAGGAATGTCTGAATAAAACGCTGAGCAGTAAGCAAAATAAGATGGCTAGGTTCAATCAGAGTCTTGCATTTGTGAGCAATTGGCCCACCTGGATGCATCACCCATTCTTGCTCCACTTCAGCATAGAAAACATCTCCAATTGCCATAACATCATCATCATAGGTAAATTTAGACAGAACATCTTGAACCGTCTTCTTTTTCGGCTTCCGGGTATCCTCCTCCTCCCAAACAGTCTCAGGTTTACTCATAGACAAACCCAAAGAACCCAACTTCTTCAGACGTTCATCATCTAGATAACAAGGTTGAGGCAGAGAAAAATAACAGAGGAACCTATCGATGTGCAAATGATCCTTCTTAATATTGGAAAATTCTTCAAAGGAAATCACCACCTTTCTTCCCAAACATTTATTAATGTGATCGATATCAAGAACTCTATCATACTGGTAATCCACTTTGGAACTAGGAATAACCAAAACCCTATTAAGAATAGCAGCAAAAAACATGTGTTTTTCCAAGCAAATCAGATGGTTTGACATCTGTCCTGAAACGCATATTGCAAGTAAAAATTTATCGTCTTTAGGGTTCCACTCAATGGTTCTTCTCTGTGACAAGTTCTGATCCACTGTTCTACACCTATCGTATCTGACATCACTCAAACTAGCGTTTCCAAAATCAAATTCAGGCTCAATCGAGTTCCCAGTCTTATGAGGATTCAACAAAATCTGCTGAATCTCTCTGTTAATAGAAATCTGCTTAAACAGCGCAGATTTCAGATCCTCCAACCGATTCGAATTATCTGAATTGGAATTCGAAGCGTTGGATTGGAATGTGCGATTCAAAACGGTTAAGAGGCCTAATTGCTGTTGGCGCAAGAGGTAAATGGCGCGCAATTCGGATTCCTTCATTCGATCGGTGAGGGAATCGAAGCTGAGGGATGAGAGGGTGGCGCTGCGGAGATCGGCGATGTAGAAGAAGAGGAGGAAGACGAGGAAGAGAGCGAGAATTGCCACAATGTACCTCTTCTTGAGCTTGAAATTGAAGCGCGGGAATCGCGAGCTGAAATCTTCGACGTGGAATGTGGCGGCGGTGGTGGCGGAGGGAGGAGTACGAGGCTTTCTCTCGTTCTGTTGGATGAGGTTGTGGCGGTCTTCTTCTTCGTCGGAAGACGAATCCATCTGCATTGGTTTGTTAGCCACGGCGGAGACTGAGTCAGGAAGCGAGTGAGTGAGGGACTCGGTGGTGGGAATGGCAATTGCAACGGCAACGGAAGCAGTGTAGCAGTAGAGATTAAGAACTAAGAACAAATCAAATGTAAGTTACCGAGTCAGTGAATCGTTGTTGGGAGCAATGCCGAGTCGATGGTTCACTGTGTCGGTGCGTGTGACTCGGTTTGGAGGAGTGAGTGGCAGTGAGCGGGTCAGGGGTGACAAACATGTGCGGAGGAGGAGAAGCCCACAGAGGAAGCGAAGGAGAATGAGTCGGTGGCTGAAATTGACCCTTTACTGGCCCATTTCAACAACTGGCCCCACTGCTCAAGTGGTATTGTGCTATTAGACATAATTTTTTTATGAAAACCTTTTTTTTAACACTTAAAAAATGGGACACCCTATAGATATTGTAGACTGTAGAGTGATGTAAGTGTGGATGAATATTAAAGTATCTCGACTATATGCAAATATAAACCTCGGTGCTATGGGGATCGGATCATCCGGGTCCACAATGTGTTTTCATTATCTTTTTAATTAAATCTTAATCGTTAGATTAATCTAATGATTAAAAAGAGAAATATCTCAATCGTTGTTAGATTAATCTCATCTCATATCTAATATTTAACTGTAGTGAGGATGAAGACAAATTGTAGCTGCTGAGGCTCATATAGGATGGTGCTTGGATATCAATATTTTGTTGTACAAATAGTGAAATTATTTTTGAATACGGAAACATTACAGCATTGAAAATGTGTTAACATAATTACGTGACCTACCATTGTTTGTTCACTTTAACTATGAAAAAATTAGTTCTTAATGTTAATCATTGTTATTGTAAGAATGGTGAGTGGGACAATTATGACTTAATAATTCACGTCTGAGTTTGAAGATGCATTGTAAGAAAAATGCCATCCAACACAATGTATATCTAAGAATTTCTTTATGTTGTTATTCGTAGCTCTTTACTTTAGAAATGTGAGCGGGTTTTGAAAATGTTAATACTGAGATGAATGCTCATCTGGTTTGAGTTTTTCTATATAGAAAAGGCAATAATGGCAAATTTTCAATGTTCCTCATGAATTATCCTAGTTCACTATTTAGATGCATGTTTTTTTTTTCAATTGTGTTATTTGTACAACAAATTAGGACAACTTTTGGGAGATGAATTCGTCAATGGTTAATACAGTTCAAAATTGTGGTTAATGATGTATTAAATTTGATTAATGAGTACACATGGGATAAATGGACAACTCACTAACCATCCACCGAACTGCATTAACCATTAATGAGTATATCAGTGTATAGTTAATGCAGTTTAATGGATGATCATCAGTGGATGGTTAATACATTTTAGTGGATAGCTAATGAGTTACCTATTTACTACATGTATATCCATTAGCCAAGTCCAACACATCATTAACCACAACTTTGAACTGCATTAACCATTGTCAAATTGTTATCTCAAAAGTTGTCCCATTTTGTTGTACAAATAATATTTCTGTTTTTTTTCAAGGCATCTTGTTGGCATTAATCTTACTAACCTTACCCTGGCCTAAAAAACTTTCAAATGGTGAGAATTTCTTTTCACATTATAGCCAAATTGGGATAGTTGCCTTCAATGGGACTTGTTTTGGTTTGCCTATTTGTCTGGGACAATCCAAAAATCAATCCTTTGAAAGCATTAAGAGAGGGTTTGGAAGAAATATGGTAGCAATGATAGCATGATCACACTATTAAAGAAATATGGTAGCATTGACTATCATCTATATAGCATAACATAAAGCAAACATATGACATTGCTTTATATTAAGTTTGAAAAAAGAGCTAAGCTTCCTCTCAACCAATTCTATTGTTTCTCTTCAACCACTTCAACAAGCCTTCCACAAACCCACTTTTTAGTTACAATAGGTGATCTAGGTTGTTTTTCATCTTTAATGGACTGAATTCCCAGCACAGATGGAGAAGGGTCTGTTTTGTATTCACTACTCTGATCCTGCTCTGTTTCCCTCTGATGATTTGATGAACTGGATTCCTCTATCTCGTCGACAGAACCAACAGGGAGGGGAGCACAGCCATTGATACTTGTTAGGTGAAGTTCTGAATCACCATTAACTAACTTCTGCAACGAAAATTTGCCAAAATCTTTGGAGAACTTGTAGTCACTTGATGATAATGTTTTGTGTCCGTTTACTGTGTCGTTATATGATTGGTTTAGAACTTCAAATTCTGCATCTTTCTCCTTATTGACCTCGCTCGAAGCAACAGAAGGAACATCACTCACAGTTATCCCTTGTGTATCAATGGATTCAAGTGATTGAATTGCTTCAGCTATAAGCTTTCTAGTTTCTACTAGGGAAGCTTGAGCAATGGGACTCTTCATGGCAGCAACCTCAAGTGCCTTGGCAGCCTTCTCAGCTTCGGCAATCAATAGCCTGTGCAGTTACATATTAATATTTCATTAAGGTACTGCTAAAATAGGAATCTAAGAAAGCACAACATGTAATTTTGCAAGCTAATCTCAAAAGCAAAACAGAAGTAAACAATGTTTGGTGTGTCCATGATACGATCTCTGGACCTGCTCAAATGACCAACACTGCTAATGGGCCTGCTGAATCCCTTGAGCCCAGAGAAACAAAGCCACAACCGCATGAGGGAAAGATTTATGCTAGATTATGTTTATGTCACACATTAGGAAAAGGATCACAGCTACCCTACATTCTATTAGCATATTCCTTTTGTTATTTGCAAATTCTCTATCCACTGTACACTTGACCTATGATCCACAGTTATAGGAAAATAAATCTACTATATATACAATGGTAGAAGAATGAATAAAACAGAGAAGGATTCAGAAAAAAAATTCCTTTCCTTTCTTAATTTCTGGAGGTATTTTCCTGGCCTCGAATTCAAGAAAGCTACTGTTATCAATCCCAAAAATCCAACCCCTATCAGTCCACAATGATCATAAAGATTAAGAGACTCCCAAAGTTTTTTAAAATAGGGGCTTTGTATGCTTAAACTCGAGGCTAGGGTCAACTATCGGATGGATTTGCCCGAGGTTGCGGTCAACTATTGGCAGCAATACAAGGTTGAACTATTTAAGATGATGTCGACATGCATGATATAAACATTAAGTGTCGTAAATATGATTTCTATGTAAAAAAAAAAAAGGAGGGGATTCAAGTAGAAGGATCACAGAAAAGGATGCACTAAATAGGAAAACAAGTCAATTGTAGTGGATGCCCATCCATTAGTTTTGAAGTCGTATGTTCATATAGTCCTTATTGACTATGTCCAAATTCAATCATCAGTTCATCTGCACAAATCAATGTTAATGGCCTCAAGTTGAACAATTTATCATTCTTAATGTAGGTTATTCATACTTCTGAGCAATTTTTTATATCTAAACCTCATTTTGTCTTTTTGTCACATCTCATCCACAATAACGGTCATCTTACATCTACATCTAGCGTCTAACTCATAGAAAATTATACAATAACCTTATATATATATATATATATATTATTATTATGATCCAAGAACTAATTCTCATGTGTTTATCACCTATACCTCTTTATTTTCTTCAGAATTTTAAATTTTACTTTCATTAATGACATTCTGTGCGTATGCTCTGGTTCCTGCTTGACCTATGTGTTATCATGGGTTATGAGAACCAACATCATTTCAAAAAGCTCAAAGGAGATTACTTTGGATATGTTAAACTCATCCATCACTAAGCCAAATTATTAAGACCCTACATAAAAGAGAACGAACAAAACTTCATCAGAAATGCAAAATTTTGGGTGAGCTAGTGAAAAATAACATTTAAAAAAATTGATTTTCATTTAATTGAGAAGTAAAATCATATAATATTCTGCCACTGATTCATATTAGTAAAAAGCAAGTTTACCTTGCTTGTTTAATGGTTTTAGTCAGTTTGGTTTCTTCGGCAGCTCTCTGTACTCTAATGGTCTTTATCATCTCCAGCTTAGAACTCACCAAAGGATCCTTGTAGGCAGGAGATTTGCTTTTTGTGAACCCGATCTGGTTAAGAATTTTGGTGCTACTCTTAACATTAATGTAAGTGTAAGCGTCCATTTTCACTATAGGGTTTCTCCTTGTGGATTGTGCACCATAACTTGGCCTTCTTCTTGGTTTCCTTTCAGATCCTTCAGCGCCATGATGCTTGGCCATTGCAGAGCAAACTCTTTTGCAGTATTCCTGAGTTGCAGAAAAATAAGCTGATTAGGAACCAGGAAGCCAGCTGATACCTTCTTAACAAGATATGACAAAGTTAAAGCTGAACAAGTAAGAATTCGATCAATTTGAACTGCTAAGGTTCCAAGATATAACTAACAGATGTCTTGTCAACCAGGAGGCAGGAGGAAAGCAGCAACAGGAACAAAAAAATAATCCTGAAGAGAGAAAAGTTGCACCAAGAGAAGCAAAAAATATTTGATTATTTGTTCTCAAATCTGTATTAATTCTAGACAGCAGTATTTTGAAAAATCTTACATACATATACTCTAGATCACTCGGTGCAACAGAATTGAACATGTCAAACTCACAAAGACAAGGCAGGAGCGAACACATACCTATCAACATGGTATAGGAAAACAATGACAAACTCAAATGAGTTTTCTTAAGTGACACTGTATGGTTTTGACCTTTTGACATTCTAAATGCACTCCCCCCACCTTCAACTTTTGAATGATGAAGAATACACACCACGGCTCTTCGACTTAACTCTAACAAAATTCAGCATTTATTGCAAAAAACTTGTGAAACAGGTCAACATAGAAGGGCTTTACACCTAAAAAGGTCAACTAGTAGGAGCATAAAAAGTTAAAAACCTCTATTAATATTCAGCCTCATATTCTAATTACTCCAGGAGGTAGCTTATAGAAATCAATTACAAGAGATTTGTTTCACAGTATTCGAAATCTTGAGGAGCTTAATTAGAAAAAAATGGTGATGAATACATATGTCTAATATTTCAGATACTAAAAAATACAATGTCTTTCAAGTTTCTACCTAATGCATAAGAGAGACAACAATTGAGTATAAAAACAAATCAAATTAAGTAGGTGTCTCATCAAAATATAAACAATACCACAAAGTGAGCAATTTTTTCAAGTCAATCATAAAAGCAGATAAAATTTCTACCCAGGTTTATGTGACTCTACTAGGGTGCTAGCCAAGTGGAAGAACTACCAAACTTTTGGTTGCTGTAAAACCATAAACCATGCAACTTCAAGGTATTAAAATATACACTTACAGGATCAGCCCATTTTGCAGCAATGGCTTCTGCAATTTTCCTTCTGTGTTCAGGGGTCTTGGATGCTGTTCTGCTACCCGGTTCTCTTGGCTTTTGTTTCCTTTGTTGGACACTCGCCAACCACTCCTGCTTCAGCTTTTCATCCATGGTTTCATAGGAATTCCATTGCAGCTCTTCCTGACCAAGATAGCCTTGTCTAGAAGCTTCCGCAATTAAATCCAGCCATTCAAGGAAGCAAGTTTCCTGCACTAGCTTCTTTTCACGCCTCCTTTCACATCTCATTTTCACTCCAGCACCTATTTTTCGTCTTGTTTCTGTACTGCGCATTCAGTAAAGAAGGCTGAGTCCAGTACAATCCTATAGGTAAAAAAGTAATCAACTAAAAAGCAGCATTTATTAGTAACAAACAACCAATAGTCATGGAAAGGCATATACTCACGTTTGTGCGTGCCTCTGTTTAGCCAACTTCATTTTGATCTGCATTACCAAATTTTGTTAAGGAAATTCATTAAGAAATTATCTAAGCTGAAATTGAAAAACCTGATCAGTGTTCCATGAATATATTATATACACCTAATTACTCTTAGGTCACCAGTAATCCCCATTAAAAAAAATTAAAGCTTACTCCTTCCATCCCAATATATATGTCACATTTATAAAAAAAAATTGTCCCCAAATATATGTCATTCTCTATTTTTAATGTAAATTTAAATACTTTCTACCAATTGTACCCTTAAATACTCCACTTGGCATTTATGACAATAGTTAATACACTAATGATTAATAAGGTTAATTTATTAAAATTATCACTCTCTTTGTTTCATTTATTGCTTTTTCTTAAACTGTGTGATTTAGTCAAATATGACATATATATTGGGACGGAGGGAGTAACTAAGAAACTGCTCAGCAACACCAAAGACAAGTGAAATATGCTAAAATTCAAGCAGTTTTTTCTATTGAGACAATTCTTTAAGCACAAAAGGTGAAATCAGCGTCTGAAGAATCTAAAATCTGGAAAGTGACTCCACATTGTAACCTTAGTATGAAAATTTTCTTCAGCAAAGACATAAAAGCATTCTTACATGACATCACCTTAGGATTCTGCATTGCAAGCAGTGTTCTTTCCTTGATTTTCTGCAAAGTTTCTGGTCAAATGTTTAACAATTGAGCTAATGTTAGAGCACAATAAAATAAAGACAGAAATCACTGGAAAGTGAAGCAAAGGTGAAAGCTGAAGGATTTAGTTACCAGCACTGTGCTTTCTCCCTTTGTTCCATGCCGTTTGTCCTTTGTTTGCTTTGGAAATCCTAATTCTTCTCAACCTCTCCCTTTCATCAATTTCTTCTGACTCTTCATTAGAAGATTCAAGCAGAACCTCTGGTGGATCAGGACTTAGACCCAATTCCAAGTCCTTGGAACCAAAGCGTTCATCTTCCTTTGCAGCAGCCAAGCTCTTTGGTTCAAGGGTAGTAGCAACTGCCTTAATCAATACTCTACACCTTCCCAAATGAACACCACCGACATTGAAGTTCACCTTTTCAAGTTTGTCCAATGATTTCCAAGCACAAGCAAAACTATGCTCCTCATTACAAAAGGCAAACGAAACTGATGATGGTTTGCCATGATATGGTGTTTGCGCCCTGAGCGAACACCAAGGATATTGGAAGGACAACTGTGCATTTGCAATCTCTGCTGACAAAATTTAAGGAACGTTATTAATAACAATCTAGGAAAACCGGGTAGGGACACAGATAGGATACCATGGATATGGATTATAAGACATGGACATGGTGAAATATATAAAATTAGTGTAAAATTAAGATAAAAAGTTAAAAACACAAATCTCAAGACAAATAACATTTTAAAAGTTAACATAAATCATTATATATATATATATATATATATATATATATATATATATATATATATATATATATATATATATATACCTATAGGACATGGACACAGACGAGTGTGCTTCATTGATAACAAGCTATAGTATCATCTGCAATAAGGTCACATAAATGATAATACACACAAAATGATATAAAGAATTATAGTTAAAAGCATTAGAGGGAAACCCATAGGAGAAAGGAGAGAGAAAAGTGAGTTTACCCACCAAACAAAGGCATGGGAGCTCATTCAGACAATTCACACAAACATAATAGGGACTGCATAATTTGGTGGAAACAATATGTCTATTTATTATAATATTATTATTATTATTATGTAACTTTTCACCCCTTTTGTAGTCTCGTCTGGTGTTTGAAAGCGTTGGGAGTGAAATGAGTGAGAGTTGAGGCACCGCAGAGGAAGAACGAAGTTGATGGATGTCACTGCGAGACACTGATCCACATACGGCGAAGCAAGCAACCCCAACTGGATAACATAACAGTTAACCAGTTATGCTGAACCCAACTCAACTCAAGAAGCCCATAAACTTCTCCGTCTTTTTTCTTTTTGTCATGCTCGCGCCCACTTAGGCTCAACCCTATATCTAAACTCTATTTTTTTCTTATAAGATATATAAAATTTTCTGATTTCTTAATAATAATTAAAAAATCTCTTTAACTCTTCAATATAATAGTATTTATAACTTTATTTTAATTTTTATATATTTTGACTCCCTCCATATTTTTATTCAAATCGTACTACTAAACTCAAGCCTTAACTGCTTTAGAGTTTTTAAAACATGTTTGAGAAATATTGATTTTTTTCATTTCAGCTGTTTATCCAAACATATCCGTAATCTTTTAAATAAGATTTTAAATGTTATTTCTCAGATCAATATTTTAATAAATTATTATTTGGAATTTTATATGTTATCTGTTATTCATATAAATGATGGATCCTAACTAAACAAACAATAATCATTTATAAAAAAACTAAACTAATCACAATATTATCAGCCCGAAATTCATTGACGTTTAGGCTCTTTTTTATGTGCATGAGACATTTAGGCTTCTTTCTGATGATTAATTAATGCTATTTATGTAATAAACCAAGCTTACAAATATAGTGAAATCTAGCAGCATACGGGCTTGTATTGTATATTATAACAAAATAACTACCAATTTAATTGCTATGCATTATCAGTGTAAAGTTTTTTATACTGACAATCAATTAAAAATCATGATATGCGTGACTTCTAAGGTAGTTAGGATAAGAGTTAAACACTTTAATTTATATGACAGTTTCTGATTGGTTGTCTGTGTAAAAAAATCTTTACACTGATAATGTATACCAGTTAAATCTCATGACTATTATAATTGGTGTTATTGGCGCCACTCAATTTATTGTCTACATATTTATGTAGAGTGAGCTTACGTTTGTTCAGATAATAAAATACTAATAGCAGCTCGTTTTTTTTTAATAAATTAGTCGTGGATGCATAGATACAGTTATGACTAAAGCCTCAAAATAGTCCTCGACAAACACACTTTTAATCTCTAAGAAAAAAGTCATCATTTAGTCCTCGAGAATGACAAAACATGAACACGTTACTCCTTTCATTAGTTTACCCTCCAGACGTTTGTTAATTTGCTGATGTGTCCGTTAACGTTGTTCCTACATGGATTTTTTTTTGTTTCACCAGTCATACTCAAAATGACGCCATTTTGAAGTGGAAGATATTTATCATCTTCTTCCCTTCCCTTCCCTGTTGCAATGCAGAACCCTAACTTTTGGTTCATGTAGTAATATCACCATTTTTTCGTCCAATTTGTGCTTTGATTTCGACTTATTATTTTGCGCCATCACCTCTATTGTTTCCACCCATCAATTTGTGCTAAAACCCTCTAATTTCCTCACTTCTGATTTCGGCCCCTTTCATTTCTTGCCCCTAAACGATATGAGTTGGGCTTCTAAGAATGTGTCCAGGCGTGAGCATAGTTGGAGTGCTTCTTCAAGCTTTGCAACCCCAAAGTTTGATCCTCCAATTTGCACTTGTCTTGAACCACAACGATGTTTAATGTACACATAAAAAACATCGAGGAACCCTAATAGAACATTCTATGGGTGCCCTTATTTTAAGGTAATAAAACCCCAATAACACTCAAATATAGTTTGCCTTCCTTTGTTTACGTGTTTATTGTTGTATGGTTGCAGGAGAAGAAACCCTATTGTGAATTTTTTGTGTGAGTGGATGAATATGTGGAGGATCAAGTCGCAATGGCGAAGCTGGAAGAAGGGAGAATTAAACGGCTGGAACAATGGAGAATTAAGCAGCTGGAGATGGATATTAGTGACATGAAAGTAAAGATGAATGAAATGCAACTCAAGATCAAAGAAGTTACACATGTCCAAAGATCTGTTGGAGTTGTGATATGGGTTGTCTTGGTTGTTGTGGTGATGATACTTTGTGTTTGGAAATAGTCTAAGTGTTATTAACAAATGTTTTTGAGTTTGTAATCTTCAGCTTTTAATTATTGTAATGAAATGGAAAGTTATGTTTGTTCTACACTTGTGTCTTCTTCATTTATGCTTTTAATTATTGTAATCCAATTTGTAATTCCAAGAACCAATCCATTAAAAAGCAGTAAACACACATATTAACTTTGTCAACAGAATAACTTTGTCTATTCATTTGAAAACTAACATGGTAACTCCAAGATTCACAATGTACCAAAAGAAAAATACACCACCATCGATGTACCAAAAAGGAAAATACATCACCATCAATGTACAAAAAAGGCTAAATACATCCCCATCTAGGTACCAAAAAGCAAAAAAAAAAGACCATATGTCCAAATGTGCAATGTGCATCAACCTCCCAAATCACATCTATCTTCACTTGTTGTTGGAGCGATTATCTTCAGATGGTGGTGGCCTGTATCCAAGAGTTGGAATGAATTGAAATAGCATATTTGATGTCCCAATGCTTGTTGTTGTCAATGTCTCATTGGACACACTTTCTCTTTCACCATGAGCATATCAGGGAGGCTTGAATGACTTAACTGGAGGTGTTGTTTGTTGTATTGTTTGCATGCCCACTGCTGAAGAAGGAGTTGGGTTGAAGGGAGGTAGAGTTACATATGGTGTCACCACAACACGTGCTCCAATAGGAGGTGGTCTTACAGCTGGTGGCAGTGGTGGTATATCTTCAATATGTGTATGCTGTGTTCCCTGAAATGAAACAGAAAAAACCAGTCACAAGTCATTCCAGCACAAGAGTAGTTATGTGTGAGACAATTAAGTCCCTATAAAAAATTTAGTGTTTCAATTAAGTCCCTGTAAAAATTTTAGTAACCCAATTAAGTCCCTTACAATTTCGTCGGGGCCTATATCAGTCCCATACATGTGTTGCATTCTCTTATTGAGGCTGTGATTGTGACAGAGGCACTTCATCCTGGGTAGTAGTTTTCTTCACCTTTGGCTTCTTAAGACGCCTTGGTTTAGCTATTCTGGTCTAGCTGGTCCCTTGCACGTCTTTTCATAATGTCCAGTTTCACCACATTTTGGGCATGTGACCTTATACCTCTTTCTAACCTTGTGTTGGCTACTTGACATTTCTTCTGATTGGGCATCCTTTCTCCTATGCTTCTTTGGTCTGCCAATAGGCCTTTTCAGCAAAGGTGGCTTTGGCTTAGGTTGGTCAAATACATCCCAAAACTCTTTGCTGGTCACAGGCTCAATGCAGTGCCAATAAGTTGCATTAAAAGCTTCCATTGTCAACCATTGGTGCATATGATCCTCGGGCCTCTCATTCTTATATGATATATCTACAATGGCATGAGCATAAGGCATGTCAGTCAGCTGCCATTCAGCTGCCATTGTTGGCATGTACAAGTCTGCAAGGTTAAGCTAACCCCAAGCTTTGTCCCATGTCTTTGAACCTCATACCTGTCATTGTCTGGATTACCTGTCCAAGTAGGTGTCCACTTATTATTCTCTAGCTTCAATTTTTCTAGCCTTTTATGTTGTATTGGTGGTAGTCTTCCCTTGTATGAGCCCAACACCCTCTTATGGCCATTGACCCTCCTCATTAAATAACACTGCAACTCTTCAAGCATAGTCAAATATAGGTTTCTCTCTGTACCTGACAATCTTGTTGTTCCAAATTTCGCACATGTTGTTTGTGATATTATCTAACTTAGGCCAATGACTGAAATAGGCCTTCACCTATGCACTCGACTCAAGAGCATTCAGGTAAATCCATGCTCTTTCGTCCAATGTCCTCAACCTTTGCATCGTAGCCTTAAACTTTACTTCAGCTGTGCATTTTGCACATTCCCAAACGAACCCACGCAATCCTTATCCTTCCACTTCTTGATGAAGTTCTTCCAAATGTGCAACACACGGTTTCTGTGATGTGCACCTTCCAATGTAGGCCTTGATCTCCCCTCATCATCAATAGATTCTGGGGTTCTCATCTGCTCAGAGTTAAATGCATACCCAGTAGCCTCAAAGGAAGCTTGAACACTATCTTCGCCGCCACTATCTTGATCCTCTTTGTTCTTCTTTTTTGCTTTTGTTTTCTGTTTCTTCCCATGGTCTTCCTAGCTGGCACTGACATTTATTGGAGGAGGCCTATAGAGAGAATCCTTGGCACTGTCATAGTCATCAGAAGACAACAAGTCCTCAATAGACACATCCTTCACATCAACATTGGTTTGAATATTCTCAGCCACCTCTTGAGGGTCTACAAACACTGCTTCTTCAACACCTAGTACCGGATGCTCAAAATATAAGCGGATCGAACATAATTTTGACCCATTCTTCTTTATAGCCACTTTGCACATACGGTTAATGTCATTGTCCCCCTCACACGGTCTTAAACCAAGGTCGAAATCACTACGACCCGGATGCGTCCATCACATAGCTATGAAGTCATGATATTCCAAGTTCTTGAATAACGCCACCAAGTCAAAATAATTGACAAGATAAACATCCATTGGAGGGATGCTATCTACCTTACCGTTCACATATTTCTTGACCCCATTGTCTCTTACAAATTTACCTCTATGGTGAAAGAAGAAGGTAATATAAGTAGACATCTGCACAAAGAAACAACATATTTCAGTTAACACACCCAAATAAAATGACCAGCAGGGACCAAAAAGGTACTTCTTGTCATTCACCACAAACAAACCAACAGTTAAAAAATGACCCCATGGCCCCACACAAACACCCCCCACATGCAACACACCCACACAACATAAACTACAAAATTCAATAACGCAGGGACCATATGCTATATGTATATACAACATTAAACAAGCAACAAATGCAACCCACTTGTAGGACTCGACCACAACAGGGACAAATCAAAGGGAATCCCTATAAAAACGACAACTTTAACCCAATATAAGTCAAACGCAAAGTGCCAATTCCCCCACATACTGACAAAGTGACAAATGCAATCCCTAAAAGAGACAAAATAAACCAGTAACATGACAAATGGAACCCTAACCAGATACAAAGACAAATTAGAAAGACAAAATCAGTAGGAACAAAGAACAGGGGAAAATAAACTCACCTTGTATGCACATGGGGTATGAATTTCGTGATTCAAATGGATTTTGGGAGAGGAAAATGTTACTATGTTAAGGTATGGAAAATTTTACTCTGATAGGGTTTTTGCTATGAAGTGGAAATTGTTCTCTTTGTTGGGAATGGAGGACGTCGTTTAGGGTTGTGGAGAACGGTGCGTTTTGGGTGAGTTAATTTTGTTTTCTTTTTGCTTATTTTTTTTATATATTTCATGCTGGATTGACACATCAACACACTAACAGACATCTGGGCATAATAACGAAACACATCAGCAAACTAACGGACGTCAGGGGGTAAACTAACGGATGGACTAACGTGTCCTTGTTTTGTCATTCTCGGGGATCATTTTGGGGCTTTAGTCTATAGTTATATGGTGTAGTAATTTTTTTAATTGATTATTAATTAATAATTTAATTGACAAGAATCATTATATATAGTTATTATGATTGATCTTATTGGCATCACTCAATTTATTTTCTAGGCATTACCTAATTGTGATATATTGTGACTAGTGAGCTTACGTATGCTCAGATAATAACATATTAATATTTAAAAGTGGCTTTTTTTTTCAGCCATAGGTAACAGCGAGCGTGGAAGAGATTTATAAATAAATAAATTATTTTGAACCAATAAATTATTAGCTATTAGTATAGTAATTTCATCGATACCAACATGTAGTTGGTCTGAGTGATAACGAGCTCGGACCCCTTAAATAAGTGATCAGGGATTCGATTCCTGATTCTTGCGTACGGAAAAAACTTGATTGAAAGAGGTGATCAGTTCTTAAATATAGTCTAATACCTCAAGGGATTAATCTTCACAGTTATGAGCGAAGGATACCCTTAAAAACCAAAAAAATAGTAATTTCATCTTTGTTAATTATATAAAAATTAATATTTGAATTTTATGTGAATTAATATAAATATTTCGTTGATGATATGGTAAAATAAAAAGAAAATTGAGCGGTGACGCCGTGACGCCTCGCGGGCTGCAGCCCCCTGGGCCCTGGCGGCTTTGGAGGACGCCGAATTCTTTCAAGGTTTCCAACCAAAACATTTGCTGATGCGTCAATTGTTGACGGTAAAAATTAAAAAGGTTGTGCTGTTGGCTTTAAAAAAGAAGTAAGTGACCAACTCTTGAAAGAAATTTTATTATTATTTATTATATCGTGAATACTGAAGAGTAAAGATTTACATGTTGATGTAAATGCACATGGACGTGTATTGACATTATATCATAATGTAATACTTAACTTATTCCAACCTTTTTGCCCGGATGTGAACGCCACCACAAGGCACCACCAAGTCACCAACCATGCCCAGTACTTATAAAAAAAACAATGAAAACACGGTGGGAAAGAAGGATTTAGCTTCTTGTGATGTGTATTCATTTTCAATAGAAGAAACCTGTGAAAGTACTTTGGTCAAATCAGAAGTGTGGCCATGCGTCATGCCATGCGTGGTTACACTACTACCATTAAAAGTTACTAGAAGATTTATGATTAATCATACGCAAGTCAACTAGAGAATTAGATTCCACTACAAGTACGATAATTAAACTCGGATAAACATCTTATAAAGATTTTAGCGTCTTCTAGAAGGCAAAATAAGTAATCTCAATTTATTGATGAGACAATTTTATTTAACTTTTTTTGTCAAAGTTAGAAAAAAAAAAATTCATTGACATTGTTATGTAAACTGGAGCAGAGATCGGTTGGTTCGACTAGAAAACTAGGAAAAAAATTGAAAATAAAAAATAGAAAATCTAAATTAAAGAAGATGAGTTAGGGCTTAACTATGCTGCATGGATTGCTTAAGAATAAAATATTATTTTGATGTATCACATATAATTTTCAGTTACTTGAAATTGGAGAAAGTTACTTGTATAAACAATCATTCCTTATGGGTTACTTCGCATTTGTGTGTGTACATATAAGAGAGAGAATATGAGATATTGAAGTGACAGTGAATATTTGTGAGTTAAGACACTTGTTAATAGAAATTCTCATTGGAATAAAAATTGATTGGGTTGCTTAAAATTGAGCTGGCATGTATAGAAACACATAAAAGGATAAAGTGGGTTGCTAATATGAAAATCATTGGAGATGCTCTTAGAGAGGATTAGAAGCAACAATGTAGAACAACAAAATACAAAAGGCTAATAGAGGTTCATCTCTGTCGTTCGTCCTTCTTCTTCGTCTATGAGACTGAGTTTGTCGCTATTGTAGTTCATCTCGTCGCCCCTGCGGCAGTTTGTCTTCGTTCATGTCACGTGCAGTCGTTCATTGTATAGTTCGTCCTCGCCTCGGTCTTCACACACTTATAGTTGAAAAAAGTTGACTTATAGAGTCATTAACTCTTCCTAACTTGCTTAAAAGCCTTAGAAGGTTAAATGTTTATAAATCATAGAAAATTTTATATTATTTTATTACATGGGATGATGAGTAGTTTTTAATTTTTGTAAATTTTAATTATTATAATATTATATTATATTATGAATATAAATAAAAATCAATTCCTTGTCACCATATTGGCCAAAGGTTTATTAGTTAGTTTTACATTTTTTAAGGTATGTCATCATCTGCAAGTATTCTACATACCTTTTTTATTATTGTGTATTTTGTCTATTTTTTTTTCATTTTTTATTAGTATTATATATATATATAATATAATCTTATTGAATTGGTTAAACCTAAATTATAACCTTTTTCGATTTGTTATCCAGTTCGATTTTAACATTAATATTGTAAGATTACGAATTTTATGCTAGCAGTTCAGACTTCACCGTTACAATTAATGCAATGCAAAAAAAAATTTGAAATCAACGTTCAAATATAAATTCAAAATAAAAATTTATTGGGTCTAACGAGTGTCCTAAGACCATTGATTAAAAAATCAAAAAGAGGTAAGTCTAAGTTGAAAAAATAAATACAACACTTATCAATATATTAAATACACCATTTTCAATACAAATTTATATTTTATTTATTTGTTTTTTAACGAGTATCCTTAGGAAATTAGTTAATATTTATCAAATTTATTTAACATCAAAGAAAAAATCGATTTTTGTCATGGATGAAAATGGATGATTCCATATATATATATATATATATATATATATATATTTAAACTTTATTTCTCTTCCTCAGTAGTCATTCTTCTCTTAGGGTCTTTTTGAGAGTTTTGAAAGAAAGAGAGGGGAGCGATTTGAGGTGTAAGGGAGGGAGCGATTTGAGGTGGAAGGGAGGGGAAAGGAGGATAGTCTCCCACATTACATAAGGGTTTATTTTCCAATAAAAGAATCAAAACACCCAAATTTGTGAGAAATAAAAAAATGAACTATGAAAGAGTACTTGGAGGGCTTTTAAAATTTATTAACATTTTTATTTCTTTTAGAAAACTCTTAAAATATTTTTTCCTTTTTTCCTTTTTTCTTTCATTTTCCAAACAGATCCTTAATTATCAAAAGACTAGTAGTTAGTAGAATCCTCAAAGAAGATGCCGTGCCTAAAATTCTTTCTGACACTCTTTCTTCGGGGAAGCCACCAAATGAATAAAATGTGAGAAATGATTCTTTACGTTCCAATTAAAAAAAAAAATGCAACTGTTGTGTATGCGTGACCAAAGAAGTTATTATTTGAATGATAAAACTTTTTTAAAGTGAATTATCTTTAAAATAAATAAGTAAGAATATTTTCATAATCAATTTAATAAATTGCAATAGATATTTTAATCGATTTTATTAAATTTTGGATTAAAACACTTTTATTTACTTATTTTAAAATCAAACTCAAGTTAGAGAAACTTTTCTATATTTGAATGGGTATGTGCAACGTTACCTACCTAACGTTGTACCAAAACTCTACCAATAAATTGTCCTTTGTTCCTAATGTTTAGGATTTGGTATGAACTTAGGGCTCGTTTGATGATCAGGATAGGATATGGATGGATAGGATATGAGAGCTGGATAAGGATATGATAGGATATGAGCATGATTAGCTCTTATCCTATCTGATATTTGATGCGCATTAGATAGTGATAGGATATGATATAAAATATTCACATATGATAAAATTACCCTTATATCAAAATTACTTTTTTTTTCAAAAATAAATTTTAATATTATTTGGTTTTTTTATACATTTAAATTAAAAAATATAAAAAATATTTGATAATATATATATTTGGATATTTAATTATACATTATTCCATTTTTTAAATTATAAAATTAAATAAAAATAACTTGTGATATTTTTTTCACTTTTTATAAAAATTGCTAATTAAATCACGTATTTTAATTAGAAATAAGGTTGACTAATTAGGTTTGAGACCATAATTAAATAATAACAATATTAAGAGTAATTGATAAAAGAGAAAACATTTTCTTATCCTATTATGTTGGTTCTAACCCAGTCTCTCTCTTAGGATAGAATTATAACTAAGTAGCAGGATATGATAAGCTAACAGGATAAGTTTATCTTATCCTACTGATTCACCAAATTATAGATTAAAATAAAATATGATAACTTATCTTATCATATTTCTCTTATCCTGATCATTAAATGGATCCTTAAACATTATGAACTGATACTAGGAATTTTTAAGGATTATTCGTGACTTTCCAAGTTCTTGTTAGAAGTTTTACTTAACATCACTTTTAAATTACCTCAAAGTCTCCACCCGCTCACCCATAATGACTTTTAACATTTTTTTCTGTTTTAGGCCAGGGCTTTTGGTTAAATTTTTGCTAACAATTATTGAAAGGCCATTCTTTAAGAAATCTAAAAATAAAAATTTTTTATTAAAAAATATAATTTTTAAATATTTAATATATTGTATATATTATTTTTAATATAAAATTTTTATCTTTAACTTTTTAATCAATTTTTTTTTGACAAATGCTAACCGTGTCTTTATAATAATAATCAAAGATAAAAAATTTATGTTGGGAAGTAATGTATTTAATACTTTAAAAGTTTAAAAATTATATTTTTTAATGAAAAATTTCTACTAATATCTTTTAATTCATTAATCACTATCGTTAAGACATCCGTCAAAACCATCCTTTTTTTTCTTCTAATACTGTAATATTGCAGAACGAAAATCGAGATTGTTAACTGTTTCGAGTAATTTTTTCTTTTAAACCAAACAGGTGATAAATGTAAATTGAAGTAACAAAGCCGACTAAACCGTTATGAAAAAAATTACACAATCTTGCTTTAAATTTATTTAATTACACTCAGTACTTATTTTATTTTAAAAATTACTGTGACATCCTTTAAGAATTATGCTTTCAATACAATTACACTTTAAGATTTTAAGATTTATATTGTCTTATATTTATCCTTTGGAATCTACGTTATTATTATACTTACACTAGTACTATATAAATCTCAAAAAAGATAAATATAATTTTTGAAAGGATTTAATTAAAATACATTATTAGTATAAATATTTTTTAAACTGTTAACCAATTATAACTGACCATATTAAATAAAATGTTTGACACATATCCTAACTACCTTAAAAGTCACCCAACCATCCCATGATTTTTTATTGGTTAATAATGTAAAAAAATTCACACTGATAATATATAACAATTAAACTCTTTTTGAAATGATTTAATTGAAATACAGTATCAGTTTAAAGATTTTTTACACTGTCAACCAATCATAACTTGCCACATTAGATAAAGTGTTTGACTTTTATCCTAACTACTTTAAAAGTCACTCATATCATGATTTTTTATTAGCTGACAGTATAAAAAACTTATATTAACAATGTATAGCAATTAAACTCTTTTTGAAAGGCCTGTTTGGATTGGCTTATAAACAGCTTATTTGAGCTTATCTACTGGTATAAGTGTTTGTCAGAGTGTTTGAAAAAGCTTATAAAAACAGCTTATGATATGTCCATAAGCAGTTTTCGATTTATTTGATAAGCTCTCTAGAATAGCTTATGAAAACAGCTTATAACTTATATGAAAACAGTTTGACTATATTTTTTCTTTGATTATAGAAATAACTTATACATAAATAATTATCCTATAAACACTTAATTAAGCCGTTTACCCAAACAAGTCAAACTAAAAACTACCAAATATAATCAAATCAAATTTCAAGAAAAATTGTACAGTTTAAAATAACATACGAGGAAATGGAAAACCATTAAGATATAGCAATCCCTTTATGAATATCGGAATGTATATAGTTATCTCCTTACGGTATTATCTGATTTCGATCATATCTCAACAAATTTATAATCCAGCTTTCTATTCTATTCCAGCAACCCAACAACCCTCTCCGCCTAGCAAGCACGTTTATAATAATGTACTATCTTGATATTTATAAAAAAAATATCTAAATTTTTGGACTCAAATATAAGCAAAATTCAATCCAATCAACCTTATTTAATGTCATTTTATCAAAAATATTATTTGGTTAATTATTTTTTATTTTTTCAAGAACATTATACACTCACAATACACAACTTCTAAGAGTATTATACACTCCCAAGAAAAAGTAGTTTAGTAACTATAACTTATTTTTTTACACAAATCAAGACAATTAAACTAATATAACTAACTTTCTAAAGAGTTTAATTGTTATATACTAACAGTGTAAAATATTTTTACACAGATATCCAATCAAAAGTTGTCACATCAATAACAAAATTTGACTATTATTCTAACTACCTTAAAAATTATTCATTTCATAATTAATGATTAATTGAGAATATAAAAAATTTTACATTATAAATACATAACAATTAAACTCCTTCCTAAATACCGGCGAAGTTAGGTTTTTTTCGGACGGAGTATTTTAAAATCATATATTTCGGATCATGTCGTGTCACACATCACTCATTATCATAGCCAAACCACCAAGTTGGAATATTCATAAAATTAAGTTTTAAAAAACCAGCTGGGGCTTGAAGGGTTACTTGGACATATTGTATATTAAATGGCCATATACCTCCCTTAGGATTTTCTCATCTGCAGAAACAAGAAGCAACATGGCCACTTCCCTCATCTTCCTCACAACCATTGCTGTTGTGAGTCACTCATTTCAAAAACACCTGGTCCAAAGGCTGCATACTCTGTACAAGCTTTATAGTTATGCTGCCTTAGGGAAGGAAATTGAAGAGACCGACGGTGATACTTGTGCAGTGTGTCTAAGCCAATTCTGTAAGGGGGAAAAGGTTCGGTCACTGCCAGTATGTAACCACAGATATCATGTTGATTGTATTGATGCCTGGTTGAAGAATCACACAACCTGCCCTCTTTGTAGGAACAAAATCATTGACCATATCCCCCACAATCAACAAAAACAGGTGAAACGCTTTAAGGAGTCTCTATTTGATGTCTTTCAGAGTTTCTCTGATCTCTTGGTAGCTCTTATCTATATGATACTTCCAGCTAGCATCCGTGAGACTTTCCCCTTGGTTCATTAATTGACAGTTCTCTGTACATATACTTGTATTTATGAGTTATGGCTATGTAATATGCAGATTATAGTAAATCAGGATTAGTCCCATTCATGGCAATTGCTAGTATTTTGAGTATTTTGCTTGTTTGGCTCTGGAAAACATGTAATTCTACCTTCACACATCTGCTTCAATACAAATTTTGGCTAGTAAATAGTTTGTTATAATCAGGTTTTGGACGTTTCACAATTATGCATAGCTTATTATGGGAAAATGTTAGATCCACTTCTTAATTTCTTATTCCAGCTTTAGAAACAGGGTATTTTATCTGTTTTATGTCAATCTAGTATATATTTCCCACCGAATTTGTAGTTGAGTAGTGAGTACCCACCCTGCCACCATTAAACCAAGTTTACGGAGCAATTTGAAAACAGAACGTCATTTTTGTTCTCCTCACATGATGGTGGACCTGCTCACCGTGCTTATCCGGTGGCGGTGTTACTCGTTGGAGTCCCGCATTAGATAGTGATATGATTTGAATAGTGTTTATAAGTGGGGAAAAACCCTCATCCCATGAGCTAGCTTTTGGGATTGAGTTAGTCACAAATCCAAATTCTAAGAACCGGCAAATCAACTCATTTATTCATTCATAATCACACCTCATCTACATACAAATTCAATCCAGCTCACCCATTTATAAAAATAATCGTCACACTAAAAAAGGCTTTACTTAACCATCATCCTCGATTTGATAATTAATCTCACAGCTTCCCCATAAAATATACCTTGTCAAAGACCAAAAAATTGGACCATAACAATAAATCAATAATTTTCAATGAAACTCAAACTAACCCATTTTTGTCTCCATTATCTCACTGCTTCCCCCCTATTTTTGTCTTCATTGTTGAGAGTAATTCAAATATTAGTGAGTTGGGTCTAAATGTGAATGGGTTCAGTAGTATAGTGTGTGATCCAATATGTGGATCACTAGTGTGTATATAAACATGTCATTAGGTAAATAAAATTTCAAGTGCTTTCATTTTAATTCATTCTTCTTCTCTCTTATCTTTCATTGTGTGTGTGAGAGCATATAGAGATTGCTCCAACAAATGGTATCTAGAGCTATAACGATCTTGGGAGAGTCCATAGAGATAGAGAGTTTGTTTGAGGATTTTTCAATTCATCTACCAGTTCTTGATGGCAAGAATTACCATCGTTGGGCTGTGATGATGCGACCGATCTTTAATTTCCATGGAGTGATGGAAATTGTGGAAGAGGAGATTTCAGATGTGGAAGAAAGTACTTCCAAGGACAAAGATTGCTGGGCTCTCTCTATCATTCACCAGTGTGTGAACTCTGAAATTCTTGGAAAGATCGGTGCTGCCAAGAATGCTAAGCAAGCATGGGAAATGTTGCAGCAGACCTATCAAGGTACTGCAAAACAGAGTGACAAGGGCATCACGATAGAACAAAGAAAGAACAGAGAGAAGGGTGTTTCTGATGGGCAGAAACAGAGCAGGGGAAAGAAGCCACGAGATCCAAAGTGTGTCGAAGATCCTGCAACCCAGAGAGAAGAGATTCGCATAACAAAGAGTGCTTGTGGAATCACTGTGAAAGTGAACCCTGAAAAGCCAAGAGAAGAGATTGGGAATTCTAGTCTTGCACGTGATGAAAAATCGGATCTTGAAGAAGAGAAGACCCTCGGGGAAGACACAATGGAGAAGCTCTCAGAAGGGTCTCTGCAGGCTAAAGAGAAACTGAGTGAAGGTCTTGGGTTGAAGCATGATGAACACAAGGACATCACCACTAAGAAAGCCTCTGACTATGCTAGTGACACTGCTCAGAAAACCAAAGAGAAGGCCCAAGACGTTGCGTCTGAAGTAGGTCAATACAGTGCAGAGAAGGCTAGTAACATAGCAAATGCAGCCAAGGAGAAAATCAAGAATGTAGTAACTGGCACCAAGGAGAATGGTGGTGAAGCTGCTGATAAGACATCAAAAATCTTGAATGAAGAAAAGGGTTTAGCCATGAGAAAGAAGAGCAAAACTTGCTGCTTCAGTGACAAGATCAAGAAAGGTGGAAGATCCAAAAGAGCCGATCCCAGACTTGCTGTGGATGAGAGAGGTGGCAGTGCCACTAGACTTGAAAGGAAGCCAGCAAAAGGAAAACCTGCTGGAGGAAAATGGAAGGCCATGTCTGATGCTGAGAAAGCATCATATGTGACGAAAGTGAGGGTTTGCTTTGTGTTGTTCTATCGAGAATTAACAATGTCGAAGAGAGGTCATGGTGGATCGGTGGGGAACAAGTTTTCGAAGTCGTTGGGTTTGCCGGTGGCGGCGACGGTGAACTACGCCGACAACACGGGAGCGAAGACTCTCGTCACCAAATTGGTGAAGGGGATCAAGGGGAGGCTTAATCGTCTTCCATTGGCTTGCGTTGGTGACATGGTGATGGCCATCGTGAATGATAGCAGAACGGCTGAGCGAACGAAGAAGGAATGGGTGGCGGCAGCGAGTCCACCCTTAGTCTCACCACCGCTGGAGCCACCTGATTGGATTCTAACTGTTGCGTCCGGTGGGATGTTCTCCACAGAGCCGCCATGGCTGTGCAAGGGAGAAATGGAGTTGTTTCCATGGAAAACTATCATGAGCAAGAGGGAGAACTTGGCAATTTGCCTAGAAAGTTCATCTATTGACCTAATGGGCCAGGCCCAATTCCATGAAGAGAGGAAGTGTGGTTTCAGAAAAATTGAGAGGAAGTGGGCCTTACTAGAGTGTGGAATTAGGCAAGGATTAGATCTAATGGACCCAGTTCAATTCTTTGAACAATTGCAATGGGATCCTGGTGGAAATAATCTAAAGGGTACAATGCTCATGATGATTGTGTAATGAGATTCATGTATGTGTTGTATGTGTGAGTTTTGTGTGCATTTTAAAAAAAATGCAACTCAATGTAAAAATTTGTGTAATTAAGATATTTGAATTACAGGGGAGTGTTGAGAGTAATTCAAATATTAGTGAGTTGGGTCTAAATGTGAATGGGTCCAGTAGTGTGGTGTGTGATCCAATATGTGGATTACTAGTGTGTGTGTATAAACATGTCATTAGGTAAATAAAATTTCGAGTGCTTTCATTTTAATTCATTCTTCTTCTCTCTTATCTTTCATTATGTGTGTGTGAGCATATAGAGATTGCTCCAACATTCATCACGTTTATAATGCCTTATAGTTCATATTAAGTGGAAGAGGAAGAGAAATTTCATAGAAAGAGAGAGATTTTAGAGAGAGAGAAATTTCATTGAAGGGTGCAAATTTTTTAAAATATAAAGTACTTTTAAATAGATGGATCCAATGTCCATTCATAAAATAATATTAATTAATAGGTTGGACGGGGAAGTGGATTCTCTTATGTGAGAATTCCCTGCAGTTCAATTTGATCCACATATTGAAAAGAGAGAGGGAAAGTTAAAAATATAAAATGCATGGGGAGAGGGAGTTTTAAGGGCGAGATGATGAAAATTGACATTGTCAAGTTTTTTTTCTTTTTTCAAAATCCTCCACTGCATCCAGTTATTGAGGGGTTAGAGCTTAGAGCTTAGAGTTATAATAGGCTGAAAGAATAAAATTCCCCCTTTATCACTCTCTATCCACGGCCTTTGCCATTAGTTAGCTTGAATGTGAACCCAACAGGAGCTCGAAACCGTCGATAAGGGCATCACAACGAGTCCATCGAAACGAAGCTAATTAGATTCTAGTAGTAGCACTGATTGCCACTGATGCCTTCTTAGCCCTAGGCATTATTGATTAAGTGAGAGAGGATGCTTTTCCCCATCTTACTAATCATAATGAAGGGGAAGGCAATCGGTCAAAGGTATCCCCAAGTCGGAATTCCGACAAAGACCAAGAAGTATCCATTGTTAACACAAAGAAACCGCCGGCTTTTAGAAACTTCCTTTCCGACCTTAGCTTAGCTGCTCACTAAATTGTCTACCACCTCCTTATGTTCTGGTCACTGCTAACCCTGGTAAGGATGTATCTTAAAACTTGAGAGGATCTGTTCCCGTTGGACGGTAGCTCACTATGTTGCATTGATACAAGGAATGTGACTGATAAATGCCATAGTTACCTGAAAACATTAAAAGTTTAAGGTACTTATTGAATTGAAATGGGTAAAATTTAGTCCCTCGACCCCCAAAAAGATTAATGTGTAAATGGTTTGATCAATAGAAAATATATTATGAAATTATTTCGAAGATTATATCTTAAATCCCTGTTTTGTGTATACAGGTGAAGAAATGAGAGAGTAGAAGATTTTGAAAAGCCTTACAGAGCCCAAGCTGGAGAAATTTCGCTTAGCGTAATTTCTGTCGCTAAGCGAATATGTCCCAGGTGATCAGACGGGTTATCCCACAGACGGGTTAAATATTTGCTTAGCGAAACTAAATTCGCTAAGCGAATTTGTCCCAGGTGAGCAGACGGGTGATCCCACAGACGGGTTTTGAAGATTCGCCTAAGCAAAACTGAATTCGCTAAGCGAATTTGTCACAGCAGCAGGGAAGTTTGGAAAATCAAATTCGCTTAGCACGATCATCTGCGCTAAGAGAATACCTTTCTTCCACCTGAAGAATTCTTCATTCGCTTAGCGAATTTGTATGGGCTAAGCGAATTAATCATTTACTGGTTGTCCTGTTCTGGATTCTGGGTGCTATAATACACTCTCTTCTCTCTGATTAAGGAACGAAGACAGAAGCTGCTTCACCTGTTCAACCATTGAGGAGATTCATTCTTTCACCTTTTTGGTAAAAGCTTCCATGGAAATGGATAGCTAACTCTTCTCTTATTAGGACTGAATGTAATCAACTCTTATTTATGTATCTATAAGAGATTCTAGTGTTTTCATATTAATCTCTGTTGGTTTATTGCTTCTAATATGTGTTTAATGCTTGGTTTGGCTTGATCAACCATTTCATGATCTTGGATGTTTGATTAGGTTGAAAAACTAGTTTTACATCTGAACTTGTTAGAATCAACTGTAATATTAAGTCACTAGAAATAGGATTAATGTTACAATCTTGTTTACCTGAACTTAATGCTTTTGATTAAATCACTTGATTGAGGAATCATCATGTATTTAATTCAAATGATCAATTCAACTTTAACTAATGAATTAGTATAGTTGAAGGATTTGGTAAGATAAATCAATACTAGATTTGATATAGAAATGCGATGAATCAACTAGATACCGCTAAACGGAGTTGATGAAATTCAATCCCAATGCCTTTAAGAATTTGAATCACAACCTTTTAATTTTTGTTCATGTTACAAGTTTAAAACCACATCAAAATTCTCTTTACACTTCACCTTAGTATAAGAATAGTTGAATGGCTTGTTAATATTATCAAATCCCTGTGGATACGATCTTAGAACTACTATAAGGCTTTCACTGAAAAGTCTTATCAGTGACCCTATACCCTAAACTTACCATTACCCTTCTACTTCAGCTCGTGCAATTGGTTATAAATTACAACTTAAAAGTCAGAGATCATAGACTAGAAATGAGAAAGGAATAAAGGGAAGCAAAGGGCTGAAAATTCTCAAAATATTTACCATTTAGACATTATGTATACATTATGTTAATGTACCGTGAATTTCATCTTTCCTAAGAATTCGGGTTTCCAGCTCCGTTAGTTTTTCTTATGGTAAAATAACGCGAGAGGTTTAATCATATAACATCCTTCAAATTATTTAAACCCCTAATTAACCACTAACTCTTACCGATTAAAAACATGTTTGGTTGAGATTATTTTCACTATAAAAGTGGAGAAAAAAAAAAACGAGTCTTAAGACATTTTTTTCAAAAGTTATACGAGAGCAAGTTTTGAGTAACATGATTTTAAAAATCTAAAACAACACACTTAGGTTTCCACTTTCGTTCTTCTAATTGGTAAAAAACCGTCTATGACTTTAGCTTTGGTAAATGGTAATGACTGAAAATTAGGTGTGAGGAGCCTTGATCACCTCGGATAATTTTCCTTGCCTGCATGATCACTTCCCAACTAGATTTAATTTTAACCCATTCGTAGGCTTCGCATTATTTTGCTTAAGGGGTTTAGAGAGGTGTAATTTTTGAAGTGTGATTGAATTTGAAATACAGTTTCTGCCATTATAACGTTTTCCCTCTAAAATATTGACCAGCAGGAGCTTTTTGTTTGGTTAATAAGCAGCATACTAAGCTTGCGGTGTTTTGATGGAAAATAAGGTTCGTTTTACAGTACGAGGGGCAACTTAGTGCTCACCCATGCGAACTCTAGAATGTGCGATCGCGATTAGCTTGTTTAATTTAAACGAATTGGACGGTCAGGAACATGGTCTTGTAACGAAGACCTTTTATATCTTCACCGGCATTTGGAATTTTTTGGTTTTTTTTACTTAGGACAAACTTAAGTCATATTTGCTATTGAGTCCCTAAAATCTTAAAGGTAAAGATGCACTCGTGTTCAATCAGAGGTAGGGATTGATACATTTTTGCTATCGAATGAGACATCCTTTCCATCGTGGGTGCTACATTTGCAAGTTTATGAACAGATTCAGCTTTTAATGAAGGTTGGCCACCGAAGAAGAAAGTAGTGAGTCAACTAGCTTTTTCCAATAGCGTTGTAGAAGCGATTTCCGATAGCTTTTAATGTCGATAGTGTTGTTATGGTTCAACTTCACATTAACACTAACTATAACTCTTTAACGGCAAGCATATAGCTGAGTAATCAAATAAAACCTTGTTTATATATCTGTATATAGCTATAGGTCTTGCAATTAGTGACTGTCTCCATAATTTATATACACTGGTCTCATTCAAAATTGTTGATAATGTTAACGAAAACAACAAAACTTCCTGGTAGAATTGAAACGCAAAAGCCCTAGAGGCAGTTATCAGCACACTCTGTGTATCATATTAATATCTATTATTTTCAATACACAATCTCATATCTAGTTTACTAAATAAATAAATGAGACTAGCACTTTATATTAATCATGTTCAATAAAGATTTTAATCTCTGCCACCCAAGCACATAGCTGAGTAATCAACCACTCCTGCAGATCTGTGCTCTTTGTTTACCCTAAAAGCAATAATAGATCAGGCAAAAAAATTAAACATCGTCCTCTCAATCATAATAATCTGCTTCCTTCATGCCGATGACCTTTATTTATCCATGAAAACAACACATATAATAATACTCTGCTTTCTGTTCTTTCACCAACCTCCCTTCTAGCTTGTCCAAACAATTGAAACAAATATTCGACACAGTGGAATTACTAAATCCTACACAACTAACGCAAATCTTCAAATGTCTGGAAAAGTATGTTAACTAACGAACTACCTCTCGAAATGGAAACGCCTCGACCTTGGTCTGCGACCTTTGTCTCCAAAATAATAGCCTCCAATCTTCTTCTTCTTCGTCGCAGGCATAGGGAAAGCATTGGCGCATGCCAATTTACGGAGACAGGCTCAGTTTCACATCATTTACACGATTCTAGGGTTCCCAAACCTAAGCCCCGATAACAAAATAAAAACATATCCAAGGAGCTGCGAACAAAGTCATAAATTGTTCAATCAAACCGGTCACCGCCATTGCAAGTAAAAGTCTTCGTTGCAAGACCATGATCCTGAGCGTCCAATTCGTTTACATTAAACAAGCAAATCATGACCGCATGTTCTGGAGTTCGTATGGGTGCGCACTAAAGTTGCCCCTCGTACCTTAAAACGATCCGGAAAATAAACATTACACTCCAATTTTCCACTTTTTTCTTTGCACCACTCTTGTTTTGGTTAAAAAATAGTATAGTAGAATCAGGGGAGATTCGACGAATATAAGGACCTATATAGAAAAAAGTTACAGTAGTTTAGTGGTAAATATTGGAACTTTTGTTTGGTAGATAACTACTGTAATTTTTGGAAATAAGAAAGATTAATAAAAGTCAACTTAGTCACTTATATAGAACATATTCAACGATGCAATTCATTGGAGTTACTTAGCTCCTCTTTTAATAGGTTACATCATGTCACATCAACACTTACTTTATATTACTTTAAACAATTCTGCACTTCAATGGTGCAACTTTAAAAAGTTAGAGTGCTCCAATAAGCAATGGTTGTTTCTGTAAGCAACGATGCTTATAGCTGGATGCTATGTCATTGGTATTCTAGCGGTATTGACGTGTAACAACCAGTTTTTTTTTTTCTTAAGCAACTCCCGTTGAAAATGGTCTTAGATGACTTTAAATTTGACAAATGCCTTAGCCTTTTTTAGCAGGTGCATGAGAGTAATGTTTAGTGGTTGGTTTCTTATTTTTTCTTTTGAATGAATAATTAACAAATCTTTTGAAGCTTAAAGCCCTTGCGTGCTTGGCTTTATGGTTAAAATGGTTCTGGTTAGAATGTTTTTTGATCTTGTTTTGTTATCTAAATAAGAAATTGTGTAAAAATAATGTAATAAAAATTGTATGTGGATATCATTACTTGTGTTTCCATGGCCTCAGCATACCAAATTAGGGTTGATTCTATTATTATTAGCATTTAAGATTTGGTCCAATTGAGAGAGTGAATTGATTTGTATAATAAGTTTAGGAGTTACTTTGTTATCCAAAAGGTCTAGACAATTTGGACTCAAGCTTTCCAATTTATGTACATCACATTTGTCTTTATTTTATCCCATGTGAAACTTTGTTCTCCAGCCATTATGCTCCACAATGTATAAAACTCCTTAGAAAATGATTGGAAATAGTAAGTTTATCGTAATTTAAAAAAAAGAGCCATAAATCATAAATTTCATATTTTTAAAAACCACCCCACCTTCATTCTCCTATCTCATTCCACCCTCATCGAAACCATCGTGGTTCGCTACCATGCACCATAACCCCTCCATCCTTTGTGCCATCCTCTGTCTCCAATGGGAAGGGATGTTCTTTCCTCTGTCTCCCATCCTCAAGGCCATCCATCATATATAGCTTGAATCCAACCTTTAATCGTCATACCAAAAAATCAAGTCATTACACAAAACACTCCAAACCTCCAAATCAACCAAACAACACTAGAAAAATCAAAAGGCAGAATCATACCAACCACCCAACACCATTTTGGAGTTGAAAATGAAACATATTCTCTAAAAATACACAAATGTGTGTGAAAAACCAGATCAACGAGTTACCAATTACCCAGTTGACTGTCATATTACTTCATATCAGTAGTCGCTATTAGAGGTGCATGCAAACTAGGCCGTACATTTACATCTAGATAAATTTAGTGCAAAACTTCGTCCATATCTATCCACATAACAAATCAAATGATCCTTTTTCATTCACTTTATATCGAAATATTTAGATTGAAAACGCGCGAAAAGTAACCCGGATGGCAAATGGAACATGCTACTAAATATATGATGGCTCTATTCTATTTACTCTTTACTAATTATACTATTACTTATCATATATAATAAGAAACATTATTTTTGATCTTATTATCTGAAATATAAATTTACTTAAAAGGCTAAAAAGTAAAGCTTGTGGTTCCATATTTATACTATATAATTTCACGTATAAATTTGGTCTTGGGTATACAACTATGTAGGACAATTTCTACTTGTGTTCAAGAATTCCTGCACGGACTGATCCATTCGGGACCTACGATCGGCAGTTATTTATCCGCAAGGACGGTGGCAGGGAGAAATTATCCTCATAGGTAATACAGGGTCCCCGCCCCGTGGGGTCCCTGCCCTTGTTAATATTATCTATATACCCTTATATATTATTAAATCTATTTTAATAATTTCAAATCTATATATATATATATATATATATATATATATATATATATATATTAAAATAATAAAATATTTAAAAGTATTCAATTCAACCCTAAATTTCCCCTTCTACTTTGAGGCATCCTCTTCTCCTATGCCACTTTGTGCCACTAGAGTGCTTTCAAGTTCTCTCCCTCTCACTGCCTATGTGTATGCGTATGTTATTTTTCCCATTTTGCTTTTCATTCTTTTCTCGTTTTTGTTGATAAGACAAAAAGTAAGGTTTGCAAAAAAGGAAGTTTGTGTTGCTTGGCAAAGTCTTCGACGCCTGAAAATTGGGGCAAAAACTTATTTGCGACTAAATTAATGATACTTATTTAGTAGGAGTAATTAATGGATTTTGGGTAAGAATGAAGGGATTTTTCGATTTTTGATGGTGAGATGGGGTTTTTGACAATGATATGGGTAGGAATAATTATTGATATTGATATGGTGTCGCATCGTCTCTTAGACAACCTCCATTTCCACCATTGTCTTGTCTGTCAGCGCAGATCCACAACCTAAGTTGAACAAAGGGATTAGTTTCCAGTTCTCTCACATGTCACGAACACCTATATCTCTTTGTAGCCTACACCATTAAAACAAAGACAAATATAGAGCCTGTTTGGTACGCCCCTTTTGCGTGCTTATAACGGATAACTTATAGCGAATGAGAAAGTAGTCCCGTTTGGCAAACACCTCTGTCACGAGCTTATAGAGTTTTTTCACGAGTTTATAACGCTTTTTCTCGTTTGAGCTTATAGCTTAGAGCGTTTCATTTTTTTCTTCCACTTTTATCCTTATTATCTTAATTGAATTCTACCTTTATCCGCTTTACTCTCTTTTATGTAAAATCATTAATGAAAATGTCATTTTATCTTATTTTATATTTTTCAGTTAGTTCAATCGCTAGTTTTACCAAACACTTCCACACAAAATAAGCTAGCTTATCCTCTATCCGCTACCTCATCCGCTATCAGCTAGCTTATTCGCTAATAGCTAGTTTTACCAAATAGACTCATAATCTACTGATTTTTGTTACAAATGTAGTGGGTGTGTACTTAATACAACAATTATTTTGATTATCGGTTATCATTGGTTGCTTGTGGGGGTATAAGAAGAAAAATGGTGCTTTCTACTTTAGTATTCTAGTTTTCAATATTGAATTCTATTATTGAACACTCATTAGTTATGGTTGTTAATTGTTCCATTTGCATATCCCTTTTAATTGAAAGAAAAGTTTTGTTCTATTTTAGCATTATAGTGCCATTATATGTTTTTCTATTTTATCTGACTTTAGTTTATTTTATTTTTGCTACTTTTTTATAAATTTTCGGGGCATGAGAAGAAAAACTCTCATGACGAGGATCGGGGATAGGAAAAATGGGGGACGACGACGTGGGGCAAGGAGTACTGCCCTATTGCCATCCCTGTGCACCCTAAGCATAACAGCCCTAATAATTGAGACAGTCTCACAATTCTAATGGTTCGCTCAATTGCATATCATTAACTTGCTGCAAGTTCGAAATGGTACTCTATCCCCCAAAAACCCAATGACGTACTTTTAAATACTTTTAAATACAATAGTGATATTTTACACAGACAAATTTTTGTCGATTTTCAACAAATGTGAATGCAACGCTTTCATTACTCCCCCTAAAGTCAAATCAAAACGCAAACATTGTTTTATTTATTGGAAATTGTGCCCCATTTTGTGAAGAATGATTCATACGATTTAGTATTATTATTTTAGATAAATGTATTTAAATTTTATAAATATATAAGTGAATGTAATTTATTATTTTTGTAATTAATTTTTCTAAAAACTATCAATATCTATTACCTATTCAATAATTTATAAAAAAATTTTATAAATACATCTAGTTACTCATTTATAAATATTACCATATATTTATAAATATAAAAATTATAATTATAATATTTCTTATTTACAATTATAATTATCTTCAAATTCTTATTGTGTATAGTTATGATTCACAATTCAAATATTATTTATTTTATGAGCCTGTTTGGTAAAATTAGCTGATAGCGGATAGCTTATAGCGGATAGCGGATGAGGTAGCTGATAGCGGATAACGGATAAGCTAGCTTATTTTCTGTGGAAGTGTTTGGTAAAACTAGCGGTTGAACTAGCTGAAAAATATAAAATGATATAAAAGGACATATTCATTAATGATTTTACATAAAAGAGAGAGAAGAGAATAAAGATAGAATTAAATGAAGATAATAAGAATAAAAGTGGAAAGAAAAATGAAACACTATAAGCTATAAGCTCAAACGCTACTTCAAGTAGCGTCCGGAAAAAACGCTATTAGCTCGTGAAAAAACGCTATAAACTCGTGACAGAAGCGTTTATCAAACGGGATTACTTTCTCATCCGTTATAAGCTATCCGCTATAAGCTCATAGGAGTGTCTTGCCAAACAGGCTCTATATCTTAATAAAAAAAGAGGTGATTAAGAAAAAACAAGGTATTTCATTAAAAAAAAAAACAGATAAAAAAAAACATATCAAACGAAAATCAAGGTAATGAAAAAGTAAACTTAAGAAAGAAACGAAATTCTATTCGTACCAATAAGTGTTTCTCATAAAAATATACGAATTGCAAGCACGATAGTGGTAATTAATACGCTAGTGTATATAATGGGTAGCAACTTCAATTTTTGGGTGACCCATCAATCAATCTAAAAAGATGAAAACAGAAAAAGGTCACTTTAAAAGTTAATATTATACCATCAATTGCCATGATGAGTAAGATTAATCATTTTGTCCGAGTATATATATTTTGACTTTTATTATTATTTCAAGCCCCAAATTATGGCAAGAAACGCGTTTAGCATTTATAAACGCTGGTATAATGGTACCCATGCATCTTCCATGTCCCATTCCATGAACTAAGAAAACTTTCGGGATGAATTTCCTCATGTTATGTTTTTTCTCTTGTTAAATCTTAATCTCTTATCTAATATATTGAAGAAGAGAAAAAATATGTTTAAAATAAGAAATATGATGATTGAATGATGGGAATTAAAAATATACTCCCTCCATTCCATTTCTTTAGTTTCTTTAGCAATTTTTGTTTTTGTTTCAAAATAATTGGGGTTTTATAAACCCAAGGTATAATTTCCCCATTTTTTTCATATATACCCTCAATTGGGTTTCACATCTTTTTAGCTTATGCTTCTCGATTGAATACTTCATTTAATTCTTCACTGGATTCCAAGTAAAATATATAAATAAAACATTTATAATAAGCTTCTCCTTTAAAATAAATAGGTTTCTAGAATAAGGATATTTTGGTACATTTACACACAAATTAATGATTTCTTAATTTGTGTGTAGAATGCTAAAAAGACTAAAGAAATGGAACGGAAGGAGTAACGCCCTCATGTTTTTTCCAACATGAAAGGATCCACTCCCGAAAACTTTAAGGGCTCGTTTGGTGGTCAGGATAGGATAAGGATGGATAGGATATGAGAGCTGGATAAGGATAGGATAGGATATGAACATGATAAGCTCTTATCATGTCCAATGTTTGATGTGCATCAGATAATGACAGGATATGATATAAAATATCCACAAATGATAAAATTATCCTTATATCAAAATTACATTTTTTTTCAAAAATAAATTTTAATATTACGTGGTTGTTTTATACATTTAAATTAAAAAATATTTAATAATATATATTTTTGGCTTTTTAATTATAAATTAGTCCATTTTTTTAAATTATAAAAAATTAACTTTTTTTTCACTTTTTATAAAAATTGTTAATTAAACCACATATTTTAATTAGTATTAAGGTTGACTAATTAGGTTTGAAACCGTAATTAAATAATAACAATATTAAAGGTAAGAAATAAAAGAAAGCATTTTCTTATCCTATCCTGTTGGTTCTAACCCAGCTCCACCCTCAGGATAGAATTATAACTAAGTAACAGGATAGGATAAGCTAACAGGATAAGCTTATCCTATCCTGCTGGTTCACCAAACTACAGATTAAAACAGGACAGGATAGCTTATCCTATCCTGCCTCCCTTATCCTGACCACCAAACGGGCCCTAAAGATCATCATACATAAAATTTAATTCACATTATTTGATGGGAGTGTGGATATATGCAGGGCCGGCCCAATATCTATTTAGGCCTAAAGCGAATTCTGAGATGATGCCTTTTAAAATGATTTTTTTTTAAAAAAACTACTTAGCATTGGGCTAAAATTAGCGTAGGCCGAGGCCGACGTTAATTTGCCTAAAGCCGACACTAATATTTTTTTGTGGTGTAAGTAAACTTTTTTAAGGCTAAAGCAAGGACTTTAATTGTTTGGCCCTTGGGCCGACCCTCGATATATGTCTTCACATGGCATGTAATGTACCATAATTAATTTAGAGTTTAATTGCTATACTCGTTACACTGACAACCAATCAGAAATCATGGTGTATGTGTGACTTTTAAGGTAGTTAGGCTAAGAGTCAAATACTTTAGCTGATGCGACAAATTCTGATTGGTTGTCTGTAGGGGTGTTCATCAACCGATCCAAACCAATTCAAACCGCAAAAACCGAACCGAAAAACCGAAAACCGACTAAACCGAAAACCAAAAAACCGAAAACCGAAAAAACCGTTTTTTTTTCATTGGATTGAATCGGATTTCGGATCCCCTAGTGAAAACCAATCCAATCCAATCCAAACCGACCTACTATATACATATACTATTATTTTTTAAATTATAGTACTACTCATATTTAAGCATTATTTTTCATACTTTTATGAACGAACACTCTCATTCTCTTTAATATTTTTGTTGGAATTGTCAAATACTAGATGTATTGGAATGTGTATAGTTATTCATGTACCTAGGAATCAATAGTTATTCATTTACTAGAAGATTTTATTCATATACTTAGGAACTAGAATTACATTAATTCTAGTATATATAGGTTTAATGTTGGTTTTCGACTTAATATAACTATGTAACGATGTATCGGTAAAAACCGAATTATCCAATCCAATCCAAACCGCATTTGATTGGATTGGATTGGATCGGATTTTTTTAAGGAAGCAAACCGATCCAATCCAAACCACAAGTTGTTTTCATCTTTGGATCGGATGGTTTTTTGGCTCAAAGTCGATCCAATCCAATCCGCGAACACCCCTAGTTGTCTGTGTAAAAAATCTTTACACTGACAGTGTATACCAATTAAATCCATTAATTTATATGTTTATATAGATATAATATTAATAATTTTATTCACATAATTACAATGTTTTGTTTCTTTTCTCTCATAAAAAAAGATTACAATGATAATTTAGATGACAAATAATATATTAAATTTATGATAAAGTAGTTCTATTTGAATTTTTTAATTTATTATCTAATGATAAAAAATCTTATCACAACAACTTAATGATCATTAAGAGAAGTGCTAGCAGGACACTCTCTAACACTCTTTCTAACAAACTCTCTCCTATTGGTTGAAATTAGTGTGGGTCAGGACCCACACTAATTTCAATGACCCACACTAATTTCAATCAATAGAAGAAAGTGTATTGAATGGAGAGTGTTTGAAAGTTTGTTTTTAACATTTCTCTATCATTAATTAATTAGTTGAATTAGAGACGTTTCTAAATGAGAAGCCTTGTAGAAATCAGATAGACAGTACATAAGTGCACATATACTGATTTTTAAGATTTTGGCTCCGAGGCATTATCTAAGCCTCCTCATAACTGCGAGATTGACTGTTGGCTTGTTGATGACAGTTTTCCACAGGTAAAAGCGATTCAGATCTAAGAGATGAACATGGTGTGTTATTCATTATACAAAATATAGCTGTCCAAGAAAAGTCATGGGGAAAAAAGGGAAGTATATAAATGAAGTCTGACAATGGGAGGAAGGGGTTAGACAGACACTATATATAGCCTTATAGAGTATGATGTTCTTCATGAACATTATTCGCATGATAATTAACGGCCTGAAACATAATCCGTAATCCATGCATGCGTGTGACAATACTTCTTGATTTGATTCATTTTTTCTCATTGTTATTTTCAAATAATGACTTCATGAATTAATCCATTTGTATCTGAACCTTGTTTCGTTAATTCACATGATAAACCGGGGGGGGGGGGATCTTCTTTCGTTATTGTCTAAATCTGGTTTGTTTGCTGGAATTATTGTCTGCAATTGATTTCATACTCATCCGAGTGCATATTTTCTTCAATCAAGGCTCTATATTGTATTTTTACTTCTTATTACCATCAATGCATTTAATATTTTTCTTCATTTGATTCGATTTCTGCTGTGTGTATGAAAAATGTTTTGTTAAAAGAGACAAAATCCACTTCGATGATCTTTACGTCTCGAAAGAGACTAGTCTTCGACTATTGTTTGAGAATACCTTCGTGCACACAAAAACCAAACTCCATATTTTTTTCTTCAAATGGATGATGAATTTGAAGACTTCAAGTTTGTTTTATTTCAAGTAGTTTAAGTGAAACTCTAATTTAATATATAAGAGTTGATATGTAGCTAACAAACGTCTTCTTTATTTTTAATATATTTTTATTTTATAGTGTATAGCTCATGTTGCGATGGTTAGTGTTTTACGCAGCGTCCGAAGTTCAAGCAATCCACCGGACGGACCAACGTAATCAGGCCTGAGCTATATATGACCCAATTAGCTATGGGTGAGGGACCTAGGATCACCGCCCTATTCTAAATAGGATGATTGACATTTGCTATGATATGTGTGACAGTCAGTGCATCCCCTGATACAGTTGGTCGGGCTAATGATCACTAAGTCATGATTACCTAGGTTCAAATGAGGGGAAATCACCCTGTAACACCCCGATTTTTCGTGCTTTCTAAGGATGATAAACTCAATTAATGAGTTTATATTTTTATCTGTGTTTTAGAAAATGATTTTGGGAAAACTAAGATCATAGTCTTGTTTTATAAAATCGTAGGATCTTTCGGTTAAGTTTTGGGTCGAAAACTCGAACGAAAACCGACTTACGTTTTTCCGATGATAGTGTTTTCTACTATCACGACCTAATCTGGACTAACGAACGAAACCATTAGTCTTAGAATATATTCCTCTACCTTTTTCCTAAAATGTGCCCTGACGTCCAAAATATAAATAATATTTTATATTCGGGCCGATAATCGATCGAAGAGACGTTTCGAGCTTTCTTAGGGTTTTTCGAGACCCACGATCAGATGTTTTTCATACCAAAATTATATCAAGTTATTTGAGGACTCATACCAGTGTCGGGATGATTCCAAATATCGGGATGTGAATTGACCAAATTGCCCTTGGTTAATTTTTATTACTAGTTTACTTTACCTATTATTAAAGTCTTAAACCATAAATATCTACCCTTTTCACTCTTATCCTCTCATTTTTCTCCCTCTTCTTCGGCAGCCCTCTTTCTCCCTCACACTCACTTTCTCTTCTTTCTCTTTTCTTCTCAAAATCTCCATTGTTGAAGGCCAAAGCTTGAGTTTTTGTGAAGTAACCTTCACCAAACTTGGAGTGGATCATCATAGGAGGTAGTAGTTCAACTCTATCTCTCTCAATCTCTCCTTTCTCTCCTCATATTTTTCATGATCAAGGATGTTAGGGTTTTGTCCCTAAAATCTTTGAAAATCCATGAAAAATTATAGGAAAATCGTATCTGTACCAAACCAATTTCTATGGCCTAGGTTCATGACATACTTGTATGATCCAAGAGCTTAGAGCCAAGAAATCCCTCTAGCTATGTTTTCTAGGTAGGGGCCGAAACCCCCCTATGTGTGTAGGGTAGGGTTTTGGTTGGTTTTTGATGATCTGATCTGATATCTAGGGCTGTCACACTTAGTTAGGGTGTTATCCAGAAAATGAGAAATTTTGGAGCTCCCTAGCTATTTTTAGTATAATAGGGCCAAACCCTAGGGGTGGTGCATTACGAGAAATCTTCGTTTTGTGAGCTAATGCCGATATGTTTTACGTGTATATAGTGATCGGCAGCGTGTTGGGACGAGAAACAAGTTGATCGGGTGTCCCGAGTTGAGCTGGAAGCTACAAGAGGTAAGGGGATAAACCTGAGGAATTCCATTTCCGACAGCTATGTGCTGCATCGGTGTTTGTATTGTATTTAAATAGTTTATATCTGATGTTAGTTGATTTCTTGATTGACTGCTGTTGATTGGAATGTGCATTGATGTGCTGATGTATTGATGTAACTGCTGATATAGTTGAATGCATGTTATACTTGCTGAATGGTTATATGGATGTAATGTGTGCCCTACTGTGGGATTTAGGCATTAGAGGACCTAATTTTGATTAGGATCCGACATCGTGTAACTTAAAAGCTTTAAAAGTCTGAAATGTGTTTTGATAAGAATAAGTGAAGTTTAAAAGCAAATAGGACATTAGAAACCTTCAATATGTCTTAATTTGATAAGTTAACCCTTTTGAGTAATGTGGTTTCCAAAGTCATATTGAGTTGATTCAAGAAAAATGAGTTTGTGCAAGTTTTGTTTTAAGTTCGTATTTTACCGAAAAACAACGAAAGAAAAAGAAATGGTCTCTGGACCAAGTTTTGTTTTATGGAAAACCGATCCCGATGACTTTGTGTAAGTATCGGAGATTTTGGGTTTTTGGTTTTCGAGTTTTCAAGGAAAGTGGTTTTAAAGCTTAAAGCTTAGAAACTAGAAACCGAGACGTCGGGGTTCTAGGGTTCTGCAGAACACGTGGATCAAGGATCCGTGTTAGTTGTGGTCCTGTTGGCTTAGGGACAATCTTTGTGGTCCTGTACGCTTGAGGATGTTTTATGATCTTGAATCCGGCGTCCTTGACTGGTGCATCAGTTAGGGATGTTGGGATTTGAGTTGTTTTGGACTAAGTGTCCTCTTTTGAGAAAATGTGTTTTGAGGCTTAAAGAGTCTAAGACATTATGGTGGTTATTAGCGTTGATGCTACAACAAGGAAACATTGATGCGACAAAGATCAATTATCGGAAACTAGATAGGTTTCTCATGCATTAAATGCGGGGCAGACGTGCCGTGAGACAGGGGACCTTGATAAACAGGGAGAACCTGAGATGACTTATTTGTCATGACATTGTGCCTTGATGGACAATTGCGGCATACGTATTGTGCCTTAAGTTGGGCAATATGGTATGACCGTATTTTGTGGAGTACTTCTGATTGCGCCCCCATGTGAGAATCGCGTAGTGTCATCGGATTCAAAGTACTCGTTTTTGGGCCAAATATTGGTGTAAATCTCTAGAGCCTGATCAGCTCATTGCGAATGGTGATGGGATTTCCGGAAATCTAGTAATCTAGTTTGAATATTAGTTGAGATATATGGAAGTGCCATGCATACGTTTAGGAGATAACGTTGATTGTGGGGTACGAAGCCCTTGTGCGTTTACCGCCATTTGTACTTGATGATATATGCCATATTATATGATGAATTGAGTGAGTTACAGTATATGAGTCTGTTGTGTGGATTGGGCATATAGTTGTTGTTTATGGATTCATATATCGGTTTCTCACCCTTGCATGTTTTTGGACGGGTTGTCCATTCATATATATATTGTATCGTGTTTACAGATGGAGCCGGAGCCGGATCACCTAGCGCACTCGGGGGTGCGCGTCCTAGCGTTTGATCGGAGGACGGACCCGGCCGCGTGGATTATCCACCCAGGGGTGGAAAGTGCGGCGTACACTGGACCAGTTTGCACCGTAAGCGGAACGGCTGAGACGGGACCGCGGAAGAGTACTCGGACAGTGGAGACCATCCAGGTGCTTCTCCCTCCCATCGGGCTGATGCTGCAGGCCCTTATGGAGCAGGGTGTGATCGAGTCGGTCGCCCCCGCTGCACAGTCCCCGCAGCAACAGCTACCCCAGACGCCTCCCCCGCCTTTTGTCTTGGTAGCGGGCGAGCACGTCGTGGAGGATGTGGGGGAAGAGGAGGAGGAGGAGGAAGACCCTGAGGAGGATCCTCAGGAGGACCCGGAGGATCATCTTTCGGATGCTTCCGATCCCCATCCACAGGGGAACGGGAATGTAGGTTCCCAGAGTTCTTCCTCTGGTTCCAGCATTGGACTTCCCTCCGGGGGATTGTCCAATGGCTTCCATTAGTCGGACCAGCTTAGGGTGTAGACCCCTTTTTTTTTTTTGAGGCAGTGATTTTTGGGTAGTCTGTTAACGGCTACTGATGGCCATAGGTTTTAGAGATATGGTTCCAGACTGTCGCTGCCTAGTTTTATAGCTTTTTAGAAGTTTAGAGATCATTCGTTCTTTTGTAAAGGGACTTGTTGTCCATCATATATATATGTATATATACCTTGTTCTAATTATTGTTTATGAGTAGCTCTGTGTTATCTGGAGTGGTCTTCATACGTATGAATAATGAGAAAAATTTTTTGTCACAATTTCCAGAATCTGCTTATACAAAAGATATATTTTCCGAAAGTAAAACCAGCAAAATGTTATTTATAGTTTCATTAAGGGTGTTGAGTTAAGAAAGTGGCACTGGGTTTGAGGGTGTCACACACCCCATCCCTAGCCTATACATACTATTTATTTTTGTTTCTAATTGGTCAGGGGCTCTTTTGTCTTGAAAAATCATACAGTTACCTCATGGGGAGTTAGCTGCACCCACAAATGATATAAATACGACCGTTGCATTAGCTTTACTTACGTCAGCCGTACGTACACCTCTCATTCTCTCCATCGTTCTAATGCCGCCCTCTAGGACCAAGCCATCATCCAAGTAATACGAGAGTTAATACTTTCTAAAGTATGTGTAGGGCAATTTTTAAAGCGTTCAAGTTAAAAAGTCAATTAGATTAGGTAAAGTGTAACTTGAAATGTACTAGCACAGCATTCCACAAAATTGAAAAACAATAACTTGTGCATACCATAAAATTAAATTATTTTTCACAATTTATGAGTAACTTATGGCGGAATGTAAAATTTTACTTTTGATAGATGTATAATCACTTTAATAGTTTGTGTTTCGATTTCTTCCCATTTTCTACGTTAGACAATCTCAATAAGAGTCTTTCTCTGTGGTTAAATCATTAGATGGGTCAAAGAAAAAGGGAGAAACATCACTCACTATGTTTACAAAGTCTAGTACCAAGACAAAGGTATGGCTAATGGTTAAAACGAAGAAAAGATCCTGTGACCTGTTTTGGAGCGGTTGAAGAAAGGGAGTTTGAATTGTAACACCATCTTTTCTATTCTCTTGAAGTAAATAGTAATAATTTAATTCAAATTCAGTTTTTCAATTTTTGTCACCATTGGCTACAGTGTATAGACTCCAATGCTGTCATCTTCTTCTCTTATTCCTTCTAAAGTCCAAGTCTCAAGTCTTCTCCTCCTACTTCTTATTCACCTCTCTATGTTCCACTGTTCTCAAACCTCATTCACAAACCAAACCAAATTTTCCCTTCTCTTTGGCCATTCTGTGAAATCCTGAACTTCTGAGGTGTGTTTGAAATTGAAGCTGAAACTGAAAGCTTAGAAATATCAAGAGCATAAGGTTACTTAAGCTAGCACAATGGGTGCAACCTCAAGTCATACATGGAATGAGTCTCATGCCATTAATATAAGCGGCAAGATCATGGTGTCAGCTATAATATTCCTCTTCATAGTGGTTTTGTTCGTTATCTTACTCCATCTCTATGCCAAATGGTTCTGGTGGCGCATTGAGGAGGAAACCACCGCTCCTCCACCACGCCACCGCCGCCGCCGGTTTGTCTTTGCACCCGGTCAAGATTCAGTTAACAGTGATGGCACTCAGCAAATTGGGCTTGACCCTGCAGTTCTTAGGTCCTTACCTGTATTGGAATTCCAAACTGAGGACTTCAAAGATGGTGGTTTGGAATGTACAGTTTGCCTCTCTGAGATTGTTAAAGGTGAAAAGGCAAGGCTTTTACCAAAATGCAATCATGGGTTTCATGTAGATTGCATAGATATGTGGTTCCAATCCCATTCTACCTGCCCTCTTTGTAGGAACCTAGTTGCAGAAGAGGATTTCTCAGAGAATAGTGAGTCATCAGAAGCAAGAAATTTGGCTGCTATGAGTGGTTTAGAGTCTCTAAATTTTCCTTCAAATGTACTTGTTTGGGGAAACCAGACCCTCACCCAAGTAAGTTCTGTTTATGCTGCTTTCATGGAAGAAGGTACTTCTGATCAGCAGCCACCAACTTGCTCCTCATTATCTACTACTACATCTCATCCTTCAAGCAGTGATGGTAGTGGATGTCATGGAATGTTGGTGATTGATATACCGAGTGAGTTTACTTCCTCATCTTTATCACCTACTTCTGAGAGCAGGTGTGTTGAAGATGAGATGAAATCACCAATGACGGCAAAATTGAAGTCATTGAAGAAGCTTTTAAGCAGGGATAAAAAATTAAGTACTTGTAGTCCCGGTTCTATGGAAGTGGAACAAGCGTAGAGCTAGGAGGAATATGTCAATGGTATTCATTAGATTTTTTTAGTACATATCCCCGCTTGAGGCAACAATCTTATTAATATGTAAAAACAAGTCAAAGGGAAGAACTGGTGTCTGCTCAAAGAACACCAACTAGGTGCCTTATTTCTTCTAATACTTGTGCAGATAATGGCTAAAGGTGATCTGGTTGATCTGTATTCTGTAATGTCCTGTTATACAATCATTTTATTTTTTTTAAGTATCTCTGCTTGAAGCATGTTAAGAAAATTGTTTAAAGTGTTCATGTTGTATATAAGATAGGACTGATAGGTTGCTTTGTAGTAAAAGGGTGGAAATGATCCAGTTTGAATTTTATCGTATTGTTGTTTAGTTTTGATCTTTATTTGCAATTAGCCTGACCCAATACTAGTAGTTCATAGTAAAGTGAAAAGGGCACGTTATGGGATTGAATTGTCTCCCTATTGTTTGCTAGCATAAATCTGGATATAGCCATATAGGTAACCCATTAACAGTAAAAGGTTATGTTTAATTAAAGGGTAATGACTATTAACACCCTAAATTGACTATTCATACTCCCTTCTAACTAATCATAACTTTAGTTTTTTATTTTATAAAATTATGAGTATGAATAAACAATTACCGCCAAACAAACTCTTATAGTTTATGCTATACGGCTACACAAGACTACATGTAGAAATTTAGATTCTCTTCTGCAGCTCTCTCCAGCAGTTCAAAAGGGGTGTTAAATTTTAGACAAAAAAATTGTCTAGAGCGAGCTGCGACTTACCTCTAGAGGTTCTGTTTTTTCATTTCTAAAAGGGGTCATTATTCAGAGTGCTTTGCTGGAAACAAAAGCAGAGACAGCGCTGTTAATGGATTCATAACAAGATATGAATAAAGCTTATCTTGTAGCGCTAGCACTAGCTAAAGCGGTTGGATGATATTGATTGTGCTCCTAAATATGAACAGAACTTGATAAAATAGACATTTAATCTTTCTTACACCAAAAGGAGACCGATAAAAAAAAAAAAAAAGGAAGAAAAAGCTACGTAATTCTTTATTATATTAATACCAAGGTAATTACCAATGTGATCTTCAAATTCTAGCTGAAAGATCATCTGCGGTGTGTATTTGATAATTTATTGATATAAAAAAACTAATAAATAACCAGCCATTTCACTATCAACATGGCAGATAAGCTAATTTATTAAGTTAGTATTCCACTCTCCCTTGTTTAGCTCTCCCTTCTTCAAAAGTAATTACCCAACAAAGATGTCTTGTTGAAAAATATTCTGCTTAGTTTGGTAGTCAAGATAGTGGCAGCCACAAATACAGATTTGCTCAATGATGCTGTCTTTTTCAGACGTCTCAGGGCTAATAAAATGTTGATCTCTCACTAGTATTTTATCACATAATTTTTTATCTCTAAATCCTAATTATCTATTATCTATCTTTTGTTGTTTCCAAAAAAAAGTAATTTGATCAAATGGTTATAAAATAAATCCTAATTATCAATTATCTATCTATTTTTGCGCCCTATTGTTGATCCCTTTCGGTATCTCTCCATTGCAATCCTATTTTTTTGAGAAATTCTTGGGTCCTTTAAGATCAATAAACTCAAGGAAGATTCTATGATATCCCTTGGGTACTATATCCTTACATATGTGGCCCAATCAGATAGTGCGAACTTAACACCATAACAACGCCCTAAACTCAATCTAATAAAAATATAACCAGTGGATTACATAATTATTTAAATCGTTAGATTAAACTTGGGTGTCTCCTACGCTCCAAATAGGTGCTTCACAGTTCATACTCATCACTAGTGGGTGGATGTGCTTCTCCAATTCAAGATTTTAAATTTGGGTCCAAAATCATAATTAGGATTACGACGTTTTGATTTTAACAATTTTTGAAATCCTATTGTGACCACATTAACCACATTTTTCCTACAGTTGTCTACAACAATGAAAAATGTAATAACACCCCAAACCTTGCTCCAACGTATCCCCCTTGTGACTAGTACGTTCATGGATTCACACTTGCAGACATCATTTTGTCGTTTGATTGTTGGTTCATTAGGCAAGTTGATAAGACCTCAAGTCAAACATTCAAGGTCTTAGGGTTGGTATGGTTTTTATATCACATATAGTCACATGTTGTTGACAGGCCTTGACAGCACAACGCGTAGCAGTCTTTCCCTCCCTCAAAATATGCTTTTTGTCTCAGCCATTGCCTGATTTTATGCTTTCACTTTATCACCTAATATTGACAATATAACTTGTAAGACCTTAGCCTCTAAGAAAACCGTTTTTCACTCCATGTGACAATAGCTTTTTTTATGATGCTTTTGGGAGGATACCAAGGAAGAAAAGGAAAGGAAAAAGCTCGATTGCTAAAGAAAGTTTCTTCAGCAGGGAGAGAATTTTTTGAGATCAAAACTACCATCCTTATAACTAAAATTAGAATATCGAGGGCATTTTTGTAGTTTCAGTATTAATACTCTCGAGTCTTGATTTCAACATTTGTATATAACTTGTTAAATAAAAGTATTTTCAAATTAGAAAATGACAACCCAATATATTGGTTTTAGTGGAAGTGGAAGTGGACTACGACCCAAACGATCTTCACTTGAATGTCAAGAGTTTAAATCCTGGAATCGTCACTCTAAAGAAGACTTTACCTAATCAACATCTCTGACCCAAGGGTTAGTCTCACAGCTTGCGTGTGAGAATATACGATCAAACGCCAAAAATAAGAAAAATGACAAGACAAGCAAAAATTGAAACAACTACGAGCAAAAGTGAAAAATATAAAATGATCATGTCACAAAGGGATGTTCTATTACATTTGCCAGCAAAATTCTTTCAACAGCCAATACATTGAGATTGACATCATAAGAAGTCTTTTTCTCTGAAGTTTGTGTCACTAGAATTTGCTATTATGATAGTGACAAACACATTCAAGTGACCACATAAAGGGGGCCATAGTTCTGCACAGCACGAGGGCTGTTTTGTTGGTGGAGATAGATATAGGGCATCTCACTCTCCTCTCTCTTTGTGGATTTGAACAGACTTGTTAGAGGTCCTGACGTTGGACGCCAGTGTTTCCCATCAGCACCATTGCTGCAGTTATATATTGGTCCAGAAACATGACCTTGCCTTTTCCCATAAACCTTTAATTGAGAACTGTTGGTGTGTTCTTCTCTAAGCTTGCTTTTCTTGTCACCTTTCCACCATGAAATCAGAGAACTTTTCCATGATTTCTTTCCCTTTTTCTCTTTCTCCACTCCTGCTTTCCCAGATTCTTCCGGGAACACTGATGAACTCTTCAGTTTTCCTTCCTTTCCATGTTGCTTTGCTTCCTCCAAGAACTAGTCAGAGTAAAAAGAAAGAACTTACATGATCAAAAAATAAATGAAAACCATCTAAATAACACATCAAATGCAGAATTCTTCAGCTACTTCTATAAATTGGAGCATATAATTTGTATGCAAAATCACATAAGCACACATACAACAAAGTCTACTAAGAAATTCATCAAGTGCAGTAAATGTGATGGAAAAAAACAACAATAAAAGTTTAGTACTAGAGAAAAGTCCTCCTGCAGGTCAAATCCATAGTCATCATAATGGCTTGCCACATATTTTGGATGCATTGGAGATTTCTTCATCATTTATATCAACAAAAGGACCCCAAAAGGAAGAGAAGAAAAATAAAAGGTTGATGGTTCCCAAGTATTATCCAAGTTGGCTAGAAAACTCTTCCTTGGGTGTGATGCTCCATCTACATAAAAGAATGATATCTCATTGTCAAAAAAAGCCTTCAAATGGAAAATAATACTAGCTTCTAACCTTTACAGCAAATTAATTCACATGGGGTTGAAATTTACTAGCTTGGATCACAAAAGGCAAAGTTCAACAACTCCTCATAAGGATATCAAAATCACAGGGCCAGTTATGGAGATGACAGAAACTCTGGTGGTTGAAATGGCATTGAAGTTTTAGGCTTTTCATTCACACTTTCTTATCAAGGAAGATTTGGCGTGAAATGAAAGGTGCATTAATATAGGAATGAATTATCTTATACAACATAGTACATCAATGCAGACTTAGCACCAGACAAAACTGCTAGGCTAATAATGCCAATAAGAAAATGGTAAAACAACCGAATAAAATCCAATCAGATCATATATAACTTACCTCTCACGGTAGAATTCAAAGTTTACTAACAAATTGGAGAAAAGGTTTAGTTTTTGAAAGCAACCAAGCACCCTAATCACTTTAACAAGAAATGGGAAACATCATAATTATATAACTATTTCTTTTCTCTCCTGGGACCATATTTAACCACTCCACTTCACTTCACTTTAACTTCTCTCTTTTTTTTTTTCATGAAAAAGCTATCTTTTCCTTAAGTAATTCTTTCTAGTCAACAAACAAACAGAAAATAGTGATAATTGAAAAAATGAGGAAGACAAATTAAAATATAAAAGTAATGGAATCAAACGGAAATTTAGCCTTGATGATTGATATATATTAATTTGAGTTTTTGAGTTTTAAAACGCAAAAAACATTACATAAAAATATGCTATTCACCCAACAATGTATCAACACAAAAGTCTTGAATAGATGAGTCCCTCATTAATCCATGAGTAATGGAGGCAACCTCTCATCTCCTGAACTTTTATCTAAAAAAAAGTGAAGGATTTGAAAATGGGAAGATGCTAAAGAATTGTTCATATAAGAGAAACTATATACTCCTAGCTAACAAATCTTCTAATGTCTTTTAAATTAACAAAATCGTTGAACTTAATTTCTTAAAAATTATTCAATAAAAAGATAACAATTTAATTTTTGTTTATTTTTCAAAATAATTTTATTTGATAGGTAAACGATTAATATTTCAAAATTTATATATAGAAAAATCATCAGATAGATACACTTTTAGAAAACTTAAAGCATTTAATATTTTTTAAAGAAATTAAAAAATGGCCATACAGAAATTTTCTTGAGCAGTGCTACTGAATTTTTCTCACTTTGATATCATGTGGGATCGGTGCCTACGCTTGGTGCATGTCTGCGTCAATTATGCCGCATGTTTCGGAGGGTACAATGCTTTCACTACTAAATTTAAAGAATTTGGCTCCTCTAAGGTGAGAAAGTAGGGGTTTATCCATTATTAATTGAATAAATACATAGAGATCTTAACCCACTAAAAATCATCCAAGGGTTAATACATCCTTACTTTCACACTTTAGAGACTTTCTCACTTTAGAGAAATCAAATCCAAATTTAAAATTTTACTTTTGATTACAATCTTTTTAGTATGCAATATATGAGAACAAAAAGGTTGCTCTAATCCTTTGTAAGTGGTTTCCCAATGTATCCTTCGCGCACAACTACGGAGACTAATCCCCCGATGTACGGAATGACATTTAGGAGTTAACCTCTCCCAACCAGATTTTCTCCATACACAAGTGTTAGGGATCGAACAAGTGATCACTTGCTTAAGAGGTCCGAGATTGTTACTACTAAGACCAACTAAATGTTGGTCTTTCTAACATAGTTTGCTAGGACCAAAGTTTGTCACATGATAGGATTGGGTCACTACCAGCATGTTTGTTTTAGTTTTGCAAAGACAAAATTATGTTTGAAAATCATATTAGGGAAAAATTACTCTCACATAGCTTTCAAAATAATTGTCTTGAAAAGTATTTTTTTTTCACGTTTGCGTTGAGAATAGTCTCAACCAAACAGACACTACATCAACGGTCTAATTACAAGTTAAACATTCCAACTAGAAAATTCAAATATATATATATTTTTTTAACTGAAATACTATATAGAAAATACTTTTATTTTCAATCGAAAACAACTTAATTATAATATTTAAAAGATACATAATTTAATATTACAATCAAATACAAGAAAGTAGCCCAAAAAAGTTTTTTTTTTTTTTGGTAAACAGCCCAAATATGTTTTTAAATAACGACAAAAATTGAATAATCATATTAGCGAAAAAAATAAATCAAAAACCTTTAATTCAGTAAATCGGTGGTAAGCATTAAGCAAACTAAATAATAAAGATGCAAGTCCAAATTTTAGATAAAAACAATTCTTTTGAAGAGATAGCATAACCGCTGTGCTTCGAGAGTCGAATGAAAATTAGTTTTATGGACGATTCAAATGGGTTAAACATGTAAGGATACCCAATAATAATAATAATAATAATAATAATAATAATAGTATTGGTATTGGAATTGGTAATGGTAATAATAATAAGAGTAAATCATCATTTTGGCCCCGGAAAGTAAGAGCCGCTGTCAGTTCAATCCCTGAAAGCAGTTAAATTATGAAAAAGTCCCTCAATATTAATTTTGTTAGTCAAGTTAGTCCCTCAATGTTAATTTCGTTGGTCAGGTTAGTCTCTGTCAGGGACTAACTTCACTAAAGAATTTAACATTCGGGGACTTTTTCGTAATTTAACTGCTTTCAGGGATTAAATTGACAATTGTTGACACTTTCAGGGACCAAAATGATGGTTTACTCTAATAATAATAATAATAATAATAATAATAACAATAGTAATAATCCTACCAAGATCAATTATTTCTTGTTAATTTTATTAGCGTATAAATTTAAGTATAAAATAAAAAATTAAAACAAGAAAAAATAAAATATTATAAAATTTAAATAATTATAGTTGTTTATAACATGCACAATTTTATTTCTGGATGCAGGCATACACATTTGATTTGATGTAATTAAAGTTGACACGATTAATGTTGTATATTAACATTTTTTTAAAATTATTTTATGAACTAATTTTTTATGTCACAATTTGTGAAACATAAAAATATATATCCGTTACTTGAAAACTCAATTAACATGCATATAACACCTTTTCTTACATCTACATACAGTGAAATTACATATAGAATATGGGTGTATTTGGATATACAACTTATTTAAATGTTTATGCAATAAGCTCTTTTGTAAATAAGCTTAAAACAACTTATTTTCATAAGCTTATCTGACAAGCTTACGGAAACAAACTAAAAACAGCTTATGAAAAGATCATAAACTATTTTCATAAACTATTTGTATAAGTTTAATTCCATAAACTATTTTCATAAGCTCTTCCAAACGTACCTATATAATATATGGCAATATGTAACCCACTCACAAATATGAGTGTCTCACCAAATGTCGACAGGCATCATATGTATATAATACAAAATTGTTCGAATATAGTCATTAACTTTAAATTTTTTTCACAAAAATATGATGTTAAGGGGGGAAAAAGAAATGGTACTGATTTGTTACCAAAAAACATGGTACTGATAATATTTCATACTAATGCGGGGCCCTCTCAATGAGAGTAATTTTTGGGTGAGAAATTCCCAGACAAATCATCTTTTAGACAAACATAAATGATAATGGGCAAGTAAAGGGGAGTAACAATAGCCAAGGGAAAAATTTAGCTAGAGAGGTGTAAAAATATGACAAGTAAAAATAATAATGAATACTCCCTATTACTTGCAATTACAGAATTATCCTTAAAAGGTAGGCATATTCTATAATTTTTCCATTTTCAAACTCAAATTTATTTAATGGCAGCAAAAATTACTGCAAATTACGTTTGTTTCTTTTTTTTTTTTTGGGGGGGGGGTGGGAGTGCAGGTGTGTGTGCGCGCGCGCAAACGTTCATGGTTTAATCAGATATAATTTACCCATTGTAAAACGTAGAGCGCGGTATTGCCATGTGTTTACCAAGCAAACACTACAAGAAGACAAACCTTAAACAGATTTAGCGGAACATCACAAGTATCAAGCATGTGACTTCTTAGCATTGACTACCAAGAAGTTGGTAACATAAGGAGTAAATTGAGACCAGATATAACGCACCCTCCATGTCCATTTCCCTATACAAATCCTGTTAGACATGACAAAACCTAAGCAGAATTATATAGAACCAGTTCAAGGAAAACCATTTATGGACCCTTACACCTATAAAGATTCCATTGCTTATCATCACAGCTGAAGCAGCGGTAACGCCATCACAACCCCAAAGATGGAGACGAGTAATAACATCATCCATGTTGGAAATGGTTGCTTCTTGTTTTTCCTCACCTCCTTCAAACCATCTACTCTTTTCGCGTCTTCCCTTGTAGAATCTAAATTCTTTTCCAAAACAGGCCTTGAACTTTTGTCATGAGACGCCTCTGATGATACCCTCTCTGAAGCAACTTGCTCAGAAAGCTGCTGCTGGTTGTACTTTTCCACATACTCCGGGAACATTTTCCTGAATGTTGCACTGTGTGGAAAATTATCAGAACAGGAATTTTTTGTGAAACACAAATTACAGAGACCTTGCTGGCTTTTATCATGAATAGCTGGTTCAATATACTCACTTCTTACAATTGAAGGAAAGGGAAGATTTTGCTAGACGCTGCTTCTCAGCAGTAGTGGTGTTTACACTACCAGTGGTTGGACTGTTGTCCATCTGCAAAAGACAAGTCTCACAGATATCAAAAGCTCTCAAGAAAACATTACATACATGGTGAACTGCATACAACTAAAATTACATTGGGTACTAAATGGACACTATCAACAAGTACTATATACACAATTGGGACTTGGGAATCTACCAACCAAAAAAATTGAGAAGCGCATTAGCTTTCATTTTGACATAATATATACAACACAGACAAGTAATATCAGCCATTTGAGCTTTGGATCAGTGGTAGACTGGGTCCACATCAAAGGCAAGGGACGCCAGTTTAATTCCCTTCCCACCCCCACCACCCAAAAAAAGGCAAGACAAGAGTAACATCTTCTGAACAAAGAACAAGCCATAGGAAATGGAAGAAACTAGAATTCAATTAGCATATGAAGAAGCCAAACCATACTCACCATGAATGAAAGAAGCCCTGTAAGTATGCTGCATTCATAAATTGGAAACATCAGTGTAAACATATAAAGTTATAATCTACATATACTGTTTCTCTCAGATACCAAATTACCAATTACTTGTACAAAAGCATATAGCCATATTTTAAAAGTTAAAAGAATAAAAAAAACTACACACTTAAAGGAACTTCATAACTAGAATAAATCTGACCTTGATACAGACCACATAGGATTCCAACTTTCTGGATGAACTGCAAAAGCAGCAAAACCCACAGAAATATTATAGTGCATAATATAGGTAACTCATGATACTAATTGATTTGTGCTCCAACAGATGAAAGAACTTACAATCACTCATAGACAAACAAATCTTTTTCTGAGTCATGAATCGTCCATTAGGTGTTGTCATGCTACATTATAGAAACAGTATACACTTAATCAATATTACAATAGACCAGATTATTCAAAATTAGAATGTACAAGCATACTGCAGCAAGAAGGGTCACCTGATTCCAGGAGGTTTATACGGATATTCAGGAGGAAACTTGATTTTTCCATAGTAATATCCACCTAAAACAGGAACAAAAAAACATAAATACAATACAAGTTGAGATAAGAGTACATAAATTGGGACAATTCAAAATGACAAAGCACAGTAAGACTGATTTTTTTTTTATATAAAACTGCAAAAAAATGAAATATCAATATGCAATAATTGCAATTTGCTAAATTAACAAACCTGCAAAAGGTGTTCCTTCACTTCCCTCCAACACATAATCTAAGAAATTAACAGAGAATAAGATCAGTCTCAACCACTCCCTAACAAACATTAAAATCAAGTAGCTGACATCACAATACAATCTTTTCTGTTTTTGCTGACAAAATAGTGGTATTGAGGAGGGTGGGCCTTGAAGCAAAGGTAGGTTATTGCCTTGTGACCTTGTTGGTCACAGGTTCTACAACATTGATAAACACAAATATCAATGGTTCAACATAATCTTCTGCTTTTTGGCAACTAGAGTTCAATATAAATTAATACAAGAAATGTAACAGTGTGAAACAAACTTACGCCACTCAAGAATATCACTTGGTGAAGGACGAGCCACAACATGGGAAACTGGCTCCTGCAGTCCAATGTTAAAATTAAGGGTTATCTGGTTGACATATTCTTTTTTATTTAGGTAGAAAAAGAAATTAATTAAGAAAGAAGACACATACAAAGAGAAGAGGGTAAGATATCCTCCACAACAGAACAAAAAATAGAGAAAATTACAATGACAACAAACAAACAGAGCTCAAGATTAAAAAAGCACAATGGCACCCCGATCTCTAGGAAAATCTGAAATGGCAACCCCCATAAAAAGAATGTTAGCCAAATACCACAGAGAAGCTAAAAACCTTATTCTTTCCCACGTCCGTTGATGTATTCTTTAGATATCATCATTTATGATTATTTTTCTTTTGCAAAATAAAATTTCATGTCAATTTATCCATAAAGGCCCAAACAATTCACCAAGTACAGTGTAGACAAATTGAGCATGGTGTGTTCCCTGTCTCTCATGCTCTAAATGCTTTATCAGCCACAACATCAAATTACCAATTTGAGAACATGCACAAATACAAAGAAAATTAGAGAGGACGAGGTGAACCAATGAGATCATGGAAAAAGCATAACTATATGACAGTATTTCAACAGAATAAGCATACAAACTGTGAGTAAAAATACATAGTGAAGCACAATTTAAGAAAAACAAAAGATGTTGTACTTTACAAAGAGCTCTATATTCCTTCTGAAGGCGCTTGATGCATGATTTTTCCGCCATCCACCAAATTCTAGACAGTATTAAGAGCAAGGCCCTACACTGTACTTTTTTCCTTTGTTCTCAAAAGTAATTTTTGCTTCCTGCTAAGCATTGATCAAGAACATATATATCAATAAATTGAATATAAAATAAAGAAAGTCACAATAAGAACCTCAGTAAAATAGTAGAAAAGGCAACCATAACAATTCCATAATGATTAAAAAAGAGAGTGAGTTCAATTATTGTAGAATATAAAAGGTGGTGGAGATACACACATACACACAATGTAAACAGTCATCATTCTATTTTTAGGATCAACACCGCTATTTGGTATGAACTATGAAGGAATTAGTATGAAAGAATTTATGAATGGTGTGGCATGAATTATCAGGGGCTGTCAGTCTTTGACTCTCTTTCATAACTGAACTCAACCTCTTATGATTGGTCATCTCATCTGTAAACTGATTCGTAAAAGATATCACAGTTCTTTTAGGATTCCAATATTTTGCAAAATGATTGAATTGGAATAAATGGGTCAACTCAAAGACAAAATAAGACACCAACTCAGCCAGAGACACATGTAATTGTATGAACATCACTTGTTTTATGCAACATTAGAGCTGGTGAAAATTGAGAAGGGATTTCCATCAAAACTAACTCCCCAAATGTTATAGTTATAGATAGGATCTCCAATCAGGAACTACAAAAATCATATACGAGATAGAAGCCATAGAACACAAACAACAACCTTAAAAGGTTTGAATTATCAGATTTCACAAGCCTACAGAGACCTATAATAATATCTATCAAATTCACGTAGCAATATATAACTCCACTACAGCACGAGAGTTGCTGCTTGAATTTTATGGAATGTTATTAGAATTATAATACTGCCAATTTCCCATGAATCTGTTCTTAGGAGAATATTCACGTCCACATTTCTCCAAACAAGTTAAAAGCAAAAAAAACTACTTATGTAATATTCCTAAAGCATACAAACTACCCCAAGCCAATTATCACTGTAGAGTGTAGTGTTTAAGTATAGACTACTGTAAATTCCACGAAACCACTGGGTTTGTATACATCAATAACTGACAAACAGACAAACAGCAGCAATCCAAATTCATTCAAATCTCAAATTATACCTATCTTTAACTAAATTCTTAAAGTTTGCACAAAACCTTGCTCAGCCTAAACAAATATTTTCTCTTCTCATCCAAGTGCAAACCTAAATTACAGTACCTAAGTAAGTATATTGTTTATCTCCCTTGTATTTTCCCTTCTCATAGTCCCCTTCTTTGATTTCATCTCTTAAATGGCCTCTTACTAAAGTAAACTCAACCTAAACACTATGATCCACACAAGAATAAGGGAAAACAAAAGGGGGGTAGCGCATTGCCCATTGTTTCCACTATGAATTCCAAAATCAACCATGACCTATAAATAAAAAAAATTAAAGATTCGCACAATCAAATAATAAAAATCAAGCCTTGATCTGACCCACTTGAAAAAGAAAACACCCCAGGCTAAAAATATATAACAAATTGAAATCTCTAACAAAATGAATCTACAGATGAGACAATTGAAAAACAAAATCAAAAAACAAGCAGAGGGATGAAATTCACCTGAGATCTAAATCCTTTTTTTGTTCCAATTCGATTCTAAGTTGCAAAATCGGGTGGAATATAATAATATTTTCTGCGTTAATTATTTTTCTCCCTTCTGGAAAGGAAACAGAGAAGCGAAGAGTTCTAAAACGGCGGCGTTGAAACTCGGCAGAGAGAGAGAGAGGGGTGCGTTTGTATTGTTGTCATTATGAGCCCTGCCTGCCTGTCTGTCCAAGTGTTATGCACCACGACACAACCCAACAGAACCCACATGAAACTGATCCTTACTTTTACTTCTTCAGACTACTTTATCCCTCTTCTTCCTTCATTTTACCAAACACGTCAGCCTCACATCTGAGGGTATTCAAGTAATTTAACACAATATATTTTGAGGTCACACTATTTGCTCCATCAAAAATTGATAATAATAAGGGATTTAGATTTCTGCGATCCTTTGTATTATGTTTTAAATGGAAATTATAAACAGTTTTTACGAAATAAGGTGGGGTTTTTATTTAGGAAAGAAAAATATTAACTTACGTTTTAAGAGAATTGGTTAAGAAAATAAGAAAAAAAATTCATTGCGAATTATATATTTGATATTTGGAAAAATGATAAACTTAGTTTTCTTATGAGATTTTTTTTTTTTAATTTCTTAACCAATATCCTAAGGATATTGATTAATAACTTAACATGACCCTTCAAAAAATTATGCACCGATCGCAGGTATAACAACAACAAGGAATCTGATCTCGATAATAACTTATCCTTTGAAATATAAAGAATGTCATTAATTTAGACATTTTAAAAAAATATATATAAAAATAGAAGTTTATAGAAAGAAAACCTAGAGTTGTCTCTCTCTCTCAACCTTCCTTTTACTCCTCTTTTTCTTCTTCCTCATCCACCGAAGGTAATGATTTTGGGCCATTTTTTGGCTTGGAATCATCTCTACATCATTTTTCCCTCCTTTTATCTGAATAAGTAGTTTTTCCACATAAATATGATTTTTCTTTTGTGTTTTTCCGTGATTTCATCTTTTGAGTGCAACATTGTTCTGTTTGTCGTCTTGGTGCGGTGTTGTTTGGTTTCTCGTCTTGTTGCAGTGTTCGTTTGGTTCAGATTGGCAGATCAGCTTCGATCCATTACAGATTCAATTAAGACTTGGGCATCAACGTTACAGATCCAGATGCATGGGTATTCCGATCACTTTGATTTTGTCACATTTGTAGTCATTTTGTCGTTTTATGCTATTAACCTGAATGTTGTGAGTTTCTTCGCAAATTCATCCTTTTCGGTTTTTAGCGATGTTGAATTTGTATTGTTTTCGATGTATTTTACCAATTTGAATGAATGAATATCTTTTTAATGACATTAATTCATTCGCTAAGATTACAAATAATTAATATTTATTTAGTCGATAAAATATGACACGAATTTAGTCATTTAGTTTCGCAGTTTAATCAGGGAAGATAATTTTATTGTTATTTTTTATAATTAAAAGACGAAAGTGATGTAATTTATTTTTTAAGTCCAAATTACAATTAACCAATCCCTTAAAGAATAAGATAATAATTTACTTTATACTTTTAGTATTTTTCTTCAAATATTTGAAAAATGTTATTCTTAAACTACTTTTTCGAAGAGATGTCAAAAGGGGCTCAATCTGAAGAGTTGTCCCTATTAATCTGATATAAAGTATGAATTAAGTTTTAAAATTAAAGCTTGATGCTATTTTGGCCCAATCCAGCCCTGTCCGAAAATTAGTTGGGCCAATTTTTATTTTTACCTTTTTTGCAGTGCTTCATTGTTTCAGGAGATATTTACCCATGACAACATATGAATATGGTCATAGCTAACAAATTTATTTTATATTATAAGGACTTGAAAGTTTAAATGAGTGATCCATGTATAATAAGTTTATGTTATAATAACGTTAGTGGAGAAGAGAAAAATGACATTAGATGCTCTTTTTGTAAGGAAACACACTAAACTCATTTCATTAATAATAAGTCAATACAAGCAGGGATTGAATTAAAATCATGAAAGCAAGCATTAAATATAGCTACCCAAGCTAAGTGATGAGCCCTATATTAGCTTGTCTACGAACAAACTTAACTTGAAAGCTTGAATGTTGAGAGAGTAAACCACGACAGTTAGAAAGAATGACACCAAACTCTGACATATTAGGTGCTTCACTTTTGATGTATCCACCACCATCTTACTATCCAAATCAAAAATAACATGCTCCAAACCAAGATCAATCACCCACTGCAGCACAAACAAAAGATCAACTGCTTCCCCTTCACGGACACGCAAGGTAGGGGCCATCCAACAAGTTCTGTCAGCAACAAAAGCACCGGCAAAGGACTATATTAGGTTAATGAACTATCGACCCGTAATTAGATTGGATTAGCCCAACCCAACCCAAAAATTTGTTGGCCCGCGATTAGGGTTGGCTCGATTTGATAGCCATATTTTTTCATACACTACCTTTTTACACTTTCTTTGGTGAAAAAGTAAAGAGAAAAGATCACTGTAAAGGCTTGCTTGCGTTGTTTTCAGATTCATGTTTTCATTTTGTTTCCTATTTTAAAAGATTTGTACAAAAAACAATGAAAACAACATTTTGTATAAAATGACATTAATAAATATGTTATATAACAATATTCTTTCAATAATATCATACAACCACAAGAAATTCAAGTAATTCTTGCATTATGTCTATGCTATATGATCTTTTATGCACTTACGCTTTGTTTGGAATGAGATAAAATTGGGGAAAAGAAAAAAGATGGAAAGAAAAAGGATAGATTTCCACTTTTCTCTTATTTGGATATGAGAGAAAATAAGGATGAAGGAAAAAACTAACATGACCTCACTCTAAAGTTTTATTCTCATTCCTGTTCCTGCCAAAATCTGATTAATGGGAATTTGATGTAACGACCTCTTCCAGTATGAACTCATTGATATGGCTCGACAAAATTATATTATGCTCCTACGTATTCCCAAATGGAAATTAGAGCCACCTAGTTCTGATTGATGAGGGGAAGGTGAGAGTCTTTCTCCTCCAAAAGAAGATGATGGTAAGTGTACCCCTTATTTATAGTATCAGTGTTGTAACTGACTCTCCCTGATGGTGGGGTGTTTATGACCCTTTTGTGGGATAATGGATAATGGATAATGGGGTGGTTATCACCCTTTTTGTGGGTTAATGGATAATGGGTTGGTTATCACCCATGATTCTCGGGGTATGGATAAGTGTGTGGGTAACTTTGACTAAGTCATAATATTCCGAGATGCATATCTTCGGTCCAAGGATTATCCTAGTGAATCTTATGGGGTGAGCTCGGTTATGCCGACCTTATAATCTCGGCCGGTACAATTACCATGGAGAAAATGGAAAAGTAGGTAGTGATGATGTGATTTTGCAACTTTGCCCAAACTTCTTCTTCACCTACAATATGGACATATATGTCATTTTAATTGTTCATGTTTATTTCTTTTACTTTTCTATAAATATACATTTTCTTTCGGCTCATTCTCTCATCATCCAAACAATGGTTAATTGTTTGTTTTAGGAGAAAATAAGAGAAAATAAAAAGGGGAGGAGAGAAACTGAAAATAATATATTATTTTCTTTTGTTCTGTCATGGAAAGAAAAATGGGAAAAGAGACAGCGCACGTAGGATCCGCCATAAAAACTTCTCCTTTTGACATTAAAGAAAACACAGAGAGTGGGAGAAAATGGGTCAAATGACAATTATAACCTTTTCTACATTTCTTCACCAACATATAAGATATATATAAGTTTGTGTAATTATATCATTTTCTTTTTATTCACTTTCATTTTCTATCTCATCGTTTTCTCTTCATAACACGTAAATTAAGAGAAAATGTACTTTTCTCTCCATTCACCCTTCTTTCATTTCCTTTCCTCCTATTTTATCTCATACATCCAAGCAAAGGTAAAGTCTTGGTCCTCCCTTTAGGGGGCGTTTGATAGAAGGATTTTTTTTTGTTCCCGAGAATCATGATTCTCAGGAATGATAATTCTGGGAATAATGATTGTTGGGAATGTCAAAAATATGTTTGGTAGGTCTTAAACAATCATAGGAAAAGAATATAAGACAAAAAAATATAAGACACTCCGGGACTTGCCTCTTTCTCTCAGCATAAAATGAACAAATTGGGTAGACAACGACTATAAAACATACTTTCATAGAAAAGTGAAACCGCAAAGAAAAGAAGTTAGCTTCTCATCAAATCTTCATTATGCTTAAGAGTATGTTTGAATTAACTGCTGAAAATATATTATTTCCATAATTGATTATACATATAAGCAATTATAATAAAATTAATCATATGTTTGGATATATTTATTGAAAAACAATTTTAAATAATCTGTTTTTTTAAATTTTATAAAAAAAACATTTTTATATTATATATATATATATATATATATATATATATATATATATATATAAACATTCGTTTTAAGAACTCACGTGACTTCATTCCTCTTTCAACTCACTTGACTACCTACCTGCCCACTCTCCCCAAATTTTCACCAGTAGAGGCGCTCCTAATTCCAAGCAACCATCCTCCTTCTCTCCCAAATTTGTTATGTTAATCCCTCTATACCAAGCAAAGACCGGCTCAGCGGAATATCCTTGACTGCCCACACGTTCACCCACCCGTGACAGAACGTGAAAGAAGAAAGGCAGGCAGTCAAAATTGAGGAATTGATTTTGCTATGCCCAGAAAGTACTTTAGTCAATCATCTTTGATAAGGTTGAACTTTGCCGATAAAATCATAAAAATGTTGAATTTAGAGAAAGTTTAAGCAAATAGCAACCATTTCGATAAAAATGTTGAATCCTGCAATTAACAAATAAGAGAAAAAAGTTTTAGTGAAAGTGTGTATCGCCTCGATTTAATTGGCGAAGTCTCTGTTGATTTTTTTTGTCTTTCTTCACTAAGTATATAAGAACTCACTCTAAATCAGAAAGCAAGCATCTTATGGGAATGGTTGCTTTTTAGGGTAACCCTTCGTTCCTTTTTCCTTTGCTTCTTGTCCGGTACTCATATTCATCCAGTTGAATCTATACATCCTTCCTACGCATCTTTTCATTCTAAAGTATAAACTTAATTTTTCATTTCAATCTGCAAGAAGGAGAAGGTGCGACGAAAACGAATTCCCTGTGCAATCAAGCTCGTTGAATTGAGATTGTTGTGACCACAAGAAGAAGAAATTTGGGAGAGAAGGGAGTGGTTGAACTTTAGCATGATGGAGTCACGTGAGTTTTTAAAAAGGATGTTTTAATCTCATCCATTAATTTTAATCTAATGGTTGAAATCAGATCCTCTCACTCTCACATATAATAGGTCTTCTCACTTCTCACTTGATATATATATATATATATATATATATATATATATATATATAAAAGCAGGGTGGAAGTGATATTTTTCTAGTGTGTGTGTCATACATCAAAAGGAATTAAGTAAGAACTTAATTCAAGATTCACTTTGCTTTTTGCTTAACTTTCTATTTTAATGGATCCTATCAGTCTCCTGATGTCGCTATCTATCAATAATCAATATGAACAATTTTTCTTTCTCCAAAATAAAGTTTTGTTTAAAGTAATGTTTGGTTCATAAAATATTTTATTTATAGGTAAACTATAATATTTCTGGAGTAAAATTGCAAATGTAATGTCTAGTAAAATTAATTCATCGGATTTGGGGGCAATAGATAGAGAATGAAAATAAACCATGATTTCTAACCGGATGCAATGATAGAGAAAATCAATAAGAGAGCCAATTCGATATTAAACTTTCTACTAGTGTCCATCTTGATCGTAGAAGTGTAGAACATTTTTTTCAAACAAATGTTTATATAAACAATCAGTATGGCTTTTTTACATAACTAATGCAATTTGATTGCGTAATTACAGGAGTAGTGCAGTTTTAAAAAAAAAATTACTCAACTAGGATAAGTCGACGCGATGCATATAAAAGTCGTATATGAAACTGATGAATAACTTTTATAATCATTAAATTAAAAAAAAAACAATATGCAAGGAAGTCATATAAGACATATACGACTTCTATTTTTAATTCTTTTTTTTTTTTTATGTCAAAAGGTAAGTCGTATAGGAATGATATGACTATCTTTTTTTTAAAAGATATATGATGAAGTCGTAAGTGAGTAACACAACTTCCCTAATTTATTAACTTTTTTTTCGAAAAATTGGCAAGTTGTATGTCTTAAGAACAACTTATATATTTTATTATTTTTTTAATATCATTTCATGAAAATCGTGGATGGGCTCTACGACTTGCCTTAATTCCATGCAATGCAACTCGTCAAAATACGCATGTCCATATTCTACGACTTGCTTAATTTTTGGGAAAAAATAATAGGTTACATTATTCTTTTGGTCCCTCATTTATTTTAATTTATTCAAATTGATCCCTTTATTTTAAAAATGTTCAAGTTTATCCCTTACTTGCTAAACGTTAAGCAATTTGGTCATTTCCGCTAAGTTTCACCACCGTTAAGTTCTGGCTAAATTACTCTTTTGGTCCCTCATTTATTTTAATTTATTCAACTTGGTCCTATATTTTATTCACCTCGATCCCTCATTTGTTTTAATTTATTCAACTTGGTCCATCATTCTTTTTAATTTATTTAACTTAACGGTAAAACTTAACGGAAAAGACCAAATTGCTTAACGCTTGTTAAATAAGGGACCAACTTAAACATTTTTAAAATAGATGGACCAAGTTGAATAAATTAGAACAAATAAGGGACCAAAAGAGTAATTTAACCAAAATAATAAAAACATCCAAGTCATGCTTCATTCCTACGACTTGAATATAATTTTTTTTAAAAAAAATAGGTAGTCATATCTCCCATATACGACTTACCTTTTGGCACAATAAAAAAGAATTAAAAATAGAAGTCGTGTTTGGCATAAACGACTTCCTTGCATATATATTTTTTAATTTAATGATTATAAAAGTTATTCGTAAGTTTGATATACGACTTTCATATACATGTCGTGAATCCCACTTAGGACTTATCCTTGTTGGATAATTTTTTTTAAAACTACACTGATTCTGTAATTACACCACCAAATTACACTAGTTATGTAAAAAATGCCAATCGGTATACTGCCTGGAGTATATTTTTCTTTTACAGCGTCCTCCTATAGTGAAAATATGTTAAGATATTCTTTTTAAAGCTACATAATATAAAATTTTATTTGTCATAGTAACGGCCAAAGTAATGATATAAAAAATATTTGATGCATTATATGTAAGTCTAAGACTTTAATTGAGTAAATATCCAATTTGGTTCTTGAAATTGGAGGGTCGTATTAATTTAGTCCTCTACATTATCAATATTTCAAAATGATCATTGAAATTGTAAAATGTAACAAATGCATCCCTAACATTATTCACTTAATTTCAAATGCATCCTTGACATTATCAATTTAATATCATTATAGACCATGCATGTATCAACAGAGGGACGAATCTAATTAACTTTCTATAATTCAAGGGATTATTTTGGAATATTGATAATGTGAATGACTAAGTTGATATGACCCTACAATTTCAAGAACGAAATTGAATATTTACTCTGATTTAATTGCATTACTTGTACTCTTTCAAACTGCACAAATCTAATATATTTTTACTCATGTAATGGATGAAAACTTCGACTCTTTACGTAGGCTTGTTTAGTATATATAATATTATATTAATGTTTGATACGATCTGATGAGTAGTCGATTGCTTGGCTAAATTTCACAATTGATTCCCTTGCTTAGACGATAGGTTGAGATAATGACTATGTTTGTTTCTCAACTACGAGTTCCTACATAGCGTCTACCTTAAAGGTTGAACAAAAAATACTAAATTTACATAAAAAGTAAAGTAAAATAAAAGGAGTAAAAAAAAAATTATTGAAAAAAAAAAGAAAAATAATAAATGGTAAAGGTAAGTTGGTTGATTGATTGATTCCGTGAGTCTAAAATGATTGTACAACTAATATTTCACTATAAGAAATCAGCTGTACAACGGCAGAAATATTCAATCAATAATCAAAGAAATTTGGTTGCTTATAGGTTTAGCAACAGAATTATCGATTTAAACGACATGGTTGCAAAAAGTCTTATAACTAAGCATTTCGCGGTCGAAATTAGTTTGGTCGCTATTAGCGACCGCCGAATCTGATCACTAAGAAAAAACGGTCACTAAATAAGTGATTTAAATTGTATTGGGTATAACAAGAATAGTGATCGAATTACGCCAACTCTAAATAAGTCACTCAGTTTTTCTAATTTTTTTTAAAATTTATTTTTAATATTATTAAATATTCTTTTATTATAATTATTTATAATATTTTATTGTAAATATTATCTTTATAAATATTTTTACTATTGTTTTTTTATTAATATTATATATTATTGTTAATATTATTAATACATTTTCTGATTTATTATTAATAAAAATAAATAAAAATAAAAATTGCAATGCAAGTTAAAAATAATGAAACAAATATTTTATTGATAAAATATAATTTGTTACAAAGAAAAATGAAAATAAAATAAAAAATACAAAAAAGTAATCACGATGTAGGTGGGTCGTCTGGTTGGTCATCGACGTTGTCCTTTGGAGGGGGCGATGGAAGAGGTGGTGGCGCAACAAGAGGCTAAATCTGCAAGTGTTGTAAGAGGTATTACATCGTCTCGCTTTGCTCCTATATGGTCTGCGCCAGCTCGACAATCTTTGCTTCCATCGATCTCTCTCTGGCTTCCTTTGCGACGAGCTGTGAACTTAGTCTTGCGCTCGTCTCCCGCATCTGCTCCACGACCTCCAGAGGGACTGTGGTCACGTCGGACTAACTAGGATGACAAGGCCACAAAGTTATTATTCAGCTGGCCAATCTCATACACTTGTCCCTTCTTATGGACTTGTCGTCGACAGAGGCCAGAGGTTGTTGCTTCTAACTAGAAGCACCCAGCTGTGTGGCATGTGATAGAACCTCCTCTCTAGCCCGAAGATTTTTTTCCTGCAAAATACATTTGAAGATCATTATTTATAATTATTAACAAATAATAAACTACAGATTATAGTACGATTTTAATCAAGATTTTGAATACTTACTGAAGTCTCACGTACGACCTTGTCGTTGATCAAACTCCTCGACTTCAGCTTTTTCGTCTTTTTGAGAACCTCGTAAGTATTTGCAAGTCAGTGCTACAGCGCAACCTACATATATTAAAAAAACATGTAATATTTGTAATCAATTAAGTCGACTTAAAATCAATTAAATAGAAGCTAAAAAGAACTAACCATACCATTTTATCAAACTGGGATGCAATAGAGACAAAGCCACTAGTGTAAACAGATGCTCTACAATCTATAACCTGGTTCGCTTTATTTTTATCTTGTGACAAAATAATCTTTAATGATAATGTTTTGTACTTGTCTCAAGATATATACATTAACAATTTTCTATTTTATATATTATTTTTTTAACAACTAGTCTGTTAAAATATTTCATTCTCGTCTATTTTCTTCCTATCTTCAAATACATTGATATTCTTATAAGAAGCAATTTTTGAACATCATAGCAAGTCCTTTTGTTTTTGTGATATATTTTTTAGATGTATGTATATAAAGAAGATAAAAAGTAAGTATGCGTTTGATTTACAAAAGAGTAAGGGACTAGACATGACAAGCAGAACAATAGAGGATAAATCTGTAAGTTACTGGACAACTTTTTATCTTGTATGGTATTTGGTAGACAATGAACAGAACAAACAAAATAAAAGGAATGCTACCAACAGTCACTCTAACATTCTCTTTTAAACACTCTTTCAGAGAGGAAGCAATGTCACCCATTTTTTAAAATTCCTCACTTGGTTACAGATTCTTTGGGTTCAGACTTTTAAACATATTTTTTAATTATTTTAAAAAATATCGGCATCCCAAACGCACAACCCTCTGCCCTGCCCTGCCCTCTGCTACCTCAAATGCGCACCCTTTCTGTTTCGAGCTGCTCCAAAATCGCTGCCGCCATTGTCGCTTGCTTGAAACGAGTTTGAGTATTCAAGATTAGGATTCTTTATTCTCACTTTAAGCTCTGTCGTTGTCTCTGTATTGGCCTCAAATTAGTATTGCGTCAACTTGGTAGCAAAGTGGAAAAGATGGAAAAGCTGAGCACCAATGACTTTCTTTTAGAAGTTCAGAAAGCTAGGAAGCTACAAGACAACAACCTAAGGAAAAGCTGGATTTATGCAGAAATGAGTTTGGCAGACTATTAGTCCATGAAACCTTGTATTTAGAAAATTTGGGTCAAATAAATGTATTTTTTTTTATTAATTAAAACATTTTGTTGGCATTCAAAATAAGAGATTTAATTTGTTGCCTTTGACTATCACTTATGATCATACATATTAAACTAATCATGTCCAATGCTTTTGGAAGTTGAAATTAAAAATTGAAATGACTGAAATGACTTGAGTCATGTTTAAATTTTGTTAACATGGTTTGTTAAGTTGTTTGAATTTTGAAGGCTCATTTGCTGTGTCTCATACACATTTAGAATTAGAAACACGCAGCTTGTTGATTCTAAACGTGCAGCTACCTATAACCTTTCAATCTTTAAAATATTTGCAGAGCTTTTAAAACTTGGTTACTGTTATCAAATTGCTAAAAAATTTACCGCGTTACTCATTGAAATAAGGTGACAAGGATGTAAACCACAATCAAATATCAAATATCTAACCTTTTTCACTTTATCACTATATGTTCTCTTACGATCTTTCTCAATCCCACTCTTTATTCTTCTTGGAGCCCCTTTCGTTTTTGATATTTGAGGGTTTGTCCATCTTCGTAATATATAGCGTGATGGGACAATAAAGACACCAATAGTTTGGAGCGCCATTAATGAATGTCTACAAAGATATCCATTAAACTCAAATAAGCGACATAAGCAACAAATTTCCTCTTTCGATGCATCCCACTCTAGTGATGGAGTCTTAAGAGAAGGTTGCTTGTGCCATGTATTAAAATCAGCTTGCATTTCCAGCTCTTTTCTATCTCGTAAAACAACTTTATATTTTTCAACAAATTCCTTTAATGTAGATTTCTTGCTTACATATTTGTCAAAAAAAGAGTTGATGCTCTATGATTTTTGAGTTGTTGATAAGCCACCAAAAAACGTATCCTTCAGAGCAGCTTGCAACAGAAAGGGCATGCATTTGAAGTAGCAGAGGGTAGACCATAGGGCTGTGCGTTTGAGATGCCAATATTTAAAAAATAAAATAAAAAACGTGTTTAAAAGTCTGAACCCAAAGAACCGGTAACCAAGTGAGGGATTTTAAAAAATGGGTGACGTGGCATCCTTCTGTGAGAGAGTATTTAAAAAAGAGTGTTAAAGTAACGGTTGGTAACATACCTCAACAAAATAATGTTAAATTAACTATGATAACCTTTGTAGTAATATATATAATAATATATATGATAAGTATTATATATAAAATTATTTTATACAATATATAATATATATTATACTGTAATATAATAAAATATTATAAATTATAATATTATAATATATATATATATATATATATATATATATATATATATATAAAATTAAATATATAAATATAAAAAGAGAGAGAAAGATAAGAGAACACATGTAATAAATATGTTTAATTACACTTTTGATTCTCCTATTATTCATCATGTGTGATTTTGGTCCTTATAGTTTTTTGGATACACATTTGATCCCCTATTTTTTAAATGTTGCAAATTTGATTATTCCATTCAATGTCTGTCAATTTTTTCAATGATCAACATAGATGAACCACTCCTCTAAGAGCACAAAACCTTTGGTTGAAGTTCTCCCTCATCTGGCTCTCCAATTTAACATGATTTAATGATTCTGCTATGCTATTTACTGGTTTTGTCTCTCCTTTTTGGGATCTTTTTTTACTTCCACCACAGATCCTTTATCATAAAAGCTTAACCAGAGGTTTTATGCACGTTGAGCAATTGTTCATGCATGTTAATTATTGAAAAATTGATGGAAATTGGATAGAAGGACTAAATTTGCAACATTGAAAAAATAGAGAGACCAAATGTATACCAAAAAAACTTTAGGGATCAAAATCGCACATAACCTATAATAGGGGGACTAAAAGTGCAATTAAGCCTAATAAATAAGTAAGGATAATTTTGTTTTTTGGGTAGTATGTACATGAGACAAAAAGTTGCCTCATGGTTTGGTAAGGGACAAGATGTTGGGTTTTTGTCCAGTCCCTCACCCCCTTTTTGTCCTGTCCTGTGATTACTTTTCAAATCAAACGTGGAACAATTATTTTTGTATTGTCTAGTTCTTTATTTTTTTGCAAATAAAACGCACTCTAAATGAGAGATAGAAATAAACATATATAATATTAGATACGGTACATTTAATGGGGTACACGAGAAATAAAAAATAATATTTTATATAAAGCAAGGAATTGATTGTTATTAACTTTTGAGACTAATTTCATATTTATTTTTTCTAATGGAAAATAAAACTTGCCAGTGCGATAATTAATTTGAAGGTTATGCTATGTTAAAACTAAATCAAATGAAGAAATCAATGAAGAAAGATTAGGAGAAATGTTTTTTTGTTTTTTGACTGGATTAGGAGAAATGTTAAAAGTTTAACTTTTATCTAATATATATATATCCATGAGCTAATATTTGGGTACACAATGAGATACAATCCTTAAATCCTTACTACTATTTTATTCTTCTAAGCCCTACTTTGCGATTGCATCACAATGTGCTGATAATCAGTTTTGGGGTGCTTGGCTATGGATATTATCAGCGAAAGGTGGACTTGGACAATAACACCAGCCACGACTACATTTGCAAAAAAAATCGTTGCAACTTGGACAACTCTGGCTGCAAACTGGACACTTCATACACTCTCTGTCATACACACAGCGCCAACGAGATCGATATCGCCCTTCATCCATAACACCAACCTCCCTTGCATCTGATTCTTTGCACATATCTGAATGCACAAATAATATACGTGAGCTTGAAGACAACATATATCGTATATAATGTATTCACATTAATTTGAAGTTAAATTGGTTGGAGATCGAATGATTGCAAGATTAATGTTTAGGAAATTGATTCATTGGATTTGAGGCAATGTATGAGATAAAGAACGAAAATGAAGTATGATTTCTAACCGGATGCAATGATAAAGAAAACCAATAAGAAGGCCAATTTGACAGCAGACTTCCGAGCAGTGTCCATTTTGATTGTAGAACATTTTCTTCGGACAAATGTTTATATAAGCAATAGGTAAAATACCTGACACTGTGTCCAATTTAAAAATAGTGTAAACGATTGAGAAAACTCCTGTAAATTTATTAATATTAAACGTTTGAATTGTGAGTTACTAGTAAATTAAATAATATAAACAAAAAGTATTTATAACTCATCCAAAGTTTAGCACTAACAAGTCCTAATTTAACTCTAATTATGATTTCTAATTAACTAACGAAATAGTCTTTGGATGTGAAAATTTTAAATATTCTTGGGAGTTACATAATATAATTTTTTAATTGCATTTATTAATTTGATCCATTAAAAGTAAATCTGAGACTTTAATTGCATTATTAATTGTAAACTTCTGTAACGCACAGATTTATAATATTTTTATTGATACAATGGACGAATCTTTATAGGACGTGTGACACCTTCAAAATCGGTGCACTTTTTATAAATCAAAACACCAATTAAACGATAAATAAAATTTCTGGCTTTACTTTGGAAAAAACGATTCATTTAATATATCTTATTAAGTCCTGAAAATCGTGATAATTTTTTTTTGTTTAATATCCATAAAACCATAACTCAGGAAAGAACAGAAATACTTTTATATATATATATACCGTCAACTAAAGCTATGGACAACATGTCCCTTTACAAAAGAAACTATAAAAGATAAACTTCTAAAAAGCTATAAACTAGGCAGCGACAGTCTGGAACATATCTCTAAAACTCATGGTCATTAGTAGCCGTTAACAGACTACTCAAAAATCGCTGCCTCAAAAGAAAGGTCTACACCCTAAGCTAGTTCAACTAATGGAAGCCAATGGACAATCCTCCAGAGGAAGGTCCATTGCTAGAACCAGGAGAAGAACCCTTGGAACCTACGTTCCCGTTCTCCTGTGGATGAGGCTCGGGAGCATCCAAAGGACGATACTCCGGGTCCTCCTGAGGATCCTCCTCAGGGTCTTCCTTCTCCTCCTCCTCTTCCTCCACATCCTCCACTACATGCTCGCCCGCTATCAAAACAAAAGGCGGGAGGTGGCTGTGGTGGCTGCTGCTGCGGGGACTGTGCAGCAGGGGCGTGATGCTCGATCAGTCCCTGCTGCATAAGGGCCTGCAGCATCATCCCAATGGGAGGTAGAGGTACCTGGACGGTCTCCACAGTGTGGGTACTCTTGCGAGGTCCCGTTTCCGTCGTCCCGCTCACGGTTCAAACTGGTCCGGTGTACGCTGCGCTCTCCACCCCAGGGTGAATAACCCACGCAGCTGGGTCTATCCTCCGATCAAAAACCAGGGCGCGTATCTCCGAGTGCACGAGCTGATCTGGCTTCGGCTCCATCTGTAAACAGGATATAATATATATACCAAAAGGACAAACCAGTCCAGAAAACATGCAAGAGTGAGAAACCAATATATGAATCCAAGAACAACAACTATATGCCTAATCCACACAGCAGATTCATATAATGTAACTCACTAAAAATCATCATACATTACATAGCACAGCATATAATCATGTACTAACAGCAGTAAATAAACAAGGGCTTCGTACCCCACAATCAACGTTATTCTCTAAACGTATGCATGACACTTCCATATATCTCAACCTATATTCAATCTAGATTTCCGGGAACTTCATCACCATAAACACGAGTTGATCAGACTCAACGTCATTGCCCCGCAGGCAACAACGCCAGAATTAAAAATTCGGCAAAACGTGAGCACGTAACCTCCCAGGAAATAATACATGGACGCGCATGTCAATGGTACTCATGATGTATAAGTCATACTATATTGTCCTCTTCACTGGGCACAATACGCTCTCCCTGGCACGTATGACATCATTGTCCATCAAGGCATAATGTTACATAATGACATTAAGTCATCTCAGGTTCCCCTTTCCTATCAAGGTCCTCCGTTTCACGGCACGTCTGCCCAACACACAAATGCATGAGAAACTAGTTCCCGATCATTGTTCTTTGTCGTATCAATATTTCCTAGTTGTAGCATCAACGCTAACAACCACCATAAAGTTTTAGACTCTTTAAGCCTCAAAAACATTTTCTCAAAACATGACATTTAGTCCAAAAACAACTCAAATCCAAACATCCCCAACCGATGCCCCAGTGTAGAATTTTGGATTCAAGATTATAAAAACATTCTCAAGCTTACAGGACCACAAGGATCGTCCCTAAGCCGACAGGATCACAACTAACACGGATCCTTGATTCACGTGTTTCTGTAAAACCCTGGAACCCCGACGTCTCGGTTTCTAGTTTCTAAGCTTTAAAACCACTTTTCTTGAAAACTCGAAAACCAAAAACCCAAATCTCTGACACTTACATAAAGTCTTCGAGATCGGTTTTCCATAAAACAAAACGTAGTCTAAAAACTATTTCTTTTTCTTTCGTTGTTTTTCGGTAAAACATAAACCTTAAAACAAAGCTTGTAAACTCATTTTTCGTGAATAAAACCAATAAATTTTGGAAATCACGTTTATTAGAACGCTTTTACTCAAACGGTTAACTGTATTAATTTAAAAACTAATAAAGGTTTCTAACGTCCTATTTAATTTAAAAACTTCGTTTTTTGTTATTAAAAACCACATTTTCACAACTTTGCTCGTTTAAGTTGATTTTCCTTAAAAGCAGTTGTTCATTATATTTTATTTCAAAAGAGATAATTCATTTATTTTCTCTTAAATTAAATTGAGAAACAATAAAACATATTTATTTCCTCAATTTAACATTTCAGACTTTTAAAGCTTTTAAGTTACACGATGTCGGATCCTAATCAAAATTAGGTCCTCTAACGCCTTAAATCTCACAGCAGGGCACACGATACATCCATATAATTATTCAACAATTATAGCATGCATTTAAATATGTCAGCAGTTATATCATGCATACTCAAATCAACAGCAGTAAACCAAACAATCAACCAACAATGAGACACAGAATATTTAATTACAATACAAACACCGATGCAGCACATAGCTGTCGAAAATGGAGTTCCTCAGATTTATCCCCTTACCTCTTGTAGTCTTAAGGTAAGTTGTGAACACCCGATCAACTTGACAACTGGTCCAGCTAGCTGCCGATCACTACATACACATAATCCATAAAGACATTAACTCAAAAAAACAAAGATTTTCCCTACTGCACCACCTCTAGGGTTCGGCCCTATTACATTAAAAATAGCTAGTGAGCTCCAAAATTGCTCATTTCTTGGATAACACCCTAACTAAGTGTGATAACCCTAGATATCAGCTCAAAACATCAAAAACCAACCAAAAACCCTACCCTACACACATAGGGGGGTTCGGCCTCCTCATAGAAAATATAGCTAGGGAGATTTCTTGGCTCTAAGCTCTTGGACCATGCAAGTATGTCATGAACCTAGGCCATAGAAATTGGTTTGGTACCGAAACGATTTTCCTACAATTTTTCATGGATTTTTGAAGATTTTAGGGACAAATCCCTAACACCTTTGATCATGAAAAATTGAGGAGAGAAAGGAGAGATTAGGAGAGATAGAGATGAGATGCTACCTCCTATGATGATCTACTCCAAGTTTGATGAAGATTGCTTCACAAAAATCCAAGCTTTAGGCCTCTAAAACTGGAGTTTTGAGGAAGAGAAAAGAGAAGGAAGAGAAGAAGGGGTGTGGGGGAGAGAGTTGGCCGAGAGAGTGGGAGAAGATAAGAGTGAAAATGAGATATTTATGTTTAAGACTTTAGTAATAGGTAAAAAGGTAGTTAGTAATAAAAATTAACCAAGGGCAATTTGGTCAATTCACGTCCTAATATTTGGAATCATCACGACACTGGTTTGAGTCCTCAAAAAACCTTGACACAACTCTGACATGAAAAACATCTGATCGTGTGTCTCGAAAAACCCTAAGACAGCTTGAATCGTCTCCCTGATCGATTATCGGCCCGAATATAAAATATTATTTATATTTTTGGACGTCAAGACACATTTTAGGAAAAAGATAGAGGATCAAAATGATCGAATTCTAAGACTAATGGTCTCGTCTGTTAGTCAGGATTAGGTCATGATAGTAGAAAAACACTATCATCCGAAAAACATAAATCGGGTTTCGTTTGAGTTTTCGGCCCAAAACTTAACCGTAGGCTCCTACAATTATATGAAACATGAATATGATTTTAGTTTTCTCAAAATCATTTTCTAAAGCATAGATAAAAATATAAACTCATTAATTGAGTTTATCGTCCTTAGAAAGAACGAAAAAAAATCGGCGTGTTACAGGAAGTGTTTGGATAAACAGCCTAATTTAGTCTTTAATCAATATTTTTTTCCTTCAAATAAGCTAAAAACTGTTTATTTTCATCAACTTATCTGAAAATTTATTGAAATAAGCTAAAAAGAGTTTACAGAAATATCATAAACGTTTTATAAGTTCTTCCAAAAGCACCCGTAATTTTATTGCTTTACTTCAATCTCCGAAAAAAAAGTGGTGGACAATAGGGATGATAAAATTACTCATACTTGCATATAGTACTCATGAGTAAAGCTCGCTATGGGTTTGATTCGGGTAGCTTAACCGGTACCTGTAAGTAAAATAAACTGATTTTTTTTCTCCACTTGCTTATTAATGGGGCGAGGTGGATATTAAGGTATCCGTGCAAGCGGGTACCCAATATATGAAATTACTTAAATATCTCGTAACTAACTAAGCACTTTTATTGTGATCTTTTTGTCACTTTGAAGAGATAAGCTCATGTTACATACTCCCTCTGGATCATATATAAACAAAAAAAAGTACCTAAATTTTTTGGACTCAAATATTAACAAAATTCAAGCAAATCAACCCTATTTAATGCCACTGTTTCAAAAATACCCTTAGGTTAATTGTTTTTTTTTTATTTTTTCAAGAACATTATACACTCATAAAACACAACTTCCAAGAGCATTATACACTCCCAAGAAAATGGTAGTTTAGTAACTATAACTTATTTCTGACATTAATCAAGATAATTAAACTAATATAACTAACTTTCTTAATACGTGTGAAGTTAGTTTTTTTTGCTTATATATAGGTCCGGAGGAGTATGTGACATATAGTCACGACTAGTCAGATAATTGAAAAAATATCTGTTTATATGTGGTAAGAAAATATTTTATTTTGTTTTGAGTTTTTTTTTATATTTTAAAAATTTTCACAATTTAATAAATATCTATTGATTTCTGCGGACTTACTTGGATATTCATAAAATCATACTCATATTGGTACAAGACAAGTACAAGGCGAATTTTCATCCGACAGGACAGTGGATTACTATCCATGCCCGTCTCATTCTCATCCCTAGTGGACAACAATGATGGCGGTGTCGCCTGTTTGACAAAAAATGGTGCTTAAGCTCCTACCGTGGAAATAATAGTGAAAGTAATTAGAAAAATAATGATTGAAATAATAGAGAGACAGACAAAAATAATTTTTTATTAACTTTTAATGAATTTTTTGATGATGTTCTAATGTCTATGACAGTTAGACTAAAGTTATTAACGTTTATAAAATTAAAATATTAGTTTGACATAAATAAAGTTCAAGGACCAATTCGAACAAAACAAATAAGTTAGTAGGTGAAAAGAATAATTTTACCATTATTTTATATCAAGTTGATTAAAAAATAAAATATATGCTGTCTCACGGTACAATGCTCAAGCTAGTCATTTTTGCATTCAAAGTCATTCGTACCCATATTATGTATGAAAAGGAGCATGAGAAATTATAAATATTTTTTGTGAAGTCATGAATCATTTGTTATTGACTTTTGGGGCTAATTTGATATCTCCTTTTTAATGAAAATTGGAACTCATTATCATCAAGGGTGTGTTTGATTCACATTGAGATACATGATAAAGAGAATAGTATAGGACAAATGCTTGAGTCATAACACAACTCTTTATCCCGTATATTATTTGATGGATAATGGATAACACAAATAAAATCATATAAAATTTACTTAAATATCCTTTATAATATATAATATTATATTAAATAAGTATTATATATAAAATATAATATTATGTTTTATATATATATATATATATATATATATATAACACATACCTTATTTAATATATTTTATCTTTTTGGATGGTATATCTATGAGACAAAAAGTTGTCCCATGATTTGATAAGGGACAAGATTTTGAGTTTTTATCCGATCCCTTGATCACTTTATAAATCAAATATGAAATAATTATTTTTTTGTTGTTCAGTCTTTTATTTTTTTACAAATAAAACGCACCCGTAACACTTTTAGTCTAACCATGTTTAAACTAAATCAAATGAAAAAATCAATCAAGAAAGACTAAAGAAAATGCTAAAAAGCTTAAGTTTTATTTATTATTCATAAGCTAATATTTGGATTTACAATGAGATCCAATCCTTCCTTACAAATCTTTTATTATTATAATCCATGCTTTGTGATTGCATCACAATACGTTGGTACTCAATTTTGGGGTGCTTGGTTGTGGATATTATCAGTGGAAGGTGGTCTTGGACACTGACACCACGTATTTACACATCTGCATCCGCAAGTTGGACAACTATACTGACATTGTTGGTCATTGTCACAGTGCCACCGCGTAACGCCACCCTCCCTTGCATCCAATTCCTTGCACATATCTGGATGCACAAAAAACATACATGAGCATAAAGATAATATCTTAAATAATGTATATAAGATTTGAAGGTAAGTTGGTTGGAGTAAAAAATCGCAACCTTAATGCTATAGGAAATCGTTTCATTTGGTAAGGGATGAGTTAGCTAGAGATTAAAAATAAAACACGACTTCTAACCTGATGCAATGATAAAGAAAACCAATAAGAATGCCAATTTGACAGTAGAGTTCCTTGCAGAGGCCATCCTGATCGTAGAACACTTTCTCCAAACACTGCTTTATATAAGCAATTGATGAGACTACCTGACCACATTTTCTTTCACAGGTGTCATCAGATCTTGTGGGCGTGGAAATATTGAGATATTCTTGGCAAAATGAATAAAATATTCTGATGAAATGAGATAGTTAGTAATGAAGTAGGATGATTAAAAAGATTTTATATATTATGTGAGAGTTTAATAAGTAATGAAGTATGATGATTTAGGATGGTAATTCAAATCACTATATCTCACCCAAACCCTCAATTTTTATACCCTCCAAATTGGGTGGTTTGAGATTCTCTCATTAAACTCCCAAATAATAAAGTGATATACTTTAACATCTCCACTCCACTTCATTACTAATCACTTTATTACTAACTACTCAAATCTATCTCTTTCAAAACTTTGAAACATAGTCATAAGGATAAAATTTCTCCAAAATAAGATCGAATGTAAAATAAAAAAATAATAATACATTTAAATTTAATTAATTAAAGTGTATAGATATCTTAAAACATTTAAACTAATCAACTATAAATATTTCCTTATTTTTTTACTATATACTTTTGTTAACTGTACATAAGTCTAATCCATATCTCAAAATCTGTATTTTTCCTGCTATTTCTCAAACTACTCCAATTTTTTTTTTTTTTAAATCCGAAACGTATCACTAAAAAAGGATGCAAAAAGGAAATTGGTTGGAGAGGTGCGGACTTCCCCATGATTAAAAAAGTGTGTAATTTAAGAAATAATGGACAGCTATGGATTTTGAATATTTTTTTTATACTTATTTTAATGTTTTTGCCGATATTCTTTAGAGCTACAGAGTATAAAATATTATTTGTATTTATTATTATAGTAATTGATGCATTAAAAGAAAGTCTAAGACTTTAATTGCACTAACTGTAAACTTTTAAAACGAACAAATCTATTGTAAATTTACTGGGATATAATTTTTTTATTGTGTATCATAGTATTAGATTTTTCTAAAGTAAACAAAAATATAAAATAAGAAAAAAAGAGAAAATTGTTATTCACATTTAATTAATTAAAGTGAATTGAGATCTTAATATATTTTAACTAATTAAGGATGAATATATTCTTATTTTCTTATTTTACATTTTTATTTATTTTAGAGAGCTTTATCGGTATCCAAGCGTCATGACCGTGTTTAAGAATAAAAAAATAAGTTTTAAAAGAAAATTAAATATATCACTTCTTAACATAATAAATATATCTAGTAGTATTCATTGGTTTAGATCGATCTGATGAATCCGAAAAATATAAACTGAACTGTTTAAATGGATTCAAATTTTTTGGGTGTTTAGATCCGAACCAAACCAAACTCGGTGATAATCCGTTCGGTTCTCGAATTCAAGGATTTTCTGAAACTGTACCGAACCAATTATTATATTTTATTATTTATATATATTTTAAGATTTATTATATTTTATATATATATATATATTAACATTTACTATATTTAAATATTTCATATATATATATATATTAATTTATATATAAATTTTATTATTTTTCAGGTTTGATTTTAAGTACGAACTGAATCAAACCGAACCAACTAAATTTGACTGGTTCAGATTTTTCTCCCACTCAAATCCGAATCAAACCAACTCGTGAGCACTCCTAAATATATAAAGGACAAAAGTTAAATGTATTTTTGAGATGCTTGTAATGTTATCTTCAAATGAAAATAAAGAATATATAACGAGTGTTACATATGGTATATGTTTATTATAAGATATTACACATATTTTTTTCATTAAAAAACTGTCCCACAAACATCTATAAAACTGTTCGTATATGATGGAACAACCATTCAGGCATTTACTTCAAATCTTGGATGGGCAGGTTGGACAAAAAATTGGGAATCAGTTATTTATTCAACCCTAATTAAAATCTTTAACCCTTTCTATTATGGTTAGACGGGAATTAAAAGTTAGATTTGACCACCTTATATCCGATTTGACTGATTTTTTAAATATATTAATGATTTTGCAAGTTGGAATATTATTATAGGTTTTTCAATCATATGCAAACTTACACTTATTAAGAAATTAATATAAAGAAAACTTTTATGAAAAATCACACTTTTAACAACATCTTGAATGCAATATTTTTCAAGAGACGATTATTATTATTAATTTCTTAACATATATAAGTACAATTTGCTCATGATAAAAAAACCTATTATTATTTGGTTGCCTTCATTGAATGGTTTGGGAAATTGGAACCATTAAATGCTATGCAGGAAAAAAAAATAGACCAGTACAAATGCAGATGAGAATTGGAATTTGAAATGTTACTTTTCCTTGATTTTTTATAATAATTCTAAATTCTCCAACTTAATTACTTTTTTATTATAAGAAATGCTAACTACTTAATAAATTAGGGTCTTGTTAAGTAGTGCCTGTGCCATAAAAGCCCTAGTTCAGGAATAAAAAATAAATAAAATTTCATTGTAAAACAAAAGTTCATATTTCTCAATATATTCGCTACATCATTTTTTTTTTTTTTTATGAAACCTTACCTTTTAGTTACTTAACCATTGTCCTTACACCTTAAGACATTAGTTATTATTTCCCAAGAAATAAAAAAGGTAAGGTTTTATGAGGAAATTGTATAGTGATTTACGAGACCCGTTTAAATTTAATATTTTATTTCTTTAATATTAGGATAACTTTTAGTTAGGTTCAACTTTTTTGAAAAGAATGGTGTCATCTTGGGATAAATTATTGATTTTTTTTATCAAACTGATTCACTTTTAGAAATTATTTATCAATATAATTTTATTTTGAAATTATTTACCAAATTAACTTACTTTTAGTCATGTGGCATATTTTATTATTTTTTATCTAATACTGAAAAATGCTACTTTGATCTGCTTTTTATAAAAAAAGCTAATGTCAGTAATGTTTTTACCAGCTATCACGTTTGGCCAACGCTATATACCCTTAATAAAGATTTTCAATTTTAACAGATAGCGTCGGCTGATGCTAGATACCTGTTATCAAGATTTTCAATTTTAAGGTCATTGGCCGACTCTAAAGGACGACGCTAGATACCCATTAACAATAATTTCAATTTTAATCGAGCCGACGCTAAATTCAATAAATCAAAATTTAACACATACTTATAACTAATAACTAAATATAATGAATTTTAGAAATCATAAAAAAATTAAAACGTAGTTAATGATAAAAAATAAGAGATAAAATAGTTAATGATAACTTTAATAAGAGGAGAGAAAGTACAATTTATTATACTCTAAAAATTATTATATTCAAAATTTAGATTTTTTTTTTGTTAAAAGTAAAATAAAAAAATAACTAATCTACACAATAGTTAATAATAACTTTAGATTATTGATCGTAAATTCCGCGAATTTAGCATCGGCCGGGGCAACGCTATCCCTTAAATATGTGTTATAATTTATAAAATTTGTTGTATTTAATTTAAATATGAGTTAGATTTTGCGTCAGCTCTGACTCACGCTACATTTCTAAAATTTGTTATATTTAGTTTAAAGTATGAGTTAAATTTTGATGTATTGTTGCCATTACTAAATATTATTTTAAGAATTTTAATTAATAAGTTAATCCTTACTTATAAATATTTATATTGACTTAAGTTAACTTATTAATTAAATTAAACTATATAGGTCAGTAATTAATGGCAAAAAAACACAAATAGAATAGTTAATGATAACTTTAATAAGAAGAGAGAAAATTAAATTTATTATACTATAAAAATTATTATATTCAAAATTCAAATTTTTTTTGTTAAAAGTAAAAAAATAAATAACTAATCTATACAATAGTTAATACCAACTTTAGATTATTGGTCGTAAATTCCGCAAATTTAGTGTTGTCCGGCTACGCTACATTTTAATATGTGTTATGATTTCTAAAATTCGTTATATTTAGTTATTACTTGTAAGTATGTGTTAAATTTTGATTTATTAAATTTAGCGTCGGCCATGTTAAAATTGAAAATATTGCTAATGGATATCTAGCGTTGGCCATTAGCTGTTAAAATTGAAAATCTTGATAACGGATATCTAGCGTCAGCCTTTGGCCTTTAACGTTAGCCTTTATCGTTGGTCATTAGCCGACGCTATCTGTTAAAATTGAAATCGTTATAACGGGTAACTAGCGTGCCACGTGATACAATTTGGTAAAAACGTTACTGACGCTAGTCAAAGTAGCGTTTTTCAATGTCAGGTAAAAAATAATAAAATTTGCCACGTGGATAAAAGTAGGTTAGTTTGGTAAATAGTTTCAAAACAAAGTTATATTGATAAATAATTTTTAAAAGTGAGTCAGTTTGATCAAAAAAACCTAAATATTGAGAAGTCTTTTATATTATCGTATAATATATTAGTAAAAAGAATAATTTTTAAGCAAAATACTCAAATTGGTACATGTTTAAATGGTTTTTTATTAATAGTCCATATTATGACTCATAATAAAATTTTGTGTTCAATATGTATGTGAATGTATGTGTGTATGTATGGTGTTTTAACCGGTTAGACCATTGATTGTTCTAATCGATTGAAGATTGAAGTTGAAACCTTTTTTAGTTTGTTGTCTGATCTAACTCTAGTTTAGGCATGTTGGGAACATGGTATAAAATATGATAACATAAATTTATATTATATGATTAATTTTCCTTCACATGTTTGATATATGATAAGATTAACTTATTCATTCTTTCAATTTTTATCTTGAAATTATAGGACAAGTATATGTAGTTAACCCCTAAATTTTGACTCACTTGCAAATAATCACCGTGGATGATTTAATCCATAAATAAACTAACAGTATAAATCAGTCAATCAAAAATCATGATATGATCAACTTTTAAGATAATTAATATAAGAGTAAAATATTTTAGATGATATAATAATTTATAATTAGTTGACAATGTAAAATTTTTTTACATTGATAGCGTATACCAATTAAATTTTTATCTTAATAGTTCCATCCATCTCTCATTCGTTGAGTTATTAAAGGAAGAAGTGTCGTGGCACTATCTTAACCATCCATATTTCTATTAACTAACAGTTGATTTATTTTCTACCGAAGAGGTCTCACCCTTCAATTCTCTCCCAAATTTCTACTACTTCGAAGTAGAAGGGTCCATCGTCATCAACCATTTACTGAATTGTTATGCTTGGATATCTGATAGGTGGAGGTTCTACTTTTACACTAGTTTATGTTGTAGAAGTTGCGATTGTTATTTCGGATTCCATTTCTCTAAGGTGAAAAGGCTTACTTCAAAGGGTATAATAATAAGCCCATTCTCACCAACAAATAAATTAATGGTCGAGATAATTTCAAATAATTATCATTTTTTAATTAAAATTTTGGAAAAATCAAAATTAAATCATCCACTTGGACGATATATGACATCCAACCATCTTCACTATCATATTAGTACTGTAAGACCACATCAACATTACCACTTGAAAGACACATCTATCACATCAGCACTTTTATTTGTTCCTTTTGAATTTTCTCTCTTATAAGACTGAACTGTGTGAAAGGACTAGGCTAACAGCTTGAGCGAAATGTGAGTGTGAGATATTATGTATTTTCATTTTGGTTCCAGCAGTTGAATTGAATGAAGAAGGCAAGCTCCCTCAAAAGAAGTCCCACACTGACTGGTTTCACGAGAGTTCGAGAGCTTATATTGCCAAGCCCACATGCAAGGCTTGTCCCTTCGGGGACATCCGATAAAATTGGAACGATACAGAGAAGATTAGCATGGCCCCTGCGCAAGGATGACACGCACAAATCGAGAAATGGTCCAAATTTTTTTTTTCATCTGCTTCTTCGTTAATGGTTTGTTCCTTCATCGGAGAACTGTCTTCTCATTTTTTACTTTCTAAAGTTTTATGGCTTTCCTGGTTAATATTGTTGGCATCCAATTTATTTTTTACAACTGAGTATATGTTTAATCTAACTAAAACTAAGTAAGATTTTGAAAACCTTTTCATCTACCAGGAATTTGGAGAAGTGAATCCTTTTGAAGTTGGAAGCTATTACATTTAGAAATCATTTTCAGTAGTAAACAAAACAAAGAATGCAAATACACAATTTTATAGACCCCTAATTTTGTTGTTGTCAATGATACTTGTGTAAGTTCATGAGTGAGAGTGATTTGCAGCTTTCATGTATGTTTTTTAGCCTCCATATTTATAACAGTTCAAACTTCTTATTGGTTTTATTTATCATGTTTTAGTGAGATTTTCTCTGCATAGGCAATTGAGGCTTTTCCATAGTAAGTGTTTTCACTTTGAAAACATATTTTTTTATTATGTGTCTTTTGGTCCATTTCATTCTCCTGCACGAAATTAAATTTGCAGGTCACAATTGTTGTATGCTATCAGTAATTCGATTTTAATGAACTTCCATGATGACAACAAGAACATATAAAGGAAGGAGAATGAAGGAATAGGCAGAAAAAAAAAATCTAAGTACTTATCCGTGATCATGTCAAATATTGGCAGAAAATAGAATAAGGAACAAAGGATAGATAGAGGAAGTTAAATAGTTTCCCCTGCTTTAGAAATATTTTTATTCGCATGGCTTTGATGTTCCCTTTCAAGATTGACTTTTGACATTGAAGTGCATTTGCAAAGCTAACCATAGTATGATCATAGGTGCTTATCAGAGTTTCTTTAGAAGAGAATAAAACATCTGTCCTAGGAGATTCGAATATGCCATGAGTGGTACAAGTTATGACTTCCTATCCTCCTCCACTTGTCATCTCTAGAATTAGGGGTTGACATTTGACATTACTAGTTAAAACTTTGATAAAAAAAATCTGCCATGAGATTGCTTTTGGACTGTAATTTCATACTCAACTGCTTGCTTTGGCAATGACTTCTGTTTGCTGGTTTAATTTTAATGATAAACACAGTGGTTTAATTATTAGATGCCTTAATGGATAAGAATCTATTCAACCTGGGAATTCCAAGTTCTCTAGCCTTGCCTCATGGCAATTTTCAAGTAGGGCTTTTGACTTCCCTAGTTTTATGTACTCTCCCCTTCTTAAAAGTATCCACTATGCATAAATTTGCTAATGTTTCAAAAACATACTCAATTTAGTTTATTTAAATGTAACAGTTTTGAAATGAGCGTCAATGTGTCCTCTGGCAGATTTATTTTAGAATATTTAAATTTCTTATTAGGTGACTTAACAGAAAATTATTTGATGGTTCAGGTCTGACAGAGTCCTTGTTTTAAGTCACAAGAATGAATTCTGAGTATGAGCAGGCATCTCTAGGTTTGCAATTGTTTCAATTCTTTTCCCTTTCAAAGTAGATTTGGTTGCAAAAATCTTTATGTGCGTTGATGCAATGTTACCTTTGGTTCAACGTTTGCAGCAGGCAAAAGTGCCTTTAGTTGCGTTAGCGGTGACCAGTTTATAATTTTTTCAAAGCAAACATGAAAGCAACTGTTATCAGCGTTGGCTGTGGCAAGTTTGTAATTTTTTCAAAGCAAACATGAAAGCAACTTTTGGGACTGAAATATTTGATACAGTGCCTATTGCTTCTTCAGCGGTGAAGTCTTACAGTAACTATCAAAATGCATCTGTTTTTGTTGCAAGAGACTACATCTATCAAAGATTTCAAGTATGTGGTGCGATCTATGGATATAGCAATATGAAATAATAGAAGCATACTGCATGAATTTCATGTGCAATTCATTAATAAAGGAAAATTAAGTTTAAGGCCAAGGTATGAGCAAATTCGGATGGTTTTCTTATGATATCAGTAACTGAATTGAATCTGTTTAAAATTGAATGTATTTAATAAAATGTGAATTTGAAAGATATTGACATTTCATAGGTTGGATCAGTCAAACCAAACCTTACTTTGCAACATCCAGAGGTAATATCAATTTACAAGTTGCTTTTATATTTGTTAAGACCAAAATATATAGCTGCTGCCCATGAGTGTTAAACTCTGACTTTTGGGTTTCCTTAGTAATGTATGTTTCATAATTCTTCTGCATTTCTGCAGATTTGGAGAACAGATTGCTTTCTTGGTTTAATGCAGTGTTAAAGACATAGGTATATTAGCTACTAGTATATAAACCACTCTAGGTGACTCATTTGTATCACTTTTACCTTTTGTTTCATTTTACACTTTCTCAATTAAATACATTCAATATATTTTCTATCCTCTGATTTGTAACACGGTATCAGATCGATATCGTCGACTATAGAAATATTTTTGCTGCATTTTTTTTCTTTTTCTTTTTCATTGTCTCTTTCTGATCACCTTTTCAGATCTTTCTCGTTTTCTCTCTATTTCTACAACCGATTCTTCATTTTCAGCGTCATCTCTCTGGTCTAGCAAATTGTTCTCCTCATTCAGAACTTTGATTCATTCACACTCAAACTCTTCTGAAAAATTTCTCAATCTGTTACTTCATAGAACATTAGTTTTCTTGATCTTTTTTTCTTCCGCTACGATTGCCTTTTTTTCTTCTTCAGATCTGATTCTTCTGCATCTTCATTTCTGATGGTGGTTTTCTCATGGTTTTCCATGGATCTAACGCTTAGTGCCTTAGATCTACCGTACTGACATTGTCTCGATTTCGTCCTTTGTGGCTAGTAATGGTGTTTTCCGGCACCGGTTCTGTTCTTGCTGAGTTCTTGATGGTGTGTGACGTGAAATTCTCTGAAGCGGTGGTGTTCCGGGTTTTATGCTTGCATTCATTAGTTTCTGTTTGTCAAGCAACGCTTGAAGATGAGTTTATTATGCAAAAGGCGATTGACCTGGTTTCGTTCTTTAATGTTGAGCCTGGATTTTCCAATGAATTGTGGACCACTATTGATACTTTGAGGAGCCTAATTCAATGCTCGCTTAACATTTTCTAGAAGATTTTTGCTGCCATCTTTGTTTTGTGGCTTGTCTAGTGAGTCACTTTTGATGCTCACAAGGTGTTTGAGTTTAGTCTTTTATGTAGACAGGTTCAGTTCTCTTGGCTCATTGGAGTGTTGCTGTGAAGGAGTTTCCCTTCTTGAAGATTGATTTGGTTTTTGATTAGCCTAAATTGGCTTTGTTATGAGCTTTTGTCCATGCTGGTTAAGCATTCATATGAGCTTCTGCCATGTATGATTAAGCATTGATGTTCTTGCTTTTGTCTTGAGTGGTTAAGCTTTCAATATAGCTTCTGCTCTCGATGGTTAAGCTTTGGTAGCTTCTGCCTTATGGTAGTTAAGCATTTCTCATTGGTTTTAGCTTCTGCCTTTGTTAGGTGGTGAAGCACGTATGTTTCAGTTAAGTGGTTAAGCCTTGAGTTGTGGCTTCTACTTAATGGTTAAGCTTTTGCTTTATGGCTTTGATGACTTGAACTTCTGCCTTGTACATGGTGGTTAAGCTTTGTCGTGATTTTTTTTTTTTTTTTTCAGTGGATGTATTTTCAACATTTCTCATTGTATTTTCTTTTTGCTTTGATATGCATTTGTATTCATCCCAAGCTGGAAGTGTTATGAACACCTTCCAGCTTGCGGGGGGCTATTAATGATATAGGTATATTAGCTACTAGTATATAAACCACTCTAGGTGGTTCATTTGTATCACTTTTACCATTTGTTTCATTTTACACTTTCTCAATCAAATACATTCAATATATTTTCTCTCCTCTGTCATGGATCATTTGATTTGTAACATGCAGAGTCATAGAAAAGAAAATTGACCGCAATGGTAGAATGGACCATAATTTTGTCTCGGATAATAAAGTTTAGTTGTACACTTATACCTGATTACACCCCGCTCTTTGCCCTTTTGCTCACACCTTCTCATATTTTTGCTGATGCTTTCAAAACCAGACAGATCATTTAACTGGTAGATACACCGGTTCATGGTTTATTGGTTCAAACATGGTCAAATCAAGTGATTATTAAAAATATATTTAAATATTAAATATTATATAATATATTAAATAAAGTAATAAACTAACATACTAATATTTCATATTATGTGGGCTGGTGTTTCAAAGTCTCACTTTGTATAACGAGTGAAACATTTGCAGGACGGAGCCAGATTTGGATGGGGGGCCAACTATAAAAATTAAAGTTTATCCAACAAATATGCATATCAAATTTTATACAAAATATTCATAATTATTTGTTCTAAAACGTTAATTACATTAATAATCTATCAAAATATATGGTAATCTAGTCACCCAAGGTGATCCCTCATCACCTGACACTTGCACCTAGGGTTTAGCATGCATTGGTGCTTGTTGTTGATGGGTTGTTGGACGTGACGGATCGTCGAAATCCCAAACGGTCGACAAATCTCTAAACATCCATAACTTTTGATCCGGGTGAAATTTTTGGACATATTATATATGTACAGAAAGTTCTTTTCAAGATTGACGTCATGATAATTAAATTGTCGGTAGCAGGGGCCCGAACCCCCTAAAATACGTATAAATTCGTTCCAGAGCATATGAGTATACAACATCTTTATAAAAGCTAAGAAGAAACCATCCTAAAACCCACATAGAATAGTGAATGAAACATCCAAGTATACAACCTATATAAAAGGCAAGAGGGGGCTAACTTTCTCATACCTTGGGCTTTATATGATGGCGTTTGTAGCTTAGAATTGGGTCTCACATTTTCATGGATGTTGTAGGCCTTACATTACATTATTATATTCTAGCTTATGATATTCAAGTCCTATTGTTGGATATCTGTTCTTGTTTCACTTGTTAAATTCAATTTCAGTATAAGAGCCAATACATGAAGTGGGATTTGTGCTTGCATCCAAGCTTCTCATAACTTATTATTACCTTTGAGGATATTCTTTTTTGAGTAAATACCTAAGTTGGTTACTGAAATTGTAGGGTCGTATCAATTTAGTGCTTCGTATTATCAATATTCTAAAATGATTCTTGGAATTACAAAATGTAGCAAATGTATCCATGACATTATTCACTTAGTTTCAAATGCATCCCTGACATTACCAATTTAATGTCATTATAGTCCATGCAAATACCATCGGAGGGACGAATTTGATTAACTTTCTACAATTTCAGGGATCATTTTGGAATATTAATAATGTGGGGGAATAAATTGATACGATCTTACAATTTCAAAGATCAAATTGAATATTTACTCATTCTTTTTTTTGTCTCCTTCTTCTCCGTTGTATCTCTCGCGTCAAAATCCTCTCCATCATTGGTGGACTGCTTGTCCTATAGTCTTTATTGTGAATTGCAGCATCAAGCAATGAAAATGCCTTGTTTGAAATTTGAGAAAGTGTGTTTGTCTGGCTATTGCTTAGACGACGTTATAATGGGTCCATATTGAGTTAGATCGTACTTTTCCACCCAAAGTTTACTTTAAAATGCTTCTTCTTCGCTTCCTATGCTTGCAGTAAATTATATGCAGATAAAAGAATTCATTAGTTTGAGTGCATCTAATAACATACCAAATGTTGAATGTTTGATAAATAAGTGTCTACCACATATTAAATTACACTTTACAATTTATAGATTGGGAATACATACTATTATTCTAATAAAATATTGATATATTTAAATATTTCACGGTATATAATTGAACTATTTGGAATTACGAGTTTAATAATCTAATAGGTTGTAGGAGGATATATATAAAACTTCAGTTGTCAATAGAAAATGTTGGGTCTAGATATTCATACTATAATGGTCCGGACTGCTTTCAGGATTGCTGACTGTCCCCACAAACCAACATGGATCTTTTTAGCGTGCTTTGTCCCCTCACTCACTAATACGCTTTCTGGGAAACTTTCAAGAAGGTCATCAATCCCACAATTACTCCAAGTCAAACATGCTTAACTATGGAGTTCTTATGTTCTGGGTTTCCGAAAAGAAAATACATCTTGTTGGTATAGATAATACCAATCAATTCTTATAAGCTTTCCTTCAACTGTACAGTTCATACCTGCATAACCTTAAGATCCCTCTCATTCCGATGTGAATTTGGTTCATTCATGTATCCCCTTACCTAGAAGCCTGTCCGGAGCCGCTCTTTATCTGTCCCTCATGCACCGACGATCACTCCCTACCCTCGTCAACCTCAGGCGTTACACTTACAATTTTACATCATAATATTTTAATAGGACATTGATTCAATAGATGTATTTCATTTTAAAATTATCTTATCTTATTTTGGTGAAAGAGAAGAAAAATAAAAAAATATCAAAAAGTAAAGCGTCAGTTGTTGGAATTAATTAAAAATATATAATATTTATTTTAAAGGCGTAAAAATTAAGGAATTCATTTATAATATAATTGTATATATAACTATCATTAATTTAGATTTTTATATTTTATGTAGGTATACAATAATAATTATTAGGGGTGGCAAAACGGGTCAACCCGTCTTGTCCAACGAGGCAGGGCGGATTGACTCGCTTGAACAAAATGGGTTAGACCTCCTAACCCACCATGTTTAGTGGTGGGTTAGCAGGTTGGCGGGTTGATCCGTCAAAAACAAAAAACTAGAAAATAGGTTGACGGTTGATTCGCCCGCAATTATAAAAGATAGAAATTAGACATAAAAATCGAAAATGGATTGGCGGGTTAACCCGCCCCGCCCAACCTCCAAACTATTAAAATAGTAAAAAAAATGATATATATATATATATATATATATATATATATATATATATATATATATATATATATATATATATATATATATAATAGGCTGGTTGGTGGGTTGAGAACCCCAACCCAACCCGTCAAAATAGGCGGATTAAATGGGTTGGCCCGTCGGACCCAATCCATTTTGCCACCCCTAGTAATTATAAGAAAATTAAATCTTGACATAAAGATAATTTGGATGAGGCTAAAATATTAATGGGTAAATTTTTAAGAGTTTAATTGTTATACATTGTTAATGTAAAAAAATTTACACTATCAACCAATTAGAAATCATGGTATGAGTAACTTTTAAGGTAGTTAGGATAAAAGTCAAATATTTTAACTGGTGTAGCAAGTTATGATTGGTTGTCAGTATAAAAAATCTTTACACTGACCGTGCATATCAATTTAATCCAATTTTTGATATAGTTTAATATAAATATTATTGCTGTATTTTTAAAACACGTTAAGTGATTAATAATAATACCAAAAATTTGATATAAATCATAAAAATGATGAAAACTTAAGGAAACAATATTTATATATTTTAGGTTATAGAAGTTACAAGGGGGCAAAAATTGCATCGAAAGAAACCTACAGAAAACAGAGTGTGAGAGTCGCATGTTACAAAGGCATCCGAGGAGAACTAGCTGCGGCAGCACAGCAGAGGAGGAGACATCCTCAGGCAAATGTTGATTGCAATGTATAGGTATGCCCTTTCTTCTATCCCAAACTTTCCTTCTTTACTTCCAAATTCAAACCCCAATTTCCTTCTTAATTGGTGGAGGCTATTCTCTCATTCTCTATCCCAAACCATCTCAATGTTGATGACGCCGTTCACTCTTTCAATCGCATGCTCTCTATGCGTCATACCCCACCCATCATTGACTTTAATAATATTTTAGGATCCATTGTGAATATGAATCATTAACCCATTGCTATTTCCCTTTCTAAACAAATGTAACTCAGGGGAATTACGCCAGCATTGTTACTTCCACCAATTGTTACTGCACATGACCAATTGGCTTTTGATTTCTCTGTATCGGGCAAGATTTTCAAAATGGGTTATCAGCCTAATACTATAACCATGACAACGCTAATGAAAGGTCTCTGTCCTACTGGTGAGGTTAAGAAAGCAAAATACGGCAGACGAGAGCTGCCATGCAATTGGTGAGAAAGTTTGAAGGGAAAGTGATCAAGCTTGATGTGTTAATGTACAACACAATCATTGATAGCCTATGTAAAGATAAACTTGTCGGTGAGGACCATGATTTGTATTTTGAAATGATTGTTAGGGGAATTTCGCATAATCTTGTCACTTACACTACTCTAATCTATGCTTTGTGCATTGTAGGTCAATTGAAGGAAGCGACTGATTTGCTAAATGATATGCTACTGAGAAACATCAATCCAAATCACTACATTGGTTGATGCACTGTTTAAGGAAGGAAAAGTCAAAGAAGCTACCAATATGTTAGCAGTGATAATAAAAGAAGGCGTGAAAGCTGATGATAAATCTTTAATGGAGGGGCATTTCTTAGTTAATGAAGTGAACAAGGGAAAATGAATATTCAACAATATGGTCCAAATGGGAGTGACGCCTAATGTTCGGAACTAGAATATCATGATTAATAGATTCTGCAAGATTACATGGTAGATGAAGCCATTATTCTCTTTAAAGAAATAGAAAATGGCGGCCCAATGCATGAAGCTCTCACCTGGTGGGGTTTCACAAGGGTAGATGCATGCAGTCTTTCCCAGATACCCCACCGGGTGGGAGCCTCGTGTACCGGGTCGCCCATTTTCTATTTCTTTAAAGAGATTCATGGCTTCATCTAACATTTTAATCTTGCAAAATCCATTAATCATGATATTATAGCTCCGAACATTAGGCGTCACTCCCATTTGGACCACATTGTTGAATATCCATTTTGCCTTGTTCACTTCATTAAGTGATTGCGTTAGCAGGTTGACTTCTGTCATGCATCTCATCAACAAGCTCCCAAACATTAGAGATTCTCCCTGATTTGCACAAACCATCAATAAGAGAACCGTAAGTTACAATATTTTTGTGATGCATTTCTTTAAAGAGATTCATAGCTTCATCTACCATTTTAATGAAGTGAACAAGGCAAAAGCGCCTAATGTTTGGAGCTATAATATCATGATTAATGGATTCTGCAAGATTAAAATGTTAGATGAAGCTATAAATCTCCTTAAAGAAATGCATCACAAAAATATTGTAACTTACAGTTCTCTTATTGATGGTTTGTGCAAATCAGGGAGAATCTCTAATGTTTGGGAGCTTGTTGATGAGATGCATGACAGAAGTCAACCTGCTAACGCAATCACTTACAATTCCTTCTTGGACGCTTTATGTAAAAACCGTCATCTTGACAAAGCAATTGCATTATTCAAGAAAATCGAAGACCAGGGAATTCAACCGAATGTGTACACATGTACCATACTTATTTATGGACTATACAAAAGTGGAAGACTTGAGAATGCGCAAGTGATTTTTCATGATCTTTTGATTAAAGGCAATCGTCTAGATGTCAAGATGTATATTGTCATGATCAATGGACTTTGTAATAAGAACTTGTTTGATGATGCATTGGACTTGCTTTCAAAAAAGGAAGAGAATGGTTGCATCCCTAATGTTGTAACTTTTGAAGTAATTATTCACGCTTCTTCGTGAAATGATAGCTAGAGGCCTATTGTAAGGGTAGATGCTTCCTAGTTACACATTAATTAATGTTGAATTTGTATAATTGGTCAGGTTTATGTTTATTCTTTTGATAGTTGCACTTCGAAATGAAGATGGATTGTGCAATGGGATCACTATCACTTAAGTTTTGATTAAGTCACATATTTGTTATGTTAACTTAGATCTTGTACTGATACTGGTTATTTGTTGAGTCTTGACATAACTATCCATTTTATTACCTGTGTGCTGTCAATTTGCTTTATCTACTTTTAAGGATTTATTCAGTCGCCTCTCATTGTTTGTGTTTCATATAATAAACTAATCTGAAATTGACATGATTATTTGGAATGATTTATATCTTATAGTTACTCTATTTACCCCAAATTACAGAAATTAGAATCAGATGATTTTCTTTTATTTTTCCTGTATATGTCTTGTGGTATTTTTACAGAAACGGAAAATTAAAAGCACAAGCATAGTTTGGTTGCATCATCTGAGCTGATATTTTCCTTAAGGTCATTGCTGCACACAATTAATTGGAGCTTTTTGAAAGGCTATTGTTTTTTTTTTTTGTTAGTTGACCCAGGGATATGTGTCATAGTTATCATCTGAAGTTTACTTTTTGAAAAGAATGAAGAAAAGAGATATGAGGAATGGGGATTATTTAAAACTCTCAGATTTTATATTTCTACTTATGATCATTTATTGGGTTAATACCTAACCCGTTCCCTCACTAGAGTATGAATATGATGTAGATATCAATCCTTTCTGTCTGCTGGGTTCCCTGATGCTGTAACTTCTGAAATAATTATTCGTGCTCTTTTTGAAAACAATGAGAACGAAAAGGCACAGATGCATTGTCAGGGTTATGGCTTATCTTTCTCGTGTGCCGGAGTCGGCATTCACTGCACTCGAAGGTTTTAACTAACAAGCATACCTGACTGAGTGGATATGGTATTTATCTCTGATCCCTGAATATATTGATGTGATGTCTTCTTTTGAATGAAATAGTTGACTGCTTGTACAAAAGCTAAATAGCCGGATGATCTTTTCATGAGGTTATTGCATGTTATAACAAAGTATCATTGGTTGAAACTTGAAAGTTGCTTTTTGTATATGCCAATTACTTCCTTATTTTTTATAGTTCTGTCACTAGCGAATGTTTTACTGATGGAGAGTCGTACTAACTAAGATGATTCATCTGTTTTGTCTTAGGAAGATCCAACTATCATCTAATGTAATGTCAATCCATTCTGTCTTGGGTGCCAAATTTGGTGCAAGTGACACTGATTGGCTTTTGGTTTTTGATGGTGTAAAAATTTTCATCCTACTACAATGTGAAAATTTTCCATTTTTTGATTGCATCCATCAGCTCTGCCTGAAACTCTTTAATATTTTCAACAGTATACTTTATACCATCAGCATACATTTTAATATTTAAGTTCTTCAAAATTTGGAACCTGTTCAGCCAATTAACTCTTCATTATTACAGTGGTTGGGATGTGGGTTTCTACTCTTTTGTATTATGACATGGTAATATTGTTTGAACTGTATCTTTCACATCCATGATCTGGACTCTGCCTCCAACACTCAGTAGACCTGTTAGCTGGTTTCTAGGCAAAAGAAAACCAGAGGACCTTAAATTAGGCCTATTTGTTGAGTAAGAGCATGTTTGGGAAAGATAGATTTTTCCCATTTCAGCTGTTTTTTAGCTAAAAAGCTGTTTCATACATAATCTATCATGTTTGGCAATTAGCTTAAATTTATAAAAAAAGCTTTTTTTGGGGGAAAAAAACTGTTTTATGTCATCTAATTTGTTTTAGCTTAAGATTGTTATGATTTGATTATTTCTCATTCTCAAAACTCTCTTCCCTATTTATCCCTACAAAACTAACTTCCAAATAAATATTATTAAATTATACAAATAACTTCACACCCTTTTTCGTAATTTACTATGTAAAAAGCGATTTTTTTAGACCATCCAAACAAAAAAGATTATCTTGAAATCGCTTTTCAGCAAACAGACCCAAACAAAAATAGATTCTGATTATAATCGATTATCATAATAATCGATTATTCATAAATTGATTATCAGCATAATCTTTTTTTTTTCAGCTTTCCCAAACATACCCTAAGAGTAAGACACAAAGATATTGTAAGAAAATATAAAGAAAATTAACTCAGCAAAACATCAACAAAGTATTTTGATTAATCTAACTGCACATTAGTTCTAATACGTGTTTTTTCACTTGCATTATGTGCTTCATTTGCACTAAGTAGTCATCACTCGTTATGACGCACCATGTTAATTCTATTACGCGTCTTGTATTAAGCTGTTTATATTATTTATATGTCATTATTTTACAGGGTATGAGGATGGGTATGGTTAATATTATGTTAGTTCAGGATCTTTGAACTAATTTCATTGATAACACGGTAGATTTTATTATTTTAGGGGAATCGCTTACACAAGGTGCTGCTAAATCATCGGCAGAAGTATACTTTTAATCCAAGTAATTGGGCCTTGGTCTTGCATTCCTTAATCTGTCTAGCTTGTTGCGATTGGCATACTGATTTGACTGGGAAGAAGTTATTCAAATGCCAATCACAAATTGATCTTCCTTTATCATCAGAGGGTATTTCTTCTACCTTGTGTATATAAATTTATAATGACTTAAAACTGTTTTCACTATCCACATCTATTTTTTTGTGCTGTACTGGCAAGTGTTGTTTTCAATTTCTCAATTCTTATGCCAACAATACTTGATAATCTTTATATTTGTCATTAACTAGTTGTGTAGCATCCTTCTGATTGTGTTGTATTCTTATGACTAACTTTGGAAGCGTGACATTACTGAATATGGAGAATTTGTGCGTACTTTCAGTGCTCCTGTTGTTGATGAGAAATTTGAATTATTGGGCATGTAAGTTGCACATCGTATGCAAAGGTATAATTACATTGGACCTATTAATGCTACAATTTATGTTCTCCTGTTTTTGTAACTATTATTATTATAAGTTGCCCACAACTGGTATATGTATAATAAGAAAAGGTTCTTTCCCATTGCCTCTCAAGTTTATGTTATTTATTTTATGATTTCAGCCTAAGGTAGTTTCTTTTGGTCTTACTAGATTTTCTCTCACTCTTTGGGTGTGAAACTAATCTTAGGGGGCACTGAGATTGGCCCTCCGCATAAGGCCCCTCGATTGTTGAGCTCAAGACTGCTTATCACTTGAGCCACCTCTTATGAGTAGTCTAAGGTAATTTGGTCATGTGATAAGAAGACCAATAAAGGCTCCATGTGAGATAGGTGGATCAAATGGAAGATAGCCTAATTAAAAAGGGTTAGAGGAAAACCTAGAAAACTTGAGGAAAAACTATTGAAGAAGACCTTGTGGTTTTACTAAAAGTTTGGTTTTTGATAGAGGTTAATGAAGTTGACTGATTCATGCAGTTAACCCCAGGATGAATCTTGGTGGTTGTTTGTTATTTGTCAGTAACTCCCCCTCCCCCAACAAAAATAACTAAATAAATAACCCTCTGTGGGTGCTCATGTTTGGTGATGAAAATGGGTCATTTCTCTGCTATGCACCAGATTTATTCAACTTAAGGAGGACTACAAGAGTGCCAAACTTGCATCCAAGCTGAGTTCCTCGTGGGCTTAACAAAAGTGGGCTTGTGATCTTGAAATCCCTCCCAAGCGTGGAGTCTATATTCACCTTTTTCTTGGTTATGGCACTGACACTCAAGTTGAATCCATTTGGTTGTCTCAAAAGACTGGTGAACAATTTGTTCTATACAAAATTATAGGAGTCTATTCAATGGCCTACTTAGCAAAACTGGGTGTTCCCTCTGACTAGGAAGGACGACTTTGGTAGATTTTCTAAACGCATTTTGTTCATTTCTATTTTCCAGTTCCAAAGTTTTTCTTTGTGGGAGTAAAATGTCTACATTTTTTTCTTATATGCCATTCAATTTAAAATTTTGCGGACTAGTTGATTTTTGGTGTAGGTGGACCACGGTACCTAGTAAATAGTCACAAGTTCAATAATGTGTAAATTAGTTTCACTGTGCTGTTTATGGAATGGAACATATCACAGTTAATGTACTATAGTTACTTTTTTTCGTTTGAAAAAAGAAAAACCCTGCATATTCCAAGTGCTATTATTCTGCTTTCGTTTCAAGTAGGGTCAAATTCTGGTTAACTTCAATAGATAGTTGGGTCCTTAAGTATGATGTATGGTCGATTCCTGTCGTGTGCATGGACAAAGCTTTTGTTGGGAGAGGCAAGACTGACTTTGAGGATCTTTACGTCTCGAAAAAGATTAATCTTCAGTTGTCGGGTGATGATACCTTATGCACAAAAAAAGGGTTTACATATGACTTACAGAATAGTCCTTTTTTTTTTTTTATAATCATGTTATATGTGTTAGAACAACGCACCTGTCTATCAGTTCACTTTTACACAGGATAGACGGGTCGCAGGGCATAGACGGGTTGCGCGAGGCACACACACGAAGTATAGACGAGTCACGCAAAGCACACACACACACGCGGGTATAGACGAGTCGCGCTAAGGCACACAGACAGGTCGCGAGAAGCGTAGACGAGTTAAACACACACAATAGACTTATGAACAGTGTATAGACGGATTACGAAAATTGCTGAATAATTGCTCTCTCATTTATTAATCCATTAACAAGTATTTATACACACTTAGGAGTTAATCCCACACGGATTAACTGATTTACAGTTACACTCCTAACTGCCTAACTAACTCAAACTGAATTAACTAACTCAATACACTCCCTTTAATTCAGTTTACTCTTAACTGTGATATGCATAGACGCATCACTATGAAGTCTAACATCCCAACTAGGTTGGTACCCTAGACTCCACCATTCATTTGCAGCACATCACACTCTACTGAATATTTGACAATGACACAATTCCCAGCTTATCTCTTAACAACTTGAATTTTTCTCCCTTTAAAGCTTTGGTCAGTATATCTGCCCTTTGATCTTCAGTGCGTCAGTAAACTAAGCTCAACTTCTCCTTATTCACTTGATCTCGCAAGAAATGAAATCTAGTCTCAATGTGTTTACTTCTTCCATGTGCAACTGGATTTTTAGCAAGATTGATAGCTGATTTGTTGTCTACTAGAAGCTGCATCTGAACATCACTTTTCAAATGTATCTCTTCTAGTAATGATTCAAGCCACAAAGCCTGACATGCACCATAAGAGGCTGCAATGTACTCTGCCTCACAGGATGAGAGTGCAACAACAGGTTGCTTCTTTGAACTCCAGGAAATAGAGGCATTTCCCAACATGAATACATATCCTGTTGTGCTTCTTCTATCACTTTTATCTCCACACCAATCAGAGTCAGAATACCCTCTGAGTGCAATCTCTGAAATAGGCAAACTGTTAGAATACAGTATACCATAATCAAGTGTACCTTTTATATACCTCAAAATTCTTTTTGCAGCCAGAAGATGTGAGGTTCTAGGACTTTCCATAAATCTGCTAACAAGACCAACACCATAGGTAATATCTGGCCTACTGTTGCACAGGTATCTAAGTGAACCAACAATTTGCTTGAAAAGAGTAGAATCAACAGCTTTCTCACTTTCACCTTTCTCAAGCATAAGGTTGTTTTCAACAGGAGTGTCAGCTTGATTGCAGTCAAACATATGAAATCTTCTCAACACGTCTGATGCATACTTTCTTTGATGCAGCAATATACCTTTTCTGGTAGTCACAAACTCCATTCCCAGAAAATATGAAAGTATGCCTAAATCAGACATTTCAAACTCAGCCATCATTTTTCTCTTGAACTCTTCAATTTCTTCACTTCTATTCCCAGTCACAAGCAAATCATCTACATACAGACATACTAATAGTAGGTCCGATGCATTAGAGGCTTTCACATACACTCCATATTCCACACTGCATTTGCTGAAGCCTAACAGTAAGAGAAAATTATCTATCCTCTTGTTCCAAGCCCGAGGAGCTTGCTTCAATCCATATAAGGCTTTATACAACTTATACACCTTTTCTTCACCGCCAGCTATCTCAAACCCGGGAGGTTGACACACATAGACCTCCTCATCAAGTGATCCATTTAGAAATGCTGACTTGACATCCAACTGATGTAAAGTCCACCTTTTTGCACTTGCAAAGGCTACAACAAGCCTTATGGTCTCAATTCTAGCCACAGGAGCAAACACATCTCCATAATCCAGCCCTTCCTTTTGTAGAAACCCTTTTGCCACCAACCTAGCCTTGTATTTGGCTACTGAACCATCAGGGTTCATTTTGGTTTTGTAGACCCATTTCACTGCAATTGGCTTCTTTTGCTTGGGGAGGGCAACCAACTCCCATGTGTCATTTTTATTAATAGATTGTAGTTCCTCCTGCATTGCTACAACCCACTGAGGTTCCTGAACTGCCTGCTCAAAAGTCACAGGTTCCACATCTGCATACAATGCTAACTGAACCAGATCACCTTCTCCTGCTATTGCACTATCAGGAAACATCACAAAGTCAGTCAATCTGGTTGGTGGTTGCCTATTCCTCTGTGGTCTTGTAGTTCAGCAGGAGCAACATCTTGAAGTTGTGTAGCATTCTGATCAGGATCTGCCAAAGTGACAGGGACCCGTCTATCAGTCATGCCTCTCAGTGGGGTTTGGTTCCAATCCCAAGTATTGGACTCATCAAAGATAACATCCCTACTAAAGATCACCTTCATGCTGACTGGATCATATAGTTTATAAGCCCCTGTAGGATGATAACTAAGCATTACCATCTTCTCACTCTTGTTCTCCAGCTTGCTTCTCTTTTCATCTGGGACATGTCTGTAGCAAAGAGAACCAAAAATTCTCAAGTGGCCCACAGCAAGCTTCTTCCCTGTCCAAGCTTCCTCAGGAGTAGTGTAATTCAATCTTTTGGTGGGACACAAATTTAAAATGTATACTGCAGTTGCTACTGCTTCACCCCAGAAGCAGCGTGGCATTTTCTTACTTCTCATCATGCTCCTTGCCATATTCAAAATAGTCCTATTTCTCCTCTCAGCAGTGCCATTATGCTGTGGAGTATAGGAAGCTGTAACTTCATGAATTATGCCCTCTTTATCACAAAAATTCTCGAGCTCTCTTGATGTGAACTCACCTCCACCATCTGTTCTTAAAATCTTTAAGAACCTACCACTTTGTTTTTCAACAAGAACTTTAAATTTCTTAAAAACATCAAATACCTCAGATTTTCTTTTAATGAGAAACAACCATATTTTTCTTGTATAATCATCAATAAAAGAAACAAAATACTGGTTACCTCCAAGAGAGACTTCTTCAAATGGTCCACAAACATCTGAGAAAATGACTCCAAGAGGTTCAGTAGCTCGTGTAGCAACATGTGACTTGAAAGAATTTCTCGGTTGTTTCCCTATCATGCACCCTTCACACACTTGTTCTGGTAATTGAATGGAGGGAAGATCATACACCATCTGACTATTTTTCAGCCGACACAAGCTTCTGAAGTTGAGATGGCCAAATCTCAGGTGCCATAGCCAGCTTTCATCTTGGACAGCTGCTGACAAACTGAGTAATTCAGTCACCTGAATATCAATCTTAAAGGTCCTATTATTGGACAAAGGAGCCTTCAAGATCATCTTTCCCTTGCTGTCATAGACACTCATCTGATTATTTTTGAGATTCATAGAGAATCCCTTCTCTAGTAACTGCCCCATGCTTAGCAAATTATTTTGCATGGTTGGTACATAGAGAACATCAGCTATGTAGGCTGGTTTTCCATCTTTCCTTTTAATCAGCACTTTCCCTTTTCCTTCTGATCTTATGGAACTGTTGTCATCAAACCTCACATTGCTCTTGACTGCCTCATCAAGTTCTACAAACCAACCTTTATTCCCAGTCATGTGATTGGAGCACCCTGTGTCAAGATACCAAGAACCAGAATTTGTGCCTTCTGTTCTGGTAGTAACCATTAGAAGAACTTGATCAGAGTCTGAGCTTTCACCATGGGCAACATTTGCTTCTTGTTCATCTCTGCTGGTAGAAGCCTTATTGGATCTGCACTCATCAGCAAAATGGCCATATCTTTGACAAGCATAACACTTTACCTTGCTTTTGTCAAATTTTCTCTGACCTTTCCACCCTTTGCCACCTCCTTGTTTGCAGAAACTTTCCCCTTGCTTTTGATCAACGAAGTGACTATCTTGACCAGAATTGGGATTTCCATCAGCTCTCCACTTGCTGCTTTTAAACTTTCGTTTGCCCTTCCACTTCTTGCCAGTGTCCTTTCCTCCGTTCTTACTGATCTGAGCTTGGAGTGCTTGCTCAGAATTTCGCTCAGCACTTCTTTCATTCAGCCTTTGTTCATGAGCCTCCAAGGACCCTTGTAACTCTTCCACCTTCAACTCCTCAAGATTCTTAGACTCTTCAATAGCAACCACAATATGGTCGAATTTGGAAACCAAGGTCCTAAGAATCTTTTCTACTATCATCAAATCAGTAAAAGTTTCACCACAAGCTTTCATCTGATTAGTGAGAGTCAGTACCTTTGTGAAGTAATCAGCAACATTTTCTTGCCCCTCCATCTGCAACAGTTCATACTGTCTTCGTAAAGTCTGGAGCCTCACTTTCTTGAGTTTATCACCACCCGCATGACTCCTCTCAAGAATATCCCAGGCTGCCTTGGAGGTCTTCGCAGCAGAAATCCTCTCATAATTGGCCGAGTCCACACATTGATGGAGCAAGAACAGAGCTGTGTAGTCCTTCTTCTTTGACTCCTTGAAGGCCAATCGTTGCGCATCTGTGGGGTGTACCCCCAATTCTTGGAGGCCAATTTTCACCACGTCAGACACATCTTTGAAGCCAAAGATTACCTCCATCTGGTTCTTCCATCGGTCCCAGTTCTTGGAATCAAGAACTGGTAGGTTTCCACCCATAATTCCATTTGATTTCTCCATTGCAAGAAAAAACCAAATCGATTTGCACACTAACTACCAGAATCACACTCCTGATCCCAGGGCCGTAAAGCTCTTGATACCAAATGTTAGAACAACGCACCTGTCTATCAGTTCACTCTTACACAGGATAGACGGGTCGCAGGGCACAGACGGGTTGCGCGAGGCACACACACGAAGTATAGACGAGTCGCGCAAAGCACACACACACACACGCGGGTATAGACGAGTCGCGCTAAGGCACACAGACAGGTCGCGAGAAGCGTAGACGAGTTAAACACACACAATAAACTTATGAACAGTGTATAGACGGATTACGAAAATTGCTGAATAATTGCTCTCTCATTTATTAATCCATTAACAAGTATTTATACACACTTAGGAGTTAATCCCACACGGATTAACTGATTTACAGTTACACTCCTAACTGCCTAACTAACTCAAATTGAATTAACTAACTCAATAATATGTACGGAGTATCCACAAAATAGTCCCTTTTGTAATAACATGATCTACAATAAAATAAAAAGTAGTAATGGTTAAGGAATAAAAATAAGCATGTTTTACCAACCAAGAATTGGTTGAGTAGTAAGCATCTTAATTCCATAAGGAGGACACAAATTTGAATCCCGGTGGCAACATTTCATTTGGAAGGTTGCGAAAACTAAGAATTAATTCTCTGCTCTGAGCAACTGATCGAGAATTAGTCTCATCAAGCTTATGGGGATATCCCGGGAATCGAGATGTCATCGGGGAGTCAAAGACCCCAATTACGGTGGTTCATAAAAAAATAGAATCATGTTTTTATTAAGAAACTAAATATATCACTATTCAATATATTGAATATACAAGATGTTGGGGATTTAGTGTTGTGGAGTTGGATGTGGACTCAAAAGTTGTGGTCTGAAGCATTTCAGGGGAGTATGTAGGGAGTTCCGGTGGGTGGGACCTAATGAGACATACTCGAAATTTATTGAACTCCTGATTGGGAGGTGTGTGTGGGTCATGTTTTTCATGAAGCAAATTCGTATGCGGACGTCTCGGCTAATTTGGGTTGTTGTCACGGGCCATAGTTGACGATTTATGAGCATCCTCATGTTCAAGTTGAGCAGGTGTCGATCTTTGATGTAATGAGAGTTTTTACTGCCCTTTAGTTTTTGTATAGTTTTATTTTCTTGGGCTTAAGCCCCGTTTTTCACCGAAAAAATTATATAATTTTTTTAATAAAAACTTGTTTTTTTTAGACAGAGGGACATTGATTAGCATTTTACCAAAAAAAAAACCTAAATTATACCAATTTCTCGATGCAAAATTTTGCATGCCTTGAAATGGGGAAATCATTAACAAAAAGTTATTGTTGACTTTATGATATCTATAAAATATTGTTTATGTTACCTATAGTACCTCATGATTAATTGGCCTTATGAATGAAGAAAACAAAACCAGAGAAAAACGTAATACAGATTGGTGGAGCCGGAACAAAGCAATATGAAAGGGGAAGTGTTTATTTTTCCCCTTTACTGCTTCAAGATGCTCCTCTGTTATTCCAATGTAATGTAATCTGCTTTCTCAATACCGCATGAATTAAAGTTGCACTTTTGCTCTGTCTCCAATAAGAAATAAAAGGTGCATAAAAGTCCCTTTTTTGTGCAAATGCATAAAGTCCTTTAATTTACCCATATGCACACAAATTACAAAATGCAAATGCACCTGCTACTAGTAATCTAGTAGAGGACCAAAATGAGAGAAACTTGAGGATGGGGACCAACGAAATGCCAAAGGCGCAAATCACGGTTTTGAGCTATTCTAAATTGAACTTCCAGGTAACAAGGAATTAATAGAAATAATTGAGTCTTAAAAATAATCAAATTTTTTTTTTGGTGCAAAGGATGGCTCATAATACGCCTTACAATAGGAAAGAGGAGAAGGGAGTAAGAAATGAAAAAGGAGTGAAGTCCATTTATGTGGGTTTGAATATATGCACTCAGTCATCATGTCTTACAGCTTAACCAATTGAGCTGCCTTTAGGGGATACAAAATAATCAAACTTTAGAAGGCACATATTATAAATGAGTTTGTCTATCCTGTACAATCTTGTATATGTTAAGAAACCCAAAAATAGTAAATATTTATTGAAAAGCTAATCATCTTATTTTGAAAGTATAAAATATACAACTTCCCATATAAACTTACTTTTTTAAAATCTTTAATCCGTGTAAGATTGCACATGATAGAAAAATCTATTATAAATACATAAATATCCCAAAGTGACAGAGAGACAAAGAGATTGCCGAAATTGGCGTGATCGTTCGCAAGTCAGTGCACAGAGGGAACTGATCATGAAGGATAACCTTGTTAATAAGTGTCGGATTCTTTATTCGATTATTATTTATTAATAAGTTGTGAAGATTGATAGTAGAATTGGATGCCCTTCTTAGATGGTGAGTGAAGATATCTGTCTATTTTGATATTGTACAATATTTTTTTGGCTTTATTACTTGTAATTTGTCTATAGATTGATTTAACCTATGTACATACAGACAAACATGCGGTTGAATGACAATAAATTCAGACTTCTTAAGCAAGTGATCAGAAATTCGATCTCTGACTCTTGTATACGAAAAATATCTGATTGGGAGAGGTCAGCCCTTCACTATCATCTTATACCTCGAAAGATTAGTCTCTGCAGTTATGCGTAAAGAATATCTTGGGATACCAAAACAAAAAATCTATGTATGTGCATACAGGAAACACGACAGCTGTCATGAGCGTCATGAGCTCTTTGCAGTGATCGATTCTTGACTCTACTTAATGTTTGCTTTAGCGAAATATATTCACTATATACATGTACATTACACGTGCAGAATGCATGATGCAACTGCAAATGATACAAGAGGGTTTTGTACAGTACTGGAGGCAAGTTGGTCCTTCACAACCTTTCAAATTCAAAGTGGGTGATATACAAATTTATGAGCCGAATGTAGATAATATGACGAAAGTCACAAAACAATCCAATCCAAAGAAGGACCCACAACTATGTATACGAGTTTCCTATGGTATAACCATTTGCTGTCCAACATAGTGTCATAATCGCCTTGCCAAGTATTCTGATTGGACAATAAATATTATTTCTCATTATTAATTATTTGATATTTTTTCAATTTAATTTGCTTGAAAATTTTGTCAATTAAGATAAGTGTAATGGTATTTTGTATATTAGTCCTTTTCGTTTTAATTTTTTTATTGATGATATATAAATTATTCTATATTTATACAATCAAATATTTAATGACGTTGTTTAGTCGTAACTACGAATCAGTTATAATTAATAAGTTAAGCATGTCAAATTTTATATCAAAAAGTAATGGAAATTATTGGATTGAGATTTTAAAAGATTATTTTAACATAAAAAAGTTTTGTGGATTTTAATGGACTATGTAAGAATGTAATGGCTTATAAGATTTTTTTTAAGACTTTTATAATCAAGATTTATTGTTCGGATTTTAATGGATTTATATCATAAGAATTTATAAAATTTGGAAGGATTATATGAATGTATAAGATTTGAAAGAAACACATAGTAGAGAATAAAATCATAATTTATAAATCAGATTCTATTTCTGTAGTGGAGAATAAACACATAAACTCTAATTACAATATTGCATAGAAAATTCAATTTTATAGTGGAGAAGACAATATATTCACATGTTTTTGTTCACATGTTATTGTATTTATATAGTGAAAAAGAAAATTGTGAACTTAAAAAAAAAATTATTTTATTTTCATGATGTCATAACTATTGTATTCTATATTTTTATTGTTTGTTATTACTGATATATGTTAGTCATCAAGAATATATAAATTTGATGTGTTATTACTTGCAAATCAATTCTATTATATACTTAGATAGCATTTGACCCAACTTTTTTTGGAGCTTAGAAGCTACTTTAAAGTTAAAGTTAAAAATAAGTATTTTAAGAACATGTTTGAGATAACTTATTTTTCTTGAAAAAAAATTTTTTCTAACAAAAAGTTGTTTTGAAATTATTCTAATATGTTTGACAAATTAGCTTGAAGTAAAAAAAAAAAAGTTTTTTTTATAGAAAAAAGTAGTTTTCAAGAAAATTAAAATTTGAAGTTTATTTGAAAAAAAACTTTTGATTATTTTGAAATTAATCATATTTTCTCATTTTATCCTATAAAACTAACTACCTAACTAATATTATTATTCGATACAAATAATTTCATTTTTTTTTGTAATTTACTATATAAAAGTATTTTTTAACACTATAAAATAGATTATCTTAAAATCGTTTTTTAACACTATACCCAAACAAAAACTGATTCTCATTATAATCGATTATTACAATAAATATATAATAGGCTATTGAAGTAAATATCTTAAAATCGCTTTGTTTGGTAATTTATGTTGGGTTGAACCACAACCATATGGGAAAGGGAGGGGGAGGGGGAGGGGGAGGGAGAGGGAGAGGGGGAGAAAGGAGGGAGGGATAGGGAGAATGAGGGAAGAGAAAGAAATCTGAAGGTATAAAGTGAAGATAAATAAGGATTTAGAATCATGAGAAATCTCATGTGTTAGAGTGAAACTTTTTGTTACTAAAAAATAACTAACAAGTCATATAAAGTCCCACAAAATCCACTTTAGAAAACAATCCATCGAAATCAGGAAGTTTTTGAATACCACAAGATTTTTTATTACTTGTAAAAAGTCTTGATTGAATACCTCTAGATTTGGATTGCCTTTTTAAAAAATCCTAATAGTCTTGATTGAATATCACAAGACTTATTTAATTAGATTACTTAAAAGTCTTGATTGAATACCACAAAACTTTTTTATTATAAATTTTTTTTAAAATCATTTAAAATCTCAATCCAATACACCCAGCAAGCCTCTTATCAAAATTAAAAGGAAAAATGCTTCTTCAATGAAAAAATAAAAAAGTAAGACTCTTAATGTGAAACTTTTTCACGAATCACAAATATGAAAACTTTCAACCAATGAAAGTTCATTTAACTTTAGGTCGTTACAACTTTTTTTCTTTCTTAATAATTTTATTAGAAGAATGTTATTTGCATGTCCAAAATGGGATATCTATAGTAGACACTCCATTTTGAATGACTATAACTTGAACATATTTTAAATTTACAATTGAAGTTAAAAAAAATCACACTCAAAATAAAATGTCTATTATAAATATCCCATTTTAGATATACATATACCATTCCTCATTTTATTACTTCCAGTCAATCACCTAAATTTATTCCAGGTTCATGAAAATATTTTTCGAACTAAAATAGCATCACTCAAATCAAAATGGCAACAGGGTAGAAAACTCACGCTGTATGTCAGAAGGGTCAAAAAATTTCAGCTTTGCTAGTCGTCATAACTTCATTACAAGTTTGTCAAACTTTATGCTTCAACTTGCAGTTATTAAAATTTAAAAATATAAATCATTTAAGCATGTGGTGCAATAGAAAAGACAAATGCACATGGTTTCCAAAGTGGAGGAAAATAAAAAGATCGGAAAATGGCATTGTTAAAAGACAAAGATTTCATTCCGACTGATGTAGTCTCCAATGGGTAAAAAGCCCCATAAAACGCAAGCAAACAATTGCAACTTGCCCTAATGCTTTTGGCCTTTTTGTGCTGTTGCAAATGGACGGAAATAAAAAACGTTTTATTTAATTGAAAAAATTCAAAAGGTCATAAGTATGTATATAGTAGCTAGGTGCGTGCATGCAATAATTTCTTACAATCACTCCATGTTTTATAAGACATAATTAAACATCACATATCCTGATGGTTGAGACTTGGCTGAGATCTGAAAGTTATATATTTTTAAACTGCATCGGGAGAAGAAATATGTATGTTTTATATGTTCAAAATTTAGACTCAACCAATTAATTAACCATATTTGTGCTAATAATATAGTTCCACGTCAGTTATATGTAAGTTTTTCATTGCTTAAACTTTGGAAGCCATGATCGAGGTGGTTGATGAGAGCCAATTGAATTATATGAGAAGGTGACATGCTAGGTGTCTGTTTGGACTTTGGAAGTTCTCGGTGGCCTAAAGTTCACCTTTATTTACAAACCCAGTACCTCAGTAATATTATTTGACACAATCTTTTTTACTTTAGCGTAAAAGTTTACAGTACATATTTTTGGACAGTGGTTGAATTTTTGACATATACTAAATCTAAGTTTCCATACAAGAGAAAGTTCTAATACACTTTGAGCGTAACTAAAATCTTGGAGTGTGAAATGTGATGGTGCAGTTAAATATGAATTATTACATTGATTTTAATAAGCAGTCTAGAACTTACTGTTCTCAATTCGTCAAATGTGTCGACAAATAAAATTAAAGCTGAAGTTTACAAAAAAATGATCCGACCTACCAGCTGAAGATGAGGACTGATCTGTCAAGTCTCAATTATCTTCATATTCATTAGCTAGGAATTGCTTTTAAGAAAGATGAGGAAAAGAACAATATCTAATTGAAAAGGGGATTGTTCTTGGAATCCAAACAATATTATAGATAGTAAGATCAACTCTTATTTTTTGTTACAGATCATAAGATCTACTTTGAAATTTTTTTTATAGAACAAATACAATGGGGAAAAGAATTGAGAATGCGTAGTCTATGGTTCTTGAATGTCGTTAGCCTTAATTCATATAAGCATTATCAATAATCATGTTAAGGAAGCATATTTCCATATTCCAAGCCTCTTTAGCATCTAATCCTTTTTCCCCTTTGGCGTCCAAAGCATAATATAGGCAGAAGGCTTCGTTACACAAGCAATTAATAAATTTAAATTGCAACTGAACGTGGTTGTTAGGCTAACTAATCCTAAATTTGGCCCGACTCTTACATAAAGAAAGAGTGGTCCTCTATATCTTTTATATTCTTCATGCCTAATGAATATATACTCTCAATATCAGCATCTTATTAATTGTATAATATTTTGGATTTAATTGATATGCATTCTCAGTATAAAGATTTTTTATACTGTCAATCAATCAAAAATTCACATATTATTAAAAATGTTTGACTCTTATCCGAACTTCCTTAAAAGTCACGCATATCATGATTTTTGATCAGTTGATAATGTAAAAAAACTTTATACTGATAATGCATACCAATAAAACTCCAATATTTTTATCATTACTTCTCCATGAATTTGAAAAATATTTTGGATTTAATTGGTATGCACTGTCAGTGTAAAGATTTTTATATTGTTAATCAATCAAAAATTGACACATTACGAAAAATTTTTGACACTTATCCGAATTTCCTTAAAAGTCCTATCATGATTTCTGATTGGTTGACAGTATAAAAAATTTTATACTGATAGTGCATACCAATTAAACTCCAATAATTTTATTATTATTTTTCCATGAATTTGAAAAATAAATCAAACACTTAGACATCCTTATCGGATTTGTTTCATTTCTTCAATGATAATAATTAATCATTTTGAGACTTGCCTTCGCATGTTTTTTTTTTTTTTTTCTTTTTGATGAATCTTGCCTTCGCATGTTGGTAAAACGTGTCAACATAATCGCTACCGTATGCTTATAAACTATTCCAAACATTATTCTTCTGCATTCAACTAAATAATAGTAATTAAGCTAAACTTGACCCAAGTAAACCTACTTTTGGTTTCTGATGGGGGAGGGAGTAGGAGTAGGAGAAGGGAACTCTCAATGAATATTGGATATCTAATGAAATTTTGAGGGTAAGGGAGACATGTGAATAACCTAAAATTGAGGGTGGAAGGTAGTGCAATAATATTAGTAGTTAAGTTTATTACAATTTTTTTTAAAACTAAGTATTTAATATTTAATTTTTTTAAAAATATAAACACTTTAAATTATTCTCTGAATATAATATTATTTTGGCTTAACTGCACTTTTAGTCCCCCAACTTTTTTAATTGTGCAATTTTGGTCCCTCAAAAATTTTAATTACACTTTTTGTCCCTCAACTTTTTCAATTGTGCGATTTTGGTCCCTCAAGAAATTTAATTGCACTTTTCATCCCTCAACTTTATGAGATTGTGCAATGAAAACCTTTATTTTGGTCCTTAAAAGGAGTAATTTTGCACAATTTCACAAAGTTGAGGGATAAAAAGTGCAATTAAATTTCTTGAGGGACCAAAATCGCACAATTGAAAAAGTTGGGGGACTAAAAGTGCAATTAAGCCTATTATTTTTTATTAGTCTTGCTAACAAAAAAATTTCTAATTTCGTACCGACAAGTAGGAGTATTTTTTATATGATAGTGAGAGAGATCACTATTCTTAGCCTTTGGATCACATATGAAGGGTCAATATTAAAATATAAAATCATGTGACTTTTTAAAGTAATCAAACACATACGAACGCTAACTAACTTTTAATCTTAATTATCCATGCATGATAATGGTCCAGATTTACTCTTCCCAATCCCATATAAAAAACGCTCTCACAAAATACGCTATACATATAGCGACTCAAGTGAAAATAGTGCGAGAGTGAGAGGAACAAATCTAGGCTGTTAAACCATACATGAATAGTCAAGATTAGAAGTTAGTTGGTGGTCATGCGATCAGTTTTTAACTCACATGACTTTATGTTCTAATCTTGATCATTCATGTGTGATCCAAAAATCTAGATTTACTTTTCTCATATCTCACAATAAACCACTCCTCTCACTTCAATCGCCCCTGTATATATAAGATGTATCAAGTGAGAGGAGTATTTTTGTATGAAAGTGACACGAGCAAATATGGGCTTTGGATCAAATATTCATTCATATTAGAACATAATATCATGTGACTTTTTTAAATGATCACATTACTTCTAACTAATTTGTAATGTTGAAAATTCCTCTCTCACTTGAAAAAGATAATTTAATAATTAAATAAAATTTTCTATTACTTATAATAAGTGCTATGTTTCATAAAACTTTAAAATAATTATACTTAGTATAATTTATTTCCCATAAAGCTCCTAAAGTCTTATTACTATAATGAGACAATTGATGACCTTTAATTAAATAAAACAAGGTAATTAATTTATTAAAATTAATTATTAAGGAGATGAGGCAGACCAAACAGTAGTAGGGCGAGACGATTCACCATATATTATAACATTTGAAAATCGAGCCTCCTGTTGCGTCACCACCTCTTCCATCTCCCACGGCAAATGACGACACTGATGACGCTGACGAGACATCTGATTTGCCTACATCATGACGTCTTTTTGGATTTTTTATTTTATTTTTATTTTTCATTTAATTTATGTCCTTTAAGTTGTAAAACCAATTATATTTTATTAATAAAATACACGTTTCATTATTATATTGTGTTACGATTTTTATAATTTTATATATTGAATATTTTTGTTTGTTGTTAATAATAAAAAAAAAATAGCAATCGAAATAGTGACCGATAATTTGGTTGCAATTTTAGTTACACATTATAATTTTGTGATCGAAGCAGCGACGAAATATGTTAATGACAGATTTACCAATCAAATATAATTTGCTGAATTTGTTTTTCTGTTTAATGACCGATTCAGCGACTGTTTGTTTAGTGATCGAGTTATGCGGTCGCTAAGTTGGTTCTCATCAACAATGCAACCAATTTCTTAAACAGTTAGCAAACAAATTTATATGTTAAGCAACTGATTCTTTCAATCATTAAATGCAATGTAATTTTTCGTATTGTTGTCATCTTATATTCATAGACTTCAGTTGCTAAATGCAACCACTGAGTCTAGTAATTAGAGCAATGCTTTGAAATGAGTTTGTGTATATTGCCTTTAAAGTTCAGTTGAACCAAAACTACTCTCTTGAGCTTTGGGAAGAAGTGTCTCGAGATGACAAATTGTTCTGTTTACATCAAAAAAAATCTTAATCAAACAGAGGCTTTGTCATGACTGGTGTGGCAATTATCCAGGATAGAGTAATGCTATTGACAATTTAAATTATATATTCGCTTTCTTTATTAACTAATCATAGTTTGCGATTTTTATTTTATAAATTTATCAATGATTAATAAGGAATGTAAATAAATAATTGAGAATGGAATAGTCTTACACTTCAATTATCTATCATTTCAACCTAAACATTTGGGTGGATAGGTGTGACCCCGTTAGACTTCTCTAAACCCACATTATTTACATGTCCTATTAAATATTTGAGTACATGTGCCCTCGTGTTCCTACTATTCTACTATTTTATACTGTAAGTTTTTCTAAAAATAAATATAAAAGTAATGTTATTATTTTTAAAAAGTAATGTTAAAATAATATAAAAATAGAAGGCTTAATAAATTTCTTAGTCTCGGGGACTCTTTTGGTTTTAGTAACAATGCAACCAAACCTTTTGGTGGCCATTCTTCTGGTATATGACTACTCAGTCCTCTGTTCTTATGCAACACGGCTTAGGATTTGATGTGTGGTTCTTGTGGCGTTCCTTAAGCTCTTGTGGGTTCAACCTAAATGTCACGTGACATTAAAAAAATGTATTTTTTTGTCAGAGATAATGGTTTAGTGTGACACTTTTTTAGTCACGTCATCACTTGTTCCTACCGGATTTGGGCTGACAACTCTTAAAGCCTCTTTGTCGAACACGACTCAAGACTTAGGGGACTTCTGTTTTTATCGGATTTGGGTCAGGCCCAAGACCCACAAAATGACACCATTAATACCTCACTTTAGTAGGACCAAAAAGCTCGGCCTTCCGACTACTCGACATTGGTACCCGGGACAATCCCCACTTCTTGGTCATGCCTCTAGTGGGCATCAAGTGGTGATCTGGTCTAAGAAGGTAGTTGATCACGCAAAGAAATAAGGAAGTCTTTTAGAAGGTCACGTGGGACACACTTGTAACGGATGACGAAGGAGAAAAGGTTCATCCCCCCATATTCCGCAAACCACTTGGGGCCACTCGAGCAACATAATTACATACTCCTACCTTATACCTACTAGAGGATTATAAGAAAGGGGGTCAGACAAGAAGGGAAAAAGGGGGGCATCCAAAAATAGGGAGAGAGCATAAAGAGAGAACACTACTCATTGTACCTGTATTGTTCTACTAAGCCAGAACAATACTTAATGAACTCATTCTATCCGAAGGATATTTTCCTAAATATTTGAATTTATCAACCCCAAATTCTAATAAAAAAATTTGGAGGGACGAAAATAGCCTCTATTTATGGGATTAAAAAGTAGATTGATTGAAACAAGAAAAAGGAAGCATTGCCAATCAACCATTTCTTACAAATAATTAATATTAATCATTACGTATACAGAGTGGAAAGACTCGTGTGTTTTACTTCTACACAATGCCAAATTGACAAATCCTTTTCACTATATAAATCCCTTATCCTCTGCACCTCATCTCCACTCTCTACCCGCACCGTTTTCTCTTCACCTTTCCCTTCTTCTTCTTCTTATTCTTCTTCTTCTTCTTTTGTCAAACCACCAATGAGCAAGATCGAGCAAGTCGTCTTCGCCGGAATCTCTGATTCCGGCAACCACATTTCCTTGCCCAAAAAGAACAGAAAGAAGCTCCTCTTGGCTCTCTTTTCCACTCTCCTTCTAGTAGCCTCAGTCGTGGCCATTGTCGCCGGAGTAAACTCCCACAAGAACTCCAACAACAACAACAACAATGCCTCCTCCTCCTCCTCCCTCTCCCTCTCCCATCATTCCCACACCATCATCAAAAGCGCTTGCAGCTCCACATTCTACCCTGAACTCTGCTTCTCAGCCATATCCTCCGAACCTGGCGTCACTCACAAAGTTTCAACCCACAAAGACGTCATAGAGTTGTCCTTGAACATCACCACAAGAGCCATCGAACACAACTTCTTCACCGTTGAGAAGCTCTTAACCACCCGAAAGCACCTCACCGAGAGAGAGAAAACAGCACTCCATGATTGCTTGGAGACCATAGATGAAACCCTCGACGAACTCAAGCAAGCTCACGAGGATCTCAGATTTTACCCTAACAAGAAGACAGTGTATCAGCATGCTGATGATCTTAAAACCCTCATAAGTGCAGCCATTACCAACCAGGTCACTTGCTTGGATGGTTTCTCTCATGAAGATGCTGACAAGAAAGTGAGGAAGGTTCTGGAAGAAGGACTTGTTCATGTAGAACACTTGTGCAGCAATGCTTTGGCTATGACCAAGAACATGACCGATACTGACATAGCCGAATATGAGCAGAAGATGATGATGGTGGGAAGGGGTAACAACAGGAAGCTGATGGAGGAGGAGGAGGAGGAGGAGGGTGGTGGGGTGAAGTGGCCGGAGTGGGTTTCTGGGGCGGACAGGAAGCTTTTGCAGGCGGCGGCGGTGAAGGCAGACGTGGTGGTGGCGGCAGATGGCACTGGGGACTTCAAGACGGTGTCGGATGCGGTGGCTGCAGCTCCTATGAAGAGTAGCAAGAGGTTTGTTATTAGGATTAAGGCTGGGGTGTATAGGGAGAATGTGGAAGTGCCAAAGAAGAAGACTAATATCATGTTCTTGGGTGATGGTAGAACTAATACTATCATCACAGCTAGCAGAAATGTTGTTGATGGTAGCACAACCTTCCACTCTGCCACTGTCGGTAAGTTCATTAATTTACTTTCATTTTCATTTTATTACATACATACTGTTCACTCTATTTTCAAACAAAAATGGGGCCAAAGTGCTAACCGTTATATATTAATTTATTTGAAATCTAGTTACTTTTGTGAATGTGGTAGTTTAAAGAAACTTAGATATCAAATCAACTGTATGCAATTTCATTAAAAAAATTAGTTTGTTGTTGGGTTTTTTTTTTTTTTTCCAAACTCACCGTAACTAGATCTTTAATTTTCCGCTGGGTTCACAGAATATCCACAAGCTTAGATTCTTTGAACTTGTTATGGAATTAATCTTAACTTGGGTGTTTAGTCACAATTAAAAATCTTTATCTCTCCTTAAAAATGTGTTTTGCGGCATGTGGAATTCCAATCGAGATCCTCTCTTAAGCTCAGTCTGCTTAACAACTGAGCTAGTAGCCACACCCATTGGGTGTTTAGTGTTTAGTTTAAATATATAGGAACCACTCTTTTAATTTTCAGACTAAAAATAATATAGGCTAACGGTCATATGAGTATTTAAATGTCATCAAATGCAGACTCCCCCAATCTTTCCTAAACAAATGTCAGATGCAGCAAATAGAAAATTATGTATACTCTACTCAGAAAATGCAAATTGTTCTTAATTAGAATTGGACATGTTTGGTTTACGATTATAAACGTACGTTTGAGTCCAAAAACATGTTTGTCTTAAAGGAATTCTATAAATATTTTATCCAAAATGTAGGTTTGAAACTTTTCAACGGTAAATCAAACATGAACAAGATTTGCAACACTTCCAAACGTAATTTCCACCAGACCCACATGGTAGATCCAAACATGTGCTTTGTTTTTAGAATGACACCAGGGAGTTTCTACCAAGGACCAAAGCGATTCGCATTTTTACCATATATAGTATCCTCAGAAAATAGTGGAAAGATTGAAAAGTTGACAAGCTCCCTCACTAATTGATCCAGTGAGTTGTGACTTGTGAGGTTTTAATTCATATAAATCCAACCGAAAACGGTCTTCGTGTCATCAATAGGTTGATTTAACAGCTAACGTGATTGGCTCTAAAATATGGTTAGACCAACATGCAAATTGCAAAGGCACCAGCCTGTGTTGGCTATTATATATAAACACGTTAATGCCTGTAATTTCGGGATATGGAGGACCCAGGAATCAGAATCAGACAACAGAGAAAAGGACAAAAATCACCTTGTCCCTAATACAATCTCTTTCGCTGTCTTGCCAAGTGGAGTCTGAAGGTGTTCGTTCTTGACTTTGATAGTGGAACTTGTGGAAGGAAGAAATGAAGGATTAGGGGACCGTTAGCTTAAAAATTAGATGAGTTATTATTATTTTTTTTTTTCCTATTTAGCAAGACTCTATTAGTGTGCCGGGGGGGCCGTTTTTATTTATACAGTGTAATTTTGTTGAAAAATTATAGGATTAGTGTAATTTTTAAATTAATGATATAATTGGGATAAGTCGTATCTAAGATTTACGACTTTTCTATCGAAGTCGTACATCTTAATGACGATTTCATTTTTTTTTAAAAAAATTACAAATCAAAGATAAGTCGTAAATAATGACCACGACTTACCTAATAAATTAAAAAAGTGAAGTGGTGGATTCACGACTTATAATATTAACTAATTATACTTATATATATATATATAGTATAAATTCATAATGTTGATAATAGAGAGTTCCTGTATGTGTTTTTAAAGTTTCAAACTTGATCAAAATCAGTAGAGTTTTTATAGTAGTAGTATCGTGCATGATGTTAGGGTTTAGGAGAAGTCGTATACCTCACATATGATTTTCATAATAGATATAAATGATACATGACAAAAAAGACTTTTATACTTTAATATAAAAAAATTAGAAAAAATAAAGTCGTGGAATCCACTACTTACTTTCATTCATAAAAGAAAAAAAATTAAAACAATAAAGTTGTATATATTATTTACGACTTTAATGAAAATTGATTTTTTTTTTAATTTAATGAATATAAAACTGATTCATCATTTAGATATATGATTTATATAGAAAAGTCATAAATCCACATATGACTTATTCTAATTATATAATTAATTTAAAAATTATACTAATTAGATAATTTTATAATTAAATTATATTATTTACGTAAAATTCCCGTGACGGGGGAGACAGGGACGTGAGGAAGAAAATCTTCCTCCATTCCGGGCCAGATCATATAGTATTCCTAATTTTTCACCATAATTTAAAAATCTATTTCCTCAAATCAAACTATCATGTTCAATAAAATGAGTCAGCATGCACATGGTTTCTGCTGACTTCTCAGTTTCTGACAAATGTTTCGTCTTTTCTAAATCCTACTCTTGTTTTTCTGCTACGTAATAATTTCAAAAAGTTAAATTAATTCAGCAAAAAAATATTAAATTAATGGATTTAATTGATATATATGATTAGTGTAAAAAAATTTTATATAAATAATTAATAAGAATTTGTTATATAAGTTAAAGTATTTGACTCTTATCTTAATTATTTTAAACTTTACACATGTCATGATTTTTGATTGATTGTCAATATAAAATTTTTTTACACTAATAATATATATAGCAATTAAATTCTAAATTAATTTGCACGTCCATGTAGTTTTTCAAAAAAGTATGAATATCTTTTACAGTTTAAGAATTTGATGCTGCAAGATTTAGGGTGAAAGGTGGTTGATTTATTTAAGAATTTCCAGACACAAGAACACGTATAATACAGTCCTGTCTAATCAAATACGCCAACCATTGTTGGAAAGTTTAACAATATAAATATGTTTTAATTGATACGTATTATTAAAGATTTTTTATATAATTAATTAATCATAAATTATTATATTAATTAAATTATTTGACTCTTATTTTTATTATTTAAAAAAATATTTATATCATGATTTTTTATTGATTATAAAAATATACAATAATATTCAATTATTTGTTTTTTAAACAGGTAATATTCAATTCTATTTTATATATAAAAATAAAATCTCATAAGAGATGTTAAATCTAGCTGTGAGAAAATTATTAATTAAGTTAACCTAACTACTTATTATTGAGTCATTAGGGATGACAAAAAAATCCGTATCCGCGGATATTCATAGATAAAATCCGTCACGAATCGGATTTGGATAGTTTAGCGGATATCCGCGGATAAGACTTAATGAATTTTTTTACTATCCGTTAGTTAACGGGACGGGTACGGATTTAGTACTATCCGTACCCGCGGATACCCGCATATACTAAAATAAATATTTCCCCTAATAATATAACCCTAATTGTACTCTCACTCTCTCCTTCACCGATTTTTGTAACTTGTTTAATATAACTTTGAACTTGGATTGGAATTTGGATTTTTGTTGTAGTAATTAATTTTAGAATTTTACTGTGTTTCAATAGGAATATATGTTTTTTATTTTTTTTATTTTTTTAGTAAATATCCATGAATATCCGCGGATTCGCGGATTTTTGAAAAATCCGCGGATATCTCCTTAACGGATATCCGTGCGGATAGCGGACGGGTACGGAGCGGATTTTCTTCTCGCAGGGCGGATAACGGATAGCTACTATTCGTGCCCGTCCCGCCCCGTTGCCATCCCTATGAGTCACTCTCCGTGGTTGGATTTGGAGGCACATAGACGGGATAAATTATCAAATGCACAAAAAATGATATTCTCTTTTGTATATGCTTTTTACTTTATTTAAATGAGTTTCCCTATTTATCCAAACGAGATCGGTCTGATAAAAGTATGCCAAGTTTGTAAGATAGGTAAATGTGTACAGAGACATTCTTTAGAGAGAGATCTTTGTTTTGATCCTTATCTTGTACAAAATAAATTCTTTGGGGAGGGATCTCATCCATATTGCTCCAGGTCCCAGAATTGTAACTCACTTTCTACCATTTTTGTTACCAAAAAAAAAAAAAGTTTCCCTGTCCGATGTTCTCCATTGGTTAAAGGATATGATTCTATTGAAAAAATAATTTTTTTTATATATTAATTATATCAGTTCTCCATACTGACTTTTTAATTCATTAATAAGACGCTGGTTAAATTTTTTTTATTGAAAATTACATCAAAATTTTTTGAACAAATTTAATTTCAGGTATAACTTTTTTCTTAATAAATTAATCTGTTATGCATAAAAGAATACACATATTAAAATGAGTTTAATTAATATGTACGGTCATCCAATCATATTTCATCATATATATGTTTGTTGAAATATTTTAAAAAGTGATATTACAAAGTGATATAATAATAAAATATGATTGAATTATATTATCAATGCATATCCATTAAACTCTATTAAAATATGAATGTACTTTCTGAATGGGAAGGGGACTGGGATACAGCTAAGGCAGTGGTTGCTTTTTTCGTATAACTTGACTTTATATATTCCATTCGGGTTTTCTTGTTTTTTCAGCATTTCAGTTCCACAAGTTTGAATTTCCAAGCCGCGAGCACGAACATTCCGTGATGCTTCCTTCTACCTATTTCCTACAATCATGCACGACAACTACATTATGGGTTGCTCTCTATACAAAAATGTAGCCAATAAGTTTCCCCTCGCTTTCACTCCATATCTGTTGCTCACCGTCTCATTACATCCTGTCCATAAACGTCTTAGAAATTAATTCTCTCTTTCTCTAACTATAACTAAAATCCAACTTCTAAACTTGTCTTGTGCCTTATGCATATATATCATATCTGACTTGTCCTCTTGCATGCCTTCGTTCTACTATGTCAAAACTTGGCCTAATTAAATAATTGCCCTAAGAGAAGTATATTAATTTGATGACCTTTTAGTGCATGCTTGTACCTTGTAGAGTTGTAGTTGTTAGGGATGGCAAAATGGGTCAATCCGTCCCGTCCCGTCCCGTCCCGTCATTAACCCACCCAAAACGGGACTGGGCGGACCAACCCGTTTTAGACATATGGGTTGAACCCCCCAACCCACCCCGCCTAATGGTGGGTTGGCGGGTTGGCCCGCCAAACACATAAAAACATAATTTGGGTTGGCGGGTTGGTGGGTTGACCCGTTATAAAAATAAAAACAATTAACAAAAAATCATATAATATTTCTTTTTTTTGGATAATCTTCATATCTTTTCTTAAATTATTATTAAAAAATTGGAATAATCTTATCTTATAACATACAATTTGTGTTACAAAAGTAAAGATATTATTTTTATAGTATGAAATAATTTCAAGTAACAATTAAATTAAATTAAATAATATTAAATAATTAATAAATTAATTAAAAAAAATTTATTTTTTAATATGGCGGGTTGGCGGGTCAACCCGCTCCGCCCCGCCACCAACCCGTTTTCGAGTGGATTAAGCGGGGCGGGTCAAAGTGGGTTGGTGGGTTAAGAACCCCAACCCACCCCGCCAAATTCTGGCGGGTTGGCGGGTGGACCCGCGGGTCACAACCCACTTTGTCATCCCTAATAGTTGTACGTACCTAGCTGCCTGGCCCTATCTATGGATGCCTTATTTCAGTGCATGCATGCTTTTAGTTGTACACAAGTTTCCACCGAATTTATCTTCCATTTACTAACACTTCGAGTCTTGGACCACTCACCTACTTTAAAGTCATTTAACCAAAGCTGGTTCACGATATAATTTGAGGTATCTCTAATTCAGGTTTATTTAACCACCATGGTTAAATTTTAGATTCATTTCTATATAAAGTGTATCTAGAAAAGAAAATTAATGAGCACCTCGATCAAGAGCTTTTATACTTAAGATTTATTGTGTTTTGCTTTTTCTAATAGATCAAAAGTATGTCATATATAACATATTATCATTCAACGAACTTAAATGAGTTGATTAACGGGAGAGGCAGTGCCACCCTTCACAAAATGGCTTTTTTGTTGCAATGAGTATGATACCTTTAAATTTGAAGATGAACCCACCACCTCACACACAACTCACTAGCACTAACGTTTTGTGTAGTCAGTAGTTTTCTACTTAATTTCCAAATATGTGAAAACCTAACTAAAGCGTTTTTCTTTCACTAATATGTGGTTGCAGCCGTAGTGGGTGCACAATTTTTAGCTAGAGATATAACCTTCCAAAACACAGCGGGTCCCTCAAAGCACCAAGCTGTGGCCCTAAGAGTTGGTGCTGACCTCTCAGCCTTCTACAATTGTGACATCTTAGCATACCAAGACACCCTTTATGTCCACAACAATCGCCAATTCTTTGTGAACTGCCTCATAGCAGGGACAGTAGATTTTATCTTTGGTAACTCAGCTGTGGTGCTCCAAAATTGTGACATCCACGCTAGGCGTCCTGATTCAGGTCAAAAGAACATGGTCACAGCCCAAGGCAGGGTTGACCCTAACCAAAACACTGGCATTGTGATCCAGAAGTGTAGGATTGGTGCCACTCAGGATTTGGAAGCTGTGAAGAAGAGTTTCCCTACTTATCTTGGGAGGCCTTGGAAGGAATACTCTAGGACTGTGATTATGCAAACAGCAATAAGTGATGTGATTGACCCGGTTGGGTGGCATGAGTGGAATGGGAACTTTGCTTTGAACACATTGGTTTATAGAGAGTATCAGAACACTGGGCCTGGTGCTGGAACTTCACAGAGGGTTACATGGAAAGGGTTTAAGGTCATTACTAATGCTGCTGAGGCCCAGGCTTTTACTACTGGAAGTTTCATTGGGGGTTCTAACTGGTTGGGCTCTACTGGGTTCCCTTTCTCTCTTGGGCTGTAAATTGTGTTTATTTGAATCCAGTTTTTTCTTTTTAATTTTTTTGAAATTTTTTATTGTCATCTATTAAGTAGAAGAGGGCAACAAGAAAAAGTAAAAGGAAAAAATAAAGTGAGAGAGATTGCTCAAGATGATGGTTCGCCTTGTCTTTGACTTGTACTAGTAGATTGGAGCGCCATGTTTTACGTACGGCTATATTCATTGTGATATTATTGCTATTGCTTAAATAATATTAAACAATAAGTCTATGCTAAGGTTTTGGGCTTCTTCAAAAATTGGATTCTGTTTTCAGGAGTTGAAAAACTACCTCAATTAGCAAGGACATGCTACTCTCTTATCAAAGGAGAATGGTGGTCGTAGGAATGGAACTATGCAAGTACCAAGTTACAAGAGCAGTGTTCCTTTTTTTGTTTTGGTAAGCACAAGAGCAGTGTTTCTAACCTTAACAACTCAAGAAACTTTCATTGGCGAACAGGAAGCGACTATATGTGCAGTTGTGCACAGCCCGTTTGGATGAGCTTTTATATAGACTTATTTTTGAAATAATAGTGCTTTTAAAAAAATATAAGTGTTGGTATGGACTTTTAAAAAAAAGCAGTGAAAAAACATACTATGGTGTCTTTTCAAGAAGTTATAATATCTAGCTTCTGAAAAAATATGTAATAAAAGAGATAATGAGCATTAAACATATTTTATTGTACAATAATGTCGTTGCAACAATTATCATAAAAGTCATTTTTTCAAAAATTATCCAAACGTAACATAACTTTTACTTCTGATAACAACTTGTTTTTAAGCCCTTTTTTAAAGCTCATCCAAACGGGCTTTAAATGAATTGAAAAAGGGATTATTTTGTTTCCCAACCCCTTTTTTTTTTGTTGGTTGGTCCATACCCAAACACACTTTGCCATTTATTTTTTGTTTGTGGGCTACGACAGGTCCTAGTGTTGTGAACTTAAGAGGGTGTATTGGATTGAAATTTTAAAAGATTATTTTGACACAAAAAAGTCTTGTGAATTTTAAAAGACTATGTACGAGTGCAATGACTTATAAGATTTTTTTTAAAGACTTTTATAATTAAGATTTTATAGTTTGGATTTTAATGGATTTATATCATAAGAATTTATAAGATTTGAAAGGAATACACGGTGGAGAATAAAATTAAAATTTATAAATAAAGTTCTATTTATGTAATGAAGAATAAACACATAAACTTTTTTTGTGGGTGCTATAAACACATAAACTTTAATTACAACATTACAGAGCAAATTCAATTTTATAATGGAAAAGATAATATATTCACATAGTTGTTTTGTTCACATGTTATTGTATTTATGTAGTGGAAAAGGAAATTGTAAACTTAAATAAAATCACTTTATTTTCATAATGTATCCAATACTGCATTCTATATTTTTATTGCTTACTATAACTGATATGTTTGCCATCAAGAGTATACAATTTTGATGTGTCATAGTTAAATGTGTACTTGCAAACCAATTCTACTATATACTTAGGTAGCGTTTGACCCAACTTTTTTGGGGGCTTAAAAACTACTTTAAAGTTAAAGTTAAAAATAAACGCTTTAAAAGTAAAGCTAAATTTGTTTGGTAATTTATGTTGGGTTCAACAATAACCATGGGGGAAGGGAACAGGGAGAGAGGGAATGAGGGAGGGAGAGGGGGAAAGGAGAGAGATGGAGCGAGGGAGGGGAGAGAGAGGTGAAGACATAAGATGAAGAGAAATAAGGATTGAGAATTCTGAGAAGTCTCATGTGTTAGGATGAGACTTTTTGTTACTAAAAAGTTACTAAAAATTGATACAAAGTCCCACAAAATCCACCTTAGAAAACAATCTATCGAAATCAGGAAGTTTTTGAATAACACAAGACTTTTCGTTACTTGTAAAAAATCTTAATTGAATACCACTAGATTTGGACACTCAAAATCCAGATAGTCTTGATTGAATACCACTAGACTTATTTAGATTACTTAAAAGTTTTGATTGAATACCACCAGACTTTTTTTTTTTTTAACAAAAACAAGTCTTTAAAAATCTTTTAAAATTCTAATCCAATATAGCGCCATTAATCTTATAATCTTAACCCACTTTTGTGTGTGTTGAAAAGCTCAAACCCATTTATTTGGGATTGAGATCGTCTACACTTATTACAAAATTGTATACAATCTAAACCTTTAAAAAAATATTTTATTTTGTAGTAAGAGAAAAGCTATAAATACAACACAATAAATTTCAACCATTATATTTAAAACTGTATCACAAGTAGGGATGACAATGGGTGGGGTATGGGTCCCATACTCGCGTTTTAAAAAGCACCCACCTTCGTCCCCATACCCGCGTGGGTAGCAACCTTGATACTCGTACCCTCACCTGTTGGGTACTTAAGTACCTGTACCCGCACCCATTAACCGCACTTTATATAAGAAATTTGAGGATTTTGCAAATAAGATAAGTAAATATGGTATATCCAAAGGTTTTCGATTGATATAATTTTCATATTATTCACTTTAAATAATAAAATAACTTATTTTTGTACAAACATAAAGTTACATTCCACATAATAAATGTTTAGCATACCAAACTAAAAATGCAATCCTTAGATTTAATAATCAATTTGTGAACATGAAATGTATGAAATGCAAAGTTTCAAATACAAAACGTCAAATAATCAATTTCCAAAACATTGATTAAATATTACAATAAAAAATGAGACATTACACTAAAAGGAGTGTTAGTAAAAAAAAAAAAAGGAATGCTATTGAATTACAGAAAAAACAATATTAATGTCTCCTTTTTATTTCATTTGCCAACGCTCGATGATAATCATTATTGTCAGATTTGTTAACAAGACAGAGGAAAACATGTCGAGATTATTGTAAATATTAAGATACTAAATAGAGAAGTAAAACATAGTAACCCAGGCATTTCCATACGAGATGATTTGATCAAATTAATCAAGAAATAACATACAAATTATAGGCAACAATGAAGCTAGCAAAGTCGAACTGATGATGATACTCTAGTTTTTTTTTTTAATTTTTTTTAATGTAATAAATTATAGATAAGGCATGATGAAATAACATACAAGGTATAGAGGACGATGAAGCTAGCTAAGTGAAACTGACGATGAAGCTTTGGAACTGACAACGAAGCTCTAGTTTTTTTTAAAATTTTTTTAATGTAATATATTATAATTATGTATATAGAAAATAAATATATAAATAAATATATATAGTGCGGGTATGAGGTAGGGTGGATACTAGAGTACCCGTACCCACACCCATCCTCATTAACTTTTATGGGTAATTACCCGCACCCATAACCATTAAGCGGGTAACTACCCTACTTATCATGGATAATTTTTGCGGGTACTCATTAGATCCGGTACCTATTATCATCCCTAACCAAAAGTAGTTCTTTTCTCAAATATAGATGACCCAGTTCTATTTATTGTCCTAAACATTATGTGACTTATATTACTTAAAATCTGTTTGGATTGGCTTATAAACAGCTTATTTGGACTTATGTACTAGTATAAACGTTTGTCAGAGTGGTTTTGAAAGTTTATGTAAATAGCTTATAACATGTCCATAAACTATTTTTAGCTTATTTTGATAAGCTCTCTAGGATAGCTTATAAAAATAGCTTATAACTTATATGAAAACAATTTAATTATATTTTCTTTTTTATTATAAAAATAGTTTATACACATGTATTTATATGATAAATGTTTATTTTATAAGTAATAATTAAGCGGTTGAATGAAAGAGGTCCTTAATTTAAATCGTTCCTTCTCTCACAACGGATAAGAAAAAGCCCAAGTGATATTTTGATTGCCATTTTAAAACGGGAAAAAAATTTATTTGCAGCACTGGTAACAATAATAAGAGATTAAAGGGCGTTAAGTGGATTCGGGAAACCTACAAAGAAACATGGGGCATGTGTACTGGCGCGATTACCGGATGAATAGCTGCCACTTGGCCTGCAATTTTCACATTGCCATATCAATAAATAATAAAATCCGGCAGAATATTTTTAGGTGTTTTCTATCCTATTTTTAATAATTTTGAGATAAAAATTATTTTATTTAATTAAAATGTATCATTTCAATTAAATGAATCATATTAATGGATCAAGTCAAATAATTTTTACTATTTGATTGAATCACATAAACAAGATAAAATTACTTTAAAAATATCATATAATTCACCTTTTTTTAATGGTCAAAATACAGAATAACTTTTTAAATTGATTGAGAATATATATTTTCGAATAATTTTAACAGCACGTAGCAATCGGTCGAGAAATTAATTTTCTATAAAGAAATAATCTATCAGACTATCACCCCTCTAAAAGTCCGTAAATAAATTAAATAAATTAATTTTTTGAGAAATATGTCTTTATGATTTATCAAATGGACCAGGATCCTTTTATGTTATTTACTAACATAAAAGATCTTATTATTAGAAAGAAAAAAAAAAGTCAATAAAACCTACGGTTATTTTTATAAAACCCATTTTTTTAGTTTTATATGTATTTTTCTTTTTCTTTTTTAACTGAATGTGTATTCTTAACATGGTAGTATCATATAAATATAAATAAGGAACATTTAAGAAAAAATCAAAATTTATTTTTAATGAACAAATTATACTTTTAATTGTAGTTTGATAGTTTGACTAAAACATGGGGCAATTTTTGAAATAAAAGGTCCTTTTCCCCATAACTCAAACCATAGTGGCATTGATCACAAAACAAAACACAGCTCAGCTGCACTATGAAATGAATCACTATTTGAACAAAACCGCGGCCCCTCATTCTGTCAGCCATTTCCAAACCGTGTATGAAAATTTAGAAGTTCATATTTCATAACTTCACACACGTGGCGTAGCTAATTATATTAATGAAAACATAGATAGCACTCATAATCCAATATTAAGTTTGGTTCTACAAATCAAAAACAACAAATGTAATTAGGAGGTTAACTTAATTTCTTAAACTTAATTTAATTTATTAAATTGCACGACGTTAATCGTGAGTTTCTGAATTCAAAATCTCGAAATACGATCAACCCATTTTTTATTCATATTTGATTTTTAGGTTACATAATGAAACATAAATCTTTTTATAAACGTTCTTAAAGAAAGATAATCATGCAATCAATTCCCGAAACACCATGATGGATACTTCTAATAAAGTGAGCATTATGTATAAAAATGAATTTGCTCTTAGATGGTGATTACTTTTTTTTTAATCCCTGATTAGGAGTGTTCCCCGCGGATTCTTAAGAAAGAAGCATGGGAGAAAGGACAAAATTATATATTCTTATCCCAAAAAAATAATGAAAAACGAAAAGAAAAGACACCCTGTTTTTTCCCCCTCTTATAAAAAGCACCCAAAGTTCCAAAAACCAAACGGAACCTCGCCCCGCAGTAGGACACTGCCACTTCACTAACTCTTTCAAACAGAGTCACAGAAACAGAAAGCAATTTTTTTATTTTATTTATGGACTCAATCAAGTCCTTCAAGGGGTACGGTAAAGTTGATGAACTCGAGCAACAAGCCTTTCAGAAGAAGACACGTAAGCGTTTGATCATCGTGATAGTCTCATCCGTGGTACTATTATCGGTGATCATTGCCGCGGCAGCAGGGATCGTGATACACAAGCGTAACACCTCATCCTCTTCCTCGTCCAACTCGGTACCCCAAACCGAATTAACTCCGGCCGCGTCACTGAAAGCGGTTTGCGACGTGACTCAGTACCCTAACTCGTGCTTCTCCGCCATCTCCTCCCTCCCAAACTCCAACACCACCGACCCCAAGCTCCTCTTCAAGCTCTCCCTCCGTGTCGCCATTGACGAACTCTCAAAACTCTCAACATTCCCTTCCAAGCTTCGCGCCAATGCAAACAACGATCCACGCCTCCAGAAGGCCATCGACGTATGCACAACCGTCTTCGACGACGCGCTGGATCAACTCAACGAGTCGATCTCATCGCTCGGTGACTCCGGTGCCGGAAAAGTCCTCCCGGCGGCGGAAATCAGCGATGTGGAAACCTGGCTCAGCGCCGCCATCACGGATCAGGAAACTTGCGTTGATGCCGTCGGCGAGCTGAACACCACCGCAGCGCGCGGTGTTCTCCGGGAAATGGCAACCGCCGCGAAAAACTCCACCGAGTTCGCGAGCAACAGCCTGGCCATTGTCACGAGAATCCTAGGCCTCCTCTCGAAGTTCGACACAACGAACCACCACCGGAGGCTGCTAGGGTTTGGAGGATCGGAGTCGGAGTTTCCGGAGTGGGTCGGTGTGGCGGAGAGGAGGCTGCTGCAGGCGGAGAGAAACGATACGGCGGCTGACGCGGTGGTGGCGAAGGATGGGAGCGGGCAGTACAAGACGATCGGGGAAGCGTTGAATGCGGTGAAGAAGAAGAGCGAGACGAGATTCGTGGTATACGTGAAGGAAGGGATTTACGTAGAGAACATTGATTTGGATAAGAATACATGGAATGTGATGATTTACGGTGATGGTAAGACCAAGACCGTCGTCTCCGGTAGCCGCAACTTCATCGACGGCACCCCCACTTTTGAGACTGCCACTTTCGGTAACATATTTACAAATAATTTTTCTATTTAATTGGCTTATTAAATAATTAAAAACAATGTTGATACTGCGATTTTTTTTTTTGTCATTTGCTATTCTTGAAAATGGTATTTGAAAATTGGTAGGCTCACTAGGTTGTGTGAGAAAATTATGTATAACTCTGCTTCCTGCTATTGGTTCGATTATCATCTGTTAAATTCTCTGCCATGAATTTAGGCGTAGTTCTATGTGCATGATGTATGTGATTTATGGAAAATGAATACAAATTAGGTGCCTTCTCTGGTATCCTCGGTAATGCTGAGGTAAAAGTTATTCTGCCCAATCAGAATGCACCACCTCAATTAAAAGAATCATGTTAGTGGGTTAAGTCAAGTAGTTCTTATCATCTGATTGAATCACCTAAGTAAGGTAAAGTTATTATAAGGATACCATAGAATTCACTTACAAATTAAGTGATTATTAAGTATTTACAAAAGATATTAGATTTGTTCAAAAAAAATAAAAAAGATATTAGATTTTTTGACAATTTAAAAGCTATTGGATGATTTCATGGATTTATTAGAATTCTTTTATTTGATTGTATTTTAAAGATGAGTTTATAAAGAGATTGAATTTGTAAAATTTTCTGATAAAATGTTCCTAAACAAATTATATGGTTAATACACAGCTCTTTTAACTAATTAATTGAACAACAGGGCATGGCTCTTAATCCTTAGTGCTTGTAAGTGCATTATGATAGGTTTATGAAAGCTGAGTTTGGATTTGCACAATTTGATCGTTGGAGAAACATTACATGTGGTAATGAATTTAAAAACGGACGATTTTTTTTAGGATTCAACTTGCCTGTTATTGTTGTCGTGGAAAAGCAAGTTTGGTTGAAGGCATTTGCATGTGATTTAGTGGGAAAATGTCGTGTGTCTGACGAGCCACATGGTTTCAGTGTCATCATGTGAACCCGATCTGCTCTCAAGTCTCATCTAAAAATTGTTTACCTGTGCCCCATGCACCTTTGGGTCCTTTTTACTTTTTTTTGACCTACCAAAAATCATGCTGCTTTGAATAGGATGATACTGGGTGCTCGGATATTTTTGCTACATGCATGGTGCACAGCCTTCTATTTGGATGTCTGTTTAACTTCCACACAAGTAATATGTTTAATTATATGTAAGAGATGAAATATTGAGGCAATTGACATGGTTTTAGGCTTTGCTGAACTGTTAGTGAACATACAAAATCCCCAAATTGGCATGTCACATGGAATTAAACCCAAATTACAGACTAGGACATATGATATGATACAGTACAACAGTTCAATACAGAATCTTAAATTTCAATATACTTGAACTCATTGAATACTACGAAGCATTTAAGATATTTGTACTTACGAGAAGCATGCATGTTATTTTTCCCAGCTGTCAAGGGGAAGGGATTTATTGCCAAAGACATAGGGTTCGTGAACACTGCAGGTGCATCTAAGCACCAGGCTGTGGCATTGCGATCTGGCTCGGATCGCTCTGTGTTTTACAGGTGCTCATTTGTGGGCTTCCAGGATACTCTCTATGCCCATTCCAACCGTCAGTTCTACCGTGAGTGTGACATTACAGGCACTATTGATTTCATATTCGGCAATGCAGCTGTTGTGTTCCAAAGTTGCAAAATCATGCCTAGGCAGCCTCTACCAAACCAGTTCAACACCATCACAGCTCAGGGCAAGAAGGACCCCAACCAGAACACTGGAATTGTAATCCAGAAATCGTCAATCACTACCCTGGATAATGACAATCTCACAGCTCCTACATACCTTGGTAGGCCTTGGAAAGATTTCTCTACCACAATTATCATGCAATCTGATATTGGGTCATTCTTGAAACCAGTGGGGTGGATGAGTTGGGTTTCCAATGTGGAACCTCCAGGTACCATATTTTATGCTGAATACCAGAACAGTGGGCCAGGAGCAGACGTGTCCCAGAGGGTTAAATGGGCTGGTTATCAGCCAACTCTCGCGGAAACTGATGCAGGGAAGTTCACAGTGCAGTCCTTTATCCAAGGCCCGGAGTGGTTGCCAGATGCTGCTGTGAAGTTTGAGTCTAACTTGTGATTTTAATACGGGCCAGATAGAGATAGTGTCAACTGCTTATTATATTTTGCTTGTCTTTTCACACTCTTGTAACTTCTTACACTTATTTTTTTCGACATCCTTTCGAATGGTTTGTAAAATTCTTTTAGTTAATGCCTGTTTGGAAAAGTATTTCAAATTTTCAAATACAAACAAAGAAACATATTGACTTCCAAGGTAAAGCTACTGTTTGAATATCCTGCAAGCTGGCCAAACAGGAGGATTCTACGATGCTCATAAAAATAAATGTAGCATGCATGCACAAATAAAATAATTGGTGATCTAGGTTTTATTGTGACGCTAAATATTTGTTATAAAGATTTCAATTTTAACAGGCAGACGCTAAAGGTCAAAAGGCCGACGTTAAATATTCATTATCAATATTTTCAATTTTAAGAGCTAGCGTCTATTATGGTCGACGCTAAATTCAATAAATCAAAATTTAATACATACTAATAACCAATAATTAAATATAAAGAATTTTAGAAATCATAAAACATATTAAAACGTAGAGTGGTCCGGCCGACGTTTAATTCACGGAATTTACAATCAATAATATAAAATTATTATTAATTATTGTGTAGATTAGTTTTTTTTTTTTTTTTACTTTTAACAAAAAATTCTGAATTTTGAATATACTAATAATTTTTATTGTATAATAAATTTTATTTTCTATCTTCTTATTAAAGTTATCATTAACTATCTCTTTGTGCTTTTTTGCCATTAATTAGTGACGTATATATTTTAATTTAATTAATAAGTTAACTTAAGTCAATATAAATATTTAAAAGTAGGGATTAACTTATTAATTAAAATTCTTACAATAATATTTAGTAATGACAACAATACATCAAAATTTAACTTATACTTTAAATTAAATATAACAAATTTTAGAAAGGTGCGTGAGCCACAGCCGACGCAAAATTTAACTCATATTTAAACTAAATACAACAAATTTTATACATTATAACACATATTTAAGGGATAGCGTTAGCCCGACCGACGCTAAATTTCTCTGTGATTTTTTATCATTAAATATTTTCTCTGTGATTATTTATCATTAACTACGTTAGAATATGTGTTATGATTTATAAAATTTGTTATATTTAGTTATTAGTTAAAAGTGTGCATTAAATTTTGATTTATTGAATTTAGCGTTGGCCATGGCGGACGCTAGCTGTTAAAATTGAAAATATTGATAATGGCTATCCAGCGTTGGCCTTTTGGCTACTGTTAAAATTGAACTATCTATAACAGGAGTTTAGCGTCGGCTTTTTTGGCCTTTAGCGTCGAAGCGAACCAGATTGTTTCTCGTGGCACAATTTAGTAAAAACGCTAGTCAAAATACCATTTTTCAGTGTCAGATAAAAATTAATAAAATATGTCACGTGGCTAAAAGTGAGTTAGTTTGATAAATAATTTCAAAACAAATTTATATTGATAAATAGTTTCTAAAAGTGTGTCAATTTGGTCAAAAAGCCCATATAAGTACTACAATATTTGAAAAATACATTTTCTTTGTATAGTATTCTCACTGTATTTGTTCAAAAAGTAAAAGTAAGGTACAATGAGGTCGAATGGTAGAAATATGAATAGTCTTTCTAAGGATATGGATTTTATGCGGTTAAATACATGTTTGTATTAGATCTTGACCCTTGATTAACTTTTATGTTAATATTTTTGTCTATACAAAAAATAACTAAGAGTTAGGATCTTATGCAATCATGCATTTGACTCTGAGGAATCCATTTTCCCTTTCCACATAACTATGTTAAAAAATGTGCCAACCTCATTCGTTTGGGTTGACTCATCACATATTCACATATTATGATATGGAACGAGATATAACTAATTTATTATTCACTTCATTATATTTCATTCTATTATAAAATATTTAAATAATAGAACATACCCTTGTTCAGAAGTAAAAATTAATAACTTTATTTCATTCATTTTATCTTATTTCACCCTATTGGCAATACAGTAACAATGGTCAATACTTTGTAAAGTCTGGTTAATAGAGTTTGCATGGAAAAACTTACAAACTCATCTCATTTGCATGTTTTTGGTGATTGGGGTATGTTATGGAGCATGAATATCCCTCATAAAGTGAAGTCTTTCCTTTGGAGGGCTTGCCATAATGTTCTTCCAACCTGCACCAACCTTCATACTCGTGGAGTTGATTGCCCATCCGTTTGTCTCTTTTGTCATAATGCACTTGAAAATACTTGGCATTGCTTTTTAGGTTGCCCTCATGTAAAAGAATGTTGGTCACTTCAGCATCTTTGGGATGTTATTAATGATGTTATGTGCCAAACTCAAAGTTTTGCAGATTTTTTCTTTCAAGCGTGCACGGTCCTGGATGAGTAAAGAAGGAAGAATTTTGCAATGACTTCATGGAGTCTTTGGAAGATGAGAAACGATCTTCTATGGGAGCAAAAAATTACACTGCCAATTGCTGTTGTACACCGTGCAACTGAGGTCCTTCGTGACTGGGAATATGCGCGCAATAAAGCAACCATTTCTTGCTCCATCATGCACACTCAAAACAACCACGCTTCTTGGATAGATACTACTATGAGTTATTTAAAATGTAATCTAGATGCTGCCTTGTTCTTTGATGATGGCAAAATAGGTTATGGCATGTGTTTGAGAAATCACTTGGGCCATTTCCTTCAAGCTAAAACAGCATGGACATCCCCTATTTTGTTTCCACATAAAGATGAGGCTGTTGGACTCTTAAAAGCCTTCAAATGGATTAGTGAGATTGGTATTGATAATGTTATTTTTGAGATGGATTGCAAGAGGGTAGTAGATGAGCTAAACAACTCAACTGAAAATCTTACTGAATTTGGCTCTATTGTTGTACAATGCAAGACTCTTCTTTCTTTTTTCCCAAACTTTACAGTGAAGTTTGTTAAGAGACAAGCCAATTTAGTGGCTCATGTTTTAGCTAGGGCCTCTATTTTTCAATCTAGTCTCTAATCTTATTATTCTGCACCTATTTATATTGCTGACAAGATTATGAATAAAATGCCTTGAGTTTGCTTTTGTCAAAAAAAAATATCCAAACACACATACCCTTAGAAAATTACATGTTCCACCAACTTTTATGTACATTTAAGAAAAAGGCCATATTATTTATGTGGGTGAAAAATGTTTATTTAATAAGCACAGTTTTAATACATATGGCTCACCCCATCTTTTATGGCAGACAATAGTTTGTTTGACAATAGCTGATAAGTTAACTTACGGTTGATAAGTTAACTTATAACTTATAAGCTAATTTTTACCTGAAAGCTTATAGCCAATAGTTGAAAAGCTACCTCATTGAATTTGAAGTGTTTAATAAAATTAACGTTTGAACTAGCTTATAAATGTAAAATGACATAAAAGGATATATTTATATGATTTTTATATAATTTTTTTAAAATTCTAAATAAAGCTTTATACTTATAATATTATTTTTTAATTTTATTTTTAAATATTTTTGTTAAATAATATAAATGAAATGAGATGTTTGTATGATTTTTTATATTTTTATTTTTTTGAAGGGTCCGGTAAAATAGGAATTTTATTAAATTAATAAGGATAAAAATGAAAGAAAAGTTAATCAATTATAAACTAAATAAATTAGCTTAAGCTAATAAAATAAGTTTGTTTATCAATCACTTCTACTATAGTCAAACAAGTTTATAAGCTAGCTTATTAAACTTGTCAAACGAGACCTATATTATTTGTTGATTTTTATTTTCTTAATAATACTTAATGGCTACTTAAAACTTGTTCTACGTAGAGACACTTTTTTTTGGTGCACTTCATGGAACCTTCCCTGTAGAGACACTCTTTGACTTGTCAAAATTTGTATAAATTCAATATATTTATTTTGTAAGTTCGCTCTAAATGTCTCTGTGTAATGTATGCCGAGTTTGTTTATGCAATGTCTATTATTAATTAAAGTGCATGTATATATTTATGTTAATATAAGTTATTTCAAAATATATTATAAAATTCTCATACAAAATTTTAATTTTAGTTTTTTTATAAAAATTTATGGCTTAATTATATATAATATTTAGTTTTCCCTAGGGCTGTGTTTTAGTTTGTTCTGTTTTCTTTCCAATGTAGAAAAAACATATATTTAATTTTATATATTTTATCTAAATATTAGGTCAACTCTATCTTAATCTAACCATTAATTGAAAGATGATCAAATGATGTCAGAATTAAAAAATTAAATAATGATCAAATGATGTTAGAATATAAATATAAAATATAGCCCAATTAAAATCTAGGATCAACATCATGCGCATGTTTAATTTAGCTTCAAAAGCCAATTCGCATCTCATAGGAATTCTTATTTGCAGTAGACTAAAAGTATGTGATTTACCTTGCTCTTGGCAGCATGGGGTTATCATAACAGTATCTTCAATCGTGTAATTTGAAGGTGTTTAACTCTTTTTTTATGAGTTATATCATACCTTTTTATTATTTTTTACTCTATATTATTTTAAATAATTGTTTATTCCAATAATATAATTCTAAAAAGTTCACTGAATGAGTCTCACAATTACTTAAAGAAACATTTTTTTATTATTTTTCTCTTTTTTTTATTGGGTTTTTTATATAAGAACATGTTGCTTAAAAAAGCAAAAATCCTTACCCGTGAATTTTATATCATCTCCAATGATTCAACCCCGCAAAAATTAGTTCTTATTATTAAGATCTAGTTAATCAATTCTCATTAAAATTACTCTCAATCTTAGGCCACTTAGTCAGCCGCTTAAGACCTCAAAAAACAACTTATATCATTAGAAGTTTTATTTATTATTAATTAATTTAGGTCATCAGTTTTGTTATGACAGTGGTTTTTTTCTTTAATCTTTTGGATTTCTTATACTCATTCCCTCTCATTATATATATTATATTTGGTTAAATCACACACTTTAAGAAAAAATAATAAATGAAAGAAAGAGAGTGATAATTTTATCAAATTAGCCTTATTAATCATTATTGTATTAACTATTGTCATAAATGCAAAGTGAAGTATTTAAGGGTATAATTGGTAGAAAGCATTTAATATTACATTGAAAATAGAAAATGACATATATTTTGAAATAAATTTTTTTTTATAAATGTGACATATGTAATGAGACAGAGGGAGTATCACATAAAAACAAATTCATTATCAATGAAATAATTGTGATTAATTTTTAACTCTTTCTCTTAACTATTGCTATATTGCTATAACGTTCAAAAAAGTTATTGCTATAAAAAAAAATAGGTTGTTTTTGCCAAATGAATGCATTGCCTATATTATTGATAATATATTTGATTGTTGTTATCGCTGAAAAAGTTTTTTAAAATTAAAATTATTTAAATCTTATTTAAAATCAAAATAGATGAGTCATATTATTTATTAAAAATAAAATATTAAAATTATTTGATTATAAAATTTGTATAAATAATATTATAACGTAAAAACTATACGAATAAAATAAGAATTAATGAGTTATTGCATGTTTGGTTTAGATTTTGGATGATCCAAAATCATGTTTGCTTCCTGTAAATGTTATTTGGGATTTTGAAGGTGTTTGTTTTAAATTTAGCGTTTAATAAAATCAATTTTGAGTTGGATAGAATTGATTTTAAGAGAAGTAAGAATTTTTAATTTTTTATATTGAGTATAATTGATTCTAGGTGTGAGATCTACAATATTATTTATATTTACATCTCAAAAGTAATTTTACTCTATCATTCAAATAAAACCAATTATTCTAAACTGATTTTTAAGATATCATTACCAAACACGAAACAATTTTTTTAAACTTAATTTTTTGAAATCAATTATTTCAAAATTAATTCTATCAAAATTTAAAGTAAATAGAACTCTTAAACGTTCAAAAAAAAAATTGTCAAATGTCGCGAAGCTGTCTCTTGAGGATCTCTATGATGGCCAACAGGAAAATTTTGTGGCATATGCTTTCATGTGCACTTAATTTAATTAGATGCCGTCTTATTAGATGTCCAAATTGTATACTAAAATGTAAGAACTTAAAATGATATTTTTGTGTTTAGGGTTGAAAGCAAATGTATGAAAGCTACTGCTATGTTTTCTTTTATTTTCGTTATTTTCCTTCTCTTTCTACTGGTTAACCTTCTGCCAATCTCTTTTTTAAATTGTTATTGTTATTGTTATTATATTTTAGGGTTAAGTGTACTTTTAGTCCTCTTATTATTGGTCATATGTGATTTTGATCCCTAAAATTTTTTTTGTGCACATTTGATCCCTCTATTTTTTCAATGTTGCAAATTCAGTCATTCCATCCAATGTTCATCAATTTTTCAATGATTAACAGAGAGGAACAAATGTTTTAACCAGATAAAACCTTTGGTTGAGTTTCTATGGTAAAAGATCTGTGGTGGAATCAAAGAAAGGTCTCGAAAAGCAGAGACAAAATCAGTAAATAGCATAGATGAATCATTGGATCATTTTGAGTTGGAGAGTCACATGAGGGAGAACTTCAACCAGAGGTTCTATGCACTTAGAGAAGTGATTCCTTTATGTTGATCATTGAAAAAATTGACAGATAATTTACGGAAGGATTAAATTTGCAACGTTTACAAAATAGGGACACCAAATGTGCATAAAAAAAACAAAAGGGACCAAAAGCGCACATGAACAATAATAAGATAAAGTGTAATTAAGCCTATATTTTATTTGCATTTGGGCTTACGTGTTTGCAATGTTTTCATTCATTAAAATATTGAAAAAGGTCTCATTCCATGTAATGTAGCCATTAATCGACAGCAAGCTGAATTGGAATTGAAAGCAAGGTTCGTTCTACCATACACCCCAAAAAATGGGGTGCATTATGCTCCTCTCATAGGATGCTACCATAACCGTTGCATTGGTATAAAAAGTAGTGGTGGTTAACTTATGACCCGCTTAGCAAGTAATGTCGGAGATGTGGTGATATTTACAAAAGAAGTGTTGGAGTTTTGATAATTTGTATTGAGATCCGTGATTAAAAAAGAAAAAAGAAAATTTTTTAAACACCAGATCTGCCAGCTCTATGGCGGCGACGACGGTTCAAAGCCACCAGCGCAGTCCTTACACTCATTAGATTAGCCTCTTGACCACCGCAGACCAACCCAGAACGCTCAGAAGCGTTGCCACTCCACTTAGCCATCCTTGCCGTGCTCTGCCATTGCCACACTAGTACGTCGTGCAATCGTTGGACGTGCTCCCTGTTCACTCTGTGTCGTCTTCTTCCTCTGAGAGTGTGTGGGTGAGTTTAGTTTTATTCTTTTTAGTGATTCTCTTTTTTTTGTTTTAGTTGTATTCTTTTCTCTTTCTAAACACCAAGACCACATGTCCTTCGCAGAATATCAATTTCTTCTTTTGGATTTCAACTCCTCGACCTCTCATGTCTCAAACAACTCATTCCTCCACCCAATTCACATTTACCTTCTCTAGCAAAACATCACCCGCTCTCTCACATTAGCATCACATTAGGGGGAGGGGAGGAAAACATCACCCGCTCTCTCACATTAGCATCACATTAGGGGGAGGGGAGGGGAGGGTGGCGGTGGGGTGACTTGCAAATATTTGTGTTTGAGGGTGTTTTTGCAAAAAATCTGAAACTTACTATTATATGTAAAAAATGGGGTGTTTTATACACCCCATTCATGTTTAGTGCACTATAGAAGCCACCTTGAAAGCAATTGACTCAAGTGCTAAGTATAGTTTGTGAATTATAAAGGTGTATGTTCAGATTCCGCTTAAGACATTATTAAGGAGAAGACTCTTTTTTATGCGCAACCCAACTAGAGAAATTAGAGCCTCCATCTTATCCTTAATTCAACAAAAAAAATTCCGATGAATCTGTCATACAAATATATTATCGTTGTGGGTGGGGATGGAAAACTATCAAATTACCATTGTCACTTGAGTTGTATTTGAAAAAAAATAGATTATTTCAATAATTATATGTATAATCAATTATTATTGTAGTTCATTATAACAGAAAAAGTTTTATATTTGGATATATATGTTAAAAATTATTTTAAGACAATATGTTCCTTGCACTTAGATTCCCCCAACACTATATGGAAGAAGATATGGCAGTGGAAGAGCCCTTAACGTTACAAATTGCACATGTGGAAAAGTGCTCATGATAGGCTCCTTACAAATGTCCGTCGGAGTGTGTGGCCTCACCGACTGCCTCCACTACACAGGCGTCATGGAGAGCACGTTGCACGTCCTTCGTGATTATCCCTTGGCGTCACATATTTGGGTTTTAGTGATAAACTCTACGAGACTCAACAATTTTTACAATACAAGCTTGGAGGAGTGGGTAAAATTAAACTTGACTAATAAGTTCTTGCTTTTGGCCCACTCTCTTCATGGTGGGATGCTATCTTATTTGGCAATGGAGAAGCAAAACAATTTTTGATGGGGAATTTTCTAGACCAGGCTGGCCAAGTAAAGTGGTTTGGGACTATTCTAAAGTCGTTATGGATTGTTGGAAGCTGTATATGGATATTGTTAGAGCCGGGGTTCACGAACACCGAAAAATAGCAGCGGACGTCAAATGGTCTAGCCCTCACAGTGAATGGTACAAATTAAAAACCGATGGGGCTTCAAAGGGAAATCCGGATGATGCAGATTGTGGTGGCTTGTTAAGGAACGAGGTGAGTGGTTGGATCAAGGGCTTTGTCGTGCATTTGGGTCATTGTTCAACGTTGACAACTGAGTTATGGGGCATTGAAAGAGGTCTTCATATGGCTTGGGAGCTGGGAATTCGTAAAATGGTCATGGAATCGGATTCAACATCGACTTTATCTAGTATCATAGCTTCGGAGACCCCTCAGAATCGTCTGATTGGGCGTATAAAAGCTTGGCAGAGGAAAGAGTGGGAGGTTACATTTGTCCATTCTTTTCGAGAAGGTAATAAGGAGCATATTGGATGGCAAATTGGAGCTTGACTCAGGCTAATGGAGAGCATGTTGCCTACTCCGCATCCGAACCTTGCTAGAATCCTTTGTGATGACGTTTCTGGGACTTCCTTAACCCGTGTTGTTTCTATTTTCAGTTAGTTGTTGTTTTCTTGGGCTTTAGCCCCTTTGTTTTACCAAAAAAATTGTCTCATTTTTTATCTTTTTTCTCTCCTTCCACTTTCTTTTCTATGATTTTCTCTAGTAAACCAAACAAAGTGAAAAAGAAGGGGGTGGTTGGTGCAATGAGTAAGCATATATTATACTACCGCATAGAAATGAAAATTCATAGACCGTGGGCGCCTGGGAATTGAAGTCGTGGACAAAGAGGAAAGGTATACAACAAGACAGTCACATAGGTTGTTTGGTTCTAGATACACGCGTCTTCTCTTTGTTTTTTTAATTAACTCTTTGTAAACCCCCAAACCCAATATTACAATGCGCAAATCTGCTGCACACAGATTCTGGCACCTTTTCAACCGTTCCCTAATTCTTCTTCAGCATCAGCATCAGCATCAGCATCAACACCCTTCTTCTCTTTCCTCCTCCTCCTCCCCATTATTTCACTATCGTTTCCTCTCTTCTACTCCTCCTTCTTCAATGGCTTCCTCTGTCTCAAATTCCTCCTTCCCTGTATCCACCAACAACATCAACCCCAAGGTTTGTGCTGCCCTTTAATTCTCTTTGCAGTGTTACCCTGATTTTATTTTTTTTATTTTTTATTTATATGTGTGCTAAAGTTGCAAGCTTGGAACTTTATGATTGCTTCTCTGGGCATAGATGATATCGACCTGATGGGTTTGCTTTGGCTTCTTCCTGGGGTTGACGCGAGCTTAATTTATCTCATTGCTTGAAAATGAATGTGTATTGTGTTTATTGGTCAAATGATCAACCTTTGATTAAATCAACCCTTGTTTTTGGTTCGCAAGGATTGCTCTCAATATTATTGTTGATCTGTGACTGAGACTGAGGTTTCAGGTTTGACTGTTTTATTCTCCGTTGATTTCTGTGTAGTTGTGTGACTGAGTGTTTATTCCCTCAATGGAGACTAATGATGGACTAATAGCTCATTTCCCTTGTATTGTACTCCATTCAGTCTTCTTTGCGTGGTTGTTGTGTGCAACACTGGGATCAGTAAAAGAAATTGTAGCAAAGGGGATGAATCTTATTAACATTATAGTTCCAAATAGAGGCAAGTTTAACAAATAGAAATGGTTGGATAGTTTAGGCTAGTTAAGTGTATATTTGCAACAAAGGTTGGCACAAATGGTAACAAATGGATAGGGCAAATCGGGTAAACTAAGTTGGCACAAATAGAAATGGTTGGATAGTTTAGGCTAGTTGAGCTTGGAGGTACTCTGACCCTAGGTTAGGGTGCCACTCTTGATCGTAATTTTTCATACAACAAACAAGGAAGTGTATTTTTCTTATTAAGAAAGTTTTTTTTTTTTTTAATTTTGTATTTTATAAGTATGATTGCAGGCCAAAATATTCAACTATTTATTTATGGGCTTGCCTTTAGCATCTTCTACACATTTGTTTTCTTAAACCCAAGTTGGTTATGCTGTCACCTGTTTTTTTATTATTCAGTTGCTTATTTGAAACCAGTTTTTTTTTATCTTTTCTAGGTTCTGAAGTGTGAGTATGCTGTTCGTGGAGAGATTGTCACACTTGCCCAGGTAATGTGTTTTGGCTTTACATGTTAGAATTAGGGATTCATCGAAAAGGTATTCTTGTCTTGGTACTTTCCTAGATAGAAACAATTTGCACCTTAATTCGGCAAAATAACTGCGAAAGATTGCTGCAATACTCTTGTGACACTAACACCAATAATACTGCTTTTAATGGAATATAGCTTAAAAATTGGTGTTGTTTTTGCTGTTTAAAGTCTGAAATGGATCTCTTCAGAACTTTGTATAGGTAATTATTACAATATTTTCACCTTACAATGCCTTAATGCTGCAGAAATTGCAACAAGATTTACAGGCCAATCCAGGCTCTCATCCATTTGACGAGGTACTTCTTTTTTTCAACTTCTTACCTTCTGGAGTAGACTTTTTGGGTTTCTGATTCTTCATGTGACTTCTAAGGGGAAGCCTGGTACTATAAAGCTTGTGGGTCTATAGTAGGCAGCCTTAACTTGCATTTGCAAAAGGTTGATTCCATATCTCGAACTTGTGAACTCCGGGTCACATGGTGACGATTCTGACTGCTGTGCCAAGGCTCTCCTTTTGTGATTAATTATTTATTTTTGCCCTTGTTTCTTTAGATCAAGTGCATTAATTATGATACAAACTAAATGGAAGTTTTGCCAGAATAGGCTATTTGTATCGTATTATCATTTTAACATAGCTTGGGTTTGCTGCTATTCTACATCTCTTTAATCATAAGATTGTTTGTAATTGGAAATGGGGAACCTTCCTTGGGGATTTGTTTGAAAAACTGACCAATGAAATGAACCAACTCTGCAGGATAGATTTTTATCATTTTGGCTTAAGAAGTCACTTTCGGGATGACAAAAGAGAAATATAAGATGGACTTTTCTTTTGGTTTCTTTTTCATTTTAAATCTCTTCCCCCTAAAGATTGAGGGGTAAGGTCTACCTGTAATTTCTTCCACTGCCTCCAAGTTTGGACAAATATATTCATATGTGACATACTGCACTTTTACTTCATGACACTGTTTTTCTAGTTTATATTTTTTATCTCACTTCTTTTATCTAAAAATAGATACTTTACTGCAACATTGGAAATCCTCAGTCTCTTGGTCAGCAGCCAATAACTTTTTTCCGCGAGGTTTGTTTCTTATAATTCGCTGCTGTTAAATGGAAGCAAACTTGATACAAACTAAGCAATGCCTATTGTGACCTTCTCATCTCTGTCAGGTTCTTGCATTATGTGACTATCCTGCTATTTTGGACAAAGCTGAAACACAGGGTTTGTTCAGGTACCAAGGATAAAATAAAACTAAGTGGCATCTAGATGGTAAACTCTCTTGATGTTTTTCTTGATGGAACAAATGTATTAGAGCTTAAGGGTCTGTTTTGTTTAAGCTTAAAAAAAGTGTTTTTAAAATATTCTAAAAAAGTGATTTTGTTGTATAGCTTTTATGTAAATTAGAAGTTATTTTGCGTTTGGCTACATTTATAAAAAAATTCTCTGTTTTTACCTTGTCTCTCTTCTTCCGCGGAAGCTTTTTTTGAGAAGCTACAATATATAGCTTCTCAAAAAAGCTGAGTTTCGTTTTTTTTTTTAGCTTTTGCTTCCTTGTAAAAGCCCAAGCAAACAAACTGTAAGTTAAGAAGTGATATCTTTTTATTAAAAAAGCACTTTCTTGTGTGAAAAAGCTGAATCAAATGGCCCCTAAATCATCTACGCACAGTAGCCAAAAGTATCCTGGCTGTAACTAGTGAAGCTCTAGGAGCATTCGTTTCAATGTGATTAAGATGTATATTTGGCTTCCCTTAGATCCTATGAACATAGCACTAAGACAAAAATATTTGAATGGAAGGAATACTCAATTTTTAATCCGCTTTTTGTAATGCTGCAGTCTATCCTGTGAAACAGAGTAAAAGCTGATTTCGTTACTGATGATTTGTTCATAAGAGTCTCTAAGTTGTGGATATTAATATTCCTTTTTTGTCTTCATAATTATTTATTTCCCTCTATGGTTGCCCTTTGACATATTGCAGTACCGATGCAATAGAGCGAGCTTGGAATGTCGTGGATCTGATTCCTGGGAGAGCAACTGGCGCCTATAGTCATAGTCAGGTATTGACTGGATTATCTAATCCGGCTTGTTCCTTTATTATACATGGGTTGGACCATGAAATTATTCTTATTTCCATGTCAGGGTATTAAGGGCCTGCGTGATACAATAGCCGCTGGAATTGAAGCACGTGATGGTTTTCCTGCCGATCCCAATGACATTTTCTTGACAGATGGTGCAAGCCCAGCGGTGACTTTCTACTTTGCTTTTGATAATTTTGTTTTGGTTTTAAATGCGAACACTGTAGAGTTTGTTTCATTTAAAATCCAAATAAGTTTTAAAGATCATCATTTCTCTATTTTCAGGTCCATATGATGATGCAATTACTCATAAGATCGGAAAATGATGGTATTCTGTGTCCCATTCCCCAGTACCCTCTGTACTCAGCCTCAATTGCCCTCCATGGTGGCACCCTGGTAATGTTTTCTCTATAAAAGCTCTTAATGCCTAGTTTAATTTAGGTCACTATTTAAATGTACTCCATTGTGAAGACTGAAGACTTAGCATGCTATGGGCCATATTTGAGAAGACAAATCAGCAAAAAAATGGCATATATAACTTACATATTTTTATGTGCTTGATTGGCTAGGAATCACTTGAAATATTAAAATTTTGAATTTGAACTATCTTGTTATAATACTTGACATTGGTTGAAATGCCAGTTTAACGTGGATGTTGTTTCTGAAGGTACCTTATTATCTAGATGAGGCAACTGGTTGGGGGTTGGAAGTATCTGAACTCAAGAAGCAATTGGAGGTTGCCAAGTCCAAGGGCATCAGTGTTAGAGCTTTAGTTGTTATAAATCCTGGCAATCCAACAGGACAGGTGAGCTGCAAAGAACTACATAGTGTTAATATAAGCGGGTGCTTACTGCTTAGAGTTTGATGCAAAGCTGATTAAATTTGATAACATGGATTTTCTGTCGTGCCTCCAGGTTCTTTCTGAAGAAAACCAGCGTCAAATAGTAAACTTTTGCAAACAAGAAGGTGTTGTTCTTTTGGCTGATGAGGTAACTGGGCTGTTTCTGAAAATCTTAGATATTCAATCAAATTGATTTTAAACAGGTTAAGTTCATGAATCTTGAAAATGACAGTGATTGAATTGCATTTCAACCGTTTCTGATGTCAAAATACACACTTCACTTTCACTATATATATATATATATGTCCAGAACTGCTGTTTTATTGCAGCTTATATGGCACAGTACTATTACTAATGCATGAAATTCATTTTGTAGGTATATCAAGAAAATGTTTATGTTCCTGAGAAGGAATTTCACTCATTTAAGAAGATATCTAGGTCCATGGGATATGGTGAGAATGATATTGCCCTAGTATCTTTTCAGTCTGTATCCAAAGGTACGTTGGTAAAGCAATTAATTTAGTATTTAGTATAAAAAGAGAGAATAGACTGTTATGCCTGTAGGTGATGCATACTGAAGGAAGATGTATTAAAATGGGTTTCAGGCTATTATGGGGAGTGTGGGAAACGAGGAGGTTATATGGAGGTGACTGGATTTTCTGCCGACGTGAGGGAGCAGATTTATAAAGTGGCATCTGTGAATCTTTGTTCTAATATCTCTGGTCAAATTCTCGCAAGCTTGGTCATGAGTCCACCGAAGGTTAATTCTTTGCCTCTTAAAGTCAAATTTATTTTTGGGGAATAATACTTATAGTTTGAGAATAGAAAGAACATTAAACGCAATACTGACCATGATAAGATGGTTACATGAGTAGGGCATCCTAGAAACATCTCAGGAGTACATGTAAAGACTTATGCTCAAGAGTGTAAGTGCTGAATCAGAATGTATTAGACTCTGATGATAGAAGCATCGCCCTTCGATAACAGTTACTGTGTATTGGTCAATGACGCAATAATGAATTTACTCTTAAATGTCCCGTACCACACCTTATTTTGGAGCTTTGATATCCTATGCCGGGGTTGTTAAAAGCAAACTAAATCTAAAATCCCCCTAGAAACATATTTACAAATCATCGAGCTGATTCTGTGAAATAAGAAGGCTTGTCATTAGTAGCAGCCCCCATATGTATTTATAAAAATGAAGATGTAATACAATGACAGTGGTACCTTCAAATTATTCTAGACATAATTATTTGTTCATGAGAAGGACATGGATTGGTATAAAAAAATCAGCATTTGAAGTCATTTTCATTACTAGCTTGATCTTAACTGCATTTCACATTTAACATTCAGTGAATTCAATGGATGTCTGCAGGTTGGAGATGAGTCCTATGAGTTATACATGGCTGAGAAGGAAGCAATTTTATCCTCCCTTGCTAGGCGTGCAAAGGTTAATTACCTGGAGAAACTAATTGAGATAGTAAAGACAACTAAGAATGTTTTAACTATATTTGAGGAGTAATGTTCTAGAGTATTATTTCTAAGGTTCCCTTCCCCACCTCCAACCCCCCCCCCCCCCCCCCCCCCCGATTCTTTTGTTCGTTAACTTTACCAAAGTTCATTTTCAAGGGATTCTCCATAGCTACTAAATATTTACGAATTTTACTACCCCCATTCCCACAATGACTAAAAACATTACCAATAGTTTGTTTACTTTTTTCCTGATTTATTATGACACAGACACTTGAAGAGGCATTTAATAAATTAGAGGGTGTAACATGCAACAAAGCAGAAGGAGCAATGTATTTGTTTCCCCGTATTCGCCTGCCCGAAAAGGCTATCAAAGCAGCAGAAGCTGTAAATAGAGCTCCTGATGCCTACTATTGTGGACGCCTGCTGAATGCCACAGGAGTAGTTGTTGTTCCTGGTTCTGGTTTTGGACAGGTTAGTTTCTATATTGATTTATTGTAAAACCTACTCTCCTTAATTTTACACATGATATCATTTATTATCTGATTGGCCAACAAAACTGGTGATTACAACTGGGTTGCTTTTTTCATCTTTATGGTGATCATAAATTGATTGTATATTGTTGCATTGTTTTTGTGTCTTGCAAGGTTCCTGGTACCTGGCATTTTAGGTGCACCATACTGCCTCAAGAAGATAAGATTCCGGCAATTGTCACCCGCTTGACAGAGTTCCATGAAAAATTCATGGATGAGTTTCGTGACTGAGCATCTTGGTTGAGTTTTTCTCATCAGTTTAAGGGTAGCCAATTGAGATTTAACGTTGATGGATTTTGTGGTTGAAGAAACTAGCCTCTCTTTGTTGTTTTTTTGGATAAATAAATTTGTTAATTTCAACCTATAATTGCATTTTGTATATGCAAGAGGTGAAAGGATATTTTTTCTCTCCATTCATTCATTTCCTTCAATGATGTTTGAATAAATTTTTAAATTTTTGCAATAAAAATGCCAACCAACAAATATTTGATAATTGACGTTGGGCCTGTTTGGATTGGTTTATAAACAGGTTATTTGGATTTATCTACTCGTATAAACGTTTGTCAGAGTATTTGGGAGAGCTTATTCATAAGCTGTTTTCAGTTTATTTTGATAAATTCTATATAATAGCTTATGAAAACAGTTTATAACTTATATGAAAACAGTTTGATTATATTTTCTCTTTCATTATAGAAATAGTTTATACATAAGCGCTTATATGATAAACGTTTATCGTATAAGTGCTTAATTAAGCTGTTTATCCAAACAGGCTTATATGTTACCGTAGCAAAGTAATTTATTGTCAATTTTCTATATTAATCTAAAAGTTTCATTTAGAATTATAATATTTAATTTAAGATTAGTATAAAAATAACTTTTATACCTTTTCTATTCGACGTATACAATTATTTCTATGATGAAGGTTTAGATAAAAGGTTTTGCGCCAAAACGAAACTGAATCCAGTCAATTAAAATCTTTTCACACCAATAAAGATCAAAGGACTTTGTTATAGGCACTCTCAAAATTGTTAAGGACATTCCTATGAACAGTGTATTTATCAAAATATCTCCTTAAAATTATTATTTTTTTTGTCAATTGGTTCACTCGCAATTATGCTATTTGTGAGGGGAAAAATGTTTGCACTCTCGCAAATATGATATTTGCGAGTAAAGCAAGTACTCGCAAATTATACGTGACGCTCGCAAATTAGATATTCGCGAAAGAAGATAAATTTTCGCAAATTAGTTATTTGCGAGATTGCAAATTTTTGCACACGCAAATATCTAATTTGTAAGTGGTTTTTTTTGTTTACACTCGCAAATTAGGTATTTGCGAGTGTACAAATTTTTGTACTCTCGCAAATAGCTAAATTGCGAGTGGTTTAAAATTTTTTAATCCCTCGCAAATGCCTAATTTATGAGTGAAGAAGATATTTGCGAAAATGTTATACTTATTTGCGAGAGAGTACTTAGTGGGGGTATTTTGGTAAATACAGTGTTCATGGGGGGTGTCCTTAGTAATTTGGGGGGTGCCCTTAGCAAAGCCCAAGATCAAATCGTTCTAGCAGGCAATTGTTTCAGCAAACCATACAAAAAAATAAAGCAAAGACCAAAACAAAAACAAAAGCTGCCATTTCCCCCGGATCGCAAAGGTTTGTTTAGTCCGACTAAAAGCTTGTTTGGCAAGCCATTCCTGTGAGCTTATAGCGGATAACTTATAACGGATGAGAAAGTAGTCCCGTTTGATGAGCACCTCTGTCACAAGCTTATAGCGTTTTTTCCCGACGCTACTTGAAGTAGCGTTTGAACTTATAATTTATAGAGTTTTATTTTTCTTTCCACTTTTATCCTTATTATCTTCATTTAATTCTACCTTTATTCTCTTCTCTCTTTTTTATGTAAAATCATTAATGAAGATGTCCTTTTATGTCATTTTATATTTTTCAGCTAGTTCAACCACTAGTTTTACCAAATACTTCCATAGTCTTCATAAAAAAAAAAAAACACTTCCACAGAAAATAAGCTACCTCATCCGCTATCCGCTATCAGCTACCTCATCTGTTATATGTTATCCGCTATCAACTAGCTTATAAGCGCAGTTTTTACACAGGCCGTCATGTGACTGAAATTATTAATTAGCCCCATCAGGATTTATTTTTTGGTATTGTGTCAAATTATTAATGGTCTAATGTGTATGTTGTTGAGTCATTAAGTGTGAATGGTTCAATATCAAGGGGTGTTTAACAAGGTGTGAATGGTTAGTTAGCTAGAATAATAACAGCGGTCTTACTAACAGTGTGGTAAAGAATCAACAAATAGTAGGGAACCAACAAATCAATTTAAAAAAATGTAGAATTTTTAAATTTTCAATAGATTAATGCTGTGTTTGGAACAACTTTAGGCTCAACGCGACTCAGATGCTGTTATCTATAGCTTCCGCATTTGATAGTTAAAAAAATTGCAAATTTGTCATGGACGTGATTTTAATGGTAAACTTGATTTTGTACCACCGCACTAAACATATACTTCCTGTGAACCTATATATAATAAACAAAAAAATATCTATATTTTAGACTCAAATATAAACAAAAGTTAATTAAATCAATCTTATTTAATGATAGTATTTCAAAAATACCCTTTGATTAATTATTATTTTTATTTTTTCAAGAACATTATACATTTTTAAGACACAACTTTCAAGAACATTATACTCTCAAAAAAAGATATTTTAATAACTATAACTTATTTTTTACACAAATCAAGACAATTAAACTAATATAACTAACTTTCTCAATACGTGTGAAATTAATTTTTTTTACTTATACATAGATCCAAAGAGAATACTAAATATATCACCTTCCAATACAAACGTTCTATATTTCGTTCCTTAACTAAGGTGTCCTTACCTAGAAAAAAATAATGTGACAAACAGTATTACATTGTACCTAACGGAGAGGGATCCTCTCCCGTCATTAGATTTTTCTAATGAAAAAGAGATAAACACATAATAAAATAATATTTTATAAATAATATTTTATTATATATATCTTTCCCTCTCCGACTAAAAAAATCCATAGAGGAGTTGAACTCGTACCTAATACCTAAAAGTAACTTTAAAGTAGAATGTCACTCCCATGTACCCTCATTTCAGACACAGGATCTAGTACTGGATGGAAGGCGAAGATCCTTTGCTAAAAGCAGTTAAATAAAATTATATTCCTCTCTGTTTGGAAGTGAATCGCCACCCATGGTCACGTAAACCTCGTGACAGAGAAATCTGAAAAAAGTGGATACCCTTTACCATTTACTTGGCAACTTTGTATTATTGCAGCTCTTAATCCAAATACAAAACGACACAAGCATGGGAACAAGTGGGAAAAATACAACAAAACCCCCCCATCACTTTCCCGTTGTAATTTTCAGGTTTCAGAACTATTGTGCAGTCTGAGTTAGATATGCTGTACCTTGCTTGGATTTATTTAAGCGGCTATGAATTCAGTCATTTCTTATAATTGCGAAAATATTTTCTTTTTAATAATATCAAAAAGTGGGGGAAATTATTCTGGGTTTTTATTTGGAGGCTCAAAATATGCAGGGCAAGTATGAAGTGATCAATATTCCACTGTTATGTTTAGTGATAGTTGTTATTGCAAGGGAAGCAACCACATGAAGTGTGCCTTGAAAAATGTGTGTTGTGCCTGTGGATCATCTTTTGAGCTTGTTCGGTTGCCTTCTGGATTTGCTCCAAGTGCTGTTGTCTAGCTGCTGCTCTCAATTCCTCAGCTTTTCTATGAACCAGTGACATCCTCTTCATCAACTTCTCTTCCAGGTTTGATCTCATCTTTTGTATTTTCACCTAAACCATATTTTCAATAAGACATGCTTAGTTTCCAGTAAAAGAAAAGGAATACGCTTAATTCCAATGACATGCTTTTGAACTTTAAGTTGAAAACTTGCTTGGTAATCTGTAATATTTTTTAACAGATTTATGTTTTCAATGGTTTTGAGAACTGAAGAAGCAGATATAATAAGAGTTGAAAAAGACGATATGCCTAGTAGTTTTCAACTTGGATTTTGTTTGTAAGTCATTATATTATGGGCTGGATAGAATAGTAGATTGATAATAATCTATCTAAAATCCATTGTCCAGCTGTCAACTTTTAACCCAATATGGAAAATAAAAAAAATATTGCTTCTTTTACAGCCCGTACAGACATACACATCCTCCATATAATGATCAATGGTCAATGTAGGGTGAAAGAGTGATCCTCTGACCAAATAAATAAATAAAGGGAAAAAACTACATTGTTTACACACAGTTTTCATGTACTTCTAACACTCATGAAACATCCTCAACTCAATTGCAATTCTTTGATTGTTTTAATAACCAGTCCAAATATTAGACTAGTACTCCATCCCTCTCATTTTATTTATCCCATTTGGAATATTGCATTATCTCAAATTACTTGTTTCTTTAGAAAATCAAGAAGTATAAATTACTTTTTCCCCAAAAATAACCTTTGCATCTCAACCAATTATATTAATGAAATTTTTATCAAGAAGTATAATGATTGGTGAATAATTATAACTATCCAACCGTACAATTTAAATAAGAGTATTTTAGTCCAAGACTATCATTTGGTTATATTGTGGAATAATCATTTTATAAATTTTATATTCTAGTTGAACTTGACTTACAGAAATCAAGGATGACAAGTACGACGATATAACTCTAGCCAACACAGGTGCTCCACGCTTCTCACGAATTTCTAAATGTAATGATATCAAATGTGCTCCCCTAATATAATACTATTAGGAACATTTTGAGTTACTTGGTTTTTTTCAGTTTTTTTGTATTAAGACTTTTAAGAGGGAGGAATGAAAATAGAGATGTATTTGTTTGAGGACTGAGGAGGACTCAGATGTGGGTCGTGGACTGGTCAAGAAAACAATAATGAGAATGGTGTTCATGAGTGGGGGTGGCTCGAGGAAATAGATCAACAACACGCCTGACAAAGCATTTGAGTGTAGGTAGTCAAAAGTTCATACCAGGACAGGAGCTCATGCATAGAACTTGTACGCATAGTTATAAAAATGCTAGTTGCACATTTTTACAAAATACATCACCTTATATTGATGTGTGACAGAATAAGAATGTATATATGCAGAAAATAAAATGAGACCGAGAAAACTATAATGTAGAAGTGTGTGTATGTGGGCATGGTTAAGATCGTCTTGAGTTTTTATATGTTGAGGACAACGGGCAACACCATGTGCATTAATTAATACTCTTCCAAACAATTCAAAAACTGCTTTTTGCAAAAGAGAGTAAGGTTCTAGCAATGATAACTTGTACTAAAAAAGACCGCCAAGAAATTGGTGGGGCAGGGAGACCAACCAACAGGGAAACTGCTTTTTCATGTGTTCAACTAAATCAAACAATTTAAAGCAGATTCCATCTCCTGACCAGATAAATTACCAGCATAACTTGTACTAATATTTAATTTAGATAGTAGAGAAGGGATTGAGCTCTAGTCATTTGGTCACAAACTCACAATTCCTTTGATGGCTTAGAATAGTTTTTTATATCACACTATTGATGTTTTCAACTAGAATTGTTGATGATAGGTTGACAACAAACAATTGCAAACTAACCATAATTAATGAAAAAAAAGGATCTGCAATGAAATACCTCGAGCTTTCTTGATTGGGCTTCTGCTTTAGCACTTTGGAGGTTTACCCAAGCTTGGATTTTTGCTTCTTCCCTCTGATACCTGCAGCTCAAATCACAATTTAGTTCTAGCCATACATATCATATGAAACTACAATAAACTGAAACTGTTTTAGATACCTAAGACAGTACTTGTTCTTCTCCTCTTCCTCCCATGTAGCAGCTCTACACTCTGAATCAGCTTTCTGGCTAGAACTATGTCTCAAGCTCTTTGATATTTCCTCTTCCTCCTCTTCACTTGAGCTCCAATTTGAAGTGACTAAATCATATTTTGTTCCTAGTTTCAGTTTAGAGAAATGGCACTCCTCCAGCTGAATAAGGTCAACAGTGCAGCTAGTGTTATTGGGGTTTGCCAAGGCTAATGGTCCTGACCTACTTGCAGGCGTGGTATGGCAAGCAGGCGATGAACTCTTGATTGGGGTGTGGCACCTTGAAGTAGTGGAACTTCCAAGAGGAGTTATTTCTGTCCCAACATCTCTATGTTGAACCTCATGAACCACTTCTGTGCAAGCATCTTGCATTGCCTCCTCAGCTGGGTTTCTAAACAAGAACCTTTCTTTAGTTGGTTCTGAATATCTGAAATTTGGCAAGATAGGCTCTATGCTATCTGTGAACTTATCTGCATTGCAATTCACTATATGTCAAAGAGTTGTTTCATTAGTAAAATTGAACTACATTATACCATTGAGTTTCATATGCATCCCAAATAGGACGAGGAATTTGGGTTCTCTTCCCATTTTTAAACACTAGAGTATATCATTGCAACTTGCACGAGCATCTATCAGTACATGTTACCATCATGCTCAACAGCTTAGAACAACAAGGAAATAAGAAACTGCACGTTTTGAATCTTCAACAATTTTGGGTCCAAGAGACCACAACAAAAATATAAAATCATGCTAAATTGAGACTGGCTCCTATATTAATTAGCATATTGGTTTGCAGATTGAAAACCTAAATGAGCCTTTAAAGCTAATTAAAGTACTTTAAAGATGAAAAAACTTATAAAAGTATGCAAAAGTTTGGAACTTAATAAAGACAAAAGAGAAAAGAGGATAATGATGGCAAAAAGGGTAGATTGAAAACTATATAGAAGGAAAGGCAAACAAGGGTAAAGGTGCATTTCTGAAGTTAAGATGGTGATCCCACCTCTGAGTACTATGTGGTCTGTTGGACATGAGACCACCCCATTGAAAGTGGCAAATGGGTTATAGTGGTCCAAAGATGCAGACCTTTGGAAGTTTGGGACAGCTTTGGACACCCTTTCATCTGTGACTGTGACCCTGGACTTGTCCGAGAAATTCTCCATTTGCTGCTTAAAGGTATCACACTGTCTACTACTGCTGCTGCTGCTCTTTGAGGACTCTGATAGTGACAGCTTCACATGAGCAGGGGAGTCATGGCAGGAGCTGCTAGTGCTCATGAGCCATTTCTCTGCATCATCCCATTTTGAAGGGAAGCTCTTTCTTGAAAGGTTTCTTCCAAGTCCAACACTAGTGAAGCTGAAAACAGGTCTACCAGGGGTTGAAGGAGCCTCTAGTCTCCTCTGTTGTGTTGCAGAGTTGTTTCCTCCTTCTCTTCTCTGTGCTGAAACCTCAACAAAGTTTCTGCTTCCTGCATTACCATTTGATATTGGAAATGATTTGACAAATTCAGAGGTCTCCCTGAGATTGAGCTTGCAAAGTGGATCAGGAAAGGCATCTGCAAATGGGTTGTCTTTGTTCTTCCCATACAAGCTCATGTTGCTCTCAATGGGTGACTCCTGAATCATAAAAAAAAAAGGACCCAAAAGAAGAAAAGTGAGTTAAGAAAGAAACACATTGTAATGCATAAGAAACAAGATGAAGAATCTGAAAGACTTCATACCCCATGTGGAGGCAACACAGATGGAGCTTGAAAGAATTTATGGCTGTGTAGGTCCATGACAGTGGACTTGGGGGGGGGGGGGGGTCACTGGTGTAAGAGAAATGGGAGTGTCTGTAGTGAAGCCTGCCTCTGTGGTTCAGTTACTTGCATTAGTTTCATATGCTAAAGAGTAGTGGGTCAAGAGATAGTGACTGAAGAAGAGGCAACGGAAAAAGGATGCCAATGGAAGGAAAGAGCATCTTGACTAGTTGGAACCAGGGTCTAAAGTAAGTATATACTAATAACAGCCTGAATCTGTTAGATTTTGTGTTTGTCAATATAAAATCACAGGAAAATTTCTCTTATATAACTTTTAAAGTAATAGTATTAGAAAATGTTATTTTTATGTTTATATTGAAAATAATCTCAACCAACGAGACACTAAAATGTCTCACTCTCACATGTGATTGGTTCTAAGCACATTTTTTTTTTCTTTTTTTTTTATGGCTAAAATGCATTATTTAAAGAGTAAAACAGAGGGAGTTATATTAGTCTCTAAAAAAAATGAAAAATTAGTTCTAAACTTTGGCAAACATCAGTTTAATGGGGAATCATATACATTAAATGTCAACTGCACACCTATGTAGCAAAAATATTAATATTTCACATGCGACACTTCACTAGGTATAAATGGATGTACTAACATCAGGAAATCAGGAATCAAATTGACGATAGCTACCGAAATTAAGGACTAACTTTTCTATTTCAAAAGTGAGAGACTAGTATGACAATTTTATAAATTAAATTGGCGTTTTACTCATTATTTAAAAGAGTTATGTTATTCTAATAAAAAAGAGTTATGTTATTTTTAATAAGTGAAAAACAATACTCAAGTAATACCTGGTTCATATAATATCCAGCCATTTTTATATTTAATATTTTATATAAAATGATATATTTAGAGCATATTTATTTTAAATCTTATAAATATAAAATCACGTTAGGAAAAAGCTTCTCTCACATAAATTTCAAAATAATAAATTCAAAAAAATATTATTTTTATATTTAAATTTAAAATAATCTCAATCAAATAAACATTTAAAATATAAAAAAAATATTTTCTTATCCAGAAACACGGACACAGCCCTCTCTATCTTCCAGTCACGTCCAGACAGCCTCCCTTGTCCTTCCTATCTCGAAGAGATGGATTTGATGAGAAAGACGACGGAGGATACATCAAAAGAAGAGGGAACTTTGGGACCTGCATAAGAAATAATTTAAGAAAGATCATCAAGATGGGTGGCTGTCATAAAAACATGAAAGGAGCAGCAAAATTGCAAAAAGAAACAGCAAATTAGTATCCTACTAACCTAGTTGTTATTTTATTTTGTGAAAGTTCTTTACTTGTTGTGTGGTTGTGCTGTGTTTTTTTGTTATATTCGTAAAATTTTGTGAAGTGTAAATGCGCCTTATATTATAATCGATTTACTATATTTTTTAATGTGTGGATAATAAAAATTTCATTTTAGTTTAATAAATTAACGATTATATAAGATCAAGAGCATTCATAATTTCATAACTTAAGGATTATATAAGATGACGACCATTAATATTTCATACTCCACATTTCATTATTTCATTATAAGTGTTTGGCTAAATATCATTTTTTGTTTCTTATCTTTTATTATTTTTTTTATTCCTTTTTTATTATTTTTTTGGATTAGGTCCCTTATTTTTATTTTTAATTTTAATATGATCTTTTTTTATTTAAATTATGATATGGAAGGGATTACATTAATATAACTTTTATAAAATAAGGGACCATTTAGAAATAAAAAAAATAAAAGAGGGACATATCAAAACAAAAAAAAAGATCACATAGATTTAATTTTTATAAAATAAAAAATTATTTTGAAATAAAAAATAAAAGAAATATTATATTGATATAAATTTATAAAATAAAGGATCAAATAAAAAAATAATAATAAATAAAAAATCAAAACAAAAAATAAAATAAAGATAACACACTCAAAATGGTATTTAGCGTATGTGTTTAGTTTTAGATTCCTGCTTTATAGGTCTACTAGGTTCTACTCTACTCCTTGCGGTGAGCACGTAGGAGTCAATCACAACAACTGTCTGTCTCCTATGCCTCGCTCGCTTGCATGCCAAAATCCAAATGATTATGTTACGTTAAAGTAATATTTTGGTCCCTATTCGTAATATCGATTCTTCATTTAGTTTTTATACGTAAAAAGTTATTAAAAAAGTCTTCATACGTACAAATATTATCCATTTGGTCCCTCCCGTTATGTTGTCGTCTTTAATGATCCATGAACTACTACGTATAGGGACTAAATGAAGAATTTGTGTTACGTATAGGGACTAAATAAAGAATTTGTGTCATGTATAGGGACCAGATTATTACTTTAACCTAAATTATTGGGTCCCTATACGTGGCACAAATTCTTCATTTAGTCCCTATACGTAACACAAATTCTTCATTTAATCCCTATACGTAGTAATTCACGGATCATTAAAGATGACAACATAACGGGAGGGACCAAATGGATAATATTTGCACGTATGAGGACCTTTTTAATAACTTTTTATGTATAGGAACTAAATGAAGAATCGATGTCACGTATAAGGACCAAAATATTACTTTAACCATTATGTAATTTCACTTCTTCAGTTCTTCCCGTCATAGCTTCTTAGGCCTACAATTTCCATGTATACTTATAACATTATTTTTTAATGAAAAGAATATATATATATATATATATATAAGTTAATGAATGAAAATATAACATATATAATTATTATAACAGATATTTTATTCTCATTGAAAAACAAAACACAAAAATATCTGAAGAAGACCACAACTTGCACTCAAAATACTAATCTAGCATATATAGAGTAAGCATTTTTTATAATAAAATTAAATTTTATTATCATACATTTTCATTTTATATATTATTCCTGCATGGCCAATTTGGATCTTAGAGTAAGGCCTAAGAATGGACTTCGATATGAGGTAGGTCAACCAGACCTCTGTGAGGCAAAAATCTACTCGGTCCCAATCTCCTTGGCTTCCTCAGTTCAGATGAGAAACTACTCAACGGTCATGAAGCAATGGTGAGAGGTAGTGTAATGGTTAGAACAATGAAGCTTTACCAATGGTTATGGTTGCCCCATGGAATCCTACGATCGCTACAATAATGATCACAGAGGACAATTACAACCCTCGACTATAAAACAGGGCTAAGGATGGATTCCAGACAATCTATCTAGAAACCATAAACATGTATACTGGTTCTGAGACTCGGAATCATGGAGATAGGTAGACAATTAAGACAATTGCCTTAGATCTCAAATTCTTCTCACTCATTATTATTGCACATCATTACTAATTGCCCCCAATTTTCATTCTTCTCACCCAATGGACATGTTTCCATAAAGACCATGCTACATCAAACATGGCTGAGCAAAACTAGGAAACTGCCAAAGAAGCGATTATGAAAAGAAGGCAAAGGGTTAAGAAGGAATTGTGTGGATAGGGAAATTCCATTACATTAAGTCCCTCTAATAAATTTTTGCCTAAGGCCCCAAAGTTTCTACAGCCGGCCCTGTTGAGACTAGCTTCGGTATCCTAGTTCTAAGATAGGAGATACCATGTTATTTATTTTCATTTGTTTCTTCATACAATTCAATGTCATACAACATGGCGACATATAGTGTGATTTGGATCCTCTGACTTTAGGGAGAGAAAGTCACTTGACTTTCTCTATCTCTCTCTTTATTTATTCTCTCTCATCCTTATTTCCCAATTTTCAATTATCATTCTCTCTCCTCTATAGACACAAAGTCATGGTGAGTTTCCCTCCCTAAAGTTAAGGAATCCAAATCCTATATAGTGTCAAATTACAAGGTGTCCCTTTTAGAATAACAGTATGTTTGAAATATGAAGGAAAAATACTCATTCAATGTGATTGTTTTTTCATTGAATGATGTTACTTGAACAAACACATTTGAATGTTACATACGAACAATATATTTTTATACATTAATCTTGTATTTGTTGGTATATTTTTCTTTTTTCTACTTTTTTCTGTCTCCCCTCTATCTCCATTATAGTAGTAGCTGCAACCACCTCGACTTGTCATTATCGGCAAACCCTGTCGACCAAGTCGGCCTTCACTGTTGCCACCTGGAATGTTGTTGTAGTTGTCACAATCGCTGCAGCCACCACCACCTTGGCCTCTGCTCCTACTGCTTTCGCCATCCCAACTTCCATCTCCACCATCATTGACCTCCACCCACCACCAGACTAAGGAAAAAAAAAGTAAAAGTGGGAGAAGTTAGCTCTTGTTGTAAAAGGAGGATAAACAAAATTCATTTGTATTATATACAAAACATTTGTTTGCATTCACATTCTGAACATACGAGCAAGGTGAAAAATATGCTTAAATAGAAGACTGTCTCTCTAAAACTCCCGTCGAATCAAACTTAAGTAACTTTTTTTCCACAAGTGATGCTTAAGTAACATGACAGTTCCGCTACGTGGCAAAAATCATCCCAAATTAGTAAACAACTTTTAAATATTAATTTGCAACAATTTAATAAATAACTTTAAAAATATAAAAGCCCACAATTTAATTGCACAACTTAACTCTAATATAAAAAGTGTTGGGCTACTGGGACTGGGATGAGTTGGAAATCCAAAGAAGATCAATAGGTTTCGCACAACGTGGCCCAGTTTGCACCGAGCCAGTCTATATTAGAATAATAGAATTGGATCAGGGAGAAAACAGGTTAACTTTTTCTTACCTTATCCAAACTGTTCATAATGAGTTCATTTTAATAGCCCTACACCTTACCTGTACCTCTCCTCTCCCTCATTAACATACTGTTTGGTTGGAGGGGAAGGGAGCAAAATCCCTCCTGGATCAATTTTGGCACCCCTCCAATATTGAGGATTTGAAGGGGAGGGGATTTAAAATATTTTAAATAGATTGCCTAAAATATCCTCACTTATATGTGTTTTGAATTCTAAATTTATAAAGGTTTTAAAGTAAATTAGTTTTAAAATTTCTCCCCTCCCCTCTTCTCAACCAAACACAATAGCTAATTAAAATATCTCCCCTCTCCTCCTCTCATTTGAACCAAACACACCCTAAACGAGACTGTCGTGAATATATTTGCCTCCTAAGTTTGTGCAAATCCAATTCAATTCCAACCATCATATTGAAGGTTCCATACCAAAAATATGTTCATCTTTCTTGCATTAATTAATTATTCAAGAAACCACTTGCAACAGTTTTGGCGAAATTTGATATGGGTTGTGATTGAGAGGGTTTATTCTCAGCTTTTTTATCACACATGAATGATTAAAATTAGAACATAAAGTAATATGATTTTTTTAAGTGTTCGCATGACCTCTAATTAATTTTTAATCTTAATCATCCATGAATGATCCAAATTTGTCCCTCTTAATCATCCAATCAGATTGGATGGTTCGAATCAATCATGTGTATCATGAAGCTAATAGGTGTACAGATGTTCTAGCCAACTTGGGTTGTAGCTCCAATGATTCCTTAATTATTAACGAGCAACCTCCGGAGTCTATTACGCAGTTTTTGATAGTTGATGTTATGGGAGTTTCTGCTCCCGTCAAATTCATGTGTAATTTTCTTGGGCTTTAGCCCCTTTTTTTACCAAAAAAAAAAAAAATTGTCCCTCTCATAAAAATAGCTCTCACTTAATTGAACTAGCGAGACTTTTGAATTATGATTTAATTAGTTCAACCAACAAAATTGTGATTGGAGTAAATTATACTGACATCACCATAGGTTTAGTTTAATTATACTTGATATTTCTCTTATTTTAAAAATTACACCAACTTCTCTCAAGACTTATGCTATCATTATACTTATCTCTTTTGAAGAGGTGGTAATTGAAATTACACTGACCTCCTTAGTGAAGTTTTTATTAGGGTGGCAAAACGGGCCAACCCACCTCGCCCCAACCCGGCCTGCCATTGGTCAGTCTAAAACGGGGCGGGCGCGGGTTGACCCGCTAGAACAAAATGTGTTAGACCTCCTAACCCACCCCATTTATTGATGGGTTGGTGGGTTGACCCGCCAAAAAAACAGTAGGAAAATGAACCCGACAAAAAAAATAAAAAACCATAAAGATAAAAAACTAGACATAAAATTAGAAATGGGTTGGCCACCCCCCTAAAAAACTGTTAAAAATTTTTTTTTTTAAAAACTTATATATATTTTTAGAATAGATGGAGCCCGCCTCTGATCCGCCTTCTTGGTAGGTTAAGCGGGACGGGTCAAAACGAGTTGGTGGGTTGAGAACCCAACCCAACCCGTCAAAATAAACGGGTTAAACGGGTTGACCCGTTGAGCCCAACCCATTTTGCCACCCCTAGTTTTTATAAAACAAGAAAAGTTGTGAATATAATTAAGTAAAACATAACTGACCAACATTCATTGGTGCAAGTGACAAGGAGCTTGATTTCCCGTAAGTAATTAAAGTCTAGGGTTTGAGTCTTGTAAATAGAAAAAATAGACACTGAAAGAGCTTTGTCCCCCTTAAATAGGTTATACCAGCTCGACTCAGATTAGTTGGAGTTCAATATGATTTTCGGATATACCAATGATCTCAAACCTAAAGAGAAAAAAATAAAACATAACCTGATCAACCGCTGGACCCTCCATTTTTTAAAACAGATAAGGAATTTGTGATTCTTGTGAATTAGCAGGAGTTTGGAGATGGTATAAAGAGTCAACACTAAATATAGGATTGAGGCTTGTTGGCATGTGTTCGAGGTCTTTGCATTATTAAATAAAAATGATATTTATACATTCAGACATTATATAATATGATTAATAGATGTACGAATCATGATTAATGATATTATATGAGTATTTGACAAATTAGTTAATGTTATCAGAATTATAATTAATGATGAATGTGATTAATATTATCAAAATTTGTGTGTATAAATTATATGACTGATATTAAAGGAGCAGGCAGCATCTTGTAGGTCATCCAGTCGGTGCGGAAAGTTCAATTACCACATTAGTTATTTACTTAACTAGAATGATATGATCTAACCTAAAGGCTAAATTTGCATAACAGTAAAATATTCCATAAAAACTTATACTCTTGTCTCCTAGAAGATATGATAAATTCTCCAAGCTGTCACATATAGGGATAGGGGCTGAACATATTTAATTATCATGAAAATATAACTAAATTATTGAAATATGAAAAAATAAATGATAAGATAATTAATATCGGAAGTCTTTTAACACGACGAGATTAGCAACTCGATAACTGATCATTATCTGAAAACTTTGCAAGGTCCCTTCGCCCATGATGTGAATTGTCCACGTTACGGGCAGGGTCAGTGATAAGGGTGTGTAAGAAGTGCAACAGTACAGGATCTTAAATTTGGTCCAAAATTTGGGGCCCCCAAAGTTTATTTTGACCAAAAAAAATGTGTTAGAAAGAAGGCTCTTTTTAAGTAGCTAGAAGATTGATATTAGCTTGAAGTTGTATTGGTAGGATTTTAATAATCTTTTTTGTATTTATTGTCCTGAAGTGGATGTTTAAGCTTAGAACAATTGTCCTTTTTGAAATAATATTTAAGATTGCCTTTTTTTTTGAAATAATATTTTGAAATAGTATTTAATTATTAAAATTATCTTTTTTTTATTAAGGGTCCAATTTTTAAGATTAGAATAGGACCCCCAAAATGTTTAAGACGGCCCTGACTAAGAAAAACCACCTTGTTCCTTGTAGGAATCAATAACCAAGATGCAATGCTTCCCATACAAGAAATGATGATTAAGAAAAGAAATTTTCACCCAACTAATAGCTGCTGAGAATCTTTTGTTTTCTTTTTCTACGAGTAGATACAATTTGTGCATCTTCACAAACCTGATTCCTTATTTCTTGCACGAAAAATATACAATCAGCTGAGACGTCCCACCAATCAGAATTAGTATTCAATGCGGAGTCGGATGCTACGCTAACTATTGCGTTAGGTCTACAAATTCCATTCCAACTTCTAAATTCCAAGTGGAGAACTATATAGTATATGGTGCGGTGTTTTCTTCCATTCTTCCAACGACTTTAGTGCACAATAGAAGGATTAAAGCGTATATGCGTCATACTGCGCATTTGTTTACTAATTGGGTTTCCTATTTCTAACTATTATACTAGTTCCTCAATCCTCACATTTCATAAAGACATAAAATAATTAAACATCCATGTCTTAGCCTCTTTTCTTTACATTTTGTTTTAAACAGTTTTGGAAAAGGTCACTACTAACGCTACAAGAAATTTGCCTTTCAGTGACAAATAAAATCTATCACTATATATTTAAAATTCGTAGATATATGTAAAACTTTACGTTTACTTACGGCCGATCTAACCGTCCATTATGAGTGACGAATAACAACAAAAAATGACTGTCACGATATGTTTTAACTACGATTCACATATATTTACCTACAGTTATATTTGACTGTCAATAGGTTTTAGCTACTGTTTGACTGACACTAATACCTATATCTTCAGTTTTAATGACTATCACTAAAAATGTCATTAGGGATATGATAAATTTATTATTGTGTAACAATTAATGGTTTGGAATCAATGTAGAATAATATCACATGTTTTATGAGTAATGTATTACTTTACTTAGAGAAATAAGATCATACATATATTATTGGATTTAATTGGAATGTACTGACACTGTTAAATGTTTTTTATATTGTCAACTAGTTATGAATTGTCATATTATTAAAAAAATTGACTTTTATAACAACTACCTTAAAAGTCATATATGAGATGATGTATGATTGGTTGACAATGTAAAATTTTTTACATGAATCAAAATTAAACTCTATAATCTTAATATTATTGTTTATTTTTAAATTAATATAATGTCACATTAATACCTTTAATACAAATTTATATTTATTTCAATTACTTTACATATTAATTATTTTAAATAAAGAGATATTCTTACAAATTTGATCTATTTAAAATGTTCTTGTCTTCTATACTAATATAAAGCTTATGTAATGTTCTTACCATTGCTAGATTCCTAGGATTTGTACTCTTAGAACCTGTTTGGTAAAATTAGTTGTTAGCGGATAAATTAGTTGATGGTGGATAGTTTATAGCGGATAGCGGATAAGGTAGCTAATAGCGGATAGCGGATAAGCTAGCTTATTTTCTGTGAAAGTATTTGGTAAAACTAGCGGTTGAACTAACTGAAAAATATAAAATGACATAAAAGGACATCTTCACTAATGATTTTACATAAAAGAGAGAAGAGAATAAAGGTAAAATTAAATGAAGATAATAAGGGTAAAGGTAAAAATAAAAATAAAACGTTATAAGCTATAAGCTCAAACGCTACTTCAAATAACATCTGGAAAAAACGTTATAAACTCATGACAGATGCGCTTACCAAATGAGACTACTTTCTCATCCGTTATAAACTATCCGCTATAAGCTTGTTGAAATGTATTGCCAAACATGCTCTTAATTATTTCTTCCAAACGTCATATTTTGATATTATTCCTTATGTTTTTAAACGGAAAGTCGAAATATTTTTCTTACAAATTACAACTCAGGCAAGTGACAATATGAGAAATAATAGTGCCAAATTAGTCGGCTACCGCCCACGATTACACCCGCACATAAAGGGGCTCTGGGAATACTTTCAAAGAAAAGTCAAGTTACAAATTCATATAAATGTTGCTCATAAAAAAAAAAAATCATATAAATGAGTTTAATTATAAAATAACTGACATTAAATTTAGGCTAAAATATGATTTTGGTTCGGTAACATATTTTTTTAATTTTAATTTAGTCCCTTGAGATTTAAAAATTTTAATTTGGTCCCTTAACTTGTCTCCGATAATACAAGTTAATCCTCTCGGTCAATGACATAAGTAAATGAGTTTCAAATTGGTCCCTAAAATTTTTAACAAGTTTCAAATTGATCCTTTAACTTTAAATGAATTTCAAATTGGTTCTTTAACTTTTAAATGAGTTTCAAATTGGTCCTTTAAATTGTTAACATGTATGACACTTCCGTCACTTTTGCTTATGTCATTAACGGAGAAGACTAACTTGTGTTAACAGAGACAAGTTAATGGACCAAATTGAAACTTTTAATAATTATGAGATTAAATTGAAACTAAAAAAATATGTTAAGGACCAAAAGGATATTCTACCGTTCAATATATTTAAATTAAAATCGACTTAAATTTAGAACTAAGTAACTACTATATCCTTTTTATAAAATCTTTTAACTGAAATATTAAAAAAAAAATGCATCAAATGTCTTAAAGATATAAAAATATTCAATATTTTATTTATTTAATGAATAGGAGAATTATTGGGAGGATTTAGAATTATTCCAAATAAGCTCTATTCTGGTTCGATGATGAATTAACTCTATATTAAGGGTGTATTTGGAAGAGTTTATAGAGAGCTTATGAGAATAACTTATAGAATTAAACTTATGCAAATAGTTTATGAAAATAGTTTATGATCTTTCCATAAACTTGTCAGAGAAGCTTATGAAAATAAGTTATTTTTAGCTTATTTGAAAAAGAGTTTATTGAATAAGCGCTTAATTAAGCTGTTTACCCAAACACAGGCTAAACTATACAAGATCACTTTGTAAGAGGCAAAGAAAAATCCTAAACAGAATAAAAATAAAAAACACATGTTTTATTTTTTTAATAATAATTTATTTTATCTTGAAGTTGTCATTTTGTCTTTTGATCTTGTTTTTGCTTTTGTTGTAATTTAATTAAAAAATAAAAGTAAAATTACTTAATTTTAATTTTGATATATTGTTAATGTAATTTTTTTAATACCATCAATTAATTAAACATTACTATATATATATGACTTTTGAAGTAGTTATTATAAAAAATAAAATATATTTAATAACATGACAATACATGATTAAAAGTTAGTGATAATTTTTTTACAACGATTAATTGGTTAAATTCAATTATATTTTTTTACCATTCCAACCCATGTGCTTGCATCTCTTATGAAATAAAAAAAAAAACACTAAACTTCAATCTAACTCAACCGCTTGGTATATTTATATAAATGATCAACGAAAAGAGTAAAATCTTTCAACTAAATTAATTATTAATTATTGCTAATATTGTTCTAATATAATCCAAAAGATGCCCAATATCCGAATGTGGATTGACGAAGAGTTCACGTATCTTCTTGCTAGAGGCTGTGATAGTCCTCTCCGCCAAGGGATTAATTGGATATTATTTGTGGTCGGGTTCTTCTTCTTCTTAGGTTGGCCCGATATCCTTCTGAGACGCGCCTTCCTGCTGTTGGCAGAAGAAAGGGGAATTGTGTGCTAGACTGGCAGCTTTGGTGATAAACTATAGTCATTCCCCTGCTGTTGATCGTCAGAGCACACAATGTGAAAGATCCGCAAGGACGCTTCGATGCTGAAATTACCACAGGGAATGCGAGTTTAGGAAGAAAATAACAATACAGAGTGCCAGCTAGCCCTGTTGTGATTATGAATACTCTCTGGTAATTATAGGGTATAAAGCCCTCTGAGAGTCTGCAATGCAGGGAGACAAAGTCTGAGGGAAGCATGTTACTTTCGGTTGGGTGTGGGGCGTGTTTGTCGTTTTGTCGGTCCGTACCCTGCATGTCAGGAGCCGTTGACTACTGTAACAGTGTTGGTAGGGGCTGCAAGACTACATGCCAGATGCGGTCCGAGCAGGCATTTCGAGTGTCGCAGGGCACATGGTCGTCCGTTGGTCGAACACATAGCTTATGCAAGACCCTATGTGGCCTTTTCGAGTGGGTTGTGGATCTCCTAACTAGAGGACTTGAATTGTTGGGCCTTTATTTGGTTTTGGCCCAAATAAGTTTTTGACTTATATGATTTGTGAAATTGTTTTCTTTAATTGCTTTTTGATTGAATTATTTATTTATTTTTAAGATGTTAAAGTGAATTATTTGATTAGTTAAACCTAAGTTTAATTTTTTTTGTTCACAAACATAAATTTAGTTAAATATAAAGATGGGGCGATTCTAGGGTAAAGTACCCAATTAAGCGATACATTGGTGATGCCTCATTTTTTATTATTAGATATATTATTAAAATAATTAACTTTTCAAATTTGTTGGTCCAAAAAAAAATCAACCTTTACCTGAAAATCCGGGTAACAAATAAAAATGAAAATTACTTCTTTGCCCTTTACCCATCCCATCCCACCCCACCCCACCCCACCGTCCAAACACAGAAGCGGTCACCATCCCCGGAGCCCTCTACACCCACCACCGTCACACCTGCTCCTCCCTCCTCTGTCGTCCCCATCTCTCCTCCTCAAAATCAGAACCCCATTGACCCAAGTTGAAGAAAGATGTTAACTTTGATGTTAGACAATGAAATCTCCAACAAGGCAGGGAAAAAAATTCACGGATGCTTTCAACTTGGTTCTGGTCCAAATGCTTTCACCGTGGTGATGTGGACTGCAATTGAGGGGTGGGCTGCCGTTGAGGGATAGACGGCAGCGGACAACGGTTGAGTGGCGGCAGAGTCGATGAGCGCAAAGTCGTTCGTTCTAGTCCAAGGACATAACGCAGCGTCTCTATCTCCGTCATCGTCGCATGGATCCATGTTAGTGTGGACTCTCTCCCTCCTCAAATGTAACATGTATTCCTGTATGTTCTGTTATTTGTTTTTTTTGTGCAACGTTCTGTTATTAGTTGAAAATATATAAAGTTTTTCAGATTTATTATTCTAGCAAGAAAATAAAAAAGAAAACTTAAGCATAGTTAAATATACAAGTGAAATAAATACCAGCTATTGTATCTTAAGATCCATCAAAAGCAGGAGGGTTAAAAAAGACTAAAAAAATTAAATTATAATCATAAAATAACTAATTAGTGGTCTGCTATCAAACGATTTAATATGGTAAAATAGTTAGCAAGCTTAGTCTGCTATATTCACTATTCAATTTGTGGATCTCTCTACTTTTCTTTTTTGAACTTTATTTGATTCGGCTAGATGTTTTTTCTTCAAAAGATCATGTTGAACTTCTTCATAACCTTTTCTAATCAATTGTCACTTACTTTGTCGCACTTATATGATCGTCCCACTATGAAAATTCCAATTCCAAATATGAAGTAAAAATAAAGCTGTGAACTGTTGTTAGACATTACCATAAATGAAACAATAACAAATTCATTAATGCCACTTTATAGTGATATGGTGAATCGACAAATTGATAAGAGAGAAGCATTATCAGGCATCAACCAACAATATGACTTGGAGTTTCACCGGCAACAAGACGTGAACCAACAATAATTGAATCTATGTATTAATATAGGATGAATTTTTCGGTACCCCAAGGATAACTTTACCCTTATCCTTCTTAGGTGGTTCAATTAGATAGTGAGAACCATTTGACCTGATTCACTAACATTACCCATTTAATTAAGATGACGCATCCTGATTGGACAGAGTAACTTTTATCCCAAAATTATTGGAGGTACCAGAAAAGGCACCTACATATAATTAATTAATTCATCAAGAGAAGAAATGAACCAACAATAATTGAATCTATTATATGAGCCAAGCATCCAAAACCGATGCTTACTATTGGTAACTAATTAATCTTGTGATGAGATCATTATATTATACTATATATCCATAACCCACCCAACAACAATTTTATTATTTTTCTTCTTCTTATCCTCCTCCTCCTCCTTCTTCATGTTCTTGGAGAATTAGATTGATGGCTGTTAACTGCACATGTTCAGCTCAAATCTCAATTCAGAAATATGGCTCATATCTAAAATATGCAAACAATGAGTTCATGTCCAAACGCAGCTCTCTCCCACAGAAAAAGGCGCCAGTTGGTCCAGTAGTACTGAGGGTCAGAGCATCCATCAAGAACAAGGTCAATATCCTTTTTTATCTTAATTTCTTATATGATCCTAAATCTCTATGCTAGGCTTTTTTTTATGATTACTCTTATCCTAGCTGGAGAACCCTATCCATAACTAGCTAGCCCCATATGGATAAATTGATAAACAGGAATTAGACAATGAATTTAAGGAACTTTCTGTTAAGTGATGTCTATTTATATTGCCTCTAATTAAACAGGTTTATGAGCATCAATCTCAGGGCATAGTTTGCTACCAAGATGAGAGTGGAGAAATAATTTGTGAAGGGTATGATGAAGGGCCTCGTTATCAACGAATTTCAGGGCCAACCTATCACCCAAGGTAGAGAATCTTACCCAACATAGTCCCCTCAATATCCAAAACAAGAAGAAAAAAAGTAGTGAACTCAAAATTTGTACTTTATATTTTTATTATATTTATCTGACTACATGGATTTTGTTGAGTTCAGGGATGCTGAAATCATGAATCTTCTTTTACAGCAAAGTTGGCTTCAGATTGTTAAAGGGGAAGAAATCAATCATGCAGTTGAAGGTGTTCATCTGCAAGAGGATTTAAACTGCAATCAATGGCTTTAATTTAACTCACTCTGACCTTTGTCACACTCAAAGGTCTGAACTCTGAACAGTTGCATGCAGTGCTAGTAAATGTATCATCAGAAAGGTATATAAATATAACACAACGACAGACCGAAATGTGCAGTGGGTTCGTTCCTCCAGCACTTTTTTCATGCAAATTATACAAATTAATAATGGCAATGCTTTTCTTAATTACTTTTCCTTTTCAACCACTTCATAAGTTGTATATTAGTGTTTAAGATTATCTGATACAAGAAGAAATGAAAATGTAACGATGACTTCCTTATCACAAAGCAAAAATTTGTCTGGATGTCTCTGTGATCTGAAGCACACATATTATGATACTAATTAATTACTAATAATTTTAATGTCTCTGCGAGGGCAAATACATGCATGAGATAAGCCCCTGCTATAGAAACAAGCAGCTAACGTCTTAAATTTTAAGAATGATCTTCCACTGTTGAAGAGTTTATTATATATGCTGCTGTTATCACTGCTCCTCAGACCCCTCCTACCCCCAGCCAAACAATAAAATTGAGCTTAAAAGAGAAAGAAAATTCTAACTTCACATTATAAAATGAAAAAAAAAAAATGGTATATGGGAATTTCATGAGGCCTATGATGGGGGAAAATATATCTAATTCAGAGAGCAAAGGAAACAAAATTAGTGGGGCCAAGCTATCTGTTCAGCCACTGTTTAAATCATCATGCACATATGTAAACACATGGACTTTGACACTGAAAGTTCAATGGTTAAAATCAAATCTCTCTTCTCAAAAAAAAAAAACAAAATAAGGCTATTGGTTTCGGGTTCACGCACTGTTCGTTAGTTCTTAACCTTTACATGAAAAATAATTCCTCGTTGCGCATCCCCATAGCTCATATATCTCACGATGGAGATATGTGGCAGAATTCTATTGTTTAGTACTCAGTAACCAGTACAACCTATTAAAGTCGAATAATTGAGATAATGGATAAGACTGCTCAAGTATGACTGCATCAGCTTATCTTTAAAATGAGTAACTAGGTATTCACTTTGATTTATGGAGTATATGAACATCTTAATCTATTAAATAATTTAAAAGTGAATATATTTTTACTTAATTACTTTAATGAAGCTTTTTTCTTGACATAATATAGACACGTTACAATAAAAGTCACTACAAAATGTAGAAATTTTCTCCATTTTTCATGAACAATAAAGATAATTATTATTAAAATTTTAGGATAATAAATCCATAAAAGGACTATCTATACACACACATATATATATATATATATATATATATAACACATTTATTGAAATAGCTTTGAAAATCAACAGAAATTAAGAAATAAAAAATGAATATAATTTTTTTCCCCCAACAAGATACCTAGCAACAGTTTTGGCACTACTACACATAGACGGATATAGAAAGTCAATAAAGAAATATAAGAAAGATTTAATAAAATTTTTAGTCTTTGAAAAATATAGGTCTTATAATTTTAGTTCCTTGTTTTGTTTTGGTTTTAATATTTTTAATTTTTAAATTTTTGGATTCCGTTCTGCCATCAACTCCTACTACCATTTTATGATATGTCAGACGGAGGGTCCATATCACCACTGGGACATCATTTTTTTTACAATTTTTTTATTCCACGCATGACAGGTGGCAAAAAAACTTTAATTTTGATATTTTATTATTAAAATAATAAATAATCTTTTTACCCACAAGGGCTCCATCTTCTCCCTCTGATTCCTCTTACTCTTAACCCACAACACAAGCAAGCACCTGATTCTGCTTCTGCCTCCATGATGCATAAATCCATCCCCATAAACAACTCATCTCCTTCTTTGTTCATTCACTTTCTTCTTCACTCAACCGGACCGGTTATTTACATTAGAGCTCGACCTTCATAGCCAAGCCAGATCCTTGTCTCCACCTTCCTCCACTCAAACAACCCAAAAAGAAGAAGATAAAAACAGACACCCGCGAGCTCTCCACACACGCCGCCCCAAGCAGCTCCGTGCCACGCCGTCCAACGCCCCGGAACTAGATCGTCACGCCCTACCAACATCGAGAAGAGGAAGAAGACCGACGGAAGAGTTGTACTTGGTAGAAGGAGAAACGAAAATGGAAGAAGACATGGAGAAGATAATGGTAGATATTTTATTAAAAAAATCATTTATCACGGGTGAATTCTGTAGTATCCTAAATCCAAACTTTATCATGTTTAAGTGATCCAATCAAATGATAAAAATTATTTGACTTGATCTATTAATATAATTTATTTAATTTAGGTGGCGCATTCTAACGAAAGAAAGCACCTTTACTATTTTATAATAAAAAAATCAGAATTAAGATTTTGCCACCAGTGCAGCTGGCATGGACTTCCGTTTGACACATCATCAGTTAATGATAGGAGTTGACAGCAGGGGACTACTTCTGAAAATTTAAAAGTTAAAAACACTAAAATCAAAACAAAAAAAAAATAGATACTAAAATCAAAACGACTTATATTTTCAGGGATCAAAAACTTCATTAAGCTTATAAAAAAAAGTTTTGCTAACGAGTATTTTGATTAAGAAATTAATAAAAAGAATTTTTGTATAAAAAATTAAATGAAACTTTTTAAAATAATAAATATATCATTTTTTCATAAAAATATTTCCTTTTTTATATTCCTACCTGTGTCTTATCTTGGAATCTGCGTGCCTTTGATTCATTTATGGGTCTATTTTGATAGAAGCTATTAATTCGGATTGGCCCGGTCCATTCAGGCCGTCCCATTTGGGTTAAGACAATTTTTGGGTTGGGTTGGATCAAAATTAATTCGAGCCACTAATTTATTAGCTCAGCCTAGCCTTCTATAGGCTGTGGGCCAAATGGGTTGGCCCATGGGCCAATATTTTTTTAATTTTAAAAAAAATATTTTTAACTAAAAATTTATGTTTATATGATTATGAATTACATTTAACTTGTCACTCATTAAGAATATCTGTTTTTTAACTAATATGTCTTTTTTTTTTTTGTTACAAACTACTAATATATGTCTTAATAAAATGTTTGATAAAAAGGAAAATATTAAATCAATTAATAATACTCTTGGAGTAAGTTAGAATTTCGGTCTCTCTGTGGTAATTACTACCTAACAGTGAAGCCACACCAAAGAAACACGGTCAAGATTGTGTTTATCTATTACGAAAATTAAGCACATATATGAAGTAACATATTCACAAGCAAAATTGACCCAACAATGTGTTTATAATTTTATATATGTTTTATATTTGTATAATTTTATATACTTGTATAATCAGAGCGTTCACTATCTGAAAAGTTGGCCCGGCCCATTCGGATCCGCCCATTTGGGCCAAGACAATTTTTAGATCTAGGCGGGTTGCATCAAAATTAGTTCAGACTCGAATTTTAACAACCCTACCCACCTTTTATATCAGGTCAAATGGGTCGACCCATCATTTTGACAAATCCGGATCGAGCCCAACCCCCTTGTCTCCAGCCCCTCTCCTGCCAATTGATCTGGACTGCCCGTTCAGATGTGACGGTCCAGAATTTTTCAGCCGTTTTATAAAACAAAAACAAAAACTCTAATTTTTTCTTTAAAAAAAAAACTAAAAACCCAATTATACTTTTGCATCTCCCTCGTGAGTCTCCTTTTCCCTATCTTCCCTCACGCCACCAACAACAACACAAACAAAGGGGAAGGAGGGAAATACAGCTTCAAACAGAATAACCCAAAAAATCCAGATCTAAATATCAATCAATGAACAAAAACAAAAAAAAAACCCAAAAAAAAATAGCATAACAAAGGGGAATGGGGAGATAAACTGAACGGCGGTGGCAGACTTTTGCTGCGAAACAGTTGTGGCGTAAACGGCGCGGCGGGGAAGGCAGCTGAACCACGACGGAGGACCACTGCGGAGAAGTGAAAGAGACGATCGAATAGAGAGAGAGAACGGCTTGGAGGCTGGGCGTGAACGACGGAGGTTCCCCGTCCACGGCAACGGTATGAAGGTGAAAGGTGGTTGCCGTCAGATCTGAACGAACAGTCCAGATCAATAGGCAGGAGAGGGGTTGGAGATGCTCCGGATTCCCATTTTGACAGCTGTATAATTTTCATAACCAAACTGTAGTGATCGAATCCGGTGGCAGCAGGGCATACCTCTTTCATTTACGTCCAAATCACATTATTGTTTCTTTGTCTCTATTCCTATTTCTCTGTTCCCCCATATCCTACCTTCTCGAGAAGACATGTGGAGATCTTCAAAATGAGATGAAATGTGAAGGTTATAATTTGGCTATTGGTTTTTTTTTTTTTTTTTTCCTTTTAAAATATAAATATCAATTACGAGTGAAATGTCTAAGAGTGTGTTTGGATGAAATATTTCAAAATTACAAGGTATTTGAAATAAAAGATAATTGAATTGCATCAATTGAATTACTTTCATTTTCAAATTACTTTATTTGGATGAAATAATTCAAATTTCTTATATTTCAAATTCTTGGTTTGGATAAAGCAATTTAATTTTCTTTAATTTTAAAATTTCATTTTTGAATATTTATTTTTAAATTTTGAATTTTACTTTAAAATGTGATAAATAAATAAACATAAGTAATTTTAAATAACAAATTATTACAAACAAACATCAATTGTCTAGCGGTTGATCTCTACTCATCCTCCTTGGAGGTCTAGTGCTCAATACTTATTTAAAGCTTTTGAACCAAAACAAAAATAATTAAAATTTAAAATATTTAATTAATAAATAGCTAATTTTAGGAATAATTAAATGATTAATTATGTCATTATTCATAAAAAAAAAAATGGCGGCAAGTGGTGGTGGTTGGCTGTGGCCGCAGTTTTCCGACGGCGGCGGCCGGAGCTTGCCGGAGGCGGTGGTCGGAGTTAGTCGGCGGAGTTGGCCAGAGCTCGCCGTTGGCGGTGGTCGAAGCTCGGCCGCCGGCGGCGGTCGGCGGCCAGAGGTCGAAGGAGTGAGAGGAATTTATAAATTCCATCTATTTAAGTGGGAATTTGAAATTCCCTCATTTACACTAAAACAAATACCTCATTAAAATTCCAAGAATTTCCAATACTTTTTAAAAAAAATATCCAAACAACATATTTTTAAGTAAAGTAATTCAATTACCCTATAAAATTACTTTACCCTCTAACAATACTTCATCCAAACACACACTAAAAGTATATATGATAAGGTTATTTATGCAATTTAACGAAATCGAGGACCGCACGAGACAAGACATATGATATGATCCCTATTCTGTTCCTGAATTAGCGTTGAGAATTTTCACTCGAACAAGCATTGCATAGACATAACCCTAGATCTCACTATTGGACACAACCAATAAAGTTATGCCAACACATTAATTGATGGGACCCACTAAATTCAATCCGAACAAAAAAAAAAAAAGAAAAAGCAGCTTGACAGCAAGCTGCTTCAAGCTTTCCCTACCACATACTCGCAAGGATTCCTAATGATAGGGATTTTTATCCCTATCAAACTAGACTTCTTTTTGGATCCCCCCTCCCTAAAATGATTTTTTTGGTTTATCAGCTATATCCGCGTGTAACTGCGGAAACTAATCCCTCGAGATATTGGACAACATTTAAGAATTGATCTCTTCCAACCAAATTTTCTCCGTACAAAAGAGTCAGAAATCAAATCTCTAATCATTTGTTTAAGGGGTCCGAACTCATTACCACTCGGATCAACCGCATGTTAGTCGCCCTAAAATGATTTGTATAGTACTGATGTTTTGTTACACACATCATTTATAATTATATTGTAAAATATAACAAACTTTTGTAAACAAAATCATATTTAGAAATAATTAACTTTCCAATTATTTAACAATGTTATAAAAAATTCATCAATAATTAAATATTTATTAACTTTGTTAATTATATAATTAGTTAATTATTTTATACTATTTTTAATTATCAATTACCAAGCTGTGACTTTTGTGGTTGTACTCTTAGTTATACAGAGTAGTTTTTGTTATTGGAAGTTGTTACACATCACTTTCACAACTACCTCGTATGAAAATCCTTTACTCAAATTCATGCACCAATGAAGAATAGATTGGGCGCTAAAAGGATCAGTTCAGTCTCCATCGATTTTACCAATTTAAGTTGGAGAATGCTAACGCGTGTCCGTAGGACACTCTTTAAGAAAGCAAAAAAATAAATTTTTTATTAAAAATTGATGTCTTTAATATTTGAAGAAGTGAAAACGTAGGGTGCGTTTGGGTATACAGCTTATTTAAATATTTATACAATAAGCTCTTTTTTAAATAAGATAAAAACTTCTTTTCATAAGCTTCTCTGACAAGCTTATAGAAATAAGCTAAAAACAGCTTATGGAAAAATTATAAACTATTTTCATAAACTATTTGTATAAGTTTAATTTCATAAGTTATTCTCATAAGCTCTCCATAAGCTCTTCCAAGGGCACCTTTGTATAACATCCCAAAATCTTTGTATCTATCTTTTGACTGTTTGTGTGAATAACTTGGTTAAGAAATCAACCTGATTAATAATAATCGTAAAAATAGTTAATAATTAGAAATTCATAATTGAATTTCAATTATGAGCTTAATGATTGTTGTGATAAAATAGTGATGTGTGCAAGTGTACACAATCATAACAAATAATAGAGAGTGAGTAAAGATCATTCCCGCGAGGATTTCAATGTTTTGAATACAAATTTTAAATCTACTTTTTCTCTTTAGCTTAATATAATAAAGATTGATTGACAACATGTAAGTAAATGGAGTGATAAGGTAACAGAACAGTAAGTAAGAAATGCAAGAAAGTAATAAATGCAACAGTTGGATGTTTTAGAACAAAGATAAAAACAGCTGGGATTCTAATCCATTATAATCTTAACTTCAGGGTAATTTATGCGTCAGGATTCTACAGCATTTAGTCCAGGAATTACGTTTTGCTTTCCAGCAGTAGAACTGAGTTCATTAAAAGCTTCTTATTCGTAAGTTCAAATTAATTTCCCTCAGCTATCAATTAAGTACGTCCAACTACTTAAAGATATGAAGGTTATTCCTAGCTCATTCAACACAATTAATTTTCCAATTAATAGTTCTATCTTTATCTTCTTATCAAGTCCACTAACTTGGTTTTTCCAAACTTAGCTAGCTAGTAATCAGGTCAGTTGATCAGGCTAATCTGACATTAAACATAAAATCAGAATAGAAGAAAATGAATAACATCCATAGCATTGAATTACCCTTCAGTATAATTACAAATTCATAGAATCCTAGTTTAAGGAAATTAGCTCATAATGAGCTTGAAGACAAAACAAGCTAAAGGAATGGAAAAGAAAGGCATAAAGCGTAAAAATTGAAATAACATAGGGGACAATAGAGATGACGGCTGCTGCAATCGTACCCCCTTCAATAATAATAAAATAATCCTTGGCCTAATTCCCAAGTACATTCAGCTGAAGTTTACATTTCTCTTTCTTCGTTTGGGTCAGCGCTGCAGGTTCTTTTCTCTGTAGTGAAGGTGTGCTGAGCTAGCAACTCTTTAGTCTTGTAGTGATTCCGGTCTCAGAAGCTGCAGCATTCCATAGCAATTCCAGATCAGCTCTTTTCAACTTACATACCTGATTCCTTGCTCAACACTTCAACATCTTCATAGTTATCAAATTACAAAAAATTAATAACCTTTTCAGCATTTGAACAATTCTTTCTACTATGATTTCATCCAATCAAAACTTGACTTTAATTCTCAAAATTACTTAAGACAAGAACACTGATTTAGTTAAAAGAAATAGTAATAACTCTTATTTCTAAGAGTTATCAATGATCATAAGATATTGTTTTGAGCCTGTTATGTTGTTTTGAGTCGGAGCCAATAAAAATATTATTATTTTAATCGGGATCGCTTTACCTTGGGAAGCGTGTTAGGGCCGAAGAGTAATTGGGCCCGAGATCGGGAGGTTACTCTGGCCCAGAGTCGGGAGAAGTTGAGGCTGCTTATCACGTTTCATGAGGAGGTATCTTTTATCATTTCATGACAACTTACACCTTTGTCAACTTTTCCTTTTATGGAAAAAGCCAAACCACCCACTTTTGGTTAATCACTACAACTTTGAATATGGTGTCAACACCTATGTACTTCATCACATCCTGGCCCATCATTTCCTTACACTAATTCCCATCACACACTAACCAATATTTTGGTCATGAAGCCTAAAGGCCATTCGGCCATAACACACCAACAACACCTATCCGTTTTTATTCTACACATCCAAAAGATCAAACACACCATTTCATAAGTTTTTGAAAAATCCTCTCTTCTCTCTCTTCATCATAGATTCGGTTCTTCACTCTAAAACACCAACCAAATTTCCTTTTTCAATTCTAAAACCATACTTCACGTTGTCTTGATCTAAGGATCAACTTTGGTGAAGGAAGTTTCTTGATTTGGAGAAGTTGTTCTTCAACCTCAAGAACACCATCTAAAACCTAGAAGTTGTTCTTATGTTGGTAAGCTTCTAGACCCTTTTGCTTTTCATTTCCTTACTTATTAACTTGAGTAATCATCTTCTAGCTCTTCTTTTCATGAAAACAAGTTCAAGATCTCACATTTTTCTCTCCTCTAGGTTCGGCCTTCTCTTTGTTTTGAGGGCTTGGAGTTTTCTTTCACTTAAACCTCTTCATTAAAGGTATGTGGGAGTGAACCTCATCACACCAAAATTGGTGGAGGATAAAAATAGTTGTTAATGTTTTGTTTGGGTGAAACCCTAGATTGGGTTCACTACTTTCTTGGTTAAGTTCTCTTTGAGAACAAGTTTGTAATAATGTTTCTATGCTTAGTATATGTGTATGATGATGTATGCTTGGATGGAAAAATGTTTTCATGTATGTTGAAAACCATACTTTGATCTCTAGATCAAGTAAGGATTTTTATGCTTGTTTATGGTTGAATGATGTATGATTATTGTTCATCATAATATTGTGATCATTTTGATCTATTACTTGACAAGTTAGTGAAGCAAAATCTTCACATCCCCTAAGTGATGGTATTCGGCCATGGAGAGTAAAAAGAGGAAGAACATGAGTTTGTTCTTGAACTTCAATGTATTGAAAGCTAATAAGTATTTTAGTAACTTGTATTTCAAAACAAACAAGAAGTGATTTTGATCCAACGATCAATTAGGGTTTCGGCCTTTAGTGTTTTTAACTAAGATGAAAATGTGTTTTACTTTAGTCATAGTTTATTCAATTAAGTAAGTGTTTTAAAAATAAAATATGAAAGTAATTTCATGAAAGTAAAATTAATATGAAGTTACCTTAGGTTTAGTATGATGTCACATTCTTTTTAAAACTAAGTTAACATTCAATCCGCAAAGTATAAAGAGGACTTTGTCCTCAAGTTTGAATTAATTGAATCATTATTTGACAACTAAATGAAAGTTCCATTCTTTTACGCTAACTTAGATTATGGTTTTATACTAAATTAGTGAGAAAAAACCTTTTCAAATTAGTAGAGGTACTTTAATGCAATCAAGTAACCAAGTTATTTTAAATCAAATGAGTTTTCAATTGGAAAAGTTTTGATTTACAAAGTCTTGAATCGAGAGTTTTCAACTCAATCGCAAAGTTTACGCATGAAAACCTAAGTTAAGTAATTAACTTCGAGCATAAGAAAAGAGATAATTAAGTATAGCCTATGGTGGAACAAGATCATACACTATACCATTGACGACTTAGTTCATCAATGACATCATAAGACTTAAGTGAATCAATACTTATTTCATTACTCGGAACTCAAGGAATTAATACCTTAGAAAGGATCAAAGACTTATCTAAGAGGATCCTCAATCCTTCTTCATAACACTTAGGACTTGAAATATAATTCATAAGACACAAAAACAAACATGAAACGTTTTGGGTTTGAAACAGTAGTTCGATGATGAACTGGTGATTCGGATTCAAGAAAGTCGTTGAATTGTTTCAGTCTTGTGATAACTCGATCCCGGAGGGATCACGAGATTTATCCGATGGATAAAAGTTTTATAATACAAGCACGTATATAGTCCCTAAGGAAGAGAACCTTAGTGAGCCTTGAGGTTTATCCGGTGGATAGACATTGCTTTATCGCATCTGCTTTGTGTAAGCATCGGCATTTCATTGCATGAGTTTGTAAGGCCTTGAGCCTAGGAGTTGAGCTTACACCTTGATGCGGGTGCGAATCTTACGGTGACGATCTTAAATAGTCTTGGAGGTAGCAGGGTTGGAAAGGCTGACATGTGACTAATTGGTAGCTCTTCTGTGTCGTGGCGAATCCGAGCAATACACTGATATCCTCGACTAGATGTCGTACTTTTCATGTTTGGTGTAGAGTGTTTCCGTAAAAGCCAGATACGTGCACGTTACGAATGTTGTAGCATCCTGCCCAAGGCTGGCGTACATGGAACATGTCCTACCATTCACTCTCTCCGAAGTTTTGTTAGCTCCATGAAGTAGGGGTCAAAGTTTTACCCTTTGTGGCATATGGCATTGAGTCATGTACATCGCATTGCATTGCATGACTGCTGATAAGTACATTTACTTGATATGCATCGTTATCCTGTTTTTGAAGATGTTTCATGCTGCTAATTGATTAAATGATATATATTGAGATGTTTAGTATACATGATGGGTATGTTGTTACCTGGTGAGTCGTTCCGTTTTTACTTCTACTGTTTTGCTGTATTGATGATCAGGAATTTCACCCATATCTGCATCTGTTCTCTGCTGGTGTTGCTGTTTCTGCTTGAGAAGACGGGCGTGATGACGACTCAGCTCAGCGTCTACCTTGAGTCCGGAGGGGAACTTCTTATGTTGTTTTGTTTTGGCCAGGTTGTGTCCAATCGTCAGTTGTACCTTTTGAGGAGCTGCGTCTCCTAATACCTATTTATGTACCTATTTTACAGTTAGGCTTGGATATATGTCCGTATTCAGTATTGTTTATATTTCTGCACTTTATTTTTGTTTGACATTTAGAAATGCATAATAAACTTAAGTTTAATTATTAGTAATCATATAATAAATCTCATTTCATCGTCATTATGAAGAAGAAGAAAAAAAGCGTATTTTTTGCATTAATATTATTTTCGACCTTCTAATCGTTCGAGAATGTGACACTCGGGAAAGGGTGTTACACTTAGCTTTCCAATTCAAAGTTACTTTTTTTGGTTTCCTTAAAGAGTGCTCTTAGGAAATTCGTTAGCATGACCCATTTAAGTTTTAGTTTCTAGAGTTATTTTACAATATCAATTCTTATATTTTTTACTCATATATATATATAGGGTTTAGTCCCTAGCATTAAAATCATTTTTTTATATTTTTTTTTCACTTATTTGAGTTTTAATTCTATGAAAAATTAATCTATATAGTTTCCATCTATTAAGGTATTAGATTAGTTCTTGAGAAATCAAATTTAAATAAGTGAAAATATAAAAACCGATATCCAAGGATAAAAAGTACAGGAACCAAAATCTTATTTTAACTTCTCACTGCCTAAGCCAGCCCCAGGATAAACAAGAAATAAAGACACCCTAATGCCATTGCTTTAACAACAAGAATGACCAACAATCAATGTCTGAAGTCAAGCACAATATGGTGATTAAAATGAAATTTTAGATATTCAAGCGGTATACATGTATATAACTTGATGCTAGAAATGTGACTATAAGTTTTTGTACAAAGATTTCATCCAGAGGTCATCTAATATTTTTACCTCAGACAAACATCATGTGGCTTCTAAAAGCCCCTCTCTTCGTATCTCCTAACAAATAATTGATAATATTCTAGTTGACAAAATTACAAATGAACCAAACAAATTCCTATATAAGTTAAGAGGGAAAAAAAAGTAAAAAATAAAATTATGGGGGACATAATACCCCAAATTGGAATAAAATTTACAGAAACACATAATCAAAGAATCATTCACCTGAATTCCTAGATTGTGTGTTGTCTTCACCTAAATCAGACTGGGAATGACTAGGAATGATAGATGGAGGAGACCACTGATCTGGAAGCATGAGAAAGTAAGTGGTCATTGCTTTCCTGAACCTTTTCTTGTATTGCTTGGGTGATATAACTGTTGGAGATGTATTCTTTGGCCCTCCAAGGATGCCTGAAGCTTTCACCCATGTTTCAAGATGCTTGTCCCAGGTATACTGTCTCATGAAATCAATGATTCCAATAACTAACTCATGCTTCTCTTCATCCACCCCAACAAGTAAAGAGTAGTCCATTACATCAACTGACTGCAGAAGAGGAAGACACATGTGAGACATGCTTAAGACTGCGCGAAGCAAGAAACAAGAATATAAGACAACTAAAAGAAGGAAGAACGTCACAGATAAAGTTTTGAAACTTACTGCAAGAAAACCAGTATCATTCCAGACACCTCTCTCTAACAACCGTTTTGCTTTGTTTCCCACAAAAATAGGAGAAGTTGGCATTGCTTCAATCAAGTTCTGGTCCAGCAGAACTTTGTTTTTGCCACTGCTATCTGGATTATACCGAGACCTAGCAGATCCTTTAAGATCATAAAGTCGTGTCACTGTCCTCTTAAATAGAAGATTCTCCATAACCAAAACATCCATCTTTGATTCTTTCCCTCCTTTAAGATGCTTTGACGTAACCTTTTCCGATAGAAAGACATCCAAAAATTAAGTGGTTAAGATGGTATGAAGTTAAGTGAAGCAAAGTACAGAATTATATAGTATCAATCCAGTGACCAATAAACTTCAATTGATGACCTATTGTGTTGTCCTTCTGTCTTTTCTTTTAGTCATCATACATTTAAACATTAAAATCATTTCAATTTTCAGTAATTTGTATAAGAAATGCCTGCAAAATTGGATGAACACCAAATCTATGATTCTTCTTTCTTTTTTCTTTCTTCCTTTTTGGCTGAACAAGCTATGATTTTTTAAATATAGAAGGATTGTTCTAGCAACTACACACACACAATATGATTTAATTTTGACACTCAGTCCATGTAAAAGTGATTACACTTACATCCAATTATACATTGGCACGTCATTAAAAATATTTTACTCTCATAATAATTATCTCAAAAGTCACATGGTAATGTGTGATTGGTTGATGGCTTAAAAAAGTTTACACCGACAATATATCAAAATTAAACTATATAATATTGGGGGCATATCTAGTGAAAGGTGGGAGGAGAACATCTCGACCATTAAAACCTGGGGCAGTGCCTCATACACATAAAGGGAGGCATTGGCCTCCCCAAAAAAAAATTCAAAACCCATTAGTTTGCATGTATTTTATTTTTTTAGATTATTTTTTTAAGCATGCCCCCCTCAACCATTTATCTTTGCATGATCACTTAAAAATGCCATATAACTTTATATCTAATCTTGACCAGTAATGTAAGATCTAGTGGTCAAGATTTGCTCCTCTCTCCCTCTCTATATGTGTGAGAGTGTGTGTTTATACGAGATGCTTTAGCAAAGACAAACGGCTGTTTTGGTATTCTATTATCTCATTAAAGATAAATGACCATTTAAACTTCTTTGGACAATTCAAGTAGGCAATTGTCTGCTTGATTCGTAAAAAAAATTCATCTCACAACTAGACTCAGCAGGTTTTCATCTTGACCAATGAACAATGATAATTAGCAGCTACAACATTTGAGGCTCTAAAAGAATATGTAAGGCTCAAAAGACAAGTACCTGGTATATGCCAAGGATCTTTGCCAGGCATGTTGGACTTCCTGTGCCTATGGATTCAGAAAGGTACTTGAAGTATTCAGGACCGAATTTAATGAATGATTCAAGCTCTGTTTTGGTAACTTGTTTGATGATAAAACGATCATCCAAGGTTTTTGCAAAGAATACCTTACTCTTCCCACCTTGAGCTCCCCATTTCTTACAGCGACTCAGAGACCTTATATAGTCGAGCTCTGAAGGACAACAGACCCTTCTTAAGGCTTCAAATCGCTTGGCGTAGTAACAAGTCACAGAATATTTTACCTTGCCAAGGGGACCATCTTCTCCAAAGGAAATTCTGGCATGCATAGCCTTTGTATATGACATCGGGTCCAGCATCGATGAGTTACGAGACCCAGAGATGGACAATATCATATCCTCTATCGACCCAAAACTTTTCTGAGAATCAAAAGCTGTTTCATCAGCAGATGAGAATGACTGAAAGGTGCTTGAGTCAGAAAAATATGATGAAGCCAAGTCAATCCCATCTTTTGGTTTCTCTCCTTCATCAATCAATTGGAAATGATATGTTGATGATGTTAAGGCATAAGCTATAATACTTGAGGGTTCATCATCATATACTGGAATTACAGTGTCATTAACACCAATTGGGAGAAGCAGCCTTGCCCCACCTTGGAGTTCCAGCTTTCGGAAGGATGATACATAAACAGGATTGTAGTCAACTAGTGTATCAAACTTTTGTGTACTAGCAAAAAAATTCTTGTTAAATTGCCGATAGAAGTTTAAGAAGGGCATTCCTAACCAGCTTAATGAGTCTTCCATGTTATCATGACCCTTAGAAGCAGAATAGATACTCTTGGGGCAATTCTGGTCTTCCGCATGATCCCCTAGATTGTATGCTTCTTTATGTACAGTGGTTGCCAAAGCATCTGCCATAAATGTATCAGGATTTACAGAGGTGTTGTCCTTTTGAATTCCAAATCCTGAATGGCCTTCCCCTGTCCATTTTGCATCAAGTGTATCAGACAAACTAGGTATGACAGGAAATGGCCCATCAGAGAGAGCTCTACGAACACCCAATTCAGGTTCTAAGAGTTCAGATTGATCACTTATGCTTTTGCTGATTGAAAGATTAGGTTGGTCTTCTTTCTCAATATTTGAATTTTTGGCCATGTCAATTTCTTGATGAAATGCATCAGGCTGGGAAATTTTGCCATCAACTCCTTCTCCTCCTCCTCCAAGGCTAGGGCTTTTGTTAAGCTTTGGATCACCATGAATAGAGTTAACACTACTGAAGCCCCTTCCTTCCATGGAGGCCACACTTATCTGATTTTCATCTATAGGTCTCTCCTTATCCCCTGAAACTGAACTGCTTAAACCAGTTTCATTGCTGGAATTGGCTAAGTTGGCTGCATAAATAAGGCGGTGATCCCACATATACGATTGGAAAAGTAACTGCCTCCGCAATCGATTAATTTCTAGAATGTCAATCCCAGGTTGGCCCTTTCTCCTTTCTTGGTCCAAAATCTTTTGAAGAGATTCCTGAGTAAACAGAAGAGAATGATTAAATTAAACCATAAGCCTTTCAAGCTATTTATATAAAAATTCAAACCCAATAAGCCTAACATAAGAAGACTCTTAAAACAACAAGAATTCTAATATTCTAACACACATGAATGATTTTATATCTCTAATAGTTACTATAACCAAATTAATCACTAAAGGCCACTACAAGACAAGGAACTTGACTGAATGAAGCTATAAATTCAAGTATAATTACTAAAGACCTCACCTCAAATTCCAGTTTCTCCTTTTGCAGCATCCCCTCCAGTTCAGCAACTTGGCGTCTTAATTCAGGCGTTTTAAGGCCACTACTGACTAGGACTACACTAGATCTTTTCTCTCCAATTTGACTAAGACAATTGAGTACCTCAGCGAACAAAAGCTCAGCCCGGTTAACCACCTGTGACAACCACAAATTAGTTCTACTATCATACAACCAAATTTTAAGATCCAAGGCTGCAAATATTGAACCTCATCTGATTCTTTTTGTATCCAGTCCTGATTCCCATAATCAAAATTCAGTTTGTGTGGGGGAAGGTAGACTGAGTGAACATCAATTGATGCATATCGAAAACAAGCAACCATTTTCCCAAATCTGCAAGAGAAACATTAGTATGGTGAATTAATGAATCCCACAAAAAAAAAAAAATGCTACAAGTACAATTATCAGGTACAAATAATGTGAATGGAATAATAAGACAAGCAAGTTTATATGGTTTTCATAATTAGACTCAAATCCGCATGTCCTCCAAAAGGAGGTTATAAGAATCCTGCTCTTACATAATCAGGATGAAAATAATAAAAAAATGTTGATTTTTCAAATCCGACCATTTGTATCCCAAATCAGGAAGTCCATTATAAATAATTTGGATATCAAGACTACAAACATGACAGTTTTGTTACAAATGGGCAACATCTATAAAACTTGGTCCGGATGCTTGTTCAGTTCAACCACAAAAATAGGGAAGACAATAATCACCCATAAAAACGAAGACAATCTCTGTGTAAAGAATGGCCACAGCTTGCCACCCTGCTGGCTGCAGCATGGTTTGAGAAACTGAGCTCCAAAAATTTCCCAAATGATAAACCCCAAGCAGCATCAGACATTACTATTCTCTGTGTAGCAGGAGGAAAGCCATTGATTCTTGGACACCGCAAGCACCTGTGCCACATCCAAATCTTACCCTCCCTTTCACCAGGTAGGAGAATTTCTGGTAGTTTTTTGACTGATATGGTGAGTGTTCCCTGTCGATGAGTATAGCAATGTACATGCGCTTCGGATGGCATTTCACAAGAATGGCATCGATAACTCTGAAAAGTAATGACACTTAATAATTGTCAAAATTACTGGCATAGTTCTAATAACAGAGACACATTTATTCCCAGAACAGACACTTACCTGATCAAATAAATGGTCCCGCAGAAACCGACCCAATGGTTTATCAAAGCTGCCATAGTATTTAATTCGAAAGAGATGGGACCTCTCACACACAGTTCCCTTCCAAACACATCGGGAGGACAAAGATACCAAAATGCTCTGATGGTCAGACGGTGATGGAGGAAACTCTTCTTTTAGAAGAACTGGCTCTTCATTTGTGATTCCGGGCTTTGCATTATGTTTTTGAACATCTTTTGGAGATAACATCTCCGATCCACTTAATTGGTTTGCAGAGATTTTCCTAAGACCATTTTGAGGTGTGTCAGCTAAAATGCCTTGATATATTTTCTCTGAAGTTTCACATCCATTTACAGTAGGATCATCCATTACTACCAGAGCGTTGTCCACTACAGAAGTTTCTTCCACTAGAGGTTGTTTGGAGTCCATTTCATTTCCGTCTTTACTCGTACATGGAAGAAGCTTCTTATGGTATGAATCTGAAACTGCATTTTCTGAGGAAACAATGGAGGAGTAAAAGGAAGTTGAATGCTTGAGACTTGATCCAAGTGGCATAGATTGAGAAGGACCATTAGGCACAGAGGGTCCTGTACTGCAGACTGATGAGGCTAGATCAGCAACTGTGACACTTTTGGTTCTCCGTGGTTCAGTGTCAGGTTCAAGCCCCTGAGACTTTTCACTGCCAGGAGCACTGAAACCAGGAACTGTTGAAATGGACCTATGAATGGATGATGATTTATTTGGAAGGGCTAGACTGTTTAATGGAAGTTCTGGCAGGGAGACTCCTTCATCAGCAAGAAAAGATGTCTCGAGAGCCAAATGGTAAGCTGCAAAAACTCCATACTGAACCACATGCTTTACCTTCTTCAGTTCATCCTCATCAGCACCTCTAAGTAAAATCTGTTCAATTAGAAACAAGCAAGATAAATGAACATTTCTTACCAGTCTCCAGATGACTACTAAGTTTCAATAAAAATACACCTAAACAATCACAAAACATATTAGATGAAATTTTCATGAATAAAATATGTCAAGGATGAAGGACCAATTATTTCAAAAACTTAAGCTATTAGAAGTCCTTTATTAATATCTCAAACATGTCCCTTCACCCAATAACCCTTTGGGGTTGAAGCATGGACAAAAAATAGGCCCACTTTTTGGTGAAATATAATTAATTGGGTGTAGCAAACTTGACCACTTACTTGGTCTGAGAGGTTTCAATACCATGCCAGGAACCAACTATCCTAAAAGCTTAAGGCTGTGTTTGTTTTTAAGTTGAGCAATAGACGTTTGTCACCGCATAATTTTTTTGCTCTCACGTTGGATTTAAAAAAAATTACAACAATGTCATTCTAAACTTACGTTTGTGGTGGGAAACGGGCAAACAAACACCAACTAAGCTGTTGGGAGTTGGGAAAAGGACAACATGGCAATCATCCGTGTGGTTGTATAGTGTATACAGATTATTTTTTTGTTTTATTTTTACAACATTATCAGTAATCTACAAGTTAGATACTCCACCAAATTGCTTTTCTTACTATATTAAAATTATATTAAAAATTCATAAAAATAAATCTATGACTTACTGTGCAACCCAACGGTTTTGGGCAGCCTTCAAAAAACATCAATGTTTTCACTGTTTTTTTCCCACCCTGACCAGCACTAATTAGGTCTTCAAGAAACTTTTCAACATGAAATGTTTCACAGCAACCCAGCTTCTGTGATGAAAGGTGATCAATTGAAGGCACTATTTGAGTGCCTGTGCAACGTGCTATGCGCTCCAAAAGCGGTCCCTTGACATTGAGAACCAGAGATATGTCTTTTGCAAGAAGATATTCCTGTGCATATCGAGAAACTGATTTCTCCACCAAAAGGATATTTGGATGGTGTGCAGCTATCTTTGCCACTGCCATCTTCAGATGGTCCATTTCCTAGAAAAAGGATATAAACCGATTAATATGAGCTCATGATACTAGCATGTGCACCAGCAACCAAGCAAGTGCCAAACTAAACTTCAAAAAATATCACACAATTACAACCTGCTGCAATAGGGTATCTACACTAGACAAGAGGTTGGTAACACGCTGGTACTCAAGAGCCCCTCCAAGGATCAAAATGCGAGGTTTATCCACTTTTGACGTCATTCGCCGGTGAGCCACATTTTTCTTACAAACAACTCCTTTAACCACCACACTGTAAGAACACAAAACCAAGAAGTCAGATAAAAGGAATGCAAGGACTGTAACATATGAAAAGTTCTCTTTGACCCATTATAGAGTTTAATAATGTATTAGAGGGTATAACAGGAGATAAGAAATAGTGATCAACATAAAATAATAATTAAAATTAAGTTCCAATTTAGCCTATGGAATAGATTTTAGTGAAAATTAATAAAATAACTGCTTGTGTAGAAGTTCTTATTATTTTTATATTCCCATGTTATTGAATAAAGAAAGAAAAAAATACATAATTAATCAGAAGAGAATATTTAGTGCTTTCTAGATTTCATATGTAAGTTTCTGTATGATCTCTTCATATTTCTGCCATAATTAAAGGCCACTCTCTTCTTGTCATTTTACGTTCATATCTAACCCCAGACTATACATATAATGTAATCGTATGTCTACTAATTCATTTTTTTGCTTAATACTTGAACTACTTTCCTGACTCTTCAGAAAGATTTGTTTGCCTTCAGTGAATTCCTTTTATAATCTATTTCCCTTTCCTTTTCTGGAACCAAAAATAAAATGTCAAAAATAAAAACACTATTTCTCTAGAATATTTTTATTTGGTAGATTAAAGAAAGGTACTTTTTTACATTGAGACACACGTGTGTGCCTTTGTGTATTTATGCACAAGAGAAATGGGATCATGAGGCATTAAAACCCATTGCTAAATGCCATCCAGATTGATAAATTGTATCAAGTATCAACTGATCTAGAAGAACACGAAACATCACTAGATAGAACATAGAAATTACATATGGAAAATCATATAAATTATAGCATTTACCTTTCAATACGGCTCCCACATGCTATGCATTTGATTTTCACATAACCAGCTGGGTCCATCCCTCCACCTTTGCTCATATCTGGTTTCAATAAAGTAGCAGCTTCCCATGACAGAGATGTGATTATCTCCAACCAACTGTTTTTGTCATTGTCTTCGACAGGTAGGTTCTCAACCTGTAACAGCTGAGTTACCAATGCCCTAAAGTGCCCATCAACTACATTCTTCATTACCTTGTGCTCCTCGCTAGACTTATCTCTTTGGCGATGCTCTCCACTTCCAAAACTGCTTGAATTGCGCAGATACCCCCACTCTCCAGTGGCATTCCCATCATCATCATCATCATCATCATCAAACAAAATAGCTTCCCGCTCATCTTCTTCATCTTCTGGTTCAGGAGGGAGCCAGAGAAGTCCATTATTTTCGAAATCAACAGGTTCAACATCAACATCCTCTGAAACATATAGAGAGGAAGGTGCTTCATTTTCATCACAGATATCAGGTTCATCTTCATTTTTTCCAATAAAAGGGGCTCCTTCCAAACCCTGTGTGTCAAAACTGTGTTTTGGAGAAAGTTTTGCATTGACGTTCTCTCCATCAGGATGAACTTTCTGTGAGCCATCAATGTTGCTTATCCCATCAAACTCAGCTTGTCCATAGTAGTTATTCACTGGAGGATAATGCCTCATCTCAGAATCTGACCGATATACACCATACTCATCCTCATCATCATCGCTCCTGAAGCAAGGCAAAAGCATATGATCCACGACAAACTAATAGAAAAAGCAGCAGCACTCATGTGCTTGACATGGTTTAAATACAAAAAATGTTGGTTGTAGAGGTCTAGAGGAGAATGCATGCCCTAGTTAAATACATGACAGATCAATCAGTAAATAACATTAACATAGTCAGATTTGATTCCTAACGACTCTGAATGCATTGGAACAAAATGTTTATGTTACCACTTATCTGACTCCCCAGCTTAATGCCAGTTATAAATAATTATAATGTACAGTTATAACATTCTTTTTGAATTTGCCGCAAACACAATGAAAAATATGATTGACTACAATCAATTTAAATGCAAAACTACATGAAGAATTTCTGAGTAAAGAAATATCAATACAAGCAATCAAGCATAAGTTCTCTCTATTGATGAACGTAAGAGAAATAGAACAATACCTGTTTATTGAGAATCCATATTGCTTTGGTAATGGATCCCCTAGGTCTGCTACAAGATCATTTGTCCCTCCTAATGCTGATAAACCTTCCCTGTCAGGGCCTTTTCCACTAATAGGTGATTGATACAGGCTCAGACAGGAACTCTGTTGCACTTGTTGATAAGACCCAACTGAATAAGGCATGGAGCAAAGAGTAATGTTACTACTGTTAACAGTGCCACTGGTTTTACTGCTGGCCAAGCTTGAAGTTGACATTGAAGAACTATGATCCAGATTGGAAACCTGAATATGGTTATCAAAAGCAACTATACCCTGCTCCCATTGCTTGTAACAATAATTGCATACACGAATCTTCTCCCACTCATCCCAAGAATTCCTTTGGCTGCTAAATGGGGCAGGAATTGAGTTTGTTGTACACTTGGCACAGAAAACTCGTCCACAAAGACGACAATGGTGTCTACGATTAAATAAGTTGAACTGGGAATCACACTCGTAGCATACTCTACAACTGTGGTCGGGCATCCAAAAATCCCTGGACACATTTGCTGGCTCAGATCGCCAGGGAATCCATGATTTGATGATGCTGACAACCTCAGAAAAAGTCTTGTCTACTGCATCCATTGACAAACAATCTTGTTTTCCCGCTCATTATGACATGCCCATTTGCCACTCCTAACAGACCATGTTCAGAATAGGAAACGAATCCAAAATAAAGAACTAGAACCCCAACAAGAATTATAACCAATCCTGGAGATCCTAAGGTACTGCACTTAAAAGTTACAACTCAGATGTAAATCTTCAGAATCTGAAATTCAATTCTTCTATATCCACAAACAACCCCCAAGCTTCTTGAGGCAGTTTATGGTTCTCCATCCCAGTCTAGGAAACAGCTTAACCAACTAATCAACACTCCGAAAAAGACCAATCGCCACCTCTATTAAACCCTGAATTCAAAATTCATAAAAGGAATCCTACTTCTCCAACAGTTCAACCAATTCAACTCTCACAAACCATCACTCTTCATTACTAAACAAGGACTACAACATAAACTAACTGTATATATTTCAAACAACCCAAATCAAATTAAATGAATAATGAAAAAGTCACTGAATTCAAAATCAAGAGAGACAAAAAGCTCACACCAGGATGAAAACCTTTTTACACCATCATACAAGAAAAGAACTCAGCTTCATGGAAAATTACAACTCAAGATCAAACCCTTCTCTTCTCAATCACTCCACTTCTCCCCATTGCAAAACAAAGCCATCACCCAGAGGGGAAGGAGGGTTAGCAAGAAGGAAATTTTGACTCCAAAAGAACCTAAATTCATGAACCAATCAAACAAAGCAAAGCAGCCCTGGTGATCAAACAGGAAATTCAAGCAGAGAGTTCCTCCAAATGCTGATCAAAATCCCCAATTGAAACTATATACAAAATCACAATCAGATAAAAGACAAAAAAATGGGGGTGCAAACCGGATTTGCGCCACGTAGTTAACAGGCCCTGTTACACCAAAAGTTCAAACACAGAGAGAGAGAGAGAGAGAAAACAGCGACGAAGAACGGAAGAAGGTAAGGTAAAGAAGATATCCAAGGAAACAAACATCGACCCAGAAACGATCCGATACAGAATGAATCGTCAACGACTTCAAATTTGGATCTTGATCATCCATGAAATAACATCGATATCATCGTTATCCACAAAATTTACCTATAATTAATGAGAGACTGAGATTCAAAGGAATAGTAATAATTGTAACAATTCTCTGCAATTCTTGTGGAATTTTATCCATTTATACAAAGCTGAGGAAAACAATGATCATTGGAAAATTCGGTTTTGGTTATGGAAATAGAGTGATAACTTTTCCATTTTTCTCTGTGTTCCATCATTTTCTCATTAGAAAAAATTTGTAGTCGTTTTGGTTTGGTTCCCCTTTCTGTTTTCCCTGTGACCCCAGACAGATACCTCACCTGCGCGTGTGACAAATTCAAAATTAGCAGCTTAATAATAATAAATGGATTTCACCTTTTTTTAATGCATAAAAAAATCACTTTAAAAAAAAATGTGTCTAGTTTTAAATAAAAACTAATTAATGTTTTATATAAATATTTAATTGATATACACTGTCAGTGTAAAGATTTTTTACACTGACAACCAATCAGAAATGGTCACATAAACTAAAACGTTTGAGTCTTATCCGAACTGTCTTAAAAGTCACACATACCATGATTTTTGATTGGTTGAAAGTATAAAAAAACTTTATATTGTCAGTGCATATCAATTAAACTCTTCATATAATTACTAAATTTTTTATTGAGTTATCTAAAATAATGATAATATAAATTGGATTTAATTGATATACATTATTAATGTAAAATTTGTTTTATACCGTCAACACACATTAATTCAAATGTTTGACTCTTATCCTAAATATTTTAAAAATTATTTAACACTTATATTATGATATCTGATTGGTTAATAAATTAAAAAAATTTACACCATAAAGTCATAAGTTTTTGTATAATCTTTAAAAACTAGAAGTTATGATTGGTTGTTACTTAAAAATGTTAAGTTAAATTTTAAGTTAAAAAAAAATTCAAGTTAAATTTTTATTTCTTTTTTTTTATGTAGAGTTTTTCTTTATATTATTTTGTGTTCTTTTAATTAAGCCAAGAGCTATAACAGGTAACCGCATGACCCGTCAAAGTGCATAAAATTCCTTCACCCAAAAAGTGCATAAAATTCCACGATTCATGAATGCCAAAGTCAAAGCCATAGATAGATAGATTTTAGAATATACAAACATATAATTCCATGAATGCCCTTTCTTAAAAAAAATCCAATAAGATGGTAGAGAGAAAAAAATGGATTTTAAGAATTGTTTGATATAAAAAAAAAAAAACATAAAAGAAATAATGTGAGTTTTTCTTAAATAGATAGTTATGCTCGTTTTAACATGACAATAATGTTGTTCACATTTCACAAGATTTCGCCTCTCTCTTTCTCAATTTCTTCGTATATTGGGAGAGAAATAATTTGACATGGGTCTTATCATGTTTTTTTCTCTCTGTTTTCATTCCTCCCTTTTTCACCCTAAGTAAATAAAGGTTTAAGGTAGTTATGATAAGATTCAAATACTTTTTATACTGACAATACATACCAATTAAATCTATATATATTCGAGTTTAATTTTGACACTAATAATATAAAAAAAATTTATACTGTCAATCAATTATGCGTTATCTTATACATGACTCTTTAAGATAATTATTATAAAAGTTAAAGATTTTTATGACAAGACAATGTCGATTGCTTATAGTATAAAACTCTTTAACAAAGTTAGTGCATTCTAATTAAATTTTGGTGAATTCTCTCGTACCAAGTAAATAGAATGGTAAAAGTTATCCTGCTTACTTAGAATATCTCCTCAATTAAATGAATCAGGTTAGTGGATCATGTCAAATTGTTCTTACCATCTAATTGGGTCAACTGGGTAGGGTAAAAGTTATCCTGGGTGCCAAAAAATTCATCTTGAATTTTATAATTTAATATTCAAATAATTTAAAATCAATCAATTTTAAATGAAAAAAAGTCAACCAACATGTGGTTGGTCCGAGTAGTAACGGGTTTGGCCACCTTAAGCAAGTGGTCAGGGGTTCGATCCTTGACTCTTGTGTATGGAGAAAACCTGGTTGGGAGAGGTCAACCCTTCAATGTCGTCCAGTACCTTAAGGGAATTAGTCTCTACAATTACGCGCGGAGGATACCTTGAAAAAAAGTAAAAAAATTAAAGTTTAATTATAACTTCCAAATACTTGATTTATTAACTAATATAGCAAAACAAAGCTAATATAGAAAGTAGGCTAAATTACTCTTTTGATCCCTCATTTTTTTTAATTTATTCAACTTTATCCCTCTATTTTAAAAATGTTCAAGTTAGTCCCTCACTTGCCAAAACTTAAGCAACTTGGTCATTTCCGTCTCTTTTCTCACTAACACCGTTAAGTCTCACTTACGCCCGCCACGTGTCACTATCCCGCTCTCTCTCTCCCCTTTCATCTTCCCCTCTCCCCCTTCAACAAACCCAGAAAGTCTCAGCATAAATAATCCACTAAGAGAATGAAATAGGGTCAGGCATGATTTCCAAACACATCCTAGATTCAATAACAAGACACAACACAAAAAAAATTCCAAACTTTGAACAAAATAACCAAAAATAGAGATAACCAAGAAACCAGAAAAATGAAGAATTAGCAAACCTGCTTATTCAAACAACGTAGAAACCAGAAAATGAAGAATTACCAAATCGGCGTTCAATTTTTGTAATTAAATCATGAGTATTCAGTTGATTATTTATGCTGCAATTGACATCATGAACCCTAAACCCTAATCCCAAATTGAATATGAAAATTTGGGGCAAGATGGCTGATGCACTTGAAGGCATCATGCATCAAAAAACCCAGGTTCAGTGAGGTAAATGCATTAAAAGGGGACAAATTTTAGCGGACGGTGTTGCTACAGTTGGCGGCGATGGTCGCGGGTTTTGGGTTTGTAACTTCATGGCGAAAATTGATTTGAGCTTCAACGGGGTCCACTTCTTGTGCGCTCTTCGCCGTACCTCCGTCTCCTTGGCGGCGTCCATCGAAGGCGGTGGCTGTGACGCAAATGGGTTGAGGCGGCGCTTCTTGAGCTTGTAGACGAATCCGTCATCGTTTCGGAACTCCCATTCATCGTCGCGTTCTTCTTCTTCTTGTCGAGGCACTTTCATGGCGAAAATCGAATATTTATTTCATTCCTACTGTAATTTATTTCAAAATCATGCCTCAGACTGTTCCTATTTCATTCTCTTAGTTGATTATACTGAGGCACTTTCTGGGTTTTTTTGGGTTTGTTGAAGAGGGAGAGAGAGAAAGCAAAATCGTGACACGGGGTGGGTGCGTAAGTGAGACTTAACAATGTTAGTGAGAAAAGAGACGGAAAGGACCAAGTTGCTTAATATTTGGCAAGTAAATAACCAAGTTGAATATGTTAAAAATAGAGGGACCAAGTTAAATAAATTAAAACAAATAAGGGATTTGATGTTTGACTGACAAGAAGATGTTCTACGCACGTCACTAGTATTATCCTTGTTTTTTTAAGTCAACAAGCAACCTATAATTTTGCATTTATTTATTTATTTTTTTGTCTAACTTTTGCATCTTTTTTTAATAGCAAATGTTATTAACATTGTAATTTGTTTATTTCCTACTTTTTCATTAATCATGATTTTATTTTATTTTATTTTATAAGATTATGATTAGTTAATGATAATGTAAATAGAAAATTGAGAGTGTTCATAATCTCATCCTTATTCTTAAGGTGATATGCTGTTTCTCATAATATCAAAATCAAAGTTACAAAGATTAAAAATATTAGATTGGATTTTGGTCATAAACTGAATATGTGTTTAAATTAATTTATTTTATATTTAAAACAACTTATAATTAAAACTAAAATGCTATAATATGAATTTTTACATATTTATTTTTTTCAAGAGCAAACACCGTCAATGAATTTCACGAATCCAGATTGCCTGCAATAGTAAATTCACGCATTTATCGCAGTTGTGCAGTCTATCATCATTGGATTTGCTTCTCTCACACTCTTAGTCCTTGATTTGCTTTGTCCAAAAAATTAGCAAAAAAATACAAATGTCAAGAGATAGAAATGGGCTTGTTACGGCTGGGCCGAGTTGGATCTCAACCCGTAGCCATCCTTAAACCGCGTGTCCAATAGGTCGATCAATTCCTATTAAGTTGTGACTACTGAAATCCGTAACCGACCTTAGACTTGTAACTGCTCTCATCAATGACGTCCATAATCGCTCATAATGACCCACTAATGCTATTTAACGACCATCCTCACACTATATATGTGAGATAGGCTTAGGATCTGAACAATTTCTACACATATAACCAACCGAGTATCTAGATTTCTTGCTAGAACAATTTGGCGTCCAAGGTGGGGTTCTGGTAAAACTCTTCCTTCGCCACCCAAGGCAAAAATGAGTCATCATGGGGCTCGGGAAAAAACTCCCACCAAACAACAAATGGCGGCTTGTGAGACGCAGGGATCCGTAATGCCGCAGACGTTCCTACGCCATCTTCTATGATCAACCGTCGTGCTATGTTGCGACCATGGTGTTCTCTGCCTCATACATGGAGATTTTTAACCTTTACCTTTACTTTGTCCTAACAATCCCAACAAATGAGAAATACAATTCTTATCTTCATTATCGTAATTCTTTCTAAGTTTTTTTTACGAGATTGAAGATGAGCGAAGACATTTCCGAATTCGGTTTTCAGAAATGGGTGGATTTCCTCCATGTCCTGACGTGCCGCTTGAATCAATCTTCGCACTACGACTTGAAGCAGAACCACTACGCCTGGTCAATGTCGCTGCAAGACCCGCGTAGTAGAGCAGTCTTGTGCCCGCACCAGACTTCGGCTCTGGCTTCCCTGAGCTTGGATCCTTGCCCTTGATTTTCTGAGATCCTTGAACTCGGACGCGAGGAGGAGGTTAGGTTGCTCAACGGGTTTGTGCATTTTGGAGCACACCAAATGCTTGACAAAATACCCAGGTGAAGTTCTAACGTTTATTGGTTCTGAATTTTAAGACTGGTTCTGACTTTTGATTGATAGTGTGGGTGATCATGGTAATGGTAAAAAAAAAAAATTAAGTAAATTAGGTTCAGGTGTTTTACAAAAGCGTGTAAAAGTAACCACGCAATACGACCATTGATCGATTCAAATTAACAGAGCAAATGAGAATGATTTAATGAAGGCGGTGCAGCGCCCACAAAGGTATGATAGGATATTCTAATATTGCATCATATGACAGTGCACACATGATAGGTGTTGCGATGGTGCATTTCCTGCCCTTTTTGATACACTCATTAATTATTACTATATGCGCATGAAGTTTATGTATATCATGTAAGATATACTAGCATACTAGTATGATTTATGTCATATGATTTATTAAAACTTTGAATGATGATTCCTTTTTTGTTTGTTTAAGGAGTTGTTGATTACTGGTGAGTACCAGCCTTTTAAAATTTTATATTGAATAAGTCAATTGTTGATGGTGTTCGCCTCCACTCAGAATAGACGATTATATGTTGTTATTATACCCAAGGTTAAGTATCATATTCCAACTTTTAATGGTCCTATAAATTATATCTACGTTCCTTTCAAAAAAAAAAAAATATATCTACGTTTTAGCAAGGAACTAAATACATGTTCAATAGTTTTTTCCTACAATATCACTGATGAATGATTATAACTTGATTGTTCAAAATGGCATCCTTTTATGATCATTGCATCTTCGTTCATTCTATATTGGGTATTCTAATGATATTGTAGCATTTATTTTTTTGGCAATAATCAAGCTTCACACGTTGCTAGTCAGCACTTGGCAGGATTCCCTTCTCGTACAATTTGATCCAACTTGCAACTGGAGAGGAGCTTAGTTCATTCGGTTGATGATTGGCCTTTCTATGGCACACGATATGTATCAAGTGAGCAATCCTAGGAGAAGTCTCTAAAGATAAGCTATCAATAAGCCCGACCTTTGCTTCGGCAACACGACTAATAAACCCGACCTTTGTTTCGGTACCATTGATAATAAGCCCGACATTTGTTTCGGCACTATCAATAATAAGCCCGATCTTTGTTTCGGCACTGTGACTAATAAGCCCGACCTTTGTTTCGGCACCATTGATAATAAGCCCGACCTTTGTTTCGGCACTATCAATAATAAGCCCAACCTTTGTTTCGGCACTGCGACTAATAAACCCGACCTTTGTTTCGGCACCATTGATAATAAACCCGACCTTTGTTTCGGCACTATCAATAATAAGCCCGACCTTTGTTTCGACACTGCGACTAATATGCCCGACCTTTGTTTCGGCACTACGACTAATATGCCCGACCTTTGTTTCGGCACCATTGATAATAAGCCCGACCTTTGTTTCGGCACTATCAATAATAAGCTTGACCTTTGTTTCGGCACTACAACTAATAAGCCCGACCTTTGTTTCGGCACCATTGATAATAAGCTCGATCTTTGTTTCGAGACTACGAGTAATAAGCCCGACCTTTGTTTCGGCACCATTGATAATAAGCCCGACCTTTGTTTCGGCACCATTGATAATAAGCTCGATCTTTGTTTCGAGACTACGAGTAATAAGCCCGACCTTTGTTTCGGCACTACGACTAATAAACCTGACCTATGTTTTGGCATCTTCACTAATAAGGCCGACCTTTGTTTCGGCACCATCACTGATAAGCCCAACCTTTGTTTCAGCACCACCACTAATAAGTCTAACCTTTGTTTCAGCACCATCACTAACAAGTCCGATCTTTTTTTCAGAGCTATCATTAATATGCCCGATCATCCGACCTTAGTCTCGGCATAAATAAAACCAATCTTTATCCCGACGCTATTTTCGTACAACGATTGATAAGCCCGATCTTTTGGTAAAATAATTATTAACTCGACCGTGTTCTCAGTTTAAATGACTAATATGTTTGATCACAATCTCGACATAATGATTTAAATACATTATACTAATCAAGCATGATTTCAACTTGAGTAAACTCGGTCTTTATCTCGGCACATTAAGCTCGGTTTTTATCTCGACACATTGAACCCAATCTCTATCGCTAAAAATAACCACTTTCGAATAGGCAACATATGAGATTGGAATCATAAATCTTTAGTCCATAAGATAAAAGTTCATTACAAACTACGCAAGCTCAACCAAACAAGCAAAAATTTGACAAAAAAAGCAACCCGATCTAAAAGTTAATGCAAAATTAAAAACCCGCCCAACAAAAAGGACACATTGAGTTCTTACAACTAAAGAAAACACCCTTACTTGGGTAAAGTAACCTTCTCGGTAGCATCAACAAGTTTCCCACCGACTGTGTTGTGCAATCTTCTTCTTCATCGACATCATCTTGGTTAATCTTTGCGTGGTTACGACGATCGAGAGCAGACTTCAGGACCAAACTAAATGTTGGCATTCAAAGGCTAAGCTTAATGTCATACAAGCGTTTCTAAAATGATGGTAGACACCTTAACGGTTGAGCTTCCATAATCGGCTATGTCATGCTGCACCTAAACCTGATCACTACATTAAGCGCATAAACTCGTTACTAAATCAGCTATAAAAACCATCTAACAAATTAATATGTTGCGCGACAAATTATATTGCAAGGGAATAAGGAACAAAGCATTTTGCAAAGTTATCGTAACAGGTAAATTGTTAAGTTACTATGGAAGAAGTACATTAGATTTTCTAGTATATCTAAACTACTCGGTAGACAGTACAAGTTCAAAAGCTACACTTTCTTATATCCCTAAGCGGCTAGAAAGTCAAGTACAAGCTCTTTCAAACCTTGTTAGTACAAAAGGCTTAAGTCTGCAGCTGGAGATTATGACACTTAAATAACCTAATGGTCAAGGAGGCCGAGATAGCGACGTGAAATAAGTTGATGACACAAGCGAACGGAAGATATAAGAAAATTACTCAGAGTGGAACTTGATGTGACTTGTTGCTCCGAGCAACCCATCTCTTTACTTGGTCATCTAGAGATTGTTTTTCTCGCCTAAAGCCCTTTAAGAACTCGGAGCTTGGAATAATTCATAGAGACCGACCTCACAATTGTCAACGGCAGAGGAATCCACTTTATTACGGTAAATACGTAAAAGAAATCACCACAACCGATTATGAGACGAGGCGAACAAATAACTAATCATTCAATGGGTTGAAGACACTTATTTTTTAAGCGAAATGATTGGGCACGTTCTCATCACAAAGCCTGAAAACGACACTTCATTCAATCCCAATACATGGATGTTTTTAGAGGCATGATATGGAGACGATTAAGCAATGACTTACAAAGGCCAGAGTAAAACCTCTTTGTTGTACACAACTTGAACCTTGGGGATTTCTGTTATGGCATGAGCAAGAATTAACTCGGGCCCAGCCTTGTTATGCATAGGACCCGCAAGAGAGTTTTTTAAGCCCCTTCGTCATACTTGACTTGAGGCTTAGGGGACTTCTGTTACGGCAGGACCGAGTATGAACTCAGGCCCAACCTTGTTATGCATATATCACGCAAGAGAGCTTTTAAGCCCCTTCGTCGATTCTCGACTTGAGGCTTGGGGGACTTCTGTTACGGCTGGGCCGAGTTGGATCTCAGCCCGTAGCCATCCTTAGATAGCGTGTCCAATAGGTCGATCAATTCCTATTAAGCTGTGACTACTGAAATTTGTAACCGACCATAGACTTGTAACTGCTCTCATCAATGATGTCCATAATCGCTCATAATGACCCACTAATGCCATTTAACGACCATCCTCACACTATATATGTGAGTTATAGGCTTAGGATCTGAACAACTTCTACACATATAACTTGGTTGCTTAACCGACCGAGTATCTAGCTTTCTTTCTAGAACAGGGCTACTAAAGGGAATCCTAATCCGAATTTCACTCACTAACCTGTCACTTTTGAACTGAAAGATATGTTTGGTATATTCCCCTAGAGTTATTTTCTTGTAGACTTAGCCAGAAGGGTTTTGCTAATGTGTACTCTAAAGACATTGTTTAAGGAATCAATAAAAGGAAAGTTTTTATTGGGAAACTAAGTGTAACACTTTTTAATATATTAAATATATCATTTATCTATGCAAGATTTCCTTTCTTGATTCCTTAACCAATATCCTAAGGTGACGTTTGTTTCATGGAACGTTTTATTACCAGGAAAACTACATTCCCGTGAATCTAATTCCCATGAATGTTTCTTTCTCATCTACACACTTGGGAATAAAGTTTTCCACTTCCATTTACTAATTGTATTCCTGGGCATCTTTTATGTCTGGAAATAATTTTTTAAAACTTGTACCAAACATAGGAAACTTTTATTCCCATGTTCACATTCCCAAGCATTCATTAACATTTTCCTAGCAAGAAAGGCAGTTAGTTGGTAAGCCATAAGTGGTAAGGTTATTGGTTACAGATATTAGTAGGATTAGAGTGTATTTAGGAAAGCTGGAAAAAATATATTAATGTGATAATCGATTATTGTGATAATCGGTTATAATCAGCATATGTTTTTGTTTGAGTATGTTTGATGAAAAGAGATTTTAAGATAATCTATTTCGTAATGCAAAAAAATCACTTTTACATAGTAAATTACAAAAAATGGTATGGAATTATTTGTATAATTTAATAATAGTTAATGTTTTTTTTAGTTTTAAAACTTGTTAAAATATTTATGTTTTTGTATCTTGTTCTATTATTAAAAATTAAAAAAAAATTATAACATTTTTTCTTGACTATGAAAAAATATGAAAATATAATAATTTTAGAATAGTTAAATAAAAATAAAAAGTATTTTATTTGAATATTTATTTATTATGATTATCTTTTTTTTTTATTTTTTGAGAAAATTGTCGAGAAAAACATGCTCGAAATTTAAAGCTATCAACCTATAGCAATTCTTGTCATCAATTTTATATTGTGTAAAGAAGGGTATGCGAAAGATGGAGCGTGATCAGCATCAACGTGAAGCAAAGTGGAAAGGTTGGAGAGAGGATTTTGAGATTTGGAAATAATCAGATTTCAACAATCCAACGATCCTTTACACTATATGCATTTCCAACCGTGTTTTTTTTTCTAAATTTTTTTTTTTAAAATTTAAGTCAAATGTCAAACATAATAAATTATTCCTGAAACAACTTTTTTAGGGAAAAAATAACTAAAATAGAGATAATTTATTTGTCCCAAACAATGTCAGAAAAATGAATGGAAGCCAAGTAAAATCATTAAGCAAAATTGGTTTCACATTTAAATTGATTTATTTTTGTGAAACTGGATCACGTCAAATTCATTTGAATATTCCAAAGATTTGACAAGGGTGCCAAAAAAATGTGCAATTTTGGCCATCATTGTCAAGATTGGTGTGTGATTGGGATCCAGGGTAACTTTGATTGGCTTAAAAATGCTAAATGAGAATTAGGTGACTTGAACAGATATCCCCTGCCTCATTATTATTTTGTCCCTGCTTCCGTATGCGGTGACCCCCCCCCCCCCTCCCCCTCCTCCTCAATCAATCCATTCATACCGCATATTCATATGCCACAGGTCACCAATATGTGATTTGTCCTAAGGGATTAATCATCTTAAATAAGTGATTAAGAATTCGAATTTTGATTATTATGTATGGAGAAAATCTGATCGGGAAAGGAGAATTCATCTCGTGTGTTCAACAAGTTTCCCGACGAAGATTAGTCACTACTAACAGTGATAGATACTCCATACCTATATCATAATTATCAAAAAAAGATATGCCACACACCACCTTGAGAATTGAGGCAGAAAAAGGTTTTTGTTTCTTTATTTATTATTTATTTATTTAAAAGTTGGTCCTTTAATTTTTTTCCCAAGTTAATTCTTTAACTTTTTAAAAATAAACAACATTTTTTTAAACATAAAAAATATTATAACTCCATTATAACTTGTTTTTTTTTCCTCTCTCTCTTTTTTTCTTTTTGATAAACCACTGAAATTAGGGTTTTTGATTCCCAGTGACATCCCGGGATATCTCAGAAGCTGCGACCCTTTGAACCGGCTATGAGACTAATTCTCGGTCGGTTTCTTAGAGCAGGAAACTAACCTTTGGTTATCGCAACCTCTCAACTAGAGTTAGTTACGGGCCAACCTGGATCGTTTAGGCCCAGTCCGTATTGGTCCGCACTTAAATGGAATGGTCAGATTGGCCCGCAAAGATAACGGGCCTGCATATAGCTAATTCGCGTCCAGCTGCATAGTCCGCGAGTTAAAAGATATGGCTTGCAGACTCGCTAATAAAAAAAAAAATTTCAAATTATTTTGAAAATGCTACATTCAACCATTATATTCACAATAATATATATTATTTTGAAAATGAAACATCATCATACTATTGATTTTATTCTCTATACGGTATCACTTTTGCAACTTTTTAGTGTGACAGATAGACAACGAAAATTGTAGAACAAAGATATCACACTGTCATGCATGACCACATGAGTAAAATGGAAAACAAAATCTAGTGTTATAATAAACATAAAGAAGTCCAAATTGAAAGAAAAATTCGTTGGTGTTTCTGTTGGGTTGAAAATATAGTAAAAGACCTTTCAAAAACATCGTGAAGTTGGATAATCGGATTCTTCAGAAAATAATACATTCAAATAAGTATCATTAAGCATATAGATTATCCATGGAGAAATCAGAAATGATCCAAACTCATGTGTCAAACTTGCATATTTTTTTTTGGTATAAAAAGAAGTAGTGGTCCGCGGGCTGGGAACAGACCGAGTTGAAAAAACTCGCATCTAAACGGTCCTATGTTTTGTCTGGTCCTAACCCGCACGGATCGCTGGTTAAATGGACCGTCAGTGGGCCCAAATCCTTATACCCAGCTCTACTCCCAACTAAAGTGTCTGTCATTAGGATTTAAATTTACATTCTTCTCTTTATGGGATCGAGATGTTTAAAACTCGACCAACCCTTGATTGATTTTTTTTCTTTCTTAAATTATTGTTTTGTTACAAAACTCTCTGTTTTGTCTCTTTTATAAAAAAAAAAGGGTTGCACCAGAACAAAAAACCACATTAAACATTAATGTACAATTAAAATCTAAATTAGATGGATAAATATCGCTTTTTCATATTTTAATTAGGTCTATCAAATATGTCATATTAAATATCTAAGAATTTTCCTCTAAACATTTATAGTATAAATAGAAAAAAAATGTTTAATAACTCGTTTTGAATCGCAATACTCATAAAAACAGATAAAGATTAGCAATTCTATATTCTATACTTTCATTATATATTATATTTCAATTACAGTTGGTCCTTTCGTGACACATTATTTTTTCATTTACATTTAGAACAATATAACTTTGGTTATTATTTTATGAGTTGAATGATGTTGTTTTGATATGGACGCCTAGAAACACGTAGGATCAATTCGGATGGTCCAACAGGTGTGGCTGGTCTAAAAAGTGTCGTTTTGGTCTGCAGGTTGTATTGGTCCAATGTTGGTTGGAGCAGGCCTAGTGTGCAGAGTTGATGATGTTGGGCCAGTTGGTGCAGTGGGTGGTGAATGACCTATTATGTTGGTAGGTGCTAAGGTCTATCTTTTTAGGGCTTTAATTTTTATATTCGAAAAATTAATTTTTATACCTCCAATTTTTTAAAAATTTAAAATTATCCTTCTCCTATCACGTTTTTCAATATGATTATATACGATAATTTAAACAAATAAACAATCGTATAGAGATATATGATAATTTGCTTAAATAAATAGACTATCGTATAGTCAAATACAGTAGTTTCTTTAAAAGCTTAAGCTACCGTATATAATTACACGGGAGCTTATTTACTACACTACTGTGTATAGCCATATGATAGTTTAAGTAAACAAATAACCTTATATGACCATACGGTTGTGTAAAGTTATATAAATAGGTAACCGTACGCAATCACACGGTAGTTGATTCTCATAAATAACTCATCGTATACAACTATACGGTAGCTTTGTTTAAATAAATAAACTACCGTATGCTTTCATACGGTACATATATTTGGGAAGAAAAATATACTACCGTATGGACTCATACGGTAGTATATCAAATTTATCCACACGTATGATTCCATACGGTAGTCTATACCACAAATTTTGGTACACTACCGTATGGTATCATACGGTTGGCTAAAACATCAACCTACCATATGATTCCATACGGTGGCGCTACAAAATTTTTAATACATTACGGATGTATGAATACTGTAGGAATGGAATCATACCGTATGGACGGTAGGAATGTAATACATTACATTACAAAAATGTTGTAACGCCACAATATGGAATCATACGGTAGGTTGATGTTTTATCCAACCGTATGATACCATACTGTAGTGTACTAAAATTTGTGATATAGACTACCGTATGGAATCAAACGTGTGGATAAATTTGATATACAACCGTATGAATCCATACGGTAATATATTTTTCTTCCAAAACATACGTACCGTATGGAAGCATACAGTAGTTTATTTATTTAAACAAAGTTACCGTATAGTTGTATACGGTAAGATATTTATGAGCATCAACTACCGTGTGATTGCATACGGTTGCCTATTTATATAACTTTACACAACCGTATGCTACCACACGGGAGTGTAATCATTTACTCCCCCGTGTGATTTCATACGGGAGCAATCGCGAACCAGAAAAAAAATACGCGTGAAAAACTTGCAATGGAGGGTGAGTTGGTAATTTTGGTGAGTTAAAGTGGGTATTAAATTGGAAAAGGGGGTATGAAAATTAAAGCCCATCCTTTATTGTACCTTAGTTTGCTACAGGCCTCGTTAAAGGCAACTTTGGCCTATTTCATCCCCGATTTCACATCCACACCCACACCCACATTCACACCAACCCATACACAATGGATCCATTGGCTGGATGAGCAACCTTCTCTCTTAGGAATAAAGAATAGTGAAAAGCCATGTCACTTGGAACGGAACTGGTTGCTTATTGACTTTTTTTAGTAAGACCACTTTGCTTTGGTAAGCAAAATTCTATTATCTTATTTTATTATTAGACATGGTTATTTAAAAGACAAAAACACGCATACACGCTCACACGCGCGCACGCACGCACACACATTCTTCATCACATGCCTCATGAATAACAATTCCTTCAGTTATGCTTTTATACTTGGGGGATCCATTTGCGTTATGACCTTTCTCACCACACCTTGAACAATGAATATCTCCTTCATATTTAGCTTCATCTTGTGTTGAGTATTGATTTGATGTGTGGTCTCATCATTGCTCCTATTCCTCTCTTCTTTGGCCTACCATCTCTCCTTATAATCGGTAGCAGTACAATTTCCAATAAGTCAATTTTAGTCCAACTCTCGGGTTCGATTACAACTTGAATGTAAAGCTCACGTGTCTTCCTCCTTGTCTCAGTGAAATAGAATGAGTTAACAAATTCCTCATACCTCAAATTATTCTAACATGTGATTAATTTAGAGACCAATTTATGCAGACTCATACTTTTAGGGAGAGTGACAAAAGTTGTCACTTTCGAGGACCAAATTATATATAACATCAAGATTCATGTTGATACTTCACTTCAGGCTTAATATTATACATATGCACTTAACATCATATGTCAGTATCTCCGCTAAGTCTCACTTAACATGGACTGACAGAAGGACTAATTTGTAATAAAGTTACCACTTTCACGGACCAATTTATATAGACACATACGTTAAGGTACACCTACTTTCAATGACAAAATTGTATATTAGTAATTCAAAAGAATGAAATATTATATATCAACACAAATAACTAAAGTACTTAAATTTTACCACGCAACTTTCAACGCAAAACGTATATATAGTAATATGTAGAAACTTTTGAACGGTATATGATCCAACCATATGGATATGCACTTCATCATCAGCCAACAAGTGAAAGACAACCTAACTTTTATAGTTGAAATTAAAGCTCAGTCAGGCCCGACCTAATATATTTTTAACCCTAAAGTGAACTTTGAGGTGATACATTTTTAAATAAGAGAGAGTAACAAAAAATCAGGAACCTTATAAAAATAAATGTGATTTTTGCTGAAATAGAGATCGAACCTTAATTATTCTCCATGAAAAAAAAAACATTGGTTATTATTGTGCTAGGTCAACTAATAATGAAAGTTTTATAAATATTACTAGTAAATAAGTTTTTTGGTGGTGGGCCTAAAGCAAGTGGGTTGGTCATGGCTCGAGATAACGTAGGACAAAGAGTCACTATATTGATAAGGTTTTACGGAATAATTAGCATTAAACTGCTTATGGTTGCAGTGGTGGAGTTTTTCTTTAATTCCAAAGAATAGGTCAAGAAATCAAAATAAAGAAGAAAGAATTAATTATAATAGACATGATATTGTATTTTATTTCTGTGTACCTTGTTTAATTATTTTGTGTTTTTGCTTCATTTCAAACCACTAATAGTCATATGGAGATAATTAATGTATATAATACTAATCATGATATGATTAAATATCTTCATGTGGCTCTAATTGTCCCATTTTAGCATATGAAAGCCCTTTCATATCTGTTTTATGGCACATACAATTTTCAACCATGGGCCAAGTTCATCCCCAAGCACTGCATTCCTCTACTACTTCCAATTTCACTTCCAAGCAAGAGACTTTCACCCTATGGATGAAATCTCTAGTACTGAATGGAAAGGGCTGTACCGTCTTTGATTCGAATGGCCAAATCGTGTATCGCGTTGATAACTACAGCTGCAGATGTAGACATGAAGTTCACCTCATGGATCAACAAGGCAATGTTTTGTTTACTATACAGAGAAAGGTAAATAAATTTCACAACTATATGACAAAGTATATATCGATCCTACAAAAAGTTAGTGTGTGTTTAATTATATATCTGAACTCTTTCAGATAAAACAACTCAATTTTAGTATGTGACTTATTTTTTTGGTGTGTGTGTGTGCAGCAATATAAGTTGTCCAGGTTTTGGGAGGGTTACAGATCCCCAGGCACAAGGAATGACCATAAAAGACCATGCTTCCGAGTTTGTAAAGCTTACAGGATAACTAGAGGGGTTTCAACTTATGAAGTTGAACTTGGATTGGACAAAAATCAACCGTATGCTCATAAAATAGAAAGCAGCACTTGTAAGTCAGCTTGCAAAATATCTAATGAGTTTGGAGTAATAGTTGCAGAGGTAAAATTTCTTACATCTTCTTGTTAGCAAAGATTTGGTACAACACATAGCTGTTTGTATTTTACATGTATTTTGTATTTTGTATCTTGTATCAGCAGCTGAGGAGAAAGAAGTCACATAGTGGTGTGGATTTAGGAGAAGATGTTTTCACAATGATAGTGGAGCCAAATATAGATCTTTCTCTAATCATGGGGCTTGTTGTAGCTTTCAGCCTCATCGATTGTAGAATGTAAATATTTTGGTAGCAACAGAGTGCTCAATGGTAATTTGCATCTTGAGCAAGTCTTTAGCTTTGCAAATGTTTTGCTAAACCCAGTTTCAAGAAGCTTCCGAGATGGCAGCACAGCCATCTCAAAATGGCTTTGTCCACTGCTATGCAACTTATGCTAAGGTTTCTCATATTATATAACTGAGAAGGTTGGCTACTATAGTATATGTTTTGTCCCTAGATAGCAAACGAAGCTGCTACAGAAGTTGGTTTGTGGTCCCAATGTTGCAACTTGCAAGTGTTCCTTCGGATGGTGGGTCTAAGAAACCACTTTTCTAGTTTTAGTTTCCCTTTTTAATTATTTTGTACTCACAAATTATGTATATGTTATGTCAGTTTTGGGATTATGGGGTGGTATGTTTGCATTACCTATTTTATAGTCATTTATTATCAAGTCTCTTTTATTATTTAAATAAACCTTAAATATATAGTTTTTTTTAACTGAGTTTTAGCTTCATTCACTGATTAGTAATTCCTCACTTAGATTGCTTTCAGTAGAAACCTTTAGGTCGAGGCTACAAATTCTAAAAATTTTTAAATAGGATAACAATATTTAAGCATATTTTTAGTTTTTATATTTTAACTAAATTTTGGTTTAACTCCTTACCTGATTATACTTATAGTACCACGTACAGTATTAAATTTAATTTAAAAACCAACCACATCATCTATGTTAGGACCAATTGACAAGCAAACGTATAATCTCGATTATATGAATAATTATTAATTAGATACCCTCTATTATAGACATTCAAATTATAATGTGTCATTTATAAGATCATATATGCTTTCTAGTAGGAAGACCGATTCCTTAAACGACTTACGAATTTACGTTGTCACTTTTATATATTTGTGTTTCATTTTCTGTCTAATCAACGTGTTTCCATATGCGACTTTTATCTCAATTTTTATGGGTCCATGAATTTCGTAGGTACGTAAAACCTTTCAAAGCATATAAGGGGGTTGCTACGGTATCCCGTAAATTTATGGGTTTTGGTATTTTATAACGGGATATCATTATTTAAAGGTGTTAATCCTTTTAAATATTTTTTCATCTTTTCTTTTATATCGAGAAATACAAGCTAATCTTCTTTTTGCTTTAGTGAAAATTTCTTGTTCTATCTTTCTAAGGTTTTCATTTTCTTCGTGTAAGATAATTCCTTCAAAATGTTTTATCTTCCTAAGATAATTCATTGTCTCTAAGATGTCATATTGTAAAATAGTATCGTATTTTTCTACAAGCGTAACTATTTTTCCCGCCATATGTAATCCTAATTCTTCTATATATTCAATCATCTTTTAGTTGATTTTCCAAACGGATTAGTCTTTTTTCTCTCCAAATAATACCTCTTTCAATTAATTTTCGAACTTGTTCATCCAAATAATCTTCTTCTTTAATTTTCAATAGAGTAGACAGATTTATATATTCGTCTTTGAGTTGTAATTTTATTATTCGTATTGTTTCTTTTATTTGATTTTGATTCATACTGCTAAATTTTCTAATTCGTTTTTTAATTGTTTTAACATTTTTGTTTTATAATTTATTATTCTTTCTACTAAACAACCATCAATTATTTTATTAACATCTTGTTGTTTCTAATACATAATTTCTTCTTTAAGTTCTTTTATCCATTCTCTTAACATAATAATAGTCTTCATGCAATTATTCTTTCAAGTCTCTTTTTTATCCATTTTTCGAAGTTTATATGATGTGATAACATACTTCCAGTTTATATGATGTGATAACATACTTCCAGTAATACTTCCAGTAATCTTCCTTTGTTGCATAGGATTTGTGAATAACTCCTGGAACTTTCTGACAGTGAGGGGCTGCTTTGTGCCACTCGTCATATATTCCTGGCAATGGTCTATTGAAGATAACATACCATTTTTTATTTCCTTCTTTTTGTGCTTGTATTTTGATTTCTGCTGGGATTATTTGTTCGAGGAAACCTTCAGTTTGTAATTGTAAATCCAATACCTTGATATCTGCTTCGAGCAATTCTAATTCTTTTAGTTTTTGATCTCTGAGTGCTTGCTTGAGTTCTTTTTGCCTTCTCAGCATTTCTGTTGTCCCGCGCTCCATTCTCTGGATAGTATATCTGCAAGAACGTTTTTCTCTCCTTTAATATGAGAGATTGAGTAATTATATTCAGATAATTTCATTTGCCATCGGATCAATCGTCCTTGTTTATAAGTGCCTTTATGATTAAAATCTTTAAAACCTGCCACATAAGTGGAATCGGTTCTAACAATAAATTCTTTATCAAGTACATAAATGCGATGTTTTTCCAACATTCGAATGAGTGCTAATGTTTCCTTTTCATGAGTGGGATAATTAATTTCACTGTCTGTAAATGTTCCAGACATGTATCGGCACAGTAATTCTTTCTTTTGTCCAGGGGGTTTTGCTTTCATAACGCCTCCCCAACATTCATGTGATGCATCTGTTTCGATAATAATTAGGTCATCATCTGCATGATGATATAATTCTGGAAGCTGTTGACATAAGTTCTTTAATTCAGTCATAATTGCTTCATCCTCCTTTGTCCAAGACCAAAGAGCATCTTTCTTTAGCTTCTGTTGTAGTACCTTTCGTTTTGCTGCAAGATCTTTTATGAAACCTTTATTTGAAATGTAGGTTAGTAATCCAAGAAATCTTTGTAATTCCTTTTTATCTTTTAATATTACAGGAAAATTACTAAGTTTTTCTAATACGTGTTTCTGCATTACTAATTTTCCCTTTTCTATTTCGAGGCCTAAATAATTAATTTTATTTTGTGCTAAAACTATTTTCTTTTTACTCAATACTACTCCATGTTTGAGGAGTTTATTAAGTACTAATGTTACTTTCTGATAATGATCCTTTAAATCTTTATTGGTAAATACGAGTATATCATCGATATAAATGAGACAAAAATCTTTATATTCCTTAATTATCGAATCCATGTATCTTTGAAAGATTCCTGGGGATTGTTTCATTCCCATAGGGAGTACATTCCATTCATATTGTCCTTGAGGACAACTAAAAGCTGTTAGTGCTTTGGATTGTTCATCTAGTTTTAATTGGTAAAATCCTGATTTACAGTCGAAGGTATTGAACCAAATCATACCTCTAATTTGTTCAATAATTAAATCTTTTCTAGGGAGAAAATATGCGTCTCCTTCCATTGCATCATTTATTTGTTTATAATTTATCATTATACGCCTTTTACCACGTTTAAGTTCACTATGGTTTTCTACATAAAAGGCTGGGGCTGAATGCTTACTTTTGGATGGTCTTATTAATCCTTTTTCGAGCATTTGCTTAATATCGTCGGCAAATTCATCTCTGTCTTGTTTAGTGTAGATCATAGGTTTACATTTTATTTCTTGGGTAGGATTTTTTAATTTTAAGGTAATGAGTTCGATATTTTTATTATTGATGTTTGGATCTAAGGGATGATCACTACATAATTTTTCTAATAAATGTTCAATATGCGCTGGGATTGTTCTATTTGGTTCGGAATTCATTAGAGCATAGCGAAATTTTTGACAAAGAATAGTAAATAACTCACCACGTTACAGCTTGCTAAACTCTGATTGTTTTGTAGAATAAGTACATAGGGAAGAGTGAATAATTGGTATAGAAAGGATTTCCCGAATTTGAGTATTTCGTATATACGGTGTGCGAAGTGTTATATAGTCTAAGTATTGACAGAATGGTGAATAAAGTCGTAAGAAGTTATTGCCCAATATAACATCTATTCCTGTTTCTTGTTGGTAAATTGTTGGGACAATAAATTTCTTGTGTTGGATTATTAAAGTGATGCGATTAACTACCCAAAACAACGAGTGGATAGATTCATCCGCAATTTGTATTTTTAATGGTTTATGTAAATATTCCCAATTGTCAAATAATGTTTTTGTTGCTAAACAAATACTTGCTCCAGTATCTACGTAGGCTTCAGTTTCTTTGTTACTATTTTCTATCTTGATTTTAATATAAGTACTATTCGGATTCTGTTTCTTCTGAAGATAGTTCATCATGTTCAGAATATTCATAAAGAGTGGTATCAGTAGTACTTAATTCTTCTTCTAGCGGTTCGAGCTCATATATTTTATAGACTTGTTTAATTATTTTAGCTTTTTCTTTAAAATCTTTTTCTTTCTTTTGAGGACATTCATTTGCATAATGACCTTCTTCGTTGCATATCCAGCATACACATTTCTTTTTTCCTTTTGGACAATATTTTTTAGGTGTACGTTTTTTCTTAAAGTATTTTTTTTTTGTATCTTTATACGCTTTCTTTTTTGGATAAGTTTTTCGTAGATTTGGCTTTTTCTTTTTATTATAGTATTTTCTTCTTCGTTTGATGGGATTGCATCCATAACTTCCAGGTAATTCTATTTCTGGTAATTCACAGCAAATTACATTTTTTCCTCTATTTAATTGTCTTATGGTTTCTCTATTTAAACATTGATCTCGTAATTCCTTTAGAAGTACTTGAATAATACCTCCTAGAGTTTTTGCCGTTGTTAATGGATTAGCTGACCAAATTGTTTTTATTTTTTGATTAAGTGAAAATGGTAATTTATCCATAAATATCATTTTGTATGTTTCTTTGGTTTCGGAGTCTAATTGATAATAATATTTTTGGTATTCACAAATAAAGCTTCCTATATCACACATATCACATATTTGCATTCTATTTAAGTGTACTTTAGCAGTTTCATGTAAATATCGTTTCACTTCATCACTTTGTTCAATACTAGCAAAGCCTATGAATTCTTCATATATTAATTCCATTATCAGTCTAGCAAAGTCTTGGTTTGTCACTGTTCGTTGTATATATTGTTGCCATTTTTCTTCCTTTATCCCATTTAGAAATTTTTGTACATTTCTTGAAGTTTTATAAAAGATAAAATTCTTTATTGAATTTCTATCTAAACTATTAAATTTATCATCTGTTGCCATTAGCAGCGTAAGTTCATTAATCCATTGTAAGAGTATCTCTTCCTTGTTTTTAGCACAGTCAAGGTTTAGAATATTTCCTGATTTAATGGATTCGTATCTTGGTTTAAATTCATCTGGAATTTTAGACCATTTATTATTTCTTTTTAGATATCCCGTATTATGCATTGTCTTTTCTTCTATATCATCCCATATTTCACGTGTTTCTTTTTTTTTTTTCTATTTCTTCCAAGTACCATACTACTACTTGATTCTCCATGATGCATTCGTATTTCATCAAAGTCTGTTTCATCTGAAGAGGAGCTATAATTTAATACTACTTCTTCAGTTTCATATGGGGTTGAATTAATTGGTTCTGTTACTTGTATCTGCTTATGTTCTTCTTCAATTATTTTTAATTGTTCAAGAAGTTGTTGTATCTCTTCTAAGTCGGTGGATCTTTTTATTGTTTCAATATAATCAGTCTTTATCCTCTCCATGTTGTTCTTGGTGTCAGGGTTTCTAGATAATGTAAAGGTTCTGATTTTTTCTTATTTAATAATTCTTCTAGATCTCTTTTTGTAATAGGTCTATTCTTAGTTTCTTCTTCTAATAAAATTTCTAATTGTATAAGAATTTTTCTAAGTCTTTCTTCATCTTCGCTATTGTCTATGTCTTTACCTTTTCCTTTGTCTATTGTACTTAAGGTTTTATATATGTCTAAATATTTTGTTTGTTTATTATGTTCATGGGAGCTAATATGTTCAGCAATTTTTGAAGTGACTTCTAAAACTTGCATCACATTATTATTTATTTGTTCTAATACTTTTTCTAGTTCTTTATATTTTTTATCAATTCCTTCTAGTAAACTTATGGTTCCTATTGTTATAAGGATACCGATACCCTCAAATTTCTCAAGGTACCATAGAAATTGCTATATCAGTACTCTTGTAAGATTATAAGAATCGTATTAAAAATATGTTACTTCTTACAAATATTTTTGTACATATCAAATATTAATTTAATTACTCCAAAAGATAACATGATATACATATTTATTTATTTTTAATTATAATATGATACTATTCATCAATCTCAAGCCAATCTCAGCCAAGAAAAATTTGTTCACCTAATTATCCTATGACAAACGGATCAATCCCCACCATCGTCACATAACCCTATTGTCTCTCAAACTCTTACCACTACCATCGTCACAAACCTTTTTAATGTTGTTGATAACAAATTTAAAGTGGAAGATTAACATTGATTAACGTTAAACTTAGGGATCAAAATGAGACATTTATTGCTGTCAAAAAAAAAAAAAAGAGAGACATATATTACTTAGTAGAGAACTAACTTGAAACCAAAAATAAAGTTAAGAGATAAAAAATACGATTTTGCCTTTCATAAATTATAGTGACTTTTATTAAGGTTTATGCTATTACAGTTACTCCTTGAAGTTTATATGGTCTTTACACTTACCTTCTCATAGTTTATGTGGCTATTATACTGACACTCTTTAAATGAAGTCCTTATATATCAGAAATGAAAGAAATATAAAATATAATTAAATCAAGAGTTTAATAGGGATGCATTATCAGTGTAAATTAGTTTTAAACTGACATCTCAAGAAGAGCTCTTCATGCTGGCATATCAGTCTGCTTTGTAATTGCATTTTAAAATTAACTGTAAAATAATGAATTCTCATTGGACGTTGGTGTAAAACCGATTTAGAGTGACAGTGCATATCCTCTTTTCTCTGAAATCAAATACCAGAAGGGGTTATTATATTTTTTCTTAAATTTTTTCACATAAGAAAGATCCTAACTAAGATGCAACTAGTAAAATTAATAAAAGAGTAAATATTCAATTTGGTCCCTATAATTGTAGAGTCGTATCAACTTAGTCCCCATATTACCAATATTTCAAAATGATCCCTGGAATTACATAAAGTTAATCAGATTCGTCCCTCCGTTAGTATTTGCATGGACTATAATGACGTTAAGTTGGTAATTTCAGGGATGCATTTGAAACTAAGTGAATAATATCAGGGATGCATTTGCTAACGGATCCAAATGGTCGGACGGACCTGATTAACATTTTGCAATTCTAATGATCATTTTGAAATATTGATAATATGGGGGACTAAGTTGATATGACCCTACAATTTTAGGGACCAGATTCAGTATTTAGTACTCATTAACAAAATAAAGGTTAAAATAATAACTTGGTCCTTATAGGTGACACCGATTCTTTATTTAGTCCATATATGTAAAGACTTATTAAAAACGTCCTCATACGTACAATCATTATCCATTTGATCCTTCCTGTTTCCTTGTCGTCTCTAATAATCCGTTAACTTCTGTATATAGGGACTAAATGAAGAATTCGTGTCACATGTAGGGATCAGATTATTATTTTAACCTAACTTATTGTGTTTCTATACGTGACAGATTCTCTATTTAGTCCATATACGTAATAATTAACCGATCATTAGAGACGATAAGATAACGAAAAGGACCAAATGAATAATGATTGCACCTATAAGAACCTTTTTATATATAAGGATTAAATGAAAAATCGTTATTATCTGTACGAATCAAATTATCACTTTAATTAAAAAAAAAAACTAGATGCCATACGTTACACCGTTTTGACGTGGCAATGTTGATGTCATTTCACAAGTTCGTTGTCGTTGCTCTGTTCCCTGAGATCTTTTCCTTCTTCTCCAATCTCGTGAACCCTAACTTCCAATGCTATGTATCTTTTCGCTCTGAAACCCTAACAAATGGTGGGACCCAAAAGGCACTTCCTCCCACTGATCCTCATCTCCCTCACCGCCTTCATCTTCTACACCTACCACCACACCTCTCTCCCACCTTCAACCCCTCAATTCAATCCTAATTTCACTCTCCGAAACCCAATTCAAAACCCTAATCCCGTTTCCCCCAATTACACTTTCGTCATCAAAGTCCTCGCCTTTAACCGCCTCGACTCTCTCTCCCGCTGCCTCCGCTCCCTCGCAGCCGCCGATTACCTCGGCGACCGCGTCCACCTCCACCTCTACATTGACCATTTTGCCCTCGCAAACGGGTCCGCCCCCACCGCCACCGTGGATCAGAAGCTTCTCGAATCGCATCGGATTCTGGAGTATGCCGATGGGTTTGATTGGAAATTCGGTGAAAAGGTGGTGCATTACAGAACCGCCAATGTGGGTTTGCAGGCACAGTGGTTGGAAGCGTGGTGGCCCGGTTCCGATGACCAGTTCGTTTTCGTGGTGGAGGATGATTTGGAGGTTTCGTCGCTTTATTATGAGTTCGTGAAGAGTTTGATTGTGAATTTCTATTACAATGCTTCCAATTATAGCCCTTCCATCTATGGAGCTTCGTTGCAACGAGCAAGGTTTGTCCCAGGTACCATTTTCCTTGTTTTTATTTATTTATTAAAATTTATTAAAATTGTGCCGTTTAATTATTGGTAGTTACTGGAGGTTTTTGTTGAAGTTGGTGAAGTTTAGATATTAGAGGAATCTGGTTACTTCAAGTGTGAACTTGATTTGTTGTTGCCTGTGCTACTTGTAAGCGAGAGTTGATTTGGCTTTTAATGGTGCTTCGATTAGTATTGAATTAGATATATGCATGCTTTGCTAATTGCTCACTTTTTCTCTGCAATTTGAAGATTGAAGTGAATTACTTAACTGGAGTTGTCTAACATTTTCAATTCTGCTAATGATACTTGGGACATGAGGCTGCTATGATGCAGGGGTACTCCGAAATGGATACAATAATAAGAATTTGGTCTATGCTATGATGCATGGGTACTCTGAAATGGATACACGGTACGCATCTGGTACCGGTACTTATGGGTACTTACCCTATGCTCGCTTGATTAGTAGGCACCCTATACCATTCAAGTATAAATTATAATCCAGGCAAAACACCAAGTTTTGCTGATAAGCTGCTTGTCTTGCTATTAAATCATGCACCTTCTTTATATATTTTTGCTCACTTGAATCACTTTATATAGTTTTGTTGAAACATTGTAGTTAGAACATTAAAAAAATTGTATTTATCTTATGATTTAATTACTCTATTATTTATGTTTTTTATTTCCTTATAATATATCCTGCCATACCTGCACCCTAGTTTTTAGAAATTTTATCATACCCCTTACTTGTACTGTTACTGTTACTCGCATCCATGTTACTTAGGATCTATAAAAAGCTGATGTTTTGATGTAATGGAGCGCATGGGGTTGTGTGTGCTACTGTTTGTTGCTATATATTCCGGATTTTTGTTCTATTATCCATTATATAGATACACAAGGCTGTGTAAGAATCAAGAAAAGTGCCACCAAGTTGAACCTTTTTGTGTGTTACTATGATTATAAAATGGATATTACATAGTACAGAACAGTGGAAGTTTTTGTTAAATAACTTTGTCATGTGTTATTTGTTGCCTTAGTAATCGTCCTCTGCCGGTTCATTACTTGTGTCTTGTACGGTTTACTGATGATATAGTTGGTTTCTGGCTGCAGGTAAACATGGAAACAAATTACAGTTGGATCACAAGACACGACTTTTCTTATACCAGTTGGTGGGTACATGGGGTCAAATTCTCTTTCCAAAGCCATGGAAAGAGTTCAGGTTGTGGTATGACAAAAACAAGGCGAAGGGCATTAGGCCATTTCTTGAGGGGATGGTACTGATGTTTTCTAAAGAAAAAACGTTTCTTGTTCTTTACTGTCAGTCATCCAATTCTCAGTTTTGATGATTTTTATGTATGAGCAGTTCAGTTCATTCCAAATTTTATTTCTGAAATTTTGTGCAGGTGACTACAGGATGGTACAAGAAAATGGGGGAAAGAATTTGGACTCCTTGGTTCATTAAATTTATTCAATCCCGTGGTTACTTTAATATCTACACAAATTTTTTGCATGAGAGAGCATTAAGTGTCTCTCACAGAGATGCTGGAGTAAACTATGGGAAAACTGCTGGACCTGATTCTCAATTACTAGAGGAAAGATCTCTAGACTTCAATATTTTGGAAATGCAGCCTCTGAGGAGTTTAAAATGGTTTGATTTTTGTTTCAGAGAAGTACTTCCTGGAAAGATCGTCAGGAACATGGAAGAACTTGGATCTTTGCTTCACTCTCTGCAGAAACAAGATAGTGTCTTCTTAGTAAATCTTTTTGGGGTACGAGATGCCGTTGCTAGAAACATATTATGTCACTTTGAGAGGCTAAATATCAGGAATTATATAGTTATGGGCCCTCCATCTGACTTCTTATTTGATCTGGCAAGGAGGGGACATCCTGTAATTGATGTGGACCAATTTATTAGTAGTGTTGGATTGTATAAATTGACTTCACAAGGTTCCAGTTTTGAGGCCATCAAGGGTATTTTGGCAAAGGCTTATGTAGTTAAAAAGTGTATCGAAAATAGGTATAACACGTGGGTGATGCGTGGGAACATGCTTCTCACTTCTAACCTCTTGCTTGAGTCCAGGGATCTCAACAATGACTTCTTTGTTGCAAACAACTTGGATCTCTTTTATGCTAAAAGCTCATCTTCTAGCGAGAAAGTTTGGGGTAATGGCTTTGTGTCGAAGGTTGTAGCCATGGCAGACTCTTTGGCAAGGAAAGATTCTCTACCCCATGGTGGCCTAAGTTTTGTGTATGTTGTAACAAAATTATTGGAAGAGAGTGGCGCGAGGATTGAAAGAATTGATGAGATTACTTTTGGCATGAAAATTGGCTCCGGTAATGATAGTAATTCTTCTTTAGGGGCTAAAATGTTGGTATATTGGTCAGCTGAGACGGAACTGGATTCTATTCAGAAATGGCTTGAGGAGTTGAATTTGTGGGGTATAGACAGTGATTTATCCTGCACCGCTGTGGTCTGTCATAAGTCATAGCATTTTATGGCAGCTAGAAGTAGTTTTACATTTTGTTTTTCTTTATAGAGTTTTAGAGTTTTTATGCCTATTTGGCCTACGTATTCTTTTTACTCATCTTCTATTATCATTTGTAACAAAATTAAGTTGTCAATGAGACGGTTAAGATGGGCTGGAATTAAATTTTCCGACCTCAATTTGGTTCTCGTGTTTGGACCTGTTGTTTTTGTAGTAACCTCCGAACAGCGTACAATACACAACAGGTTTCTTGCAATAATCACTTGAAACTTTCTTACAAAGCATCGAAATTGATAGTGCTGTTATTTATACATAAACCTTTTCTCACAAACTCATAGATTTTTCAACCAAATTATCTATTTTCCCCCTTTTTCTTGAAGTTCCGGGTCTAATGTGTCTATAAAACAAATATTTCTACAAAATGAAGTTCTACCTTGATATAGTTAATGTGAGAATGCTGTTAGGATCAAGCGCTTACCATAGTGGTAAGTGTTTGATACTGCAAGTGGTATTAGAGGCTAGTCATGGATTCGACGATGGGTGTTGGGGTATTGTTGATGGTGAGTTAGCATCCTACCTTGGCAAGACCTAGGCGGAGTTCGAGTCAGATAGCTTTCGGCCTATATAATTGGCAGGATCCAATTGCGAAAGTCCTTGGATTTTTCAACCACAACTTTTGTAGTGTGGTTCTTTCAAGATTCGTATCAATTGGTATAAGAGTTTTCCTTCATGTCTCTCGACCTTAAACGTGTGACATAGGCGGTGACGGATGGTAATACCAACATTGCAATATTCACTTGAGAATAATCAAAGGGCTAATGCACGTGGGCGGAGCATGGTGGGATATTAGAATCCAATGGTATAAGACTGGACTCCCACATTAGAAGTATGAAATTTTATAGGGTTTATATTTATATTTATACTAGCTGTATACCCGTGCATTCGCACGGGTCGCGCTATGTTACTTACTACAATTTTTTTTAAAAGTAACATTGAAAATTAATCAGTTTTTTTACCTAGGAAATAAGTGAATAAAGTAAATTATATACCAATATTGACATAGTTATAAACCATAGTTATACACACATTGTGATTGTAGCAAAATAACTCCACAATCCATACTGTTTTGCCTTCTACTTGAGTTTTCATTTTGAAAATTCAAAACTTATGACTCAATGCTTGCACTTGCTGACAAAAACAATCATAAGAATGGAAATCTTGAACACTCATAAAAAACAATGCTAATAACATTGAGTTTCTTAAAACATTTATGCGAGGAAATCCAATTATACGCAATGCACGCGAGGATTAACACAGGCTCAATAATCTAATTAGAACTTTCATAAAAAAATAATTTTTTTTCACTAATTAGAACATAAAACACAAATTAATAATAAATCAATTATACTATACTAATTAACACATAATTTGCGTGAAGGTAACATCAAAACTTAAATTTTTATGCTATAGTTGTATACCCGTGCATTCTCATGGATCACACCGTGTTGCTTATTACATTTTTGCTAAAAGTTAATTTTGTAAATTATATATTTTTTTATACCTATAAAAAAAAACTGAATATATTAAATCATATACAAATATTCATGCTGTTATAAAGTATAGAAACTGATTTATATAATATTGAAGATAGAAAATTCATAGATCATTTTGAATTGTATATTTCATAAAGTACATATAAATGTAAATTCATTTTGTTCATCAGAAGGAAATACAAAGAAAAAAGATAAGGACTAAGCTTAATAATACCATTTGCATCAGTAAGTAGTTCTCCCAAAGCAGGAAGTCCAAGTGACAATTGTGCATGCATAAACTGAAAAATAAAATTTCATGCAATTGGAGTTTAAGTCCTGTCAACAAAATCTTAGTGTAGTAATTGTTTAACTACTTAATCAATAATTTATGTTAATAATTTTAAACATAAACTGTTGCATATAAACATGCATATCAGATTCAAATGACAACAAAAAGTTAGATAATATAAGTACTAAAGTATCTGACATAATAAGACAACCCGTCTATGATAACCCGTGTGATCTATGAGATCACCCGTGTATGATAACACATCTGATCAGAAGGGTTATCATAGACGGGTAAGCATAGACGGGTGATCACAGACGTGTGATCATAGACAGTTTACTTCAATTGGGTTGTCATAGACGGGTGAGAATAGACGGGTGATCATAGACAGGTTATATAGGGAAACTGAAGGAATCTGTCTATGCTGACCCGTCTATGAGATGATCACCCGTCTATGACAACCCAACTGAAGTAAACTGTCTATGATCACACGTCTATGCTCACACGTGTATGAGATCACCCGTATATGATAACCCTTCTGATCAAACGGGTTATCATACATAGACGGGTTATCATAGACAGGTTATATGGGGAAACTGAAGGAACCTGTTTATGCTCACCCGTCTATGAGATGATCACCCGTTTATGACAACCCAACTGAAGTAAACTGTCTATGATCACACGTCTATGCTCACCCGTCTATGGCCTTCTAATCAGACGGGTTATCATAGATGGGTGAGTATAGACGGGTGATCATCTTACAGAAGGGTGAGCATAGACATGTGATCATAGACAGTTTACTTTAGTTGGGTTGTTATAGACGGGTGATTATTTCATAGACAGTTGATCACAGAAGGGTAATCATATATGGGTGATCCTAGACGGTTGATCACAGACGTGTGATCATAGACAGTTTACTTCAGTTGGGTTGTCATAGACGGGTGAGCATAGACGGGTTATATGGGGAAACTGAAGGGACCTGTCTATGCTCACCCGTCTATGAGATGATCGCCCGTCTATGCTCACCTGTCTATGACAACCCAACTGAAGTAAACTGTCTATGATCACACGTCTGTGATCAACCGTCTATGATCACCTATCTATGACTACCCTTATGTGATCAACCATGTATGAGATAATAGCCCGTCTATGATAACCCGTCTGAAGGGTTATCATAGACGGGTTATCTAACTTTTTGTTGTCATTTGAATCTAATATGCATGTTTATAAGCAACAATTTATGTTTGAAATTATTAACATAAATTATTGATTAAGTAGTTAAACAATTACTGCACTATAGGATGCAACTTGTATGAGATCACCCGTGACATAGACGTTTGATCATCTCCTAGATAGGTTACCATAGACGTTTGATCATCTCATAGACCTTTTGCATAATCATTGAGTTTTTAGCATGCTGGAATCCCAAAGCTATGTTTCTGTTGTTAACAGTTTAACACAGAAAGAAAAATCGGTGTTAAAGTGACGGGGCAGAGGGGATTAAAGTGACAATTTTGACCTTAATTTGGGACACGTGTCAGTTTTTCAACAATGGGTATTTTAAGGAATTTGCTAGGCCTTATAATATATATATATATATATATATATATATATATATATATATATATATATATATATATATATATATATATATATATATATAGATTGTAGACTGGATTGAATGGTATACTATGATTTGGTATTGGAGATGAATATAAATAAAATCATGACATGTGTGGAAGGCCTAGAAGTAAGGAGACTTAGTTAAATGGAGGTTGTGAATGAAAAGTGCAAAGGTCGAAAGATGTATCATGACAGTATAGCAATAATGATTCTAATGAGGTCAATGTTTTCCAAATAGCAACTCCAGACAGAAGCAAGAGAGCATTTGTAGTCAAATGTTAAATTAAATTGAAAAAATATTGATTATCAACACTCATAGAACACCAGTTAATAAATATAGATAATTTTATCAATGTTGCACCACACCATCACTCAATGAAGCAACTCCCAAGTTTCCTTTCCTTGCACTTGCTTTTGTATATATGAGTGAAATAAAACCAATGACTCAATTATTCACCAAAATGGACTCACAAATCAAGAAACTCTATATTTTATTTTTGCATATAGAAGATTAATAAAAAAAAAACAAATACTGGATTTTCTTTCAGGAGTTAGTTAACAATTATCAATTGATTTCCTTTTAACAAATACTGATCATCACCAATAAGGCAAAAACTAATACTTAAGCCAAGTACAGTCAAAATTTTGCAGGCTAGGGGATTAGAGCCATCTTACCCCTATAAGTACCCTTTATCCTCCAAGTTAAAGACCACTTTTTCTGCCATTTCAGTAGGGGGTAGCACATGGTTCTCCATGTTTTAGCACTATCTGATCAATTTTTTTAAAAAAAAAGAAGACAAAAAAAGAAGAAAAAAAATTCAATAATTTTGTAGCAATAGCAAAAGAAAAGTGCAAAGATAAATGAAATGCATGGCACTAATTTTAATAAGTATATGATGTGAAGAGGCTACTAAACAATATCAGTGAACTCACATTAAGCTTGTAAGACATCATTAAAATCAAAGAGCCAAAGACTATATCAAAGATTTACTATGTCTCAAAGCTTGAGAAGCGTCCATGGCGGCACCAGCATGAGAAGCGTCTCCCTCTCCCATGGATGATGGCGATGTCACTGAGATTTGGAAAGAGAAAGCGAATCGAGAAAAAGAGAATTTGGGAGAGAAAGAGAGAAAGGCATCAATGAAGAGGAAGAGGAAGAGCCCGAGAGAGAAGAAATTAAAGACAGGGTTTTCAAATTTCAAATGAACTAACGATAGGGAGAGGAGGAAGAGTCTCTGGGAGGAAAAGTGACAAATTAAAGTGACCCGACTGGGATATGACTTAATAGCAAATGTAGCAGAGGGCCAGAGGCAATAGTAAAAAGTTAGTATGTGATGACAGAAACAATAAATAATAAATCCCAAATGACAGAAATGGAATTGAAGTGACAAATTTGTCCTCAAAAAAGGACATATGTCGGCGTTCCAACAAAGATTATTTTAGGAATTTTGGTAGATCTTAAAATGTATATATAGATAGTAGATTATATGGCATGGAGGTCTCAAAACATAATTAGCTTTATGTGGTGTGGTTCTGAAGCTTGGTTAAAAGTTTTAGTTACGTTGCGTAAGAAAGAAACAAGTGTGGTGAGGTGGAGAAGAAGAGCATCTAGTGTAGGAAGAACACAAGGCGACCCATATCTGGATGGAGATTTCGGCGTACTACGAGAAGAGAGCGGCGCACTTTGGCGTTGTGAGCACCGATTGGCTTGCCCAAGCTCAGTCTGCCATCAACCCCCACAACAACAACAACAACCATCCCCATGAATTTTCCAATCTCGAAGATAAACCCTTCTCTGTTATCGACGAGTTCAACACGTGGCGCAACCAGCCCGATTTGGCGGAGGCCGTCGCAGCCATTCGCGCCTTGGCTGCCGTCATTAGGTCCAGCAAGGCAACCACTATGATGGAGCTCGAAATCGAACTCAAGAAGGCCTCTGATTCTCTCAAAGTACCACCCTATTTCTATTCTTTTCTTCTCTTTCATCCATCCATCAACAATATGATTCTCAAATGAAACGTTGAATTTTGCAGTCTTGGGATACAACCTCTATCTCTTTGACAGCAGGCTGTGATCTGTTTATGCGGTATGTGACCAGGACTTCTGCTTTAGAATATGAAGACTTCAATTCAGCGAAATCTCGTTTGATTGAACGGGCTGAGAAGTTCGGGGAAATCTCATACAAGGTTTCCTACTTATCAATCAGTTTGTTGTTCTATGCTCAATGCCCACATAATTTCAATTACTTACTCATATTAGTAGTGCCCAAATTGATTTATTGTGCAGGCTCGCAAAATTATTGCAATGCTTAGCCAAGATTTTATATTCGATGGTTGTACAATTTTGGTTCATGGTTTCTCCCGAGTTGTCTTGGAAGTTCTACAACTGGCAGCACAAAATAATAAACTATTTCGGGTCTTCTGCACAGGTTTTTGCTCTCTTACTCTGATTACATATTTACACACTGGCATATGTCACAAAATGCTCAGGTTCAGACTGAAGATTTAGTTTCATATAATAAAAGTCTGGAGTCTGGACCTTGTCATTTACTCATTTTAATTTCATGGTAATTGACAAAATATTCTTTCCATTGTTCTCTTAAACTTACAAGCTTTGGGCACTAGAGTTAGATTTGTTTTTCTTAATTCTTTTGGCCTATCAATTTGACTGAGAGCCTTAAGTTTTCTGTCATTTTAATTTCTTGATTATTCCCATTTTAAACTCCTTCACTCTTGGGTGAAGTCTGTATCTTTGTTGTTTTCATTGTTAGCAATTTGTGATCCGGACTTTTAAAACCCTACATGAATTTGCAGAGGGGAGACCAGACCGAACAGGTTTACGGTTGTCCAATGAGCTGGCCAAGCTTGATGTTCCTGTGAAACTTGTAATAGACTCTGCAGTGGCGTATTCTATGGACGAGGTGGACATGGTATTTGTGGGGGCAGACGGAGTTGTTGAAAGTGGTGGTATAATTAACATGATGGGGACATACCAAATTGCGTTGGTTGCAAAGACTATGAATAAGCCAGTTTACGTGGCTGCTGAAAGCTACAAGGTATATTTGCAACCTACAGAATTAGTCTAGTACTTCAGTTGTTAATCTATAATGGTTGCATCTTTTTGCACTAGTGTTATGTTAATTAGGAATGGATCTTCTATAGTAACATGTGTTGTATGTGTTACTCTGCAGTTTGCTCGTCTTTACCCTCTGGACCAGAAGGATTTGGCCCCTGCCTTACGCCCAGTTGATTTTGGTGTACCTATTCCATCCAAGGTTGAGGTTGAATGTTCTGCCAGGGATTATACTCCTCCTCAATATCTGACTCTGCTTTTCACAGATTTAGGGGTTCTTACACCATCGGTTGTTAGTGATGAGCTCATCCAGCTTTACTTATAATCATCCATGTTTGATCCTCTTCCTATTTTTTTCAAAATGCTGGCCTCAGTTCAAGATCATGTGTGTCTGATGAAAATTTTGTAACAAGTACGTGCATTAGCAACTTCAGTATAATGGGGAATAGTTTTCATTGTATTTGTTAAGCATTAAGATTCTGAGAAATGCAAGGGCTGCAGCCTGCATGTGCAATCTAATATAGAATTCCGTTCCCTTGGGCTTTTAAATTTTGCTGCAGACATCTAACACTGCTGTAGTTGTACAGATTTGGTGAGTAAATGCTTTGCTTCTTGATATATTCATATTCCCATTTTCCAGGATTGCAAATTGATTTTGCTGTTTTGATGTCATCAACCAGTGAAAACTTTTTACCCTCAGTGCTACTGAGTTTGGTTTAGGCCAAAATCTGGTTCTGTCTCATTTGATAATTTTGGAATAACACTATTAAGCTAAACTGATTAACACTGTTGTTTAGAGTAGTACTACATCCATAATTTTTTTTTTGACACCACTTAAATCCATAATTTTTTTAACACCCCTCTCATGCCCCGTCGGCACGGTTGGGTTATCCTTATATATCAATTTTTGTAAATGTCACATCAACATTTTTTCACGGCCATTCATTACCATGATTTTGCAGACACACATACCTACTGAAAACGGGGGTTGGCTTCAATACTCCATCATGGGAGTGGAGCACTGAAACTCCAAAAATAACCATAGATATATTATTAAAAATATGTAACGGTCTAGATTGGAGAAGGGTAAAATGGTAAATTCCTTCATTTTTCTCTCTCACTTCCCTCCTTCTCTTTCACTCCTCTCTCTCTCTCTCCCTGACCTCTCATTGGTGCCGCCATCACATGATCCGGCACCGTCGTGGGTAAGCACAGAAATCGCCGTGCGCCGCCAACGTCGTCCACCAGGCGCTCATCTCTGTCCAAGCCGTTGTATGCCGCCACGCCAGCCTCTGCACCTTCCTTTGGTCGCTATCCTCGTCTCAGATCCACTACCTTGCATCATTGTCTCGTCGTCGTCATCTTGTGTGTCGTCGTTGGCCATCTCACGCAATCCAGTGCCTTCTCATCATCACCGGCAGATGGGTTTCAGGAGTTGAGGGGTGATGGGAGAGAGAAGAGACGACGATGAACGATAGTGGTCGAGAAGATGAAGATGCAGAGAGAGACGAAGTGGTGGCCGTGGCCGGAGAAGGAAGAGAGAGGAACGGCGGTGGCTGTCATGACCGGCAGTGGTTGCGTGTCGTGACCAGAGAAGGGAGAGAGAATGACTCCAAATTTTTGTTTTTTGTTTTTGTTTTTGTTTTTGTTTTTTGTTTTTTGCAAAATTACCTAAAATGGCCACTACAAGATTTCCCAGGGCTTTTGGCCTTGGGAATTCCGTGGGAAAATGTAAATTTCCCACGAATCTCCCGCGGCTACATATTCCTCAGAAAGAACGGCGTCGAAAATAATTTCCCACGGTCTAAATGAAAAAAACCGTGGGAAATTACCTGTGGTGAAGCCTTGGGGAAATTTCCCACAGCCAAAGCCCTGGGAAAACTTTCCTAGGGCTTTTGCCTTGGGAAACATAGCGAGAAATTTCCTAGGGCCAAACCCTGGGAAACCTAATTTATTTATTTTTTTAAGTTTGTTCATAATATAACAATTAAATTAATTATAATTATATTAATTAAATAAATTTAAAAACTATATTTTTTATATTGATGCATCAATAAAGAAATTAACATCATAATTCAAACCATAAGTATAGTATATGATCTTTTACAAACATGAAAAACGTAAATCTATACAAAACATAGCAATCTAAGAATCTTCATTATAAAGATCCTCAATAAAATGGTCAAGAGAGTCATCGTCCTCCCGGGTCGCCTGACCAGGTCGGGGGTGGCATTGTCGCTGCTGTGGGGGCTACTGTGTGGACAGTTGTTGCTGCATCTGTTGCACTGTCTCCATCATCTGCCGCATCGAATCCATCATCTGACGATGTTCCTCGTCCCTCTGCCGCTCACGCTCCTGGGAAGCGGCCAACATCTGCCTCAACTGAGCAATCTCCGCTGACTCCTGAGGGCGACGACTGGTGCTGGTGGACGCTCCAACCCTGTGCTCTAACGTGCGCGAAGGCCTTTTCCGATAGTTGCTGGCAAGGTCTTCAGAACCGTACAAACGACCCTTATACTTACCGCCGACATCGTTTGCCCAAACATTCAGCGCAAGCTACTCGTCCTCTTGCGGGTCAGCTGGGGTGGATGGGGAAGAGGCTGATGCCTTGGACCTAGCCTGACTCATCCTCGCATGAAACTCCTCCACTTAAATATATCCACCAAATGCTTCACAATCTAAAATCACTCCCTTTCGTAAATTGGTATGACCCTATCCCATTCGAGAAGAAACTTTTCCAACACTCGATCCTAATATGAATAGTTATTATTTAATTCACATACCTTATATTTGACGAAATTTCGGCAGCATTTCCCATTGGTCTATGAGTACACGGCTTGACCGCAGTCAAGTTTGCACCCAGAGAACAAAAGGAAATGTATCAGACCGAAATTTCATCAAATATGAGGCATGAGAAGTACGCAATATTATACGAGTGAAGAAAAGTTTTTTCCCAAACTGTTCCCTTTGGACAATTCAAGGTTCAATATAATGAAAGATAACTTCAAAGAAAATATGCGCTCAATGATATTGAACCTCAAACGAGAAGCTATGGTTTTGCTCAAATATTTATAAAATAAAATTTAACCCTTCAAGACAATGATGAACGATATAAAATAAAATTTAACCCTACAAGACTATGTAACCCTATAATGAATGATACCTTGAAAGAGTGTATGCACTCAACAATATCTAAATATTAATTATTATTCATACCTTACTAAATTGCTAAACTTTAAAATTTTATTCATTATTTATTTTTTGTTTGAAGTCTTATGCGACTTAACTCCTTTATAGGTGCTACAAGAAATTATAATTTGATATTTAATTAATATTTAATTTTTTAAGTATTTATTTTATAAACTTATTTAATATTTTATTATTGTTGTTGCCATATGTTATTTTATTAACTTAATCACATGTTCTCCGTTACACCTCAATACACTTTGTCATGCTAGTTTTATCAACTTAAGTTTTAAAGAATCTTTCTTATCACTAATTAATCTTCATTATCACAACTTAATTTAATACCATATTAACAAATAACTAATTACCCCTCCTTTCACATACTAATTCAAGCGGTAACCAATTTATTTCCTCATCACCGTAATATTGAATCAAAATTCTATCCAGCTACTCATTTTTTAAGAAACAGTCCAATAATGTTCCGAGTTAAACATTAGACTCCTCTTAGTTTCCATTCCAATAACCGATGCACAAAAATGTTCAATTCTATTCAAAAGACAACAATAGCATCTTAATCCCACAACTATCACTTCAACTTCAAAAACATGCATTTCATAAAACTAATCATAACCCAATTAAATAAAAAAAGTTATAGGATTCCCACAAAATAAAAACAACAATAGAAGAGAATAGTCAAACAAAAAAGAGACAGTTCCAAAAGAAAATACTAGACAACACCCAAATTTTTTTTTATTAACATATCCACCTTTCCCAGAACTTCATGTCATTTTAGGAAACAAAACAGCTGAAATTGAAGCAGTAACAGTCACTAAAATTTTCCAAAAACATACTCAAATTGAAGCAAAAACACGGGAATTTTACGTACATGGTGTAATTTAGTTGGGAAATTACAGGACTAGTGTAGTTTTCAAATTAATTACATAACTGGGGTAAATCGTATGTTGGATTTACGACTTTCCTATAGAAGTCGTACATCTCAATGAAGAATTAGTTTTATATTCATTAAATTAAAAAAAAAAACCAATTTCCACTGAAGTCGTAAAAAATATATACGACTTCATTGTTTAAATTTTTTTTTTTTTTTATGAATCAAGGTAAGTCGTAGGTGGTGACCACGACTTATCTCTTTAATTTTTTATTTTAGGTCCAAGTCGTGGATTCAATCCACGACTTTACTTTTTTAATTTTTTTATATTAAAATAAAAGTCGTTTTTGTCATGTATCACTTATATCCATTATGAAAATCGTAAATGAGGTATATGACTTCTCCTAAACCCTAACACCATGCACGATACTACTAGTATAAAAACTCTACCGATTTTGATCAAGTTTGAAACTTTAAAGATACCAGTAGGAGCTCTCTATTATCAACATTGTGAATTTATACTCCATATATAAATTTTTTTAAAAAAAAGTGAAGTCGTAGATTGGATCCACGACTTGTACCTAAACTAAAAATACAAAGAGGTAAGTCGTGGTCACCACCTACGACTTACCATGATTCAAAAAAAATTTTTTTTTTTAAACAATGAAGTCGTATATGATGTTTACGACTTCAGTGAAAATTGATTTTTTTTTTTAACTTAATGAATATAAAAGTGATTCGTCGTTAAGATGTACGACTTCTATAGGAAAGTCGTAAATCCTAGTTACGAATTACCCCAGTTATGTAATTAATTTGAAAATTACACTAGTTCTGTAATTTCCCAACCAAATTATACTATATAGGTAAAAAACCCCAAAAACACACTCAAAGATAAATAGCTCAAAACAAAAATCGCTAAACCTTGGAAGCCAAGTAGTGCGGAGGAACTAAGTTTCTGATCGTCTTGCTCCGATGACGACAACGGTGACGTCCCAACTCCACGGCTAGTGAAGGGCTTTCTTCTGAGGGACCCCAAAAAATGTCAGTACCAAGCCTATATTGAACCCCAATAAAATGTACCAGCGAAGAGGAAAGGAACCCCAAAAAATGTACAAAAGAAAAATGTCAGGGAAACCCAACGAAAGAGGGAAACTCAGCTAAGAGGAAAGAAGGAAAGAGGGAAAGAGGAAAAGAGAGCTTACCGGGTGAAGGAGGGAGGCACGACTGGTTGCTATGGCGGAGGAGGGAGGGAGGCACTAGATTCGAGTGAGGAGAGAAGGAGGCGCTGGATTCGCATAAGGAGGGAGGGAGGCGTTGGAATTCGTTCGAATGTGGGAAGGGGAAGGGTAATGTAAAACACTTTCCCACGGGCTGGACCGTGGGAAAAGCAGCGACGGCCTAGGCCGAGGGAAAGCCAGCGAGTTGTTAGCGACGGACGCGACCGTGGGAAAGCCAGCGAGATCTTAGCGATGGATGTGGCCGTGGGAAAACCAGCGAGTATAGACTGTTTGGCTTGTGGGTAAAACCAAGATGTGGTAGCGACGGCGTAAACCGTGGGAAAATTTGCGCGAATGCTTCGCGCCAAAATTTCCCGCGGTTCTACTGTGGGAAACCTAGCGAGAGTTTTTCGAGGGTTTAGACCGTGGGAAATCACAAAATTTCCCAAGGGTGTATAGCCCTAGGTAAAAAGCCGTGGGAAATAGCTAAAATTCTTGTAGTGGGCCGTGGAGTATCGATACTCAACTATAGCGTTGGAGTATTGTAGATTCCGCATTTATAATTTGACTGGGCCTCATAAGACTCCTTAAGTTTCTTTTCAAGATTTGAGTGCAATAAAATCTAGGTTGGACTTGGATTAGGTTCTAGACTTCTATTAGCATTAAAAGTATGCAGCAAAGTCACCATTATTTAATTTTCATTATCCATATACTGCTTTTAAGGCTCATTATTGATGGGGATAAAATTCACTTATTTATTAAATGGACGTTAGGCACTCGTTAAAAAATCAAAATATAGAAAATCTTTATTGGAAATCAATTTTTTTTGAATTTTTAATAAATATAGCATTTTTCAAAGCAAACTTTTCATCTTTGATTCCTTAACCAATGCTTTAAGGGCCCGTTTGGTGGTCAGGATAAAGGAGGCAAAATAGGATAAGCTATCATGTCCTGCTTTAATTTGTAGTTTGGTGAACCAGCAGGATGGGATAAGCTTATCCTGTTAGCTTATCGTATCCTGTTACTTAGTTATAATTCTATCCTGAGGGTGGAGCTGGGTTAGAACCAACAGGATAAGATAAGAAAATGTTTTCTCTTTTATCTCTTACTCATAATATTGTTATTATTTAATTATGGTTTCAAACCTAATTAGTCAACCTTATTACTAATTAAAAAATGTGGTTTAATTTGCAATTTTTATAAAAAGTGAAAAAAAAAAGTTAACTTTTTATAATTTTAAAAATGGACTAATGTATAATTAAAAAGCTGAAAATATATATTATCAAATATTTTTTGATTTAAATTTATAAAAAAACCACATAACATTAAAATTTATTTTTGAAAAAAAAATGTAATTTTGATATAAGGGCAATTTTATCATTTATGAATATTTTATATCATATCCTATCATTATCTGATGCGCATCAAACATCGGCTAGGATAAAAGCTCATAATGCTCATATCCTGTCATATCCTTATCCAGCTCTCATATCCTATCCGTCCTTATCCTATCCTAACCATCAAACGAGTCCTAAAAGGATAATATTTGCCAAATGATAAAAAAAAAAAAAAAAAGGATAGAATTTGCCTTTATTAAAAAGGGTTACTTTTAAGACTATTTGGGGTCATTAACAATCATAAATGTTAACTGGTAGTCATATATTTTTATTTGATTGGGCTCCTCTAAAATGAGTTTGAGTGTAAAATGAGCAAATAAGATTATATCCACCCTTGATTAGTTAAAGTATCTTGAGATCTCAACATACTTTAGCTAGTAAATAGTGGATATATCCTTATACTTTTTCATTTTACACTCAAACTAATTTTAAAGAAGTTTTATCCATTTTTAAGGTATCTCCATTCCCAACACCCAAAAGTAAAATGAAAATTGGAAGAAAATGAAAACAGTGACTTTTTTTTTCTTTGGTACTTTTTTGGGTTTGCTTTATTCACCATTAGTTGTCCTCAAATGAGTTTTCACTGAAAAATAAGTTGTATTCTTTTTCTTTTTTTTGTAAACAAAAGTTGTATTCTAATTCAGAGCGGAATGACAAAGACACGGAAGAAAATAATAAATAATATTATGCCGAAGAAGGTTGTGTCGACTAACAATTCCATTATTTGTTTGATACCTTAATTGACACTCCTTTTATATTTACTAGTACTGATATCCGTGCGATGCACGGAGTATCCGTGAGTTATCAATAATATTGTTTATAATATGTATTTCTAATTTCGAAATATATGCGTAATAAATGAAGTTAATGACCTATGAAGCAACAACGTAAAATTAAGGGGTTGATGTAACGTGAAAGGTTTTATAATATAACTTTTACTGTTTAATTGAAAGGTTTTATAATGTAACGTCTACTGTTTAATAAACATTAATTATAGTATTAAAAGTAATTTAATAAAAATTTAAAAAATCATATAGTAAAGAGTTATAAACGTAAAAAATTAATCATAATACGTATTCAAGGTGGTTGATGTAACATCTATAATATCTATAATACTCTTTAATGGTAATGGTAAATATATATCAGTAACCTCAACCCCATGGTAATATAATGTACTATTTTATAATTTTAATATGTCCAAGATATTAAATATATGAAAGATACTTGACAATCACACCTAAATATTTCATAACCCTTTACATCAAAATAATATATGTCATAACCCTTAATACCTTTTTTCAGTTTTTAGAATATCTTTTTCAACCGTCCATGCAATTACAAATACTTAATTCATTTAATTTTTATAATTGTGTTTAATATATTTAATTTTTGTAAAACTGTTTTAAAAAGGGAAAAGTCATAGAATTTTACTTAAAAGGTGTAAACGTCTCTTAAAATACGAATAGGAAACATTGGTTTAATATTAACAATAAATGATATTAAAATTTAAAATATCCATCAAACTAATTGATTGATAAAATAATTTGTTTTAAAATTATTTAGAATTATTAATAATACAATACAACTGATCATTGAAAAATTTAAAGTTAATAATCTTTTATTGCCATTTAAAATTTATATATAGTCCAACATGGTGAGAGAAAACGGTATAACACCAAATTTATTTGCTTTCAATGGTATTGAAAGATATATATATATATATACACTACAAGAAAAATGATGTTTAGCTACCGAATTTTCCGGTAGCTAATATTCAAAATTCGGTAGCTAAATTGTTTAGCTACCGAATTAGCGACCGACTGGAGTTGGTAACTAAAGTGCTGGTAGCTAATCGATTTAGCTACCGAATTTCACTCCGGTCGCCAATAGCTACGGAATATTTCGGTAGCTAAATATAAACATTGTGGTCGCTGAAATGGTCACGTATACCAAATCTGTTACCAGTTTAGCGACCGAATTGGCGACGTATACAATTCGGTCGCTAAATATATATTTTTGGTTTAGCTACCGAATAAGATTCGGTAGCTAAATATATATTTTGGTTTAGCTACCGAATCCTATTCGGTAGCTAACGTTTAAATTTGCAAATTTTATTTAGCTACCGAATAGGATTCGGTAGCTAAATTTTAAATTTGCAAATTATATTTAGCTACCGAATCCGATTCGGTAGCTAAATATCATTTTTTTTTTTTTGCAATAATACCAAACTTTTACCAAAATTACCATCCTGCTTAATCATACAAAACAGAGATAAATTACATAAAATTATACTCAACTCAAACATCAATATAAATCCACCATATATATAAACATCTAATACAATATCCAATATCCAAATAGAAACAACACATGTAGTACAATAGTGGTAATAACTAAATGTAACAAATATAATATCAATGTGGTGGGGGGGGTGGGGGGATCCAGCCATTATCGTCCTCGCCATCGTCCTCATCGTCGGCACCTGGATCAGCATGCGAATCATCTTGTGGAACGGCACCAGAGGAACCGGGCCTGTATCCTAAGTGCTGGAACAATGCGTGCATCTCTCTCTGTGTCTGATCCATCGTCCTCTCCAAGTGGTTTATCCTGTTGTCCTTCGCTGCCAGCTCAGCATTGAGATTGGCGATAACCTCTCGTACGTCGGGGGTAAGGTCAGGATCGGATTGAGTATGTGACGTCGATGAGGTCAAGTACTCATCCCCCATCCGACCCAACCCATACACAACACCCTTCTTGTTTTTACCACCCACCACCTCCAAGAAAATGGCGTTGTCGGATGCAGCAGAGTGCTCTTGTCCCTGACTGGTGGCATCACCCCGTCTTTCATAAAACTTTTCCTGCATAATAAATCACATTAGGATTTTTAAATATTAAAAATAATAAAACATATAATAAAGCAGCTCTCACCATAACTGATGTTGATTTTACCCTTTGTTTTCCACATATCCAACAAACTGGTCAACTCTTCTATCAAAGGCTGCATGTACACATCAATCTTACTTTTCGGATTCGAAGGACCTGGAATTAGAACTGTCAGGAACATAACCTCCCTCTTCATGCACATCCCAGGCGGAAGATTATACGGAGTCATAATAACCGGCCAACACGAGTAAGCTTTACCGTACTGGCCGAAAGGATTGAATCCATCCGTACATAACCCCAATCTGACGTTTCGAGCCTCTTGAGAAAACTCAGGGTACATCCTATCAAAATGCTTCCATGCTTCTCCATCTGACGGATGACACAATACACTTTGATCTCTTTGTTTGTTATCATGCCATCGCATGTGAGGTGCAGTGGCCATTGAAGAGTACATTCTTTGGAGTCTAGGAGTAATCGGGAAGTACCACATTCTTTTTAAGGGGGTTCTTTTTTCAATTCCCTTTCGATTGGTTGTGATCTTATACCGATCAGTGCCACAAAATCTACAAACAGTAACCGTCTCAACCGCATATTCGTTACGATATAACATGCATCCATTCGGGCAACATTCAATTTTCTCAACACCCAAACCCAAATTTGCCACCGACTTCTTAGCCTGATAAAAATTTTGAGGCATTCGATTTTCACTTGGCATAACCTCGCCCATAAACTGAACCATACGATCGAAACAACCCTCCGACATATTATAATCAGACTTGAGGCTAAGAGCAACCAAGGAAGCCGACAATTCCGAGTAATCCTGACAACCATCCCACAACGGGGCTTGCGCAGCCGCCAGCATGTCATAAAATCTTTGTGCATCAGGATTTGGATCCTCCTCTATGTGTACCACATTCTGTTGAATGACCCGACCAACTTCAGGGCCAACATGATCCATAACCATCTGCTCGAAAGGATTAAATTGTTCCCTCTGTTCACCAGGACCGTAATATGCATCGTCCACCATAACCGGGGATATCTGTGGCACGGATTCACCATGGCTGGTCCAATAGTAGTAATTCGGCATGAAACCCTTGTTGTAGAGATGTACCATCACATCATCCCCATAATGGTATCGTCGACACTGACATTTCTTACAAGGACACCTCATTTTTGGATTCACTTGATTTAGATAGCTCTCTTCATTGCTAGCAAACTGAACGAACTCAAGCACCCCCTCTACAAACTCAGGGGTCAAATGTCCACAATCTTTCCTTCTATCCATCCACCTCCGATGCTCAGGTGCTTCCATCGCTGCTAACTAGAACAAGAATTCTTAGTCCAAGTTCTCCACCTTATTAAAATACACGTGCTCATAATATGGAATCTCAAACGGAAAACTAAGAGTTTAATAAAATAATTTAAAACTTTAATCCTTAGTACTTGAAATTAAATTTCATATGTTCAACTTAACAAGGAGCAAGGAGACCATGACAATGAAACATTACATATCATGGTAGTTAGCAAATATAATAGTAACATTCACTTTAAACAATCGAGATTTCAAGATCTCAAAGCTAAATCACAGGAAGGTGTGAGAGTGTTGCTCCTTATGTGGGATGATCCTACTTCTAGAAGCTTGCTTGGATATAAAACAGTAATGAACTTGGAATTATGTTTCTAAATTCTCTTATATACAGCAGCAGCAGCAGCAGAACTAAAAAACATTGAGTCAGTCTTCCTAAAAATAAACAAAAAAATATATTTCTTTTCAAAAGGCCTAGAATGATCAGTAGCTGGCTGGTAACTCAGTATTACTCATGTAGGCAAGAAATTGTATTAAATTTTGCATGACATGTAGTGTGAGACATGATGTCTAGGTATTTTGCATTGTTTAGAGCATTCACTTTTTCTGTACAATTCAATGACAATGAGTAATTTGCCTCATGGTAGCATTATTATTGCTGCGGGATGGTATCTTTGGAACACTTGTGCAGCAGGATTTTATGCCTATGTGTTGCAAAAAAAAAAAATGTACAAATTCACTCTGCCAATACATGTGCCATATCAGTTGTGCAAATTCATTTTGCATCAGTTTAACAATTTTGCATATCAGTTGTGCAAATTCTTTGTGCCAGTACAACAATTGTGCAATTATGCCAACCAACATGACCAGAACTCAAAACTCAGCATGACTAAAATGTTTCCCAGTGTTATAACTCAAAACCAGAACTAAAAACTGAAAGAACATTAAAACTCAATGCAACATAAATTGAAATTCACAGTTAACTATTATTTTTTCATTACAAATAAAACTAAGTACATTCGGTAGCAGCCTTGTGCTTTGATTACATTCAAAAGATAAAATTGACCCTCAATGGGTATATAAACTACAAAAAAAAAACCATTGCAGGGAACTACAAACAAAAATCTTGGGTAGATCTTTTTTTTTCTACACCCTCTTATGCCTCAGATTTTTGTGTGTTTGTGAGTTTTTAATCAAATCCGCACTAATTATAAAATTGTTGTAATTAAGTCCCTAAAACTTGTGCTAGTAAGGACCTATTTAAAAAAGTATATGGACCTACTTAAAACGTGTTAAACTATAGAGACCTATTTAAAAATTTCATGAAACTAAAAAGAACAAAGGAGTAATTTAACAACAACAAAAAATCTCAGTCATCAACAACGATCTACAGATCCACTATATTCTCACAACATGCTAGAAACAGATTGGCTTTTATACTTTCATCAAACAGAATATATTCAAACTACCAAGCACGTTGTCTTATCTTAAAAAGAACTTGAAAGTCATGGCTATGCAAACTATCAGCACATAGGAAAAAAGGAAACATTCAACTGTAGGAAACCTCAAAGAGTTGGTACCTAAGGAGTTGATCACTCAGAGAATGCAAGCTGGTGCAAAAGGAAGATCTTGGGAGGTTTTGTTGAACCTTTATATCATCATACTCATATCACCTTCATAAAAAGAAGAGAAAATAATATAGAGCACCTTTAAAATATATACATTAAAATAGAGATTAAATCCATTGAACCTCAGTACAACTCTTTAGGCAAAAAGTCCAGCTTTTCACAAATAATGCCCAATACATACTTTCATTAACATAAGTCACATTAGAATTTAAATTGGCATAATTTATAACTTTACATGATCATTAAATAAATATTTAATTTAGCACACACATACCTCTTAGTACTAAGTATTTCAACCTAACTACCTATTTTTCTTTTACATCCCCACAGTAGGCTAACATCCCCTGTTTCTTTTGGTTTTTAGCAGCAAAAAGCCGCAACACCCAAACTAAAACTGGGCTAAGGTGCTGCCCAGCTCTATTCCAGCAGCTTACATTACACACCTACCTAAATAAACTCTCAAATTCCAAACTATAGCACCTTCTAATTTACTAGGCAATTCACGTGAGCTTTATCCCAAGGTAAGGAGATGCATCAAACTTCTATTTATATATTATTACATCTAAGGCACCACATTTACAGGGCATTATAGTACAAAAAAATATATGAAGAAAACTACATGCCTAGATCATGCATAAAAGGAAAAGAACAAGTTAAAGATTATATTTGCATTTTCACAGTACCCAGCCCAACAATTTTAGAAACAAAGAATGGACAAACCCTTACAACATATACAAAATAATACATATATTCCCTCACCTTGAGCTGGAGATGCTTAGGCTTCAAGAGACAAAATGCTTAGGCTCATCTTGTACAGCTTTTAGGGCTAAATTTTGTAAAAAATTAGGTTTTGAAACACCATAACCCACCTAATTTGTCCCTCAAAATATCCTTACAACAGCACATGGGCTGTTGCCTAGATGAGGTCAGAAAGATTCCCAACCACTCTTCTAATGTTACATAATACAAATGCAACTCTTCTGGTAATTTTCAGAGATAACACAATAACACTCTCAGGCCAAGACCCATGATTCAAAACACATCATTTTCAGAGAATTTCTTAGCAACCAAGCAAAAAAACACATTATACATTCAAAACACTTAAAAAAGATCCATTTTTTAGCTCAAATTCAAATACCCATACAGAAGAAAAAGAGAAAAAACATGAAGCAAGAACCAAAGAAGCATACCTTATAAACAAGCAAAGAAACACCACCAAAATCTGGTGAAGCAACCCAAGGCTTTGGTATTTTTGATCAGTAGCAAAATTTTTATTTGAGAGACAGAGAGGGAAAAAGGAGGGCTGGAAACATCAGTTCAGCAGCCTAAACGTTGATGGAAGCTCCGGCGTTCGAGCTGGGTGGTGAGGCAGCTACGGCGGACGTTGAGAGGAGGAGCAGTTGCGGCGGTGGGGATGGGCACCGAGGGAGAGCAACGACGGACGTTGAGAGGAGATGCAGCTGCGCGGCGGGGATGGGTACCGAGGGAGAGCGACGACGGCGCTGAGAGGAGATGCGGCGGCGGCGGTGGCTATGGCTGATTTAGGTTTTGCAGAGAGAAAGAGAGTGAGAGTGAAAAATGGGGGGGATGGACGGGATTTAAGTTTTGTAATTAGCTACCGATATAAATCGGTCGCTAATACCGTCTCTAAGCTCTTAAGTTTTTAGCTACCGATATAAATCAGTCTCTAATACCGTCGCTAAGCTCTTAAGGTTTCAGCTACCGATATAACTCGGTCGCTAATACCGTCTCTAATCTCTTAAGTTTTTAGCTACCGACACGTTAGCGGTCGCAAACAAAAAACAATACCCAGTTGGTCGCAGATTCGGTAGCTAAATGGTCAACAAGTATGACTTTCAAAATTATGTATTTAGCGACGGGAATAGCTACCGATTTGTTGCTACCAATAATTTCGGTCTCTAATTCGGTAGCTAAATGAAATCCGAAACCATTTTTTTAATAAATCAGGATCGGTAGCTAATTCGGTAGCTAATGGCGACCGATTTATTTCGGTCGCCAAATTCGGTCGCTAAAAACACATTTTCTTGTAGTGATATATATATATATCATTTAGTTTTAAAGTCAATTAAGCTTATGAAGCAGCAACGCTGCTTAGCCTGAAGGTTGCTAAGTGAAAGGAAAAAAGTGCTTACTGCATCACATTGAAAAAAACATTAGATGCGGGGTTTCTCTTCTAACTGATCAATTGCAATTCTTATTCAATATGCTTTAAAAGCAAAAAACATTGTAGAATTATGAGCCAAAAAATACTCTTGTCATCGGACCATTCAATATCATATAACTTACGCATATATTATCATATAAACATCTTTTTGTTGCTTTTAGTCCAATTGGAACGTTAGAATCAATTCCGTTAAGCCAACGTTACCCAACTCAATGGCGGTCAACAGGCTTTTAAAATAGATCAATATGATGCGTAGGCCACTTTTATTTCTATTTTTTTGTTATAAAATCAATTAAAATTACAATGATTAGAATTTGAGTTGGTTTAAAAATTGGATTTAAATGGTATACACTATTAGTGTAAAATTTTGTATACAGTCAACCAATCAGAAATTGTCACATAACTCTTAAAAATTATGAAATACTACTTATAGGATTTATTGTGAATCAAAAGAAATAAAATAAATTAAATTTTAAAAATCAAATCAATTCTTATTTCTTAATAATAACATGTGATCATATCTCAAGTACGAAATTTAATTTATAAATTACGTTATTTTTCATAGTTTTTATTTCTAAACATGCCTATCTTTTTCTCCAAAAAAATACTATCCATTTCAATTTTATAAAATTACTCTTACGATAATATTCAAATTACTAAATCAATCCTAGAGCAATTTACCCAGTTTCGCTTGTTGAAAACTATCAAAAAAATATAACTTGAATTGGATTACAAATTAAGAAATACTATTAATAGGATTTATAAATCAAAAGAAATAAAAAGTATATAAAGTTTTAAAAACCAAACCAATTCTTATTTCTTAATAATATCTTACCACATCCGTAGTATGCATTTTAGTTTAGAAATCAAATTATTTTTCATACCTTTTATTTCAAAAGATGCATATCTTTTTATCCAAAAAAATTATCATTTTCAATTATGTCCAAAAATTGTGACATGAGGTTCATTTTTTTCAAATTTTAAAATTTTTTAAATTGTTCCTAGAGTAATGTACTAAATTATCGCTACGACAATCATAGACTACCTTACTTTTATCATAGGCTATTCTTCAAACACTATTATAAAAACAATTTAGAATGATAAGCACCACACTATTAAAAATCTTTAATTTGCATAGTCGTTGAAGAATAATTATAACTGGATTATCCTTCTAGGAGTTCATTTTCAAATTGGGTAACCAAATTGTGCTTCACTGTTGCTTGTATCCTTACGCATTAAGGATAAAAACAGAGAATAAAGTACAATATCATGGTAATTATGTATACATTTCTATGATTCAAAATAAATAAGCTAACCTTTTCATCAAATAACTATTGCTTGTATCCTTGCACACTAAGGGTAAAAACAGAGAATAAAGTACAATATTATGATAATCTATACATTTCTATGATTCAAAATAAATAAGCTAACCTTTTCATCAGGTAAAACCATTTCAAGGCTATTGGTTTGTTGTGGATTCTTAAATTCGGGAACTTTCCAAAGGCGACTTTCAAGCACCCTTTGCAGGAACAATTTCACCAATCAAAGAAATAGATAGAAAAAGACTTTGAGGATGTTGATATTGACTATTGGAATGGAACAATTAGAACACATATAATTTATAAAGAACATAGGAAACCTTTGATTCTATATAATTGAATTCATACATTTAATTGAATTTTTTAATTATTCTTTATTACCCACGGTTTATGTTTTCAATAGTTGTATCTAATTTTTTAAAATAAATAACTTTACGTTACATTTCTTCAGTATATAATTTTTTCAAAGGGAATAGGTTTAGCAAAGGCTTTACATTATTAAACATTAAAATAATGGTTATAAAAAATGTTAAAATAATACTTAAACGTTAAAAATCCAATTGAATAGGACTTTAATGCTGCGCCCTCATTTTTTAAATGTTAAAAATAATGCTTATTAAAAAAAAGTTAATATAATCTATCCATTCAAAAGCTTCTCCTTTAGAATTTTAGGTGTGACATTGAAAATAATTTAGGGTAACAAAATATTGAAGAAAAATTAGGGTAACAAAAATTAGGGCAACCAAATGATGAAATTAGGGCAACCAAATGTTTCTTTCTTTTATATATATAAAGATACATGATATGTCTACTCCATCTCAAAATATAAAATACTTTAATATTCACCCGCACTCAAATTAATATATGATGTCTATATTGGATGTTTTACCAGATGAGGTTTGGGGTGCCTTTGTAGGTTAATTTATACCATCATGCACTTGGAATAATAAAGCAGCATACTCTCTCCTTAAACTTTCTGTCATTGATGACGAGGATGATGATCACGAAGATGAAGTTGAAGGACAAGGATCTCTTATCTTATTTTGGTATACTACATCATATCTCAACTAATATTTTGTCATATAATTTAAAATTTTATTTAATATTAAAAAAGTAAAATATATGATAAGATATTATTGGTTGGAATATGATGTGATATATCAAAATGAGATAAGAGATCCTCATCCGATGTTGAAATGGAGAAATATAATTGGTCATGGATTAAAAGGCGAAGCAGAAACAAATACTTTTTAAAAGGAAACTCTTAAAAAAAGAAGTAGCTTATTTGCAAAGAAGAAAAATAAAAAATAAAAGCTTTTAAAAAAGCTATTTGAGGAGTTTTTGCGAAGCTTATACAAAAAGTCTCCTCTTCGATTGGTTCCTAGCTTTTCATAAAATCTCATCTTAACTTTTAAGCTAAAAAAATTATAAAATTACCAAACAACTTTAATTTTACTTTTAAAACTCTTATTTTTAATTTTAACTTTAATTAACTTTTAAGCAAAAAAAAAAAAAAAAAACTGGGCCAAACTCATATATCTATTTGGGCAAGCTTAGGGTTTGGAAACAAGATTATTGTTTTCCTTCCAAAATCAAGTTGTTGTTGGAAAGGTTGGTCTCTTGGGGAGAAACTTCTCCCTCAGCTCTGCAGCATCAACCTCGCCAAAGTGATTCTCTGGAATCCAGTTTCCAGTCTTAGGATCTCTCATCCAATAGATTTCCTCTTTATTGCAAGCTGAAGCATTATTTGATGCTGACTTACTCACTTCCCCCTCCCCCACCACCACACTCGTTGCTGCCATCTGCAACCTTAAACTTTCCACTACAACTGCATAACATCGCTTGCTGCAACATTGTCTTCATAATCATTAACAAGATATTCATAGTTAAGAAAAAAAAAGGAGAAAAAGGAAACACACATAAAGAAAGACATGCAAAGCAAAAGAATGAGGAGGAAGATTTAGAGAGCAAGACCTAATCTTTGCCATGATGAAGAAACCGATGGACAAAGATTGAGTTAGAGAGAAGAGTGTAAGGATTTTAATTTTCAGGGATGAAGGCTTCGTTTGCAAGAAGAGGTCTAATTATATAAGCGAACGGAAGTGATTTTTTAAACAACTCATAAGCAGTTATGACTTACGAATATACATGTGAGAATCCAGCCAATAAGGGCATTGCTACGGCACCCACCAAATTCATTGGTTTTTGGTACCTGCATGATGTCGCAAATGAAATAATGTTGATATGTATTAATGACTCCATGACCATTTACTGTTCAATCCTTCATATTTTGTCTTTAAAAATAAAATAAATTTTTTTTTTGTGAACAAAATAAATTAATTTTTAAACCTTTGCAACTTAATTCTTGTTAATTCTTATTATGAAAGACATATTCACTCACATCAACCCCAAAGTGCATCGAACCCTAATATCAAACCATTGAAAATTCTTCTTCATCTCAGTCATTTTTGGGCGTTTTTACATCTTTCATCTCAAATTAACTTGAGCTTTCATTCTATCACCAAGAGCAAGGAAAAGTTTTCATTTTCCCCTTCTTCTTCTTTTTTTTTTCCCCCCTAGATCTTGTTTTTTTTTTGGATATATGCTTTTGGTTCCGTTTTGAATGTTTTTGGTTTCGTTTTCGTTTTCCTTTTGTCACCAATTTCTTTTGGTTTTGTTTTGGGTCTCCTTTTGCTTTCGTCTTGTCATCAGTTTTTCATTCTTTCACTTTTTTGCTAGATTTGGTAGTAGCACCACCCACAATTTCAACAGGCAACGCACCATCAATAGTGACAGAGAACTAAGGGAGAGAAAGAGGACTGATTTACATGAGTTTAATTTGGGTTCAGATGCAAGAATATTATTAAGGACCAAATTGCAATATCAACAAATAAAGGGACAAATGAATAAACAAAATGTTATTGGTCCACGATAATTGGGTATTAAAACCCTATAAATTAACTGTGTACCGTAGAAATTCTCATTGTTATTTCCTTATATTCTGAGTTTTTTTGTCATAAATGATGTTTAATAATTATTATATAAAGAAAGACTACTAACAAGAAGTGGCTTTTTCATCAAAGTAGCGTTTTTTTGGAAACAATTTATTAAAATGGGGTTGTTTTGTAACATTTTACCAAAATGGGGTTGCTTTTAAAACGCCAGTCCAAGTGGCGCTTTTAAAGGCGCCAGTTCTTTTTACCGGGAAATGACAAATGTCCTTTCCCTGAAATTTAAAAAAAAAAAAAATTAAAGCTGCAACCAACACTGCGCGCGTCACGTGGCGCGACGCAGTGGAAGGCGCGTCACGTGACGCGCACAGTGAAGGCTGCCCCCCGCCCCAATCATCCCAACCCCCGCCCCCCACTCTCCCCCCTATAAATGCCCCTAGCCCCCGAGAATCCCTTCATCCAAATCTCCTTCTCCCCAAAAATTTCTCTTCTAATTTTAACCAAACTCATCATTTCAAATCTTCCTTCATCTTATATTTCATACTTTCTATTTCTGCTTACATTTCATTTCTTCTTCTTACACAACATTTTTTCTACTTCTCCTTCTTACATTCTACTTCTTCTCTTAGACTTTAATTCTTCTACTCTTTGCTTTTTATGTATCAAATTTTAAACACGGTGTTATTACTATAATTATTATTGCTATTATTATGATTAATTTGTATTATCTTTATTTTTATTATTATTACTGCTATTATTAGTAGATTTCTAATTTATAGTTTGTTGTTATTTATTATGATTATTATTATTGTTATTGTTATTGTTATTGTTATTGTTATTATTATATCTTTATTTGTTCCTATTTTTTAGTGTTATTGTTATGATTATAATCATTATTAACACTAATCTTAAATTTTTGTTATTATTTTAGGTCACAAAATATGCCTGTAATTGTAGTGTTCGTGTACTCCAATGGGAGGATCTTTGATGGAGAAGAAGGAATCACATTTGAAGGGGATAAAAAAATAATGCAAATAAAACGTGGAGTCGGGTATGATCTTCTGAGGACAAAGATTCGTGCTAGGTTGAAACTTCATCCAAATCAATGTGTTTCTAAAATTGTCACCCGATTTATGATATCACAAAATCCGACAAAATACATTGTTTACCAAATTAGTGACGATGGGGATGTGGAGTGCATGATTAACGCTTTTGATCAAAATTCGTGGATGACAACATTGGAGTTATACCGTGATATCGATGTTGTCGGTTGTTCGACAGTCCCTGTGCCATCATTATGTAGTAATTTTGAGGTACAACAGTATGATGTAGAACTTGGATCATCGGATGAAGATCTGGATTGGAATAGTGAAATGGAGCTCGATTCTAGTGGAGATGAAGACGAAGATGAAATACCAGATGATGATTCGTCGGACACTGAAGATGAAACTGATCTAGGATCTAATCAAATCGTATCTTCAATGACACCATCGGTGATCGTTGCTTCTCCTATTTCATTTGTAAGGCCTACGGCACATTGTGTTCCACAACAAACAAGTATGATATTATTGTTACTATTTTTGTTACTAATATTGATGGTGTTATTTATTATTTATTATTATTACTATGATTATTATTATTATTATTATTATTATTATTATTATTATTATTATTATTATACTGCTATTGTGCAGGCCAATCACATGGTACATTATTCAATTCATCTCCTCATTACAGTTATATTAATTGGGATCACCCCGACGAAGAAATGGATTTTCAAGGGTTGGATGTTCAGGGGTCATGGCGTGTGGGTCAGGAATTATATGTCGGTTTACGATTCGACACTAAACAGGATGTTCAGCTAGCTGTGAAGCATTACTCAATGAACATTCATCAATCATTCATAGTTGTTGAATCAAAACCAAAAATTTTGTATGTTAAATGTCCAAAACATGCACAAGGTTGCCCATGGAGGATGAGGGCAATTTTATCAAAGAAGACAGACAAATGGCATGTTATGAAATGGGGTGGCCAACACGTTTGTGTGAATCCTATGCTGTCGCAAGACCATACAAAGTTGGATTCTAACTTTATTTGCTCAGTCATACTAGGTATGATCTTTAACCATAATTTTCTTTTCTACATTAATATTTAATTTGGCTCATTTAAAATTTGAATTGAACTTATAAATGTTTTTAGGCATGGTTCGAGATGAACTATCAGTGCAGATTTCGCTTATCCGAGAAAGGATCCAAAGTACGTTTGGATACAAGATATCTTATAGGAAGGCATGGAAGGCCAAACAAAAAGCCATCGTGCGTGTATTTGGAGATTGGGATGAATCGTATGCACTATTGACTAAATGGTTGGAGTACATGCAGTTGCATGCTGATGGTTCCTATTAAAAAATCGAGACCAACGATGTTGTAGTTGGTAATCGGGTGAACACCCAATGCCGAAAGTTTCACCGAGTTTTTTGGACTTTCAAACAATGTTGCGATGCGTTCAATCACTGCAAACCAATAATACAGATTGATGGCACACATTTATATGGTAAGTATCGTGGGACGTTGTTGATTGCCACAACACAAGATGGAGACAGTCACGTGTTGCCGATTGCGTTTGCAATCGTGGAAGAAGAAACTTTAGATGCATGGTCATGGTTCTTGGCACTTATACGTGAACATGTTACCAATAAAAGAGGAATATGTTTGATCTCTGACCATCACCAAAGCATTAAATCAGCTATGGCAAATCCAGACCTTGGTTGGCAGCCCCCGAACGCGTACCATGTATACTGCATTCGACACATCGCCAGTAATTTTAATCATAAATTCAAGAATGCAAAGTTAAAGTCCGAATTGCTAAAGCTAGGTAACATATTATTATATTCATTTGTTTAAGGTACTTTGTTTTGAATCATTAACAATTTATATATGCTTTGCACCGTTGCAGGGTATACAGTCTGTATTCAACACTTTCAGCGGAGGTTGGAAAGATTCCGCGAATTAAGCCCAGAAATACAAAGGTGGATTGACGGCATTCCAAAAGAAAAATGGAGCCAGGCTCATGATCACAATGGTCGTAGATATGGTCACATGACCACCAACTTGTCGGAGGCTGTTAATAAAATTTTAAAGGGCATTCGAAATTTTCCAATTACAGCTTTGGTTAAGCCCACATATAGGCGGATGGTGGAATATTTTGTTCAAAGAGGTGCAACCACTAGGGCTCAACTTAATTCCGGTCAAGTGTATTCCGAAAAGGTAATGAAAGCAATCATGAAACATCAAGAGGAGGCTTCTTCCCATCGGGTTCGACCATATGACTTTGAGAATGAAAATTTTGAAGTTGAAGAGGCTTTCAATCCGCTCACACAACGAGGGGCCAGTCTTGGGACGTCAATTTACAGAGGAAGATGGGTCAATGTGAAAAATTTCAAGCGTATAAATATCCTTACTCACATGTAATCGCGGCTTGTGCGTCCGTGAGTATGGACTATTATCAGTACGTTGATCCCAAATACAAGCTGCAGAGCATCATTGAAGCGTACTCAGGTCAGTGGTGGCCCATCGGAAATGAGGAAGACATACCGTTGATGTGGGTGCCTTGGACTTTGGTCCCGGATGAGTCGATGCTAAGTCCAAAGGGATGCCCTAAATCAACCCGCATTCGGAATGAAATGGATTGGAGAGAGTCGCAACCAAGTCAAAGATGTGGGCTATGCAGAGCTCAGGGTCATAACCGGCGTCATTGTCCTCGACGTGAAGGAGGATCGGGGGTTGAACCAAATGATGGGGATCGTGATGTTTAAAATCCACTTCTTATAACATTTTAAGATTTGATTGGAGTGTAGTAATTACATCGTATATGTGGTTTATTTTTTATTATGTTTAATATGTTGATTTACTTTCCATAATTTCTAATTAAAAATAATAATTATTGTCTGATACAACTACACGTTTGCTAATATATTTAAAAGGAGTACACATCATTAAAAATAAACTAATACAACTCAACTGAATATAACATAAAGGAGACATACAATGACCAACTACAAAAGTCAACATCAAGATAATTATTATTTACATCAGTGTGCCTCGTGTTCATTGTCATTCAATGGAGTTAAAATGCATTGTCGAGGACGATCTCTAGCACCACGGTGCGGATTTCTTCGGATGTCTTGTTGGGTCCCAGCAGTAGGATCTGTATCACTCGGCCAGTGTGTCGTCGCGTGTACGCTTGATTCCATGGCGGCGGAGAAATCAGCATTAAGTTCAATTCCTATACCATCGTAACCCAAAGATAGTAATTGAGCGTTTTGTTGTTGGTTTATCCACTGCCCGGGTGCATCGGGTGTGTAAGCAACCGGTATATACGGTGATGGGGTAAAGTACTCATGTGGTGAATATGGTGGGTGTGTGCTCGACACTACAGGTGAGGGTGTTGAAGTGGTTGATGGAGGAGGAGGCATATATGGATAGAAATATTGTTCAGGTGGTTCTTGTGAACCAATGGGACAAAATACATCCCTTGTTCACGCTCTGGGATTGCTGGAGCATGGTATTGTTGATTTACCCGTTTTCTTCGCCGCTCAAGTCCACGTCCCTCAACCGATGATTCGCTGATAATGTTAATCACAGTTGCTGGTTCTACTTGTCGCGTTGGAAGTAGACTTGTTCAGTGGGGACCATAATGCGCTCTACCTCTTCCAATGCTGAAAGTATTTTTTCAGTCTCTTCCCTCACCTCGTCCATCGAGAAAGCCGAATTCCCTTCCGGCGTGCAGAGATAATTTATCCGCTCAACCCCGTCAACCTTTGACAAATAAAAAATCACATTATTACAAAAAAATAATTAACTAATTCAACTTAACAGCTAAGTAGGTATAGGTATATTGAATTTTATATTACCGCAGAGCAATGATGTGCGCCATATCTGCTTATCCACCTCCGTGTACGGCGCAAGTACCACTGCATGTACTTCGATTGCTTACTCAATGGGCGTTGTTGGGGTTCACCTGTAATTATCTCGTTATATCTATGATTCCACATTGTAATAACTGGTTCCAATCTCCTTTCCCAATTATCACCCGCTTTCCCCCTCAACGTCAAATCATAGAGTCTCTCCGGTTGGGATGGACGGCGTGGAATATGTTGCTTTATTCCAAACTGTCTCATGACACGGTCCGGCTGGTGCCACTCCACAATATTGAAGCATATCATAGGAGCAACTGCCCTCCACACATGTATAACGTCGAGGGAGATCATGGGTAATGTGCTCAAGATCTCTGGAGTGTATGGCTCCCAAACAATCTACAAATATTGAACAATATTGAATTAAAAAAAAAACAACTACTGATCAAAAAGTATTGAATCACATTTAAACTAGACAAAACAATCTTACATCTCTTTGCTTCATTTGGTCAAATGTCAATCGATAGTGTTTCAAACTATATGATGAGCGAGCAAATTAACACCACGGATCCACCTATCATTAAAAAGTAGCATTCCAATTTCAATTAAATAAACAACTATCGTAATTAATATAAGCAATTAACAGAACATCACAAAATAACATTACACTCACCGTGCACCGTAAGGGGTGCCGTATTGTCGTTTATCATCACTGATGGAGGGCGCAATGGTTGGAAATCTTACCCACGCCCATAACTGAATTAGTGGGTTGAAGCCACATATCTCATCATACTCATAATTTGTTGACTTGCAAAGCTCACGGTACAAGTCACTTAATATTGCAGCGCCCCAACTATATTCACCAGCCTTTCCAAAATTTTATAACAAGGTAAGGTACCTTAACGACACGTATGTGCTTGAGTGATCCGTGAACAATAACCCACCAAGCAACCTCAATATATAAGCACGAACATATCTTACGATATGCCAGTCTGAATGACGATGTTCATCAAAATTGTCAAATTGTTTATCGAGCCATTTCATCTTAATTCGACTTCCATTAATGACTCCATCAGGTGAGATCACACCTAACATATTATCCGCAAGTTCTACCCAATTGCCCGCGGACTGTTTTGCCATCCACCCGGATACCCATAAGAATTGTTACATCCTGCAATGTGATTGTGCACTCTCCGAATGGCATGTGAAAAGTATGAGTCTCCAGTCTCCACCGCTCCACCAGTGCACTGACTAATCTCATGTCAACTTGGAACAATCCAAGCTGTGCAATTCCCAAGAAGCCGGCTTGACTGAGATAGTCTACGATCTCCTTCGGAATATGAGCAGGTCGATGATGACCACCTGCAGCTAATCGACTCCTCAATAATCGATCATTTTCTTCATTCCATATACGTGTGGAAATATGGGTTGCTTACATCCCTAGCAATGACGTATCACTTGGGTCGGGATTAATCAAACATCCACCTCCAGTCGAACTTGAAGCCATATTTTTCGGTCTAAAATAACAGTGTTAATAAGTAGTGTTAATAATGATTATAATCATAATAGTAAAACGAATAACAATAACACTAAAAAATAGTAACAATGAACAAATATATAATAATAACAATAACAATAGCAATAATCATTATAATAATAATAATAGCAATAATAATAATAATAATAATAATAATAATAATAATAATAAATTATAACAAACTAAAAATTAGACAACTAGTAACAAAAATAAAAATAATACTAACTAATCATAATAATAGCAATAATAATAGAAATCATGTGTAAATAAAAATAATAATGATAATCACAATAAAAATAACAATATACAATATTAATGATTGATAATAATGACAAATTTATAGTAACAATAATCACAATATTTGAAGTCATTTTTTCCACACTACAATACAAAAATTTAAGATTAGTGTTAATAATGATTATAATCATAACAATAACACTAAAAAATAGTAACAAATAAAGATATAACAATAACAATAGCAATAGCAATAATAATAATCATAATAAATAACAACAAACTATAAATTAGAAATCTTGTAATAATAGCAGTAATAATAATAAAAATAAAGATAATACAAATTAATCATAATAATAGCAATAATAATTATATTAATAATACCGTGTTTAAAATTTGATACGTAAAAAGCAAAGAGAAGAAGTAGAATGTAAGAAGGAGAAGTAGAAAAAATGTTGTGTAAGAAGAAAAAATGAAATGTAAGCAGAAATAGAAAGTATAAAATATAAGATGAAGAAAGATTTGAATTGATGAGTTTGAATTAGAAGAGAAATTTTGGGAGAGGAAGAGATTTGGCTGAAGGGAGGTCGGGGGAGCCGGGGTATTTATAGGGGGGAGGGTAATATTACTAAGGGGGGTGGGGTGGTTGGGACGCGAGGGGCAGCCTTCACTGCCCGCGTCACGTGGTGCCCGATGAAAAGCGTCAGTTGAACTGGCGTTTTAGAAACAATCTCATTCTGATAAAAATGTTATAAAATAATTCCATTTTGATAAATTATTTCTAAAAAAACACTACTTTGATAAAAAAGTCGGAAGTTGGGTCACCACAACACCTTTATTCTTTTATGATATGATATTCTCCTATATGGTATGATGTTTTATTCTATTTCGTTGACATTGATACCATCTTAAATTGAGTCAAAATTAATTCACAGGGCATGGGTGCCTACATCAGTAGCACGTGGCACTTCGAAGTAGGGAATCTAAATATACGTGAATTGGTCTAGTTGGATGCTGTATTGTGCTCATTGATTAATAACCCTGGTTCATATCTTCCAAAATTACTTTTTCGATATTCTTTATGTATCTACTTGTGTATTACTAATTTTTTTATACATATCTTATACGTGACAGTTAATACTATTCCAAGGTGAACAATTTTGGATACATATCTCCAGACAATGAATTCAGGTGACCTGAGATTGTTTCATCATTTAAACACAAATTTTGGAAAAATTAGCATTACTTAATAAAATATCGACTAAAAGGAAAATAATTCATTTTAATCTTGATCCAATAATAAATAATCCATCATACCACTCGTGACAATATTTGATGTTTTAATTTCAGAATAATGATTTTCGGAATACCTTAATAAAAGACAAAAAAAATACTGCACATAACTTAAATTTTTGCAATTTTTTCTCTTATGAGAATTTCTCCTTTTAAGAGGAAAAAACTGAATTTCTCCTTGCAAATTCTTTGATTTGAACCATAATATTGCAATATATCTCTAGTGCAGAGCTATAGAAGGCCATATATACGAAACTAACTTCTTTGTATTAAATGCATGGATATAAAATTAGATTATTTCTTTATCCAACATGACAAAGAGGAATAAGGGGAGAGAGTTGATACCTTTTGTATTGATTTAATTAGGGTGCATTATATGTAAAGATTTTTTACACTATTAACCAATCATGTATTATCATATTAGAGTGGATTTTTTTACATTGTCAACCAATCACCAATTATGATATATATGACTTTTAAGATAGTTAGGATAAGAGTCAAATTTTTTTTTACTGACGTTGTACCTTATGATTGGATGTCTGTATAAAAAAAGTATTATACTTTTAGTGTATAGCAAATAAACTCATCATATTATTAAGAATGTTTTGACTTCTGAAATAACTATCTTAAAAGTCACACATATAATAACGTATCAAAATTTAAAAAAAATTGTGGAACTCAGATTAATATAGTAGGGAACATTAATTATCAAAATATTATTTTAACATATAATTGCCATGCTTTTTTCTCTTTATAAGAACATATTCGTAATGCAAATGGCAAAAGCAAGTTTATTCTTAAATTAAAGTTCTGTAGATGGCTCCTGCATATATAAGCAGAGTCACATAACAGAATAATAAAGACTTCAAAGTAGAGCCCGGAGTGATTCTAAGCAAAATAAAAATCTAAATAATGCGTTACAGCCATAAAGCCAGATACTGATTCTAATTGTAGTTATCAAAGTAATCACTGAAGAAAGTCTTCTGTCTTTATTCAGAAACCACCATTTTTATGATCAACAGATAATATACAGAAACCATAATTATTGTTTCCAGTTTTTTTATGATTACAATGTAAAGTCAGTCATACTGTTTCTAGTTTGTAGTTGTCAAAGTAATCACTTAAGAAAGTTTTCTGTCTTCATTCAGAAACCGCCTTTTCTATGATCAACTCATCAACCAGATCATAAAAAGAAACCATAACTATTCTTTCTACGTTTTTTATGATTAAAGGGTAAGACATGCTTCCTGGAAAATCTTGAAGACATTCCCTGACTCATGGGAAAGCTATTGAGCACAACGTTAGATGTCATCTAGACAAATTTTTTGCTAATTCAAGATGGTTTCGGATTAGACCGCAATCTATGGTTTTTCATTTGTTATCAACACACTCTAACCACGTCCCCATCATGTTGGCTGTGCATGAATGATGTCCAAAACTCTGAGTAGAAGAAGAAGAAGAAGCGACCATTAAGTTGGTGAAAAAGTGGAAGTGGCTACTCTGGTCGAAAAAGTGAGTTATTATTTAAAATCATGGAACAAAAGTTCTTTTAGTAATGTGAATAAACAGATTGGTGACTACAGAAGAAAATTGCAAGGCTTGCCTGATTAGCACCCACTGAAGCAAACTTTAAGCTATTGTAGGATAGTAAATGGGAGCTAGATCAGATCTTGCATGGATAAGAAATTATATGGAAACAAAGGTCTAGAGCAGAATCGCTTAAGGAAGAGGACATGAATACTGGTTTTTTCAATGTTAGGGCCTCTGTCAGAAGGAAAAAGAATAAAATTTCCAGATTAAAGGATGATGGCAATAATTTGATCTTAGGAGCAATGGAAATTGAAAATATGGCCAAATGTTATTTTAAGGACTCTTCACTACTTCCCACCTCCGGAACATTGAGGCAGCTTTATCAGGTGTTCAACAGAAAATTTCATATGATATTAATGAATTTCTGTCTATGTCATTCACCTCAATTTCTGTCCAGCTCTCTTTTTTCAAAAATTTTGGCAAGTGTTGGGTAGGATTTAACAAGCAGCACTGAGTTTTCTAAATGGAGGTGAGCGTTTGGAGGATATTAATTGCACAAATATTGTTCTAATTCCAAAAGTTTTTCTCCCTCAGTTGACGTCCTAATACAGTCTTATCTCCCTCTGCAATGTTCTTTACAAGATCATAAACAAAATTGTACGTTTATTGAAGGTTATTCTCCCCCACATCATTTCAGAATCTCAAAGTGCTTTGTGAAGAATGGACATATCATGAATAATGTCCTCATTGCCTACGAGCTTGTTCATGCTCTAAGATCAAGCAGATATGGAAGGAAGAGCTACCTTGCCATGAAGTTAGACATGAGGAAGGCCTACAACAGAGTGGAATGACCTTTTCTGGAGGTTATGATGCAGAAACTCAGGTTTAACAAAATATGGATCACTTTGGTTATGAGGTGTGGGATCTGCATCGTACTTAATGGCTCCTAAATAGGTCCCTAGCTGAGAAATTTGTACCTCAGGGAGGTTTGAGACAAGGTGACCCTTCATCCCCATACCTCTTCGTTATATGTACAGAAGGTTTCTTAGTTTTGTTACAAAAGGCGGAAGATTTAAATGAGCATTTGGTATTAGGGTTTGCAGAGCTGTGCCAATAGGGTCTCATTTACTTGCGGATGACAATATCATCTTCTCTAAAGTGACTGTGAAGGACTACAGGGCTATCCAAAATATTATCCACAACAATGGGGGAGCTTCAGCGAAGTGTGTGAAGGTACATAAATCATCTATTTTGTTCAGTCTGAATACTCCCGCTTCTATCAAAAATCAATTTTGTCAAGAGAGCAACGTTCACTCTATTGCATTCTCTAAGAAGTATCTTGGGCTCTCCTTAATGGTTGGAAGGTCAGAAAAATTATACTTTTCAATCACTAAAAGATAGAGTAAGGAAAAGAAATGAATGATGGAATGAAAAAACTCTAACCAAAAGGTGGAAAGGAAGTTCTCATCAACGCGGTTGCTCAGGCAACCCTTACCTACTCTATGGCTTGCTTCAAAATCCCATTGACCTTATGTCAAGAGCTTGGAAGCATGATGAGAATGTTTTGGTGGGGTGACTAGATGGATGTGTTCAAGATTCATTAGATCGGGTTGGAACAATTGTGTTGGCCTAATAAGGCCTAAGGAAATGGGGGGTATGGGTTTCCATGACCTACATACATTTAATCTACCTACGTTAGCTATGCATGCGTAGAGGATTATGCAATATATTGATTCCCTAGTTTCAAGAATTCTCAAAACTATATATTTCCAAACAGGTAATTTTCTATCTTCACATCCTTAGACAAATCTATCATACACTTGGAGGAGCTTGCTGGAAGTAAGGGTGTTCACAGTTTGGTTTGAATGGGATTTAAGGCAAATTCGATCCGAATATGAAAATAAGTTGTTGTGAAGTTTGGATTCAATTGATTATAAGATCAAATCCAATCCAAATATCCAATTAAATGTAATTTGGATTGGATTGGATGAATCAGTTTTTTTTCTATTCAAAATACTAATTTAACATCTCAAATACATCATCTCATAAGTCAAAAGATGAATAACAGTAGTCATATTCCTCAGTACAAAAATCACAATTAAAAATTAAAAACTCATCAAAAAAAGAGACGCATAGGATTTTAGTTTAGGGTTAAAAGGGGTTGAGATAAAATAGGAAACTTATAAAAAAAAACATGATTGTTATTGTAATTTCAGAATAAAAATATATATAATATCAGAGTGTGCGATTTAATTTGGATTGAATCATTTATAAAAGTGAAAACCGAAAACTGAACCATCCAAAGAAAAAAATCTTTTTTTTTTCCGATTTTCAATCTTTCAATCATCAGTTTATGGGTTCGGTTTGGAATGGATTGAATTTGAAGACCCCTAGCTGAAAGGAAGGAAAATTTTGGAAACAAGCTCTCTTTGGCAAGTATAAGATGGCACTTCTTTTGATATATGGAAGGATGCATGGATCTCATCCCTCCCACAGTTCAGAATTATGCCCACTCTTACTACAGATCATTTGATTGAAATCATGTCACAACTGATACTTCCAGACCCAAAAAGGTGGAACAAACAAATGGTTAATGAGCTTTTCAAGCACAATTTGGCTATGGTTATCTTACAAATTCCGGTCCCTCTAGGTAACCGGCCAGACACTGTTACCACAGAATCAGTTTGGCATATATTTGGTTAATGCATCTCTACACAATAGAATATCTATGTAGATGCAATATCCAATGACCAGCAAGCATAGATATCAACAACCTTGGTAAGTGGCTAGCTTTCCTTCAGAATGAAATTACTTCCAAAACAATGTTTGATTTTGAATTGTTGGCAATACTATGGGCAAACATATGAAAAGATAAATTATAGCCACTTAAGTTTGTGCAAACATTTTCCTGTATCATGCTAAACGGTGTACTTATGTATCATATATGTCTCTGCGTGTAGGACTTGAAAATGATCTGTTAAATTACACCATATAAACATGCTTAGTGCATAAGACTATACATTTTCCTTTCCATACAATAGAACGCTGGGAATAAAGTAAAATTCAAAGTCACAGCTCATATTGGAGAGCTTGATGGGCTTCGTAAGTGGTAGAAGTTCCATAATCAGAATTAGGAATTTTTGTCCCCCTTAATGAACAAAGGTGGATGGGGTTAAGGAGAGCCTACTCCTAATGACATCTGTGTTGTTTAAACCTAATCTCATTTTCCTATCCTATACTTCACTAACTATCTAAAACACAATGATTACAGATAAATCCAACAAAAGTAGGAACTAGTTGCAGGCCACTCAAGGAAAGGAGAGGGGGAGACTATCAAAGGGGTCGTGATGACATTGACCCTTGAGAATACCCATTAGCAACACTTTGTTTCTTCTTGAAATTTGTAATACTACAATGAGGACATATATATTCTAGCCCATCTGTTTTTGCATAATCCTGCAGAAGTTGGGAATGAAAAAAGGAATCCTTAATATAAGTTATATAACTAAAGACAGAGTTACATTTTTTGCTCTAAATAACATCAAGACTCTTCGTATATAACAACGATATGAGATGTAGTACCTTAAATGCCCCAAGACCCTGCCTTCTATCACAGCCAAAGTGGGCCCATTCACCACATATGCCACAATTCACCCAATCCCCAGCTGCACTACTGTTGAAAATGAAAGATAGTTAGGAAAACATTTACAAATAAAAAGAGTGTGAGAGAGAGATTAGCTGCTGCTACTTTTATGCACCACAATACCTAATCTCTACATGCTATGGTTGCCAATCATCAATAAAATTGAATGATAAAATTACAAGTTCTTGACAGTTCTACAGGGAGGGGGCGTATGTACACAATCTTCAGACTGCAGGCAACCATACTTAACTACTGTAACTGCATATCTTAATTGACTTGAAAAGAAGGTACAAACCTGTGACACAACAAGCAGCACTCTCCATCCACATCATCATGTGCTAATTCATATTCTAAAAGGTAGGTTTCGTAATGTCTTTTGAGTGTATTTCCAACTCCCTGTAGAAGAATACACATGACGGGAAAAACCTTAGCTGCCAATTAATTTCACATACTATACAAACATACAGTCACCGCATAAACTCTAAATTAGTTATAGTGAACTTATTCTGATGCAATTTTAACTTTTCTAAATCTATCAAAACAATGCTGCTTCTGCACCAAATAATGTTTTGAAGAATCAAGAATCTACAACAGAGCTAAAGCAAACCCATGTCAACGCATGTTTATCAGTATCACTGCAACGCCCTCCTCTCAAAACCCAAACCCCGAAAAACAAACAACTTGCACCATTTTGGGAGGAATAGAATAATTACTGCGGAACAAGGAAAGTGATTAATTTGAGGAAGGTTTACTATCGTAGGGAGCAAGTAATATTCAACTTTGGAGACCAAATGACAGCATACACATAGATCTGGCTATAAGAGTACCTTTAGGGTTCGTTTGGTGGTCAGGATAGGATAAGGATGGATAGGATATGAGAGCTGGATAAAGATAGGATAGGATATGAGCATGATAAGCTCTTATCCTGTCCAATGTTTGATGTGCATCAGATAATGACAGGATATGATATAAAATATCCACAAATGATAAAATTATCCTTATATCAAAATTACATTTTTTTTCAAAAATAAATTTTAATATTATGTGGTTGTTTTATATATTTAAATTAAAAAATATTTAATAATATATATTTTTGGCTTTTTAATTATAAATTAGTCCATTTTTTAAAATTATAAAAAATTAACTTTTTTTTTCACTTTTTATAAAAATTGTTAATTAAACCACATATTTTAATTAGTATTAAGGTTGACTAATTAGGTTTGAAACCGTAATTAAATAATAACAATATTAAAGGTAAGTGATAAAAGAAAGCATTTTCGTATCCTATCCTGTTGGTTCTAACCCAGCTCCACCCTCAGGATAGAATTATAACTAAGTAACAGGATAGGATAAGCTAACAGGATAAGCTTATCCTATCCTGCTGGTTCACCAAACTACAGATTAAAACAGGACAGGATAACTTATCCTATCCTGCCTCCCTTATCCTGACCATCAAACGGACCCTTATGGTATTTTACCCATACAAGAAGATAGATAGTACATACGACATGAAATGTGTCAATCGTGCACATATTCATATGGAATCACCAATATATATTTAGAATCATCCAAAATATTACATAGGAATACTACATAAACCTTGAATATGCCACTATAGCATATCACGCCAAACATGGGGCAACCTTTCTAAGTATACCTCCTACCTTTCTAAGTCAAAACCTCCTACTGCTGAATATTCAGACTCTAGAGTCTGGAGAACCCGGAAGATGTGAATTAGTGTTAAATAAGTTAATATAATGTTCAGTCCTAGGGATAGTAATTTTTGTTAGGGTTATAAAGTCTCAATAGTCATGTCTTTGTGGGGCTTCAGTTTTATGGGCTTATCCTTTAGCAGTTATTGTTAATTAGGATTTTATTTATGTTTATTAACTGAGAAGAGTGAAAAATCTTCACATTAAGACACTGGAAAACCCATGCCTTATACTGTATTTTCAGATTTTGAAAATGTTAAGTGGAATTCCAAAGTCAATGTAACAAAAGCATAAAAAGAAAATATACAGGGATGGTTTATAGCAAAGGCATAGAACATACAGTCATTCTATTGGTGGCTGTGTAATTGCGCATCTTTGAGAAGATTTGTCCCTTCCAGTTGATGCCATTGCCAACATGAAATCCTCCCCTAGTAACCACCTAGAAAGACCAACAGATTCAGTAACAAAATCTACAAAAGCCACTCATCCATAATCATTATCAAAGAGCGAAGTACTCGCCTCTTTATACAAGTTGTAGAGATCGAGGCGTTTTCCATTGAGTATGGCATCAGGGAACTCGGTAAGCCCTCCTTGAGGAATCAATCGACTATGTCCACGTAGAATCAAAAACTCCATGACATCTTTAAGAAATTCCTCCTACACAAAAAATATAAACTGAATTTATAAGAATAAGTTATATTGAACACTTGCATCATAAAGAGCTTGAATAACCTGATATGATTTAGTGATATTGAGGATAATATCCTTTTATGGGATATGGATTTCAAAAATGACAGAGAAAGAAGACACTGTCCTTATAGAATAGGTAAGTACACCTCACGTATCAATGTTAAGATAAGTTATAATGTAATGAAATATTAAGATATAAAATTAATCTAGTTCATCGTTTTATAATAATTCATGAACCAAGACATAAAGAGCTCTTTTTCATTTTCTAAAATAAGATGATTGATTTGAGTTACGTGTGTGATTGCATGACAATCATACATCATTGATAAGGAATTATAATTGTTAATAAAGCCACATAGCACATTACTCGATTATTAGAATACTACCAAATCACAACTCTCTTTTGCTAAATGACAACAACCATTTTCATCAACTTATGTAGCATTTAAGGGCTTCTATTTTAAGAGCACAATGCTACAAATAAGATCAAGAGCACAACCTTCAAGTTATATCAATCAAAGAGTTAATCACAAGAGTTAGGATTTTTTATTAAAAAAACGACTTTCATCATATAATCTTAAGATGTTTCTATTAGAGACTTAGGGTGTACTACTCATCAAATTTTCAGCACAACACAAGTAAAACTTTTGAGATTACAGGATAAACCTAGGCAGCTGAATGATACAGCAAATCATATTTAATACAGCAGAGAAAGAAAAATTCACCTCAGAGCAAGTTTGAACTGGGCCTCTGCCACAACCATGTTTCTTCAAAGGCAACGGGTTCAACGAAATAACCTGCTTAGACTGAGCTGAGCCTGCAAATGATTTTCTCTGTGTTGTAGATGTTGAACCAATACTATTGCGCTTTGTAGGGGCAACAGGAGGCAAATTAGCCTCAACTTGGGTACCATCAAAACCAAAACCATCTGTCTCAGAAGGCCCACAAAAAGGTTTCATTCTATGGCGACGTACATGAGGAATAGGCCTCATTGCAGATACTTTTAATCTCTGCCTAGCTGGAGTTAAGGGTGTGCTAATCCCATTCACCATTTTTCTATCCTTTTCCTCCTCATCTACTTTCCTAACAGCACCTTGCCCAGCAAAGAAACCATCATGGGGGCCAGGGGTAGCCCCTTGGCTTGATTCACACCTCTTTCTAGTAGGAGGGGGTGGTCTCAACCAACCAGGGGGGTTGCTGAAAATTATATTGTTTGTACAGCTATCTTTCTCACAGCTTTGATAAAAGAAAAGTAAGCGCTCAGCATCAGCTTTCTCAAAAGAAGCTATAGGCAGCCCTTGAATACTAGCAATGCCAAGTGCAACTAAACTTCGATAAGTAACATCAGGTGCTAGCTGCCTCAAAATCTGAAATAAGACATATAACTAGAAATTAGAATAGAACATGAAGTGATAGAAGAGCCCATTTTCACTGCATTGAAGCTCCTATCAAGAAAAACAACCAAATATGCTTAAACATAATGAAATCCAAATCTTATAGGATATAACCTTTAGAAACTATTTGCAACATCCAGGTATTATTTATAGGCAAAAATCCTTGGTACCATCCTGCTTCCATTTATTTTTAGCCATGCAAGTGTAGATCATCCGATTTGAAAACAGGTTAAGCAGGCAGGTCTAAATTGGATGTTTGATTAGCTGGGACAACGTATCATTGATGCTAGTTGTAATCATATCGATACAGCCCAGTCGCAAGTCATCAATTATCTTAGAACCATTCTTATAACAATAAGGCTAAATAACAGCATTTAATATGTCCCTCTCATTTGAAAGGGGGAAGATGGGCGATAGAAAAAGCAGTAGTACAGGAGCAAAGCAGGATAAATTCTGAACTTCTAGGTTTCATCTTCCCACACGAGACCAACCAAAATTAGAGACCATGCCCCATCCTCGTCATGTTTATCTCATGATTAATCATCCTAATAAACTCTACAACGAGATTTAAAAAATGAGGATTTCTTTCACAGAAATTCAACAAAAGTTCCTTTTTCAAGACTTTTCCTTGTATCAAACACAACTACATTGCTTCTTTTCTAATTTCTAATACAAATGGTTTTAAAAATAGTCCAAGTTTTTAATGCCAAAGCATATAGGAGTAAAACCTTGATAAATCACCTAGTAAGAATCAAGCAAGAAGTTATTGGACTCATTAAAAAATCATACTTTTATCTATTAAAACAACATCATCACAGAAAATACTGGGATAAAGAACGAGTAAAAAGAAGAGTTATGAAAACCTGCAAAGCCCATTGAGGAAGCTTCACACAAATTTCAAATACCGTTGCTCCACAAGCAATTGAAGCAGATCTGCGAGGTTCAGAGACATTCTGTTTGTTCCCCTCGTTGTGTTGTGCATGAACTAGTTGACTCTTCTCAATTATCTCATTTTTTATATGACTCTCCAGGAGCTAAAAAGTAAAATAGATAGGCCAAAGAATTAGAATCCAAAAGTTTCAACAAGTAAAAGTTACTTGCACAATTTATATTAGACTTTAATATTAAAAAAAATGTTATTAATTAGACAATTTAATGGAAAACAAAATGATCAAAACAGTTTCTTTACAGAAAAATGCTAAAATAAACTCTGAAGACAAAATTGTAATGTTATTGAGAAGAAAACCAAAATTTAATTCAATGTTTAGAAACATAATGTACATCTATGCCTATAAAAAATTGTCATTATGTGCAAGAGATGTAAGATTGGCAGTAAAAGATTAAACACAATGTGAAAATAACATTTACTTCTTGTTTCAGTAATAATACTTAAACCATAGTAACACTTGGAGGATACCTGATCATTAAAACAAGCCTGTGCACTGCCAGATACCAGAAGTGAGATATGTGCAGAACTACAGGTTGATATATCACATCGCATGGTCACAACTCCACGAGAAAAAGCAGTTGCCTGAAGAGGTGGTGGAGGGGCACTGTACCATAGGATAAAGATACATATTACATGGTGGCAATCCATATTTATACATCCAATAAAGTCCTAATGAAAAATAAATGAGACGTAAAAGAAATTGGAAAAAAAAAAAAAAGACAAGTTTGAAGTCATCCAATGTGTAAGTACTAGTCACACACCAGTTGTATAAAGTATACACATACCTAAACTTGCCATGGAGCTTGCAACCGCGTATCTGAAAAATTAAAAATAAGATAGTTGAGAAAACCTCCTGAAATATCATCTTGAGAGCAGAAAAATTGAAAAGAAAAATTTATCCAACTAGAGAATGGATAAAAAGCCACTAAAATTACAACACAGAGTTGTAGATTAGGTTATATTGCTTCCATGGAAAGACCACCAGGTTGAATACTGAGGAAAAAGGCATGCAGTCCAGCTTAGGTTAACAGTAAAGTTTTTACATTAAAAAAGGGTTATATACCTTAAGATTTTGCTAAAATGGAGAGTTATCCAAGATTCAAGTAAGAAAAATTTGATTAAACTATACAGTTAACGTACTTCAATAATTAAGAGAGCTCTGAGTCCATCCTCCAATGATCTCAGCAATGACTCGTCCTGAAAAGAAACAACAAACAAGCCCATGTTTTATTGGCAAATAATATCTGCTGTGGATGCGAGTGTCTATTTGAAACTGCTATTACACATGCAAGCATGTGCAGGTGTGTGTGTGACAGTTACACAAAAATTTGCATTATGTAAACATGCATGCTTAAGTGTGATTTTAGCGCGCACAAAATAGGAAGTAAAAATCCACATAAGCATACAACAGTGGAAGGAGCACCGCAGACGAGAAATCTCAAGTTCACTTCATCATCATGTATCTTTATAGCAGGAAGACTGCCTGAGGAATTTTCTTCATCATCTTCTTCACCCATCTCAGGAGGCTCAACATTGATTTTGAGACAGCTGCCGAGAAGGTGTGGTCCCATCTCGCAATTAGTACCATGGCTGTCAGCCGGAAGTACTTGATTGTCATGAACACAGTAAAGCTCAAAAGAGGCGTGTGCAAAGTGGAAAGCATCCCATGTATGTGTAGATGAACTGCAATAAAATTGTACACAGCATTAAATGTTAAGTCATATCTCAAATTTGTTAACAAAACCCACTCCTTTGATTTCTTTTTTTTTTTTTTTCTCTTAATCTTTAAATAAGGTTTCAAATATTGCATGGAGTCATGGACCCAGAGAAACAAGTCATACTGAACTTTGCAACTATTCAAAACAAAAGCTTAGTTAAATATTCATTGATAACTATCACGACATGTCAAAAAGACAAGTTCACAGATATCACACGAAATTATTCGTTTCAAAGATGACCCACTACATGGATGCAACATCAAATATATGTACACATACTCATACATCAATGTGACTTGTATAAATAGGGCAATTAGATTTAGGACATAAAAAGCCATCCAATAGTGAATGCACCAAGTGCTTGCAAGTTGCAGTCAAATAAACTACAACATACCTCTGCACCACTGAAAGAAATGCTTGACGAAAATGGCAGGCGGCATAACAAGAAAAAGCATTCTTCCAAAATATCACATATGAGATTCCCTGCAAAGTCAAAACAGCTTGAATGAACCAATTTTCCCCCATAAAACTCTTAGAAAGAAAGGGATTCTTGTCAGTTTAACACCCATTCTTTTATCATCACCCAATAATTGTATTTTTCTCAAGCAACCTAAACAAAAGTACCTTAAGATGAAGAGCCTCTGCGAAACTTTCTCCATTTGGGATTTCTAAATAAACCTGCATTAGTTGTTCAAATTACATCAGACAAAATACAATACCTACAATGCAAACTGTGATAAAAATAAAAAAATAAAAAAGAAGAAGATGGCAAACAAATAAACCATATTAGTTTATAAAAGATCAAAACAGATAATTTCAGTTTTAAAAGGTTATGGATTTCAACAGGCAAGACTAGACTTTGAAATTGTGAGAAACACAAGTAAATTTCTTGAGCAATGTGTCAAAACATCACCGAATCTCCATCTTGCTAGTACCCCTAATTTATTGTCTAATGACTCTAATGGATGATTCCACCACCAACACTTTATTTTATTAATCAAGCATACATATCACATGTACAGGGTTCAATATTCAGGTGGAGTGGCACAAGATCTGCCTCTTGGCTTATGTCGAGATATTGATTCCTTCACACAACAATTTGCTTTCACATGACTACAAATTTCTATGTAATACAACTGATGAAGGGAATGGGCCATGGTTTCTAAGTTCTAACATCCTACATTATGCAACTCTACTTACATTTTACCTTCTTTCCACCAATAAAAATAAAAAAATAAAACATAAATTAACCAGATAGAAAGTAGCAATTTTACATGGTCTCCCTTTCTTCACTGATCGTAATATGCATATCCTAGAATCCCATTAACAAGAATCACATACCAAGAACAAAGAGTAGCTAAAAATCGAGAATACATACAGCGGTCGGCAATGTGGGACCGAATAGCTCTGTTATAGCTTCAGGGGTGGACAACTCCACACCTTGCCAAACCAGTGAACCAACTTCACCATTCGTTAGCTGTTCTCCTTGAAAGTAAACAATATTCGGTTGAAACGACTCGAGAACTCTACGAAACTGTTCCTTTTCCGGATTGCTCAGAGTTTGAACCTGCACTAAAAAACATTCATGTCATGCTATTTCCCATGGCAAAAAAAAAAAAAAAAAAAAGCAACTAAGACTGATACAGAATACAAACATTTCTGAGCCTCAAATATGAATGATGAATCTGCATTTTACAATACTATAAATTAGTTGTTAACTTCAAACCTCGAGACGCCCCGCAGAAACCAACACGGGGAAAGGGTATTTGTGCTGATTCTGTGAGGGCTTCTGCTGCTCAAAACTTGTACCACAAGTGACAGCAAGAAGAGTACATGTCTGTCTGGGAGCTCCTTGAGGATGAAACTGAAACATCGTTCAAGCTGAAAGCACCACCACAGAAACAGGCAAAGACTGAAAAATCAAAGTTGAACCAGAATAGTTTTTTTTCTGCAAAGAAAGTAACCAATCAAATTGCACGTAAAGTTAGTTATATATACTGTCCACCACCGAAGAAAACATTGTCCCGCACCGTTTTCGGTCGGAATCGTTGGATTTCGCGAAGCTATGGAGGAATTGAGAGGGTATGTTGCATCGCTGAGTGCAGTGAGCTACCGATCGAACATTGAGCTGGTGCAATGGCGATGAGTGAGAGGGCAAGGTAACGATTGGGAACTGCAACTTCGAAAACCCTAACGCGATGGATGGATTGGATTGGATTGGAATTGGAGGATAAAGATTGAACAAGAACAAGGATGATTGCGGATTCTTTCACAACTCCTGTTGTTCTTCTTCTAAACTCTAAACGCCGTCGTTCCGTTTCCATGTGTTTTTCTTCTTTAAATTAAATAAAAAATTGCACTGAATTCATTCATGGAAATTGGATTTTCCTAGTTTGTGTAGTTGTTAGCTTCTTTGTTAAAATGTTAAAAAAAAAAAAGGTTCTTTGTAAAATGAAGTACAATAAGGAATAGTTTGGTACACGGAGCAAAATTTTAGGATGATTTTATAGAGTGTTATAAATGTGTTCGGTAATCCTTAAAAATGTTGAGGGCATCTTTGATTTTTTTTTTTTTTTTTTTGACTAAATCTTTGATCTTTCTTAAGAAAGTTAATATTATTTTCAAAAATATTCTTTATATATAGATTAATTTAAAAATTTAAAAATATTAAAAAAATTAAATACTTTTAAAAAATAGTGCATAAGAGTATCCGTTTATAATTTGTTCATAATTTGATTTTATATAGAGATTTCTCCCGAACAAAAAGATATTTTAACATAATATTAATATTATTCATAAGAAACTAGATTATGATAATCTTTTTAACATAATATTAATTCTCACCCCTTTCATAAAAATATTTTTAAGGGAAATATAGTTAAAATATATTCTTGGAAATGTTAGTTTTTTGAAATGTATTTTTTAAAAAAAACATATCAAACATGAAAATTTAAAATATTCAAATTAGAATTCTTAAAAAACTAAACAGAATTTATCCACCAAAGGTCCCCTTAATATTTAAGTACAGAAAAATCTACAGATTTTTTACTTAGTTTTTGTTTGTATCCACTTTATACCAAATTGACCCTAATAAAGAAAACTGTAAAGGCTAGAGATGCTCAATACTTAATCCGTCTTACTTATCAATCTTGATTCCAAACTAATTGGGATGAAAACAGAAAATTAAGCAAACACATTTTTAATCATATTTTCTATCTTTTATTAAAAATAAAAACAGAAAACATGCAAACTCATGTTAATAGTTTCGTCCCGCTAGTTTCTTTTTAAACTTTGTTTGGTTTAGGAAAGAAAATGGAATGAAAGAATTCGAAAAAAAAGAAAAATAATAGAAAATGATATGATTGTTTAGTTGTTTAATAGAAGAGGAAATGAAATAAAGAAAACTGGCCTGTTTGGTTTGTGTTTTCATTTCCTGTTCCATTTCTTGTTTCTATTTTCTAAAAATTGTTTTCATTTTCAAATTTTGAAAATTTTGAAAACGTGGTTGTTTTGACTTCCTGTTTTCTATTTTCATTTCCTATTTTCAAAAATTTGGAAATGAAAACATTGAAAACAACTATTTTTTATTTTCAGATTTGGGTCCAATTCTGGAAATGTTTTCAGTGAAAACATTTTCACTAAATTCAACCAAACGCATTTTCAAGCTCATTTTCTATTTTCATTGAAAATGAAAACAGGAAATGGTCAAACCAAACAGGCCCGGCCTGTTTGATTTGTTTCTCGTTTCCTATTTTCATTTTCTGATTTCAAAAATAATTACAACATAAATAACTATAAAATTGTCATATTGTTTTCATTTTGTTTCTTGTTTCCAAAGATTTATATAGGAAACAATGAAAACAAACAAAAAGTTATTTTCAGTGTTTCCTATACAAATTTTTGAAAACAAGAAACAAAATGAAAAAAATGTAACAATCTTGTAATTATTTATGTTGTAATTATTTATAAAAGTAGGAAATGAAAACAGGAAACTAGAAACAAACCAAACAGGCCCTAAAATTTTCTTTACTCTGAATTGATGGTGCAGAGAGTGAGAGAAAAGAAATTTTTTTGTATGAAATGACATAAATATCCTTAGATAAATGTGATATACTTGATCATAGGTGTTTTTGTATTTTTCATCCAAAATGGACATTCTCTCCACTTTTCTTCCTAATTTCAACAGAACCACTTTTGGTGGTGGGGCTACAATTTTTTTATTTACTTCCTTTTTCAATAGTGAACCAAACGAGCGAAATACTATTTTTTCTCCTTTTTTTTCTTACTCTATTTTACTTTGTCTTGTTTTTCACTCAAAACAAACAAACGCTTGGAGTGAGGTGAACGCAAACTTGCATGTGTGTCATATCAATGATATTTTATGGTGAGTAAACCATCATTTTGGTCCCTGAAAGTGTGAAGCGCTATCAGTTTAGTCCCTAGAAGCAATTATATTATGAAAAAGGTCTCTCAATGTTAATTTTGTTAGTCAAGTTAGTCCCTCGATGTTAATTTCATTAGTCAATATTAGAGCAAAAACAAATGAAAAACTCAACTCTATTCATTAGTTGTTTGAGACTTAAATAAGAGTCTCATATTACATAGAAATATCCTAACCAACTGATCAATCATTTATTGAAGAGTAACTAACTCTTTTAACATATACTGATTATACAACATAGACTAAGACCTGTACAACATGCCTGTACAATTAACATTGCTAATTAAAACAGTATACATTAATGGCATAAGGTAGTTACTCTAAGATCCCCCCTCAAACTGGAGCATATAAATCTGTTATGCCCAGTTTGGACAAAAAGGAGGTAAAAACATTTGGTGGTAAGGCCTTTGTATGAATGTCAGCTAGTTGGGAATGGGAGGCAATTGGAATTAGGTCAACTGTTCCAAGTTGAACTTTGTCGCGAACCAAGTGACAATCAAGCTCTATGTGCTTGGTTCGTTCATGAAAAGTTGGATTTTTTGCTATTTGAATAGCAGATCTGTTGTCACAGTATAAAGGGACAGCCTCTGTCATAGGAAAATGCAAATCTTTCAATATGTATAAAAGCCATTGGACCTCACAAACTGTGGTGGCAAGAGCTCTATATTCTGCCTCTGAAGATGATCGTGAAACAGTGCTTTGTTTTCTTGATTTCCAGGAAATGATGGAGGAGCCAAGAAATATAGTGAAACTAGTAATGGACTTCCGAGAATCGGGGCATGCAGCCCCGTCAGAGTCACTATAGGCAGATAATTTCTGATCAGAATTTGAAGAGAGTAAAATTCCTTTTCCTGGAGCAGACTTGATGTATTGAAGCACTCTTACAGCAGCAGCATGGTGAGCTTGCATGGGATTTGACACAAATTGACTTAACCTGCTGACAGCAAAGGTTAAATCAGGCTGGATATTAGTGAGATATAATAACCTACCTATAAGTCGTCTGTAAGAAGTAGGATCATGATAAGGATGTCCATCATTCTTTAAGAATTTTTGATTTGGAAGCGTAGGAGAGATTGGTTTGCAGCCAAGAAGGCCAGCATCTTCCAGAATTTCCAATGCATACTTTCGTTGTGTGAGAAAGATGCCTTTGTTGGATCTGGCTACTTCCAATCCTAGGAAGTACCGTAAATTGCCCAAGTCTTTGATGCTAAAATGTTTATCAAGGAAAGCCTTGACAAAATTTATTTCTTCAAGATGATCACCTGCAAGGATTAGATCATCTACATACACTAATAAAACAGTTATGTGAGATTCAGATTTTTTGACAAAAAGGGAATGATCAGAAGATGAAAGAGTATATCCATGAGTGAGAAGAGCAGATGTAGGTTTTTGGTTTCATTGGCGACAAGCTTGTTTTAGACCATAAAGAGATTTAGTTAGTTTGCAAATTTGGTTTGGCCTGGAGGATTGAAATCCAGGAGGAATAGTCATATAGACTTCCTCATTAAGGTCACCATGAAGGAAGACATTGATTATAGCCTTTGGCAACAAGCCTAGCTTTGTATCTTTCAATACTACCATCAGAATTATATTTAATACGATAAACCCATTTGCAGCCTATAGGATTTTTGTTTGCAGGTAAATCAGTAATGACACAAGAGTTATTGTGTTCTAAGGCTGCTATTTCTGCATCCATTGCAGTTTTCCAGCAGTCATGTTTAATGGCCTGCTTGTAAGTTTTAGGTTCAATGGATGAAGAAATAGATAGAGCAAAAAGTTTATAAGAAGATGATAACTTGTCATATGAAAGAAAAGATGACAATGCATAAGGATGACAGTTATTACCAACATGTGGAAAGGCAGAAGTGTTAGCAAGATTGCAGTGATAATCATTTAGATAATTTGGACAAGTTTTAGTTCTTGCAGAAGTTCTAACAGGAATGCTATGATCCGATATAGTAGATGCATCATTTACATCAGGTGCAGCATTTATAGCAGGTGCATCGTGATGCAAGTGTATAAGTGGATCAAAATTATTCATAGCTGGAGAGAATTCACTACAATTTGTATTATTAGGTAAAGAAGGGATTAAGATATTACTTGTAGGATTGATGTAAGGAGAAGATGTTTGGTATGGAAAAGTAGTTTCATAAAAAACTACATTTCTGGAAGTGAATATAGCATTAGTATGTAAGTCCAGTAACAAGTAACCTTTAACGCCTTCTTTATATCCAAGGAGAATACACCTTCTAGCCCTTGGATGAAATTTTGTCCTATTATTGACAATAGTAGAGGCAAAGCATAGAGACCCAAATACTCTAAGATGAGAGAGATTGGGTTCTTTATTGTGCAGAATATATGATGGTGATAAATTGGATAAAGTGGCTGAAGGCAAAAGGTTAATCAAATGCACTGCATGTGAAATAGCATAACACCAATATGAAACAGGTAAATTTGATTGAAAAATAAGAGCCCTAGCAACATTAAGAATATGTTGATGTTTCCTCTCAACAATTCCATTTTGTTGAGGGGTTTCAGCACATGATAATTGATGTAAAATGCCCTGTGAAGCATAGAAAAAAGGCATATTGAATTCTTGGCCATTGTCAGATTGAATGACTTTAACAGCTTTATGGAAAAGAACTTTAACAAAAGTCAAGAAATTTTGCAGATGCATGCGTGTGTCATGTTTAGAATGCATAAGTTTAATCCAAGTAAAACGGGATTTGTCATCTACAATAGTTAAAAAATATCTGTGACCAAGGATAGAAGGAATAGCATAGGGGCCCCATATATCAATGTGCAAAAGATCGAAAATGGAATCAGAAACAGAACTACTTTGGGGAAAGGGAAATTTCTTTTGCTTAGCAAGATGACAAAAATCACATTTATTGAAAGAAGATGTTACAATAGGATATTGTTTTTGTATATTGACATAGCACTTTAGAGACGGATGTCCTAAACGAAAATGCCAAATCTCAGAGGATGAAGGCCTGGTAAGGCGGAAAGGTCCAAGACAAAGAGTTCATTATGGATCTTGGCAGTCCCAATCGTCTTCAATGTGTGGAGGTCCTGAATTTCACAAGTGTCAATATAAAAACAGCATTTTCAAGAAAGAGATTTGTTAAGTTTTCTAATAGAAATCAAATTGAAAGAAAAATTGGAAATGTAGAGAACATCATATAAGACAAGATCATTGGAAAGAATGACAGTGCCAGAATATTGTGCTATGGAATGATGACCATTAGGCAAGCAAACATTAACAGGTTTAATAGTTTTATAACTAGAAAAGGAATGAAAGGAAGAGACAATATGATCAGTGGCTCCTGAGTCCAAAATCCAAGGACTAGGAGAGTTACCTAAAGAAGAAGTATTAGTGCTAATACCATTTGTACTGATCAAATTTGAAGTAGCAGTGGGAGCAGCAGTAAGCAGAAGTGCAAGAAGAGCTTGGATTTGATCAACAGAAAGAGCAGTTGTTGTAGCAACAGCATTGGTTGATGAATTACCAACAGAATTAGCAGTTTTGGTAGATTTATAACCTTGTGGGAATCCATGCTTGAAAAAGCATGTATCAACAGTATGATTTATCTTTTTGCAATGAGTGCAAAACCTATTTCCATGTTTCTTGCCAGAAAAACGACCCATTCCTTGTTGGTTGGAAGATTGTTGTGCTTGAGTAGCCAAAACAGTAGGATCAGATAAAATCCCAATGTTCAATTGGCGTTCTTGTTGAACAACCATTGAAAACACCTTATCAATGTCCGGGAGGGGATCAAGAAGCAAGATTTGGGATTTTATCGTGGAGAAATTCTCATTTAATCCTTGAAGAAAGCATAGAACGGAATCAATGTGCCAGTAAGTGGTATTGCATTTCTGAGATTTGCAAGATTTAGGATCAGAATCGCAAGGTATGAGTGGGCGAAAATTACAAAATTCCTCCCAAAGAATTGTGTATTTTGTGAAATAATTTGTAACAGAGGAATCCCCTTGTTTTAGTGAGTGTAAATCAGATAAGAGTTGGGAAACTTTAACATGATCACCTTGAGAGAAACGTTGTTTGAGTTTTTGCCAAGCATCGAAAGTCGTATCAATGAAGATGATACTTTGAGCGATTTCTGGAGAAACCGAGTGGATAAGCCAGGAAAGAATCAGGGTATTGCAGCGCTTCCAACTTCCAAAGGTAGAATCATTTGAAGAAGGTTTCTTTATAGTGCCATCTAGGAAAGAAAGCTTGTTCTTCATCTCCAACGCCATAGCCATCGATCGAGCCCAACTGTGATAATTGGGACCATCAAGAACAAGGGAAACAAGAATGAGAGAGGGGTTCTCGTTGGGATGAATGTAGTAGGGATTTGAATTCTCTTGTTGATTTGTGACCACAGCCATGGTAGCACAAAACCAGCGGAGAAGAAAGGGTTGAGATAAAGAAGAAGAAAAGAGGAAAGGAAAAAAAAGGGTTTCTCGAAGCTGAAATTTGTTTTTCAATCTGATACCATATTAGAGCAAAAACAAATGAGAAACTCAACTCTATTCATTAGTTGTTTGAGACTTAAATAAGAGTCTCATATTACATAGAAATATCCTAACCAACTGATCACTCATTTATTGAAGAGTAACTAACTCTTTTAACATATACTGATTATACAACATAGACTAAGACCTGTACAACATGCCTGTACAGTTAACATTTCTAATTAAAACAGTATACATTAATGGCATAAGGTAGTTACTCTAAGAGTCAAGTTGGTCCCTGACTAAGGTGACAACAGAGATTAACAGAATTAATATTGAGAGACTTTTTCATAATTTAATTATTTTCAATGACTGAACTGATAGCGCCTCATATTTTCAGGGACCAAAATGGTGGTTTACTCATTTTATGGTTCATTGAAAGTTTGTTGACGTTAAGAAAATACAACCTAGCTAGTTAATTAATTAGTCGGGATGACCAAGAAAGTAATCAATTACTTAACGAGATGCAATCATGCAAGTAGTGTTGTAAGCACTAAAGTATACTAACACTCTAGCAGTATGTTTGGTTGAGATAATTCTCACTGGAAACGTGAAAAACATCACTCGCGAGACAATTTTTTCAAAAGCTATGTGAGAGGAGTTTTTGGTCATGATTTGTAACATGTTTTTGCCTTTGTAAAATTTAAAACAAACAGAGCCTAAATGGGTTTATTGATCTGACCTTATGTTGTCATTTAGTTGATTTTTTTTTACTTACTTCGAGGAGTATCCCACCGCCAACCTGAGACGGGGAGTAATTTCTTGCGGGAGTTTGTTCGGCACCTCGATGGGTGGCATCCCTCCCAGCTGAGGTTTTTTTCATACCCAATGCTCGAACCCGAGACCTTGGTTAAGGGGCGAGAGGCCTTTAACTACTCACGCCAACCACAGTTGGTTGTCACTTAGTTTATTATGGTTTGATTTTATAACTGAATTCACAGTCATACAACTTTGGACAAATCAAAATCAATCAATTAATTAATTTTATTAATGCAAGTAGTGCTAAAAATACAATTTTAGCATATAATTTTATTAATTAATAAAATTAATAAAATTTTATATTAATTAAATATAATAATTACTATTTACTATTAATTAATATGCAATTGCCATAATACACCCAATTTAGCATCTCTTTGTTTCCACCGGTGGCGGAGCCACATTGGGGTGAGGGTGTGCACAATATTTTTTAAAAAAATTATAATTATTCTATATACATTTTTTATGCCCCCATAGTTGACAAAATTGCACTCATGTCACTCTTTAACTCAACACTCAACATTTGTGGACATGTAGCTTCAGGAACTTTATGATCGTTTCACTGAGACAAATACTCAGTTACTTCTTTGATAAAGCAATGCTCATTGAATTTGCAAACTTTTATCTACATGTTTTTTCTTCAACTAATTTAGTGATGCTTGATAATAAACTTGAGATTTACATCGAGATATGTGTAGAACTGTTGAATTTGCATCTTTGAAAGGAATTAGTGATCTTTCAGAGAAGTTGGTTGAAGCTAGAAGACATATTGTTTATCCATTATTTTAACTTCTTTTGAAGTTAGCAATAATTTTGCCTGTTGCCATAACAATCGTGTAAATAGTCTTTTCTGCTATGAAGATTGTGTAAAATATGTTGCGTAATCGAATGAGAAATGCATGGATGAATGGTTTTATGGTGACTTATATTGAGAGAGATGCGTTCAATAACATTGACAATGAACTGATCATTCAACGATTTCAAAACATGAGATCACGTAAAGAACAATTATGAGGTATGTAATTAATTTGATTAGGTATATTAAAATTATAAGTCTTTAACATTTATGTATTCATCTTCATATGTATGATAGTGTTTTTTATTAAATTTTTTGGAAATAAATTGTCACCACTGATTCTGGGTCCTAGATCCTTCACCGGTTTCCACGTCTAGAATGGACGTGACGTGAAAGCAAGGGGAAGTTTTTTTTTTTTTTTTTTTTTTTACAGAAAGCAAGGCTGAAGTTACTTCCACTTTTGTTGCTAAAAAATAAGAAAATTGTCATTTTGACTGTGATTTCAAAGCAAATGCAATACTTCAAGGTGAAAACAAACATATGTTAAAAAAACCCACCATTTGTAAGCAATTTTTTCTCTTAAGGCAGCAGCTGCAATCCCAGAAAGGATGAAACTTCAAAGCTCTACATACACCTTTCATGGGAATTGTGCTTAGATACCTTTATGTAAAAACATAAACTTTCTTTCATGAATATGAAATATCTTGTATATTTAATCCAAAACAGAGATAAATTATACAAATGGTAAATGTTTTGGGTGTGCAAGAGTTGAAGAAACCAATAAAGCAAGCGTCAATTCAAGGTGAATTATAAATTAACAGCTCTCCACGTTTCTACACATTGTAAGAATTACCTACCTCTTCTTGAGCCATTAAGTTTTGGTCGGTTCCTTGACCATTGGCATTATTTAATTTGTTTTCCCTTTTTCATTTTTGCATTTAGCCTATGCTTATGTTATGACTATATGTAAGTATGTGAGCCATCCCGATCTGTATAAACCGGTCAACGTTGGACCACAAGTAAACGGATCAGATTGAATTGTCTCGCAAATTAAACAGCCTATAAACATATTGGTCCGTGTCCATTTTGTCTAGGCCAGTGGGTTGATAGACTGACCTGCATAATTAATAAAAAATTAAAAAATCTGAAAGAAAATCAAATAAATTATAAAAAACTGAAAAAAAAAATCAGAAAAATAACCAAAACCAACTAAAAATCAAATAGAAAATATAAAATTCTAAAAGTACTCTCTTTACATTATCCAAACATCAAAACAAAATCAAAGACTTAATGTCTTTACACAACCAATTATAAATATTCATATACTAACAAAGATCAACATATATTAACCAAACATCAAATACCCCAAACACGAAAAGTCATTAACTAAGTATCAAATGGTCCGAAGTCCCAACCAATTATCAGGATTTCGGTATTTATCATTTTGAAAATATGTCTAAAATTTTAAAAAAAAAAATTTATGCGGGGTTAGCGAAACCCGATACAAAAATTTGTCCGCGATACTAAACATAAAAAGATCAAAAAACCCATTCCTTGCCTTTCCTCCTTCCCTCCCTCGTCATTATAGTCGCTTTCAGTGTTGTCATCGCTGCCACCAACGTCATTGTCATTGTAGTCATTGTCGCCATCAACACCACCAACAATGCTTAACTACAACCCCCACCGCCAACACTGGTGCTGCCTCGCCATGACATTTTGTGAATACACTAATCATTGCTATGATTTCAAAGATATTATAGTACATTTCGCATTGTTCTATTGATTTATGCTTTGCATCGACTACCAAACAATAGACAAAACAAAAAGTTGTGTTATGACAATGGTTCTTAATATCGAGACAAATCTTAAACACTTAAGAGATTACTATTCTAGGTCACAAAAACAAGTTAACTTGCATGTAAACTTTTTTTGGTAAACTCGTACGAGTTCACGTAAACTCTAATAAAATCGATAAACTCTCGATTCTTATACTAACGAGTTTAGGAATTTATATTTATATATATACATATATTGGTTGGAACCCGTCGTAATTTGGGCCTTTGATTGCCCGGGGTGGGTCCACGGAGTATCCCCACAAGCTTAGATCCTTTGGATCCGCTATGTGACTATTCTTCGCTCGGGTACTTAGTTACAGTTAAGGTTTTTCGCCTCTCCCCAAGGTTGTGTTTTGCTAGATTCGAATCGAGATCCTCCCCCACAAACTCAGTCTACACAACCAACTGAGTCACAACCATTGGATACTTATGTTTATATATTGATTTGACCTCAAAATATAATTTTTTTTTTGTCATTGTTGTTGCGTACTTAGCTTTAATTACCTATGTTGCAATATATTGTATTTATAAAGTTAATTTTATATTTTTGGTGTAATTTTTATTTTCATTGTTAAGTTACAAAATAAAATAAGTATTCGAATAATAATAGTTGGGTCAAATAAGTTATATATGTTTATACTTTATCATTTTTATTTGTTTTCTTATGAACTTAAGATGTTGAATATTAATTTTTTATATGTCTTTAAATTGCGTTCATGTACTAGCTAGAATATGTTTTTAAATAACATTTTTGAGATATGTAAACTCTTACATGTTATAAGAGTCGAATTTACAATCTGAATTTACATTCCATGACTTTATCTAAACTCTCAAGTTTCATAAAACTTTGGTTGTGACACAACTGGTGGTTATGTTGTTTTGCTTGTGTTTTTTGGAAAGAGATAAAAGCAACATTACGAAATAAAAAGGTACCTGACAAAATGCAATAATGTTTTTTATTTTATTTTTCTTATTTCTTGAATTCACGAAAACATATTCCTTGGTATCATTTTAGTATTTTTCTTTTCAAAATCGATGCTTAGTTGATTCCATCTTTATCCTTGGAGTTATTCTTGCTATGGTTATTTAGGAATTGGGATATTTCGATTTTGATACTATTCATCTACTTAATGGATGCCACTTGGATCCCATCTCTTGAGCATCTATCTATTCACCCATACCTACGCTACTTTCCTCTTGGAATGTTGTGGTCATGGACTAGGAAATCTCTGGCTCTGCAACTTTGTTCGTATTCCAAAGGTAAACTAAACCAAAAATGGAATCTCTGCTTATGTTTTTCGTCATATATCTTGTTGGTTAATCTTAATCATATTTCTCGCGTAAGTTAAATGTTTTAAATGATAATGTAGAAAAAGATAAATATAAAAAAAAAATCTAACATAGGTTTTATATATAATTTTAAGAGGGTTTTATTATTTAGAGGTTTTTACATTTATTTTGATACACGCAGGATAATTTATTTCCAATTTATTCTATGCCATAAGTTCCATGTGTACATATTGGAAACTATAAAAATAAATCTATGTCGTTGTCACTACATCGTGTGGGCCAAATAAGCTATTACGATAAACTGCAGAAACAGTATTTATTTCAGTACTGTAATACTATTTGTTCGCCCTTTAATTTTCAACTTTTGTTTCTGACCCTAGGAAAAGAAGTGTGGATAGAAAAAAGTTAGGTAATATTCAAATCAAAATTTGAAAATTATTTTTCATTTTACTTGTTTTTTTATTTATTTATATGCATATATTTCAAAAATATATTATATTAAAAAGCAAAAAGACGCATATGACATTTCTGTTTTAAAGTTAAAAGAACATAATTCATAGAAAAATATTAAGAGAGATATCAAGTATCTCTCTCTTTTATTTGTTTTCCGGTTTCTCATGGTATCCCCCACATGCAACTGTGGAGACTCATCCCTCGAGTCGGGTAGGATCATAAGGGCGATAAGCCTCTCCTTCAAGAGAACTCGGATTCAAACTCGAGATCACTGATTAAGCTGGAATAGACTCGTGTTATCTCATCCAAACGTTTTTGGATATTTTATTTGTTTATTTATAGATTTAGGATATATTAAAAAAGATAAATTTTGTTATAAATAAATAATTAAAATCATTAAATATGAAATAATTTGAATGTACCAACATGTTATTGGTCCGAGTGGTAACGGGCTCGGATCCCTGAAGTAAGTGATCGGGGGTTGATCCTTGGTTCTTGTGTAGGAAAAAAACGTGGTTGTGAGATGTCAACCCTTCAATATCGTCTAATATCTAGTGGGATTAATTTTTACAGTTGTACGAGGGGATATTATGAGAAACCCTAAAAATAATAATTTGAATGTAAATGTGAGTATATTAACATTGTGAAACACGTTCTCCTTATTGTAATGTTTTTGCATACTACTTTTTTGTGAGAATTTGTGACTCATTTTTGTATATGAATTAGAGCAGTCTTTACATTTTTTTTAATATATTTTTTCCTGTAAAAAAAAAAAAATTAAACATTGTCAACATGTGAATGCTGTAAAGGCACAATAATTTCAGATAAAAATATTGGTAATAGAGCACGTGTTATGAAGTGCACTCACTAGGGGTTAAACAAAGGTAAAACATATGTTGTCTTCGTGGGGTCAGCTTTCCTTTAAATGTCTACCACTTCTTTCTTTCACAGAACTCATATCAAATTCTTTCTTCTTGCTCTATTCATTCGCTTTCTGTATTTCCCCCCTACAGCTTCCGATGCTTCCAAAGTTCATGTGCTCCTTCATGGTGGAATCCCAAGAAGGGATAAAGCCGCTCATGAACAAAAGAAGGAAGCATGTGAGCTCAACTGAGAGTACCAACATGGATGTTGGTCTGAGGCTTCTCCCTCAAATCACCGGCTCAAAAAGCAAATCAAATTCAAATGTCGTTGTGAAATCAGCAGTAAGAAAGGCAAACCAAACCAGCCCTTTAGAGTATTTTTGCTTCCTTAAAACTTGTAACCTATGCAATAAGCAACTCAGCCCAGACAAAGATATCTACATGTACAGGTAATGCTAAACACTTCTTATTAGATATATATATATATATATATATATATATATATATATATATATATAGTTACTTACATCATGATTCATGAATGGAGGATGATTTTCATATTTCAACTAAAAATTACACATATGTTGAATCACTCACAACACTAATCCCCTACTAAAATTTATGCTGATTATAGCACCTGGGGTCATTTTCTTCCTTTATTATTAGTATTTGTTTTGTTTACCTTTATTAAAATAATCATGGAAAGTTTTGGACTTTGGTACTTATATATAAAAATTAATTTGGGTTTGTTTTATTTCCTAATAAAAATAAAAATTGGATATGGTGGTTATTTATGCAGGGGTGATCAAGGTTTCTGCAGTGTAGAGTGTCGAAACAGGCAAATAGTTTTGGATGAGATGAGAGAATTGGAGAGCTCCACTAAGCAAATGGTAACATCTTATAGGCAATGTTCTAATGATGCACGTCAAGAGACTCGCCTTATACTTGAGGACCTCCGAATACGAAGACTTAAATCTAAACCAATGCCTTGTAATCAAAACAACTGGCAATAATTAATTTCCTAGAGAGGGCTCTATTATATATTGAATCCCTTCCTTTTGCTTAGAATAACTAGTTAAGTATGGGGCCTAGCTAAGATTGGAGATATACAAGTATTGTTTATAGTGGAGACTGGACGGTAATTTTCTGGCATATATATGCAAAATGGAGCTCTCCATTTCTTTTGAGGATCCCATACCCAACTCTAAAAGGGCCCTAAGCGTAAGATAAGGTAGATTTTTTACACTACGTTTTCTTGCCCTTTAAATTCAGTAATAAGTACATCATATCAACTCCGCCATCGTTTTCTTTCTTTGTCCAAAATACAAAGAATTGAAGAAACCCCCGTAGACAGAGAACACTGCATTAACTACTTTGATATGATAGGCTTGAAGATATTTATCCATAAATTGAAAGGTTCTTGCGTCCAAATTCAACTGAACCTGTTTGATTTTTTTTTTTTAAAAAAAAAAAAAAAATATGTTCGATCATTTAATCTTAGCTAGTAACTTCAATGAAAGTTGCTTAATAAGTTCTTAAAATTAAGGACATATCCTTGTGTCCCATTGCATCATTAGAGAAAGCCGGTATGGATATCACATGTAAGCACAGTTGAAATACATTTAAGGCGGATAACACATTGTTTATATAAGAACCACTAATAAAAAAGTGAGAGAAAAATACAAATAAATTAATATTGTAAATAGAAGCAAAAATAAATGTAAATAAAGATGTGAGGTAATTAAGGAGACCTATTAATTTGGTGAACTTTAAAGAGTTACTCATTGGACTATAAAGTGGCTTAAAATAATATAAGGTAAAAAATAGTGATGTAGCATGAAAGAGCAGATAAAAAGAAGAGTTAAGCAGCTTCAATGAGTACTATTAAAAATTGAAGAGTTGCACAATTGGAATGCTATTACAGTTACTTGTCGATTTGGATAAAAGTATATAATTAAAAAATCATAAAAATAATAATTAACTTATCTAATAAACTGCAGTTGATTATGAACTCTTGAGATTAAAATTTGTCTTTGCTTTACTCTTTCCTTGCATATGTATAAAATAACATTAGTATTTTATAAGCGATTTTTGATCCGTGAGTCCTATTTTGTCTTAATAAGCTCCCGGGATCCAACTCATCGAAACTTTGAACACAAAAAAAAAAAAAATCTACTTACCGATGAAAATTTCAAGAATTTCCTAAAGTTCTGTTTGGCAAAAATGACTGATAAACCAGCTGTTAGCTGAAAAACTAGCTGAATGAACTTGAAGTGTTTGGTAAAATTAGCTGTTGAACTATCTTATAAATATAAAATGACTTAAAAGGACATATTAATAACAAGCATAGTAAAGTGGAAGTTTCATTAAATGAATGAGAATATAAATAAGACAAAAGTCAATAAGCTATATGCCATAATCTAAATAAAATAGCTTATGAAGAAAAACTATAAGCTAATGAGATAAGCTTGTTTATCAAACATTTCTATTTTATTCAAACAAGCTTATAAACTAGTCAAATAAGATATAAACTAACTTATTGGACTTGAGAAACAGAGTTTAAATCTATTATTTTTTGGGTTCAAACAACTCTTCCTTGTTCCTCTTCGTTTGGAAAAAAATGAAGAAAACCTGATTAATTATTTCCAGTTCATTTTTACATGTTTGTGCTTGTCCTTGTCCTTGTCCTACGCCCCCACCAGATGCCTATAACTTTTTTCCTTGATATAGGAGACTCTTACCGGGATCAGTATTGAGAATCAATCAATTAATATACAATAACTTAAACCGTCGTTAGGAGGCCTATGGTTAAGGAATTCAAGAAAAATATATTTTTATTGAAAATCAAAATATATCCCTTTTTCAATTAAGAACTTGTTTGGCAAGCCATTTCAACGAACTTATAGCGGATAGTTTATAACGGATGAGAAAGTAGTCCCATTTTATAAGCGTATCTGTCACGAGCTTATATCGTTTTTTCACGAGCTTATAGTGTTTTTTACAGATGCTACTTGAAATAGCATTTGAGCTTATAACATATAGCATTTCATTTTTCATTTCACTTTTATCCTTATTATCTTCATTTAGTTCGACCTTTATTCTCTTCTCTCTCTTTTATGTAAAATCATTAATGAAGATGTCCTTTTATGTCATTTTATATTTTTAAGCTAGTTCAACCGCTAGTTTTACCAAACACTTTCACAGAAAATAAATTAGCTTATCCACTATCCACTATCAGCTACCTCATCCACTATCCATCATAAGCTATCCGCTATCAGCTAGCTTATCCGCTAACAACTAATTTTACCAAACAGGCTCTAAATACATCAAGTTCCAATGAAAACTTCCTTCTTTTTGCTTTCTTAACTGGTGCTCTTAGGGCATTCGTTAGCATTTTCCTAACTTAAATATAAAATTGGGAAGAAGAATGCTAACGAGTGTCCTAAAGGTATTGTTTAAGAAATCAAGAAAAGAAAATTTTGTATAAAAAAATGATGTATTTAATATATTGAGAAGTGTTACACTTAATTTTTCAATACAAATTTTTCTTTTGTTGATTCCTTAACCAATGTCTTAGGACACTCGTTAACATGACCTTTTGTGAATTGACGACAAGTATAATGTATGCAATAATTTATTTGAAAGTAACATAAAAAACACAATAAAACTCAATAAGTTACCACAATAAAACTTAAATTGCAATTTTCGTCTCCCAATTTTTTTAGTTTGACGAAAACGGTCCCCCAAATTTTTTTTTACCAAATTTAGTCCTCCTAAAATTCAAATGTTACGAATTTGATCCCTAGATTTTTTAATTACACTTTTGACCCACTAAAATTGTGAGTCTTTTGCATTTTTAGTCTCTAAAAGTCATGAATTTTTAAAAAATGGAGTATCAAAAGTGCAAAAATCCATGAATTTAGGACGCCAAAAGTACAATTAAAAAAATTTGGGATCAAATTCACAATATTTGGATTTTAGGAGGACTAAATTCGTCAAAAAAAAGTTTGGAGACTATTTTCGTCAAAATAAAAAACTTGATAAACGGAAAGTGCAATTTAACTTAAAACTTATCACCTAATAATTTAAATTATTAATAACTCAAATTTAATAAAAAAATACAAAAAAAAAGGGGGCCTCAGGCTATTGTGTCATTTGGCTAAAGGTTCTCACGTTATATGAAACATGAACATATTAACATGTATGATATTTATCCGAATCGAATATAATTTTCTATAATGTTAATTAAAGCTTGATATAACACTTGGATTATTGGTTAATATGTGCTTTGGATATAGTTGATATTTCTAGTTACAATAATCCTTTTATTTCTGATAATTGGTGTGATGTGATAATATTATTTTATTTTAATTTATATTGTTTATGAGTTTAATTTTTATACACCGAGAGTGTAAAGCTTTTTTACATAGACATCCAATCCTAAAGTACTATTTCAGCACATTTGTTTGATTATTATCCTAACCATCTTAAAAGTCTTCCATATCATGATTGGTGATTGATTGACAGTATAAAAAACTTTACATTGTCCGTGCATGCAAATTAAACTCATTGTTTATTACCATTAATGAATTATTTAGAATTGTCTAGGAGATTATTAATAATAATTACAAAAAATTATTTAATTATACCACATGATTAATTAATGAATATGATTGTATTTTGACATAAAGAGCTTGTTATAGGTTCCGCTATCTATAATATATATAAATCCAACCCCATTTAGAGGAAACTTTGGACAGGTGTCCTGCTATGATGCAATGGCTTCTTAAACAATCTTCTAATATGCCTTCTAAAAGTGGAAATTTAGGGGAATTTGCTTCAATGAAAATGCAAAAAAATAAAGAAAAACAATTGAATAAATGATACATTTCGGTAAAGGAGAATAATTTATTGAATGTTGTGAGTTTCAATACATTGTTCACCGCATAACCATTTAATTTATCACATCATTGCAAAAGTTGGATTAACAAAGCAGTAATAAATTTTTCACCTTCCCAACTACATTTTGAATGCAGAACTTCAAACTATAAATTTCGAAGATGCACCCTTACTCTCTCAAAATTCCTACTCAAACATTTCAGCTTCCTTTTCTCATTTTTTGCTACCATGGCCGAGAACTTCGATGCTATTTCTCAAATAACCGCTGAAAGGGAGAATTGGAACATAAAGTGTCAGGTAATAAGACTTTGGGCAGTCCCAAGTTTGAATGGGTCAAAAGTACCATTTTCGTTGGAGATGGTACTCATTGATGAAAATGTAAGTTTTTTTACTATGTCATTAAATTTGTACAACATTCAACAGAAAATTAACATCTGCTTTATGCATTTTTATCACAGGCTTCAAAAATACATGCTTCTGTGAGGAAGACATTGATCTATATGTTTGAACATAAGCTGAAGGAAGGAAAATTTTATATTATCAGGGGTTTTGATATAGCATTCAATGGTGGTGATTACAGGACAACCAAACATGAGTACAAATTGAATTTTCAATACAATACAGATGTTCATCCTATTCAGGAAGGGAGGTTACCTGCACATCCCTATACATTTTTTACGTTTTCAGAAATAATGGACAACACTTTCAACACATCCTATTTAGTTGGTGAGACAATACAATCTTATACTCATCTTTATATTTTTACAATCTTTTTTTATATAAACATATTGTCTAATATGTTGTAGTTGATGATATGGAAAAGTGTAAGATGTACTATTGTGAAAACTGCAATCATCATGTGGTGGATGTTTACCAAAGGTATCGAATCAAACTTAGGGTTATTGATGAAACTGGTAGTGCGACCTTCACAATTTTTGACACCGAAGGAACTATTCTGCTTAAAAAGACTTGTGCTGACATGGTTGAAAATCAACGGAAGGTGGGAATTCAGATTGTATTTAATATATGATGATTCAGGATCTTAAACCATAGTTGTTGATAGGTTATTGATGAATGCATTGCAGGCATCAAATGGTCCACCAATTCCTAATCAAATTTTGAATTTAGTCAATAAGACTTACCTTTTCAAAATCGAAGTCAAGAATGTTGTAAGCTTAAGGTATCAGCCATCATATCGAGTGAAGAGGGTCACAGAAGATCCAATCCTCATTCAAAAGTTCAAAGATCTGGAACTTAATAAAGTAATGTTTGTTTTAAAAAAATTTAGTTTCACAAAAGATTTATCAGAAAAGATAATACAACATGCTTAAAAATTTCTTTTGTTGCAGACTTCTGGATCTTCAATTGGTTGTGTTGATCTTATGAATCAATTTGCTGAAATCGGTGTTGAAAAGGATAAATCAGTTCATGGAATTGCAAGTTTTGAAAGTCAAGGAGGTAGTGTGGAGCTTACTCCTAAAAAACTTATGCAATATATGAATGTGGAAGAGGCTCTAAAGAAAGGAACAGAAGTTAATAAGTTTCAAATAGGATCGCTTTCTGTTGAAAGTAAACCATCAAAGAGGTTGTCAGATGTTGACATCGAAGATTTGTCTGCAAGCAGTTCCACTTGCAAGCTGCTGAAAGCTATTAAGCAAGAGAAGAATTGAAAGAGCCCTATTTGGATGCTTTACTATACTATTTTTTGGGTTGTTAAGTTTTTTTGTTAAGTTTTTAAACTTGGATGTTTTGTCTACTTTTGATTTGTAAGGGTTATTTTGAATTGCTAACTTTTGCTCTTTCTATCCTGAAATTTGGAATGAAGCCATAAATATTTAGTACTCATGTGACTGACTTATTTCCTTAACACATTTTTTATAATATACATGTTGATACTATCTACCATCATTTTAATTTTAAATATAAAATAAATCAACAACAAAATAGTTCATACCTTAGGGAAATAATCCGAATTCGAATTAAATCAATTGCGCGTATAAGATGTCCCATTATGTACTAAATGATACTGCCAATTAAAGAATCAATTAAAGTTAGTCATTTGATATATCCAAATACAAATAATACACGATACATTTGAACATGTGAGTTGAAACAAATTAAATTTAATAGAAAATACTTCATACCTATATATTATAGATATAGATATACAATATATATCAACAAATTTGGAAATAGAATTATCAATAAGTCCTTCATTCAAATACATTAACAAACATTAAAGAAAAATATAAAGAATTCAACTTATCATATTCTCCATAAGGCTTCACTAATTATTATAGCATATTATATTATTGCATAACACTATGGTGCTCATATATAACAACAACAAAATTAGTGTAAAATACGTAATAGACAATAACATACTATGGTGCTTAGGCATAATCCTCCGTTTATACTTCACATATCATTCCTATAACTTATAGTAGCTTTGAAAAATAGAAGCTTCTGAACTCGAATTAAGATTCATTCTACAACTCAAGAATTTTTCAGAAATAATATGTCCCAAATCAATAGTGTTCAAATACAAATCCACAACATGGATATAGACCCCATCTTCATATCATACAGAACATTAAATTCAAGCTGTGACCTGTAATTTACAATTTAATCAACCATATCAGGTATAAAACCAAACAGCAAAATGTCACCTCTCAAATTTTGGTGGTGTAAAATTATAATACCAAAACTACAACTTAAACAATTTTTATAAATATCTGTAAAGATACATCCATATTTATTAAACCTTTTGGACTTCATTCTTAAGGCTTATAGGTAAACGTGTGTGATTGAAATATGTCACAATAAATGTAAGCAACAGACAAACAAAAGAAAGCACATGTATCAATGTAACAACAATAAGGTGCAATAAAATAAGAAAAAAAGAATCAACTATTCATCTTCTACATAATTATCCATTAATTATCAGATTTGTTAGCAGATATTAAAATACAATTATCAGCATATCAAGGTGTATTTTGCATTTCCAAAGTCAATGAGTTAGTTGTCATAAATTCTTCATTCAAATACATTAACAAACATTAAAGAAAAATATATAGAATTCAAGTTATCATATTATCATAATCTCCACAAGCCTTCCGTAATTATTATAGCATATTATAGATTGCATAACACTTTGGTGCTCATATATAACAAAAAAAAAATCTGTGTAAAATTCTAAAACCAAAACTATAACTAAAAATTTTTATAAATATCTGTAAAGATACATTCATATTTATTAAACCTTTTGGACTTCATTCTTAAGGTTTATAGGTAAACGTGTGTGGTTGAAATATATCTCAATAAATGTGAGCAACATACAAACAAAGGAAAGCACGTATATCAATGTAACAACAATAAAGGTGCAGTAAAATACAATCAAACAATAATTACCAGTCATGGTAACCAATAGCAATTATAGATAATGTCTCTATGCTCTATAAAATTTAATTATTTCCTATTAATGAAATAAATAATTGTGTAAACAACAGATGAAAATTGAAAAAACTTGCACAACTAACAACTAAAGAAGACCACATTTTCAAACAAAGAAATCGTGCATGAAGGGATGAGCTCCAGTTCAAAAAAATTTGGAGATAGCAGAGATGCCAGACAACACAGGAAATCAATAATCCAAGCTAGGAAAATACGACCAAAGATTACCACACAAGGTTAATATGCATTTCAATTGTGACATTCTTTCATATATTTTCATTGTCCAAATCTTACTCTCATATGTTCTTTGTCTCAATGTTTTTTTTATAGATGAAAATGGAAAGGAAAATAAAGGAAGTGCAAAGTTAAACCAGTTCAGTTCACTAGCAAATTCAAGTCGAACAAGACAACCATTGTCTACATTGTCCAGTTTTAACCAATCTCTTCCACAACAAAATTCAGAAATCTTACAACTTGGAGGATCTTCAAATCAAACTTCATTGAGTAAAAATAAACATCAACAGTCAAGAAAGAGAAAGATATCTCCAACACTCGAGCAGACACCACAATCTGGTAAGCATGGTTTTTTTTTTTTTAAAAAAAATGACAAACAAATACATTAGAGATTTTTTACCATTATCCTCTTTAACACATTGAGGTTACTTTCAAAGGATGCAGTACAAAACCATTTTCTGAAGTCTCCACACCCAACTCATGCCTATCACAACAAAGTACCCAAGTTTTTGAAGTTGGAACTTCGACCACTAAGACGCAATTGAATCATAATGAAGTTCAACATTATTCAAACAAAAGTATATATCAACTTACCTCAAACACCACTCAATCAGGTAACATATTGATTAAAAATTTGCTAACTGACATATTCGTATCAATTATGAAGGTTGCACGAGTGAAAGTCATTCCATATCCATGCAAAATTTGGTCTCCTCATCTGTACAAACGAATAGTCGAAGTTCAGTTGTTACTAATATACATGAAACTGAACATGAAGATGGTACATTCCATATCTATAATGAACTAATTCGTTATTTTTCTGCAACTGTAGTTTAAAATCATGTTTTAATAATAGTTACATATATACCATGTTTGAAGGTACTGAAACAAATCAAGAAAAATATACTGCCCATAAACAAAGGAGAATAACAACAGTTGAAGTTGAGTCAGAAATTTATTCTATGGCAGAAAATAAAGGTACTTAAACAACTATAAAAAATTTCAAGTTCAACTACTTATTATTATGTATTTTTTGCGTAATTAATTGATTTAATTTGCTTCTTTATAGATTTGTTGGACTTTGGAGATCCAATTTTTGTATGTACTTACTGTGATTCAATCATGTGGTATGAAGAAAGGTCTGATAAATCAAAAAAATCAACAAATCCAGACTTCTCAAATTGTTGTATGAAGGGAAAAATACAACTTCCATTTCTAAATAGACCTCCTCTTCTGCTGTGGAATTTAATGAATGGAAGTGATTCTAGATCAAAGCATTTCAGAGAAAACTATAGGGCATATAATAGTATGTTTTCATTTACTTCCTTTGGTGGAAAGGTACAATCATCGATCAACAATGGAGGTGGCCCGCCACAGTTTATTATTCTAAGTGGTCAAAATTTTCACAGAATTGGAAGCTTGCTTCCAGATGAAACCAGTACACCAAAATTTGCTCAGCTCTATATTTATGACACTGAAAATGAGTGTAATAATAGAATGAAGAATTTCAGGTAACCTAACCATAAGATTCCCCTGAAGTTACTATTTTCTTTTCTTTGGTGTTGACAGGAAAATTGAAACTGAAATTTAAATCTAATTATCATTTTATTGTTTGCAGATCAGAACAAGGTGAGGGCAGCTTAGATGCATCGTTATGTTCAGACTTGAAAGTCATGCTCGATTCGCACAATGAGCTTGCAAAAAGTTTCCGAATGGTGAGAGATTTTTATCAACAAAATCCAGACTCTAATTTCTCATTGAGATTGTTTAGAAATAGGAATAAAGATCCAAGAATTTACAATCTTCCAAGTTCAGATGAAGTTGCTGCATTGATAGTCGGAGACTTGAACAATATGGAATTTGGAAGAGACATAGTTTGCAAAAAGTATGTGGAGAATTAACAAGGCTCCATGAGACACATATTTCTTTCATACCATTACAATATCCATTGCTATTTCCTTATGGCGAGGATGGTTATAAAGAAAACATTCCAATAAGGGAGAGTGCAATCTTAAATGAAAATCGAAAGAGAATCAGAGTTACATTGAGGGATTTTATTGCTTACAGGATACAAGATAGGAAATGTGAATTTGGGAATATTGTGAATTCCAAAAGACTGTTTCAACAATTTTTGGTTGATACATACAGTATGATAGAGGCACAAAGATTGCAATTTATAAGGCTTAATCAAGATACAATAAGAGCAGAAGTTTTGACCGGATTACAAGAAGCTGTCAGTAGAGGTGAAACTGATCCTACTTCTATTGGAACTAGAATTGTTTTGCCATCCTCTTTCACAGGAGGAATGAGATATATGTTTAACAATTGCCAGGATGCAATGGCAATATGCAAAAAATTTGGTTATCCGGATCTCTTCATCACTGTGACATGTAATTCTAATTGGAATGAGATTCAAAGATTTGTAAGAGAAAGAGATCTAAGAGCTGATGAAAGACCGGACATAGCATGTAGAGTATTCAAAATGAAATTGGATGAGATTCTGAATGATTTTAAAAAGGGACAAATTTTTGGAAAAGTTGATGCAGGCAAGTAATATTATTATTTTTCATTTCTAGATTTACACTTTACTGAAACTTGAAATTTTTTATTGCCAATAACAATTTGTTTTTTGTCACTGTAGGAATGTACACGGTTGAATTCCAAAAAAGAGGATTGCCGCATGCACATATTCTCTTATGGTTAAGTGTCGGTAACAAGTTGTTGACCACTGAAGACATAGACAAATACATTTCTGCTGAGTTGCCACATCCTATTTTATATCCTAAACTGAGTCGATTAGTTTCCAATTTTATGATTCATGGACCCTGTGGTGCTGCAAATTTTAAATCTCCATGTATGAAGGATGGGAAGTGTACAAAATTCTTCCCCAAAAGGTTCCAAAATGCAACACTGATTGATGAAGATGGATATCCCTCATATAGAAGAAGAGATTCTGGTATAGTTGTAAAGAAAAAAGGGGTAGAAATTGATAACAGATATGTTGTTCCTTACAATCCTTACCTTCTCATCAAATATCAAGCCCATGTGAACATGGAATATTGCAATAAGTCAAATTCCATTAAGTATCTGTTCAAGTATGTTAACAAGGGGCCAGATAGAGTTACTATTCAAATATGCAATCAGGAAGGAGAGACAAACAAAGGAAAAATTGTTGATGAGATTAAACAATACTATGATTGCAGATATCTTTCTCCATGTGAAGCTGTTTGGAGAACTCTAAGCTATGATATTCATCATCGATGGCCGCCGGTCCAACGATTGACATTTCATCTTCCAAATGATCAAACAATTCTTTACAGAGAGAATGAAAGCATTCAAGCTGTTTTAAAGAAGAATGAGGAAAATACTACAATGTTCATGGCATGGATGCAAGCAAATAATGATTATGCTGAAGGTAAGGAAATTACCTATTCCGAATTTCCAAATAAATTTGTTTATAATAAAGAAAGTAAGAGGTGGCAACCAAGGAAGTTGGGTTATTCAATTGGTAGACTTCACTATGTACCACCAGGAACAGGAGAATTGTACTACATGAGAATTTTGTTGACTGTTCAAAAAGGTTGCACAAGTTTTAAATGTATTAGAACAGTCGATGGAGTGCCTCATAAAACCTTCAAAGAAGCATGCTATGCTTTAGGATTATTGGCTGATGATAAAGAATTCATTGATGCAATTAAAGAAGCAAGTGAATTAGGCTCTGGATTGCAACTACGAAATTTATTTGCTACATTGTTGACATCGAATACAATGACCAAACCAGAAGAAGTGTGGCAAAAAACATGGAAATTATTAGCTGACGGAATAGTATACGAGAGAAGGAAGTCTCTTAATCTGCCAGGTATGTTTGTTTCTTATTTGTCTATTACATGTAAAGTGGAACACTTAATTTTGGACTTTAGTATCATAACAGTTATCTAACATTTATACTTGCAGGTTTGAATTTTGAAGAAGGTTATATCCAAAATCTCTGTTTGATTGAAATAGAAAAAATACTTCAAAGTAATGGCAGATCTCTTAAGGAATTTTCTACTTTGCCATTCCCATGAATGAGTCAAGAAAGTGAATCCAGAAACAGATTTATTGCTGAAGAACTGAACTACAACAGAGTTGAATTAATGGAGAAGCATGAAGCTCTACTTTCAGCATTGACATCCGAGCAACTGAATGTTTACAAAGAGATCATGACTGCTGTACGTCAAGATTGTGGTGGATTTTTTTTCCTGTACGGCTATGGGGGTACCGGAAAGACTTTTATATGGAACACTTTATCAGCAGCCCTTAGATGTGAAGGTTATATAGTTCTGAATGTAGCTTCAAGTGGGATTGCATCACTACTTTTACCTGGAGGAAGAACAGCTCATTCTAGATTTTGTATTCCGCTGGTAATAAATGAATCCTCCAACTGTAATATCAAACAAGGCAGTGACAGAGCGGAACTACTTCAAAGTACAAAATTAATAATTTGGGATGAAGCTCCAATGTTGAATAAGTTTTGCTTTGAAGCTTTGGATAGGACATTGAGAGATATAATGAGATCAAAAAATCCAAATAGCTTAGAACAACCATTTGGAGGAAAGGTTGTGGTTCTTGGAGGCGACTTTAGACAAATTTTACCAGTAATTCCTAAAGGTTGCAAACAAGACATTCTTGGAGCTGCTGTGAATTCTTCATATTTGTGGAAATTTTGTAAAGTGCTTAAACTAACCCAAAACATAAGACTAAGAGCTGCAATGTCTGAAGAAAATGCAAATGCAACACAAGAGTTTGCAGATTGGATACTTGAATTGGGAGATGGTCCTATAATAAGAAATGAGCATGGGGAATCAGAAGTTGACATTCCGGAAGACCTATTGATTGATGAAGATTGTAATCCTATACTTCATTTGGTAAACTTTGCCTACCCGGAACTGTTAAACAATTTCACAGATTTGACATTCTTCCAAGAAAGAGCAATATTAGCACCAACCTTAGAAGCTGTTGAGAAAATCAACAACTTCATTTTGTCACTTATACCAGGAGAAGAAAAGGAATATCTCAGTTCTGATTCTACATGTCAATCAGATGAAGATAGCGAACTTCAAGGTGAATGGTTTACTACGGAATTTTTAAATGATATAAAATGTTCGGGGCTTCCAAATTATAGATTAATTTTTAAACTTGGAGTACCAGTCATGCTTCTCCGAAACATTGATCAAAGTGGAGGTTTATGCAATGGTACTAGACTAATTGTAAATGAACTAGGCAGAAACATTATCGGGGCAACAGTTCTAACTGGAACTAAAATTGGAGAAAAAATATATATTCCAAGAATGAATCTCATACCTTCGGATTCAGGTTTGCCATTTAAATTTCAGAGAAGGCAGTTTCCTCTGCAATTATGTTTTGCCATGGCTATCAATAAAAGCCAAGGTCAATCATTGTCTCAGGTTGGATTGTTTCTTCCAAGACCAGTCTTTACGCATGGACAATTATATGTTGCTGTGTCAAGAGTCAGATCAAGGAAAGGGTTAAAACTGCTTATTCTGGATGAAAATGATAAATCATGCTCTGTGACTAAAAATGTTGTATACCAAGAAGTATTTGAGAATTTGTAAACTGAAAAATTTAGTTTGTAAACACTTAAATTGAACTTCATTTCTTTATATCAGCTCCATATTTGTTGCAGCATTTCATCCAAAAACTCATATGTACATATGTCAAAGGAAAGTCTCAAAATCAAAAATTAAGTTTCTGATTAGGTAAAACCAAAACTGAAATATGCATGCAACTAAAAATTATAATTTTTAAATTGATAATACTGGAGAATGAAATTTATAATGTGAAAACTGGAGAAGGTAGTTTGTGAATACATACCATAAGCAGTTGATTTCTTCATATATTTACCAATTTTGGAGCATGGTGAAGCATGCAGCAGTGGATTTCTTTGCAGATCAGTGAAATAACTCTCACAAAAAGGAAAAACAACATGCTAATTAGCTAAATCCAAAGACGAATGAGACATGCACCAAAACAAGAGGTTAAAATTATAAAATTTATAATACTAAAATCATGTTTATCACCTCATTTAAGCCACAAAGATCTGCACCATCCTCAACTAAATCTCTTCATCTTTGATTTTTACATGCTTTTTTCTTTCTTCAAACATCATCAAATTACACTTCAAATCAAGAGCTTAGCAACGTAAAACGTGAACCATGTAGCAATTTTATGAAGAAAGTAGGTGAAGCAACAACGTGAAGCAACACAAGTTGAATCAAAACATAGGTGAATAAAAGATAAGAATGAGATGAAGGAATGTAGTAAAACAACCAGGTTAACAAAGAAAGAAGAAGCCAATGCGTAGTATTTTATCGTTGAACAGAACACCGGAAATGCAACTATTTTGTGGTCAAAAGGCTAGGGGCAGAGGATAAGAAATTAGTGGAGGAAAAAGTGACAAGTAGTGTTGGTTTATTTTACACATTTATTATTATTTATTATTATTATTATTATTATTATTATTATTATTTACTAGCACATATTAATATTTAATTTTAACATTCACTACATTAATTAGAGTTTAAATGTTATGAATTGACAAGGTAAAATTTTTGACATTATAAATCAATTATAAATCATGGTATAAGTGATTTGTAAGTCAGTTAGGATAAGACTAAAACATATTAATTTATGTGGTAATTCCAAATTATTTGTTAGTGTAAAAATTTTTTACACTAATAGTGTATACCAATTAAATCTCTATAATTATTAATAAAATAAGACATTAATATTTTCATTTCTAATCATTGTGAGTGTAAACTTTTCCACACTAATTTTCTACGCTAACAAAAGAATTACTTCATTTTTATTACTTCATTTTTATCCACTTTTGGTCTAAACTTTTTTATATTATTTTCTACACTTTAAGAATCAATCATTTTTTATGATGTGTCACTTCTTATTGTTTCATAATTTTAAGAATAGTTATACTAATAATGCAAAAAAAAAATATTAATCCATATAATATATTAATAAAGTTACATTATCCGTTAAAATTGCTCATTTTTTAAAAATTCAATTAAAATATTTATAACATGTATAAAATCTAATAATCTTACATCTTATCTGTATATAAAATTTTATATTTTTTATTATAGATGCATTTCCAGAAATTTGTATTTTTATCACTATCATGTTAAATTTAATAATAAATTAAATTTCAACATCATCTACTATGAAAATTATATTAATTGATATATTTTCAAAAAATAAATTATATGTATATTTTTTTATCAATTATATAATTACAATTTTATAATTTTAATATTCTTATTTAATGAACTATAACTCCGTGCGACTGCACGGGCACCCGCACTAGTTCATAATCAAGGAAAACCATCAAGATGAATATTTTTCTGATGTCAAATACACAGTTTTTTTTTTTTTTTTTTTTTGTTTACATACAGTTTCAATTTTATTTACTTTTTTTTTTTTTGATAAAAACATACAGTTTCAATTTCTAATTTCTAATCATCAATATTTATCTTCATAAGAATCAACATGATATAGTGTGTGTTTGGATGAGCGTTTGACAAACGTGATTTTGGATATAATTGATTATGCAGAATTGATTTCAATATAATTGAGTTTGAAGTGAAGTGATTTATATTTGGATGTTTTTATTTTGAAAGCAAGTTTGATGTAAAACTTAATGTAAATTTTTCAATTCAACGCAGAAGCTACAAATTATAGCTTCTACTAGAATCACGTTTGAAGGCAAAATCAATTTTATAAGACAATAACCAAACATCTCTGTTTTTATCAAAATCACGTTTGATAGGGACAGAAGCAATTCTGATATCTCCAGAAGTGAAACCAAACACACACATAATCAATTTAAACGATTTCATTATTTTTTCCATCGCTATGAACCATTGCCTTCGGAAGCCGGAGAGACGGAACCAGGGATTGGACGAGGTCCAACGCGATTCCTAGCTTATTAATTTTTTTATATTATTATTATTATTATTACTATCGTAAGCAGTCAGGTAGTACTAATGTAAATTCCAACACTGCTAACACCAAATCCAGTTGGTCAAATTTATGACTCACGCTTATCAATATGCCCTTTGAATAGCCAATAGCTGCGGTTCATGTATTTCTCTTTCTACGTTGCCATGTATGATATATAAGTTGAGTCTGTTGGTATTTTTAATTATTTATTTATACTTGTTAATAACTAATTATATTTTTATAAAATAAAAAATAATAATTATAATTAATTAATAAAAAATATAAATAGACAAGAGTGTACCCGTGAGGAAAACTTGTATGTAGAGTATGGAGGGAATTTCATGGGGCTCTATGCCATCTACTCACGATGATAATCTCTTAGTTGATGATTTCTACTTTTCAGCCCTTCACGATGCTGAAGAAATATTTCCAATATCTGATGAGAAATATGCAGAAGAGTTACAGCTACAAGAGGCACTATATTCCTCAGCTATATCCATTACTAGAGTTAAAAATGAAGTTATGCAAGTGGATGTAAAAGTTGAAGTTAACACCACCCATTTGAGAGGCCTCAAGGGGAAACATGTAGAGACTGGTCAATCTTCTCTAGTCTTCTTCTATTGTGCTATTTGCATGGAATCCAAATATGCTGAAGAAATGTTCAGGAACCAAAACTGTTCTCACTCTTTCTGTAATGATTGTATGGCAAGATATGTGGCTGCACAAATTCAGGGGAACATATCAATGGTAAAATGCCCTGACCCCAAATGCAGAGACGTATTGGAGCCTCATAGTTGTTGTTCAATCGTCCCAAAGGATGTGTTTGATCGATGGGAAAATGCCCTTTGTGATAATGTAATACTTGGGTCACAAAAATTTTACTGTCCTTTTAAGGATTGCTCAGCTATGTTGGTTGATGATGGAAATGAAGTTGTGACTGCTTCGGAATGTCCACATTGTAATAGATTGTTCTGTGCACAGTGCAAGGTTTCATGGCATGCAGGAATAGATTGTAGGGAGTTTGGGAGCTTGAAAGATGGCGAGCGAGAGAGGGAAGATCTAATGGTAATGGAACTTGCGAAGAACAAGTGTTGGAGAAGGTGCTCCAAGTGCACATTCTACGTGGAAAGGATTGATGGATGTTCACACATTTCTTGCAGGTTAGGGATGATGTTGTTTCTAGATGAGAAATGTATCTTTCGTTTATTTATAACAAGAATGACAAAATCTAAATAATTAATTAGATTAATAATGCTCTTAGTTTGAACTGTTCAACTAACATTTTAAGCTATCTTTGTATTTAACAACCTGTTTTTAGGTGCTTGCTTTTTCCTGTCTTATAATCAGTAATTGTTCGCAGGTGTGGTAATGAGTTTTGCTATGCATGCGGATCCTCCTGGAATCAGCATCATGTATGTGGAAGTGATTAGCAATTGCAAGGCTAATGAAATTGCAAAGCTCATCACCAATGTGATTTATATATCATCATTAAGTGTAGTCAGTAAAGCATCAAGTGAATGACAAATGTAGTACGGAAAATTTTTCTTTTCTTTCTTGTTTATTAAGTCGAAAGAACGTTTCTTGAACTACGCACTCTTCATTATGCTTTTCGTTATGTTTCAAATGAATTTAGTTGTATTTGATTTGGTGATCCTTTTGGTATGTCATTGTATTTCTTTTAGATGACCTTCAAATTTGGATTCATGTTTGGGTAAAAAACTTGGCAAGTAGTTTATTGGTTTATTTATCATTTACAATTCCAAACTTTATCTACTAATTGCGTTGTTTTTTTTTTGTTTGTTTGTTAAATTTCAATTCAGATTCCATTTTATGCATGTTGCCAATAAATTATTCTGACTTATGTAGCAATGGGCTACCCATACTGGCAAATACGTAGCTGTGTATCCTGAATGTTAGGAAGACCAGGATTTATTCTGACTGGTACTGGCAATGGCAATGGTACAATTTGTTGTGCCTGATAGCAATACAATAATTAGAAGCAATAAATAATTTGATCATGGATATGTATATAAATATACAAATGGCAATGGTACAATTTGTTGTGCCTGATAGCAATATAATACTCCCTCCGATCTTTATTATAAGCAATAAAGTTTCAAATTTTTTTGGTCCAATATATAAACAAATTTTAACTACTTGCATTCAATTTAATGACGTTATTCCCAAAATACCTTTCACTTAATACAAATTTTGTTTTTCCAATAACTACTTTTATTCCCAACAACACAAGCAACTTCTCATTCCCGTAAAAATGCTGAATGGTCATCGAGAGTGAATAGTTGGGCAGCAACACATGCTGAACTATCCATATAAAGGGTTGTCTTCCCCTCTTGCACACTTCATCTTCTTCTTTCTTCCTTTATATACAGAAAATGGCAGCACCAAATCAATGGTTTGACGGTCCTTCATTTGATTTGGGTATCGACGACGACTCAGAGAATGTTTGGCTTCTCATTGTTGAAGACTCGCTGGACAGGATGAAGAGATTGACCAGATTCAAGATGTTGTATCTGTAGGTGAAGTAAACTCTCACCATGATGATGATGTCACAATAAAGAAGGCAGAATCATTGAATGGGATTAAAGATGGATCATTCAGAGCTAAGAGTGAGGAGTTGAAGAAAGAGGTTCAAGACGTACTCAATATTTACTCGAAGAAAGACGTTCATGACTTACTGTGAAGAAAGGGGTTGAGGAAATGTTTTGTGCTAGGCGTGTTTGAAAATAAAAGGAAAACACTACAACAGAAAAGGGCTTTACCAACGTATTTTTTTGCTTTCGCTAGCGTTTTCGAATGCGAGCTATCTATCCGCTAGCAAAAGGGGGAAAAGTTTTCTAGTGCTTGAAAAAGCGCTGGTAAAGGTGCAAAATTGTCAGCGCTCCCTTGAAAAAGCGCTGGCAATTGTGAACCTTTGCCAGCGCTTTTTCAAGGGAGCGCTGGCAATTGTGCACCTTTACCAGCGCTTTTTCAAGGGAGCTCTGGCAATTCCCTTATTTTTTTAATATATATTTACATTTGTTTTATGTATTTCCCTCTGCAAACCAAAACAATTTGCAAAATCAACACAAGCAAAACCAGCAATTAACATACAGATGATTCAAAACCAAACAGGTGAAATAAATTGACACAAGCATAATAAAAGTATAATAGGAGAGAAAACTATGGCAGTAGTTGAGAAACTCAAATTTGTTAATAATCAAAATCAAAAGCATTGGGTGGTAGTTGAGAAACAACCAAAATTTCAAGTATAAAAAAGAACAAAAAAGGGATTTCTAATAATCAAAAACAAAATAACAATGGCAGTAGTTGAGAAACTCAAAAATCAAAATCAAAAAGGAGAGAAACTCACAAAGAGAAACTCAAAAGAACAATGGCAGGAGTTGAGAACCTAAGCAGAGAGGAGAACCCTCGCAGTGGAAGCAACAATGGCAGCGAGAAGAGAGAGCAGCGAGCAGGAGGTTGCGCGAAGGAGAATGGCAGGAAAGGGAAGGTTTGAGTGTTGCGGTGGTCCTTTTGGTACAGCGAGCAGGACGATGGTGACGCGGTGGTCCTTTTGATGTTGTGAGCAGGACGATGGTGGCATGGTGAGGGGCTTAGGGTCGCGGTGGTGCACGAGCAGAACGATGGTGGGACGGTGAGGGTCGTGGGAAGGAATACAAAGCTCTAGGCGCGCGAGACTAGATTGAAATTGAAAAGTAACCTGTAGGTGGGAAATTGAAATATTAGAAAAGGGACATTGCCAGCGCTTTCTTAAGAAAGCGCTTGTAAAGGTTCTACACCTTTGTCAGCGCTCTCTTTAGAAAGCGCTGACAATTCCCATAATAAGAGTATTCCAAGAAAGCGCTGGTAAAGTCTCACAATTTGCTAGCGCTTCCTTAAGAAAGCGCTGGTAATACTCTTCCGCCTCATATTTTCTAGCGTTTCACGGGGAAATATTGGTGAAGGTAGCGTCAATTATTCCCTAACGTGGCGTAGTGAAACTTGACATTTGATGTTCTTGCTGTTTATGATTAGGATATTATTGCATTTTTATCATTCGGATACTGTTACATGTTTTAGCATTATAAAATCATGAAACGTTTTGGCTATGCTAATGATAAAGAGAGACACTTTTTTTTAACTGTTACATTGTTGAAATGGCTCCAAATAGGGATGTAAATGGGGCGGGGTGGGTACAAGGAGTAGCCACCCACTACCCACCCTGTTGGATGAATTTCGTATTCATCCTTGCCTCATATCCGTGCGGATATCCATCTAGAGGATTTTAAACAAATTTATCAATATTTGCGGGTATCCATGGATATTCAACACTTCAAAAAAAAAAAAAATTATTCACACATGAAATTCAAACTAATTTTGCATTTGAGTTCCTTGCTGGTAAGAGAAGTTCATGTGCTTGAAAAATATTATCGTAACTATACTAAATAATATGATATGTAAACAGTATAATCATACATGTCATTAAATTAAAATTTAACATATTAAATAGTAAACCTAATCCATAAGCGTGTACTATACTAAAATTTATATTAGCGGGTACCCGCGGGTATGAATATTATACTACCCGCCTCCACCCTATTAATAAACGAGTAGAGAAAATATCTGTTTAATTTACCCGCGGATACCCATTAAGATATCCATTTTCTATCCGTTGCAGATATTATCCGTGGGTATCCGCGGGTACGGATAAAATTTACATCCCTAGCTCCAAACCAAAATGACAAAAAAAATGGCTACAAATCAGCACCTCACTAGGGAAAAAAAAACCATCACATCTTACTCAATATTGTTTAAGTATTCAAAACTTTCAAGAAGTAATTCTCAATCACATTTTAGTTGAGTGGGTAATCTGCCTTGATTAAGCATCACATCTTTCTTCATATGGCAAATTTAGTAATTGTTGGATCCTTTGACCTTCATGATTTCAATCATACATAACTGAAGCGTGATAAAAATTTTATTCGACTGTTTGCTAGAAAAAGCATCACAAGATTTCTGTACAGCTTGAATAAGCTCATCAACTTACTTAGTCACTTCCTTCTGCTGCAATGATTGAATGGCACTAAAAAATCTCAAATCCAAAATATTCAAATCAGGAGAATTAGGCGGTTGGCAAGTCAAACAAATGTCGAACCCACCTTCAGAAGCCGCTGCTAGAAATTCTTCATCATCTACAGAAACATGACACGGTGCATTATCCTGTTGTATGTAAATTGTTTCACATGCATGTTCTCGTGGCCATTTTTCTTTGATGGCCGGTAAAACTTTGTCTATTAAGAACAGTCAACTAGCTTCTTTAGTAATAGAAGTAATCGGTTTTGTTTCAACTGTCCTCGATGCTCTATTAATACTTGACCATTTTGCAGGTACTTTATTAACTAGAGGAAACACACCGATTTTTCCTGAGAATGTCTCGTTACCTTCATCATCAAATCTAGGTCTAGCCACTGCAACTAAAAGCATGACCTTACCAATGAATTTTTTATTTTTGCATGTACGATATGGCTCATCCTCATCTGCAAGAAGGTAATAGTTCATGGATTTTTTTGGACATGTAGAATCATTTTTCATCTATATGCACGACATTATACATTGACTTAAACGTTGGATCATGAAGAATAGTATTTTCCTCAAGCATGGACAAGCAAAATCTAAGACGAGCTTTCATATCATCATCCTTCAGATGTGGCTTTAGTGAGTTTGAATGTCGACGCAAAACCCTTTCTCTTAAACATTTTAATAATGATGTCTTATTAACATCCAAGCCACATGCTAGAGCTCGAAGAGTGCCACATTTAGATAACGAAATATCACGCACTTTCTCAATAACTATTTGAGCTCTTTTTCAGCCATAATTTTTTGTTTTCTTATGGCGAGCATCACATGTTTGATTCATTTGCTTCCAAATTCGATAAATGACATCTTCAGATACTGAATAAGAAGAAACCAACCATTTAATCGTTCCAAGATAAAGTTTCCCGCGACAACTTGAATTTAGTAAATATTGAGAAACACTCCCGTTGGTTGTTGTCCAAGAAAGTACGTTTTTTTCTAAGATGATTGTTGTGTCTCATTTTGAATATTGTTTTCTATAGCATGAAAAAATGTAAAAGTACATAAACATAAAAAGCCAAATAAATTTACATAAACAAATTGAGATAAAAATTATTTGGAACACTCGATGATAAGATAAATTGAGTTGAGAAGATTAACAACAAATGGCTATATATGATTGTGTCATGGCATATTGATAAAAGAGCATGAATGTCGTGGCACACTGTCATGACCGAATTTCGCAGCCATGACCGACCGAAAGGGAAAACCTTTTTTCCCCCTTCGCAACCTTTCACGCATACACAAATTCGTCTCATCTAAAGTAAAAAAAAATATATTCATTAATTACAGCAATAATAAATCTAATACATCAGAGTAACTAAACAAAAAAACATAAATTACAAAGTCTTCCTTAACTAAAACATCTCAAACTATGGGTGCAAACCCATCAACACCGTCCACATGGCATCCAAGACTTTTGGCGGCTTCACAGGTACTTGCAGCTGAAGTGTTAAACGTGGGGTGAGTCCACTAACTCAATGAGGGAATTCCCCCAAACACATGCAGGCATGTAAGATAAGAATAAAACACTAGCACCCAGTCATGCAAGCACTCACTCATATCCATGCATAATCCAACTCAAACAAATACCGCAACAATAATCTATAGTAACATTCATATAGCAAACATAGTTCAAGAGGACATCTCGTCCATTTGTCGAGTACTTGTGGAATGTCTTTCACTTCATTTATTTCTTATATCTCAAGTCCTTCACAAGGGATCAGTACATTTCTCATGTACACATATCACATATCATAATATCATTGAGCCTTTGGGTATCCTAGAAGGTGTTTTCACTGAGTACCATCTGCTATGACGGTTTTGATTTCCTATCCCGGAGATAACGTACCCTCCGGCAAGCACCAACATCCCTCCTAACGCCCGGGGTATCTAACGTGGTCCCCTCGTCCTCAATGGTGATATTTATATACCAGAGCCTCCCGCTCCCCGATCAGCCTACCCAAAAATTCATAACATTTCCTTGGCAATCCATTCCATCAAGTACTGCCCATAAGCTTTCAACCACAACCAAAAACATCACAATCATATAGTCATCCAATACTTACACCATCATCAAATTATGATTCCAAAACTCAAGATAGCAGAAATCAAATAAGCTTCATAAAATATTATTCAAGGTCACATAACTCCATACAATATAAGTATATAGATAAATACACATAAGCGAACCCATTACATAACTCACTACTTAGCAATACATATACATATAATATATAGTTCCAAACATTTAAAATCAAAGTAAGAGAATAAACATCACAAAACATCTCATAGACATATTACACTACCATTATCATATATTCTCTTTCACAACAATAAATCATAATTACATAAATAATAATAAAGTTTCATCATTACTTAAATTTACTTATCAATCTCATCACCTCAAATTAATAAAGATACTTTAAGTCAACTTGCAAATTCATCACCTTAACAAAAATCACACTCAACAAACTTCATAATCATATCATCATAATATCCAACACTATCATAATCATAAGCATAATATCATAATTAATGTCACCATTATGCCATTTCACATTAAATCCTCTTACAAAAAATATTTTATATATATATATATATATATATATATATATATATATTCCCTCGGACTTTTCTTTCTTTCAATTCACGCGTGCCCATCAAAATTCAAGCTATGATCACCCAAATTATTCATAGGCAAGCACAAATCTAATGTACAAAAATAAATCATGAATATTAAAGTAACTAAACCTTTATGATAAGGAATGCAAATATAGCAATTGATGCTTAAATCAGTGACATTTAGTTTCCTTACTGGCATACAGGTGAGTTGTAAAATTTCTAGTTTAAGCCAATTAAGAGACACTATTTTAATCATTCATATGCTCTTGAGACAACTTTTCAAACCAATATCACAATCAAATTATGTTGTTTTGTTAGATTTTAGCAAGCATTCAACTCTAGTGAATGCGTCACCCAAGTTACTATAGCTTCTGTCTACTTCTAGCTTTATCTAAAACAAGATTTTCGATGTTGATACAAATACATATATAGAATGCAATATATGTCTGATGTTGTTCTCTTATATCAAATATTGATAAACTTATAGCTCAAAAATTTAGAAGCTAGTACCGCATAATTGAACCAAAGAGATCTTGATGTCATAAATTGAAGGATAGCATGAGTTTTCTTCCTTTTTCTTCTAGTCATTCTGGTTCAATTCAGTAATTAAACATCAAAATAAATTTATTTGCCAACAGTGTGTTACCACGTGAACATGAATAACTAGCTTATTTATGTGAAATGCACCTCCAAAATCCAATCCAAATGCACGAACCCAGCATGATCTCCCCTGCTAATTGTTGTGGCACAGAACCCACAAATAGTAGACTTATCTTCTTTGAGTAAAAAACAAATGCCCGAGAAAAAAAAACAAATTTTGCCCTCTCTTGGTGATAAAACACGACACGAACGAAAAGAAACAAGGTCCCTCAAATAGACAATCCACACAACTCAACTCAAACTTAGAAATCACAGGTTTAATCCACAACTAAAAAAAATCACTTTACACACCTATGTCATTTCCCAAAACAAAACCCCATAATAATAATTTAAAACATCAACAATCCCTCACCTCTTGACTATCCCCAGCTTGAGGCTTCAAGTCAAAAAGAAAATAAGGAAGGAAGGGAAAGAAGAACAACCAGCTGTGAAGCTCCTCCGCTTGTCTCCTCTTCTCTCCATATCCTCTACTTCTCTCTCTAGCGTTCACAAAATATGTCAAATGGCAAAAGAAGAAAGAGTTTCCCCATTTTAAACTAAAACCTTACGGCATTGAAGAATAATTATGCTCTCCACTAAAACGGTATTATGAGCAAAATCCAAAAATTAGCATTAACTTATTGGTTAAATTTTAATTAACTTGCTAAGGGTATGTCAAGTTATGTACTACCCAATCGATGTCTTAATATCATAAATTAATTACTAGTGATCATAAAATAAATTAATTATCACTCAATGTATTATTTATTGGCATAATCATATTTATTAAAATACGCGGGTATGACAATTAGGCACTACCATTTTTATGCCTTAAAATTCTTATTTAATTCTCTGAAGAAAAATCAAACAACATTTTTAGATTCTAAGATACTTTATTATAAAAAAAATTATAAAAAAAAATATCATGTAACCTTTACATTATAATTTTTTTAAAACTTAATAGACAAGACATCATGTAAATCTTATAATTAAAATTATTAAAAAGTACTAGATATTATACACACTAATAGAAAAGGGGATGCATGAGATTTGTCTTAGCACACACCAATACAGTACGAGAAAAAAAATTAATTACAAAACAATAAGAAAATTTTCAAAAAATGCAGCACCTTCATTCAATGTGTCATCACCTCCACCACCTTCAGAGAAAGAAATTTAAAAATGTTTACATTATGTGCGTATACCAGTTTCTTTTACAAGTCATTCAAGCTGGTGAAACTCATGTACCAGGAAACATGGCGTGAACTTCATCTAGATAGAGACAAGGACGGATCCAGAAATTTTGTTTAGTGGGGACAAAAAATAATCTATAAATATTTTTATTAAAGACAAATATTATAAATATGTATAAACAATAAAAAAACTGATATTAAATAAACAAGATATGACGTGATTCAGTTTCAATGTGAAACATACATCAATATGTGAGAAATGAGAAGGAATTCATTAAGTAAGATGATAGATTACAAAAATAATTTTCGCTCTTATCAAAAGTTAGGTAATAATTTGACATTTGGGGACAACCTCATTTTTTTTTGTGGTGGCAATATCAAAATTATTAAATATTATAATTTAAATTTCTTTGCCTGGTTGGGGCAATTGCCCCCATTCCCTTAGCTGTAAATCCGTCCATGGATAGAGATCGTCTATGTTGTTATCTGCATCATTGTTAGAAAGGGCAGCTTCAGACTCATCTCCAGAGACATCTTCTTCTTCATCCAATGGATACAAGTTCAAATCAATATCTAGAGGCATCTTCAAGAAGTTCACGCGTTCCCGCCCTTACTATGTCTTGCAAGTCTCAAGCTCTCATTTATTTATAGGAAATTATGGTGACTTTAATTTAAACAAAATTTAAATTTAAGATCCTCTGTGACGCCAGTGGGCGGGATGTATTTTAACGATGAAGATTGAAGTTTTAGATGAAAGATAATTTAGGTAACAGACTTCATTTTTAAATAAGATTAACAAGTATAAATGAGATTAACTAGCTATCTTAATATGTGTGTTTTATTTAATTTTTGCTTATAATAGAGAACGGAGGGAGTAATTAACAGCACCATAGCCCACAATACACTATGCAACCCAATGCGCACTTCTTCACGGTCTCTAGCGTAAAAGTAATCAATTTTCTCCACTTTTTTTTTTATTGATGGTTCTTATATAAGAACCAGTTACTTATAAAAACAATTATTCTTACATGTGGCATTCGCATGTCAGCTTGCTCCAATGATGCAACTCAACAAAAACCGTAATCTTAAGAAGTAGTTAAACAACTTTCACTAAAGTTACTCTTAGATTTTTCAAAAGATTTATTTAACTATGTAGATTAAGTTTTGCACTTTTAAAAAAACCTACATAACCTATACTAGAACAACTTATTTATTTAATATTTATTTATATAATTTTACATTTATAATAATAATATTTACATAATTTACTAATTGGATATTAGTATATCATTTTTTTATAGACAGATATTCGTATATCGTATTTATATTATATAAAATTAATAATTTTGCTAAAATTATAGTAGCTACTTAAAAATTAAAAAAGTGTAAGTTTCTTGGCTTATACATGATTTCCTTCTCTTCTTCTAATAAATGCATTTAAATAACAACTCAAGTCAAGTGGATCAAATTTTTATATTTTCATAAAAAAGTTAGACCAAATCCTAGGAAAAAGCTTATAACATGTAACAAATCAGGTTCAAGCCCACATGTTACATTTGTTTATAAACCAAAGTATATTATAAGAATATCAGGGTTACTCGAATTCGTATACAAAGTAACAAAAAAGAAAGAATAAATGTAACTAGCATACTAACCCTAACAAGCCTAGAAAGGTCAAAATCTTTTGTGAATCTCAAAAATAGAGAAAAACCGTAGTGTATACAGCGTACATGTTTACACCACCAAAAATAGCAATAAAACACATAGAAAGGCCCCGCAGGAAAACCTCCCCAACAAATGAGAATTGATGATCTGCATCCAAACACTTTTAAACCACATAAAGGAGAGGAAGTTGCAAGAAAAGCGTTCCCAGTCTTGAGTCATACAGGGAAACCAAATCAACAAAAACTGTTGAAACTTTTCAAAGACCTTGTTGTATCCACATATTTGTTAATTATTGCGTCCAAAATAATAAAGGTAGCCAAAAGAGACAACAGCCAAACTAGGAGACTAGCCAATCAACAACAAAAGCAAGGACAAGACAAACTTGAGTAAAGACAGTACCTACAACAGTTCGAGAGCAGCAAAAACTGAGCAAACTCAAATAGCAAAAGAATTTCCGCATCTAACAGTGAGATCAGAAGAAACAACAGCATAATAAAAATAACAAAAACATTACCCTAGCACCTTTGATTTTCCTTGTGGCTGCTGAAGGTCTTAGTGGTATGATAAGGAAAAGAAGTGAACAACATCGATTCAGTGGTTTCAAAATTAATGACAATCAAGCTGTTATTTCTCATTTACAATTTGCGGATGATACCTTGACAATCGGAAAAGCAAGCATTGATAACTTGAGGACTATAAAAGCGATTTTCAGAAGTTTTGAGGTTATTTCAGGGTTAAAAGTCAACTTTCACAAAAGCAGTCTAATGGGACTAAATGTACGGGATGGCTTCCTTTTGGCAGCGGCTAATTTCTTAAATTGCAAGATTGGAACTCTTCCATTTATGTATCTGGGATTACCTGTGGGAGCAAACTCCAGAAAATTAAACACTTGGAGGCCGGTGATTGACAATTTTAGGAAGAAGCTAACTTGCTAGAAAGGAAAACATCTTTCTCTAGAGGGAAGGATTGTTTTAATAAATTCAGTTTTGTCTAGTCTACCAGTCTACTTTTTTTCTCTCATGAAAGCCCCAAGATGTGTGATCCAATTGTTAACAAGAATCCAAAGAACTTTTCTTTGGGGAGGCTCTGAAGCCAGGAGGAAAACAGCGTGGGTTAAGTAGGAGGAAGTGTGCAAGCCGAAAGAGAAAAGTGGATTAGGAGTGAGCGACCTGAACTTATTTAATTTGAGTTTACTGGGAAAGTGGAGATGGAGACTCTTAGCAGAAAAGGAAGCTGTTTGGTGCAAGATTCTCAAAGGAAGGTATGGAGAAGGCTTTAGTGATGGGGGTCGATTTTAAGAAGTGGTTCAAGGATACAAAGTTCCCAATGGTGGAAAGATCTTAGTAGGTTGGACACTCAAGGTGGTAATACTGCAGGTTGGTTTACTAACAGTTTGAAAAAGGAAATAGGAAATGGGAGTAACTCCTCATTCTGGCATGATAAATGGTGTAGTAATTTGCCTTTATCTGTTTTGTTTGATAGACTTTACCAAATTTCAGAAGCAAAGAATGATTCGGTGGCAGATTTTGGTTCCTGGATCGAAGGGATTTGGGTTTGGAAATTCACTTGGGGGCGATCTATGTTTGTCTGGGAGGAACATTTATTGGAAGAATTGTTGAATTTGGTTTGGAAGGTGGAACCGCTGCCAAAAGGAAGCCATCCCGTACATTTAGTCCCATTAGACTGCTTTTGTGAAAGTTGACTTTTAACCCTGAAATAACCTCAAAACTTCTGAAAACCGCTTTTATAGTCCTCAAGTTATCAATGCTTGCTTCTCCGATTATCAAGGTATCATCCACAAATTGTAAATGAGAAATAACAGCTTGGTCATGGATCTATGACCCCTCCCTTTCCTACTATATAAAATCGTCGTATTTGCAGCTTGCTCTACTAAACCAGGATCTATCCAACACAGTAGTGAATTCTAGTAATAATGTATTTAAACATTTCTGGGACAATTGAGTACCCTTAAAGGTTTCGGCCTTTGCTTGGCAAATGATGCTGGACAGATTGCCAACAATGATTAACCTTGACAGGCGAAACATGGCGTCGGGTATGCAAAATCTAAATTGTTGCTTGTGCTCCTCTAACCTTGAATCTTCCTCTCACTTATTCTTTACATGCCAATGTGCTTATGTTTTATGGTGCAAAATGTACTCACGGATGGGTTTTCAAGTTGTACTTTCCTGTGAACCTAAGCAACATTTCAATCATCATTTCGGTTTGGTCAAGGGGAAGAAACTAAAAAAAATCTGGATGGTAGCTTGGTTTGCAGTTGTGTGGTCTATATGGTTAGCAAGGAATGGAAGAATTTTCAAAGAAGAAAAGACAGATTTATTAAATGTCTTAGAACTAGTGAAATTGAGAACTTGGCATTGGATCCAAGTCAAAAAAGGGGGTTGCTTTTCATACTCAAATTGGTGTTTGTGCCCCTTCCAATGTATGAAACTGGCTAGCAAGGTGTAGTATTTAACAGGTTCATAGTGATCTGTTGAAGCTTTGTGGAATTAAGGGAAGCTACCTTATGAATGGTCATCATATGGTAGAGAGCCTCTACAACAGGGAGATTCGACTGGTCTTATTGTTATTTTTAATTGGAATAGTTTTGAAAGAAAAAGGGTTTTATGCTGAAATATGTGATGTTTTTCTTTCTTGTCTGTATTTATTAGCATGTGGTGACTCTTCCGTCTTAGGTAGCTGTAACCCACATACTGGATTGGAGTCAATAGGTCCAGTATCATCTTTACAGTTATCTTTTTCTATAATCTTGTACATAGGTTGGGGTACCCTTAGTACTCCATTTGTAAATATATACTTCTTTTATAAAAAAGGAAAAAGAAAAACATTACCCACTGATTTGAACATAAAACATAACCAAAATCGAGACCTGATTTACATAAACCTCCAGTCACCCGAGATCACTTAAGACCCAATTCTCCTACTCTTTAGAGATTAGTTTCATACACTTCATAGGGCAACCACACCAATCAGAAAAAGAGAAGTTCCCTCCAACCTTAGTTTTAATCCAATACCATGATCTAATTTTAATTTGGTCAAAGATGTTGAGTAGATCATTAGCAAAAAAAAAAAAAAAAAAAAAAAAAAGATGTTGAGTAGATTAATCTTTTCCTATGAAAAAATATTGTTATTCCTTGCTAATCAAATGGACCAAACGGTAGTAAATCGGGCAACCATCCACACTTTTTTTTAACTTATTTCCTCTCACCTAGTGATTTTTAAAATGCATTTTAGGTTGATAAGGTAAAGCAACCTAAAAAGGCCAAGAATACAACTTACCCCAAAGAAGTTAGGCCAATCTACATGAAAAGAATAAGGGTGCGTTTGGAAGAGTTTATAGAGAGCTTATGAGAATAGCTTATGGAAATAAACTTATGCAAACAGTTTATAAAAATAGTTTATGGTCTCCCATAAGCTCTTTTTAGCTTATTTGAAAAAGAGTTTATCGAATAAATGCTTAATTAAATTGTTTATCCAAATACACCCTAGATGAGCCACTGTTTCCTACCCATGGAGACACATTAACGCAGGCTGCATTTTGATGAAGCTGAGCAATATTCCTCCTCTGAAGATTATTCATTGTTGAGATCCTATCTAATATCATCTGTCATGAAAAGCCTAACATGTAAGCCCACATGTTACATTACAACACAAGCATAGGTTCATGTAGGCAAAGCCTAGCCTAGTTCATCTCATTTCCATCCTTATTTCTTAAAAGATCAGTATCTTAATAAAAAATTTTGGTGAAATATCTTAATAATTTAAAATTATAAGAACTAATTCATAATAGAAAATAGAAATCTGGGACTAGCTTAAATCTAAAGAAGTGAAAAAATTAATATCATAACGACAAAGACCAAAATATATCTAACAAAAATAAAAATATGAGTGTAATATCCAAAATTAAAATTCAAATAGACTGAGTACTAATTATTTAGTTTAACCGTTTGAAAAATCAATAAGAAATTTAGGAATTTAGGAATAGAGTTTAATTGTTATGCATTGTCAGTGTAAAGTTTTTTATACTGTCAACTAATTGAAAATCATAGTATGAGTGACTTTTAAGATAGTTAGAATAATAGTCAAACATTTTAACTTATATGATAATTTCTGATTAATTGACAATATAAAAAAAAAAATTTACATTTATAATACATACCAATTAAGCGGAGGAATATGGAATGGTCCTGAACTCTTTACAATGCAAGAAATATTGAAAATCTAACAATTATAGTAGAAAATTCCCCCAAAAGATTACACGTTATCTCGTAGAAAGCAATTGTCATTGTCATAAATATAAATATGAAATTGATCATACTTACCTTATCTAATAATTTATTGACAGTAGGTGAATTTTTTGGTATCTAGAAAATGAAAGGATAAAAGTTACTCTACTCAATTAGAATGTGTTACCTCAATGAAATGAATCAAGTTAGTAGGTCATATCAAATGATTCTCATCATCTGATTGGGACACCTACACGAGATAAACCTTTACCCTTTTATTTTTTGGATATCAGAGAAATTACCTTAACGGTATCTTATCTAATAATTAAAGCAGATTTTAATTACGATTACCTTATAGTTATTGTGATTGAAGACAAATGCTAACAAATTGCGATGGTAAAATAAAATGCGGTAGGAACGCTCTAAATTGTAGTATTGTAACTGTGCAATTTGAAATCTAATGCAAGAAACTTCAAAACTTTCCCAAAAAGTATAATTCAAGAATCAGTTAAGGATATTATCAGCAGTTATCATTATTTAAATTACTCGTCTTACTTTACTGCACAGTATTTAGATTAAATAGCCATGGTGGTGCGGTTTAGTCAGAGGAGACAAGAGTACTCAAACCCTAAGAATTAATGAACAATGTAGTTTTAAAAACTGCATAGAATAGAAGCCACCCCAGTATTTATTCACACTTTCCAAGAAGAAAAATTGCCAAAAAGATTCAACAAGACTGAGTTTAGTGGATTAGGAAATCCCATTATATATATAACATGCAAACACTCCTTTTGCTACACATTGCGATAAGTATTAGAGATATAGTTGGTTGAAGATTAATAATTAGTTTACTGATAGTTAGTTGTTAGTTAATTAATCTATATAAAGACTTGATGTAATTACTTTTCTATTCTATTAATTTCACATTCAAATTTCTCTCAATTTAATTCTTTCATCCTTTCATGAATGTTATGTTTATTATCAATAAGCTTCCTTCTAGGGATCATATAATTAAAGAGGATAAAATGTAGGTGGATAATATTTCTGTTCATGATTGATATTTTAAATAATCAAACTTACAGATTTTAATTTTATAGGAACTAGTCTCTCTATTCATATCAATACTAATTGATATATACCCAGAAATCGCCAGTAGAAGCATATATCAATAATTGATGCCCAACGTCTTAACACGTTATTTGCGTGGGTTTGCAAACCACAATGAACATAAAGATTACAGTGAGACGATATCGATCAAGAACAAAATAAAAGTAGAAGGACAAATTAAAATTAATTCTAAACAAGAGACATAAAACCGCTCAAACCCAAAACTCAAGCAAGAACTTACTTATACTTTTTTTTTGTACCCAAATTGCATATATAGCAACAAATTGTTCCCTTTTCGGTGCATCGGAATGAAAAAAACAGAACAACTAAAATGGACTAGGATAGTATGGACACAAACCATTAAATTCTTTTATAAATCTTTGTGAACTGAAACATAAATGAATGGCAGATTCAATTAATTAAACCATACTAACTCGATAACGAATATGAAAATTAAACTGATGTCCGCAAGATAAGGGACAAGCCCTAGTTAAATGCTAATTAGCAATGTCTAATTATTAATCAATAAGTGCCAAACCCTAATTTAGGAGCCATTGAATTACTACTACTAGCTTGATCCCCATTGAAACAGTACCCATTCAAGAGCGACAAATTTGGAAACGTTGGCGGTGGAACAATTGCAAGAGGCATAATATCTGACAGTGAATTGAACCTATTCCCTTCCTCTGTAGCAACCAGGTTAAGCTTCAAGCATTCCATAGAAGCCATGAAATTCTCAAGATCCTCCAAACCCATATTTTCAATGGGTTGATTCCACCAAGGAGGGAAGTCAAAACAACCTTTCTCTGCATGTGCCTCTTTGATCTCATTCAGATGCTTCTTCTCTTCTTTCAACAGGTTCTGAATGGCCTCGTGTTGAAGCCTTAGGGTTTCAGCCGATTCATGCTGCTCCTTTTTACCGTCACGTGAGCGTTTCTGAGGAGACCCTTTTGAGAGAAAACGGCGGATTACGGCGTCGGGGCAAGGGTAGCCGCAGGCAAAGAGCTTTCCTTTTTGAGAGGAAAAGATCAAAGCTGTTTCTGCTTGGCACAGAATGGAAAGTTCAGTGACTTTGTTGAAAAGCCCTAGTTTGCGTTTTGAGAAGGTTACGTTGCGCTTGTTGCTTTCCTCTACTTTCTTGACCTCAATCTTTCGCTTGCGTCGTGTGTTTGGCTTTGTTACAATGTTTCCTTGAGAGGAAGCCATTGCGATCCAAGACAAGAAAGAGGAATTAGGAGACACAACAAGAGAAAGTTTCGATTGATACAAATTGTCTAAAGATATTGGACGGATTTCCCTTTTATTATTGGCCCATTGATCTCCCTAATTTTTCTCTTCTCTTTCCTATCGCTCAATAATATATCTTCGATTTTTTTTATTAATGCCTAACTTTATCATTTTTATTTAAAAGGAAAAATAATTAAAACAAACTTTAATATAGAGAGAAAATATAGAATATATTTAATGAAGAAGGATATTAAGTATCTTTTACTAAAATTATGACATTCGTTTATTAAATATTTTATATTTTTTGTTTCTACATAGTTATTATCTATTAATTAATTTATATTTAAAATTTGTTAATGTGTATTAAACTATATGTCAATTTTTAAAGTTCTATTATTTTATCTCAATTTAATATATTAAAAATATTTATGTATTAATATTTATAAATTAAAACTTTATAATATTATCTGAATCTAAAATTTTATAATTTTTTAAAACTTTTAAAATCTTTCTTAACGTGTTAAATTATTAATATCTAAAAATTTAAATTTTCTAAGTTTTTTTTATTAATTTAACGTTAAATTATTTAAAAAATTATAAGACGTTAATCTTATTATTTTTGGAAGTTATATAAATAATAACTGATCAATTTTAAAATGATTTTTTAAATTAAAAAATAATGTCATTAAAATAATTTCCAAATCTTATTTTATTTTTAAATTTCTATAAATTTAATATCTAGCAAAATTGATCTAAACTAATAGACAGATTTATAAGGCATTATTGTTATATCACGTTGAATTCATTAAAAAAAATTTAAAAGTTATAAGACGTTAATTAAATGACACAAAAGTCATAAAAAAATTAAAAATTGAAGATATTAATAAATGGATATTTTTAACATATTAAATTCAATAAAATAAATTAACATACAAATTAGAGAATTATTATCGGAAAAATAAAAATTTCACTCCTGGACATCATTATATTATTAGTAAAACATTTTAGTTAATTTCATTTGTATTATACTTACAGATAAAATTGTAGTTAATTTTTTTATTTGTTAAAGTTTTAAATAAATTGTAAAATTTTAAAATATAGAAAAAAATTATAAAATTCAAATTAAAAAATATTATGAATTTTTAATTTTGAAATATTAATACATAGGTATTTTTATTATATTAAATTCAGCATAAAATAATAAAACTTTAAAAAATGATTTATACACATTAACGATATTTAAATGTAAAGTATTTAATAAATAGTAAATATCTAGAAATAAAAATAAAAAAATATTTAATAAATGAATCTTATAATTTTAATGAAAAAGCAAAATACTCAATATCTTTATCACCAAAAAAAAAATTCTCAATATCTTTTTTCATTAAATATATATATTTTTGTCTCTTCTTATTAAATTTAGTCTTTATTATTCTCTCTCTTAATAAAAATGATAAGCTTAATCATTGGATTAAACTAAAATTAACGATTACAATTTGATATCAAAATAAAGTTTAACACCTGATGTCAATAGATCCTATCTCATGTATAAATATTGTATCTCACTGAGAGATCAATTCAATGAAAGTTTTTTATATCTCACTCAGAGATCAATTCAATGACCCAATTCTGACTCAACAAGAACATGACACAATAAGACATAACAAATTGTTATGTTCTGTTCTCTTTTATTCCACCCTTTTTAGTGGAACCAACATATTCTACTTTTAATTTCTTGTCTATTCTATTTATAAAATAAAATACATGAAATATAAAATAGAATTTATATGTTATATTCCGTTTCGTTTTGACACGTCTGCTAAACACTATCTAAAATTACTAATTTTCTCTCTTCTGTTATCTCACATCATATAAAAATAAACCTATACAATAAAAAGGCCAGCAATACCCCAGAGGTAAGATCAACTCTCCTACACAACATATCAACATATTCCTACTAATTGCAGAAGCTTTTATTGGCTTTTGACCATGCCATATGATTTATTTTCCCTTGACTCCTCTTCAGATCGCAAGTGGCCCATGCCCGTCTGATTAGGGACATTGATTGGTTCTGTAGTATTGAAGTCAGCGATCCTCTAATCGTTGAAGCATAGCGATATGGTTAGACCAGGTAGAGATGTGTGTAAGTAAAGGTGGAAAAGTACAACGCTTAATTACATTTTTCATCCCTTAATATATTATAATTATGTAATTTTAGTCTTTTAGATTTTAATTGCTTCAATTGAATCCTTAAATATTACGATTGTGTAATTTTAGTCTCTCAAGTTTCAATTGCATTAATTGAGTCCTTCAGTTATCATGATTATGTAATTTTGGTCCCTCAAATATCACGATAGTGCAATTTTTAACGTCGGTTGCCTACGTGGCTCACGTGAGACTGATTTGACACTTAGTGAAATCAACTTGGCAGCTTACGGTACTTTCTTATATGAAATTATTGACATCTCACACACTTTAATGGTCAAATGCACATCACTAAGTGTCACATAGAAATGACACTTAAGCTGCAAAGCTGATATCTCTAAATGTCAAATCAGTCCCACATGTACTTCGTAGGCTATTGTCGTTAAAAATTGCACAATCGTAATACTTGGAGATCAAAATTGTACGATCATGGTACCTGGGTGACCCAATTGACGCAATTGAAACCTGGAGACCAAAATTGCATAATCGTGATACTTGGGAACCCAATTGGCGCAATTAGAACCAGATGGACTAAAATTACACAATTGTGATACCTATGATATCAAAAGTGCAATTAAACCAAAGTAAAAATTATATTTAAAAAAATTTGAAACCTAGCGAAAGAGAATAATTAGAATATTATTTTTTGCACCCTTTTTAAAAGTACATTAGGAAACCAATCTAAGGATATGTTTGGATTTATTGTCAGAAATCACGGTGGCAAGAAAATCATGGTGATGATGGCATTTTTGCAATTTTTTTTTTACAGAAAACGTGACAGCTGCATATATATTGCAGCTTTCACGTCCCGGTTTCTGGATGTGATTTCTTGGGTGCTCACCGTCAACCCAAACATGCCATAAGACACCCCAAGTCCCTAACAACCCAGCCAGTCAGCCACCAGACTAAATTTTTCTTCACGTAATTACGTTGTTCTATCCTCAAAGTTGCAGGAAAGTGTCTTCTAATGTCTTCATAAAATTGAGCGAATCTTCATTTAAGATTGTATTCAACGTGGACGATCAATACAATTTTTACATCTGAGATTAAAAGAATGTTTGAGACGTTGAGGTCAGGGGAATCAAAACAAACAACATTTTCTTCAATGTAAACCTAACCATGAGCTGTAAAGTTATTATGGTAAATTGGTGATATAACTAACTTTTCGAACTTTCAAATTCCACACTGCTTGGGATTAAATAACGCAGATGGTAGACCATACTGCTTTATCTAACTATCGCCGACGATTAGTTTCCTTTTATTTTTAAAAAAGCTTTCATATTAATTATATATTAAACCCGGGATATGAAATGATATCTTGTATTGTATGGCCTATCATTATGTGGAGCATTGTTTTTCCTATGACAAAAACAAAAGTGAAGGTATGGCTTACACACCTAACTTATGTATTATGGTACTACAATTTGGATGATACAGATGTTGGTTTTTTAACATAAATATTTGTGTAACTCCTTGAAGAAACAACTCATCTTTTTGGGCACAGACGACTTTGCCATGATGACTTTCGAGAATGTAGGGCTGATTGGCAGAAGTTAATTACCAAAAGATTAGAAGGCAATATAATTGAAGGAAGGTAGTAAGAAACAAGATAAAGGGTGTGAGAAAAGAGAAACTTCTTGATTAAACAAAGGGGTGTTGCAAATCAATTCCAGATCGATGCTACTGTTAAAGAAATATTTATTATTCTTTATTTAATTATTTTAATTATATAATGAAATACGGAGTATAAAACACTAAATATTTTTTGAATTCACAATGTCTATTTTGGAGTCAAGAAATAGGAGGCGGTCACAGATTGAGATACAAAGCCAGTATTTTGGAGTCAAGATACAAGGTGTTAGGTCAATTGTTTTGTTTTGCTTTGGTGTCAGTTTGTGCCAAAGAGGCCTATGCTGGTTAACAGGTTAGAAGGTGTATGATTTTTTTTAGAACTATGGGTGTATCTTTTGCTCTAGCTTTCAGCAAATGATTGATTGAGTGCTCTACAACCCTTCATAGAAGGTGGGTGGAGTTTCTCATGATGATGCTCCGGCTATATATTATTGAATAAAATTACTTGAATTATAAAAAAAATGTATATATATTAAACAACTTTATGTGTTTGGGTGTCTTATTGGGTGGAAGAGCTATATCTCTTAGCATTCACGGTGGAAACCCGCGTTGGAGCATTTTTGCCGCGGAACCAAACATATACTTACACTTTGTTTGGTTTGGTGGAAAGAAGAGGGAAAGAAAAATGAAGGAGAGAAAGAGAAGAGAAAACTGACTTTTCCCTTGTTTGATTTGGAAGGAAGACGGAGGGATGAAAAACAATTGCTGGGTCCCATGTGTGTTTTTTCCTCTCCAAATTGGACGGAAAATGGACTAGCATAAGAACCAAAGCGCTGGTAAAGGTCTGAACGTGCGTTTCTTGATGAAAAGACAACAAAACCAATTTTTAAAATTTTCTAAATTGTTATATGAGGATATTTATGTCATTTCACAAATATGTTTTTGCCTTCCTCCTACTTTCTATCCAACCGAACAAGAGGAGAGAAAAGTTTCAATTTTCTTTCCTTTCATTTTCTCTCATACCAAATAATTAAACAATCATCTCATTTTATATTATTTTTCTTTCCTTCCCCTTTCTTTCCATTCATTTTCTTTCCTCTCATTTTCTTTTATTAACCAAACACAGTGTTAAAGCATATTTAACAATTTTTATGTTAATTTCTTTACCAATTCCTATGGCCGGTCGTAGGTAAATCCCTTAGGGTGTGATTGGTTCAAATGAGGGGAGGGGATATGAGAGATTTTAATGGAGGGGGGGAAAGGGAGGAGAGAGATTTTAATTAACTATTGTGTTTGGTTGAGAGGAGGGGAGGGGAGGGATTTTAATGAAGGGAGGGAAAGTAACACTATTTGTGTTTGGTTCATAAGGAGAGGGGAAGGATTTTAATGGAGGGAGGGAAAGTAACACTATTTGTGTTTTGTTCAAAAGGGGAGGGGAGAGATTTTAAAACTAACTTACTTTTATACCCTTATAATTTTAGATTTTAAAATACATAAGTAAGGTTATTTTAGTCATTCCATTCAAAATGTTTTAAAACCCCTCCTCTCCCCTCCAAAGCCCCCCACTTTTGGAGGAGAGCCAAAATTGGGTGAGGAGGGATTTTGCTCCCCTCCCCTCCCCTCCTCTCCATTCCCCTCTAACCAAACACTATGTTAAAGATAACCACGGCTTTTCTTATTGACCGTGTATACTATAAACCTTTAATTAATTAACAACCCTCCATAAAAGCTTGGTAAGAATAGAGTTATGATAATTGGACAACAAAATTGTTGACCAAAACGATATTTTTATACTATACACATTTGTTTATTAATTTATTCTCTCTCCTTGTAATCTATCATTTCAAAACATCATACAAAGTTATACGGTGTCTCATATGTTGTCTAATGTTTGATGTCAAAATATCGTTTTTGATAAGAATAAGACCATGCCCTAAAAGAAAAAGGTCACTGTTAAGATGTGTATGTTTTATTTTTATGTAAAACCAAACTTGGAAAAATGGTCCAAATTCTCCCTCTGTACCATACTGATCATAATTACAAGATTGCTAGTAATTGCATCTCCGCATTACGAATGTATTTGGAAAAGCTGAAAAAAAATAGATTATGCTGATAATCGATTATAATCGGAATCTGTTTTTGTTTGGGTATGTTTGCTGAAAATCAATTTAATGATAACCTATTTCATTGGGGTGGTGCAAAAAAAATCACTTTTACAGAGTAAATTACGAAAAAGGGTATGAAGTTATTTGTAATAAAGAGGGAAGAGAGTTTTGAGAATGAAAAATAATCAAATTACAACAATCTTAAGCTAAAACAAATTAGATGACATAAAACAGCTTTTTTCCTCCCAAAAAAGTTTTTTTATAAATTTAAGCTAATTGTCAAACATGATAGATTATGTATGAAACAACTTTTTAACCAAAAAATAACATAAATGGGAAAAATCAATCTTTCTCAAACATGCTCGTACTATTTCAAGCCCCACATGTTTTACTCTAATTAGTACCCATCGTTGACATCTTTTAAACATTTTTTATTGGTTTAATTAAGTTTTTAGTCACTGAAAAGTGAATTAGTTTTGGTTTTGGTTCCTGCACTTTTTTCGTTGGTTTTGGTCCCTATAAGTTCCAAAACTTTGGTTTTGGTCTCTGCTGTCACTATTCATCCGTTAAGTGTTGACGTGACAAGCGGACCGCCACGTCAGCACTGTTATGTAGACTATTATAATATTTTTATTTTTATTAGGGAAAAGTGTATAGAGCCCCCTAAAGTTTAGCCCAGTTGCAAATAGGCACATTCAACTATTTTTTCTTCTCAATGGGTCCTTAAGCTTTTACTATTAGTGAAATTGACCCTTTAGCTATTTTTTTGTCTTAATTAGTCCTTACACTTGTACTTAATTAAATATATTAACATGAATTTATTGGTTTATCAAACATTTTCTTGCCTCAACCAGCTCAATTATTTTAGGAAAGTATTAAATACACATAAATTTCAAATATATAAAGTGGTATAAAATTATTTTTGTATCTATACTAAAAGTTAATATAATGATTGATTTTACTAATAGTAGAAATTAAAGGACTAATTGGGACGAAAAAATAGTTGAATGATCAATTTCACTAATAGTAAAAGTTTAACAACTAATTGGAAAAAAAATAGGTGAATGTGCCTATTTGCAAATGACCTAAAGTTTATGGGGGCTGTATACACTTTTCTCTTTTTATTATAATGTTATTATTTATTTTTCATGCTTTTATTAAATGAATGAAAGGCTAAAATAGAATATTTAGAAACATTTTTAGGGTTTCCGAATACCTCCGTGATATTAAATATTATAAAAGAATATAAAAAAATTAATATTTAATCCTACGTGATATTAAATATTATAAAATTAGCTTTACATAGCAGTGCTAACGTGGTGGTTCATTAGTCACGTCAACACTTGATAGATGGATAGTGACGGTAGGAATTAAAACCAAAATTTTGAAACTTATAGGGACCAAAAACAATGACAAAAAAGTGCATAAATGAAAATCAAAACTAACACATTATTCCGGGATTACAACCTTAATTAAACTTTATTTTATTTTTACTTTTTATAATTCCTACTTGGACATTGTAATGGGGCCTCCGGTCCTTACACGCTTTGAATTAAATTACTGTTGAATTTCTTTTTTTAAATCCTGATTAACCTTTTTACTACAAAGAGAGTGATAAAAAAACAAATCCAAACTTTCCTTCATTGTGTAGGCCAAAGGAGTTGAATTTGGATTTTTCTGTGTCCAAGTGTTTCAAATTCATTGGGGGCGGGGGATAGAAATGAAAAAGAAGGTTGCTTTATATTAGGTCCCCGCCTTGGCAAACTTGTAGTTAAAATCATCAAGATTTGAGACTAAAGAGAAACAACAGGTTGGCAGGAGGGGTCGCCAACAACCCAATTGAAGGAAGATGATGATTCCATGTTATAGTGTCTGTTGTTTCCACACCCTCCAAGTTTCACTTCCAAAATGTCAATGATCACACTCGCTGAGCAACAACTGTCGTCCGAGCGGGCCCCAACGTGCATGCGAAACTGAGCCTTGTCATGGATTTTGTTTTGCAAAATTTGTGGGTAGATGTTGTGTGTAGGAGTATTAATTAGGTTTATATGGTAATATATAATATACTAGTATTGGTACCCGTGCGATGCACGGGACATTTATGAGTTTTTGAATAATATGATTTATAATTTATATTTCTAAATTCAAAATATATGCATAATAAATGGAGTAACGATTTCATGTATGAGCTTTATTTGATATAAAAAATATATGAAAAATTGAGTTACTTGTATTAAATCAGTTTTTTGGACTAAAAAAGACAACGTTTAACACACATATATACCTTCGAGGATATTGAATTATCATTTTAATAAATAAAAAAAGTGTAAAACCTCATTGAAGTTCCTAAAAAAGATAAAGAGAACTAATAAGAGGAAAATATAAACCTAAATAAGCAAGGAATATAATAATTTAAGAGTAACATTCGTAACTTAAATTGTGAAAGACTTATTTATAAATAATATTTGAAGTAGTGTGGAAATGTGTCCTTCAGTGTCACATAATATTCGATCCACATGATGGGTGGTAATCCTTGACATTGCAACACTCAACTGTCCATGTGAAAAAAGTTGGTGTGGAAGATAAGTCCCCACATGTTTAAGAGATGGTCAATGTTTGATTTAAAAAAAAAAAAAAATCAGGTTGTTAATGAAAAGTATTCCAACATAAAAAAAACACATTTAGAAAAGGGAAAAATCCTATAAATTGAGCTAATTGATCATTTCTATGTAATTTAGTTAAATAATAATGGTAAACACTTCTCAATGATTTTGGTGATCATATTAAATTTTATTTTTTTGTTTTTAAAATCTATTTAATTTATTTCTCGTCTTTTTCCCATGCAAGTTAACCATTTTTAAAAAATATATTTATCTACCATATTATTTTTAACTTTTGACATTTCTAACAACACCTTGATATCCTACTTCTCTCACCCATTCAACCAAATATTCAATAACTTATATAAACCATTCAACCTAACATTGAATAAAATATTCAATGGGATAAATTGATACTGATTAATACAAAATAAAATTAGCAAAACAGTATATTCCATAAGTTATGTATGACAAATTTTTAGCTTATTTTATGAAGTCAATTTTTTAAGTTTCTTATAAAAGCTTTGTGTAGAAGCTATTTGTCAACATAACCGAGAAGCTATTTTCACATTAATTTACAGGACAATTATACTTCCATCATAATTTGAAACTTAAAATTCCTTAAAAATAAAACCCTTCATCTCTCACGTTCAATACTCTCCAATCATAGTTTTAAAAGCCCTCCTAAATATCCAACTAAATATGAAAACGTAGAATATTAAACAAAATCAAAGACCTTTTTTGCAGCTGATAACACGTATGTCCGCTACATCACGATGCAGAGAAGGTAGCAACTCTGCTTTGTTTATTTGGTTTGTACTATGCACAAATTCCATATCTAACAGTGGAATTACATAAGTAAATGTTTAATTATTTACAGAGTAAACTGATCTTTCATGTCAAAGAGTGTTAAGACTAAAAATATTGATTCAGTTATCAACGTCACTCAGAATAGTTTTTAGATCATACTTCTGTTGCGTGGTCAGCCTTGATGAAAACAAACATCAAACTTGGTCTTGAGATTTCCTTTCTTGCCAGGTTCCTTTGAAATGGGCATACCTTCATTTGGGTGGGACCACCAGCTTATAGCTTGGTTTCACAATATTAGTCACTTGGATTGTGAGGTCTCTTCCATCCAAAGTTGTCAAGTTGAGAGTCTTTCCTATGAGAACATCATTAATTTTATTCTTTTGAGTGACTACCAAATCATTTCCATCCCTCTTGAAAAAAGCATGTGGTATCACATCCAACACAAAAATTAGATCAGCAGGAGCGGTTCCTCGTTCTTGGTTGCCTTTCCCAGGAAAAGTGATTTTTGTGCCCTTCTTCCAACCGGGTTTAATATCTATGTTCAAGATTTCTTCTATAGACTTTGAATTACTGCCTATACCTGGTGAAATCAAAAGCATATATTTCTAAGCAAATTGAAATGATGGGGAAGTGAAAATGTTGTACTCCTACTTTTATGTTGATAAAATTTTGATTCAAATAACCAAGTTCAATAGTAAAAACCTGACATTCAAACAAACCAAATAAACATATTTTATGCAAGACATAAATTTTTTTATCCAATGAACATTAAAGTTAATGACATCTATTTCAATTTAACATGACTTATAAGAGAGATATATATATATACAAAACGTATAATGTTCTGCCTACATAACATAATAGACTACGTTATTAGACTATTTAGGATGTTCTTGAAAGCACAACTAAAGGGTGCTTGAGCCTTCTCTTGAGGGAGCTAAGATGGTGGGTGGGCATAAATAGTTTTTAAACTAATTTTATTTTTATTTTGTCCCCTGCAACATTTGTTTCCTATACCCATCCCTAGTATTGCCTATGGCATTTAAGCTTTTTTCACAGGTACAGTGATAAGTGATTTTGGCACTCATGTTTCTCCCAAAATTCTTTATTATGCACAGGAAAGGAATAAAACCTGTGAGATAAGGTTGCTAAATGAGCCCAATGCAACATGGGAGTTGGGTATACATCTGTGATCAAAATTCCACCATGTTACTGAAAAATGAACGTCAAGAAACCTTCATCAAATATAATCAACTAATACAAATCATTTACCTGCAGCACAGAGTCACTCCAGGGCACCTAACCCGTTAGATTAAAATACTCCTTTTGATTCAACCAAATAGTCCAATTGCATTTTAAGGTAAAATACCTCCATTCCAACTCATGGCCTATTACAGCACCAATTTCTTGAAACATAACATCACTAACAATAAAAAGTAGTGTTATTTTCCAACAAAATACAAATATTAAAAGACAACCCCATGCATCATTTTACATACATAGCAAAGTGTCTCTAATTAGTTCTTCAACGGAAGGAACTCAAAAAACTTGCTCAGCGCATTCATTCCATAGTTTCCATGCCTAAAAAGATTAAAGAGTTACGAAAACTGATATTAAAATTTGGAAAACGTGAGTTTGCATCAGTAAAAGTATAACTACATTGAATATGTTGAATGGCAAAACCATATCTCTCAATAGAAATGCTCCACAGCAGAGTTCATTGTTCCCCTCCCGTCCACAGGGAAACTAAAATTATTGAGAACCAAAAAAGTTAGCAGATTTATTTCTATGTTGCATTAAGAAAACATATTAACCACTACTCATGTCAACTCTGTAGAGTCATGTGAAGTAAGACCAGAGATACGATATTTTATACTCATGTGTCCACAGTGTCTTACTTCAACTTTGATACCCCCAAGTGCTTTTATGATCTAACATCGGAAAAAAAAAAAGAGGAAGTCAGTTTCTCAATTCTTTAGAAGCAATGCTGAAGTGAAAAGCAAAATAGCTAGCATCTCAAACTGTTCAGCTAAACAAAATGAATGTTTACTGATGCTGCCAAATGTAACTAACAGTGAACTTGACAACAAAATAAAAACCTCAAGTGCACACACACAATCAAGTATTGATATTATATTACAGCTTTAATTGTTGGTCTACCAACATTGTAAAGTGTTTTACACTGATGGTAGATAAAATTAAAAACACTATTATATATTATCAAGAAAGGACATTGCCAAAATCTAACCTTCACACAATCAACATCAGATAGTGGTTGGGAAGAGACTCCCCTATTCAGTAGTTGAGTTACGAAATCGGTGACCGGCAATGGCTGAATAAATGCAGTGGAGGACATATCTGCACATCCATAATTTATGCCTATTTGAAGCAAAAAATTTATTTCTTGTATCAGATTTCTTAGCTTTTTTGAAATAAAGTCCTCAACCTTCACAATCACCCAAATTGAACCGAAGTGACCCACGATCAATTCAGTTGCAACATACACCAAAGAAAAAAGCATGTAAGTAACTTATATCCATAAGCACAATCTTGACAGTAAACCCAAAAAAAAACCAACAATCTAAGATATGAAGGAGACGGCGGAAGAGGTAATGTAAAAAATAAATACTATTGGATGGAAAAGGAGGCAAAAACCCTAAAGCAAGAGGTAATGTAAACCCTAAAACAAAAATACACCCTAAAGCGAGAGGTAATGTAAACCCTAACTCATAAATCAAGCACAAAAATATCAGATTTTTCGCTGCTTCAAGGAGATTCACAAAGATAAGATTTTGCAAGGCGTACCAATTAGCAGAAAATAACCGCGAAAAGATAGATGCAAGGAAGAATCAACGGTTATAAAATGAGGGATCGTAAAACACGTTGGGCAGCCATATAGGTCGAGATTATTCAACCGGTAAAGACAAATGCAATTAACATGGTTACTATTTTGCCCCTAGTATAACTGAAGATTAAATAATTAATGGAAGTGATTTTACTAAAATACCTCAACCACTACTCTCCTTTTATATATAAAGATTTGACTAAATCACATGTTTAAAAAAAAATAATAAATAAAAAAAATAATTTTATCAAATTAATTTTATTAATTATTAATGTATTAATTATTATCATAAATGTAAAATAGAGTATTTAAGTATATAATTGATAAAAATTATTTAATATTACATTAAAAATAGAGAATGACATACATTTTGAGACAATTTTTTTTTTTTTGTATATGTAATATATATATTGAGACCGAGGGGGTATTAATTAGAATTTAATTTTGATAGTCTACATAAATTTTTGTATTATTTTTTTTGTAACCATCATATATATGTACGTAGTATCCACCATCATTAACAGTGATCAATCTCCGTCGAGGAACCTGTTTGGCACACAAGATGGGTTCTCCCCTCCCAACCATATTTTCTTCATATACAAGAGTCAATCCCTGATTACTTGCTTAAGTTACCCGAATCTTTTAATACTTAGACCAATTACATATTGATGTAGTTTTTTATATTCTATCAATTAATTATAAATTATTTTATGTGTAAGTTTTAATAATTATTAACATAATGCTGTTAATTTAATACTTTAAATCTATGTAAGTGTTTCTTCTTTTTTATTTTTCCCACCTAACTGGACCTTCTTTCTTACACTTTATCTTACTTACATCTTGTCTTCTTATAGATTTGGACTACAGATTGATCCGGTTGGATTATTGAGCGTTTTGACAAAACGTGATTTTAAATGGAATGGTAGAATTGATTTTTTAGATTTGATTTTAATATAATCGAGTTTTAAGTGAAGTGATTTATGTTTGGATGTTTTTAGTTTGAAATCAAATTTGATCTAAAACTTAGTGTAATTTTTCAATTCAAAAGCAGAAGCTACTCTAAATTGTTTTTGATAGAATTAATTCTCTATGCAAAATTACTTTCCTAAATATATAATCAAACATCTATACTTTTACTAAAATCACGTTTAACAAATACATAAATAATTCTGATGTTCCTCATATCGTAATATCAAATACACACTTGGTTCATGTAAGTTCGCTCGATGCCGACTTATTGGTAGTTATTTTTAATCCGGAACTTGCAACAAGAACAATTAAAGAATCACCCGATTTAAACATGTTTTCTCTTTGTAACTATCGTACGTGTCACTTATCATATGCTTATATATACACCAGAACTAGAATACTAATGTACTATTAATGCATAACTGATGTATTGAATTTTAAATCACATCATTAATTTTGGATTTGAATCTTTTTTTTTATTTTTATTTTTTCTTTCATGTTAAAAAAAAAATACAAAAGTAAATTCGGATTTATGTTAGAGTCTATTAAAACTTGATGTAGTGTTTTTATCTCTCATAACTTAAAGAAAAAAAAATTCAAATCCATTAATTTTTCGTCCAATAATTAATTATTTTTTTCTATTTAAATAAAGTTAAGTTCTAAGTTTTTTGAACTTTGACTAGTTTGGACAGATAACAAAAGCTTTGACTAACTTGGAAAAGAATATCCGGATACGTGGAGTTTAATTTAATTTTATTATTTTGCTGTGATAAAGGAAGATGATATTTGTACATGTTTTTACAAAATTAGGATTGGTAATGAATATGATCTTAATAAGATACTGTATTAAAGTATTTATCCCTATATTCGTATTTAGAAGAGGACCCATATTCGTTCTTACAATTTTAGTATCCATCATCATGTCTTTTGAGTATCTATAAATGCAAACTTGCATCCATTATTCACAATTTAGTTAAATAGAATACGTTTTTTTTAGTGTGCCTATTTTCTAACAAATTAAAAAAAAAAATCCTATTTTAATATTAAAACTAACTATGAAAAATCAATAAAATAAAGATGTCCCTTTAAAAATATAATATCTAACACAATTAAAAATGATAACCAAAAATATTTTAAATCTTATTTATAAAATAAAAAATATTAGTAATTAGATACGTAAATATGAAATATGATGAGTAATTTAGTACCAAGTGTCAGTCTCACACCCATCCCAACAATTTTTTTTTCAGTAATTACGGGAAGCTATCCTCATCCTCATATAATACCTAAAACCCTTGTCCTTATGGCTAATTTTTATGGACGACCATTAGATTTCATCCCTGCCTAATTACTATGGTGGTTGACGTAATTTATGGATCCAATTGTGGGCCACACTTATTTATTGGAGCATTGATAGAAGAATCAGGGTACTGCAAACTTGGCGCGTTATGTAGCGCTAAGGCAATAATTAAATTTTTGTTGTGGCCAAAAAAAAGCCCTTGTGATATTCTGTAGTTTTGATTTAAAAATGTAAAAACCTTCTTCATTATTTTTGGCTGAGGAGGTAAATGAATACCCTTCTCTTGTCATTGGCAAATTAAATACTCGGAGTGTATGCAGAGAAAAGATGGGGACTAATTATGCAGTGTTACAATAATTTATGACGAAAGGTACAAAAATTCCTAATTAGAAAAGGGAAATGATTCACTTTTTAGAATCCACCAGCCAACTCCACCTCACTTTTCTCCTACTCCTACTATCGCTGCTGCTGTCTCATCATCCCACACCACACTCACCATTTGTGTCCTACCCTTTCACCACTCCCACGCTCACACTGTCACACACATTCAATCTCCTTTAAATCTTGTTCATACTTCATACCATAACATAACCACCTCCAAATCACAACACGGTACTAGTTAGTCAGTGATGGCTCCTTCTCCCTCTTTCCCTCTCTCCCTCATTCTCCTTTTCTTCATTGCCACACTCTCACCACTACCATCCTCTTCTTCTTCTGCTGACCCGGAAAGGAAAACCTTCATAATCCAAGTTGATCATGAAGCCAAGCCTTCCATTTTCCCAACCCACAATAATTGGTACCACTCCTCCCTCTCCTCTATTATCACCACCACCCAACAAGGGCAACACACTAACCCTATCAACATCATCCACACATACGACACCGTTTTCCACGGTTTCTCTGTAAAGCTCACACCTTTAGAGGCACACAAGCTTCAATCTCTTCCCCACATCATTACCCTCATCCCCGAACAGGTTCGCCACCCTCAAACCACGCGCTCCCCTCACTTCCTCGGCCTCAAAACCGTCGGAACATCCGGGTTGCTCCACGAGACAGATTTCGGGTCGGATCTTGTCATCGGAGTCATCGACACCGGAATCTGGCCTGAGAGGCAGAGCTTCAACCACCGCGACCTGGGCCCCGTTCCCTCCAAATGGAAAGGCCAATGCGTCGCCGGCAAAGATTTTCCGGCGACCTCATGCAACCGGAAGATCATCGGAGCGCGGTATTTCTCCGGCGGATACGAATCAACCAACGGGAAAATGAACGAGACGACCGAGCTCCGTTCCCCGAGGGACTCCGACGGTCACGGGACGCACACCGCGTCGATCGCCGCCGGGAGGTACGTGTCTCCGGCGTCGACGTTGGGATACGCCGCGGGAACGGCGGCCGGCATGGCTCCGAAGGCGAGGCTCGCCATATACAAGGTTTGCTGGGAAGGCGGATGCTACGACTCAGACATCCTCGCCGCCTTCGACTCCGCTGTGGCCGACGGCGTCGACGTCGTCTCTCTAAGCGTCGGGGGCGTGGTGGTGCCGTACTACCTCGACGTCATTGCGATCGGCGCATTCGGGGCCTCGAACGCCGGCGTTTTTGTCTCCGCCTCCGCCGGTAACGGCGGTCCCGGCGGCCTCACCGTGACCAATGTGGCTCCTTGGGTGACCACTGTGGGTGCTGGAACTATAGACAGAGATTTCCCTGCTGATGTGAAGCTTGGAAATGGTAGGGTTATAACTGGGGTTAGTGTTTATGGTGGGCCGGGTCTTACTCCGGGTCGGATGTACCCGATTGTGTATGCGGGTATTGAAGAAAGTGGTGGTGGGGATGGTTATTCATCTTCACTTTGCTTGGAAGGTTCTTTGGATCCTAAGTTTGTGAAAGGAAAGATTGTTGTGTGTGATAGAGGGATTAATTCAAGAGCTGCCAAAGGTGAAGTTGTGAAAAAATCAGGTGGTGTTGCAATGATTTTGGCTAATGGGGTTTTTGATGGTGAAGGCTTGGTGGCTGATTGCCACGTACTACCTGCCACCGCCGTCGGTGCTAGCGGCGGCGATGAGATACGGGGGTATATTTCGTCGGCGGCGGCGGCTAAATCACGGTCATTAGCCACTGCTACAATTGTGTTCAAGGGAACTAGACTTGGGGTTCGGCCAGCACCGGTGGTGGCATCATTCTCAGCTAGAGGGCCTAACCCTGAATCCCCCGAGATTTTGAAGCCTGATGTTATAGCCCCAGGGTTGAACATTCTTGCAGCATGGCCTGATAGAATTGGACCTTCTGGGGTTCCTTCTGATGGGCGTAGGACTGAGTTTAACATACTGTCCGGTACATCAATGGCTTGTCCACATGTTTCTGGTTTGGCTGCTTTGTTGAAAGCAGCACACCCTGATTGGAGTCCTGCTGCTATTAGGTCAGCTCTTATGACTACTGCTTACATTGTGGATAATAGGGGTCATCCCATGTTGGATGAATCCACTGGGAATGTTTCCTCAGTGTTTGATTATGGAGCTGGACATGTTCATCCAGAGAAGGCCATGGACCCTGGGTTAATTTATGATATTTCTAATTATGATTATGTGGATTTCTTGTGCAATTCAAATTATACCACTAAGAATATCCAAGTGATCACTAGGAAGGGTGCAGATTGCAGTGGTGCAAAAAAGGCAGGACATGCTGGGAATTTGAATTACCCATCTTTGTCTGCAGTGTTTCAACAATATGGAAAGCATAAAATGTCTACACACTTCATTAGAACTGTGACCAATGTTGGGGACCCAAACTCTGTCTACAAAGTCACTGTTAAACCACCAGCTGGGATGGTAGTCACAGTGCAGCCAGAGACCCTATCTTTCAGGAGGGTGGGTCAGAAGTTGAACTTTCTTGTTAGAGTGCAAACTAGGACAGTTAAGCTTTCCCCAGGAAGTTCTAGTGTAAAGAGTGGTTCCGTAGTTTGGTCTGATGGCAAGCACACTGTCACAAGTCCCTTGGTTGTGACAATGCAGCAACCTCTGGATTAGTGTTTTGAGGTTTTGTGTGTAGAGATTTTGGCCTTTTATCCATCTTAGCACTCTTATAAAATTAGCTATATATGTATAATAGAGAGTGTGTTCTGAAGTTTTCCATTTCGAAGAACTGGTGGAAGGTCGATTGTAAGAAACAGTATGAAGGTACTACTAAAAGGGGAAAAGAGTATGATAGTATTTCTTTGTTGTAAAATTAAGAATCGTGTGTAGAAAATGCGTGTTCAGAAGAGGACAAGGATATTGGAAAGATCCCTTTCCTTTTTGAGTAATTTTGTTGAATCCTGTAAATATTTTTTTTATATATTTAGTCAAATATTTGATACATCCATGTCCATAGAGACGCTACTTTTTCGTTTTATTATATGTATGAAACTTTTCTGGTTGAGGAATCAAATTGTAAACTAACTACCACTTTAGAGCAGCGGTAGATACCATGATATGATGATAGTGATTAATGACGAACAGGACAAAATGCCCAACAGTATTGGGGGTTCTTTTCTTTTTCCATATTTGCTCAAGTATTTACCACTTGTTAGACTGCAACCATGCAGAACTCCATTGAAGCTCTACAGAGATAGAGCAGATAGATATGGGCTAGGATGCATAGAAAATACGAATCTTTAAAAGATATAATTAAGATAGAGAAAATACAAATCAAATGTTAAGAAATACTACTTTGTCACTTTTTGCGGTAATGAAATTTTTCATGTATTTTTTTTTTTTTTTGATAATCAATTTTTCATGTATTTTTTATATATGTAAAAAAAAAAAAAAAGATACTAATAGGGACTTTAAATGAATGGGACGCTCTCATAATTTTTAGGATTTTGAATATAATATTTGTATCTATCGATCTTTCTTTTTATTTGATATATATATTATGTAATTATATATAAAAAAAACATACATAAAAAAATCTATTCTCATTTTACACATCAGTATCCATCATAATTCGATAGCTATTTTAAATTGTATGCGATTTCTTGCATTGAGTAGGAAAATGCACGATGTACATCTATATGAGGTGAGTGAGTGTGGAGAAAACATGATAAGATTAACTCTAATCAAAAGAATAATGTACGTGCGATTAGCATTATTCTAGTTACTCAATGCAAGGGTTGTGGTTTGACTGAAGACAAAGGTAAAAAAAAAGGTAAAGTTATAAAAGTTTTGTATGTGATGACGTTAATGTTCCTAGTTTAATGACCCTAAAACTGAAAACTGGCAAAGTAAGACACACTGCATTCAAATGGAACATGATGAAGGCTGACTCAGAAAGCTAATTTAGACGTTCAAAGTTCAAACAAAGCATCTTAGCTGGAAATCGCCTGAAAAGAAATTGCTTTGCCAACCGTGTGGCCCAATATCACGAGAATTTAATTAAGCAGCTTGTCGGGTGTGTATCATTAGGTTACCTTTGTCTTTTGCTTTTCTCCTCTTTACTAGGGGTGTTCGCGGATTGGATTGGATCGGTTTTGAGCCAAAAAACCATCCGATCCAAAGATGAAAACAACTTGCGGTTTGGATTGGATCGGTTTGCTTACTTAAAAAAATCCGATCCAATCCAATCCAATCAAATGCGGTTTGGATTGGATTGGATAATTCGGTTTTTACCGATACATCGTTACATAGTTATATTAAGTCGAAAACCAACATTAAACCTATATATACTAGAATTAATGTAGTTCTAGTGCCTAAGTACATGCATAAAATCTTCTAGTAAATGAATAACTATTGATTCCTAGGTACATGAATAACTATAAACATTCCAATACATCTAGTATTTGACAATTCCAACAAAAATATTAAAGAGAATGAGAGTGTTCGTTCATAAAAGTATGAAAAATAATGCTTAAGTATGAGTACTATTATAATTTAAAAAATAATAGTATATGTATATAGTAGGTCGGTTTGGATTGGATTGGATTGGTTTTCACTAGGGGATCCGAAATCCGATCCAATCCAATGAAAAAAAAGCGATTTTTTCGGTTTTCGGTTTTTCGGTTTTCGGTTTATTCGGTTTTCGGTTCGGTTTTTGCGGTTTGAATTGGCTTGGATCGGTTGATGAACACCCCTACTCTTTACAAAACTAAAAACAAAACTAAAAACAAAACAATAGAAAAAAGAAGTTATTTGAAAAAGCAAAAAAAGTTCCCATGTTGTGCTTCAGAATTAGATAAATATAAGAAAGTCTGCCTTGATCATTTTTGGGTTAAATTACTTTTTAGTTCTTATGGTCTCACTGGATATTTAAATAGATCCTAATAAAATTAGGTTCTTTTTTTTTTTTTTTTTGAGGAAATTAGGTTCTTATACTTTAAAAATTAAATAAATTAAATAAATATCTACTGGTACAAGTTTTAAAGAATTAATTACAAAAAAGTTATAATTAGTGAGGTTTTAATTAAGAATTTAGTTAAATACAAAGACTTATTTAAAAAAATTAAATATATGGATTTAATTATAAATTTGTAAACTATAGGATCTTGTTTAAAAATCGAATAAAATTGTAGGAATCAAAAGATTAATTTAAATTTTTTTTACCTCAACTTATGAGTCATAAAAAAAGGAAGAATTTTTTTGGGTAAGAAAAATGAAAGGAACTTTCTGAAAATAGGCACCCAATGCTTTCCGCGGACCTTACACCAATTAACAGCATATGCAAGGTCCTCCACAATCCATTAAGATCTGCCCAACTCTTCAGAGAAAATACATGAAGCCCTACTTTAGAAATGTATGAGCATATTTTCATTTTTTATTTATTATGGGAATGAGCATATATTTTCATTATTTGTAGAAATCGACATTAAGCTAATTGTTTCATGAATTACAGTAAAATAAATAAATAAAATATGAGCATTTTCAAAAGGAAGGGAAAAAAATCGAATAATGAATATTCTTGTACCACATGATAATTGCTTGGCCCGATAGTGATTACTACTTCCCGATTGAAAGTATAGTTTAGTTTAAAGCAATGTTATCAAACTCGGACCAATCATCGATTCGGTCATGACACTGGGTCAATTAGGGACGGATCCACATTGGAGTGGCTGGGGTCAATTGCCCTCACTAAGCAAATTTTTTTACCATTAAAATATTTAATACTTTTTATTTTGCCCCCATAAAAATTTAGATGTTGCCCCCACATAGCAAATCGCCATTCATATTTTGGTAAAAGTGAAAATGACTTTTGTAATCTGTCATCTTTTATTTAGTTACTTCTCATTTCTCACCCAAGGACGTAGGATTCACATAAAAACCAAACCACGTTATATCTTGCATATTTTATATCAATTTTTTTATTGTTTATGCATATTTATAATATTTTCTTTTAATAAAAAATTTTATAGACTATTTTTTGCCCCCACCTACCAAATTTGTGGATCCGTCATTGGGGTCAATGGTTCACTAGTTGAACCGTATGAACCTGTATATATAAAAATTGTAAATCTTGTACTAAAGATATGTATTTATAATACATTTGTCATATATATATATATATATATATTAAATGAATGTTGTGGTGTAGTGGCACAATATCTCATCATTAGCTTCTATGACATATGATTGAATCCACACTCTTGCGTTTTTTGTGTAGTTCACAGCCGAGTCAATGATGTCAGCTCTGATTCAGATGCATCTCTGATCCGATATGCTAATCGAACCAACCATAAGTCTGATTTCTGGTCGAACCGATGGGATCGGGCGGTCTGATTTGAGCTTCACAACACTGGTTTGAAGCCTATCAATATATCATTTTCATACACGTGGACATTTTTGTATTTTATGAGCCTAAAATATTTAAAATATGGTTTTTTAAATAAGCTAAAAATAGCTTATTTTCATAAGCTTCTTTGACAAACTTCATAAACTATTTTAATAAACTATTTGCTTAGGTTTATTATCATAAGTTATTTTCATTAGCTCTACCAAACACACCCTATATCTAGATAAATTGAAACTTTCTTCAAAGCAATTCCCACTTTTTTTACAACACGACTTTGTGAATAATGTTGGAGATGTGCCTAGAACCTCATGGTATGATTTTTTTTTTATTATATAGTGGGTGGAGTTCATGTGAAACCTAATAAATAGGGAGTTAACTCATATGATTTATTACATGAAATCCACTCAATAATAAAAAACGTGTATTGAAAAGCGTATTGTTGCCAACATATATCATGATATTTTCCTAAAGACTCAGCCTAGTAGACCTATAAAGGATGGGTTAACGTTGTATGTATAGAGGATGATGGAGAAGTGATATTTCATTGATTACACAAGAGTCCATACAGAGGTATTTATATCCAAGCTTCTACCGTACGTATGCAACCTCGACCTACTGGGTTAAGGACGTGAGTTTAAATTCCAGAACAATAACTCTTGTAGAAAATACTATATAACTCTCGTCCTTTCACAATTGAATGAGATTAGCCATATGAACGGTTCAACTGAGGCGAAGTTTTGGAAATATTTGGTAGTATCCCCATAAAAGTTGTCAACATTCTTCAAAGCAGTCCTCCCTTTTTGCAACAAGGCTTTGTTGTGCTTCAATTTTATTATTTCATGTTCAGTAAATGCATAGTAGAAACACTGGTAACATGATTTCTTTTTTTGAGAAGGTGATCAATGAAATTTCTGAAATCGGTTTCTCTATGAAACGTGAGATTTCATTTCCTTAATTTAGTAAGCTTGTAATCTACAAAGGTATCAACCTTCCACTCACATAATTCCATAAGCAAATGGCTATAAATTTGCAAGGGGAGTCTGTGCCACTACAGTTAAGGAAGACATGATTTTAAGGAATAGGAGAAGATGAAGCAGCTGAAGAAGAAAAACCAAAAAAGGAGAAGCTATAGCTTTCAAACGCTCTAGTTTAGTATCTACATGGATCTGCATACCACAAAACAAGATGAAAATGGATGCACATAAATATTTGAGTTGGACTCGTTATAAGCCCAATATGTTGCCTTGATATGTCAGGCCCAGAATTTCTTTAAATGCTCACTTCTTACCTCCCTCTACTGAAATGCTCTCCCAGCTAGATGAAATAATTGTGTAAGCCCAATATAAAAATTGAGGAATCTTTTTCAGCCGAAGAAAAAAAAAGTTATTTGCTCAGTATCATTTGATATCTTCTGACATATAAATTAGAATAGAACAGAATAAGAATTATGGTCGCTTACCCTACACCACACCAAAATGGGACAGATGTTCCTCATCCCACCATGAAATGTGTCGTTGACCACTCAGCCTCATTTTAACATATTTATTATATCTTTTGACATCATTATCATAGCTTCATGGTTTTCATGTTTTAAATCGGGCTTTGTCCCTAGATCATGTAATGGGTCACTGATAACTTAGGATGTGTTTGATTCCCCATTCACCAACCTGGGTTTCCCAATTTAACATTTTTTTTTTCTTTCATATTTGATGACAAAATAATTATAGTATCGTCACTCCAAAATTACATTTCCAAACAAACACTTAAACGTCTTTGGTTAGGAACAATTCCCATTGTATTATTTGCTTGCTTTGAACATCAATAGTGAATAAACTGTCATTGATATTTTTTTTAAAATTGAATAATAATTAATTCGATTAATTGACGGTTATTTTGGATCTTCTATAAGAGTATTATCCTAACTTCTTTTATTTTATTTTCTAGTTTTCCGTAGGAATTTCTGATTTTATGCTAACAGATAATCTATCAAGATTAAGACTGTTTTGTTGTAAAAGATTAATCCAATTATGCTTACCTGTTTTATACGCATCATGGTTCTTTTTTTTGGTAGTAAGATTAAATTTCTGTTCGGGTATTTAAACACACATCCTCCCATTTGGTACAGTGTTTGGCTTAAGACTCAATTTTTTTTTTTTAATAAATGGTGGTAAAAAAATTTGATCTTATGACTTCGTGCAAACTATTCCCTCAGCATTAATCCATTTCTACAGGGTTAAAACTGAAGGTTTTTAACTATTAGACCTTCTTGGTCTTTCTTTGTCCAATCCTAAAGGCTTTATTGGTAGTAGGTAAAATAGGTTGATTGGTCCTATACATTTATTTAATTTTTCACATCAATTCCATAATTTTTTTTTTTAAAATTGATCCCACACGTTATGTTTCGTTTTCACGTTAGTCTTTTCCGTCAATTTCGACCTAACGTCGTCAAATAAAGAGTTACGTGTCACATTAATATCATGTCACGTAAGCTCAAAACTAACGGCGTTAGGTCGAAATTGACGGAAAGGACTAACATAGAAACCGAATGTAACGTGTAAGACCAATTTGAAAAAAAAAACTTATGGAACCGATGTAAAAAATTAAATAAACGTATAGGACTAATCAACCTATTTTGCCTTTGTCTTAACATAAGAAATCTTGAGTTTTCTACTGGTATTTAATGATGTTATTAGCTTTTGCTTTCGAGCGCACGTCGTTTCTGCGAGCTTATAACGGATGAGAAAGTAGTCCCGTTTGGCATGAACTTATAACGTTTTTTTACGAGCTTATAGCGTTTTTTCCAGACGCTACTTGAAGTAGCATTTGAACTTATAGCTTATAGGTTTCATTTTTTTTTTTCATTTTTATCCTTATTATCTTAATTTAATTTTATTTTTATGTTTTTCTTTTTTTATGTAAAATCATTAATGAAAATGTTATTTTATATTATTTTATATTTTTTTAACTAATTTAACCCTTAATTTCATGAAACATTTCGATAAAAAAAAATAAGTTAATTTATTTTTTATCCGTTATTGATTATCTTATTCACTCTCTATTATAAATTAACTTATCTAAGAACAATTAATTTTACCAAATTGATTCTTCCTCTTCCTTCTACGACTGCACTGCTGGATAGCCTGAAAATATCATTTTCATGAAGGTTCCAGAAACAGGGTCAATATCAAGAACAAATTAATCCAAATCGAATCATTACATGTTTGTGGCGGACACGAAATACTAAAAAATATGACTACTAAAGTTTCATGAAATCTGTCTATCTCTCATCTATTGCCTGACTTTCACATCATTTTTAAAAGATCTCAAGTTAAAGTCTTTCCAAATCATGTAACTGATTAGATGTAATGGATCTAACTTGGCGGATTGATCATATCACACATGTAATATATATACATATGACGGTTTTCATGTGGATGAGATCTAAAATAAATTTTGAGTGAAATATTTTTATATTAATAATTAATTAATATTTAAATTTATATTTAGAAATATATATAAATTTTATAAGTAAGATATATATATGTATATATATATATATATATATATATATATATAAAATATTTGTCAAAGAATATCATAATTAATTAAGTGATAGAGTAGTATAAGAAGATGCTCTCCACCGAGAGGTTTAGTGATTGAACCTTGTCACAATAATATTTTTGAAGCATTTTGAATTTGAACTTCGAGGTGCAATAGTTAACATGGTGGGTCTATCAACAAATATACCATAATAAACCTATAATCAGTATAGTAAATAAATATTTTGGGTGGAGGTCTAAAATCTTTGCTTTTGTAGTCTCACTTTTGGGTCGGATAAATATATATATATATATATATATATATATATATATATATATATATATATATATATATATCAATAATCATGATATAGGTACGAAATATCTACTATCATTAACAGTGATTAATCTCCACCGAGAATCTGTTGGGCACACAAGGTGGCTGCTCCCCTCCCAACTAAGTTTTCTCCATAAATAAGAGTCATGATTAATCGAACCCTTGACCACTTGCTTAAAGTGTCTGAATCCCTTACTACTCGGACCAATCATACATTGGTGTGTATATATATATATATATATATATATATATATATTACATTTGTCAATTGTTGGCGTTGGAAGGGTAGATTAATTTGTTTGACAAAATTACATTAATTTATGCAAAGTAAAGATGGTGATGGTTATGGGCCCGCAGACCCCTGCTTCAAGGGGTTTGATTAGGAGGTGAAGGATAGGATTATTAATTAAAATAATAAAAAGAAGGTTAACAACATATTCTTTTTAAAATTTCATCCAACACATTCTATTTTATTGCATAAATTTCATATAGATTTATGTAATTTAGTGGATTCTACATAAAATTTATTCAATAGCAAAAAATGTGTTAGATGAAGTATTGAAAAGAATGTCTTGCTTTCATTTCTCATATAATAATTAAGTAATTGTCTTTAATTAGATTAGTGAAAACCGATCTTGGGGCCCAGGCTTGTATGGCACATTGTGGGTAATCTTGGACATCATACATGAGCTGAGAAAGTGACCCAATAGCTGGGTCGTCCCTGAAATTTTGGGTGTCCTGTGCGAACTATGAAATGGGTGTCCTATTTTTTATAAGTCATATATATATATTGATTATCAAATGCATATAGCTTTCAAAATAAAAGAGATACAAAAAATTAGTCATTAATTATTTTAATATAACCTCAAGAGAAATAAAATGTCATAGAAGAAAAGTTAAAGATTACATCAACATTGAAAAGCTCAAACCAAACCAAAACTATAATAAAATTATTGCAAAAGTAGAGTTATACATGTATTTATTAACCCGAACATGTAGCAATTTGAGTAGCATTCCAAACCAACAACATCATCCACCGATAGCACATGAATCACAAGGGATAAAGAAAGAAAGTGATGCCCTCCTAATCTTTGAATATCATCCTCCTTACATTTTTTGCTGCAAAATCATTAATAATCTGTTCATAATCAAGATTCTTTAAACAATCATTTTCAATAGAAATCAAGGCAAAGCTATTTAATCTACTTTGTGACATTATAGATAGCAAATAAGATTTTAGCAATTTCAATTTTGAAAAACTCTTCTCAGCAGATGCAACAGTAACGAGAATAATTAATATTATTCTATAAACTATGCATGAATTAGGAAAATAATTAAATGTCTGTTAATTATATATATAATTTTTTATTTTAATATATATATATATATACATACACACACATATGAAGCAAAAAAAAATAAATTTGGTGCTCCCTAAAAAAATATGGCCCTGTGCGGTCGTATATCCTGCACACCTTGAAAGCCACCCGTGCCCACTAGATCGATGAAACCTGTACCATTAATCAAGAGCATTCATGGATCTTCAATGCATCTTGATAAGGAGAGGCACCTGTCTGTCCTCGAATTGGATTTTTGTTTCAACTTGTAAAACAGAAAAAGACAAAAAATGTATCTTGCTAAGCATACTATCTCCCGTCATTGGAATAGTTTGAAAAGTCCCATTTTTATCCATGGCTTTCGACTAGTGCTATCCATACGAGGTTTGCACTTTGCACATCAACCATTAGTGCCGATGGGAATCATTGAGTAAATTAATTTAACTTGCTATTATGTAGTACCATGATCTGTTAAAAAAAATATCAATTTGATAAACAACTTGTGCCTAAAAGTGAATTAAACTATAAATTAGAAAACAGTATTAAGAATTTGTGGATAACTGGTCCGGTGACTACTAGTGAGACAATTGTGTAAATTTATTGCCATCCTGTATCTTTTGCTTTTCGTAGGTGAATATTACTTGTTTTTCTTATTTTTCTTTGTAGTGTCTGTTAGGGGGTATATTACTTGCTTTAATTTCTTCCTTTTATAAAGAATCACATTGGAAATTAAAAAATAGAAAAGAAATTATTTAAACCTTTTCTTTTCATAGCCCAATGATGATTAAACACTAATTTCTTTTACCAACTAGCTAGGGAATACCATAAAGTATTATAAATCAATGCATATGAGGTGACAAATTTCTTATCATTTTGCATTCCGAAAAATTTAACTACGACCCACATCTGAAAACAATTTTTATTGTTTGGAATAGTAGTTAGTAGCGTGCTAACTAGATTTCTCTTACCTTATTTAATCCCTTTTTTAAAAAGGATATCAATAGGGTCCCTTCCCATGCACTCCCTAAACATTATTAACACCAAAAGCTAATTTATTATCAACATCCAATTACTTGCCCGTGTTTGGTTAACTTACCTCACATGTAACTTGGAACTTTGGAATCTCGTGAATATATAATTCTAAGCAATTATTATTCAGTTTTGCACATACAGATACAGCACATGAATAAATGAATCTTTGGAATTTAGCATCCTTTTCCGAGTTTCCTTCTATCCTATCTTATTTTTATGTCACAATCACAAGACTCATTACTAATTAATAGTGAAGTGGGGATGGGCCATAGTTTGCTGGATTTTCAAGTTGCAACCCAGCCCATGGACCACCCCCTCATTTGTTCCTGCCTTTGTACGGGAGACACCTGCAAAAAGGGCCCCAACGGGTATGGTCTGGTGGGTCCCTAGATGACACTATCTTTTAGATCAGAAGATCACAGCCGTAGAAATATCAGTCAGACGTCAGCAGTCCATGACAAAGTCAACACTGCGAACGTTTAATAACTTTACTTCCAATATTAATAAGTGTCTTATGAACATCATTTAAAAAATTAGGAAAAGAAATTTTTCATTGAAAATTGTATTCCCTCTGAATCTATATATAAATAAAAAAGTAACTAAATTTTTTGGACTCAAATATAAGTAAAAATCAATCAAATCAACTCTAATTATTTCTAGTGTTTCAAAAATACCCTTTAATTAATTATTTTTTTATTTTTTCAAGAGCACTATACACTCTCAAAATATCACTTCCAAGAGTATTATACACTCCTAAGAAAGGATAATTTAGTAACGATAATTATTTTTTATACAAATCAAGACAATTAAACTAATATAACTAACTTTCTTAATACGTATGAAATTAGTTTTGTTTGTTTATATATAGGTTCGGAGGAAATATTTAATATTTAAAAAAATAATATATCTTTTTAATGAAAATTTATTTATTTTTATTTTCTTAAAAAATATCTTTAAAATACTAATTAGCCTGATCCTAAGTTCCGAAGTTTCTATTTGTGTGTGTTCGGTGTATGTGACGAGTGAAGAGCACTTATATCATCCACTTGCCCACTTGATCATCAATGATGATGTCTATTTTATCTTCCCAAATATAAAATGTGGTCAACAATTTATATTCTTTTGACAAAAACGAGATGTACACCACGTGGCCTTTGTCTTCTCTTCTGATCCAGTGTTCCGGCAAAGCTGATAAGGTCGAGAGTCTATCCAACACTTATTATATTAAATATTGAATAAAAATCTAAATTGATCATTGATAAAAAATTATAATGATATTTCGATTTCTAAAAAATAAAAAATATCAATTTGATTCTCAAAAATATAAAATACGGATCAAATTAATCATTTTTAAGGACATTTTAGTCCCTATAAGGGATTATTTTGACTTGCATTTTACATTCTTAAGGACTAAATTGATATTTTTCATTTCTTAGGGACCAAAATGTCACCGTGATTTTTTGTCGAGGACTAATTTGGGTCTTTACTTTTAAATATTTTTTATTTTCAATATCTTTTAAACATTTATTTTTAATAACTTAGACAATTTTGCTATTTTTTTTATAGGCAAATATTAATATTTGTTAGAAATGTTGATGGGTACGAGTTGAACTCTCTTCCTCCTTATCACTTCACTCCTTAACTCTCACTCACACCTCAGCCACCAAACCGATCTTATATCTAAGCCTGGACAACGGGCGGGTTCAGTCGAATTCAGGCCCAAACGACCCAATCCGAATCAACCCGCCAATCTATTTATATGGCCCAATCCTGTCTGGAGCATGGATCGGGTTGGGCGGGTGGGTTTGTGCGGGTTGAGTCAAACCAATTTTTTTGGCCGAATCAGTTTTGTTATTTTTTTTAACCCATAATCATAAAAAAAACCCTAAAAAAAACTTTCTACCGCTCAGCCCCTTCCCCTTTATCATCTCTCTCCCTCTCTCATCTTCTTCCCCTTTCCCCTTCACTTCGGCGCCGTTTTCCGGTGTCTGCAAGATGCGACATGCGTCATCATTCAAACAAGGCGGTCCTCGTTCCGATCTCTTCAAGATGCTGCAAGGTGATGGCGACATGCGTTGTCTTCTTCACAAGCGTGAGGCGGTGGCGGCCTGGGTGTCTTCTTTCTCTGTGAGGAGGAGCTCGCGGTTGGGTGGAGGAGTTGTTTGGGTAATCATCTCAGAATCTGGACCTGCAAAGTTGAGACTTTTTGCATCTTCATCTTGGCGAATCATCTGCAAAAATGTCGAAGAAGATGGAGGTCTCTTGGCTTCTTCTTCTATCCGCTTCTCCTTGTCGGTTGGGTTTGGTCACCAACGGTCTGAAATTTCTGGAATCGAGCCCGACCGCCGTCAATCGCTTCAACCCTAATTTTTTCCAACCATCAACCCGAGACCCGTGGCAACTCGACCGTGCTCTTGTTTCCTGCTTCGGGTTGTTTGGGTGCAGGTCGGTGCGAAAATTTTGTCCAGCCCTACTTATATCTAACAGTTTTACTATTTATAAGGTAAAGGACAGATATTTGGTGTTATAAATAGTAAATTTGTCCAACAATTATTGAAAATAGATATACAAATAATAGTATTGTCTTATTTTTTAAGGTTTTAAATTGTATTTTAAATTTTTCCATAATGTACTTGTCATGTATTTATATGCATACACCTTCCGGTCTTTAATCTAAGAGACAAAAGTGACTTTTTTTGTCCAATATATAAGAAAAGTGACTTATTTTTAAATGTATTTAATGATAAATTTCAATTATACCCTTATTTATTATGAGAGAGAATATTAGAAGTAATTAAGTTAGTGAATTAGAAGTAATTAATATAAGGACATTTATGGAATAAAATTTAATTTTATAAGAGTTTTAAATGAAATCAACAGATTCCAATGCATTTCCTTGGTCTTAGTGATTTTGGTCATTTGTTTCTTGTATTAAGGACTGGAGGATATACTTCCTAAGGTCAACCTTTTTGCTTACTTCGTTGAATCAACATTTCAACGTTCGGTCTCGACTTCCAATTGGACTAGGGTGCGTTTGAAAGAAAAAGTTTATAAAGAACTTATGATAATAGCTTATAAAAATAAACTTATATAAATAATTTATGAAAATCATTTATGGTCTTTTCATAAGCTATTTATAGCTTATTTTCATAAACTTGTCAGAGAAGCTTATGAAAATAAAATGTTTTTAGCTTATTTAAAAAAGAGTATTAAATAAGCGTTTAATTAAGCTGCTTACCTAAACGCACCCTAACTTGGATCAAATTGCAAATCATTCTAACTCGGCCCGGTGTCTCGTAATTTTTTAAAATATATTTTTTAAATTTTTTTAAAATATATATAAATATATAAATAACAAGATTTCTTAACTTAAATAACACGAAAATATATTTATGGTTATATTATTTGTTTTAAATCATACATTTTAAAATATACCTTACTTTTAATTTTCTAATTCATTGATTTTATAATTTTTCTATATATAATGTTCAAACTTGTACATTATGTTAATATATTGGATTGACCTGATTCCATCACAAACATTATTGGGTTATGGTCGGATCGAGTTTGGGGTCTAAACAAATAACCTATAAAAATATCGGGTTGGTTCATTCAGGTGGAGTCAAACTCTTCTCAAAACACTCTTTGGAGCCATTTGTATGGTATATACTTTTTATAAATAATTGTTATTTAAGTTTGGACCTTTTTTCATGGTTTTTTCTAATTTTTCATTGCTTATAATTACTATAATTTTATCTTTCTTATATGTATTTTTTGTTACTTTTCTGAAAATACTTTTATGCCTTTAGAACAAGAAAAAGATTTAGTTAAAACATAATGACATAATTTTTGGTACTATGATAATCTCTCTAGTTAGCAGTGTTTATTTGATAAGACACTGCTTAAGACACTGCTACACTTAATTACGTACACTTTGGTGTTTAAACGAGTAACTAATTTTTTCATCCCGATATACATGGCCATTGAAGTATTAGAAATGTGATTATATCCTTTACAACTTTGACCTTAGTTTGAATAAGCATAAAATAATATTTTTTTAGGAAAAATAGGTTGATTTGTTTTATAAATTTATTTAAATTTTCACATCGGTTTCGTAAGTTTTATTTTTTTCAAATTGGTTCTATACGTTATGTTTCGTTTTCACGTTAGTCCGTTCCATCAATTTTGACCTTACGATGACAAATGAAAAGTCACGTGTAACACTAATAGCATAGCCACATCAGGTCAAAACTGATGGCGTTAGGTCGAAATTGATGAAATGACTAATGTGAAAACGAAATATAAAGTGTAAGACCAATTTGAAAAAAAATAAAACTTATGGAACCGATGTGAAAATTTAAATAAATGTATAAGACCAATCAACCTATTTTGCCTATTTTTTATGTTACTTTGGTTGATATTTGCACATGGCCATTAAGGACGTTTTTATGCTAGTAGGCCAGCAATATCTAAGAGCTTCAAGGCACACTTTCTTTGTGTAAGCACAATACCAACTTTGGACCTAGCATCCTTAAGTCCAAGAAATAACTTAAGGGACCAAGATCTTTAGTTTTGAAACTATCATCAGAACTTGCTTGACAGATAGAATCTCTTTCAAGTCATTCCCAGTAAGTACCAGTTCATCAACATAGACTAGCAGAATGGTGATGCTTGATGGATTGGACTTCACAAACAAAGAGTAATCAGACTTATACTGTTGATATCCCATAGAGAAAAGCGCAGAGGTGAGTTATAATTCCATTAATGATTTTGTCAATTTGCACACTTGATTAGGAGAATGAGTGCAAAATTCGTATGAAACAGTCATATATACCTCCTCATTGAGGTCACCATGAAAAAAAGGCATTATTTACATCATGTTGATGTAAATGCCATCCTTTTGTAGCAGCGAAGGCAAGAACAAGACGCACAATAGTGAGGTTAATAACAGGAGAAAATGTTTCGAAGTAATCAACATCCTCCGATTGAGTGCATCCCTTCGTCACTAACCGAGCCTTGAACCTCTCACTACCGTCATCAGATATGTGTTTGATTTTGTAGATCCATTTGCAGCGAATTGGTTGCTTTCCAAGAGAAAGATCAATGAGAAACCATCTATAGTTTTGTTCCAAAGCTACAAATTCTTGATCCATTGCCACTCTCCAACATTCATATTTGACTGCTTGATTATAAGTCTTTGGCTCGGGTATTGTGGACAGAGGCATAACAAAGGATTTATTGCTATTAGACAGTTTGTCATTAGAAACAAATTGAGGCAATGGGTACAAGTTACCTGAAGATGATGGAACCTGGCCATGAGAATGGAGTATATTATAATGATGGTCTCGAAGATAGTCGGGAATGTGTCTTATTCTTGCATAAGTTCTTGTGGTTTCTATATGAGAAAGATTAGAAGAAGGCAAAGTTTGTGTTAGGATACCGTTGACGGGGTGGCATAGTCAGAAGGTGGGGTAAGATCAATATAACTATTGTTTGAAGGTAAGGAAAAGGGTTGGGAAATTGTGTGAGGTGTGAATCTGAGTAGGGTTCAAAAAGGGAAATATATCCTCATAATGCAGCACATGCCTAGATATAAATATCTCTCTATTATGAAGATCAAGTAAAAGTGAGCCTTTGGTGCCATCTATAAAACCAAGGTATGTGCACTTTCTGGCACTTGACTAAAACTTTGTTATGTGAAGGATGACAATTTGTACTTTTACATGGGGATTCCTGCGGGGATGGTCCTGAATGGGGCCTTGTGGGGGGAGGGATTTTTCCCCCTCGGGGACGAGGGAAAAAATCGCCCGCGGGGGAAAAATCCCTCCGAAGGTACTTTGGGGACGGGGGAATATGCTCCCCGTCCCGTGGGGTTTCCGACCCTGAAAGATATATATATATATATATATATATATATATATATATATATATATATATATATATATATATATATATATATATATATATATATATATATATATATATTATTGATTTTAAATTTATATTATTTTATAAAATAAATAAAATATTAAAAACATTTCAACGTACTCTTAATTTGAAATGTTTCATCAATTCTTCCTTCGCATGATATTATGACTAATTATATGTACAATAGTATTTTAATAATATCATTATTTTCTTCTTTTTAACAAGATTATAAGAATACCAAATTTAAACTCTCTAACTTTACATGTTGGACATGACAAGAAGAATTGAACTTGATGTTGTAGTCTTTGACCTTGTCATAATTTTATTAAATCTTTGTTTGTACTATTTAAGGTTGAACTTGTGCAATGTCTTGGAGAGCGTTTTAATTTTAAATATTTAAGTTTTTTAGTACTTTTATATTTTATTGAATTTTAGTTAATTATCTATTTTTTTTATTTTCAGGTCCCCAAACTTCCTGCGGTGATCCGCGGGATCCTTGGGGAATGGGGACGGGAGAGAAAACTCTCTGTGATGGGGAATGGGGAGGAGGACGGGGAGTAAAATTGGGGGTGGGGATGGGGAGCAGGGGATACTCCTCGCTTCCGCCCTATCCCGTTGCCATCCATATATGTGAGATGTTTTTTTTTCTTTTTTGATAAACTTTGTTATGTGAGATGTAATTGTAGATGTATGACAAAGGGATCCAAAGACCTGAAGTGATTCAATGGTCGGTTGTTTTTTATGAAGAAAAAACATAAGGGCAATTCAATTTCAGTTTTAGAGAAGGTAACATATTTACAAGATGGACAACATGGGACACTGCAAAACACCAGAATTCTATAAAAACTTATAAAGTAATTCTCTTTTCTTAAAAACAACAATTTTCTCGAAAGCTAGAAAACCAGCTTCTCGCAATATCATTTTTTTTTTTTAAATGATTTTTTTAAGAAACCTAACCAAACAAGCTTCAAATGTCATAAGCAAATAAAAAAACATTTATTTTGGAAAAACCTAAACAAACGGACTCTAATAAAAAGTGAAAGATAATTTTTAATGAAAAATTAAATACATCACTTTTAAAAAAAAATATATTTTTTTAATTCTTTTGTCAAAATCCATAAAGTACTTGTTATAAGATATTGGGTTCTATTAAGAAAATAAATATAAGTTAGATTTTTCAGAAAAACCAAGTTAACAATCTTTCTCTTTCTTTTTAAAAAAAAGGATTTGTTATCCATTGCCCTTCCAGCGATGATTGATAAATTAAAAAAACGAGTATGTTTTTATTCAAAAATCAAATATATTATTCCTTCATTTTTTAAATATACTACACCAACACCATCTTTCAATAAAAAGTAAAAGCTTATTTTTTCTATTTTTTTGTTCTCTTCATTCCTTTTGTTCTCTTAATTTTTCTAATTTTGTACCATTATTCTTAAAGCAATAGATTTTTTTTTTGAAACCATAGAAGAGGGGATTCTTAAAACAACAGATAATAAATCCGTTTAGAAAATATTAAAAGGATAACTTTAAAAGTCGCATGAGAACAATAAAATGCACATTTTTTTTTTTTGACTTAATTGCACTTTTGATCATTCTATTATTGGTTTTGTGTGATTTTGGCCCTTAAAGTTTTTTTAGTATATTTGGTCCCCATATTTTTTCAATATTGAAAATTCAATCCTCCCGTCCAATGTCCGTCAATTTTTTCAATGATCAACAGAGAGGAATCATAACTCTAAGCGCATAGAACCTCTGGTATAGTTTCTCACTTCTTTGCCTCCCCGCTTCATCATGATTCAATGATTCCTATCTATCATTTATCGATTTCATTCATCCTTTACAGGATCGCTTGTTCGTTTTATCATAAAGTCCTTTATCATAAAAGCCCAAACCAAGGTTCTATGCGCTTAAAATAATGGTTCCTCTCTATTGATCGTTGAAAATTAGACGGACAATATTGGATTAAAGGATCGAATTTGCAACATTGAAAAAATGGAGGGCTAGATGTACTAAAACAAACTATAAAGACAACAATTATACATAATCAATAGTATGAGAACCAAAAGGTGCAATTAGACCTTTTTTTTAATTTTTTCCTCTTTAAATAACGAAGAATATATTAAATTAATGTTATAAGAAGATATTAAATGTCTTCTTAAAAAAATTGATTTCATTAATTGTAGATTCATATTTTCCTTCTCTTGATAGGAAGGGAGAGATTTTGTTATGAATTCGATGAGATATAATCATAATTTCATATCTTCATGGGAGATGCCCTAATTACTGTGACACCATTAAAGTATAGGAGACATTTAAGGAAACAATAATGATATTCATCGTTTTGGTTGGGGTAAGTATTTTTTCCGAAAGGACTAGTTCAAGATGAGAACCAGCATTGTTGATTAAGGGTTGCATAAAGCAAAGTAATCATTTCTTACAAGTTGTATCATTGAAGTGAGTTTAGGTGGATATAAGTTATTTGTAAGAGTTGTTTCTATAAGCAATTAATTTTTATATAAGAACCTCCAATGAAATAAGGAGAGAAAAAATAAATAGAGAATTGCATTGGTTATTTTTCAACGAAAATTGAAATAACAATAAATATAAATAAATATGTGGATATCTTGTGGAACCCATTTGGTAAACTTTTTAGAATTGTACCATTAAAGTGGAGAGTTGCTTAAAATAATAAAAAATAAAAAGTTATGAGATGACATAGTAAGACCAATAAAAAGAGAGGTTAAGCAACTCCAATGAGTTACATCATTGAAGATGCTCTAAGGAAAAATGTATCCACTATTGATTTCATAAAATTCAATGAGCTCTCAATCAAATAAATGATATAAGGATGGATACACTTGAATTTAGATACTCTCCTTTTATTCTCTCATGTTAACATAAGAGAGAAAGATATAGAAACAAATTTACTTTTGTCTGTAGGGTCCATTCAAATTTTTTTTGTCTCTTTTATTCTTATAACATGAGAAGAAATATGACAGAGAAAATGAGATGATCTCAATCTAACCATTATTTACTTATTTCAGATATAATCTCACTTTAGATAGTAATATCCATTTTTTTCTCTGTTTAGGCAGTGTTCTAAAACTATTAATTAAAATAATCAAGAAAAAGAAATTTTGATTGGAGAATTAAAAACATACATTTTAATGAGCTTAATTGCTATGTATTATCAGTGTAAAATTGTTTATACTGACAATCAATCAGAAATCATGATGTATGTGATTTTTAAGGTAATTAGGATAAAAGTCAAACACTTTAACTTATGTGACAATTTATGATTGGTTGTCTGTGTAAAAAAATCTTTACACTTATAATGTATACCAATTAAATCCAATTTTAATATTTTAAATATGTCACTTTTCAGTATAATTTTTTATTTATTCCTTAAATAGCATTTGTCGTTTTTTTAAATCTTACTAACTAATGTGGGCTCGGATTAAAAAATAAAAAATATATAATTTTTATTAAAAAAATTAAATATAACCCTTCTTAACATATTAAATATATTACTTTATAGTAAAACTTACGTTTTTTTATCTTTGTAATTAATTTTTTTAAGTTCTCTGAAGTGATTCTAGAAAAAAATAACTTTAGTCAAGGAAACAATAAATAAGCTTCAATAAACTTTAAGCCCAATTCTTTTGAAGTTAGATTACAAAATTACCCTCGGCCATTTTCCTTGATTTTACCCTTTATTCATACAGTGGTAAAGATAAAACAACTTCCATACCCAAATGTCAGGTTGTAGGTTACCTCTCCTTATTCAAATATCCTAGTTTTACATTTTTACTATAACAAGAAAGTAAATAAAATAAAAAAATATTAACAGGAACCAACACAGTTCGTAAATAGTTAGATTCTTTAAGCATATTGTGAAAGGTTTGATTCCTTTCATATGTATAAAAAAAGCTTTGTTGGGAGAGATAAAACTCACTTTTAATCTCTACGACTTGAAAGGGATTAATCTCTGACTACGATCGGAGGATATCCTTGTACACCAAAAATAAATAATATAATAATAAAATGAGTTTAATTTTGATATATTGTTAGTGTAAATTTTTTTACACTATCAATCAATCACAAATTATCCTATGAGTAACTTTTAAGTTAGTTATGACAAGAGTCAAATATTTTTAACGAAGTGACAATATATAAATAATTGATAATGTAAAATATTTTTACATTGATAATATATATCAATTAAATCATAATAAAATTGATTTGAAACATTGAACAATTATGCACGCTAATATATAGTTTTTTTTTTGTAACATCTTTTATTTGATTAAAATTATTGTTTGAAAAAATTATACACACAACAAAAAATATTCAAATAAGTTTATATTATTATGCATATTATTATATGTTTTATTAAAATTTTATAATTAATTGAATTTAATTGATATGACAATATTATTATAAATTTGTAAATATAACGTAAGAGTCATCATTACAAAAAATAGTGGCAGTTTGTAAAAGACATTTTTTGCAACAATTTCAACTTTGCAAAATCATATATAATGGTAATATAAATATTGTTTACACCGTTAAGAATCATAAATAATTATATCAACAAAAATATTTGATTCTAATTATAATTATTTTAAAAATTATTCATATCTTAATTTGTAATTAGTTGATAATGTAAAAAACTTTATACTAATAATAAATATCAATTAAACTCATATTTTATTTAATAAAATATATAGATATTTCAATTCACTAAATGAATCTAAATATAAATATGCCTTTACTTAATTCTTACTTTAAACTGAAATTCACGTTAGCAAACACTGAGACTAATCCCCTTATAGGGATTTGAAGGCACTCAAAGTGAGATGTCCTCTTCCAACCAAATTTTTTCATATGCAAGAGCTAAAAATCGAAGTCCTAATCACTTACTTAAAAGGTCCGAACCTATCATTACTAGACCAACCTAAATTGGTGAGCGAACTCACAATTTAACACTAATATTGTATGTTCTTAATTATTTTTCAAAATATGCTACTCATATTGTGTTTTCAAGTCATTATTTTAGGTATCTTTTTTTTTTTTGGGTTCTTAGGAGGCATACTTAGACCTTATATGAGAAAGGGAGAAATTGGAACTATTGCGAGATCGAACCCACTTACCAGTCACCAAATGTCCCTGCAGCCTTACCACTGAACTGCTAAAGCGAGACTTTAAGTATCTTTCTTAATAATTGGATTTCGCTCCTCCTCTAAACTTAACTTGAATGTCAAGTGAGAAAGAAATAATGCATCTATCCTGAATTATTTAAAATGTGTTGAAATTTTAATACACTTTAACTAATTAATAATAAATATACTTTTACTTTCTAGCTTTATAAGTAAATTCACTTTAAAAGAGTTTTTTGATTAAATATTTGTACTACAAATGATGCATGCCAAGTGCACGTGATGCTACCTTGCAGACTATGCCAGTAAACTGTAAACCTCACTCAGGTTCCTTTCCAAATTCACCAGTTACCAGTATCAGGTTAAATCCCCACCGTCAGCAAGGGTACAATGGTAACACCAGCTCCTATTTCACCCACCCCAATTACAGCACGGGGATATATAAACCTCTCTCACCTCACCAAAGTTCAAAATCATATAAAACCCCCATCAAACAAAGCCATTTCCATTGAACCAAAGCTTTGGCTTTTCTTTCAAATTTTTCCATTAGGTACCAGAAAGCCTCAACCTTTTCCTGAAAAAAACCAACTATCTGATCAGTTCTAGAGAGAGAATGTGTGGAGGAGCTATTATCTCCGACTTCATTCCGGCGGCTGCTGCGGCGGCGAGGAGGTCCCGGCGTGTTACTGCCGATATACTGTGGCCAAATTTGAGGAATCCCAGTTCTGCGGGGAAGAAGTTCTCGAAGCTTCTGAGGCCCGAGGCGGTGGTGTTGAACGATGATTTCGAGGCTGATTTTCGTGAATTCAAGGATGATTCTGACATCGATGAGGACGATGATGATGACTTGCTGGATGGTGTCAAGGCCTTTGGTGTTGCCCCCACCAAACCCTATAATCAGAATCCCAAGTCCCCATCTCGTGGTAACTATTTCTCATCATTATTCAAGCTTTGTCCCTGTACAAGTTTAAATTTTTGGATGTGTTTTGCCCATTCCTTATGTTTTTGGTTTCAATTTTTACATGCATTTGTAAGCATGATGCCTTTGTGCTTCATTTGGTTGTTTTCTTGATGGTAAAATGACGGCTTTTTAATGATTTTGCCTTTCTTTTTTTTTTTTTTTCCTTGCAAAAATAAAATTTTATACTTTTTTTTGTTGAAAATTAGGAACTTTTCACTTGATGTATGATTTTAGGGGTAGTGGGTCGTCAAAATGAAATTTTTTTTGTTTATGGAGTTGACAACTGGAGGCACTGGAAATTTTTTTCAATCGTTTCAGATCTTGAAATTTTTAATTTTTTTTTTTTTTTTTTTTTGCTTTGTTGCGTAGTTTGTTTTTTCTTCAGGAATGATTTATTTTTCTGGTTGATGAAAAAAAAATTGAGGGGAACTATCCTTTCTAAATTTATTTTTTCTTTTGGTTGGTGTTTATGCACTGTTCATGAGCTCTAGGATGATTTTGTAGATCCGGTTGGAGCTGGTTTCAGTTTTGGTATTTTCAACCTCGTGTGTGTGAATTTTGCTATTTTGGTGAAGTTGAATTTTTGCCATTCCACTTAACGAGATTAATTTTTTTTTTTTAATTTAGTTTTTAGATATGGTTAATTATGTTTTAGGCTTCTTTTTTCCTGCTTGACAAAAAATGAGGGTAACAATGTCTCCTTCAATGGATTTGGCCAGGCCGGGTGTTTTATGCATAGTTCATCATCATTTACTACATGAGTACAGTAATTCAGTTTCATGTAATTTTGAGATTGAATACGTGTTATTTGAAAATTGTGCTTTAAATTCAATTTTGCGTATCTGTGTGCATAGATGTTATAAATTCTCCAGGGGAAGGAGAATATTATGTTTTATTAACCTGCTGTGCTTCCAAGTGATAAATCTGTTTTAATGTAACAAGTCTCGGTATTCTTGATCTGAAACTTCAACATTGAGGATCATAGTATTAATTTTATCACCGGCTCCATTAATCGTTCCAAATTTGGCATTACATATTGAATATTGCTAGTTCTTTGCTTCTGTTTTGGTTATTAGTCAGTATTTTATAGTTTCCTGAAATTGAATTAATTGGTGTTTAATTTCACCATGCTGTTATTTTGTTATCACAAGCTGTGCGTGTTCCTAAATAAGATTAAACTGCAACTGCTTTTTTGTTAATTTATAGTTAATTTGGTGGCAACCATCTTTATTACTGAACTAGATAACATATAACCTTTGTTAAGATATATCCATTTTAGTTCATTCAGTTGAACGATTTTTGGTGTATGATTTTATTATTTTTAATGAAACTGCATGTCTATTGTCCTTGCCCTGCTATTTATATTCTTTTCCGGTTATATTGAAGGATCTACAGCTGTGAAATCTGTGAAATTGAATGGGCAAGCTGAGAAGTCTTCTAAGAGAAAGAGGAAGAATCAGTATAGGGGAATCCGTCAGCGTCCATGGGGAAAATGGGCGGCTGAGATCCGGGACCCAAGAAAGGGGGTTCGTGTTTGGCTTGGAACCTTCAACACTGCTGAAGAAGCTGCAAGAGCTTATGATGCTGAAGCAAGAAGGATTCGTGGCAAGAAAGCCAAGGTGAATTTCCCTGATGAGGCTCCAGCTGTGACCCCTAAACGCCTTAAGGCAAACCCAGAGGAGCCACCATCAAAGGAAAATCTTAAGTTTGTCCAACCCCAAGTGAACAAGATGTTCAATATGGAGGACTACTACAGTCCTATGGATCAGGTGGAACAGAAACCAGTACTGGTTAACCAGTATTCTAACATAGGCTCCTTCCATGGAAATGGACTTGGGCACACAGTCACACCCCTTACTGCATCTGATGATGTTACCGCTTATTTCAGTTCGGAGCAGTCAAGTAATTCGTTTGATTATTCTGATCTTGGATGGGGTGAACAAGGTCCAAAGACTCCTGAGATCTCATCCATGCTTTCTGCTCCTTTGGAAGGGCAATCTCAATTTGTGCAGGGTGCTGATCAGCAGAAAACCCTGCAGTCTAACTCTCAGGAAGTGGTATCCATGCAAGATGATTCTGCAAAGACACTAACTGAGGAGCTTGTAGATATTGAATCCCACCTGAACTTCTTTGAAACCCCTTATCTTGATGGAAGCTGGGATGATGCTTCATTGGCATCCTTTCTTGGTGGAGACACAACTCAGGATGGTGGAAACCCAATGAACCTTTGGAGCTTTGATGACCTGCCTTCCATGGCAGGTGGAGTTTTCTGAGCAACTTCTTGGTCTCCCCATTTATGTAAATAAAGCTACAAGTTAGTACTTTTCATTCTGCTTTGGTTCTTTAATTTTGTTTCTGTTGCCCTCTTAGTAACAGTAGATTTTATTTTATTATTAACCATTTTGTTATTGCTTTCAGGAATTGTCGTTCGTGTTGGTGATGGAGTTGGTACAACTAACCCGCTTAAGTATGTGTGGAGTGTTATTCTCTTGTGGCTAATGCAGTATAATAGAGGACTATATAGGCATTTAAGTGTCCTTTGTCTTGCCAAAAGACCTTTGTTTTGGGGAATTTTAGTTTGATGTTCATAAGGATTATGTTACATATTATCTTTGATACAGTCTTGACTGGTGATACTATTTTTAACTTCGTTGTTTTCATTATGGAAAATTGATTATGAGACTATCAGTTTTTCACCCTTGGTTGGTGGATGATTTCGTATTGCACAGAATATATGGTTTTGCTTTAATGTTTGGTTACTTCTTTTTTAACATCTTTAGTAGAGAGCCTGTGGTCTATTTTTAACATCTGATTTTACCTCAATGTTGTAAGCAAAAATTCTTACGTGTAGCCTGATACATGAATTACAACATTTGTTGCGTTATTTAGCATTGTTGGAGAGTTAGATCTATCTTCTCATGATTTAAAAGTAAATTTACTGCAAAGGAAACTAAATCTAAACAATCTTTCGTTTAGGGAAACCGAAATAATTGAAGTTCGGGAGGATTCGGGGAGATAATTATTTTCTTTTTCCTGTATTTTTTTTTTTTTGTTAAAAAAAATCTCAAACAAGGGAGACAAGAAGTAATCTTTCCCTCTATTTTCTTTCTCTTTAGTTCATGTATTAAGTGGGGAAAAAATAAAACTTGTTTTAAGGTGCCGGTGGCATACACTACATATTCAAGTATCTATTGTTTACTAGTAGCATTGAGAAAATTTCAAGGTTTAATAATCTAAGACGCACGGGCGATCAAGTCCAACAAACCGTCCACGTAAGTTGCAGCCAAAAGTAAAATGTGGTGATCTTACCATTAGGTTATGCACCCCTTTCATTTTTGGCATTTTATTGGGCTACTACATGGAAATCAACGTCTCCAATGCAGCTTTGTAAAATAGTACCGTGTCATGTGGGAACCAAAAACTTTGGGCGGTGCATGTGACGTGGTCATGGGAAACCAATCTTTGCCACCTTATAGACCCCAAAAAAGGTTAGGTAGAAAATGGGAAGTGTCTCGGCCCCAACATTCAGAATCTACTTGGCATGGGGAGAAGTGAACAGAAAAAAAAGCATAATAAAAAAAAGTCTTGGTAACCTGAAGTATGATGTTTAAACTTTTAACTTCTTCATAAACTGAGTTTTTTCATAAAATTATTTTTATATTTTAATGAAATTACCAAATATGTTATTTTAAAACTAAATATTTTCATACCATTTGAATATTTGCCAAACGAACTTTTACGTCCTTTTGTTATAATCCATACGAAAAAAGAGACTATTATTTTTCTTCCTTCTATCATTTCTTTTCCATTCAAAAGTGTTTATCAAACATACTCGCAACACCCAAGGCGACGTTTGATAGGTTGTTAGAATATATAAATTTTATTTTATGTTTGATATTTATTATAAATTAAATAGAATAGAATATAAGATCAAAAATGAAATATTTTAATTTCATAGTGAGGTTTAAACTGAATAGAGAATAAAAAAGACAACTGAATAAAATCCCGAGTTACGAAGTTTAGTTCCACTGCGGAGAATTTGACACATCCAGCACAATGGTAAGCGTTTGGGGATCGCAAAATTAATCTACTGTACTTTGGGAGATGAATCATATATCTTCATATGCAGCATTTGAACTGAGAATGTATACAAAAGTAAATTATTGGGAAAAGATACTGTCGTGATTGCCGTATGTGTAAGGTCACAAGAGGCAGCAATTTGGTACCCCACATATATAGATCCATACTGAGAGAGGGCTCCAGAAAATATTGAAGGGAGAGGTTGAATATATAATAGTATAAGTATATATGTACAAATATTTATAATAAAAGATTTTTTAATAAAAAATAATTTATATATATATATATATATATATATATATATATATATATATATATATAGCTAATTTCACAAAACATATGCAAGAGAGAGGGAGAAACACCCATGTTTATCCCCTTTAAATCTGTCCCCATCTATACCAAATAGACACAAATGTTTACAACTAGTTTTTTCCTTGGAAGATTGTTAATCAATGCCTTAACTTAATGAATAATAAAAAAAGAAAATTTGTATGGAAAAGTTTTTGGTAAGGGATATATATATATGGTTTGCCCTTATCCTTAATTAGTGCTACGTACTGCTATCTAAGGATAGCCAAGTCCAAATCTAATACATTGACTCATATCAGGAAGCGAAAAGGAATTTGAGCAAGGTGATGAATAGGTCTTGTCCGAGTTTGTTGTTCCGTCGAAGAGAAATTTATCAAACTAGACCCTGAACGTGCTCCGGTTCAAGGCACCATTGCGTGTTTGTCTGCAGTACATAAAAAAACATTGATGCATGTGTTGTAATGCCGTAAAACATCAATGTATAAACCGATGTGGCAATGTTTTTCCAAGTCCACCAAGATATTTTGAGAACGGATTCCCGTAATACCCATGCATGCCCACACCACATTGATGAGGATATTCGCAAAAATCTTGGAGTCGTTATCTTACCTCTCTCTCGTACCCTACCTATAAAAATCATTACATCACTCAAATGCAGGTATGCAATTATCTATGCACGCTTCGATCTAGTATTGCAGATATCATGGACACGTCGCTACACGGTCACCCGTGCAAAGAAGTTAGGTCAAGTGGAGCAGCCGTGTTAGGCAGGAACTCAACCTTTAGACCCAAGTTTGGCTTTTGTCCCGATCGCTACTCATATATGATTTTCTTAGCACAAAAAGTTGGGGGAAACATATACTATGTCAAATATTAAAATATATATGCTATTATATAAAACAAGGTGAACCTCAGGCATTAATTTCAGTAAATAATTAAGTAAGTCTCTTCAAATTAGCTTTGTTGCTGCAATCACATCTAGTATTGACCGTGTCTAAATTTTAAATAGCTTTTAGCATATCCTAACTCCCAAACCCATCTGAATTCAACTTTTTTTTTGTGTTTCTCGTGACTTTTTTGGCCTTTAAAACCTGCAGTCAACCTAAAGATTAAAAAACAAGTGAAAAGGAAAACAAAATGTTACTTTTGAATAGTCAACAAAGCAAACCTGCTACTATTACTCCCCTAGAAATTATGATAGGCTCCGGAGGATAATTAATTAATAGAGTTTAATTATGATACAATGTTTAGTGTAAAGTTTTTCTACAAGCATCACATAATTAATTCATGTGTGAAGATAATTATTATAAAATTCAAACATTTTTAGTAATGTATTATTAATTTTAAATTAATGGTTTAAATGTAAAAATTTTTGAAAATATATGTTATTAATTTTAAATTAGTGGTTTAAAATTGATGTTTATTTAAAGTTAATGATAAATATTATTTTTAGAACACGCCTTAATTATACTTCAGCAACATATTAAATTGTGATTTGTTAATGAGTATTCTAGGGGTATTGATTAAGAAATTAGGAAAATTTAATGTTTTATTGAAAAATTAAAATCTTCACTTTTCAATACATTCGTTATATCATGTTTCATAAAAAAAATTATTTATTTAATTTCTTAGCAAATGACCTAAGGACACACTGCTTAGCATTTTTCATTGAAATTTCTCATTATACCCTTATGCATCACATTAATGTGAACGTAGTAATCAAGTTATTACATAATTTTTTGCATTCAAACATCCTGTCTCTCACATGTTGCATAACATTAATATTCCTTCAGTTCCATTTTTTTTTAGTCTCTTTAGCAATTTATTTTTGTTTTAAAATAATTGGGATTTTATAAATTCAAGGTATAATTTTTCAATTTTTTTCATATTACCTTTTTTTAGCTTATACTTCTTGATTGAATACTTCATTTAATTCTTTACGGGATATTTTGATATATTTATACATAAATTAATAATTTTTTTATTTGTATATAAAATACTAAAATGATTAAAGAAATGGAATGATGTAATAATAATTTGGAGAATGCTAGCAAGGTGACGCCACGTTCTCCACTGAAAATGTTTGTAGGATAATGACATGACAAGATGGGCTCGGATCAAACAAAAGTAAGTCGGGAAGGGCTCAGCTTCAGCCCATATGAGAACAACACGTAAAACATTTCACTTTCACAACCGTCCCTAGCTAGCTAACAAAGATCGATTCAAATACCAATGATTCTATTTCTAACACAGCTCCGATACAGACCTTGAATTATTACCAAATTCATAATAGTGGGTGGACTATCGACATATTAGAACTTGCTTGTTTTCAAATTATTGAAGACATCAAGCATTTGGGAAGATATTTAATATGGTGTTGGCCATTTCAGAGCATTGCAAAATCCAAATACAACCAGTATACTATCAGTTTTCAGTTTAATGTGAAAAGACTAATTTACAAATATATCAGCTAATGGAATTCACTAATACTTTCTTGTTTAAAATTTAGGAATTTTTACTTAGGATGTGCATCAAGTAGGAAAGTCATACTCTTTAAACTCATCTCTCTATTTTTTATTACGTAATTTTTTCTCTGTCTTTTTTTACAAAAATTGTTTTGTTGTATCGCTTGAGAATATTAAAAAAATATTAATTAACTTTTTAATTGTTATCTAATTCCTGATTTATCATCTTAACTAAACCTAATAACTATACAATTAATGGTAATTGGGTAGATAAAAAATATTAATTAATTGAGATAAAAAACAACTTAATCGTATTTAAATCATATTTCTCTGTGGTCAATGCTCTTTAATAATATCCCTAATCTTTATCCAGATCAATGCAAGATAATATAAAGGGACATATAGAGTATAATCCTATTTCAAAAGCCTATTTAAAATCTTATGTTTAAGGTTATATACTCTTAAATGATTGATATTTAAGGTTTTGTAAGATCAATGTATTAAATAACGTTATTTAGTTATAAAAATATATTATTTAACTAAATTGACCGTTGTGGTAAGGGATTCAGACATCTTAATCAAGTGATCAGATGTTCAAATCCTGACTCATGTATGAAGAAAAACTAGTTGAGATGAGAGAACCACATTATGTGCCCAACAGGTTCTCCGACAAAAATTAGTCACTGCTAACGACGGTGGATACTCCGTACCTATAAAATGAATATATAAAAAAAGTGTTATATCATAATTGCTGCAAATATTAAAAGATGCTATGTGATGGTTAAGGGTACGTATAGTTAAAAATAAGTAATAAATATTCATTAATTTTAAAATATGAACTAAAATGGAACAAGACCAAACATTAAAAGAATCAGTACGGCCGAGCATTTGAATTTAGTTACATTTCTACCAATCAAATTGCATTGGCTAGTACAAAAATGAATAAGCACATGTTGTCCTCACGTATATATAGAAACAAAGACATTAATTTGTTATATTATATATATGGGTCAACTATGACTTATATGAACTGATAGAAGCAGATTCTGTGATGATGAAGTTCACCATGGCAAATCTAGCAGGCTCTATCTTCTTCCTCGTGTTCTTTCTAGCTCTTGTCTTTCATACCCATGGAATTCGCAAGTCCGGTCATAGAAGCAGCAATAAGCACGTTGCCTTCTTCATTTTTGGCGATTCTTTCTTAGATGCAGGCAATAACAATTATATAAACACCACAACCCTTGACCAAGCAAATTTCTGGCCTTACGGGGAAACCTATTTCAAGTTCCCAACAGGGAGATTCTCTGATGGCCGCTTGGTATCTGATTTTATTGGTAAGATAGATTTGCAGATCTTATATATGCTTGAGCTTGATGTCTTGATACTTGTACCAATCCAATTTGGTTTGACTAACATATATTATGTTTCCCATTAAAATAAGCTTCTTTCTTTGCTCATATTTATGTCTTTTGTCATTCTCTGCTTTTCTAGCTGAATATGCAAATCTGCCATTGATTCCACCATTTATGCAACCTGGCAACAACCAATACTGCAGCGGAGTGAACTTTGCATCTGGTGGAGCAGGTGCTCTTGTTGAAACTTTTGAAGGGTCGGTAAGTCTATATATTTCATTTCACATAAAGTTATGCGGCGAAAAAGTGACAAGTATATAATATATTGTAATTATTAATTACCCAACTATATGCATGTCACCAACCATAGGCTCAATAGCTAGCAAACCACGTTCACTTTGGGAGGGTACAGTAAGCACTAAGACTAGTGTTTTATTTTTGTAAAAGTTAAACATAGACCATTATATATAATTATATATCTACTTGTACCAGTAAAAATCAGGTGCAAGGTGCTCCTTTTCTATTGTTTACAATTTATGCCAATGAAAGTGTCACTTGTACAACACTTTTTTGCTTTGAATATTTAGCTGGTCAAACTAGACATACACATCTTTTGGTCTTTGCATTCTGGTTGTTGTAATTATTGTATTTTTTTATTAATTTAATTAAAGTAATATTACATTAGAAATGCAAATAATATTATGTTGATCAAGCTTTGGTCACCCCATCTGAAGTACAAATAAAAATTGTCAGAGTTAATTACCAAAAAAGATAAGAGAAACCACAAATATTTTTGGTGCAAATACGAAAATAATAGGGATTAAAGTGTAAATACAAATTGTCATATACATTTGATCCAAGTTGACCGGTCAAATTTTCAAAGAGAAAAAATACTGTCTATGTGACACTTTCATTGGCTCAAGTTGAAGTAACTTTAAAGAGCATCTTCCTCCTTAATTTTGAGGGTACAACTTAGCCCAAACTCTCTCTCTCTCTCTCTCTCTCTCTCTCTATATATATATATATATATATATATATATATATATATATATATATTGTGGCTTCACGTGTGCTAAAGGAGCAAAGGATGTTGGTGTGTCGCCTTTTAGGTTGCTGTTACTAGTCTTTATTTTTTTCTGGAGCGTGATTAGTGGGTGTGGTGGAAGTTACTACAGGGGGCTGATGCTCCTATTTTTGTATTGTTGACCTTATAGTTCTCTTCCGTGGGTTCTCTAATTATGTAATGGATGAACTTGACTTATTGTTCATTTGTATGGGCCGGATATCCCTTGTATCCAATTAAAAATATTTTCTTTGCTATATATATATATATATATATATATATGTTTATATAATTTATATGATTTAATTATAATTAATTTTATTTTTCTGCATACTTATATTTTAATTTTGTCGTATATCCTCCTATCCATATGTGCACTTGTGCAGTGATGTACTTACTAAAAATATGTAAAAATAATTTTTCTCTTAATTTTGTCATATTTTTCAGGTAATACCCCTCAAAACACAAGCAAGAAACTTCAAGAAAGTTGCAACTCGGTTGAGGCACAGGTTAGGGAGCTCTGACGCTAAAAAGTTGTTGTCAAGAGCTGTCTACATGTTTAGCGTCGGAACTAACGATTACCTTAGCCCATTCTTGACTGCTTCATCTGATGTTCTTAACTCTAATTACTCTCATTCAGAATATGTCGGCATGGTGGTTGGTAACCTGACTTCCATTATCAAGGTACGTACAAGTCTTCCATTATTAATTGTATCTCTGTTTAAACTCTAAAATTTATAGAATTATAGATTAAAGATTATGGTACTTTTACATGTTGAAGGTTCTGCTTGGCACATGGGGTTCGTAGATAGGATCCATAATTTCCATTTGTTAATATCTGTGGTCTAAGATAATAAGATATGATATGGGATATGATATCCGTGCATCCAACAGGATCCCCAACAACTAAAATTATGTGTCCCAAAAGTAAATGAATATTATATATATATATATATATATATATATATATATATATATATATATTATCCAGCCAAAGTAAGTGATAAGTGATATATACCAAAATAAATTGCATTATATATATATATATATATATATATATATATATATATATATATATATATATATATATAAACTAAATGTTCTTGTCTAACTTAGTGATTAAAGTTACATCACAATAATTTTCAATATATGATGCTGCTATTTTGGATTGGGGGAATTTAATTTAATGTGTTTGTCTCGCTTTTAACACGTTTTTAGCTGGGGGTGTTAGAACAACGCACCTGTCTATCAGTTCACACTTACACAGGATAGACGGGTTGCAGGGCATAGACGGGTTACGCGAGGCACACACACGAAGTATAGATGAGTCGCGCAAAGCACACACACACGCACGCGGGCATAGACGAGTCACGTAAGGCACACAGACAGGTCGCGAGAAGCGTAGACGAGTTAAACACACACAATAGACTTATGAACAGTGTATAGACGGATTACGAAAATTGCTGAATAATTGCACACTCATTTATTAATCCATTAGCAAGTATTTATACACACTTAGGAGTTAATCCCACACGGATTAACTGATTACAGTTACACTCTAACTGCCTAACTAACTCAAACTGAATTAACTAACTCAATACACTCCCTTTAATTCAGTTTACTCTTAACTGTGATATGCATAGACGCATCACTATGAAGTCTAACATCCCAACTAGGTTGGCACCCTAGACTTCGCCATTCATTTGCAGCACATCACACACACTCTACTGGATATTTGACAAAGACACAATTCCCAGCTTATCTCTCAACAACTTGAATTTTTCTCCCTTTAAAGCTTTAGTCAGTATATCTGCCCTTTGATCTTCAGTGCGGCAGTAAACTAAGCTCAACTTCTCCTTATTCACTTGATCTCGCAAGAAATGAAATCTAGTCTCAATGTGTTTACTTCTTCCATGTGCAACTGGATTTTTAGCAAGATTGATAGCTGATTTGTTGTCTACTAGCTGCATCTGAACATCACTTTTCAAATGTATCTCTTCTAGTAATGATTCAAGCCACAAAGCCTGACATGCACCATAAGAGGCTGCAATGTACTCTGCCTCACAGGATGAGAGTGCAACAACAGGTTGCTTCTTTGAACTCCAGGAAATAGAGGCATTTCCCAACATGAATACATATCCTGTTGTGCTTCTTCTATCACTTTTATCTCCACACCAATCAGAGTCAGAATACCCTTTGAGTGCAATCTCTGAAATAGGCAAACTGTTAGAATACAGTATACCATAATCAAGTGTACCTTTTACATACCTCAAAATTCTTTTTGCAGCCAGAAGATGTGAGGTTCTAGGACTTTCCATAAATCTGCTAACAAGACCAACACCATAGGTAATATCTGGCCTACTGTTGCACAGGTATCTAAGTGAACCAACAATCTGCTTGAAAAGAGTGGAATCAACAGCTTTCTCACTTTCACCTTTCTCAAGCATAAGATTGTTTTCAACAGGAGTGTCAGCTTGATTGCAGTCAAACATATGAAATCTTCTCAACACGTCTGATGCATACTTTCTTTGATGCAGCAATATACCTTTTCTGGTAGTCACAAACTCCATTCCCAAAAAATATGAAAGTATGCCTAGATCAGACATTTCAAACTCAGCCATCATTTTTCTCTTGAACTCTTCAATTTCTTCACTTCTATTCCCAGTCACAAGCAAATCATCTACATACAGACATACTAATAGTAGGTCCGATGCATTAGAGACTTTCACATACACTCCATATTCCACACTGCATTTGCTGAAGCCTAACAATAAGAGAAAATTATCTATCCTCTTGTTCCAAGCCCGAGGAGCTTGCTTCAATCCATATAAGGCTTTATACAGCTTATACACCTTTTCTTCACTGCCAGCTATCTCAAACCCGGGAGGTTGACACACATAGACCTCCTCATCAAGTGATCCATTGAGAAATGCTGACTTGACATCCAACTGATGTAAAGTCCACCTTTTTGCACTTGCAAAGGCTACAACAAGCTTTATTGTCTCAATTCTAGCCACAGGAGCAAACACATCTCCATAATCCAGCCCTTCCTTTTGTAGAAACCCTTTTGCCACCAACCTAGCCTTGTATTTGGCTACTGAACCATCAGGGTTCATTTTGGTTTTGATGACCCATTTCACTGCAATTGGCTTCTTTTGCTTGGGGAGGGCAACCAACTCCCAAGTGTCATTTTTATTAATAGATTGTAGTTCCTCCTGCATTGCTGCAACCCATTGAGGTTCCTTAACTGCCTGCTCAAAAGTCACAGGTTCCACATCTACATACAATGCTAACTGAACCAGATCACCTTCTCCTGCTATTGCACTATCAGGAAACATCACAAAGTCAGTCAATCTGGTTGGTGGTTGCCTATTCCTCTGTGGTCTTGTAGTATGAGTTTCAGCAGGAGCAACATCTTGCAGTTGTGTAGCATTCTGATCAGGATCTGCCAAAGTGACAGGGACCCGTCTATCAGTCATGCCTCTCAGTGGGGTTTGGTTCCAATCCCAAGTATTGGACTCATAAAAAATAACATCCCTACTAAAGATCACCTTCATGCTGACTGGATCATATAGTTTATAAGCCCCTGTAGGATGATAGCCAAGCATTACCATCTTCTCACTCTTGTTCTCCAGCTTGCTTCTCTTTTCATCTGGGACATGTCTGTAGCAAAGAGAACCAAAAATTCTCAAATGGCCCACAGCTGGCTTCTTCCCTGTCCAAGCTTCCTCAGGAGTAGTGCAATTCAATCTTTTGGTGGGACACAAATTTAAGATGTATACTGCAGTTGCTACTGCTTCACCCCAGAAGCATCGTGGCATTTTCTTACTTCTCATCATGCTCCTTGCCATATTCAAAATAGTCCTATTTCTCCTCTCAGCAGTGCCATTATGCTGTGGAGTATAGGGAGCTGTAACTTCATGAATTATGCCCTCTTTTTCACAAAAATTCTCGAGCTCTCTTGATGTGAACTCACCTCCACCATCTGTTCTTAAAATCTTTAAGAACCTACCACTTTGTTTTTCAACAAGAACTTTAAATTTCTTAAAAACATCAAATACCTCAGATTTTCTTTTAATAAGAAACAACCATATTTTTCTTGTGTAATCATCAATAAAAGAAACAAAATACTGGTTACCTCCAAGAGAGACTTCTTCAAATGGTCCACAAACATCTGAGAAAATGACTCCAAGAGGTTCAGTAGCTCGTGTAGCAACATGTGACTTGAAAGAGTTTCTCGGTTGTTTCCCTATCATGCACCCTTCACACACTTATTCTGGTAAATGAATGGAGGGAAGATCATACACCATCTGACTATTTTTCAGCTGACACAGGCTTCTGAAGTTGAGATGGCCAAATCTCAGGTGCCGTAGCCAGCTTTCATCTTGGACTGCTGCTGACAAACTGAGTAATTCAGCCACCTGAATATCAATCTTAAAGGTCCTATTATTGGACAAAGGAGCCTTCAAGATCATCTTTCCCTTGCTGTCATAGACACTCATCTGATTATTTTTGAGATTCATAGAGAATCCCTTCTCTAGTAACTGCCTCATGCTTAGCAAATTATTTTGCATGGTTGGTACATAGAGAACATCAGCTATGTAGGCTGGTTTCCCATCTTTCCTTTTAATCAACACTTTCCCTTTTCCTTCTGATCTTATGGAACTGTTGTCAGCAAACCTCACATTGCTCTTGACTGCCTCATCAAGTTCTACAAACCAACCTTTATTCCCAGTCATGTGATTGGAGCACCCTGTGTCAAGATACCAAGAACCAGAATTTGTGCCTTCTGTTCTGGTAGTAACCATTAGAAGAACTTGATCAGAGTCTGAGCTTTCACCATGGGCAGCATTTGCTTCTTGTTCATCTCTGCTGGTAGAAGCCTTATTGGTTCTGCACTCATCAGCAAAATGGCCATATCTTTGACAAGCATAACACTTTATCTTGCTTTTGTCGAATTTTCTCTGACCTTTCCACCCTTTGCCACCTCCTTGTTTGCTGAAAATTTCCCCTTGATCTTGACCAGAATTGGGATTCCCATCAGCTCTCCACTTGCTGCTTTTATACTTTCCTTTGCCCTTCCACTTCTTGCCAGTGTCCTTTCCTCCTTTCTTGCTGATCTGAGCTTGGAGTGCTTGCTCAGAATTTCGCTCAGCACTTCTTTCATTCAGCCTTTGTTCATGAGCCTCCAAGGACCCTTGTAACTCTTCCACCTTCAACTCCTCAAGATTCTTAGACTCTTCAATAGCAACCACAATATGATCGAATTTGGAAACCAAGGTCCTAAGAATCTTTTCTACTATCATCACATCAGTAAAAGTTTCACCACAAGCTTTCATCTGATTAGTGAGAGTCAGTACCTTTGTGAAGTAATCAGCAACATTTTCTTGCCCCTCCATCTGCAACAGTTCATACTGTCTTCGTAAAGTTTGGAGCCTCACTTTCTTGAGTTTATCACCACCCGCATGACTCCTCTCAAGAATATCCCAGGCTGCCTTGGAGGTCTTCGTAGCAGAAATCCTCTCATAATTGGCCGAGTCCACACATTGATGGAGCAAGAACAGAGCTGTGTAGTCCTTCTTCTTGGACTCCTTGAAGGCCAATCGTTGCGCATCTGTGGGGTGTACCCCCAATTCTTGGAGGCCAATTTTCACCACGTCAGACACATCTTTGAAGCCAAAGATTACCTCCATCTGGTTCTTCCATCGGTCCCAGTTCTTGGAATCAAGAACTGGTATGTTGCCACCCATAATTCCATTTGATTTCTCCATTGCAAGAAAAAACCAAATCAATTGGCACACCACACTAATTACCAGAATCACACTCCTGATCCCAGGGCCGTAAAGCTCTTGATACCAAATGTTAGAACAACGCACCTGTCTATCAGTTCACACTTACACAGGATAGACGGGTTGCAGGGCATTGACGGGTTGCGCGAGGCACACACACGAAGTATAGACGAGTCGCGCAAAGCACACACACACGCACGCGGGCATAGACGAGTCACGCAAGGCACACAGACAGGTCGCGAGAAGCGTAGACGAGTTAAACACACACAATAGACTTATGAACAGTGTATAGACGGATTACGAAAATTGCTGAATAATTGCACACTCATTTATTAATCCATTAGCAAGTATTTATACACACTTAGGAGTTAATCCCACACGGATTAACTGATTACAGTTACACTCTAACTGCCTAACTAACTCAAACTGAATTAACTAACTGAATAGGGGGAAATTTCCATACTACTTTCCTACAACTTAATTTTGGTGTTCCCCAACGATATTTAAATTTTAAACACGAGACAGAAAAGTCCAGGGAAAAAAACAGTAGGGCCATGTATTGTTGGAAACATGCCGTTCTACTCTATTAATACATGAGGCAATGCCTTTATCATTTTAGTTATTTTTTCTTTACTATTTATTTTCTTTTACTTGATTATAAGGATATATATATATATATATATATATATATATATATAGTTGGGTGAGTTAATTTTGACTATATATCAAGTCACATGCATGCATGGTTCTGATTTATTATGGTCTTTGCAGCAAATATATAAGAAAGGAGCAAGAAAATTTGTGTTCATGAACTTGGCACCCTTGGATTGTCTTCCAGGCACCAGAATGATTCAGTCAGAAAGAAATGGCAGTTGCTTACAAGAACTTTCATCCCTTGCAACTTTACATAATCAAGCTCTATCAGTAGTTCTCTTGCAATTGGAGAAGCAGCTAAAGGGCTTTAAATTTTCTCTCTATGATTTCAATGTTGATCTCACTCAAATGATCAACTATCCCTTGAAATATGGTAAGTCTTTAGTGTTAGCATAAAAAATACTATACCCATATATAATAGTGGAGTGAAGTGGTAAGCAGCTTATAATTTTGTAGATGGGAACATGTGTTTAAATTTTATTAGTGCAGTCATTTTAGGAGGGTTACATTTTTTATTCTCAATTTGATAATTGAAAACTATGGTTATTTATTTGATGCAGGTTTAAAGGAAGGGAAATCAGCATGCTGTGGATGGGGACCATTTAGAGGAGAATACAGCTGTGGGGGGAAAAGAGGGGAAAAGCGATTTCAATTATGTTTCAAACCAAATGAATATTTGTTTTGGGACTCTTACCATCTTACAGAAAGTGCGTACAAACAATTGGCTGCTCGGATGTGGGGTTATACTAGCAACTCTCACACTCTGGGGCCTTACACTATCAGAGATCTATTCCAAGTCCCATGATTTGTTTTCTAACTTATTATCTTCCCTTTCTTACCACCAAAATGATAAATACTTGACCACTATATATATTGATTGTGTGAATTAAATATACTTACAACCTTTTCTCCAATAGTTGTTTCTTTACCTAGTTAAAGTAGTGGTACCTTATAATTGTTATGAATCAACTCTCCCAAAAGTAAACCAAACTCCCAAAAACTTTTTTTTTTTTTTTAATAAAAAAGCTTGTGTAATTTGACATACTGAATTTGGATGATGGAAAATGTGATTAGCATCGCCTAATCTCCAATTTTTCCTACCATTTTGTTTTCAACAATCTGATCATAAAGAGGAGAGAATATGTAATTTTGTGCGATCCTTTTTAGATTTTTAACAATCACCTTTTGAATTGACTTAAAGGTTATCCTAGTTGGCTACTGTTACAATCAATTTTTAAGAAACGTTACAGTTTCTCTCTATAGTTTCGATCACTTCATTCTGCCTAACTTGTGTGCAAGGGGGATTTTTACAATGCATTGGTTTTAATAGAAGCCTAATTTGCTGGAGAAGAGAAAAGTAACGACAACATGGAAATGGGGCGGGGGGGTTCTCTCCATATGCAATATTAAGATATTATTCATAGTACAGTTTTGATAGAGGCCGGGAAGTAAAGATTTTAATCAAACAAGTCGAAGGAATGCTTCAAAACAATATAAGGACAAAAACAAAAAGCTTGAAATGTATCTCGGACTTGCATTCAATAGGAAGCACATGTCCATTAGGAAAGCAAGTTAGGTACATAACACAGACTTCTGAACTGGTAAACTTTTAAGTGATGGATTCAATCAAGTGATATTGAATATTTTATTAAATGCAAATACAAGGCTAGCAAATTTTCACAAATGTGCAGTTTAAATTTCAACCAAGTGGTTTACATTTGAATTAGTACGGTTGGTTAATTTAGAAGTGACTTTTGAATCGATATAATAAATATTTAATTAACTCAAGATTTCGGTGAATGTGATGCACATCTTCCAGCTCCTGTTACCGTTGATGCTGGATTATGGCAAATGGCAATCATGTGTGGCCCGGGTTCATACCTATGGAGGAGACATGGCTCTTGGAAATGAGCTTATTAGAATGATTTCTTGGTATACCGTCAAATGTAAAGGCCTCTGCTGTGTTTACATGTGGAGTATACTCTTAAGGGAGAGACTATTGAGAATTCGAGCGCCAGTGAGATGTGAGTGGATAAGCCTTACATTGAAAAACAATAGATTATGTAAGAACTATATAAGTGAAAAGACCCAAAGATTTAGTCATTTTAAAGTTTTGGATCATGCTAACGAGTGCTCTAAGGACACTCTTTAAGGAAACAAAAAAAAAACTTTCATTGAAAAACTAAGTATATGACCTCTTCAAATATTAAATACGTACATCGGTTTTCAATGAAAAACTTCTTTTCTTGCTTCCTTAAAGAATGTCCTTAGGACACTCGTTAACATTCTCCTAAAGTTTTAGATCAAAGTCTTGGCATTAGTTCTAATTTAGTGCTTTTGATGTATGGTAAATGGTTGAAGTATCTCTTGTCCTTCCTTTAATATATAATCTATTTGCCTATCAAAAAAAATGTTCTAATTTAGATTGTTGACCCATTCAGGGAGTAAAAATCCTTTCTATTTTTTAAAAGAAATGGAGGGCTCCATTACTATAGTTTTGAATGTATAAAGATATTTATTTTTAAAATATGTGACATTTATTAGGCTTTTATGTGCTTTATACATTCAAAACTATATTAATGAAACCCTCCATTTCTTTTGAGAAATAGAAGGATTTGTACTCCTATTCAGGAGGGCCAAGAGAATAACATCAGATAACCAACACATGCAACATGCAATAGAGTACATAAGAAATGCTGAGCTTATACTTTCATTAATCCAATAAGGTGTAACTAGTAATTTTAACTGTTTTTAATACATATAATTCCATTTATTTGGCAAATGTGTTTTGACTTTGAACTAGTCTTCAAGAGTCAAAGAAAACATATTCACTAGGATTCACACACAGCTAGTACTCTTTGACTGCTCCTTTGCCTCCACAAGTATATTACTATATTATGCCCTCTCAGCGCTACTGCCACAACATGCAAACGTTCCCTTCCCTTCTGTGAAGCCTTTCATCAAATTAAAATTAAACAACCATGATTAGAACATAGATACAAAAATAAATAAATTAAATATTCATGGTTTTTTTGCCGAAGGTGGGAAATTCATTACTGGAATGAAAGGGGAAACTAAATACCAAGTACAAAAGCTAAGGCATATAAATATTCATTTACTAAAATCATGCATTTACTGATTTACCTACCATATTTTGTAAGGTAATTCATCAAGTCGGACACTGAATCATACAAATCAGTCAATGAATATTTGAATCCCTTGAGTCGTTTCTCTAACTTATCTGAATCCGAAATCCAAATTTCCTTAAAAATCAGATATGGTTACTAATTAGAATCTCAAACAACGGTATTTTTAGTATATACAAAAGACTTTTAAGTTATGATCAGCAAAACAGTACTGGAATAAATTGTCTTCTTAAAATGGAATAAGATTAGGTAAATTTCAGCACAAGCTTAGCTACATGAAGAGCATACTCTGGCTATTTATTAGTTTCAGACTCCCTTTAAATTGCGCAGCTACACATCAAGAAGCCAATATATATATGGGAAATTAAATATTTAAATATAACATACCAATCCTCTATGAGTTTCCTCCTCTGAAGCAAAATTGACGCTATCAATATATTGTTCATAACTGTTACGGTCAGGCCGAGTAATGTCTCGGATCATCCTCCTCTATATGTGGGATCGACCCATTTATTGCATAAGCCATACCTAGGCCCAAGACCCGATTTCGATCACATGTAGAATAGAGACCGGCAGGGGGAATTAAATCAGAACCATGATCGCAGCCTTTTCCATAGTTTAAGTTTATGCTCCTTAGGTTACACAATTTTTTTTTCCGGACCTCAACAATATAGAAACGGAATTTAAAATCCATAGGAATGATTTTATTCAAACAAGAATTTATCCACTACATAAAATTAAAGTCAACCTTTAAGCAGAGTTTATATCAAAAAAAATTTAGCTGGATTTAGGTACGTTTAAGGTTTGATCTTACGGTCTCGTTGATCAATGAGAGAGAAAAGCTTTTGGTGTCGTACTTGTGCTGAACATTTTTAGCTTGCTATGGTGCTTAATTACAATCACCGCATAATTGTCAAAAAAGCTTTCGGTGTCGTGCTTGTGTAGAATTAATTTTCTTCATTCCGGAAATAAGATTTCATAATATAAATGAATATTTTTTTTCCATTAGGATAGTGAGGGAGGTGTACAAAGTGTTATGAGTACGGTGTGGTGTAAGGATATTTTTGGAAAGAAAAATAATAAAAAAAATGAATAGGTGTGGGAGTAAAAAACACGATGTAAAAAGTAACACCCTTAATTCTGCAATGTTTAGGATTAAAACCTCACCTCCGGAAGGTGGGCTCCTCCGAGAAAACTTGGTCGGCTCCACAATCAACAGACCATAACACCAAAATCACACACACACATGTTGCTTTTATCCTATATTTAATTGAGTAAATCTTCAATTTGGTCCCTGAATTTATAATATGGTATCAATCTCACCCTTGACATTAACGCAATTCCAAAATCGTTCTCGAAGTTGGCAAAGGTTAATCAATTTAGTTCTCAACCACAATCAATCTAGTCCTTGATATTATTGATCTTACGATTCCGTTCATCCATGGGAGAGAAAAACTTTTGGTGACGTGCTTGTGCTGAACATTTTTAGCTTGCTATGGTGCTTAATTACAATCACCGCATAATTGTCAGAATAGCTTCCAGTGTCGTGCTTGTGTAGGAATGATTTTCTTCATTCCGGAAAACTGTTTCCAAAACACACCTAAAATAATTCCGGAAATTAATTTCCATAGTAAAAATTGAAATTCTTTGTTCATTACGGAATTTAAACTCCATAATACAAATGAATATTTTTTATCCATTACAAAAATAAGATTTCATAATATAAATGAATATTTTTTCCATTAGGATAGTGATGGAGGTGTGCAAAGTGTTATGAGTACGGTGTGGTGTAAGGATATTTTTGGCAAGAAAAATAATAATAAAAGAGTGTATAGGTGTGGGAGTAAAAAAACACGGTGTGAAAAATAACACCCTTACTTTTACAGTGTTCAGGATTGAAGCCTCACCTCCGGAAGGTGGGCTCCTTTGAGAAAACTTGGTTGCCTCCACAGTCAACAGACCATAACACCAAAATCGAGTAAATCTCTAATTTAGTCCTTGAAATTGTAAGGTCGTATCAATTTGGTCACCTTGTCAATTTTGTGTCAATTTGGTCCCTGAAATTATAAGGTTCGTATCAAAGTAGTCCCTGACAGAGGGACTGAATTGATTGACGTTTGACAATTTCAGGGATGTTTTTGAAATTTCAAAAATGTTAGGGACCAAGTTGATATGACCTTACAATTTCAGGGACCAAATTGGGTATTTACTCTACCGAAATCACACACACATGTTGCTTTTCTCCTATATTTAATTGAGTAAATCTCCAATTTAGTTTCTGAATTTGTAACACGGTATCAATCTCGTCCCTAACATTAACGAAATTCCAAAAATGTTCTCGAAGTTGTAAAAAGTTAATCAATCTAGTCCCCAACCACAATCAATCTAGTCCCTGATATTATCGATCTTACGATTTCTTTCATCAATGGGAGAGAAAAGCTTTTGGTGTCGTGCTTGTGCTGAACATTTTTAGCTTGCTATATATGGTGCTTAATTACAATCACCACATAATTGTCATAAAAGCTTCCAGTAGTGTCGAGCTTGTGTAGGAATGATTTTCTTCATTCCGGAAAATTGTTTCCAAAACACACCTAAAATAATTCCGGAATTAATTTCCATAGTACAAATTGAAATTCTTTGTTCATTACGGAATTTAAACTCCATAATACAAATGAATATTTTTTAACCATTACGGAAATACGATTTCATAATAAAAATGAATATTTTTTCCCCCCATTAGGATAGTGAAGGAGGTGTGCAAAGTCTTATGAGTACGGTGTGGTGTAAAGATACTTTTGAAACGAAAAATAATAATAAAAAGATTGTATAGGTGTGAGAGTAAAAACATGGTGTGAAAAATAACACCCTTAATTCTACAGTGTTCAGGATTGAAGCCTCACCTCTGGAAGAAGGGCTCCTCCTTGAAAACATGGTCGGCTCCACACTCAACATACCATAACGCCAAAATCACACACATGTTGCTTTTCTTCTATATTTATTTGAGTAAATCTCCAATTTTGTCCCTGAATTTTTAACATGTAACGCCTTTCATTACATAAGTAACCCAGTATAAATATTTAAATAAAATATGAAGCAATAAATTTTTCTTAAATAATAAGTCTGAATAAATACTTACTTTAATAATATCAAAACATTTGTTTACATCATCAACCAATAAAATGTTGAAATAACATTATAAGCTTAAAAGCCTGAAAATCGGACGTCTATTTCAACTCGCATAATAAAAGGTAACATAACAATAACATAGGAACATAGGTCCTCCTGGCACGTGTCATAATTACTAATCAAATGATAAAACTAAGAAAATAATCTTCATGTCTCTGTATGCTCAATGACATCGTCCTCAGGCTCTGAAAACAATATTACTAATGAGATTTATAATCTCAGTGAATAAAATACAGTTATAAATATTTTCGCAAATACATTGTTCTCAGTCAGTGCGGCAACCAGAAAAACAATTCATGGTATCCGCTATTTTCTAAAATAATAGCATTATAAAAATAAAACATATTATATATTATAAAAAATATTAATTCTTATAAAGTAGTATAAAACTAATCGATCATCAACAAATCATAAATCAAATATGTCCAAGAATTTCATATATCAATTAATTCCCAAAAAATCACAAGTGTCATATGACTTTTAAACATCACTCAACAATGGCGTCCCATTGCCTACCTCTACTCAAGAGAGGTATTTCGATGTCACTTTCTCATAGGTGACATTACTCATTTTTTGATACCAACCATGTGCACCGGCTGTATTGCTCATTTTTCGACATCTCAATATATGGCGATGTTGATTTCGATACCCCATCAACTGGCGGTATTACATAATTTCGACATCCCAATTCAATGACGATGTTACTTTCGATACCACTTTCATAGGCGGTATTTCTCAAACGTTATGCCACATTCATAATGATCAATTAAACATGTCAAATCAAATATGTATATCATGACATAACTCAAGTAAAGCATGTCAATCAACCAATACACATAGCAATCATACATCTCATATAATCAATCATAAGGATAAATACTCAATTTAATAAACTTTCATTTTAATCGAAAAGCCCTAAATTAATTTAACATTCTTGAACCCTAACATAGAAAAACCCAATTTTTCCAAATCAAACACCTAAAATGTATTATTGATTTTATGACTCAAAACCTCAAATATTTGTATTATGAAAGGGTGAAAAATTTTATTTTTACTCATGTAAACCTCCAAAAGCTCCAAAGGTTTTATAATGTTTCACCAAAAATCTTCTTCTCTTAGCTGCTGTCGTCTCTGCAATCAACGCTTTTTTTTTCTAACACTTCTGCAATTTCGATTCTACCTATCACGTATAAAACCATCCCAATTCTTAGCGTGGGACCTGTTTTATTTCTAAGAATTCAAAACTGAATTCTGTAAGGAGGGCATCATGAATTGGATTGGGAATTCGGCTAAAAGCCAAATTTTGTAAATTGAATAACAATTACGTGGGCCCCTGGTATGTTTTTTTTTCTTCGTGACATTGCATGAAGAATTGACAATCACTTCTTGGCGTGTACGTGTAAGTGTTGTTTTGTTTTTCTTTTTATTTTCTTTTAATTAAAACTTGTATTCTTTTATAATAGTTAAACAATTTCACTAAATTCTTATACTAACTATTTTTTATACTAAACCTAATCTTTTTATTTTCTATTAAAATTATAGGATCTTACATAAGACGATATCAATCTCGTCTCTGATATTAATGAAATTCCAAAATCATTCTCGAAATTGTCAAAAGTTAATCAATTTAGTCTCCAACCACAAGCAATCTAGTCCCTAACATTATTGACAGAGAGACTAGATTGACTAATTTTTGATAATTTCGTGGACGTTTTTTAGATTTCGTTAATGTCAGGGACGATGTTAATACAGTCTTATAATTTTAGAGACCAAATTGAGAATGAATTTACTCATATTTAATTCTTCCTTGTTTAAGAGAAGAGAAATGCTTCTTTGTTTATTTTATTTTCAAGTCAAAGAAATTGGGAACAGTAAAAAATGAACAATTACAAAACAAATTTGCTGACATATGGATATGCATGATGACTTGAGAACAAAATATCTCAAATAATGTACCAATAAATATTTGGGGAAATATGAATGTGAACTGATGATAATGAACATTCCACAATGTCTATATAAAGATTGGCAATGCACGCAGTATACCTACCTATTTCTGAATGAGACATTAAAGAGAAAGATGGCTAGCTTAAGGGTTTCCGTTTCTATATTGGCTTTCCCTCTGTGCTCTATTATTCTCAACTCACTTTACCAAAGCTGCACCTCCCTGCCGGAAAAGCACACAGCACTATTCATATTTGGAGATTCACTGTTTGATAATGGAAACAATAACCACATCAATGCCACCACTTTTTTTCAGGCGAACTTTCTCCCATATGGGGAAACTTTCTTCAAGTGTCCTACTGGACGATTTTCTGATGGACGTGTAATCTCAGATTTTATTGGTATGTTTTTGAGGCATTCTTGTATTTGACTTTATCAGATGAAGAGTTTTTACTTCAGCTTAATTTCTGAGGTTTTGATTTGCTTGATTGTTGCAGCTGAGTATGCAAAGTTGCCCTTAATTCCGCCATACCTGCATCCTGGATACCATGATGATCAGTACATGTATGGGGTGAATTTTGCATCAGCGGGAGCTGGGGCTCTAGTTGAAACTAATCAAGGACTGGTATGCTGCCTGTGCGTTTAATAATTTTTGAAAAATGTATCCATCCATTAATTAATTAAGGATAAGGATTCTTTGGGTGTAAGTGATCGGATTTGCGAATCCGATGGACCTGAACTGTTTTTGGTGGTTTGAATCAGTCCATCGGATCAGATTTTAATTGTTGAATCCAAAGACAATCGGTTTGAATATTTAATCCAAAAAATTTGAATACGTGCAATCCGAACCGAAAACTTTAAAAAACTAATATATTATTATTAATTATTTAGAATTAATATATCATCTCTAAAATCTAAAACCGGTTATATCCTAAAAGATTGCCTTTTTAGGTTCTCTCCTCTATTTGGTTATATTGGGATTATATCCTAAAGTGGTTATATCCAAAAAAAAAAAAATTTATTTTACACGGTTATATTCGCATCTAGTCATCTATTCCCTTGGCAGCAAACAGTTCTTATAATTATCATCGTTGTGGTGCAATTCACATGATCATGGTTTTTCTATTAAATCATATTTTAAGAGCAGATCTACTCCAGTTTCATTACATGGTTTCAATAGAATAAAAGTTCTCTAAAGTGAATTTGTCTCTGAAATAAATTTTCATGAAATGCATAGAGATCTCAACTTACTAAATAATCCAAGGTGAATGCACTCTTACTTACTTACTTACTTACTTTAGAGGAGCTCTTTCCATTTCAATAAGTAGTTGTTTCCATTAAATCACATTTAGGATAGTATGAATTTGCTGTTGGAAGTCTCACATCGCCTGACTCAATTCCTGGGGTGCGGTTTATATATTGTTGGGCAACCCCATTTAATGCAAATTGATTTTAAGATGGAATCTAATATGGTATCAGAATTCAGAGCCAGACCCCATCTTCCGTTGTCTATCGCCAATTTGGCATCGCCTGTTCCGTCAGGCATCTGTGGAGGGGCGGTGTTGGAAGTCCCACATCGCCTGACTCAATTCCTAGAATGTGGTTTATATATCTGTTGGACAACTCCACTTAATGCCAATTAGTTTTAAAATGGAATCTAACATTTGCTACTGTTATTGTGATTTGCTAGGTGTATTAATTTTTTCTGATTTGTGTGATTTTTTAAAACTTTTTGCTATTTTTTTGAAAATAAAAATTAAATTAAATTTAAAAATATGGTAATAAGCTGCTTTTTTCGGATTTTTTGGTTCAAATTCATACAAAAAAATTTCAATTCGATTTGATCAATTTTATTTGAATCAATTACTAAATTATCTTAAATTTGCTCCAAATAGATCCGATTATATCCTAAAAGATTCTATAAATGGTATTTGGGTTATTTAAGCGCAGCCACATGACTTTTTACGTGGAGTAGCACTAACTGACATGATGGAAGAGAGGGGAAGCCTTCTACGTAATTCTGAATCAAGCTGGCCAGGGGATTTGGTTATTAAAGTAGAAGTTGTAACTTCAAGTAGTATAATAATATGGCCCTCAATCCCTATTCGAGAAAACCTACGGTGATAGGGGAGAGATGTATAGAGAGGATACAAAGGAAGATATTTCCCGTCCTCGAATACCTTTTATATCTTTCACTGGGGTATTTTCTTTACATATACTGATATAAGACTAATTTTTGTTTTTTTGATAATCATGCTATTGGTATGAAGTATCCACTGTTCTAAACAGTGAATAATCTTCTTCGGGGGACCTGAATGATATTGAAGGGTTATCCCTCCCAATCAGGTTTTCTCCATATACAAGAGACAGGAATCGAATCCTTAACCACTTGATATAAAACTAATTGTTAAAGTGGAGAAAGAATATTTTTATGATATATCATATTTTTATTTTGTTTTTGATAATATATCATATTTTTATTTAGCAATGATTGATATAAATATATATATTTATTAATTTCTTTCCCCACTTTCGAAATTGTATTCATTAATGTATGTGAGCTTTCTTATTTCTTTTGTAGGTGATAAATCTAAAAACTCAGGCAAGTTACTTCAGACAAGTTAGCAAGCAATTCAGGCAGAAACTAGGAGATGTGGAAGCCAAAAAATTACTGTCCGACGCTGTCTACATATTTAGCATAGGAAGCAATGACTACGGCACCCCTTTCTTTACAAACTCAACTATTCCATATCCTCAACAACAACTTGTAGATTTTGTTGTCGGCAACATTACAGATGTGATCAAAGTAAGCTAAGATTTTAACCTTTTGCCTCATAATTAATTGCTGTCCGACTTCCTTTTAATTTTCTTCGTTTCAATTTGTTAGTAATTTTATCACTAATATAATTTTATTTGTAGGAAATTTATAATGAAGTTGGAAGAAAATTTGGGTTTGTAAATGTAGGTCCTTCGAATTGCTTTCCTTTTTTAAGGAGATTCGTAAATGGAACTACAATAAGTGCATGTCAGGAGGAAGAAGCTTCGACACTTGCAAGACTACACAATAATGTTTTCCCCAAAATGCTTCAAAAGCTAGAGAAACAGTTGAAGGGATTTAGATACTCAGTTACTGACTTCTACGGTGCACTTATTGAACTAATGAAATACCCTTCAAAATATGGTATGCCCTGAAACTGTATATATGATTATTTTTTTTTTTTTAGTAGCTGCACCATCTTTAATTTGTTGTAATTGTTGCTTTCTATTTTTTGTTGATAAGGTTTCAAAGAGGGGAATGCAGCTTGTTGTGGAGGTGGTCCTTACAGAGGAGATTATAGTTGCGGAGGGAAAAGGGGGATTGAAGAATATGAGCTATGTAATAATGTTAATGACTATGTGTTCTTTGATTCCCTTCATCCCACAGAGAGGGCTGCTGAGCATTTTGCCAAGATAATGTGGAGTGAAAATATAGATGTCGTTGATTCTTACGATCTGAAACAACTGTTTGAGTACGTTTGAAGACTAATTTTACACTAATAAATATGAGCAGTGTTAGAATAAAAGTTTGTATGGCATGTATTGTTTTTACAAGGATTTAATTGGTATGTAGGTAAAGAATTTTTACCGTGTCAACAATCATAAATTAATACAACATTAGCTTACCAAAATAAATAAATTAATACATTAAAATTTTTTAACTCTTATACCATAAAAGTCATACATGCGATGATTTGTGATTGATTTTTTCTTGTGCTAGAAAGTTTAGGTGAGATGGGTCCCGAGGGCTCACCAGGATAAGGGCAGGTCTCACGGCTCAAAGTGTGTTAAGAAACATGGCATCCATGAAGGATGAAAGAAGTTGAGAGAAAAGTAAAATTGCTATTTGATTGAATTAGAAAAGTGATTGCAAAGTGATTATATTAAGTCGGGAATGGATCCCCTGCAGTGAAAATTTTCTGCCGTGGATCCTGACCCTTGAAAGTAAAAGGGGTGGGGGGTTGGAAATATTGAAAATAAAGGAGAGAGATTATTTAAGGGTGGAGATTTGGAAATTGAAGAAAACTTGAGAGAAACAAATGGAAGAGAATCCATTCCCATATCAAGTGTGTGTTTGGTTTCACTTCTAATGACATCAGAAGTGCTTCTGTCACTGTCAAACGTGATTTTGGTAAAAACAGAGGTGTTTGATTACTATCTGACAAAATTGATTTTGCCTTCAAACGTGATTCTAGTAGAAGCTACAATTTGTAGCTTCTGAGTTGAATTGAAAAATTTACACTGAGTTTTACATCAAACTTGCTTTCAAAATAAAAACATCCAAACATAAATCAAGTCACTTCAAACTCAATTATATTGAAATCAATTCTACATAATCAATTCTATCCAAAGTCACGTTTGTCAAACTCTCATCCAAACACATAAAGTCTTTATATATATAGGCTAAAAAACTAACAACTAACTATCAACAAATTAATCACTAATCTCCGACCAACTATATCTCTAATAAAGAGCGTTTACAGAGGTACTTATAGATTATTCACCAACGAGGTCCACACATCGGCAGCGGGATTCGAACTCACGTCATTGTGGGATATGAGTCGTATCCTTACCAACTTGACCAACATTCGTGGGCATGATTTGTGATTTGGTTGATAGCGTAAAAAACTTAAAAACAAATAAAACTAACAAATTGGTTAAAACAAATAACAATAAATAAAAAATACAACATAACTGATAAAACTAACAAATTGTTAGAATCCACTAGACAAGACTAAAACAAAACAAGCATACAGCTTGTGAGTAAACTAACGATTGATAAGCCCAATGCGTGAACTAATGAGAATTAAGCTCAAAACCATAACTAACCCATGTGTGTTGGTCTCTACACAATTGCCAGCCCGGGCCCAGGGCCTAATCAAATCTTAGGTGCAATGAGGCTAACATTCATTGTTATTTAGATACAGACTCCCACAAAGTTTTCTCTCTAGGAAAACAATTCTTAAACATAATATTCATTTTGAGGAAACAAAATCTAAAGTGAACAAATAAAGATTTAATTTATAAGAATAAAAGTATCTCATAAAAAATAAAAATAAACCATATCTATAGTCAAGTAAACTTATTTCAAGATCACTTTTTGACAAAAAAAAAAGTTATTTATAACAATCTCCATCATATTGCTACAAAATCTTTATCTTTCAACTATAACATTTACCATCTTTAGTCCATAACAAATGGCAATGCAAATCTATATACAAGACAACTTTTTGCTGAAAGACCTATTCAAATATCAGAAAAATTCAACTAAATCAATTTTCAGTTTGCTTTTCCTACACCTAATATCTATCCATAAAAAATTCCGTCGTTTGTCCAAAATTAATATCAAATTACTCCGTCCGTCCCTTAATATACAAACCGTTTAACTAATTCACACCTCCTTAAGAAAGTTGGTTATTTTAATTAATAACATTAAATTTATATACAATTTTCCCAAATTGTCCTTAAATTTATTACACTCATAATTCCACTCTTTCCACTTAATTAATCACCCACTCAATTACCGTGACTATCATCTCCAAAGGACAATTTAGTAAAAAATAATTAATGCAGCATAATAACTTGAAAAGGGTCATATAAATTGAGATTAAGAAATCCACCTAAAGGTTCTTATATTAAGGGACGGAGAGAGTATTTTAGATAACCAAAGTTATCAGCTCAAAATAATGTACAAAGTCAATAGTGAGTTTTAAAAAAAAATGTTTGTTTCAAAAGTCCCTAAGACTCTAAATTATTCAAAATCCAATAACAAAATTAATCTAAAATTGACTGGATTAATTTAAAATTGATAGACTACCATACATTAAGCAAGTATATAACAAGTATATAATTAAATAGCGTGATAGCTAGAGTAGCAGAACTGTAGAAGTCAAAAGTATATATGAGATGAATAGATCAGATATCACCCAAAAAAAATTATATATAGGTTGGAAAATTGGTTGAAACAATCTTCCTTTACGGTTCTTCATTTGTTATGCGACAACTTGCTTACATAATTTAATAGTTTTTTTATTCATATATGTAGTTTTCAAAGGTATTTCTCCCACGTCTTTCCTATTTATCTGCACTATATTTGATTTAAGGATTTTATCATAACTTCAGCAGAGCTATCAAACAATACTCGGGGCTCCCTTTCTACAATAGCGAAGTATATATATATATATATACTTTGATTAAAAAAATATTTGACGACCGGATGCAGATACAATTCCAAAGTTATATTCAAACTTTTGAAGTTTGAATCTGACTAAAAAACGTTCCCAGACTACACCAATACTGCTTATATAATACATGGCAACACGGTACCAAACAAGCGTACTAGAATTTCTATAATGGCAAGTTTAAGGGTCTCTATGTCTATGTTGGCTCTCTATCTGAGCTCTTTAATTCTCAAAACTGGTCACTCATTTTCCCAAAGCTCTACATGCTTGACGGAAAAACGCACATCCCTATTCATATTTGGAGATTCACTGTTTGATAATGGAAACAATAACTACATCAATGGTACCACTTTCCTGGCAAACTTCCCCCCATATGGAGAAACATTCTTCAAGTATCCCTCTGGAAGATTTTCAAATGGACGTATAATCTCAGATTTCATTGGTATGTTTTATATAAGTACATGACATGCATTTGGAGCAATTCTTTATTTGAATTTTTGAGATGAAAGTTTGAAATTCCAGAAATTTTCATCCTCCTGGAACGCATTTAATACATGACGAAGAAAAGATTTCTGAAGCACACATTAATTGTGCTCTGAGAACATGTAATTAGGATTTCAGTTAATTTTACTTCTTCAGCTTTCTGAAGTTTGCTGAGTTGTTGCAGCTGAGTATGCAAAGTTGCCACTAATTCCACCATACTTGCATCCTGGATACCATCATGATCAGTACATCTATGGGGTGAATTTTGCATCAGCGGGAGCTGGCGCTTTGGTTGAAACTAATCAAGGACTGGTAAGCTGTCCTTATTCCAACTGCTGAAAATTGTATCCATTAAGGAGACTCTATCAATGGTGTTGGCCTATTCAACATGACCACATACTTAGTTTTGGTGAAAAGAAAGACAGAAACGAAGTCTTATATTATACATATTTATTAATTCTTAATTAAGGAAGTAGTGTGAGATAAAAGGGAAAAAAAATAGCAGCTAATTAAATATAACCTGTTTACGAAGGAAGAAATTAAACTTTATAAAATTCATAAAAAGATAGAATCAAAATTGTGGAATCAATACAAATTAGAAAATAATTTGAAATTAAATGGTAGATATCAATATTGTTAAATTTTACAAATTCTGGTTGAGTTAAATGTAAAATGTAGCGGGTAGTTACATAGTTACTAAGGGTGCTGATATCATACTCTTATATGGACATAATAATAGTTGAGATGAGTTGTGAAATATTTGTATGTATTGTATTTGTATTAACAGTTTCTTAAACCACATTCAAAGTTGGATTTTATATATGTAAGCTTTCTTACTCCTTGTTTAGGTGATAGACCTAAGGACTCAGGCAAATTACTTCACACAAGTTAGCAAGCAATTAAGGCAGAAACTAGGAGATGAGGAAGCCAAGAAATTGCTGTCAGAAGCGGTATACATATTTTCCCTCGGAGGCAATGACTATGGAATCCCTGTCAATAGTACTTGTAGACAAGAATTTGTAGACGTCGTGATCGGCAACATTACAGCAGCGATCAAAGTATATATTAAGATAATTTGGACCTTTTGCCTCATAATTGCACCAGCTACTTTTCTTTGTAATAATTCTTTTCTTCATTCTCAGCTGTTAGTAATTTTAATCATTGATATTTTACGTAGGAAATTTATAATGAAGGTGGAAGAAAATTCGGGTTTCTAAACGCGGGTCCTTTGAATTGTTTTCCGCCTCTAAGGAGACTCGTAAATGGAACTAAAATAGATGCCTGCTTGGAAGGAGGAGGTTCGGCACTTGCAAGGCTACACAATAATGCTCTTCCAAAAATGTTTCAGAAGCTAGAGAAAGAGCTACAGGGATTCATATACTCAATTACTGACTTCTACGGTGCACTTATTGAAGTAATGGAATACCCTTCAAAATATGGTATATGTCTTTAAATTGTGTATATATATGGCACTTTTTTCTATTAAAAAAAAAAAAGAAAGATTAAACTGCATCATCTTTGTTGTAATTGTTGCTTTCTACATTTTTCGTTGGTAAGGTTTCAAAGAGGGGAATACAGCTTGTTGCGGAGGTGGTCGTTTCAGAGGGGATTATAGCTGCGGAGGAAAAAGGGGAATCAAAGAATATGAGCTGTGTAACACTGTTAATGACTATGTGTTCTTTGATTCTTCTCATCCCACGGAGAGGGCTGCTGAGTATTTAGCCAACCTAATGTGGAGTGGAAATAGAGATGTCATTGAATCTTACAGTGTGAAACAGTTGTTTGAGTTTGAAGACTAGCAAGCTAATTACAGTCAATCACAATAAAATAAAAAACAATAAATTCTTGCGTCATTTGCTGTTTGTGTACAATTTTATATTATTCAATATATATAACATGAATTTGTAAAGTAAATTTGTAGACTGTATTTAGTTTTTTTTGTTAGAGTTAATATTTTTGTTTAATTTGTAAGTGCAGTTATACATTGATTAAATATGATCGATTAAGGGATTACATTTCAAAGTAATCACTCATGGTTGGATTTTATATTAATCGAAATACAAAAATAGAATCATATTCTCATAAAAAAAAATCAAATTGGAAGTTTGAATATATATGCTCTGCCCTAAGTTGTTGGGCTGCTAGGACTAGAAGTAGCTCACCATTGTGACCTTCTTGGAGATTTTGATCGATATGTTCCTAAACGGGGTTTGAGTATGTGTAAGGACTCCAATACAAGTAAGGTGTAAAGTGAGTATGATAAGCGAGAAAAGATCTTGATGCTCATGGTTATTTGAGCTATTTAGGAGAGTGGGTATTTGAGGCCAAGTTAATGTGAAGGACAATTTGGTTATCCCGAGTGTCTTGAAGGAAGCTTCCCAACATCTTTGGCGAGTGTTGACTTTTGTATGTTCCATATATAGGATGAGACAAAACTTTTGTGGTCATGACCCTGGACCTCCCTCGACCATGTTCTGTGGTCCTTGGGTCGGCCTTTGGCTTGTTAGAGATGTTTGAGTTGCTCCGCAGACACGAGTCATTCTAAAATGCACCCTTTAAAATAAGGTGCAGCAATGCTCCTTGAAGGGAGACCATTGATTTTGAGTCAAATTAAGTAAACAGCTGATATTGCAACAGTAAACTCGTCAAACCAGTCAAAGTAGATTTTTTTCAGTAAAACCTATGTTTATTTTTATTTACAAAATAATCTTTTTCTTCAATATTGCCATGTCCCCCACTGCACCACTACCGTCGGAGGAGGATCCAACCGTCCACGTACCCCTGTGGTCGACGATGGAGGATCTAACGCCAAATATGTACCCTTCTTACCTTATTAATGGCATCACCGACGTCAATGCTAGCGTCGTCAATTACTCTCCGTCTTACATGCAGGAACTACTGACGCCGCTGCCGTGTTACTTGTCATCGAACGATGCCGATGCGGACTCAGAATCGGATGCTCTGGTGGAGGCATACTCGTGCAACCAGTTCCATATGTACAAGTTCAAGGCTCGGAGGTGAGCACGTGGCAGGTCACATGACTAGACGGAATATCCGTACACCCATCCTGGAGAGAAGGCTCGCAAAAGTGACACGTGTGTCTCTATTTTCGCAAGGGGAATTGCAAGATGAGTGACGCGTGAGAATAAGAGCACGATGTGTTCGAATGTTGGCCTTTACCTCGCGTGTTACTGCATGTAGCCATTGAAGGGCGAAACCAGTTGTCAGAGAAAGGCGTGCTTCTTTGCTCACATGCCAGAATAACTCAGGATGGTGCCTCAACACAACCCTATAGAAGTGTTGATTCTTATGATGGGTCTCCTCTGAGAACGATGTCGTTTATGTCTTCTTTGGCATCTGTTTCGCCGTCAGAGTCGCCGATGACACGGAGCTCCGTCAATGAGATGGTGGCTTCATTGCGTAACTTGCAAATAGGGAAGGAGGTGAAATTGATGGCTTGAAGCAGAAACGTTCCATGGGTTCGGGTCTCCCAGGGGATCTCGCGGCGGTGTTATTTATTTTGATCTTCTGGATCTAGGTGGATGGAGGCGCTGTTGCGGGATTGGTGGCGGTCGCGTGTGGGTTCTATCTAGGCTTGGTGGTGGGACAGACGACGGGTCAGAGCGATGACCAGAGTAGCACCGATTGGGCCATTATGCAAATATCAATTGTATTGGAACAATATCAATTAGGTCTCTTTGCAAATATCAGTTATCAAAGGTTCTTGTTTTAAAATTGTGAAAACCGGACATTTTGTTCTTCACCTGCTAATCTTTAGGGTGCATGATGCACCATAACTCAAGAGGTGCATTGCAGAATCACCCCGCAGACACATATTCATTCATACACTAGTTTTGGGAGCATTTTTTTCTCACGTGACGTGATGGGACTCGCATGTGTATAGCTGTTGGTAAGAGTGGACACCGGTCAGTTACGGTCGGATTCGGGACCAAAAATTGAAATCCGAGGAAAACCGAAAGGAGAATATCTCACTCATTCCCGTCCGTTTGCGCCATCGGATTGGGCGGGTGGCGGTTTTGGCGGGTCAACGGGTGGGTTGGCACGGTTTGGAGCAAACAAAAAAATTGTTTACAGAATGCTTCAAGGACAGAAAGTCCAAAACAGACATGCAGAACAGAAACATTCAAACAAACCCAGGAAAAAAAACATCAAACTTTCAACAAAAAACATCAATATTTTTTAGTATTTTGTTTACAAAAGAAAAAAAAAAAAAAAAAAAGGTTGCAACTTGAAGAGATCTGAAATAGGCAGCACCTCTTCTTCTTCTTCATTGAATCATAGGCAGCATATTGGGCAGATCTGGCGCAGGGGAAAGCCACCTTGGGCTTCTTGGTTCGCAAATCTGGCGCAGATCTTAACATGTAGCAATAGTTTGGTCGGAGATCTTCTTCCATTTCATGCTCCACGACGATAGTATTCCCGTGTGGCCATGGAAGAAGGTGGTGACTATGGGTGCCTCCACGATGGAGACGATGTCGTGACCGAGGGTTCGCGCGGCAATTCCAGAGGTGGTTCACAGATTAGAGGCATCATGGTTGATGGCGGTGGTGATATATATGGTAAGCTTCACGGTGGTTGAGTGATGGGAATGAGAGATTGAGAGAGGAACGAGAGAGAGTGGCTGAGAGTGAGTGAGAATGAGGGAACATCAGAACAAATTAACAAACCTAATGGGCTCGGGTTGAGTGAGAATGAAAACAAAGCAACAAAGTAGTATGCCTTCTCGGTCGGGTCGGGTACCAACGAAATATTTTTAGGAGACCGGAACCCGCCCAAGAACACCGATTCTTAACTAAATGAAATGTCTGATGACCCGTGGACCCGACCCCAACTGCCCATCTGCTTGTTTTTGTACTCGGGTTTAGCAGGTTCGATCGGTTAATGGGTCTTTGTCCAGCCCTAGCTGTTGATCAATTTTTGCGTTTATGCTTCAGCCCCTAAAAGTGGGTGATTATTGCCTCCACTTCTTCATAAATAGGGGTAAGGACAACTGCCTCTCACTTTTGCCTCTTCTGCATTTTAGCTTGTAGATCTTCTGGTTTTTCTGCTTTTTAATTTTCTAACAAATCTTTGTGTTTTTCAATAAGCTTTCGGGATGGTGCGCTACTTCATATAGTTTCCACCTCCTCTTCTTCCAACCTCACACAAGGCAAGTCCCTCTAACTCCTTTTCTTTTCCAATTTTACTTTATTACAATTAAAGTTAGAGAAATAGGGGATGATGAAAAAGAAGAGTCTTCTATATAAGTTTCTTTACAGCACATGATTAGTTCCCAAGATGTTTTATTGGCTAATAGAATTGCAGTTGTGTTTGAATTTTATTCGACTATTCTTTGAAACTCTTCTTAGTTTAAGTTTCATTCATTACCTTTTTTTTCTATATGAAGACTTAGCCATAAATTTATTTACATTATTATATTAATAAGCTCGACCAAAATTGAATTGGCTGCATCTTGAATGTTTTCTTTCCTGTCCAGTATTATATTAATTATCCCAATGAATAATCTGTCTGAAGGCAGGTTATCACTTTCTGAGTTTTAATAACTTAAGGACGACCTTACATATATTATATATACTACCAGGTATTGGGTGAAAATAGCAAAATGATTCTAGATCAAGCAGAGCTGAATGTGAAGGAGGAGAGAGAATGAGCAAAGAAGCTTTCAGCCTTCAGCTTTTTTCTAATTTAGAGTTTTTGCCTTTTTAGGGATGTAAAGCAGATTCTATAATAAAGTAACTATGCAAAAGAAAGTATACCAAGGTTCTCCCACAAGATAGATTATCAAGGCAAAAGAATTTCAAGCATTTTAGCTCTATGATTTCGAATCTGATAGATATTATTACCAATTAATAATCACAAGCACAATCTCCACCATACAAACCACTAAAAAGGCCAAAACAAGCCATAAGTTTCAACTACCAGAAGGTTTACTCATTTAAATGGAACCAATAATTACTTTTACCGTGGTTTTGCTCATTAGCTTGATCATGAGGAAACAAACAGCAAAACCAGAAAAAAGCCATCTAAACTACTGAAATACTGGAAAATCGTGCCAGACAGCATGAGAATTTATACTCACAAGTTTACAAGTATTGGTTAATTCACCAGAAGAAATGGAACAACTTTGGAACCACACCAAGGAGTGCTTTCTCATATACCTGGTTTTTGCATCTTAAAATTTCACAGCAGTTGTCCATGTACCTTGCACACTTGGGTGTTTGGTCACGTGTCTTGTCTTCAGTTTCAATACCTTCCTTCCCAATGCATTTCTTAGCCTGGTTGCATGCAGAACTATGTCCTCTGGATCCATATTCTTCACACATATCACTCGCTGGTTTTTGTTCTCTGCATTTCATAGGAGAATCATCAATTACAAATAAGGAAAATATTTTAGTAATAAAGTTACAAGTGAGCACAAGAATCTTACTGTAAAACCCCTTAAGATGTGGATGCTGACCACGAATGAGTTCAGTAACCACCTCTAATTGAGGATTGTTCTCCTTAAATGCTGGCAAATTAGACTCCATAAATGCCCTATCAAATATTCAAAATTAAAGTAAGAACCCTCTCTTCGAAGCAGGACAAAATGTGAAAAAGATACTTATTCATAACATTCTGGTTCCAAGCCTGTAATACCAGGTATAATGTATAGGTGAGCAGAAGGAGAAATGTGGCTACCAAGAAGAAGAGAGGTTATGATTCGCATAAGTTAAGTCACAGCCAATAAGGAAAAAGAAAAAAGTCAAGTGTAAGTAAAAGTACCATACAAGCGAGAACAAATTGTAATTTGCAATTCATAAACTTTTCATCTATAGTTCTACTTAGAACAAGCATAAGACTTAAAATTTTATGGTAAGCAAAATCAAAGAACAAAGATTAAGCCTGTAACTAAAGGAGAAACAAAATCAAATATAGGCAAAACAATTCAATATCTATTCCACAGAACACAAGTCAGATTAAAAACCTTGTTATTATTAGAAGATATGTAACTAAGATAGTAAGCTATCTCAATTGTTAAGTCCTGGAAGGAATACAGGCATATATTCATTATATTGTATATCATCATATAAGAATCATGATGAACAGATCATATATGAACCATTCAACTCCATCCCTTCAAAACTACGAATCCCAAACGTATCCTCAAAGACTAATTGCAATGCTATAAACAAATAAATGCAAGGTACCAAACAAAAATTCTATAAACCTAAATACCCAACAAGAAAGAACAAAACCTTAAGTTTCCCAAGAAAATAGATATGAACATAACATATTAAATTAGATATAGAATTTACTTTACCTTATACCTCTGCTGCTGCCACCCCAGTCACAATAGCTGACAATGAGCTTCTGAAGTTGCCAAACCCCTCGCAAAGCCATCCGATCCTAAAAGAAAAGAAAAGGGTTTCAGAGAAATACAAGTGTGAGTATCAGGGAAATGAAGGTAAATTAGGGGCAACTCTGCAAACCCTGTGTGGTAGAATGAACAAGAAGAAACCGCATATTTAAAGGCATTGTTTTACCAGTATGAAGTGCTGTGAACTTTTTTTTTATCAAAATTAAAATTTATTTCATTCACATCAACATAAAATTTTATTACCCAATCATTAAACCATGTGTTATAAATTATTAATTAAAATAGGTTTTATCTTTTAAAATTGAATAAGTTATATCCATACTATTTGTATTTTTTTCCTTGCACCGAAGCACCATTTTTTTAAAGAGGGTAAAGGTTTTGAGGTTGAATCAGGGTTTTTGAACAAGCCTGTAGAATATATTCTATAAATATATTAAGTATAAAGAGCAGCATCAAAATGAGATATATACTTATACAGATCATCCACCGGCAGCATCAATCACAAACTAAAATTAGTTTACACTAAACGGCTCCTCAATCACCAATAGTGCTTTGTGTTTGTGCTCATGAGGCAAGAATATGTCATTTTGTGATTTTCATATACACAGATTATACCAGAGTGGGAAAAGGGCAGTGCTGCTCAGTGCTCATTAATCACAGCACAATGAGCATTAAAATAGGTAGAATTTTATTGACTTAATATCTAATATATTAAAAAGGGTATAATGGAAAAGGAAAAATGAAATTTTAAAATTCAACCCTGACAATTTGCCATCTAATGTGATAACAAAAACAAAGAACGATACAAGCAAAAAACCTCATAATTAACAGGAAATATTGAAATCTGGCAAAGAAAGTGGATGAGATAGATAGAGAAATATTAAGATAGTAGGCTACAGTGGTAAACCGTATCTTAATTATGCTAACTGTTTGTCTACCACAAGAGTCTTCGTTTACAATAAAAATAAAGCTATATGCTAGCTGTAAACATCTTTGACTACAATGAACCCGACTTCCACATCATCGGGCTAACAAATTGTTGGGCATAATCAAGCCTGTGACCGCTGTATATCTCCCCATTTAAACTAAAAAGAACATTCCCACTGCCCCACCTTTGAACAAGAATATTTTGCATTTAAAATAGGTAGAATTTAAGAATTAGAGAAACCAAAGGACTTATCCATTTTATGAAATGCCAATGGAAATGATCATAGTACTAATCCAAATTAATGAAATTCTAGAAGGGAATTCTCCTTAGGACATGATTAAAAAACGACAAGCATTCATATATGACCTTGGCATTTTATCAAACAGCTTATACACAACCCATAACACATTAAACAATAGGATGAAAAAACATAAATCACAAATCACCACTCAACAAAGATCAAACCGCAACTGAGAATTGCAAACTCAACCAAAAAATTTAAAAAAAAAGAAAAAAGAAAAATAAGAAGGAGTGATCGGTACTCACTGAGAATGAATGAACAGTTGTGGCACGATTCTGCGAATGACCAAAAATCAAAAGTGAGAAGAAAGCAGAGAATGATTAAAAAAAGGTCGACACCTTCACTCACAGAAACATCAAAGTACAATATGATTTTAAATAAAAACGTAGTTACAGTACAGAGAAGAGAGAGAGAGACTGAGAGAGGGTAGAGGGAGGTTGGTGCCGCGTAGCTGAAACGAAAGGAAGGGGATGAAGAAAACAAGTTATAGCGAAGCCCATGTTCTTTGACCCAAATCAGAAACGAAGATAAATGGGCCAAAACTTGATTTGTTTGGATTTGGGTATTGCTACCTACACCCCTATAATTGTTATTGCACCACCCCACAGCATTTAATTATTTTTTTATTATAAAAACACCGAGGAAATTTCATCACCCTGCAACATTATTTTTTTTCATTATTTTGTGTTTTCCTGCGATAACTAAAGGCCGGAACACAAAAATATGTACTTCCGACAATTAATTTCCGAAATACACAAAAATTTGTGTTCTAAAATTTTTCAAGTTTTTTGACCTACCGGCATTTAGTTTTCGGAATACAAAACAAATTATGTTCCGGCAATTAGTTGCCGGAATACAAAAAAATTGTGTTCTGATATTTTTAAAGTCTTTTTATCTACCGACAATTAGTTGCCGGAATACATTAATTGTTGGAACACAAAAAAAACATGTATGTATTCCGGCAAATAATTGTCGGAACACAAATTTTATGTATTTAGGAAACTAATTGCCGGAACACATTCGGAATGGATTTTTCTCTTTTCACCTATAAAAAAGAAAAAATGGGGTGGTGAATGTTTAATTGTAAGGATGTAGGTAGCAATATTATTATTATATAAAATATAAAATAAAATGGTAACTCGGCTGAAAAATAGAAACATCAGAATTTTCAGAATTCACCTATTCAATTTTCTACCATGTGCGATAAGGAAATTTCAGTACATTGATGTCTGACCTCTTCTCAACATCTTTCTTTCAAAACTTGGTTTGCAAATGAAGAGATTAGGAGATGTATTTCCAAGTATGAAAAAAGTTACAATATAATGAGCTTGTTTCTAAGTTAACAAATAAGGATATATTTGTTCTTAGGTCATTTAATAAGCTAAGATTATAATTCATTATATTAAATCCAAGATAAATACATATTTACTTGCTTGCTTTATTATTTTCATTGTACATGATATATATAAGGGTGCATAAATTGTAAAAAGGACAAAAGTTAGATCCAATTCATTATATTCTGGCTAAAGTAAACCTATTTTGTGTAACTATATGAATTAAAAATCAATTTTCCATATATCACAGAAAGTATACATACTACATCTAGATAACAAAAATATAAGCGACTCGAGTTAAGATTTATCATCCAAGAAATTAATAATATGGGCCTTCTCTATCTTAAAGTATTATAATTTATGTGGTTATGTAACTGTCTTATTTGCTAACAGCCTATTCAACATCTTCCGGTCAAGTTTCATGATATATGGTCCTTATCTACCATTCAAATCTATAAGATATATGATATATGATTGAACTTTGAATTCGTCCTCAGAGATACCAATAATTAAATAGGAATAAAGAGAGCAAATTAGCACATATCTCGGGTCTGCTATTGATTCTTAATTATCATGGCAAGTGTAATTTATATATTATGTTCGTTGCTAAACATTCTCAACACAGACACTATCTATTAACCGTTGTTTTCAGCCCCCCAAAATAGAGAAAGAACATAAGGCCTTGTTCATCTTTGGGGATTCACTGTTTGATGCGGGAAATAACGTGTACATGATCAACACAAGTAGCAGAGAGGCATCAACTTACTGGCCCTACGGGGAAACATTTTTCAGGCATCCCACTGGATGAGCCTCAGATGGGCGTTTAGTCCCTGATTTCATTGGTGAATTTAGTTTCTTCCTCTGAATACTGAACAGTCTTTTTTTTTTTAATCTTCAATTATATTACATTATTACTTGAATTTTGCTAGCTGCTGATATATATAGTTTTTTGTGGCCGCAGCTACATTTGCTGACTTGCCTATGCTTCCACCTTATTTGAAACCAGGTAGAGTCGTCCGAAAAAACATTCATCAACATGGTGATTGGAAACTTGACTACTGTGCTCAAGGTGTATACATCTCGATTTTCATTTTCCATCTTTTTGGAGGGATAAATAATATAAATTAGTATATAAATATATAGGATACCAATATAAGGGACTATTAAAATAATTTAGATTTGACTAAGAGGGTGCAAGAATTTGTTACTTGCATGACACAAATTATGATTTTGCCAAATATTATGTTTTACTAGTTATTTAATAAGGCTATATGTAAAATAGTTTTTAAAATTTGTCAAGAATCTAATAAATTGGTAAGCTGACAATTTGTACTCTACAAATAACATTACTGTTTTCTTTATTATTTAAAATTTAATTGTAGGAGGTGTATAGTTTAGCAGGTCGGAAAATTGCATTTCAAAACGCAGGACCGTTGGGGTGCATTCCACATCACAGAATAGATTACAATAGTTGTGCTGAAGATTTATCGAGCATGGCAAGACAACACAACATAGCTTTATCTGCAGCACTTGAGGAGTTAGAAAAGGAGGTATCATGGTTTAGATATTCAATATTTGATTATTATCATGCCAGTTTAGACAGAACAGATAACCCATCCAAATATGGTACGAGGTGAGCATAATATGTTTATATATACTTTAAGTTTGGCAATTTCGTGTAGTCAATGTTTGCCCCTAGCGTAACTTTGTGATCATATCATTTTGTCAAGGTTTTAAGGTGGGCAAGGTAGCATGTTGTGGTGCTCGACACCTTCAGGGAAATTAATTGTGGAGAAAAGTATGGAGACTCATTTCAACTATGCAATAACCCATTTGATCATGTGTGGTTTGATGGTGGAAAGGAGCAAACTATCAATTAGCTGAGTTAATATAGAATGGACCTCCAAACTTCACAAAGCCTTACACTGTCAAGCAGTTGTGTTGTTCGATTATTAGTAACTTATGGCCATGAGAAATGATAAAGTGATGAATTTGGGAATAAATTATAGCCATGGAAGGTTTATGTAACGAGTCCCACATTCAGTAAATAAGAAAGCTTAAGGTGGTATTTAAATCATGAAATTCTCTCACCTAATGCATTAAGCTTTTGGGTTGGGCTCTACTCGTGAGTGTAAGTTCTCTACCAACAGGTCAATGCTGATAAAGTGAAGTTGTCCTGAACATCAGGTGTTACAAATTTGGGTTTGAGTGATCAGACCCTCCAAACTCTCTTGATCTTTCCCTATATTTCATGCGATATAAAACAATAAAAAAATGCTAGCCACACATTTTTTAACATACTCTCTTCAACACACTTTTTATTATTAAATGAATTTCATGTGGAACCCACTAAATCACATGTACATACTTTCTATTATGTGATGAAATTCATCCAATAATAGAGAATGTGTTCAAAGAAAGAGTTTGAAACTTTGAATCCTCTCCTACAACGATATCTTTCTAGCTTTTCTCTAGCAATTCTTCCAACCATTGGATGTATGAATTGATTTATCTGAACCGTTAGATGCTTGTAGACAGCAAATACTTATGGTTATCGCATGCATTACCTGTACAAAAACTTTGACTACACCGCTACACACCTCGAAAGGATCTAAATCCTAAAAGAAATATGATAAAAAGTATATTCCTGACATTTCTCAAAACGATAAATAAGAACAACCTCATGATTGCGTAACAGAAGATTGTGCCTTGTATATGATTATGAGCATGTTTGGGAAAGCATATTTGGGAAAACTGGATTACTTGAATTTCAGATGTTTTGGACGAAAAAAACTGTTTTTGAAATAATCTGTGTTATTTGACACTTTGCTTAAATTTATAAAAAAAAGCTTTTTTTGGGGGGGAAGTTGTTTTATCTCATCTAATTTGTTTTAGCTTAAGATTGTTGTGATTTGATTATTTTTCATTCTGAAAACTTTCTTCCCTATTTACCCCTATAAAACTAACTTCCAAATAAATATTATTAAATTATACAAATAACTTCATACTTTTTTTCGTAATTTACCATGTAAAAGTAATTTTTTTTTTGCACCATCCAAACGAAATAAATTATCTTAAAATCGTTTTTCAGCAAACATACCCAAACAAAAACAGATTTTGATTATAATCGATTATTAGTCTATTCTATTTTTTTCAGCTTTTCCAAACATTATATATATATATATAGACCTAATCACGAGACAATTGATGGTTGGGCCTTGGAAGGGTGGTGGTTATAACTTATAAACATCACAAGAAGTCATCCACAAATACGATGAGTAAAAGCAACAACTTGGAGCACTTGAACAACAAACTTTGCATAACTTGCTGGTTATGTCTCTTCAATAATGTACACAAGTCTCTGTCCCCGTCTCTCTCTAACTATATCTATCGCCATAAATAGATTTTTCATCTCCTCTTATAGCTCTAAATCATTAGGACCACACGTATGTTGAAGGGACTATTTTAGTGTAATTATTACATTTAATTTTTTTATCATATCCCCATAGACCATTTGATTATAATTTGTTAGTTTATTAACGGCAATAGCACTCAGTCAAAAAAAATAAATAAATAACGGCAATTCACATTATAACATTTTGTTTATCTTTTTACATTATATATGATTTGTTTATTAATTTAATCATTAAAATATATTTTTTAATATATTTATTTTTGGAAAATTGAATACAAAATTAAGAATACATTTATTTTTTATTTATTTATAAGCAATAAAATATATTTTAAATTAAGTTTTAATAAAATATTTAATAAATTATAAATAAGATGTTGCTAGCGTAATATCATCGTTAGTAAATTATTAAATCTAAACTAAACAGAAAAATATATTAGAAATTTGGAACATTAATTAAAGTTTAGGGACTAACTCAATTAATTTTAAAGTCTATGGTGTTAATTTTCAAAAATAAAATAATATTTAAGAAGATTGCATATTCTTTTCTTTCTATCCTTTTGGGAGGGGGGAAATGGTCATTTTACCATGCAAATAATTAAAAAATAAAATAAAAATATTACTAAAAGACTATGATCTTTTTTTTTTTTTTTTAATGAATAAAAGACTATGATCGATGCAATAGGTACACTGATACAGCATACTACAGCCTCGCCGGTTAATTGATTTTTTCTTTCTTTTTTCAATTATTCACATACCTCCGAGTATGATAAATTGATAACGATACCAATTTTGTTTGGAATTCTGTCATTTCTTGTCGTACATTTTTGCATATTCGGATTTATGATATTATACAGGTGTTTTAATTGCTTAAGTCAAGTTGCTTATGATTTAAGTCGCAACTTGTTCATAATCATTAAATTGAATTTGACACGCGTAAAATTAAATCTTTTTATAATTAAATTCAAAGCAAGTAATGCCATTTGCAAGGCTCCCTTATATACATCACAAAATTGGCCAAAGAAACTACAATAAAATTTTTTAAAAAAATAAATAAATGAGAAATCAATTATTGGTACAGTCCCACCCACTCATGAAAAATATATATGGAGAATATTAACGAGTGTCCAAGTTTCAAAAAATGTAAGTTTGTATAAAAAAAGTGATGTATTTATTATTTTAAAATGTTGTATATTTAGTTTTCTCATAAAAACATACTTTTTTGGGGTTTCTTAAAGGGTGTTCTTTGGACATTCGTTAGCAAGATCCAATATATATTGATGCCAAATTCCATAAAAAATAATAATTTTGGTAATACTTAAACGTATAGGAATTTGGGATAAGATGCAAAAAAAAGAGGAAATGGAGTGGCGATTTGCACACATGCTGGTAATTAATGAAGACACGGATTTCACTTTTCTGGTGGCCAAAAATTTAAAAAGATTTTAGAATGAATATTAGTGTAAAATAAGAAAGTAATAAGATATTTGATTGAGAATGTTAAAAATATCTTTGCCTATCTCAAATATTCGTGAGAATGTTGGTATTATTTTTAAAAACATCCTTAAATATAGAATAATTGAATATTATAAAAGTTTAAAATTTAAAATAATTTAAAAAGTAATGCACATATGGCAGTTTTTGTCCATGCCTTTACTTTATACAAGTTTTTTTTCCTCAAACAAAAATATATTTTAGCATAATATTAATATTTTTTTATGATAAATTATAGTATAATTGTTTTTCTATTAACAAAAAAAATTCTCATGAAAAACTAGGATTATCACTCCCTGCCTGAAAATATTTTGGGGAAACATAACTAAAAAAACATTTATAGGGATGTTAGTTTTTCGAAAATGTGTTTTCTTTAAAAAAAACAACCAAACATGTGAATTTAAGATTCCAAAGTTATGATTCATGTGAAACTAAAAAAAAATCATTCTACCTTTAAGGTATCGAACCCCGGTAAAAGGTGCATCTACCTTTTATTCTTATTTGGTTAAAGTAATAATTTGGTCCTTATACATGATACGGATTCTTCATTTAGTCCTTATATGTAAAAAATTTGGAAGTGAGTCCCTACATGTGTAAACGTTAGCAAATTCGGTCCATATATGTGCAAACGTTAGCAAATTATTCCCTGTCGTCAACAAATTAATCCTTATACGTGACACAAATTTTTGATTTGGTCCCTAATCCTGGAAAAAAAAATTAAATTGGTCCCTGTATGTGCAATCGATAATAATTTTGTTCCTATCGTCTGCCAAGAAGTTCGGACCCAACTACAGATTTTTTTCATATTGAATATTTTTTATATATTATATCAATCTATTTCTTCCATTGAGAGTCAACTTGGATAAGTTCATAATATAAAATCATTTATGGATTAAATTATATAATTTTTACTCTCAATAGAAGAAATAAAGTGATATAATATTATAGAAAATATTCAATATGAAAAGAATCTTTAGTTGGGTCCGAGCTCTTTGGTAGACGACAGACACAAAATTATTATCAATTGCACATATAATGACAAATTTAATTTTTTTTTTTCAGATTTAGGAACCAAATCAAAAATTTGTGTCACGTATAAGGACCAATTTGCTGACGGCAGGGACGAATTTGCTAACGTTAGCATATATAGGGACCGAATTTACTAACGTTTACATATATAGGGACTCATTTCCAAATTTTTTACGTTGAGGAACTAAATGAAGAATCTGTGTCACATATAGGGACCTATTTATTACTTTAACCTTCTTATTTACACTCGAACTCACTTAAAAAAAAGGACTTAATTGCACTTTTGGTCCCCTAGGTATTACGGTTATGCAATTTTAGTCCCTCAAATTTTAATTGCGCCAATTAGGTCCCCCAACTATTAGGATTGTGCAATTTTGGTCCCCCATATTTAAATTGTGCCAATTGAGTCCCCCAGGTATCACGATTGTGCAACTTTGGTCCCTCAAGTATCACGATAGTGTAATTTTTAACGCGATTAGCCAACGTGGCCCACGTAGGACTGATTTGACACCTAGTGAGGTCAACTTGACAGCTTACAGGACATTCTTATGTGACATCATTGACATCTCACACACTTTAATGTCAAATGCATATCACTAAGTGCAACATAGGAATGACACATAAGCTACCAAGCTGGCCTCATTAAGTGCAAATCAGTCTCACATGTGCTTCATAGGCCATTGAAGTTAAAAATTACATAATCGTGATATTTGACTGATCAAAATTTCACAATGGTGATACCTGAGGGACCAAAATTGCACAATTGTGATACCTAGGGAACCGAATTGGCGCAATTAAAATCTGGGGGACCAAAGTTACACAATCGTAATACTTGAGGGACCCAATTGGCGCAATTAAAACCTGAAAGACTAAAATTACACAATCATAATACCTGAGGGACCAAAAGTGTAATTAAGCAAAAAAAAAAAAAAAAAAAAAAGTTCAATCCATATTGTTAGTTACTTGTGGAAATCGAAGTGGTTGCTGAGCTTAAAGAATCCTATATGAGCTTAAATTCATGTTCAATAGTAGTGCGTAATAATTGAATTCATTATTTGATAATGCTCTCAACTCTCAAGTCTCGTCTAAAATTCAAGAATATATCATCCACCCAACAATTAAATGAGAAGAAACATTTTGTTTTTTGATAAGCTATATGAGAAGAAACATTAAAAAGCTTTGTTTTGACATTTTACGCGTTCCATTGGCTTTGTCTTTCCATGCTCTAAAGTCTCAATTATTGCTTATATCCCTCTCTATTTATCTCTATTCCCTATTGCAAGTGTATGTTGTTCTTGGGTCATGTCAAACATGGACAAAGTCACCTGAAGCTGAAGATGCCGAGGACTCAATGAAAGCAACGTGAACGCGATCTGATACAAAGTCGGAAGAAAGTTTCAGCCACTTTTCTATTTAAACCTGATTACCCGGCCCCCAGTCAACAAACAACAATCAATGTAGAACACACCACACTCACAGATCGCACGGAAGACAAAGACTTGTTTGGCAAAAATAACTCATAAATTATTTTGGAAAATATTTATCTAAAGTGAGATCATCTCTAAAGTGAATATAGGTAAAAGGATTTTCACCCTTGATTTGATAAAGTGCATAAAGATTTGAACTCACTAAATTATCTAATGATGGAAAATCTTTTACTTGTTCGCTTTAGAGAGATATTACTTTAGAGGAGCCTTATCCGATTATTTTATAGACAATAAGCTAATTGTAAACTAAAAGCTTATAGCTGGAAAGCTACGTGATTAAATTTGAGGAAATACTCAATTTGGTTCCTGAAATCGTATGGTAGTATCAACTTAATCTCCCCACATTATCAATATTCCAAAATGATCCCTGGCATTGTAGAAAGTTAATCAGATTCATCCATTCATTGGAATTTGCATGGACTATAATGACATTAAGTTGGTAATGTCAGGGATGAATTTGAACTAAGTGAATAATGTCAAGGATGTATTTGTTACATTTTGTAATTCTAAAGATCATTTTGGAATATTAATAATATGAGGGACTAAGTTGATACGACCCTACAATTTCAGAAACCAAATTGAGTATTTACTCGATTGAATTTGAAGCGTTTAGTAAAATCAGTTGTGGAATTAGCTTATAAATAAAAAAAGGACATAAAAGTACATGTTTATAGGATTTTTTGTAGCTGTGACAGTGTAGAACAACAGAAGTTGTTGTTTCGTCCGGTCGTTTGTCACATCTTTTAATCTTCGTCTGAGTCTGTCCCTTCGTCCCATCCCTTCATCTCCGCCCCTGCGCAATCGCTCACAACCATCATCGATCAATTCATTTGCACCCAGTCGCTCGCTCACCTCCTTGACCTTCATACACATGACTTGAGAAAGAGTTACAAAACAGTAAGAAACTGAAAATACAGACAGACTAATCAATCCTCCCAAAATTAAAATGTATAGAGTTATAAACTTTATAATAATATTATTATATTATAGAAATGGTAAGTTCAACTTTTAATTTCTTGTTTTAATTTTTAATAATTAAATATTTTAATAGCATTCCATGTTATAACTTATGAGAAAATTTTATGTTATACATTATCCGGTTAGAACATCTTGTGGAACCGACTGAACTTGAACCAAAACTTTTTTTCGGCTTCTTGTTTGACCTGACTTTAACAACATTGATTTAAAAACATATATGAAAAAATGTTTTAGGATTTAATAATTTGTTTCAATCACATTCATTACAAGAAAATTGAAATTATTGACGAACAAAAGTCATTGGTAACAGCCAAAAGTCGTTGGTAAGTGCTAATTACCAATTGATAACTGACGCCCACACATCCGCCAAAAATTTGCTTGTCGATAAACATTATCGACGGACAGGCCTAAAGCAATATAAACGGTTAGACCACCGGAAAAGCTGACAATAAGCAACAATAGTAAAGTTACCGACAACTTACTATGTTGTGGCTTAAACTTGCTAGCTTGTTTAAATGTAGGCATGTTGGTCTATTTAGAGGCCTTATTGTAAGGTAGATCTTTAAATAGGTTTTCAGACTAGACCGAACTTTTAAAAAGGGCAGGTCCAGGCTTAAAAAAGGGGCTAAAAGGGGGTAATTATGTCAGACTAATTAGGTCTTACACTTGTGATATAGGTTTGATCCACGTAAGGTAAGGTTTGGTCTCACCTAACCTGTTTCCACCTTTACTTATAACCCTTCAATTAAGTGATTGATAACCTCTGCAAATATTTTTCCTTTTCATCAATCTATATTTGGCAATGAATATCGGATTAACATATGGAAAATGCTATTAATAGAAACACACAATAAAAATTAATTGTAAAATGGTCGTGTAATCGATAGATAAGGGAAAATAGCAATGAAAACTCTCGGATAAACTCAATATCAGGCATTTTGTACATTGCATCAATAAGAGGTGACAATTAGTTTAACCTTTTAATATCTCATCCAAATATTGATGCAAGTTTTAAGCTTTGGGATCTTTCTTGTGAGTTGAGATCCTCTCCAATAATGAACAGTTCTAGTAGGAAAGAGATGGGCACAAAAGAAAGACTGGTGTGTTGATTTTTTTTATCATTTAAAAAAATTTACAATTATTCAAAACCTTTGTGTCTATCTCTTTCTTACGGGAACTGTCCAGTAGTAGAGAGCATCTCAACTCCTTCCTTACGAGCTTGTTGTGATAGTGGCTAGTGTTCTAATGCAAGATTATTGGCTTAGGGTTTAGAAAGTTCAGGAAGTTTTTTTGAAAATTTGGACATTATGGAGATAAGAGTAAATTTGTAAAAGAAATTTTAAAGATGATTATGTGAAATAAGTTTAAGTGAGTTACTAAATTAATATGGTGGCTTCTATGGTGCACCTTGATAAAAGTGGTGCACCCATACACCTTCTATAAATAACTAATCTGGACCATCCATTATTCATGTTATCATGTTTTTATAATACACTCACCTACACATGAATCGTGCTTCCCCTAGCTTACCGTGCATCCCTGATCCCTCTCTTCATTTTCTCTCTCCTCCCTCTTGTTGAACCCACCGCCAAAAATCTTCCTCCCCTGGCTATCTCCATCTGCTATCTCCATCTACTTTGCTTTGTTTCTAAGACTTCTTTGTACTGTACATCCAAACAAAGACAGGGAGAGAGTAGACCCACACTACCTACTGTCATCACTTCACCAATAACCAACAAAGAGAAAGAGATGAGCTAAGACACGAAGAACAACATCGTCGGAGCTCTCACAGCGAAGCCCATCTCTGATGACCGGAAGCCGACACCTCCAGTTGTTGTATGAGTGTTAGATTTAATAATTTTTCACAAAGAAGGCCAGAGATGAGGAGGAGAGAGAAAATGAAGAGAGCGAGAATTAATATTTTTTAATATTTGTAATAATAATAATAATAAATAATAATATAAATCATGATCATGTGCATATGAGTGTATTATAAACATGATCATTAATGCAAAATGGATGGTTAAGATTGTTTATCTTTAAGGTGCAGGGTGCATCATTTTTAACAAGGTGCACCATAGACACATAAATTTTGACGTGTTAAATGATATACGGGATTTTTTTTATTTTTTTTATGTATGGGATGTTATATTTATATTTGTTGCAATATGATTGGAGAATGTAGAATGAAACCCAATAGCATTCCAACTTCATGGACTAAGGAGAAATCACCACCTCTAAAATCTACTGAAAATTTTTCTAGTTCAAAGGAACATCATCCATGTGGTTAGAGGTGATATGCCAGCATAGTGCCACATCATCATGCCAGCTGTAGATAGTTACGTGGGAAGGATTTGGCCACGTTTAAAAGGTCACACACTGCACCTATCCTCTTCTGTCGTTGCCCTCTGCTTGCCATCTGATTGCAATTTGCAACCTTGCAGCCAACAATATATATTTTGATGGAGATAATAATTAATTAATTTGTACCAAAAAAATAATTAATTAATTAATAACGTCTAGAGCAATGTTTTAAAAATCGAATCGATTATTAAATTGGTGGAGACACTGATCTGAGATTCAATTATTCAGTTGTAATTGAATCGTGGTTGAACTGGTGATAATTAAATATATATTTTAATATTATATATTATATTAAGTGATAAACTTAAGACAAAAAAATTTAAATTAACATAAAATAATCAAATTATATATTTCTTAAGATAAAAGATCAACAAAAGAAAATAAATAATACGAAATCATATATATGTATTTTTATAACTTGTCATTGGATTTTTATTTGACTAAAAAATATATTTTTATAATTTAAAAATAAAAAAGTCGAAAATTGTTTTTGAGAAATAAAAAATGACTCGTTCAACCGGTTCTCACCACCGGTTTTTGATCGGTTTTCATCGGTTTGGACCAGCCGTTTGACTGATTCTTGACCGATTCTGAAGCTAACAGATTTTTGGAATTGAATGAATCAGACACCTAACCGATTCGCAATCCAACCGATCGAACCGATCGATCCATTTCGATTTTCAAAACAATGGTTTAGAGCAACTTGCATGGCACAATTTTACTCGAGTTATTTAACTCTTTTTTATGGGTCTGTCATATTATATCATCACATATTACTTTATATTAATTTAAGCAACTCTCTGCTTCAATTGGGCAACTCTAAAATGTTAATCAAATAGGTCACACAATTTATCTCATATTTTTATTTTTATTTATTTTTATGTCAACTTAAAATATTATTGGGTGCTTCTATAAAATCGACTTCTTATAGAAGCAACTGTTATTACAGTTGGACGTCACGTCATTATGTTCCAATAATGGTACCTAATAAGAACTCATTCTTATTGTTTAAAACTAGTTAAACAACTCTCATTGGAATTGCTTTTAATACCGAATTCAAGTTATTCGTTATGTAATTTTGAATTTTATCTTAATATTTATATATAACAAAATGATTTTTACACTATCAACCAATCATAAATCATTTTATATGTGACATGTAAAATAGTTATGATAAAAATCAAACATTTTTAATATTATGACAAATTATGATTAATTGATAGTATCAATTTTATATACTAACAATAAATATCAACTAAATTCTTGGATTATATCCTAAAAGATTACTTTTTTATTTATTAAAATAAGAGTACTATAAATAACCAATCAAATTTTATTTGCTCGTGTCACATCCCCTCCAAGACCGCACAACCATCTTAAACATCTTGTTGGGGTCCCTTTTTACTAATAAATAAATAAATAAATCCTCCGGTATATAATTTTAAGGTCGTATTAATATAAGTGCTCTAAGGGTATTATTTAAGGAATCCAAATATAAAAAAAAATTATGAAAATTATGTAACTTTTGAATGTTCAATGTATTGAATACATCACTTTCAATGTAAAATTTCTATATTTAATTTCTTAATCAATATATTTAGGATACTTATTAGCATTTGCATAATTGTAACGCATTGTTAATATTGATATGATATTCCATTCAAATTAAATATAATCAACATTATACGTGTCAAATTATATTGTTAATGTAAAAAATAATAATAAAGGTTATTTAACATTTATATTTTTCTTTAAATCTTTAAATAAATAATAAGATCTAATTATAATTTTATCCTTTGTTTATAGTTATTTTTAAATTTTTTTGAACAGTAAATAACTGTTTTTTTTTTTTTTACAAAAGTAATTATTAAAAAGCAAAAAACAGACATAAAAATGAGAAAGATTGATTTTCGTACGTTATTATATAAATTTTTTGCCATTATCATCAACGTACATTATTACTTGTATTACTTTTGTAACACCCTTGTTCATTTAGCATATAACACTTCTAAAAAAACATAATAAAAAGAATATTTCATGCAATTAAAACTTCTTTAAATGAGGAAAAACTTTTTAACATCAACATTTAAGTTTAAAACAATAGTATTACAAAAAAATCTTTAAAGTTAAATCAACATCTAATACTAAACATCATTGAAAGAGGGAAATAACAAAGTCTTAAATCACCCTTAATATAATATAAAAATTCTTTAAAACATAAAATAATGGACTAAAACAATAAACGGTAAGATATTTTAACCGATTGTCAACCAATCTTTTACCTGACACTAACTTAAAATAATGGAATCCTTAACTAGAAATGTAAAAGAAAAAACAAGCATGGGAGATATAATCTGGTTGATACTACATTAGAAAAACTTTAAACTATGACATTTCTAACCATCACATTGTTGAAAATCCCCGTGAAAAATAACATAAGAGGAACAACAATACATCATTACTAATGAACTTAAATCATAAACGAGGACAATATAGTCTATATAGCATAAACATAAAACACAAATCATATCTCGTCATTGGAATACAACCACGTTGAATCTTTGACCTTATTTGTCTTGATCCTCAACCAATAACTTTAATTTTTTGTCTTCCACACATCATGCCTGGTGGATGTGTTTGCCCCTCACCGGGTGTCCCAAGTTGTAGGGGCTTACTCGCGTCTGAGTTCCTCTCTTGTCTATGCCATTAACCGAGTCATAAGACCCATTTAACATCAACATATAATTATTTTTCTCAATGCAAACATATTTCAATATCATTCATCATGATGAGAAAAGAGGATAAATTGCATTCAATAAATGAAGAAACAAGCAAAGAACAACAAAGCATGAAAAAGGTTGTTTACTTTCAACCTATCGCCTAGGCGGTGAAATATGGCGCTTAGGTGATGGAGTACCACGCATAGGCGCCCTTGAGAGGTTTGACATAAGATTAAGAGAAAAACAACAAAATCAAGGTTATGAGAATTGATCAATTTAACATAAGAACAACGAAACTTCATGGAGTTTTATCTTCAAAAAAAGGGTTTCCAATGTTACCTCTCGAAATGGTAAGACTTATCCTCTTCCATATTTTATCCTTCTTATTTCTTACTCCCTTAAACCCTTACATAGTGTTTGGTTGAGAGGAAATGGAAGGGAGGGGAAAGATTTTTATAAACTTTTATTGTTTGATCTATTTTTTTGGAGGGGAGCAAAATCTCTCCCCACCCAATTTTAGCCCCCCTCCAATATTGAGGGGATTTGGAGGGGAGGGAAAAAAGATTTAAAACATTTTTAATATATTGACTAAAATATCCTTACTTATATTTTTTAAACCTAAAATTATAAGGATAATAAGGCAAATTAGTTTTAAAATCACCCTCCACCCCTTGTGAACCAATCATGAAAAGTGTTATTTTTCCTCTTCTTCATGAAAATAACTCTTCCCCCTTATCTCAACCAAATATAATAGCTAATTAAAATCTCTCTTATTTCGTCCCCTCCCATCTCTTACCCTTGAACCAAACATAGGCTTACGTTGTTTTGCTTTCTTTCTCCCTTCCCCTCTAGGTAGCAACTGAGTTTTCTTTTCCAAATAGGTTCGGTTCTTTTGTATTGTTACTGAGCTAATTGGGCGCTAAAGCCCATTATTACTAATTCCCTATTTTTATTAAATCATTATCATAATTCTAAGTTATATAAAGTTGTAATGCTATTTAATACCTCATATATATATCGTCACAAATCATGATTTACATTGAATGTAAGATTCTTATGCAGACGAGGTTCAAATTCATTTTGTGCCTATTTGGATATCACCCCAAAAATTAGTTGAATCAGCAAAATCCCCTTTAACCAACCAAAATTCAGTTGATACAGTGATCGGAGATGTTTGATTTCAAAAGTATGTCAAATAAAATCAATTTTGGGTGGATAAAATTGATTTTAAGAGAAGCAAGAATTTTTAACTTTTCAGTTGACTAGAATTTATTTTAGTTGTGAGACTCACAAAGTTCTTTATATTTACACCTCAAAATTGCTTTTACTTTATATGTTTTTAGAAACACGATGAATACCAACAAAAACACTTTTACACCCTGAAAGCTACTCACAGCAGCTTCTGGCAAAAGCACTTGAAGACCATCAACCAAGGGTTTCTAAACACACACACAAAAGCAATCACAATTCATTTTTTTAACCACAATTTTTTTAAAATCAATTTTTTAACATTAATTCTTTCGAAATTAACTCTATAAAAATCTAAGGCAAACGAACCTCCATTTTCAAGATTCAAAAGTCCCTTAGGTGGTGTTTGGTATCGGATATATTTTGACATTCCTGAGAAAGTGAGGCGGGAAGAAAATTATCCCATATTTGATATAAGAGATAAAAAAATTATTCTCAAATATAAAAGATGTCCAGAAATAAATTTTGTGAAAGAAACCTGAAAATTTTATTTTCATATATATGAGAGTGTAAAAAAAACATTACTAGAAATGAGATTCTTGGATATAGTTTATTTGAGAATAAAACATTCATATAGGTTAAAAAGAGATAATAAAGTGTAGGTATAAACAAAATTTGTCAAACGAAATAATTTATATATGATATTGATTTAGAAAACAATATAATTTATAGTATTATTAAAATTGGGGTGCTATTTTTGCAACTTGAAAATATTGCGCTATTTATATAAAAATAATTCATTGTTTCTTTGTTAATTTAATAATATTAATCATGCTATTTATTAGTAGTGCTCTAAAACATTATTTAAGGAATCAAGAAAAAGAAAGTTTTTATTGAAAAATTAAGTGTAACACTTTCTAATATATTAAATACATCATTTATCGATACAAATTTTTCTTTCTTGATTTCTTAGCCAATCAATATCCTACGAACATTCGTTAGCATTCTTCGGATGGGTATTTAATAATAATGAATCAAATTAAAGTTAGTTTCTACCGCCTACATTTGAATATGAGAAAACAAGACTGTAGGGAAGCTTCTTTTTATTAAATAAATAAATATGTCTAGTTGAAATGTAATTGAATGTTCCGCGAAGACAAAATTATAAAACACATTTATTAGGCACGTTTAGCACACTTACTATTATACCAACCAGTGCCAATTATTGTGTGAAAATGAGAAATGATTTAGTTTTGTAAACCGGAAATTCAGTCGTTCACACCTCTCCCACCAATACCTAGACCCATAGTCAAACAAAAGATAACGAAAATACCAAAGCAAAAGAACCATTGTCTTATCATGCTATCGATCTTTTCCAAAACAAACGGAAAATATGTCGTTATAATAAATTTATTTTTCAGTAACAGATTGTATCTGAAAATTTGTCATTATATCTTTAAAATTCATAAATATATATAAAATTTACATTCATTTACAGTCGATCCAACCATCTATTATGAGCGATGAATAAAAAATGACTGACACTATAGATTTTACCTATGATCCACATCCATTTGCCTATAGTTGTATTTAACTGTCAATAAATTTTACTTGTGGTCCATCTATCTTTATCCACGGTTTGACTGACAGTAATACCTATATCTATAATTTTAACGACAATTAATAAAAGTATCCGTAGGTATGTAACAAATTTATTGTAGTGTGTTAATTGCGTTTTTAGTTTAATGTCTCTTCATAATTTTAGAAATTAAACTTCGATGCACTGTTTATGTTAATTTTTATATTTATAATTTAATAATAATTATTATATTATTTAATAAATATAATATATATATATATATATATATATTATACATTATATTAATTTTGAGTTATATTAATGATGTAATAATTTATTTTGAATAGAATGTAAAATTTAATAAATATAACCTATGTGGTAGAAATTTTGAATTTAACCGTGGATTCTGTGGGGGGAAACATATTGGACGAAAAATTGTTAATTCATTGGTATGTCGTATGCAAGTGTTATTTTGATTTATATCAATGTATAATTTACACCAAATGAATGGATAGAAATCACATTTTATAAAATATTATTAAAAATGCAATTATAGTAAATTTTACATCATTATAAGTTGATCATTTTCCAATTTCAAATAGTCTTTATTAAACTTTATTTCTTTTGTTTTTCCTTTATTAATCTTTTTTCCTATTTGTAAACTGATGCGTTGCGTAAGATCCACTTTTTGGATGGCGCATACATGTTCATTCCATGCTAGTCATTGATTTGCAAGAAAAACTTATAAATGGTTGAAATTCATGACCAGTAACTAGTTATCCTTACAGGCGAGTTTTATGGTGCACCCTGCCCAAATTTTTACTTGCTAAAGTGGGTACAAATTGAATTGATTAATAAAAAAATCGGTTATAGGGACTTTATTGCAATAAACCTATAAAAATGATTTGTGACCGGAAAAAAAACTCCTATGCATCAAAACCCTCAAATCCATGGAATCTCCTAGCGAAGGAAGAAAGTGCACCTCCATCATAAACTCTGCAGCCTTATCGTCAAACCAGCACCACGGTCTACCTAGTTTTGTCGTCCACCCATTTCCCCCTCTTATTCTGTAATGGGTGAAGTACTTATGTTTTGATTTTTGGATAGATCAAATTTATGCTAAAATACATGAATTAAAGGGATGGGTTACCTCTGAAAAAAGGTTTAGTATTGTTATCGGTTAATTGTTATGATATGTTGTTGGGATTATGATATAGTGTGAAACTGGAAACAAAATTCTGTCGGGATTTGCTTACACTAACACATTCACTTGCTGCTAATTAATTCCATACGTAGAAGGATATAATGCTGCAAAAATGTATAAACTAGTGAATAGAATTCTAAATCAAGAGGAGGGTGTGGTGGCATTGAACAGTTATGGGGACATAGGTGGAAACTCTAGCTTTCTATAGCTGTAGATGACGGAGGTGGCGAGGAAGTCACATGTGTTGAGCCTACAAAGTAAATGGCATGAAAATATTACAAGGACTTAGAAATAAATATGAATTTGTATAACAACTTCTTGCATAAATTATAAAATGATTTATAAATAAATATTATTTTTTATGTTAACCTATTTGACAAGTTGTAGGTAAATGCTTTTTTACCATTGATTTTACTTTAAATCAAGATCAACGGTTATTAGATAGGGCACCACCGGTGCACTCCATATTGAGGGGTGCACCATAAAACTGGCCATCCTTATAACATTTATTCTTATATGCTTTATTATAGTTTTGGATCAATGGACTTAAACCTATCCAATTTAAAATAAGTATTTTAAAAAGTCCGATCAAGCTAGTTTGTAGGTGCATCCTTTATAACTTAAATACTGTGTATATTTTTATAAGGACAGAGGACAGACAACCCAATGTTGATAGCTAAAGTGTTGGTAGCTAAATGGTTTAGCTACCGAATTTCACAACCGGACATTAATAACTATAGAAAGTTTCCGTCACTAAACATTAAGAAAACGGTTGCCAAGTTGGTTCCATCACTACAACAAATTTGCCATATACCTACGGACATTTTTAATGACACACGTTAAAACTGTAGGTATAGGTATTAATGTCAGTCAAACCATAGGTAAAGGTAGATGGACCGTATGTAAAACTTAATATAACTGTAGGTAAATGTATGTGGATCGTAGGTAAAACCTATAGTGACAGTCATTTCCTATTGTTATTCGTCGCTCATAATGGACGGTTGGATCGGTCGTAAGTGAATGTAAGTTTTACACATACCTACGGATTTTAAACATATAGTGACAGATTTTGTCTATCACTGAAAGTCAAATTTCCTGTAGTGCATACACATGTTCTTGGGACCATATTAGCGATCGAATAGCGCAGAATATATTCGTTGCTATTAGCGATCGCTTCCATTTCGGTCGCTAATCCAACTATAACCAAGTAGAGACCGAATTGTTTTTAGTCGCTAATCCAACTGTAATCAAGTTGGCGATTGAATCGTTTTTGGTCTATACATATATATAATATTTTTTTTCACATTTAGCATTCTAATTAATGATACAAAAATTAAATAAATTGAAAAATTAATAAAATTATGCCCAACTCAAAATAAAAGAGTTTATATATAAATATATATATATTCAAATATCCGAACATTTAATACATTAATATTCAATCCGAAAAGAAATAACAAAATGTAATGCAATAGTGTATAAATGTGCTGAGGGGGTACGGGGATCCATCTGTTATCTGCCTCACCATCGGCATCTGGATCGGCACATGCATCGTCCTGGGGAACGACAATGGAGCAGTCGGGCCTATATCGCAAGTGCTGGAACAACGCATGCATTTTCCTCTCTGTTTGCGTGTCTGCTCTAGTTTACCCTCCAAGTTGTTTATTCTGCTATCTTCCGCCGCTAACTCAACATTGAGGTTGGCGATGACATCTCTTATGTCGAGGGTAGGGCAAAGATTAGATTGAGTACGTGACGCTGATGAGGCCACACACGCATCCGTCATCCGAACCAAACCATACACATGGTCTTTCTTGTTTTTTTCCTCCTACCACCTCCAAGAAAAGGGCGTTGTCAACGATTCATTTCCAGGAATGAACCCATTGGAAATCAAAAACTTGATGATTTCTCCCAAACTGTGTATAACAGTACCAGAAGGAACAAAATAATGAGCATGTTTCAACATTTCTAAGAGTCAAGCAATTGCAAAAATTGATCCTAAACATATGAGAAATTATCATAAGTGGTAAGAGGCAATGGCAAAGCTACCCCACACATGCATCCTAATCCCAAATACATCATCCTCTAGCAATCCAAACTCAACCCATTAACTTAATCAACAAAGAGCATACTCATTTCAAGGATTAAGCATTTACAAAATTCAATTCAAAACTTCACAGAAAATTCCCAATCAATGGTGATGAGACAAGGGAAATCAAGTACCCCCCACATATGCATTCTAACACCAAGGCAGCACCCCGTGTAACCCAACATCCCAGAAAATTTCAAATAGACCCCAAATCAGATTAAGAATGAACACACAGGGAAAATAAAATGAAGAACAATAGACCCCAAGATAGTGAGGGATTACCTCCAAGATGGAACCCTAATTAGAGAGTGTGGGGAGGATGGGAATCAGATAATGGAGGTTTTTTTAAACCCAAATCGAGAGAGTGAGAGGATCTTACCTGTGCTCGACGTGAGGATAGGAATTAGAAAGGGCATGCGGTGGAGAGAGAGGGCGGTGGTAGGTGTCGTCCCCTGGTGGTCACCGGAGCTATGTGCAAATGAGGGCTTACCGTCCCCTGGTGGCCACCTGAGCTATTGTTGGTGTAAGCCTTAATGGCTAATCGATTTATTAGATTTACATTTGTATAATGACTATGATTGATATTATTTATCAAATAAGACATTTCGGTTTATTATGTTATCACTACGATGTGAAGTTGTAGGCTTTAATGCTATCAAACGTCATCCGTAACAAGATGATCATAAAGGTAGTTATTGGTCCTGCAATGAATCATGTTGAGAGATGTGTGTAATGTAGATAAGATTCATCTCTCCTATATAACATGGGTAATGTTATTGGCCTCTCCATAGAGTGAGATGTGAAAATGCATGGTCATGCTGAAATGAGCCAATATGAGATATCAGACCTGTTTGTTCTACTTCGAGATCGATAACATATAATTGAACTTAAAAAGGATGTCACGTTTATGCCCTGTGTTCAATTATGACATAAGGACGAAGGGACATATACTACATGATAATTTTGTTGCAGTCAGGTTAAAATCGAATCACCAATTTTCTCATAAATTGGATAGCAATGATGAGTTGGTAGATACCGCTCATTGTTTATAATATTTGATATTATAATTAATATTTGATATTATTATAATATTTAATATTATTGCCAATTTAGTAGGAACCTATAAGGTCACACACATAGAGCAAATAGTTGGAGAGAAATTAGTTTATTAAATATGATTTAATAAATAATTCCAGTTTGGCCTTGTAGTGTACAAGCCCATCAGGGTTATGGCAAGTAAGGTGAAGGAACGATACTCTTTAAACAGATAAACGTGCCTCCCTCACCGCTACACTTAACACTGGATGTGAGACACACTAGTCATACTTTACATTACGCCAAACCCTGTAGTCGTCAGCTAGTACAAGACGCATTCCTCCAACAGACATTTGCTCGTGTCGACTAAGTAGAGGTGTTGCCCCTTGTCGATGCACTAGTGATTCGGAGCGCGCTTTAAGGATTGTTTTTGAAAGCACGCTTCAAGAGGTAAACACAATATAGCTCTTGTGTAATTCTTGTTTTGTAATGCGCGATCCATGGGGTATGGTTTTCTTCCGCCTTGAGACATGATTTTAAAAGAGGATTGTCTCATGAAAACCTAACAGCTATGGTCACAGAGAGCGCCTACCGTTCGGAGATGCGGTGGAGAGAAGGTTGTTGTTCTCTAGTTTAGGAAGCTTGAGAGTGAGAGTGTGAGTGAGAAGGATAAATAAGGGAGAAGGCGTCCCGCACGAATGATTTAGGGATTTAGCCCAAGCGATCAAATTTAAATCGGTCGCTAACTCAGTCTCTAACTGCTAAACAACTAGTTTAGCGACCGAAATCAAATCGGTCGCTAAAAAAGAACCGTTTACCTGTCGCCAATTCGGTCGCAACACAGTCAACATCTATGACTTTTACATATTTCAATTTAGCGTCCGATTTAGCAATTGAAATAGTTACTACCAACTAATTCGTTGGCTAATAGGCAACCGATGACCAATTTCATAAAAACACGATGTTCGTCGCGATTTCGGTAGCTATTAGTGACCGATATATAGCTAATGTTGGTCGCTAATCGACCCTTTTCTAGTAGTGTTTAACTTTCATTTTACTCACTATGTAGAGTTTGCTTTTATGTTGTGCTTAAATCTGTAATATTCTCACTTGTAGTGAGTTGAGCCCTTATTTCAAAACACTTTTTATCTTACTGAGTTAAGCCTGACGAGGCTTATTAGAAAGAATACTTGTGATACATAAAGAGGTTGACAATACTTGGTTGTAGCCTGAAGAGGCGTGCTGAAGAATAATTGTACTTGTTTCTAAGAGTTCTTAGTGGAAACGTAGGAGGGACTGAATGTAACTCTTGGATTAAAAGTAAATCAATATAAATTTGCTTGCTGCTTCTCTCTTCCCTATCTCTTGTGTTATTTTAGTTATAACTAACGTTTGGGGATTGCAATTGCTAGTACTTAACATTTTTTCATAGCTTTGCTTAAACGTTTTTATTGGTGAGTCCAACATTCCTTTAAAAATGCTTTTAGCGTCCAACCTTTATCTTTTATCGTATAAGCTTTATTAAGTCCAATATATTTTGAAAAAAGTTTCATAAAAGTTAAGAAACACAATTCAACCATCCTTCTTGTGTTTCACTTGTTTGCTTCAGGGTTTAAAGTTACAGTTATAATAATTAATATGTGTTGGGTAGTGTTATATATAAAACTCATATTAGTCATCGACTCGGTCAGGGTACTGGGTCAATGAGCCACTGATGGAACCAGTAAGACACTGATTAAACACATGAACCGATATAAATAAAATTTGTAAATTTTATAATAAAGATATAATATATCTGTCATAAATATACTAAGCAGAAGCTTTGACATAATGACATAACAGACCTTGGGGGCGCTAGCAGGACATCTGATTGAACCTCATATTCTAAGTCATTTTTGACGTGATGTAGGCATTTTTTGCATGATCTGGGCTTTTTTCGTGTGAGGTGCATGCGTGAGTGGGGCTTGGACAGCGTGACTGCAGCAAGCCTTAGACAACGTGAGACCTCTTGGGTGGTTCAACTGAGTCGAGTCAGTCAGGTCAATCTGGATCCATTGTGATCTGATAATGTCAGGTCCGATTCAATTGAATATCCAATTTGATATGCTGACAAGATCAGTCGTAGATCCTGTTCTCGATCGAACCGATATGACTAACTTGTTCAGTCCAGATTTAATAACACTAGGGATGAATTCCTCCGTATTGCTATTGATGTTTGAGGCAAATGGTGGTTTATCGGTGCATGGGGTTCTGTGGCGACGAACTATCATGGTGGACACGACCTACCATGATCCACCTAAGATAGAAATGTCATAAGATAGTAACATAGGTTTTTTTGGAGTATGAATTGGAGGAGATCGATTAAGGAAAAATAATAAATTATAATTATTTCAAATCAATTTATAAATAATAATAAATTAGTAAATCTTAAAATAATAAGCCAATTAATAGGATGCATGACGCACCCTAACCAAAGAGGATGCATAGTAGCATCCACCACTAAATTAGTATAATGTAACCATAACATTCCCTTTGCACGTTGAATCAAGTTTAAGAAATATATATATATATATGATGTGAGTTAAACGGTTAAACCGAGTGTGAAGTATCTTTTACTATCAATTCGTAAAAATGATAAGGGAGGTGATTTCAATATATTAGGATTTGGATCATTTCCTGCCAACTTCCTCTATAGCATCTCTTCAGTAGAAATCTAAATCGTTGGATGCTTTTGATGGTTGAAATTAAAAGCCAAAAAATCACATTTTTTTACCACAGCCCACCTTACTTTCCCTCTTCCCGCACAGCTCCGCCATTCCCTCGCTGTCTCAGCCACCTTCCTCTTTCCTCCGAGCCGTCGTCGTCTCCACCCCCCGCCGGCCACTGTTGACAGTTCTCAACTTTGTGATGAAAGTGCAAATGAATTGTTAGAAGTGTAGGGCTAAAGCGCTCAAGGTTGCTTCTGGAAAAACGGTTAGTAACCTTTTGACCACACCATCTTGGTTTTTTAATTTAAAATATACTCAGCAATAAAGACTGAACTTAATAAATATGATTGGTGAAATTTTATGTTCATTAATAATGTAGGTGTGGATTACGTGGGTATAGAAGGGGAAGTTAAAGATTGAGTGGTGGTGATTGGGGAAGGTGTTGATGATGTCAAATTGACGAGGTGTATGAGCAAAATGTTGACCATACTGAAGTTGGGAATTGTCAGCAGGGCCGTCGGGGGCGGTGGAGTCGAGGATAATGATGTAGTGGTGGAGCTGAACTTGGCGGAAGACAGAGGATGGATGGGTGCTGTAGTAGAAGAGGGAAATGTTGGAGTCCAGCCAATGTGAAAGGTTGAAAAATTTTCAACCCCGACCAACTATTACGGTGCATTTAAAAAGTTGAATTTGTTTAACCTCCAACCAATTGCACTTAGTGCAATGGCTCTATACATAGAGGCCTTCAGCACAAGCAAAATACATTGAGAAGGAGATCCTCACAGAGAGAAAAATAGTGAGAGAAAAATAGAGAGACTTTTCTCAAAGAGAAAAATAGTGAGCAAATTTGTGAGTACTATTCATAAATTGAAGATACAACATTATTGTATTTTTGTATTCCCATTATTTTATAGTGGAGGTTTAAGTGGCCTACGGGTCCCGTGGTTTTTTCCTTGCTCACGTTGAAGAGGTTTTCCACGCTAAAATTTCTGGTGTTATTACTAAAGTTATTTTACGCTTCCGCATAGCGCCTATTTTTGAGTTCACGGAGGAGAGAAATTATGATGACATTTCCCAACAGTGGTATCAGAGCTCTCAAAGCTCTGGGATACTAGGTGCCGGATTTATAAGAAATTTTTTAGTATGCTATGTGGTTGCAGCATTGCCTGATCTTCCACATCAGAAAAGATTTATTCTTATTGCGGGGAATAAAGTATGGTAGTGTGAAAGTGCATTCTAGGAAAGTTCTGGTTAGGAAAGACTTGGTATTTAAGAGTGTCTATTGACCCACCTCTCTTTCCTGGGAACTTCCTCGATACATTGTTCACATACTACAGTAATTTTCAGCATTCGGTACTAGTCACCTCATCAAAACCCATTTGGTTGGTGTAGCTATTTGCCTGTGTAACTCAAGATGGAAGGAGTTGTCAGTCATGATGGAGACATGTTCAAGCTAACTGCAGATAACTACTCCTATTGGAAGCCGATGATGGAAGATCACTTATACTGCAAAGATTTACATGAGCCAATCACCCAGAAAGATAAACCAGAAGGGAAGTCTGACAAAGATTAGGAGCTCCAGAATCGGAAAGCAGTAGCTATGATCCGAAAATATATTGACAAAAGTTTGTTCGAGCATGTGTCAACTTATACCAATGCGTATGAGTTGTGGACGAAACTTGAATCCTTGATTCAAAAGAAGACGTCCAGAAATAAAGCTCACCTTGTCAGACGACTGGTGAAGTTGGAGTACTCGGACGGTCACAACATGATCGAACATTTGAATACCTTCAAAGGTATCGTGAATCAGTTGACGAAGACCGAGATGAAGATAGATGATGAGTTGCAAACTCTTCTACTCCTCAGTTCTCTGCCTGAGAGTTGGGACACTCTAGTTGTCACTCTTAGCAATTCTGCTCCATATGGAAAGCTTAGCATGGATTCTGTTACGGATTGTTTGCTAAATGAAGAGTCAAGATGGAGAGAAAGGGGCTTGAATAACCAGTTCGAAGCCAATGTTGTTGAAAACAGAGGAAGGAGTAAGAATCGTGAAAAAGGAGGTCGTGAAAAATCACAAGGTAGATCCAAATCTCGCACTAGACTAAACTGTTATTATTGTGGCAAACCGGGTCACAGAAAGTCTGAGTGCAGATTCTTGAAGAGAGACCAACAGGCTGGAACGGTCCACCCTGACCAGATTAACCCAAAGAAGAAGGAAAATGGAACAACTACTGCAGTGGCCTCGAATGATGAGAATATATTTCTTGTCGGATAGGAAAATTATCTGAATATTGTATCTGATGATTGCATATGGATAATTGACTCGGGAGCATCCTTCCACGTCACACCTCATGAAGAATTTTTCTCATCATACCAAAATGGAGATTTTGGTACGGTGAAGATGGGCAACCATGTCACGAGTAAAATCGTTGGTATTGGTGAAGTAACTCTGATGACTGAGAATGGAAACAAGCTTGTGTTGAAGGAGGTAAGACATGTACCAGAGATGCGTCTAAACCTTATCTCAGCAGGCAAGCTAGACGAAGCTGGGATGATAAACCAATTTGGTGCCGGCAGATGGAAACTCAGCAGAGGAAGCATGATTGTTGCTCGTGGAAAGAAGGAAGGCTCCTTGTACATTATGCAAGGAAAGATATGCAAGGGAGAAATGAATGTTGCTCAAGACGCAACCAAAGAACTGTGGCATAGACGATTGGGCCAGATGAGCGAGAAGGGTTTGGAGATTCTTGCAAAAGATCATCTCCCAAATATAAAAGGACAACCACTTGAATCCTGTGAAGACTGCCTAGCAGGCAAACAACACAGAGTATCTTTCAAAAGATCAGATGATGCAAGAAGAAGAAAGCAGATTCTGGATCTTGTTCACTCGGATGTTTGCTCAACATCTGAAAGGTCCCTTGGTGGTGCCCAATACTTTGTTACCTTCATTGATGATCACTCCAGGAAAGTGTGGGTGTATCCATTGAAAACGAAAGATCAGGTTCTTCAAGCTTTCAAGGAATTCCATGCTTCTGTAGAACGAGCATCTGGAAGAAAACTGAAATGCTTGAGAACTGATAATGGTGGAGAGTACATAGGTCCATTTGAAGCATATTGCAAAACTCATAGGATAAGACATGAGAAAGTACCTCCCAAGACACCTCAGATGAATGGACTAGAAGAAAGAATGAATAGAACGATTGCAGAGAAAGTCAGAAGCATGATTTCTCAAGCAAAACTTCCCAAATCATTTTGGGGCGAAGCGGTGAAAACTGCAGTGGATGTGATAAATCTGTCTCCTTCAAGACCTTTAAATGGAGAGATTCCAGATGAAGTATGGTTTTGAAAGAAAGCCTTTTATGGTCACTTGAGAGTCTTTGGATGCAGGGCATTTGTCCACATTCCTAAAGATGAAAGAGCTAAGCTTGATGCAAAGACGAAGGAATGCATATACCTTGGTTCACCAAGAGATGAACTTGGCTTCAGATTATGGGATCCTGCAAACAAAAAGATTGTTCGAAGTAGAGATGTGGTATTCTTTGAAGACCAGACGATCCAGGACATTCAGCAATCTAAGAAGCCAAAGACCATTGTGATACACAATTCAGGGGGAGAGATTCTTCAAAGAAATGATGTACCTGATCAGACAATACAACCTAATCAGACGGAGCAACCTGATCAGACGGAACAACCTGACCGGACAGAACAAAGTCAGACAATACAGGGAGAACAAATGGAGACTGATCAGACAGAAGAAGAATCTCAAGTAAGACGATCGACGAGACTTAGACAACCTTCAAGAAGGTATTATTCAGATGAGTACGTTAATCTCACTGATGAAGGGGAACCTCAAAGCTTCATGGAGGCCATTGAGACGAATGATAAGGAGAAATGGATGCAAGCCATGAAAGAAGAATTACAGTCCTTGAAAGAAAATCAGACATATGACCTGGTGAGATTACCAGAAGGCCGAAAGGCACTGAAAAACAAATGGGTGTTCAAGCTCAAGACTGAAGAGAACAACCCAAACCCCAGGTACAAAGCAAGAATTGTTGTGAAGGGGTGCAACCAGAAGAAAGGCATAGATTTCGAAGAAATCTTCTCACCAATGGTGAAGATGACATCCATTAGAACAATCCTTGGTCTAGCTGCAAAACTAGACTTGGGGATAGAGCAACTTGATGTTAAAACATCATTCCTACATGGAGACCTAGAGGAAGAAATCTATATGGAGCAACCAGAAGGTTTTGCAGAACCAGGCAAAGAACACCTAGTGTGTCATTTAAAGAAAAGCCTCTATGGTCTGAAACAAGCTCCAAGACAATGGTACAAGAAGTTTGATCTCTTCATGGCCCAACATAACTTCAAAAAGACGTCTGCAGACCACTGTGTGTTTGTGAAGAATTATGAGAATGGTGAATCCATCGTACTTCTATTGTATGTTGATGATGTGCTGATTGTTGGGAAAGATAAGACAAAAATAGCTGCTCTCAAGAAGGCATTGAGCAAGTCTTTTGCAATGAAAGATCTAGGTGCAGTGAAGAAGATTCTTGGAATGAAGATTACTAGAGATTGTTCTAGAAGAATGCTGTGGATGTCACAAGAAGGCTATATCAAGAAAGTTTTTTGAAAGATTCAACATGCATCATGCCAAACCTGTGCATGTTCCATTACCTGGTCATCTTAAATTGAGTAAGACGCAATGTCCAGGGAATGAAGAAGAAAAAGAAGAAATGAGCAAAGTGCCCTACTCTTCTGCAGTGGGTAGTCTTATGTATGTAATGGTCTGTACAAGACCAGACATTGCTTATACTGTAGGAATTGTGAGTAGATTCCTATCAAATCCAGGAAAGGAGCATTGGAATGCTGTGAAATGGATACTAAGGTATTTGAGAGGAACTGCCAAAAGGTGCTTGTGCTTTGGCAATGGAAATCTAAAGCTTCTTGGATATGCAGATGCAGATATGGGAGGAGATGTAGATTCAAGAAAGTCTACGTCTGGATATTTGATTACTTTTGAAGGGGGAGCTATCTCATGGCAACCACGACTACAAAAGTGCATTGCTTTGAGTAACACAGAAGCTGAATATATCGCAATCACTGAAGGTTGCAAGGAAATCTTGTGGATGAAGAAGTTCCTACAAGAGTTATGCCAGAATCAAGAGAGCTATGTTCTCTATTGCGAAAGTCAGAGCGCAATTCATTTCAGCAAGAACTCGACCTTTTATTCAAGGTCGAAACATATCGACGTAAGGTATCACTGGATTCGTGATGTGTTGGAAAGTAAATTGCTGCAAATTGAGAAAATAAATACCAAAGACAATGGGGCAGATATGATGACAAAAGCTCTACCAAAAGAGAAGTTAGAAGTCTGTAAAGAAATTGCAGGCTTAGTATCAACCCCAAACTAATCCAAGGATGTTTCCCTTTGGCCGGAGGGGGAGAAATGTTGGAGTCCAGCCAATGTGAAAGGTTGAAAAATTTTCAACCCCAACCAACTATTACGGTGCATTTAAAAGGTTGAATTTGTTTAACCTCCAACCAATTGCACTTACTGCAATGGCTGTATAAATAGAGGCCTTCAGCATAAGCAAAATGCATTAAGAAGGAGATCCTCACAGAGAGAAAAATAGTGAGAGAAAAATAGAGAGACTTTTTCTCAGAGAGAAAAATAGTGAGCCAATTTGTGAGTGTTATCCATAAATTGAAGATACAACATTATTGCATTTTTGTATTCCCATTATTTTATAGTGGAGGTTTAAGTGGCTTACGGGTCCCGTGGTTTTTTCCTTACTCACATTGAGGAGGTTTTCCACGCTAAAATTTCTGGTGTTATTACTAAAGTTATTTTACGCTTTCGCATAGTGCCTATTTTTGAGGTCACAGAGGAGGAAAATTATGATGGCATTTCCCAACAGGAAAGTGAGGTGGGGTGTGGTAAAAAAATGTTTTTTTGGCTTTTAATCTCAACCATTAAAAACATCCAACGATTCAGATTTCTGCTAGAGAGATGTTGTAGAGAAAATTGGCCAGAGAGGATCCAAACTCAATATATTAATGTGCAAGACCTCCTTCATAAGAAAACGTGTGAAACTCTTCTCATTGTAAAATTGTCCGAAATAAAAGAAGTCAGAAGTTGATTTTTCAGTTACAATGTAACAAATTAAAACATAAATGTGAGTGCCTCAAACTTCTAAAACAAAAAAATCAACCCAAAGTGATTCGCTAGTGAAATCATGCTAAGTTTATAAAGTATGATGAATATATACAAAAATATATTTTCTAGTGAGAGGTTTCTGATTCGATTTTTGCTTTGTACAAAATAAATCCCGTAGGAAGGAATTTCACCGATATTATTCTAAGTGACGGAATGATAATTCATTTTCTACCATTTTTCATTATAAAAAAATCAAATATCCAAATGGGGTTAGCCTATGAAAATATGTTAGATCCACAAGTTAGGACGAATATGTATAAAAATAATCTCCAAAGATAATCCACAAGAAGGAAAGAAAGTATACGTAAATAATTGAAATTGATGGTTTGGTTCGAAGCCATCCAAAAGGCACATTGGGATATTCCCTCCCTGCGTTTAATCAACTTAATTAATAATTTTATTTTATCTCCAATTTAATATTCTTTGCGATTATTGAAGTAAACCCTTTGTTTATTTTCAACAAAGTCGTAGTGGAGGATTTAAGTAATTGCCACAAGCCAAAATGCCATTTTTTTAAAAAAATATCTTTAGCGAAAAATTGGTGCAAGGTACTACAAATTTCACTTTACCATGTTGAATACGTCCACTAAGATGAGAGAAGATAAAAAAAAAAATTTATGATGATTTCACTCATTGACTTATATAAAACTTAAATTTATGACTCAGTCAAAAAAAAAAAAACTTAAATATATGATGAATATTTTACAACAAAATATGAGTACGTGCATTTAATATTTTTAGGATAAACTAAGCTCTTTTTCTTTTCACAAGATAGGTTAGCCTCTTTAACTTTGATTCACGTGCAGATTAAATTTTAAGGTCTGAAAATGTATAAAATGATTCACTAATTTTACACTGGGTGCAAAGTTATAATTTGTTAAACAAATCATTGAGATTTAAAAATATCAAGTAACATACAAAAAGAAAAATTACGAATGAAACATTGATTATATAAGCTATTCACTTAATTTTGTTTTTCCTCTTCATAAACATGGTTTTTATATTATATTTTTTCCATTTTTTGTAGTCGTTTGTACTGATTTATCCATTTCTTCAGTGTCATATACAATTCACCAAACAAACATATAAGATCTTTTGTTTTTTGGTGGTAAACATATAAGATCTTTAATTTAACAATGCGTTTAGCTGAGAATTATTTTTGTTCGAAATGCATACTTCAAAAACTCAATTTCAGACCAGACCGTTACTAGCTAGGCCAGAATGATTCAGCTATTGATGAACATGTAGTTTGTACATAGTAGATTATTGCTCTTTTTCGCAAAAATGACTGATAAGTTAATAAGTTAATTTATAGCTGATAAGCTAATTTTTAGTCGATAGCTTATAGTTGATAGCTGATAATTGAAAAACTAGTTGATGAAATTTGAAGTGTTTGAAAAAATTAATTGTTGAACTAACTTATAAATATAAAATGACATCAAAGAACATATTTATGACAAACATAATAAGTGAGAATTTCATTAAATAAATGAGGATAAAAATAATAGAAAAGTCAATAAGCTATAAGCTATAAGCTAAATAAAATAATTTATGAAGAAAAATTATAAGCTCATGAGATAAATTTGTTTATCAAATATCTTTATTTCAATCAAATTAACTTATAAGCTAATCACATAAGATATAAGTTAGTTTATTAGATTTGTTAACGAGAGTCTATATATGCTCAAGTTCATCACAAAATTTATGTGGTACGTAGGTCAAAGTTAAATGGTACCATAATGAATTCCACCCTATTTTTTATGAATTTATCTTTGTTCTACTATAATTCGAAGGGATGGTCTTATGATTGTAAATGTGTTTCATATAATTATGGTAAGACTAAATATCTAATTTGGTCTCTCAAATTATAGGGTTGTATCAATTTAGTCTCTCATATTATTAATATTCCAAAATGATCTTTGGAATTGCAAAATATTAATCAAGTTCATCCCTCCATTTATATCCGTTAGTAATGCATCTCTGACATTATTCACTTAGTTTCAAACACGTACATCACTGACATTACCAACTTAATATCATTATAGTCCATACAAATATCAACGGAGAGACGAACCTGATTAACATTTTTCAATTCCAACGATCATTTTGGAATATGATAATATGAGGGATTAAGTTGATACGATCCTATAATTTGAGCCACCAAATTAGATATTTACTCATTATCTCAAACTGGGGCCATCGTATAAAGGAATTAATAGTTCTTCTAAATAATAAGATTGGTTCATGAAGCATTAAACTGTGTTTGGTGGCTTGGGTATCCGGGAAGCTAGACTATCTATATATTAAAACAAAATATTTAAACAAAGCTTTACATAATACCAACCACTTTTATACACCAATTAATATGTGATTGGTTCCAGTGGTAATGAATTTAAATCCCTTAAACAAATAGTAAGGGATTCGATCCCTTACTCTTGTGTATGAAAAAAAATTGATTGGAGGAGGTTAACCTTTAAATGTCGTCCAATACCTCGTGGGATTAGTCTTCACAGTTACGCGTGGAGGATACCTTATGAAAGAAAAAAAAAATCACCTTTATACCAAAGCTTCACAGTTTAATCCCTCAAACCCAAAGCTTCACATAATACCAAACACCTTTAATAAAAATATATATTAAAACAAAAACTTTTAAATTAAAAAAGAAAGTATGCATAATTAATTTAAAAATTTAAATCTAAATAATAAAAGAAGAGAAATTAAGAATAATGTGTCATTCTATAAATAAGAGTAGACTAATAGATTTAACCACTTTTAAATATTCTTAAGGGACTATACTGGAATAAACCATTATATTTTAAATTAGAATACCGATTCTAAAATGTGAGAGAGTATCTAGAAATACTTTTCACTCAGTAAATCATGTGTGGCTTCGCTTATATCAAGCATGTTTTTTTAATATTTTATTTTTTAAATGCATGTTAAAATCTAAAATCTGCTAATTAATTGTTAAAACAATCAAATTTGCTCATTATTTTCTTATTTTTATTTAAAATTTATAGTTAATTGCTATTACATCTTATCAAGCTATTATCATTTTAAATTAATTAAAATACTAATTATTATTATTTGCCTATATATTTATTATAATAAAGCTTCTATTTATCTTTTTTTTTTTTGTAATAAGAGCTTCTATTTATCTTAATAAACAAATAATAAAAATTAATGTTTGAAATAATTTTAAAAAGTGACAAGTTGAATAAGATATAATAAAAATTAATTACGAGATTCGAAAATATATTTAAAAATTAAAATGTTAAAAAAATAATGCTTGATATAGATAGAATGTTTGGTTTCACGTGGATAATGCCGGAAATGCGTTTGTCTTTTGTCAAATGCGATTTTAGTTTCAAGACGTTATTATAGTAGAAGCTATCGAAAATAATTTTTGCATTGGTGTGACAAATTTATACTAAATTTTATATCAAGCTTATTTTTAAAATAAAAACATATAAATATAAATCACTATACTTTAAACTCAATTATAACCAATTCAATTTTAAAAAATCACATTCGTTACAAAATATGTTTATCAAACGTTCATCCAAACACACACCATCTTTTAGTTTAGTGAGAGAAGTGTATTTCTAGAAAGTGTCTCACCTTCAAAAATTAATACTCTAATTTAATATATAATAATTAATGATTAATTATTTAAATAAATTTTACACCATAAGTGATAATCAGTTGAAATCCTATGTACATTGGAAACTCTTAAACATGATGATACTCTCTTTATTCTTCAAAATAAAATAAAATGATACTCTCTTTATTTTTTGGTGAACTTTTAAAAAAGATAATAATCTTATTATATAATAAAAATTTGTAAAAAATATTCAGATTTTTATTTGGTGAATTGTTTGGTACTCAAGGTAAGTTTTACTCTGCACCCAATCAATTGGTGAAAATCATTTGACATAATTCATTTAATTGAGGTACACATTTTAGTTGAAAATATAACTTTTACCTCAAATTATAAAGATACCATTGAAAACATTTTTTTATTTTAATAATATTATGATAAAAGAGAAGATAAAATATAATTAAATCGAATCCAAATTAGATCCGTTCAAATTTTAGATGCCAAATCAAAGATGGTAATTTTTTTTTGGTAGACAAAACAAACATGGTAATTTTATACCAGTTAAGAAAATGGAAAGAACAAACAAACTAAAAAAAGAAAAATAAAAGTAACAGCACAAGCTGACAAAAAAAAGGAAACTGTTACCAGGTGGAGAGAGAAAACGGCCACGCAAAGCATGTTCTTTGATACAATAAAATTGAATATAATAATCAATACTGGACCATAAACGTGAACATATTTTAAAAAGGTAAAAAAAGTATTAAACCCAAATTTTGTCTTTTTTGGTTATGCTTAGAATCTCATTTAGTGTATGATTATATTTTTAAAAAAAATAAGCAATTAATGTTTTATAAATAACTTTTTCAAAGAAACACTTTATAAATAAAAAATTAATAATTCAAAATAAGTTAAATGCTCAAACGAAAATATTCAGATTTTGTCATTTAATTTTTTTTTTCTGCTTTGCGTTTCTCTTTCATTATGATTTGTATTTAGTTTTTGTTTTTGTGTGGATGCGGTGACCGAAGTTGTGTTGTGTCTTTCTTCTTCTTCTCCTCTTCTCTGACAATCTCATGTTCACTTCCTTTTCTTCTCTGAACCCAAAAAGCTGCTTCTGCTTCTACATTCCCCAAATCCACACACTTTCTTCATTCCTCAAAAAGTTGCTTTTTTTTATTTCTTAGCTCCGATTTTGATTTCACCCTTGTGTTTACCCCCCATTTTCTATTTTACAGAATTTTGGGTCTCATTGTGTATGTAAACAGAATTGTATGTGTTCCATTGATTTGAAGTTTTGAGCTTTTTGTTGTAAATTTTTTTGGGTGTATGTATTCAAGAGCTTCTGTTTGATCAAACAGAAGCTCTTTTTGTTGTTGTTGTTGTTTTGAATTTTGTGGTGTTGGAAAAGCCCGAGCTTTTTTGAGGCTCGGGATCTGAATTGTGATGGAGTCAGCAAAGGAGAAGGTACAGAGCTGTGTTGTTGCAGATGGAGCTGACCTCAAGTCCTGCCACATGCAGAAGTTCAGGCTCTATGAAACTCGCTCGGTATATATAATCTTGTTCTACACCCTTCAATGATACTTGCATTTCTCTTATAGTATCTTCTGACCATGATCTAGATATGATGTTTCCTTTTTCATTTTGTTTTATTTTGGGTCACTATTATGTTTCTCTTTTTTTGTTGCTTTAAGATGTTGTTTTGTTTGGGTTCAAATTCATGTTGATGTACCATGTATACTGTGCACATATTTATTCATGATATTTTCAGTTGGGCAAATGATCAAAATGCATGTGAAAAGATTGCTTTATTTGTTTTTTTTTGGCTGAGTTATTTTTGAATTGGGATTTAGATACCTGGCATCATGAAGGTGGGGTTGATGAGTTGTTGTATATTTGCTATTTGGTTTCTCTTAGATCTTGCAAGAATACATTGATCCAGGTTTCCTGCTTTTGTTTGAATCATTATAATTTCATTCATGATTGTCATCTGTGTTCTTGATGATGCATGTGATGGTAAATAACAGTGTCAAATGATTTTGCGCAGCGATTGGCTTATGTATTCCTTTCCCACACTCCATTGTTTTTTTATCTTTTAGATTTACTTCTGTTTAATGGATGATCAAACATCTAAGCGTTGTCGTCTACTTTGAGTTTATCGGAACTAACTTCATGGGGCTTCTCCGTGAAAGCTGCTTGTGATATCTATTGATTGAGTGTTTATGCAAACATTTGACTTTACTACAACCCTTTTTTAAAGGGAAACTAGGGTTTTTGCCTTTTATTTTCTTTCATCAATTACATGCATCTGGTCGTATATAGTAACGGCTTTTAATTTCAGGATCGTATATTACTGCATTTGTTATCAGAAGGATCACCATTACTTGTCCTTCCTTGTCTTATTCCCCCTCTTTTCGGCAAGATTGACTAGCCATGTGAATATATTCAGATATTTCGATGAAAATGGGGCAAAGGCCATAAAAGGAACTGAAACGGTTGAATTAAACCCATGCTTTCTTCTTCAGGAAATGAAACCTAAAAGGAAAAATGTGTTGAAGTCACATCCTTAAATGCCACTCTACCTTAATCTTCTTGAAGTGGTGTCACCTTCATCTGTCTCTCTTACTTTCATATTTGTGTGTTCTTTCTCATGTTCAATGTTTTCGGGCATCATGAATAATGTTCTAACTTAGTATCAAGCCTCCTTTTTCCCCATAGTTAATATAATGATAAGATTGTTGATTTATTGATTGCAAGGCAAGTAATTGTAGCTTATAACTTTCAAAATTTACCTGACATTAATATCTGCTAGAATTTGTGTAGTTTTCCCGTATTGTTATATATTATGATTGTGAGTGCCACTTGTTGGAGTCATTAGGGCTTATTGAAAGCATACTCATTAATTGTCCCCAGTTGCCAGTTGGAGCTATAAAACCCCTCTTGCCTTACTCATTTCGTATTGCCCAGGTATTGCGCGTGCAACATGTGCAATTGCAGAGCACTTAAAACCCATCCTCAAATTTGAGCCAAATAAAACTGTTTCTCATTTGATACTTAGGCCAAATTATGTTTCAGTATGGAAGTAATAAGAAATTTAAGTTTGAGTTGTTGATATTTTATTGTTGACAAATTACCCACATAATGCAAGTTGCAATGGCATCATGAACCCTTGATGCAATAGTGCGCAATGCACAATATATAACTATAATGGAAGGTTCTTATGCTGTTAAGTGGCTTTTCAGTTGTATCTGGCAGTAACCCTGTTAAAACTGCCTGCAATTGCTTCGGAAATATTGGCAACAAACTTTAGTTGTCATTTTCTCCTACCAAAAATAAGTATGAGCTATAACTAATATGTATTAAGCTCACCAGGTGCTTTTGTGAGATACAAATAATGGACACAAATAATGGAATATTATTTTCATTGAAAATATATAGCATTTTTATTTCTGTGTGATTCTTTCTCTTTCTCCTTCTCTCCCTCATAACTCTGAAATTGTAATGTCTTGGGGGAGTTGCTTTATTTCAACATGAGATGTCTTTTTGTGTCATGAGATATATATTTACTAGTTGCATATTATTTGCTATGCTTCCTTGTTATTTTGGATCATCACTTAATCTTTATTACTACTTCTAACTAAGTGTAAGGCTCTACACCCACACTATGAAGACCATTTGTAATCTGAAGTTTTGCAGTAGTGGTTAATTGATATTCATAGTAGAACTGCTTGTTTCATTTCCTTATAAATGGCATTAATTGCTGAGATATACATTCTCCTTTTAAGAATATTATGCTTTACAGTATTCACATTTGTCTGTGCGCATAATACAACTATAGAGCACCACTGCAGTGTTCTTATTACGTTTCTGTGTGCAGAATTTTTATCTGATTGGAAGAGACAAAAACAGAACATTTTGGAGGGTCTTAAAGATTGACAGGTTGGAGCCATCTGAACTAAATATCACCGAAGATTCAACAATATACTCAGAAATTGAGTGTTGTGACCTTTTGGGGCGTATCCATGAAGGAAACAAGTCAACAGGGGGACTTAAATTTGTTACAACTTGTTATGGAATAATTGGTATTTTCTATCTTCTATATAAGAGCAAAATAGTTATAATTTTCACTGGTGTTGTTTCCATCATTATTGATAAGAATAAAACCATCATCTTATGGCATTTTCTTTTGATTTAGGATTTATCAAATTTCTTGAGCCGTACTACATGCTGCTTATAACAAAACGGAGGAAAATCGGCACGATCTGTGGGCACACTATATATGCCATCACAAAGAGCGAAATGGTTCCAATTCTACATACTACTTTGCGATCCAAAACGGCATATTCTAAGGATGAGAACAGGTCTTTAGTCAATTTTGCATGTAATTGTAATATGTCTATGGTACCTTTAAAGAGACATAAGAGAGTAGCATTGAGAACTATACCCAGTCCATTGTACTTAGACGAGAATTATTTTATGAATTACGGTTTTTTATTTGAGTTCCTTATATTGTGTAGTGAAAACGTTCTGTTAGAGCATCATATTTGACTTGTGTTGAAATTCTACATTCTAGAGTTTTCTTTGTACTATATATGTTAATTGTCTCGCTTTAGCATGTATGCACAATGTGGGCTTCCTCAGGTCAACCTTCTCATCTTTCTATGGTACTTTCTAATTGTCTCTTCCGAAATAGAACCAATAATGCTTCTTCTAGATTTCCAAGTCATGTATAGTGCATACCTCCTTCATTGTTGTTTTTTTGTTTTACTTTTATTGGCAGTTCATTTCCTGCAAATGTACAGGGGCAATCTTCATTGCTGTTATCATGTAAATGTAACTTTTTGAGTGAGACAAGGTATTAATCGCCAGGGTTTCACTCGGGAGATCACTTTATTTTACTTTTTAATAATTTTGGTTAGAGTTAATGGCTTCATAAGTTGTTTTTATTACCATTTTTTTCCATTTTATTCCTCCACTCATATAATAAACCATCTTATTAATGGGCTTTGCTCTCTCTTCTCCTGTGACTTAGATACAAGAAGCTTCTATGCAGTGTGGATCTTACCAAGGACTTCTTTTTCAGCTACTCGTATAATGTCATGCTTAGTCTTCAAAAGAACTTATCTGATCATAATACAATGGGAAAGTCACTTTATGAAACACTGTTTGTTTGGAATGAGTTCTTGACTCGTGGAATAAGGAATCATCTCCAGAATACTTCCTGGACAGTGGCCTTAGTGTATGGGTTTTTTAAGCAGGTACATATGAAGTCTCCTTTATTGGTTACAAGATATGTTTATGAGAGATTTGCGAAGGAAGGCAACTAATGTAGCTTATAGTAATACTAGTGACCAATACAAATTTCTTGGTTTCTTTCTTATTTTAGTTTTCTACGTCTCTGGTGAGGCTAACCTTTGATATATGCTTTGAGAAACTAACATCTTTTGGACTTAATTTTCTCTTGCTTATATTCATTAATTTGTACTTGATCAGTAATATTACCTGTACTCACTTGTTTTTATGATATGTAACTGATCTTACTTATCGGCATTTTATTTAATAGAGTTAATGCTGCAGTCATTAAACCGCAAATTATTAGTGTTTCAGTTGTCTTATATTGGGAAAATCATTCCTACAGACCACATAGAAGGTTTGATTAATTTAATATAGGAATTATTTCTAACATCTTATATTGCTGGGTTACTTTTAATGGTTCCTGGATTGCTTGCTTCAAGCCTTCCTTTGATAACGCCAGAAAGATGCTACTACTATGTGTTGTCAGAAAATATTTGGTGTTTTCTTGTTGACTAGCGGTCATCTCATGCCATGTTGTGCAGGTCAATCTTTCTATATCTGGCAGGGAGTTCAACTTGACTATCATTGCTAGGCGCTCACGGCATTATGCTGGGACCAGGTGTGTGCTTTTTGGAGCCTTTCTCGAGTTTTTGATATAGTTAAAGCTACATTATATTTCATATCTTTACACTTGTGGTCCTAGACAAAATACATTTGTTTATATTTGCACCTATATCAATTTGTGTTTATTTCTTGAGTTTCTAATTGAGGTATGGCTGCCATTGTATACTGGTGTTTCTCCAAGGAATTCAATCCATGAAAGTCATGTAAACATGGTGATTTATCACCAAGATAATTTGTCTGTTTTCTTTTCCTACAAATGTTATGTCATTGTTTATTTTCTGTTTCTACACATGTTCCTTGGTTTCTCTATCTTGTGGTGCAGATATTTGAAAAGAGGAGTGAATGAAAAGGGTAGAGTAGCTAATGATGTTGAGACAGAGCAGATAGTCTTTGCAGATGCTCAGGATGGATGCCCAATGCAAATAAGTTCTGTGGTGCAGATTCGGGGTTCAATCCCTCTGTTCTGGTCTCAGGAAGCCTCTCCATTGAATTTAAAACCTGACATAATATGTATGATTTGGAAACAACTTTCCTTTGTTTGTTACTCACTTGTTCTGTAATTTATGCTGACTGCTCATTTTGGTTATTCCCCCCTAGTATCAAAGAAGGACCATAATTTTGAAGCCACGAGACTTCATTTTGAAAATCTTGTCAAGAGATATGGGAATCCAATTATTATATTGAACTTGATTAAGGTACGCATTTCCACATACATGTGGAACCCACGGCATGCTTGATTTCTTTTCTCATGTCTAAACTAAAAGATTTTTTTACCTTGGATCTTCTTTCGTTTTTTGGGTTTTAAGACACGTGAGAAGAAGCCTCGGGAAACTATTCTGCGAGCCGAATTTGCAAATGCTGTTAAGTCTATTAATAAAAATTTGAGGGGGGAAAACCGCCTGAGGTTCCTTCATTGGGATCTCAATCGGCACTCAAGACGGTAACTTTCTCTTCCATTTCTTGTCCAATCACTAGATGTTTTTTCTAGGGCGTTATTCTAACATTATTTGATCAAATCATCTTCAGCAGCAAAGCTACTAATGTGTTGTCACAACTGGGAAAAGTGGCTGCATATGCATTGAAGCTGACGGGCATCTTCTACTGTCCAGTGACTTCAAAGTTGAGGCTGAAGGGTTTGTTCCATTATTCCTACTCTGAGTAAGTACCATAACAGCACATTTTGACCTTGTTTGCTGTTGTACTAAATAAGCGAGTTGAAATTACACTTGATTATTTTACAATTGCTGATGCATTTGCCCATTGATTAATTTTTGTATGTTTAGTTGATTTATTTACATTATATACCTTGTACTAAGGAATATCCAGCAATTTTTTCGCTTGTTTGTTACAATGCTCAACAATTGCTTTTGTCTTGAAGTAATTGTAATATTGATGAAATTTTTTCATATAATGCAGGAAAAACAATGCCATTGATCACTCTGTCCCAGAACAAGCTAGCGGTGATGAAAACAAAAATCACAGTGTCAAACCCCCGATGCTTCAAGCAGGGGTCTTGAGAACTAATTGCATCGACTGTCTAGATCGTACCAATGTTGCTCAATATGCTTATGGACTAGCTGCACTTGGGCGACAGCTATACGTTTTAGGATTTTTTGAATCCTCGTATATTGATCTTGATAACCCTTTGGCTAAGGAATTAATGACAATCTATGAGTCAATGGGTGACACATTAGCCTTTCAATATGGGGGTTCTGCAGCGCATAATAAGGTAATCTTTCTATCCTTTGGGCTTTAGGGATTATGAAATGTAATATGGGATCAGAAATTCTGTGTGCATAATGATTTTGTTTAGGATCTGCATCTTAGTTTTCACATGAAATTCAAAATGACATGCTAACCTAATTTGAAAGCATGTTGCTAGGACATGTTGCATTTGATTCACAAACTTCTGCAATAGGTTTTAATATGTTATAGGTCTTGGTTAGTTATATGGATACAGTCATTACTCTCAAGTAGAATTTCTCATGATTGTTGTTCATGGAGCTGTTAAAAGTAAAAACAGTTGTATATATCCCCCTGTCTCCTGTGCAACTGTAATCAATGTAATCAATCAGGTATGTGTATTTGATATCAAGAAATGGTATTGATAATTTTAAAAGGAAAATAAGTAATTGGCAATTAAGATTATGATCTCTGATAAAAAAAAATTGTGATTATTGAGTTGGCGACATAATGATGGATCCTGTCATGTGAATATACATTTGGAGATTGTTGGCCTTCTGGCATTTGGTTCAGTTGTCACCTTTGAGTCGGTATCATGTATAGTGGTGGTGTTTGGTGCTTAACTCTCAGTATTCACTACTAATGAGCCTAGTATGCACTGTATTTTGATGTATAATTAGGCTTATCCTCACTCCTCAGCTTGGCATATACTTGACGCATATCTTAATTATTGGTATTTCAGCAAGGCTCCAAGTACATCATCTGGCACCCAACACAACCAATTCTCATATCCACCCCCTGGACATGTTCTAGGAGGGAGTAGTGGGGGTCCTGGGGGATGATTCTTGGCATACTTGTTGCCAACGACCTCATTACCTTGAGTGATGAGTCAAGGACCTTTAGTCTTGTGATAACGAGGCTTGGTAGCTCTACTTATTTTTGTGCTCTTTGCAGCCTCTGAGAAGCACCCAAAGGGCAACCTGGTGTTAAAACCTCCCTTTATGAGTAGGGTCCAGGGAAGGGTCAGACTCAGATCCACTATGTGGGTCTGTAGTAAGCAGCCCAGTGTTATCGATGGCGGATGGCGGTTCATGGCGGATAGCCAAAAATCCGCCATACAAATGGCGGATGGCATGGCGGACAACATAAAATATAATATATATATATATATATATATATATATATATATATATATATATATATATGTATACATAAAAAAATGCAGAAAAAATATAAAATCCGAAACAAGCCACAATATATGTCAAGAACCATATCTAATTTGATAGAAAATATCATATAAGTCTCATTTTCACCTATCATAGGCTACTAACAAGACTACTTACCATCAAGTTCAAGATCTTAAAATGCAAATAATGATAAAAACAACAATACAAACACAAAGTAAATGTCTAATCCTCCTCCTCTACCCCAACATAATCATTTTCCCAAGAAGCTGCACCCGAAGAAGCTTGGTCAGAAGCCATGGTGGGAGAAGAGTTTCTGGCCGGAGAAGAAAGAGAAAGAGAGATGGTCGCTGGAGAAGAAAGAAAGAAGAGTTTCTGGTCGGAGAAGAGTTGCTGGTCGCCGGTTGACTGGATGAGAGAAGAGAGGCATGACGGGTCGATGGTAGAAGAGAGGGATGAAGGGATCGCTCGATGTTTTAGGGTTTTAACCCTATTTTGGGCCGTGAATCGGGTCGGGTCGTGTGACCCAGCCCGCGAAAAACCCACGTCGCACCCGCCTTCCACCATCACCGACTTGCCGCCATGGATCGCCACCGCTATTCGGCCGCCATAGTCCGCCGTACATGCCACGCCTTATCGGTGGCGGTTTGTTCATTTTCCGCCACCGCCTCTCGCCATGGCGGTTTTTCGACAACACTAAAGCAGCTTTACCTTGCATTTGCAAGAGGCTGATTCCAATCTAATGAAAAAAGGCCCATTTTGCCAGTGAATCCATTTGATTCTCCCAAAATAATGAAAGAAATTTAGGGTGTGGATGCAGGCTTGACCTTTGAGTTCAATGATAGTGCATGATGTGAAAGAATAAATTTAGCATGCAGAGTGGACTTGGTACTTGAAAGGAATGGGTTGGAGGCTTCTTTTTCTATTATATATGGTAGTTTCCTAGTAGATGAAGATGTTTCATTTATTATTTATTATACACTCACCAATTTTCATGCTAATAAATACAAGCTTGGGCATTTTTTGTTTAGTTACATATAGGTTTCACCTAGTTTTTATGTGATGAGATGTCCAAGTGTGTTCTTGATTATGTAAATTTACTATGAAGAGACCATCAAAATTTCCCTGTAGTTTTGAAGTGGAAATCTAAATTTGCCTCTTTTCTTGACCTATTTTCCTTGCATGGAAGTTTTGCCTGATTAGTGCTCATTCCTTTGACTGTTTTGCAATTGGTCCTGCTATGCAGATATTTTCTGAGAGAAGAGGTCAATGGAAGGCAGCAACTCAATCCCAGGAATTTATTCGAACCCTTCAGCGTTATTACAACAACACATATGTGGATGGTGATAAACAAAAAGCAATTAACATGTAAGTCAAATAAGCCCACTTTTTCTTGATTATATTTGCATAATTGTTTCCATAATACCAATATGATTTAAAGCGAACGCAAGTTATATATTAGTGCTACTTGCGTTACAATGAATTAGTTAATGCCATGTTTGATTTTGATATTATTTTTGTCAGATTCTTGGGGCATTTTCAGCCACAACAGGGAAAACCAGCACTGTGGGAGCTAGATTCCGATCAGCATTACACTGTTGGGAAAGGGGGCCCATATTTAGCAGACGATAATGTTAGGTATGGAGTGGATTATTCAGTCAATTTTTTTGTCACTTTCATTTTATGAAGAATCTGAAAGGGGGAGGGAGATTATACTTATAAACAAGAAAGATAGCTATTTAGCATATTTAGCATGACCTGTGAATATTTAATTTTCAAGAAATAACTGGTATTTATGAACAAAACTTTTGTCAGTGAACTTTTAATATTCTCTGTCTAATTTCAGTTATAACTTTTCTTTTTAGATTTGTCCTTAGCCTTGAGCTTAATTCTCAAATTGAAAATATTGATCAAGCATATAGATAGCTATTGATGATTTTGCAATTTGAGGAATTCAGAACGCTTTTGTTACTGTGTTTCACATATGAAGATCTTAATTTTATAAAGTATCTTAAGTAGTTTTGATGTAGTTTTGGTACTGAAAGCATTCCTTGTATATTTCTCCACTCTCTACTCAAGTCTACTGTAATTTCTTCTTTTCCCGCTCAAGTTGCTGCTAGCAAAACAGAATTCCCACTATAAAAGCTCAATACTTTCTTTAGATGGTCTTGTTCATGAAATTCAAATGGCATTAGCTTTGACTTAAGATCTGTATGTAAGGACAATATTATATAGGCAAAGTGAAGCTTCAAATTCATCCTTCTTTTTTTAAGGATGAAAGCAAATTAATACAAGTAATGTGTCCCTTCTGGGTTTTACTGAATGATATTATCTAAAAAATGTCTGCCTTTGTCAGAAGATTGACAATGCATTATTTTGGTAGGTCAACCATTAAAAGGTCGCTATCAGATGGCAACATTCTCTGTGAAGGTGGCACTGCAATTAGGAAGTTGAGTGTTACAAATTGTCAGCACTCCTCTGAAAAAGCTGATAAGTGTTGTCTTTCAGAGTCTATTCCAGACATCTTTACTTGTGGAAGTGAGATTTGTCACTGCAGGTATGCTTAATCGCATTTTGCATACTGCAAACTCTGGTAGCTACTTTTATATGTTGGTGAGGTATACTGACTAGCATTTGTCTGTTGATGAATATGACAAATTTAATTTCTAAAAGAAGAAAGTTAATTCTGAAACTAAGCAATATGATGTAACTTCTTTGAAAGGCCAGGTGAAAATGTAACAATACCATTTGGCTCAAAAAGCTAGGCAGAACTAGGTCTCAGATTCAAATTGCACTCAACCCAACTAATTTGTCCTGGTTTCTTGATTATGTGGTGCAAAGGATTGAGCAGATTATGATGGGCTTTCTGGAGTCAGGAGCAAGAGATTATGGGAGAGATCATGTAGTGAATTGGGACATGTGTTTTAAGACGTTTGAAGAAGGATGGATTAGGCCCAGGGAATCCGGTGTCTTAAAAATATTTCCTTACAATAAAGCTGCTGCCTATAAATTTTTGTAAATAATAAATGCTTCTCCCAAAATTGTCAATATCTATTAACTGATTCTATTCATTGTTTTCTTTTCTGTTAAATTTAGTTTTCCATTCAAAAGAGAATGTAGAGTAGAGGCACTGTAGTAATCAATTCTGTTTGTGTTTTTTTATGTGATCCATTGTTTAAACTGATATGATTTATGACACAAGCCTTCCAATTTTTTTTACATTTATGTTTCTATCAATGCCGAACAGGCAAATTTATGGGGGAATGTTCAAGGACCAATATTGTGACAGTGATCACATCTGTTATGATGAACATGGAGATGCATGTGACTGCTCCAATTTCCTTGATGTGGACTGGCTTTCTTCTTCTGGAAATTCTTGTGAAGAGGAGTTGCTTGAAAGGTATTTCTAAATTCGATTAGTGATCATATACGTATGCCATTTTCTTGTTTCTTTTCTGTTCCTTAATGATTTAAAAAATATGGTCTTTCTTCACCATTGGCTTTAAGCTTTCGTCAAATCTTGATCTAAAGTTGAGAGACCAATGTTGAACTTTGGGTTAGAGAATGAGAATAATGCTTTTATCACAGCACACATATATTTCAATAGCTTTGGGAGGTTCATCTATGAATTAAAAGATTGATGAGGAACGGGGACTAAAATTCTATGACCTTTTTGTTTATACAATGCTCAGATCTCATGCAATTATGGGAAGCAATATTTTGACTTCCGAAGATATAATAAAGAGGGAGGGAAAGCATTTTAAGCAGAGATTTGCGAACGTTCAGTTGTACGGCCAGCGGTATATCTGGAAACCGTCACTCAGCTCCTTCAATTAACATATTAGTGATAGGATTTTATGTTCTTGAGAATATCTTTTAGAATTATAGTAAAATATTAGTCTGGGGATTTGTGCTGGGGTGAATCCTCAAGTGAAATTAGGGAAGCTTGAATTTTACTTTAGGAGCATGAAAGTGAATGGAGAAGGGGTTAAGAGGCTTTTCTTTTTTAATGTAATTATTTGGCTAAAGGTTTCTGAATTGAGGTGTATAGCTGAACATCATGGTTGAGTGACTTGAGTCTATTAAGGTGCATGATGGTATATTGTGCAGTAAAAACTAAAAACCTTGTTCTTGAGCTAGGGGTTGGTTTACAATTTTCAAGATATATATAGGTTCAGGGGAAGGCCCCACCACGGGAGTAGGCCCTCAGGGGATCCCATAAGGGGCTCCATGGGGAGGGGGAATAGGGCAAAGTGTATGAGAGGGATCGAACCCCCCACACTTTGTATGTTAATATTGTTAATGATAATCATTAAGATTGATCTTTCCTTTTTTTGAGTCATATTTTGTTCAGGTATGATAACTGACTGGCACTTGTTTTAATGGCTACAGGTCAATCAGCATCTCCTCAGAGAATATTGTGAGTGAACTAATAACTGAGACAACTACATCTGCAAGTGAATCTGGATCCAGCATGAAGGTCAGTATATATTGTTAATTGAGATCACTATTTCTTCTAATGATGTGACAACACATAATGGATGATGTTGTTAAGAAGTTAATGCAATAAATGTGGATCAAAACTAAATCCCTTTTCTTTTTCACTAATACTACCAGTATAACACAAATAAGGTGTACAGTACTATATATCGCGATTTAGTTCATTCCTTTCTAGCATGCAACTTAGAATCTGTTTTTAATGCCTTTTAGGGGAGGCAGAGTGTACCAGAGCTCAACAAAGGTGCTAAGTACACTGAAAGCTTTGAACGCTGGGTAACTCATGGGGAGCTGCTTTTTGTTTAAGACTATTCATGTGTCATGAGGTTTATCGCCCCATCCGAAGGAAGGGGTTCCTGAATTCCTGTACAGAAATAAAATGGTAAGATATCATTCCAAAAAGCAAATAGCAGTGGCAGTAGCAGAGAAGCTGATTTTAGGTCAAGGGCATTTGAGTTTCAAATTATATTTTCACCTCAAAGTTCTCCATAATTGATGGTAGCATCATTTGGGAGGTAATGGTAGATGTCAATAGCTAATTCATTTTTGTGCCTCCCCAAGTCTCGATAGGTACATTAAACATGACAAAGTCATCAACCCTGTATATAATTTTCATTGAGAAAACAAAAAAAAAAATTCATAGCTTGTGCTCAGATTATAACTGGTTTGACTGATAAATTTTCATTATGAAGAACTGAACAAACTGCTTTTTCTGCAGCTGATTGTGTGTTATGTCATCTAGCATAGCCATTCCCAAACTGCAAAGTCCTATTCTCAACTTTTACACGAGTTTTAAAGGGAATTTCTAGGTGAATTCTAGCATGAAGACCATTATTTATGAGTACACCGGTGTGGCACCAATTTCACTTATGAAAATCCACTTTTACCCTTATCCCACCTCATCTGTCATCTTCTTCACACCACCCCACAGACCACCACCACCATGAAGGAAGCACTGACATACAATTGGCAGCCCAGTTGCCCACGCACACACACCCCTTGTTGCCTTTCAATTTCAAGTTTTAACACACTCTCTTTGAAAATCTACCCGAATGGGGAAGGTTCAAATCGAACCCCGACGACCCGACTCGCTTCATTCCGGCCACCCGAGACTCCGCACGAGTCTATGGAGTTCCTCTCACGTTCATGGAGCGTCTCTGCTCTCCAAGTCGCAAAGGCTATCTCCCCCACTCAACTCTCGCTCTCAAAGCCCCCCAATGTCGGTGTCGGTGCTAACGATAGTTTCACGATGGCCATCCCGAAGGACTGAGCCGGTGCTAATGGCGGTTTCACGATTTTAGATGATCATGGAATGAATCTTGACACTGTCACAATCTATAAGTTCAAGTAACCGGTTTCCTGCACATGGAAACATCTGAAATGGACTACCTCTTGTTTTTTTTCTTCCTATTTAGCGGCGGCGACAGGTGCAAGGGAAGCGGGGTTGAGGCCGGTGGACGGTGATGGTCATTGTGTTGCAGGGGTGATGTTGTTGGTGATGGTCACGGTGATCCGGCAATGATGGGAGAAGGAGATGGGATGAAGGGCAAAAGAGTCTTTTTCAATTTTTTTTATTTTTTTGGATCAATAAATCTGCACCATTCATTATTATAGTATTATATCTAGGGACTGAAATAAGTGGAAAAATTGTCTACACTGATGTACCCATAAATGACCAGCTTCATTTCTATGGTACCCCAGGGTTAGTTGTTAAGTTTCATTGAATGCTGGTTTTAAAATAAATGATTAAAGATAACCAATAGACAATGAAATACTTGACAACTCACACCGGTACCGTATCTTGAAATGATGAAAATCCAAGTTTTGGCATTGCTTTAGATTAATAAAACTAGAGCTTAACGTGGTCCCGGCATCATGTTCATATATCCAGAGTTATCTATTGTTATTCTCCATCCCAAACAATTGTGGGAGACAAGAATAATAAGCGATTGTGCACGCTGATGTGACCTTTAGAAATGGAATTTTGTCCGTCGTATCACTAATCATTTGAAGTTATTGCAAAACCCGATTCAATAAGCGAAAACATCAGTAAACAATCTTTGCACGCCTATAATGGTTTCAAAAGGAAGGTACAAATTTATAGGTTACTTTTTTAGGTTATAAAATAAAATGGGAGGCACTTGTAAGTACGAGAACAGTTGGGAAAGAAAATACGGCATGGTTGAACCCATAATCGAATAGCAAGCAAATCTAAGAAAAGATTGTGACTATGGTCGGTGCCAATAGTCCGTGAGCTAATTAGCTCATTCAGAATTAGAGGTAAATTTAGTTGTATTAAAAAGGTGAGACATTTTTTCTTTTAAAAAGGGGTGGTTCAAAACTTCAAATGACTCTTAACGACTTCTAAATCAAGCAGCAACCAAGGCTGAAGTTTAAATTCTCTCATTTTTCTGGAAATACAATACAATGTCGATCGAAGAGAAAAAAAAGAATAACTTGACACTATTCACTTGGGAGTACGAAATAATCTCTCCATAAAGAAATTATCGCCTTTGCTTGTGGATATACATATCTCATGGTTAAACATTTTCAAGGGAGTATAGCTCATCAAAGGACTTTTAGATTTAATGGTCGATGCATAGAATAAGTAGAATAATGTGAAACGTACTATAATACCCTTTGAATTCATAACAAATTAACAATGAGAAAAATATTCCTAAAACAATGTGGCAACGATGGCGGTGGCAAAAGGAGAGAACAACGGCGGCAGTCAACTTGTTTCAAGGAGAAAGGTTGAAGGAGAGGAGGCAGGGGTAAGTTTTTCGTCATTTTATATTTACTTTTGTAGATAAATTTTAGAGTTGTACGGTCCTTTGAATAGCATTTTGGCTTGTCCCTTAACTAGTTTAAAAATCAAACAAGGTAAAAACAATTTGTGCGATGTTATACTTTATTTTTTAGCGAATGAAACGCATTCAATTTCAAATCCTTCAACTTGTGCCAAGGTCCAGCCTTTTACATTTTTTACATTCACCTGTCCACAGTTACTTAGTAAAGAAAAAATAACGATGTAATATTTTAAATACTAAACAACTCTTTCTCCCCCTATCCATAATATTTGTCAACAATATACATTTCCACTAAAAAAGGCATACCTTATCCTGAATGAAGTGGAAAAATAGAATCCAGATAGTGTAATTAAAAACATAAAACAAAATGAATGTTCAAACATAAAAAAGAAATGATAGTATAGAACACGAGGATAAATTAAAATCGTAGTTCAGATTTTAATTTTAATTCCAATTATGTTAAAATTGAAATTTGTTCCGAATTATAAAATTTATCTTTGAGTTATGTAAAATTAAGACGCAAATGATAATTTTATATTCAATTCCGGACTAATAGGTGCTAGCATTGCTCTTTCATAAAATGCGAATAAAATCTATATTCCAATTCTAATATCCACAATAAACAAAATAATTAAAATTTAAAAATCCAATTCGAATTCTAAAGCTTCTAATTAAAAATTTCTAATTACATAAGCAAAACTCACCTAAAAAGGAATTATCAACAAAAATAAGACATCAATGAGGATGGTAGCGAACACATACAGTTTTAAAACCTTGGCTGAGTGCAATAAAAGCTTATCTAGACACTTCCAAAAAAATACACAAATAAGTGCTTGTTTGAAAATGCTGAATTTTTCCATTTCAGCTGTTTTTTTTTTTACTAAAAAGCTATTTCATACATAATCTATCATGTTTGACAATTAGCTTAAATTTATAAAAAAGCTTTTTTTTGGAAAAAAAAAGCTATTTTATGTCATCTAATTTGTTTTAGCTTAAGATTGTTATGATTTGATTATTTCTTATTCTCAAAACTCTCTTCCCTATTTACCCCTACAAAACTAACTTCCAAATAAATATTATTAAATTATACAAATAACTTCATACTCTTTTTCATAATTTACTATGTAAAAAACGCTTTTTTTAGACCATCCAAACGAAAAAGATTATCTTGAAATCGCTTTTCAGCAAACAGACCCAAACAAAAATAGATTTTGATTATAATCGATTATCACAATAATCGATTATTCATAAATCGATTATCAGCATAATTTTTTTTTTCCAGCTTTCCCAAACACACCCTAAAAGAAAGTTTCTTCTGAATATACACACAGTTTTAATAAGATATGACTGTGTCATTTGCTATAAATAAGCGAATTTCACTTAACAACACGTCCATTCCTACCATGGCAATCAAGTCTTTCAGACATTCAAAGTACACCAGATGTAACATTAAAGTATTATTAATTGGTAAACAAAAAAGGAGGGGGAAATAATTGCAAAACATTTTCATGACAGCATCAACAAAAAAAAATTAAAATTTCACCTAATATACCATGTCATTAAGAATATTTCTGCAACACATACCAAAACTAGGAAGTAAACAAAGTCCCCTTACTACATAAAACTGATCCTGATTTTACTTCTGAGGAGCAAAGGAGAATTACTGGTGCAACATCACAGGATAAAAAAAACACTAGTTCTCATCCCAGCCAGATGCTGGGACTGACTCAATGGATGCAGCAGCAATTTGTGGTGGTGGAACAGCTTCACCCCAGTCTCCTCCTGCAACTGCAAGAGAAAATTTTGTTCAACAAAGCATGAATACATAGTTCTAAGCAAAGTTAACTTAAAAACTGCAGAGAGAAAACAAACATGCTGCATCATTTTGCCAACTCTTAAATCTTAATTAGAGAATTAACAAGCAAATAGAAAAAGTGAAGCCAATAATGTAAAAACCAATTTAGCAGAGGCCAATACCAGCCCTTAATTAAATTGCAAGATCAATAAAGACACCAAAAGGTAGCTTATAAGAATTGCAGTTTAGTCTAGCTTTAAAAAAACAGAATTTCTGACCAGCTTCTGGGGCCGCAGCCCAGTTGCCAGTAGGAACTTCTGGAATAGGTTGTGGAACTGTCTCAGCCCAAGACTGATCATTTGCAGCAGGCCACTGGCTATCAGCAGCAAGAGGACCAGCATTGAAGTCTGCAATGGCATAATCAGCAGCTGGAGCTTCATCTTCCTCTTGTTGCTTGGCCTCCTCAGGTTCTCTATAGAAGAATAAATCCACCTGCATTTAAAGAAAATTTGAGACAAGGAACTTGCCCAAAATGCTGGCACTTCAAAAGTTCAAACTCTGTATCTTGCACAGAGGGGGGAGGGTCCCATGTGTTCACATTTCACAATGCAGACATCTTAACAGAAGATTGCATACACTGTATCTATCCAATAATAATTCTACTTGAAAATCACAAAAGCAGCAAAAAATATTTTACCATCACATCCCATTTAAGCCCAGGGCGAATCGTACCACGCATCTGTAATACCATCCTGGCAAGAAGCCAAAAGAGACAACCGATGCTATGCTTCCCCTTATTATTGGCAGGAATTCCAATATCGACATATCGCATAGGAGAGTCAGTGTCACAAAAAGCAATTGTTGGAATATTACCAAGAGCAGCTTCCTTAATGGGCTGCACATAAACCAATAAAGTAAGAAAAACAAGGGAACAAACAAGCATAGAATAACATAGAGATCAATCATCATATAAAAAAACGAACCAGGACAAACTACAATAAAAAAACTTCTTTATCCATGTGAATGGCATTACATTCTAATAGTCATCAAGAGCTATTAACCTGATGATCTGTTCTTGGATCGGTAAGAATGAGAAGGCGTGGCTCACTGAAGGAAGTCTGGAGCTGATTGGTAAATGTTCCAGGAGTGTGCCTTCCAGCAATTGCATGAGCACCAGTGTACTGAGCAAACTTAAGAACCGCTCTCTGACCGTAAGGCCTAGCAGACTGAACAATGATGTCCTGAGGGTTCTCAATGGAAACAATAACCCGCGCAGCAAGTTGAAGCTTCTCCCATGTCTTCCCAAGATTAATAATGTAAATTCCTGAATCAAACAGAACAAATCAAATTCATCAAAACTCTTACTTTATTTTTCTTCAAAGAAATAGCACACCAAGCAGGATACTACCAAAGCAACTACAACAAAATAAATAATCCTTTGCCAAATATATGCACAGTCAGTGTAGTGAACCAATCAGACACATCGTTAAAATCATACCTACACATAGATTTGTGATTGATTTAGTGTAAAAAACTTTAATATCAAAATTAAACAAAGGATAATAAGTAGCATTATGAGAGAGTAAAGATCTGGGGTCTATTCCTAATGTTGTATATGCAGCACTCTGTAGGTGAGGAATAATATACACAATGATGCAACCTATTGAAAGTTCATATTTTTAGCATCAAAACGACGGAATCTAGGTATTGTAGCAATGATATAAGAAATGGGCAGGGGGGGGGGTAAAACAGAGCATGTATTCGGCGTGATGCAATTGCAAAGAGCGTGACTTTTTCAATGAGAAGAGAAGAATAAGAAGAGATCATGTTACTAACCGTCGAAGCGGCGCTTGAAGATGTAGCGCTCCATCTGGAAGTCGCAGTTTTTGGTGCCGAGATGCACCTCCGCCGCCAACATCATCTGGATGTCAGCCTCCTTCTGTGACAGCTGGCGCGGCGCGGCTGAGCCGGAGTTGGCGGTTGTGGCCATATCTGTTACCGGAAAAATGCCTTCGGAGTGTGGAAGAAACTCTTGAATTGAAGAGAGAGACGCACGTTAAAGCTAAGGAAGAGGTTCGACTGTTTAAGCTGCGTTAGGTTTTTGAAGAGACAGAAACCCTAGTTCACTGTTAAATTACCTGATTACCCTTCTTCCATGGGCTTTACCTTATCAACTCTATTTTTGCAAGACAGGGGAAAGTCTGCGCTAATATTGTTAAATATAAAAAAAAAAAGAAAAAAAGAAAGAAAAAAAAAAAGAGAATGCTAAGATTTCAAAAGAAATAAATTTGTACTCAAAAAGGATTATTCTAAGATGTTGTATATTTAATTTTTCCATAAAAACATGTTTTTTTTGGGTTCCTTAAAGAGTGTCTTTAGGGCACTAGTTAGCGAGATCCCAAAAAAATAATATAAAAGTTAATAAAATAAACAATTTTAAGAAAAAATATTTAAAATTATAAATAATATATAGATAATTAAGAGTTTAACTGTTATACATTGTTATTGTAAAATTCTTTACAATATCAGCTAATCTGAAATTATGGTATGAGTGACTTTTACGGTAGTTAAGATAAGATTCAAACATTTTAGCTCATGTGCCAATTTCTGATTGTTTGTTTGTGTAAAAAAATCTTTACAAGTGCATACTAATTAAATTCCATAATTAATTTAGATAGAATATGAAAAAATCCTCTAAAATGATATTGTCTTTAAAATGAGCAAATAATGATTTGATTATATCAAGCGCATAAATATCTTAATCCACTAAATGATCTAAGGTATATGCATTCTTATTTGCTCAAGACAAATTTCATTTTAGAGGATATTTTTTTTATTTTTTTTTTTGGTTTCCCAGGTATCCTCTACGTGCAACTGCGGAGACTAATCTCACGAGATATTGGATAACATTTAAGGGTTGACCTCTCCCAATCAGATTTTCTCCATACATAAGAGTTTGGAATCGAACTTCTGACCACTTACTTAAGGGGCCCGAGCTCGTTACCACTTTGACCAACCACATATTGATAGATTTTTTTAATTTAACATACAAGTGTGAATATTTTATTTACAAAAATTTATTCTAAAAAAATAAATAAATGGAAAACAATTAGCAAATTCAATAATGATAACTATTAACTACTATATCTTAAAGTACATTAAAAAATAAAAAATAAAAATGATGTAGATGACATCATGCGTCTCTAAACAGAAATTGTGAAGAATTACTTAACTATCACGTGAAAAAAAAAACAGAATGACTTAACTATAATCAATACTATATATTAGTCACTAACATGTGCATGTATAGGAGAATTGACTACAAGTTTAATTTTAATGTTTAGATAATAATCATATAATATAAATACTTATATCAATAACCTTTTGTGTAATAAGATAATTTATTTTTAGTATATTTGGAAGAGCGGTGAGGGAAGGAAAAATCACGTCCCCAAGACCCAACGTGGAAGCTACATTTTGTAGCTTTCACGATTTAAGCTCAGATATTTACATATTTGCCATTGTCACCGTGAAAATGGGCCAACGTGTTTTTCTAGATGTTGAAACAAACATATACCGTATTGAAGTTATTTGTTTTGAAATATATATTTATAAATTTACATTTGTTTTAGTTTCCTACTTTTTCAATTTTATGATTTAGCTATGTGTATTGTATAATATTCAAATTTATACATTGTATCAATATATCGAGTTGACTCAATTCTGTCACGGACATTATGAGGTTATGGTTGGTTCGGATTCAAGTCTATACAAATAATTATATTAAATATCGAATTGTGTTCGAACCAATCTAAACCCATAAACACCCCTAAGGTGAGTATTGACTTGACTAAGAGTGCATTTCTACCAAATAGGAATGGCAACCTCGTCGGGCGGAGGGAAGGAGTACCCCCGCTAACTGTCCCCAATTCCTCGTAGCGAATCTCGCTAGGCGGCCTTGATATTCAATCCTATGTATGGTTTAAAAAAAATCAAATAACAGTATGTTTGTAGCCATAAAAAAGAACAATTTTTTATCTCTTTTAATTCTTGTGTGGGCTAGACAATACCCAATGTAGAGAATGCAAAGAAAGAGAGAATAGGAGAAAAGTTATAGTAAAATTAAAAGCAAAATAATGGACACCACAATCATATGGATAAAAAAATAAAACTAAGGAAAATAAATAAACGTCACGAAGAACTAAAAGATACACCAACATAAATACATTAAAATAAATAACATTATCCATTCGTAACATCAGAAAATCTAAGAAAAATTAAATCTATTATTTAATAAACATACCTCATACATTTAAATAAACAAAATCCATACATTGCTTTAATCCAAGGTTTTATCCACAAAACATGAGCATCTAATATGACCAAAAATAAAATAAAACTAAAACTAATGTCTTCAATCTTCCAGAAGACTTTTAAGCCATCATGTCGTTTCTAACATTACTTGTGTGCTCTGTAAACAACACTACTAATGAGATTTAAAATCTCATTGAATAAATAAAATTCTAAGAAGAGTTAAAAAAGATGTTGCTTTCATCCGACGCGGTAACTAGAAAAAAATAAAGACATCTACTAATTTTCAAAATATATAATTAAAGTATTAAACCTTAAGACATAAAATAATTCAAACAACACAATTACATTAATTATAAGCAGCAATGTTATTCCTTCACTTTATTTACTGCTCAGATCATTGTCGATCTAGGTACATGAGCTCATAACAATGCAATGACATCTCATTGCCTTCTCCTTGAAGGATATCCTTTGCCATCTCCCAATAAGAGGCTCATTCGCCATCTCCTCGAATGAGGTATTCACCTGTCATGACTACGAATGGGGCCTTTTTGTAGTCTCCTTGAAGGAGGCAAATCTCAATAATCAAATTAATATTTTAGTATGTCATCACATCGCACTGTTTGACAACTTCATGTCAAATATACCCATTACATAAGGACTAAAATCATAAAACACCACAATCATCGTAAAAGAGTTTAAAAATTTAACTAAGTCATCAAATACAAAGTTTAAAACAGGTTAAAGGTTCAAAACCAATGATCATAATCGCCAATATCATATTAATTCAATCACCATTAAAAGCCCTGAAATTTTAAAATAATGTTCATACCCACATGAACCCTGACATAATCAAAATCCGTAAAAAAAACATGAAATTGGCGTTATCAAATCATATTTACCATTAAGAACAATAAAGATCCATCTATACAAGCTATAATTATAAATGTTCATCACCAACTTTAATTATAAGGTGAAAACCCCAATAGTCGCAAATTAAGACCATAAATGGGGCGGTGCCCACTGGATCTCTTAGCACGAGTGCAAATTGCCATCTATAGCCAAGGCTATTGATTGATTCCAACAATTTCTAGTGGATGCATGCATCTTTGAAATAGACCCATACAGTTCAGTTCATTTTGGGCTGGAAGTTTCAGCTTATATGGTTCCGACCTAAACTAAATGGGCCCAATTTCTTAAACCCTATGTTGTTTCTCTTTCAACCTTTGAATTCCCCTTCCTTTAGGTGTGAATTGGCCTTTTCTTGCACATGCGTCATCTGGATGTCGAGATGCACTTTCGTCGCCAACATCATCTGGATGTCTTCTTCCTTTTGTGAAAGCTGACGCGGCAGGGCTGAGGCAACGTTGGCGGTTTGTTGTCATAACTAGTACCGTAAAGGGAATGGGTTTTGCCCTCTGACCGTGGAAGCTCTTGAAGAGAGAGAGGGCAAAAGATAAGGAAGAGAGGCTTGAGTACGACATTTAGGGGTTTAACTGTTTAAGCTGCACTACGTTTTTTAGAGCCAGAAAACCCTAGTTCACTTGTTAAATGACCTAATTACCCATTTCCCATCAACTCCATTTTTTTTTAAAAAAAGCAAATAACCAGAGAAGCGATAAATGATAAAGGCCACATTATTAAATTTATAAAAAATATAAATTTTAATAAAATAAAAAAATAATTTTAAAAATATGTAAAAATTATAAATGATATATGTTCAAATAGAATCTAAAAAGTATAAATTAAAAGATAAATTATTTAAGTTTAAAAAGAAGATATGCCTAATTAATTCAAAAATTAAAAGAAAAAACTCTTCTAAATTGAGCAAATAAGGGTGTACTCATCTTTCATTTTATTAAGCACATAACAATCTCAATCTACTAGATGATCTAATGGTGAATACATCCTTATATGCTCGGCTTAAATATAAGCTCATTTTATAGAAGCTTTTCCCCTTTAAATATAAAAGTGTGAATATTTTTCTTTTTGCATAGAAAAAAATGAATTAACAAAAATAAATTAATAATTGGAGGTTTCAATAGTGATAACCGTTAATTAGTAGATTTTAAAGTAAATTAAGAATTAAAAAAATTAAAAAATAATAGATGCAGGTGCCTTCACGTGTCTCCCCAAGAGAATAGAAGTTGTAAAAAATGACTTAATTATAATCAATACTATATTCTACTCACTCATAGTGTAGGGGAATTGACTATAATTGCAATTCAACAAGTCCCAGGAGGATATGAAAAGATCAGGGATGACCTTATGAGTTGTTGCATAGAAGATCATGGTCAGTTTCAACATCCTTCTCCGTTGTGGAAGAATGAAGAGTTCTTCATCCATTTGCCTTTTAAAAAGAATGAAGACATCAATCCCACAAAGGCCGCCCATCCGGGTATGAACCCTGATGACCTTCAACTAGCAAAAAAGGAATGTGAATCATTGTTGAAACAAGGTCTTATCGAGCCAACCACTTCAGAATGGGCATGTCAAGTCTTTTATGTGGAAAAGAGATCATAAAAAAGAAGAGGAAAGAAGAGGTTAATCATTGACTATAAGCCTTTAAATGAATTCCTTCAAGACATAAAGTTTCCAGTCCCAAATACGGTTGTAGAATTTGCACAGCTCAAAGGAGCCAAAATATACTCCAAATTTGATCTCAAATAAGCATTCTGGCAACTAGGCATCAAACCAGAAGACAGATACAAAACGGCATTCTGCATACCAAATGGGCATTATCAATGGACAGTTATGCCTTATGGTCTGAAAGTAGCACCCTCTCTATTCCAAAGAGCCATGACAAAGGTTTACCAACCCATTCTTTCTCATGCCTTGATCTACATTGATGATATTCTTATTTTTTCAACAATTGAAGAAGAGCACATAGCCCATCTTCAACAATTTTCAGATCTGACGAGACAATATGGAGTAATGCTTTCAGCCCAAAAGAGTCAATTGGGCCAAACTAGTATAGAGTTCTTAGGGATGACCATCTCAGATGGGTTCTTTCAGCCAGGCCCACATATAGCCCAAGAGTTACTAAAATTCCCACATGAAAATCTTACGAAAAAAGAGATCCAACAATTTTTGGGAATTATTAACTTCTTGCGGAATTTTATCCCTAAGGTGTCAGACTATACTAGCCAGTTGTCTAAGCTATTAAGGAAAGTTACTAAAATTCCCAGATGAAAATCTCACGAAAAAAAAGATCCAACAATTTTTGGGAATTATTAACTTCTTGTGGAATTTTATCCCTAAGGTGTCAGACTATACTAGCCAGTTGTCTAAGCTATTAAGGAAAAAGGAAGCAAATACCCCTTGGGGCTATGAACAGACAAAAGCAGTGTGACATTTAAAAGAGGTCGCTCAGAATCCACCACCACTGAAGATTCCTGACAAAGGCAAAAGAATCCTTCAGACAGATGCTAGTGACTATTTCTGGGGAGCAGTGCTGATCGAGGAAATAGAAGACAAGAAATTTTACTGTGGCCATGCTAGTGGACAGTTCAAAGAGTCAGAAAAGAATTATCACACTATCTACAAGGAGATACTGGCAGTCAAATACGGAATCCAGAGGTTTGAATTCCACCTCAGTGCTTATGAGTTCCTGGTGTAGATGGACAATTCATCTTTTCCAAAAGTACTCGAATCCAAGAACAAAATTCTCCCAGACCCTCAATTACTTCATTGGAAGACGTGGTTCTCTCGCTATAAATTCACAGTCCAGCACATTAATGGATCAAAGAATACCATTGCGGACCTTTTCTCCAGGCCAAAGCCTATCCACCTCATCACAAAACTAAAGCCTATTCCCTTTTTCATGGCTTCCAAGGTAAGGATGAGGGAGTAGAAGATGGCTGCCTTCTAGCGTCGTTTCTAAAGGCCAGGTATGCCCGAGACCTAAAAAGAGGCCCATCTGCTTCCGTGGGCAAAACATGGTCCCTGTGCCTCTTAGGCTATTAGAAACGAGACTAGATTCTTCCATCTCCCCACCCATTTCTTACTCTGGATCGTTAACTAGGGCTTTCTGATGCACAGGATCCTCAGAAGAGACAAGTGCAGAGCATACTTACACCTTTTGGTTGAGCTATGAAGTAGTAGTATAGAAAGAGTTCAAGAAGGAGGAAGAGAGGGTTTTAGAAGCTAGACATTTTAGAGAACACTCTAAGTTTTATTTCTTGCTTCTACTTCTTGCCAACTACAACACAAGGGACCTCTATTTATAGGAGAGGTCTATGGAATACAAACAAAACATTACAACCCACATCATGTGGCTTACAACGAAAGACAAATTACAACCACAACTTTAGTATCTCTAAAGTAGATATTTATGACACACTTATGACATAAAGTGGACATAAGGTGGAATACATAACATGACAACCTAACTTTATTAAAGTGGGACACATCATCACTCATCATTATGCTTCCATAGTGGATTTTGTGGAGATTTTCCACTATCCCTTGATGATAGGTTCATGAGAAGGGGACAGATTTGGATCAGCTGAGTCATCATCTGAGCTATCTCCACGATTTTTCTGGAAACAATTATTGATCCATTCATCAATGTCCACTAGTTCATTTGGGTCTTGTGAGTCTTGCATATGATCAATCTGGTTATGAGAGCTTGCTCCTGCATCTGACTGAGAGTTTGAGCCTAAATGATCATCTGGAATATCAAACTCCGGCATTCTTGGTTCTCCTGGGATAAATTCTCCTGGATAGGGTTCGAGTGATGAGCAGATAATGTTCTTATTGGAAACATAATTATTTGTTTCAGATAAAAACATTCTTAATGAATATAAAATGCTGGGACTTTGTGATGTGAAGTCCAGAAAGGTATGGTATTCCCAAGCATGATTCTTAGAAAGAACTTGTCCTGACTGGCTCATGCAGTATGGTTTATGGATGATGAAAATGGTTGACACCTCATGAGATTTTGAGGCTGGGATGTTCCAAATATTATATTTATGAATTATTTCGTGCAATTCCTATCTCCACCACAGCAATGGTGCATACCACTGAAAGAAGGTCCATAGATTGGAATCTTGGTTGGCTTCATTGCATAGGTAGTAGTACACAGTAAGAGGATGGATTTTAATAGCTGAATTATACAGGACTGAAAGACTCCATAGAAACCACATGGTCTCCTCTAGAAGGTGAGGGTAAATACGGATGAGATTCAGAAAAAGGTGTTTGGAAGTTGAAAAGGTTGGGGATCAATGAGGGTTTTGCATTTTGGAGGAAACGGTGAATATTAGTTTGGGCAAGGTCTTGTATCTCTGCTGGAGTTGTAGGCTTCTTGGAACATGGTAACAATTCTTTTGGGTTTTTGACGATTGTTGTGATATTTTTAATAAAAAATTAAGATAATTTGCACTATGAATCATTAAAGATGAAATACAATTATTCATAATATTATTTTTCACAAATCTTAGTAATTAAAAAGAAAATTTTAAATGAAAATAAGGAAATGATTAGCAGATCAATAGGTTTAGCAATTAAGTATAAAATTTTGGAAATACATTTTAAAAATAAAATATTTAAAAAAGAATGTTTGATATGAAGGTGAAATCACGTTCCCCACTAAAATGATAGTATTTTTGAAAAGTATCCCACGTTCAAGAGTGAATACTCAAATTTTTATAAGGGTTGATAAAATTAATGAATTGTCTATTTGAATTCGACACGTGGAAGTTGATATTGCCATTTGGAATTTAGTTTTGACATTTATTACTACAAGAAAGATTTGGTTTGAAAGCTATGATTTAGAATTTCTCAATTTTAGGCGTCTATTTTTTTTAATGACTTCTTTTGTTCCCAATACTTGCTTTTAATTTTTTATTATCCCAAATACATTCTCTTTCAAATTTATTATACTCCCAAGTACTAAATCTGTATTAAACCGATGCAGGTTTTATTGCTAAATGTTAGGTAAAAAAACTTGGGATAAATATGTTTTAATCCGTAGAAAATGAGTGAATTTTGGTTTTGATCCCTATAAAAAATTTTCTTAGGTTTTCATCCCTCTAAAATATAAAATTACTAATTTTGGTCCCTATAAAATAAACAAATTTTGGTTTTGATCCCTATAAATTGTTTTTCTTTAGTTTTCATCCCTCTCAAAAATTAATATCACCGTTTTTAGTCCCTAACATTCATTTAGGGTAGATAAATATAATTCATTTTAGGGTTCAAGGAAAATTTGAGGGAAATCATATACTAACATGATACCACCGAAGTCATTGAGTGTCACTTGAGATGACCATATGACATTTTATTAGACATATAAATAGTTAATGAATGTCAAATGACAGTAGAAACCAAAAATGGTGAATTTAGATTTTAGAGGACAAAAGCCAAGGAAATTTTTTTACAGGGACCAAAATCAAAGTTCACTCATTTTACAAGGACAAAGAAACATATTTAACCCAAAAAAACTTATTATAATGAGTTTAATTGCTATGCACTGTCAGTGCAAAGTTTTTTATACTATCAACCAATAACAAATCATGGTATGAGTGACTTTTAAAGTAATTAGTATAAGAATCAAATATTTTAGCTGATATGACAAGTTATGATTGGTTGACAATATAAATAACATTTACACTTTCAAGACATACTAATTAAATCCTTTTAAAAATTAAATTTGTTTACATATCCATAATATTATATCTTTATTTTATATCTCACTTGCATCACACGGGTAATTTACTAGTTCAACATATAGGAGCGATAAGATCTAAAGAGGAAAATATTAGAGCAATTTTGGTTGTAAACAAAATAATAATATAATAATGATAACGATAATGATGATGATGACGACGATGATATTAATAATAAATAGTTTTATGATTTAGTTATATATAATATTCAATTTTATGCATGATATCAATATATCAGGTTGTCCGAATCAGTCTCGGGCATTATCGAGACATAATTGACCCAGACTTAAGTTTAAACAAATAATTATATTAAAATATTGAATCGACTTCGAACCAATCTGAACCCATCCTATAAACACCCCTCATGTGAGGTTTGACTAAGAGATTGTTGCAAGAGTATCTGTACCAGATGGCAAACTCATAAGACGGGCCGAGGAGTGAGCCGTCCCCCACATCTCAATTTCCTCTCATTTCATTCTAGATCAATGCCGTATGGAGTATTTATTTCCATCCTCGTTCCCCATATCCTCGAGGATCCCGCGAGGACCTTTAATATTCAATCCCTATATTTGGTTAAAAAAAATCAAATAACAAGAATAATTTTGTAGTCATAATGAAGCTTAATTTTCATCTTCTTTGATTTTTGCGTGGACCAAATAACACACATGGTAGAAAATGCAAAAAAAAAAAAAAAAATTGAGAAAATGAAATAATAAGAGAAAAATTAGAGTAAAAATAAAAAAAAGATAAAAAGAATGGACACCAAAATAAAACAGATAAAAAAAAATTAAAGTAAATAAATAAATGTCAGCAAGAACTCAAAGATATACCAACAAGCATAAGAAAGGCAAATAAAAATGTAGGAAATAATTATGCACTGCATATATTAGGGAAAAATATAGAGGAAAATGGAGTAAAGATGGGGAGAAAGAGACAGAGAGGGATGCACCTGTTGAAGAAAGAATGGAGGGGGATGATGAATGTAGGAGAGAAGAGAGAGAGAGAGAAACACGTGCCAAGATCAAAGACGTGCACGAATAGAGAAGGACGCAACGATGCGACCTGGGCGGACAACAACAACAACAGAGCAGGAAAAAGGGACATCATGGTGGTAGAAGCGACATATTAGAGTTGACTGGTTGGGAGACGGAGGTGAACCGCTGGAAAATGAAGATGGAAGTGAGGTGAGGTAGGTGAGGAATTATGGATTTAGCGTTCTAGAAAGTTTGGAAATTATGTTGTTAATTATATATATATATATATATATATATATATATATATATATATATATATATATATATATATATATATAGTGAGAGGGGTTTTTTATGTGAGAGTGAGAGGAGCAAATCTTGATCATTAAAACCATACATGGATGATCAAGATTAAAAGTTGGTTAGTGGTCATGTGACCACTTAAAAGGTCATGTGACTTTATGTTCTAATCTTGACCATTCATGGTTTGATCCAAAGGTTAAGATTTGCTCCTATCACTCTCATATAAAAACACTTCTCTCACTTGATACATCTCCTATATATATATATATACATATGGTTGGTTCGAGTGGTAAGGGACTCGAGCACCTTAAGCAAGTAATCAGGGGTTCGAATCCTGACTCTTGTGTATGGAAAGACCTGGTTAGGACGACAGAAACCACCATGTGCGCCAACAGGTTCGCCTTCGGTAATTAATCCATACGTATAACATGATTACCAATATATATATATATATATATATATATATATATATATATATATATATACACACACACACACACACACACACATACATACATACATACTAGAGATCAATTTACACAAGTGTAAGTTATTTTTTGCTTACACTCATCCTCAGTCATTGATTTTATTTTCTTCCAACAATTATTGTGATTTTAATAGTCTATACATCGTTGGATGAAAATAAAATCGAGTAAATACTCAATCTGATCCCTAAAATTGTAGGGTCGTATCAACTTAGTCCTCCACATTATCAATATTCTAAAATGATGCTTGGAATTGTAAAATGTTAATCAGGTTATTTCCTCCATTTGGATCCATTGGCAAATGCATCCATGACATTATTCACTTACTTTCAAATGCATCCTTGACATTACCAATTTAATGTCATTATAGTCCATGCAAATACCAACGAAGGGACGAATCATTATTTGTGGTGTATTAAAAGTTGGCAATTCCTACCTGTAGCACCTCATTTACTCATCCATCACCATATCTTTATTTTAATTTTTTTATTCCAAGATACCCCTATATGCACCATCCCATTCTGCACCAAAGAAATTGTGTTTCGACAATTAATTGGCGGAATAGAAAAATTTTGTGTTTCGAAATTTTTCAAGTTTTTTGACCTACCGACAATTAGTTTCCGGAATACAAAAAATTGTGTTCGAACAATTAGTTGCCGAAATACAAATTTATTTTTAGTTTTTTGACCTAATGGCAATTAATTTTCGGAATACAAAAAAAATTGTGTTCCGATAATTAGTTGCTCAAATACAAAAAATTTGTGTTACAAAATTTTTCAAATTTTTGACATACCGATAATTAATTGTCGAAACTAATATAGGCGGGAGTGCGGGACTGAGAATGGAAAAACCGAATTTTCACGCACCAAATTAAAATGTAGGATGGTGGATGAAACATTTGTGACAGTGATGGTAGCAATTCCCTTAAAAAATTTAGGGGTGCAAAAAAACAACACCCTTCAAAGAGACCCTTCAGCTCTTTTATGGCTAGAAGTTTCATCTTATACGGCCCGGCCCAACTAAATGGGCCAAGTTTCTTAAACCCTACTTTGTTTCTCCTTCAACCTGTGAATTCCCTTTTCCTTCAACTATGAATTGACTCTTCCTTGCACATGCAACAATGGTGAAATCCAAACCCGACAAGTCCTCCAAAGAAGTAGACGACATAGACCTTCTCAAATCAGATGTTGCCTCTTTCGCTTCTTCCCTTGGCTTGTCCACCTCCCAATCCTCCTATTCAGGCTTCAACGATGTCGATTTTCGCAAACCCAAACCACCACAAAAGAAGCAACAGACAGCTGAAAAATCCACACCCCAAAATACCCAGAAGCCAAAAACCAAAACTTTAACAAAAAACAATGGACCCCAGGACCCCAAACCCAAAGCCCCTGTTCTGTCTCTGGACGATGGCAACAAGGAAAGAGGGTTCAACAAGTTCAAAAACCTTCCCAAGCTTCCATTGATGAAGGCAAGTGCTTTGGGTGTGTGGTTTGAGGATGCTGCTGAGCTGGAAGCCAAGGTGATTGGAGAAGGGAAGAAAGTGGAGATAAAGAATGTGGAAGAGTGGAAAGGGTTTGTGCAGAAGAAGAAGGAAATGGGGGAGAGGTTGATGGCACAGTATGCTCAGGATTATGAGTCCTCAAGGGGCAAAAGTGGTGATATTAAGATGTTGGTTTCTACACAAAGGTCAGGGACTGCTGCTGACAAGGTCTCTGCATTTTCTGTGTTGGTTGGAGACAACCCTATTGCTAACTTGCGCTCAATTGATGCTCTTTTGGGTAAATTCAATTCTCTTCTTTTATTTTTTTATTGGGCCTTTGTGGTTGTTAACTTGTTTTTGGTGTTTAGTTAGTTTGTACTTTATGCAAGTTTTACATTGGTCTTCTTTATCTTAGAGTTTATATAAATGTAAATTATAGTAGGAGTGTTGAAGAATAAACAAGGATTGTGCAGAGACAACTTGTGTGGATATTTGAAGTTCCCATCAGTTGTTTTTCTAGGAAGTGTGTTAGCTTAATCATTTTCTACACATATCTATTTCTAAAATTATTCACCTTTGCCATTAGCCTTCTAAAATCTGCTTCTCCATTTTCCCAATTCTTATTTGTCCCTTGATGAGTCGAACTAGACTTCATTCTCTTATGACTCGAACTAGACTTCTGTCTATTGTTCTAATGGAAAAATCATTCTCTTTCCAAGCCACACTGTTACGAGTCCCAAATTGGGTGGTTAGCGAGCCTGGCCATTGCTTATATAGCTAGGTAGACCACCCTTTCATAAGCCGATTTTTGAGGGACCATTCGGATACCTGAATTCTTCACACACACTCTCCTGCATCTGCATGTTACCCAAATCTGAAGCAGATATGTATTCCAACACTAGGAGTTTCATTTACATCAAACAATAAACCAAGTGTGTCTGTGTGTTTTAAATAAAAATTAATTATTTAAATCTCATGTTTTTTTCTTCTCAATTAATGAGTTTGTTGTGAGATTGCCTCTCTCTATATTTATACTTTGGCTTTACAGTAGCACGAGCAAACACACATATATTGTCCTCTCTATATGTGCTTTAGGCGTGAGCTTTTGATGGGTTTTATTGTTTAATCTAGGAATGGTGACATCCAAGGTTGGAAAGCGCCATGCCTTGACAGGTTTCGAAGCACTTCAAGAATTATTTATCGCGAGGTCCGTGTTTCTCCATTGTCTCTCCCTCTCCCTCTCCCTCTCCCCATTATGTTAGGGCATCATTTAAACCTTAAAAAAAGATATAGTCATCTATTCAACTGTTTCTTTTTAAAAAAATTCTTTTATCAATAAAATCAATAAAATGTAATTATAATAAAGGCATTTCAAAATGTTCGTAAAGAAGAATGAGTCCAAATCTCTTAAAGTGATAACTATGAAAATTGCAGAAAAACCATTGAATGTAAAATATGATAATCTAAGCTCTCCTTTGCCCATGCCACATCATTCTAATACTATATGTCATGTTAGACTTTTATGGTTTGCATAGTAAGTTGTATTTTAACTGATTATTTGGACTGTACTGGACAACTGTATAATTTGCATAGCATTGAATCATGTGCATCATCAGTGGACTGATATACTACTGCATATTTTTTCTACATTGCCTTGCAGCTTATTACCGGATCGCAAATTGAAGACCCTGATACAGCGGCCGCTAAATCACATTCCCGAAACCAAAGACGGCAACTCGCTTCTACTTTTCTGGTATTGGGAGGAATGTTTGAAGCACAGGTATGCGGGACAACACTTTGTTCACAATCTTGAATCAAATTATTTGATTTGACTTGGTTAAGGGTTTCTTAAGCAAATTCTAAATGGAAGTGCACGTGATGAATTGCAATTTTTTTGTTTCCTTAGCTTCTGATGCTGCCTATACCTTTAACTACTTACTCTAACATCATAAGAATAATTGGAATCTATACAATCGTTTCCACAGAAGCGTAACCCCCCATTTTCACTACAGAATAGGAAAAAGTGCATATTTATGCTAGTACCAAACGGTCTAAAAACTTCCTCATATGATTACTTTACGTCACACTATTTAACATTTTGCTCGAGTGTAAGAGTTTAAAGTGTAAAGAGTGTAGCGGCTAGAGTAGTTATAAGTTAGCTACACTTGTATACGTGGCACATTCTGTTAGAGACAGTTATTATCGTCTCACACTGTAATCCTAGCAGTATATATATACTGAGCTTAGCTCTTGTAATCGGTCAATCAATTATACAATTCAGACCAATTTCTCTCTCATTTTCTCACTCACTCCGATACCTTTCATTGAGGAATCTTAATATGCCAATTTTCAACTTATAGTTTCTGATGTCTCAGATATGAACGGTTTGTTGTTGCACTTGAGGAAGCATCCCGAGATATGCTACCTGCTCTAAAAAACAAGGCATTAAAGGTTGGTCTTCTGTGCACATTTTGCCTCATAATTTCTTTTGTTCTTATTTTAATAACTTATTAAGTCAACCTTACGAGTGACTTTAGTATGTTTTATTATAACAAAATTGTTTGCTTGTTTATTAACTTAATAAACTTAAAACATGTTGTCTTGATTTCTTGAGGGAACATTAAGGTTCTTGACCTATGAATAATAGGAGATAGTCTCTCTATTTCTCTCTCTTTGCATTTTGTAGTCTTGTGTTTTTTTAAAGTTATGCCAGGTGTGAAGACATGTTATGAGATTTGGAGTAACATGGAATTGGATTTATCAAGTTTATTAGTTATTAAATATTGGGTGGCTGCCTTTTCCTTTCCTGCTTGCAGAACATATATGTGCTATTGAGTAGGAAGTCAGAGCAGGAGCGCAAACTACTTTCTGCACTTGTTAATAAAGTGAGTTAACACTGAGCTATGGCTTAATCTAAATTGAACATGTTCAATAGTCATTTGATCTCGTTACGGTAGGTGGTTAGTGAGCTTGCTAGAACTACTACAAACTGTTACTAAGACTTTTTTTATTTGTTTTGTTGGGGGTTGGGGGCTTTGGAATACTTCAGCTTGGGGATCCAGATAATAAGGCAGCATCAAATGCTGACTTTCACTTGTCAAACCTGTTATCCGACCACCCAAATATGAAGGTATAGATATTTATTTACCTCTATTATTTCAACCTTTTTGAGTTGTGGTAGTATCAATATTTTTTGTTTGATCCAATGATTAGAGTTTATCAATGTTATTAGGAAACAGATATACTTGAAGAAAAATTACAAGCTGATTAGCTTTGCATGCCTCTATTTTTTCTTTTTCCTTCCAATTAGAAGTTATTGACTATTTCCATTTTGGGGATCCGTTTAACTATTTGGCAATGATATACATTCTCAACATGCTTGACATTAAGGCTCCTATTAACTTTTTAATTTGTTTTAGGTACTGATGTCTTTGCTTCTTACTAATTGTATATGTTATTCTTTTTCGCACAGGCTGTGGTAATTGGCGAGGTGGATTCTCTTCTCTTTAGGCCTCATTTAGCACCACGCGCACAGTACCATGCTGTATGTCCTAAACTTTTATTATTAATGTTTTTCTTATATCATTCAATGCAAAGTAAAATGCCTCATTTTTTTGGGGTTAGTTGTTACATATTAGGAACAAAGAAGCACAAGCTTTTACTTTTATGTATCCTTGTATGCCCCATCATCGTTTGTGTCATTATTATTCACATTGGCATTGTATAGCACACACCCAAAAGAGATCTTAAATGCTAGATCTTATAACATTTCAGACTTCTTTGTTTTATTTGTATCTGCATATGTTGGTTTTGCTATATGAGAATATTCTGTATTGCAAGTGTATATCTGTTTGAAATAAGCATTTTGTAACTGCAGAATTGGTCTTCCTGTTTTTAGATGAATTTTGAACTTAAACTTTGACTATACCCAAATCCTTTTAGACATGGTTTGACTGAAGAATCTCATTGATCTTCCTTTTTCACACTTTCAGGTTAACTTCTTGAGCCAAATCCGTCTCACAAATAAAGGAGATGGACCAAAAGTTGCAAAACGTTTAATAGATGTATATTTTGCACTGTTTAAGGTATCGGTTTTACCTAGGATCCTTCCTTCGCTAAGCTTCTCTGAAACTGAAATATAAACAATATGGAAAAAATGCATTCATAATAAGAGATCTTCAGGTATTGATCACTGGAGCAAGCAGTGATAGAAAGTTTAATAAAAGCAGCAAGGAAAATCCAAAAAAGAAAAACTCAGAAGGTGCACCAGAATCACATGCTGAATTGGATTCCCGGCTTCTATCAGCTCTTCTAACTGTAAGTATAATATTGTAATTTTCATGAACATTTAATGATCGTGAAATTTCTTCAACATTTAAAATTCAGTCATAATCTGGGTTTTCAGCAACCATTCTTGAATTGATCAAACTTCTGCTATTTCCCGTTTGTTATTCTTACAGGGAGTGAATAGAGCATTTCCTTTTGTTTCAAGCGATGAAGCTGATGACCTTGTTGATGTTCAAACACCAGTACTTTTCCAATTGGTAATTACTAATTTGATAACATAATTGGATTGTGTGTGCAGCATTTCACTTACAGGTGTTGCATGAGCATTGCCATTCTATGGTTTTGTTTCTAGATATATTAACAAAAGCTGCAAACTTGCAGGTCCATTCAAAGAATTTTAATGTAGGAGTTCAAGCACTGATGCTTCTCGATAAAATCTCATCTAAGAATCAGATAGCCAGTGATCGGTTTTATCGTGCTTTGTACTCCAAACTTTTGCTTCCGGCTGCCATGAATACGTCAAAGGCAAGCAAACTCTTTTTGCATTTTACTTTTGTAAAAAAACTGCGTATGCTTATATAGTTCTTTGCACCTCTGTAGTCTGTTGTTTTTTTCTAACTTGTTCATTTTCAGGCAGAAATGTTTATTGCACTTCTCCTTAGAGCAATGAAAAGGGATGTTAATTTAAAGCGCGTGGCTGCATTTTCTAAACGTCTATTGCAGGTGATTAGTATACTGCACTTTCTCTGCCTTTCTTCTTTTATAAGATAACATATCAATCAATAATCTACTGATTTTTATTTGTTCAGATTGCGCTTCAACAACCGCCACAATATGCCTGCGCATGCCTTTTCCTTCTTTCTGAACTCCTTAAAGCCAGACCACCATTATGGTAAGACTGGTTGTTGTTTGGTCTATGTCACTGCCGTTATTACAACTCCATTTTTTATGATGTGGGTGTCGAAGATATATACATTGGGCATAAAAAGATTTTCTATTTTCTGTGCATTGTTAGTCAAGTACTGACAAGTTTACTATAGAATTGACCATCTACTCATTTGACCAAGAAAAAAAAAACATCTACTTATCTTCATTTATCATATATCATATAGGAACATGGTGTTGCAGAATGAATCTGTTGATGAAGAACTTGAACACTTTCAAGATGTTATTGAAGAAACTGATAATGAACCTAGCACTGTATCAAATAAACAAGCTGATGATATTGGACTTGTTCAGAATGGTGATGATGCCAATTCTGAAAGTGGTTCTTCAGAAGGTGAAGATGATCTTCCAGCATCTTCTCAAGATGATGATTCGGATGATGCATCTGAGGAAGCAGATTTTGTGCTTGCAAGGAATGAAACGAATCTTAAGAAATCAAAATCTGTATCTAATAATGAAGGTCAGCAATCACAGGTATCTGCCAAGAAGTCTATCCTGCCTGGAGGCTATGATCCACGACACAGAGAGCCTTCTTATTGGTAATTTGCTTAATTTGATTTCATATTAGTCCTCATTTCAGATATCATTAAATTATAAAAAATTTCTGCAATTGTTTGCTTAAAGCGCCAGGGGCTAAGATAATCTGCATATCATGTCTAAGACATATTTCATATTGCTTCTGACAAGAAAGTACACCAAAAGAGGGGAATAGGTGCAATATTCTGATTCCCATAATATTATATATGTTTGCCTCTGATGGGAACTAGTGTCTGTAAGTGGTCCAAGGTGCATGCGGGGGAGTTGTAGTCAGAAAGATTATTAGTCTGTTTGGTTGAGATTATTCTCACTGCAAATGTCAGAAAAACGAGTCTTGAGACAATTATTTTGAAAGCTATGTGAGAGGAGCTTTCTCCCAACATGATTTTGCCTTTGCAAAATCTAAAGAAACAGATGCGTTGATGACCACTGTACTCTTTTTCCCTTTATCTTTCTGTTGCACCTTCTGATTATCTTTCTAAATCATAAATTACATACTTTGTCCATTCAAACAGCAATGCAGACCGTGTAAGTTGGTGGGAGTTAATGGCACTTGCTTCGCATGCGCACCCTTCAGTTGCTACTATGGCAACAACTCTTCTTTCTGGGGCCAACATTGTCTATAATGGAAACCCGTTACACGACCTGTCTCTGACAGCTTTCCTAGACAAATTTATGGAGAAGAAACCAAAACAGAGCACATGGCATGGTGGTTCTCAGATTGAACCTGCCAAGCAGGTAAAACTTGTTTCTCACTAATCAACCTGATGTTAATGCACAATCCTCCAGCCTTTCTGATTCACCTGGTTAATGTGTTCTTCATTTTGCAGATGGACATTAATGACCATTTAATTGGTTCTGAAATTCTTTCACTGGCTGAAGTAGATGTACCACCAGAGGATCTTGTCTTCCACAAGTTCTATACAAACAAAATGAGTTCCTTTACGAAACCAAAGAAGAAGAAGAAGAAGTCAGCCGATGAGGAGGCCGCGGAGGATTTGTTTGATGTTGATGATGGTGATGTTGATGGTGGTGATGAGAGTGATAATGAAGAGATTGAGAATCTGTTGGATTCTGCTGATCAAACTTTGGAACCTGACAATGACTATGATTATGATGATTTGGATAAAGTTGCCAATGAGGATGATGAGGACTTGATTGGTGATGTTAGTGATGCTGAGATGGAGATACCCTCAGATATGGGAGAGGAAGACGCTGATGCTCCTCTTGCTCTCGACGATGATGGTAGTGATGATAATATTGATGTTGATATTGGAGATATTGATGATGCCTCTGATGTTGATGAGGATCAAGTTGACAAGAAAAAACGAAAACGTAAGACTGGTGGCAAGAGTAGTGCGTCTCCATTTGCAAATTACGAAGAGTTTGAGCATATCATGGAAGATGTTGACCATACGAAGAAGAAATCTTCCCAAAAGAAAGACAAGTCTAAGAGAAGGAAAAAGTAGTCTTATCGAATTTTGTTGATTTCCCCATTATGATTGGTAATTAATCTTTGATAAGAGACACCTATGGCCGGATTTAGAGTTAGTTATGAAGCACATCAACTGCTTCAAGAAACTCAACTCAAGCAATTAAGTTTTGGCCATGTATTTTATTTGTATTCACATATAGTTTTGATTGTGTTTTACTAATTTTGCATGTAGCCATTGAAGTTGATGGCCCTGTATTCATCTAGTGCTTTTTTCTTTAATTTGGTTCCATCTTTTGGTTCGTGTATGAACTTCGAATAATCTTGAGATAAATCTACACGATGTTAAGCGGATTTTTTTATGTCTGCTGTAGGGAAAAGATAAAGCTATTTTTGTTTGCCTAGTGTCCTTGGTGTTATTTGCCAGGTAGCTTTAAGTTTCAATTAAAAGTTTCATTACATTAAAAAGAGCACATAACATAAAGAGGTACAAGTTTTACTGATTACATTGCCACCTAAACAACCATAGGCAAAGGTAGGAGCCCTTGACTACAAAGCATAAAAAACATACAAATAAACTAAAAAAATCAGAGGTTGTAGCTTCCAATACAAAGTATCCCTCAGGCAATGGCAACTTCAACCGTTTTGGATTTTGGAGGGGGAGGGTGCTTCTCGACAACCACGGTCAATACACCATTTTCACATTTTGCTGTGATGGAGGACACATTGGCATTTTCAGGTAAACGGAACTTCCTCAAAAACTTTTGAGGCGCTCTCCTCTCCAGCCTAAGGTACTTGCAGCTTTCATCCTCACCTTCTTGACGTTTTCTTTTCCCATTGCTTCGTATAACAAGCGTGTTCTCATCCTCAACCGTTACCTGCATTGCAAGCACATGTTACCAGTAGTACATCGCACCATAAATACACAATGTGTAGTCTCCTAAAATGAAATACTTTATTTAAAGCAATTGAAATGAGAATTGATAGCGGTTATAATAAGTACTTGAATTTCAGACTTGGAGAGACCAGGAACATCCATGAAGAATATATAGTCCTTGTGAGTCTCCAAAATGTCCACTGGGATGCTAGAAACCCCTCTGTTCTCTCCGTTATCATGACCCCGAGAAGGAAACATAAATTTCTCCATTGTTTCAGGTAAATTGAACAAATTATTCACTGTAGCTACCAAATCATCACCAACTCTTCTCGCCATCAAATTATTCTGTCAAACAAACACTTCAATTAGCAACTATACTAAAGAGTAAGCAAAGCAAACACCACAATATCTAACAAAAACACTAAAAGGAAAAGAAAATCATACCTACACTTGTGTATTAGAGTCTTATGTTTAGGAAATTTTGATGAGAAAAACTTAAGCACGTGTTTTGGATGGTTTGCCGAGAAAATTTTGGATGTTTACATAAAGAGAAAATTTGTGAGGAGTGGAGAAAGTTCGAGAGCGACATTCTGGAAACATCACCAGCAGTTCTTGCTTACACGTGGTTAGTCTCCCGATAATAGTGGAAGCCCGAGGTCCGTTGCTTCTATATACGTGTCACTATCACATACCATTTCACCTATGCACTTTTATCATTATCAGAATCATGTAACCTTTTTTATTAGATTCTCCTTTGGAAAATTAAAATGAAATTATTTTAATTTAATTGAGTCGATGATAAATTATTTAATAATAATGTATTAAATTATGGTGTGAATCAAGGGTGTCTTGTTGGCCACGGAAGACTAATATTTTCGAGACGGAGAGATCGCGTTAATGGGTACAACCTTACCTAACAAAACTTTTTCATACATACAGTTGAAATTGAACATCTGGCAGCATGCTTAAGGAATCTAGCTATCTACCAATTAGGGATGTAAATGGGATGGAATGCCCCCCACTACCCACTTCGTTGGATGAATTTTGTATCCGTCACCGTCCCATATCTATGCGGGTATCCATATTACGAGTTTAAAACAAATTTATCGATATTTGTGGATATTTATGGATATTCAACATCTCACAAATTTTACATGGAATTCAAACTAATTCTGCATTAGTTCCTTGCTGGTACGTGAAATTTTTGTGCTTGAAAAATATTATAGTAAAATATATTAAACAATATGATATGTATACAGTATAATCATACATGTCAAGAGGGACTTCTAAAAGGGAGAGAATGGGGCAGTGTAGTTCAGTGCTGGTGCTTCATGGCTGAGTAATTCGATATTTTTATCAAATTACTAGAACTTCTGAAAGGAGAGAATGAGGCTCGAGAATGAGCGTGAACACTAAGAGAGGTAGGGTGCTGCGGCTTTCAGAAACATAACAAGTGTAATGAAAATATTAGGATAATTTGTTTATATATGTAAAGTGGTATTTTAGTAGTTTTACATCAGCGCATACACGCAAGTATGGATATTATAGTATCTGTCCTTGCCCCATTAATAAACGGGTAAAGAAAATAGCCGTTTAATTTATCCGCGAGTACCCGCTAAGGTATCCATTTTCTAACCGTTGTGGATATTATCTGCGGGTATCCGCAGATATAGATACAATTTACATCCCTACTATCACCTGTGCTGAACCTTATTGGTATAGTAATTATTAATTTAATTATGTAAAAATTAGTATTTAAATTTATAAAATTCGTACTAAATTAATTTATTTTTAATTTGGGAATTAAAGTGAGATGTAAAAAGACCTACCACAAGTTTGTAGATTTATAGACTAAAACTTGGAGCAACATATCATTACTGTTAATTTTTTATCATTGTAAAAAATATTCATCAAGTCTTTTTTTTCCTCAATTTAAAATATTAATTCTGACCTATTAGTAACTATAGGAAATTTAGGTCAACGGCTCGAAACAAATGAAGCTTTTCTTTATGTTACAAATTCATAATTCATAAGCACTTAAAGATTGTGACAAATGCTGCTAACAAATAGCTAAAACCATATCATATAGAATAAACAAGTTACGTACCTGCACTTTAACTACCTCTGATCTCCCTTGTTAAATATATGATACTCATCAATTAATCACTCAAGCATTCATCTTTTGTGACAAATAACATATTCATATGTAGGTCATTTTCATGTCTTAAGAATGGGAGAAGAAAAGAACCTTGCGTTAGATGCTCCCTTTAGGGACGGATGCAACATGGGAGTGTTAGCGCTACTGATCTGCATGGTTGTTTCTTGGATATTCACACAGAGATGGAGTCAAAGGAACAGGAAAGGCCCCAAAACTTGGCCTTTTTTCGGAGCTGCCATTGAACAATTGATGAACTATGATAGGATGCACGATTGGCTTGTTCAATACTTGTCAGAGTCAAAAACTGTTGTGGTCCCAATGCTATTCACAACTTATACTTACATTGCTGATCCTGCTAATGTGGAACATGTACTTAAGACCAACTTCAATAATTATCCAAAGGTAATCTACATTACTTCATTTTTCACTTCAATGGCTATTAATTTCAATACAGAACCATATGATACAGATTTTGATGTAGAATCAGGTTTGAATCAAAGTTAATGTTCTCTTTTTTTTTTTTTTTTCACTTGCACAATTAATGCTTTTGATGGAAAAGCTTGTTGTTCTAACTGCAGGGTGAAGTGTACCATTCCTATATGGAAGTGCTGCTTGGAGATGGGATATTTAATGTTGATGGCGAGCTTTGGAAGAAACAAAGGAAGACTGCAAGCTTAGAGTTTGCATCCAGAAATTTGAGGGATTTCAGCACCAAAGTTTTCAGGGAGTATGCCTTAAAACTCTCTACCATTCTCAGTCAAGCATCTTTCCTCAACCAAGAAATAGACATGCAGGTTAGTTAACTACATACATTCTTTATGCTTGTATTTTTATTGTAATTGTAAAAAAAAAAAAATTCCCTTAGTTCTTCATTATGAGGTAGTGGAGGCTGTAATTGATGATACTTGAAATGTCAATTTCTAGGAGTTGCTGATGAGAATGACTTTAGACTCCATATGCAAGGTGGGATTTGGTGTGGAAATTGGAACTTTGGCACCCAATTTGCCAGACAATTGTTTTGCTCACGCCTTTGACACTGCAAACATCATAGTAACGCTTCGCTTCATTGATCCACTATGGAAAATTAAGAAAATTCTAAATATAGGCTCAGAAGCACAACTTGACAGGAGCATCAAAGTCATCGATGATTTCACTTACTCAGTAATTAAAAGAAGGAAGGCAGAGATAGAGGATGCTGAAAAGAGTGGCCAACAAAATAAGGTAGTATCATAGAAACAATGTATCTAATCCTCACAGTGGAGTTCAAATCTAAGCTTACATACTATTTGATCACTCTTATTAACAAACAGATAAAGCATGATATATTATCAAGATTCATAGGACTGGGAGACAGCAATGCAACAGACAAGAGTCTTAGAGATGTTGTCTTGAACTTCGTGATTGCTGGTCGGGACACAACCGCAACTACTCTATCATGGGCCATATATATGGTAATGACACACGCTCATGTTGCTGACCAACTTTATTTAGAGCTCAAAACTTTTGAAGAGAGTCGAGCAAAAGAGGAGAATATTTCTTTGCTTCAATGTGACATAGAGGACCCTGAATCATTCAATCAAAGAGTAGAGCAATTTTCAAGGTTACTGAATAAAGACTCACTAGAGAGACTGCACTACTTGCACGCAGTCATAACGGAGACCCTAAGATTGTATCCAGCAGTACCTCAGGTATGCATTTTCTACATTCAATTGGTGCCTTGTTATGAAAGTTCCAGGAAAAGTGAGACATTAGAATTCATTTGTTGCAGCCAAAAGAAAATGAATTTGGCAGTCCAATTTAAGTTATTTTATGAAATGGCATGGGCTACCTCAATTTTATTATTAAGGAAAGCACCTACATTGAATTTGGAAGAGGAATTTTAAAAAGGTCGTTGCTTAAAATTTACTGACAAACTTGTTGTGTGATTATCAATGGTTAATTGTAGGATCCTAAGGGCATCCTGAGGGATGATGTCTTGCCAGATGGAACAGAAATAAAGGCAGGAGGCATGATAACTTATGTTCCATACTCTATGGGAAGGATGGAGTATAATTGGGGCCCTGATGCAGCTTCATTTATACCTGAAAGATGGTTCAAGGATGGTATTCTCCAAAATGAATCACCATTCAAATTCACTGCTTTTCAGGTAGGTTCATCTGTCATGGTTGGAATCTAAATAACAATTAACAATACAAAGCAGGTATTTTGCATTTTTGTAATTTTAACCAATATGTGCAACAAACACCTTATTTTTATTTATTTATTTATTCTTTTGAATCTACAGGCAGGACCAAGGATATGCCTTGGCAAGGACTCAGCATATCTGCAGATGAGGATGGTACTTGCTATTTTGTGCAGATTTTACAAATTCAACTTGGTGCCTGGTCATCCAGTGAAATACAGGATGATGACTATACTATCAATGGCACATGGCTTGAAGCTTACCATAGAGAGACGTTCTTGAGATGCTTTCATGAGTACATGATATATGATGATAAATCCCTAAGCAATGTGATAGAATAAATAAGTTGATAAAGTTTTGTAAGAATTTAACATTATTAAACCCATAAATATTAGAGTAAACCTCCAAAAGATGGAGCGGGGGAAAACAATTTATGGAGTGAAGTACATGCAAAGCAGATTAGCATGATGTGAATGTTGCTTCTTCTAAAAGAAAGCAGGGAGTAGCAATTGATTGGCCATATATTCCACAAATTTAAGTAATTAAGTATATAAAAGTAAGTATTAACCAAAATTATGAAATAATTTCGAATGCATACACGCCCAACAAGATTCACATATCTATTATGAACCAACCCAATCTACCAATATAATATTTTCTTTCAATAATTAAAATAAATAATATGATGATGGTCATGGTTTTAAATATCTGTAAGGGCTGATTTAACAATTAAACAAAATGCAACATGGTCGTGGTCATGAATTTAATTTTTATAACAAATATTTATACAGTTGTTATACATATTATTTTAAAGTAATGTTTTAAAATATGATTTTCATGTAAAATTATTAGGAAAAATTAAATCAACTGCCATAAGAGAAATTAATTCATTAAGAAGAAGAAAAATGAAAGTTGGTGAATCAGTTGTGGCTCTACTAGTAGGAGTTCTTAAAGTTAACATTCTAACTTTTAAGGTCAGTTAGAAAAAGAGAGAAAGAAATGCAAAGAGTATTTTAAATTAGAATTATAACTATAATAATATACATACAAAGATCAGCCAAAAGAAGAAAAAGAAAAAGGCACAAAACACCAAGATGCATGCTAGTTGTTGACTGTAGACATAATCACCAGGAAGGAAGATTTGCCTCTTAAATACATGCAGCAGAATCACTATCCCAGTAAGTGTTCGATATTTTGTCTACTAATCAGTTCTAAAACAGCATTTATGCTATGCTTAATATGCTAAGCTACATAATGTACACAATTACATATTATATGCTCTGCTCAATAATAGTTTTTTTTTTGCTTTGTTTTAATTAAGTTTTTAGTCCCTATGTCAGTTTTGGTTTTGGTTTTGGTCTCTGAGCTTTTTTTCGTTGGTTTTCGTTCCTGTAAGTTCCAAAACTTTGGTTTTGATCTTTGCTATCACTATCCTTCTGTTAAGTGTTAATTATTGGACCGCCACGTTAGCACTGCTATGAAAGCTAATTTTATAATATTTAATGTCGCGTAGGATTAAATATTAAATTTTTACATTCTTTTATAATATTTAATGTCACAGAGATATTCGGAAACCTAAAATTTTTCCTGAATGTTGTTATTTCAACCTTTCATTTATTTAATAAAAATATGAAAAACAAATAATAACATTATAATAAAAATGAAAACATTACAATAGCCTACATAACAGTGCTGATGTGGCGGTCTGTTTGCCACGTCAACACTTAATGGATGCATAGTGTAACACCCGGGGCCGTTGAGAGGGGGAGTGATCGCCGGTACATGAGGCACGGACAAGAAGTGGCTCCTCACAGGCTTCTAGGCGGAGGGAGACATGAATGAACCGATTCATACTAGAATGAGAATCTTGAGACTGTACAAATATGAGACTGTATAGTTGAGGAAGACTTAAAGGAATTGATTCGTACTACCTATACCAACAAAATGCATCTTCTTTTTTGGAGCCTAGAACATAAGAACTCCATAGTTAAGCGTACTTGATTTGGAGTAATTGTGGGATGGATGGGTGACCTTCTTGAAAGTTTCCCAGAAAGCGTGTGAGTGAGGACAAAGCACGCTGAAAAGACCCGTGTTAATTTGTGGGGACAGTCAGCAACCCGGAAAGCAGTCCGGGCTGTTACAAATAGTGACGGCAGGGAACAAAACCAAAGTTTTGGAAGTTATAGGGACCAAAACCAAAGAAAAAAAAATGTCGGGACCAAAACCAAAACTGACTCACTTTTTAGGGGCCAAAAACTTAATTAAACCATTTTCTGTACAAGAGCTCAATAATAGTTGAACTAACATGATTTTTATATAATTTTATTTCGTGGCACATGGTTTTATAGCTAGTAAATGTAAATTTGATCCTTACATTTTTTTATCTCACAAGCAGCATATAAATTGAAGGAATTACAAAGTGAGTTTTACGTATTTAATTGACTACGTGCTTAAATTTTGGTGACTAATCATTCACAGATTCAAAAAACAAATAAACATACTGGACATTTACTGATTAATTGGTCATTTTTACATCAAGTAATTGCTAAGAGTGAGCCAAAAAAACTTTTAAGGCCCTCACAGATTAGTCAGTCAAAATTCACCGATTAATCCGTGGTATATATGCCAGGATTGTAAGCACTCTGAATGTACACGATTAATCAGTCAATTTCTACCGACTAGTCACTGAATGCACAACTAGCTAGTAAAGTCTGAAATAGTGCCTCTGTAGTTGTATAAATGAAGGACATATGCATGAATGAATTTCCTTGTAATGGAAGGATGTTACACATGAAGAGATGTGCCTTTGTGTATATATAGCATGTATGACTCATATTATGTTATAAGTGGACTGTCGTTTCGCGGTATAGTACAAGATTAATTGTAAATTGTACTGAGATATAAATAGACTTTATAAACCTTATTGCGATTATCTCTAATAATATACATTCAGCCGTTCAATTCCAGGAAACGTAGGTAATTGGACGAACCTCGTTAACAAATTCTTTTGTGTTGGTGTGTTTTACTGTTTTCGTACTTACTTTTGATTGCTTGTTACCAACCACTATTAATTTTATAAATCATGGAGATTGTATCTCTTAATAAGAGGCCTGTGAATATTTGTATAAAGACATTCTCCATCAAATTTAAGAACAAGATTTTGAGTTCATACAATCCAATTTTATCTTAGATTTTCATTTTCTTCGATGCGTATAAAGTTTATTCGAGAATAATTTTTCTATAAAAGATCATTGATTTTATTTGTTTAGTTGTGTTGGTCTAAAGCAAAATAAGTGCTCTTTGTTACTATATCATGAAGAAAATTAGTCGGTACCCATTTGCGTCAAGAACCAATGGTAACTAATTAAACCTAAAGGAAAGTGTTTAAACACCCTTTTAAGAGGAGAGTCTTACGTATTCTCTATCAAAATTGCCGCATAGTCCTATGATAATTTGTTGCTTCAAAGAAGATTCTCCAACAAAATCAAAACAACTGCCTAATTGTTTGATATTATGTCTGCTAATTAGCTGTCAAACAGCATTTATGCTCTGTTAAGTTGCTAACTTACTTAGTGCTCTGTTCAATATGGTTGAACTGAATGATTTTGACATTTTGTACGCTACATAATTTCATGGCACATGATTTATATTTAGCAAATCCAAATGCGATCTTCGAATTTAATGCATTTTTTTGTACATGAGGGTTCAAGCTTCTAAAGTTAACAGAACCGATTTTTTTACCATTAAATGTAGAAATATTATATATTGATCTGACTGTACATCTATATACATATTGAGGTGAAATGAATATATTATACGTCAATATAAAAAAATAGTAGTTGTGTGTTATACCCTAAATATTCAAATATTAAATTAATCTAGTCTTCAATTTCCATCCCTGTCTTTTTAAGCACATGATCAGTTAAGATATATCCCCCTCAAAAGATTTGGTACCACTTTTTATTATTATTTATTTATGAAACCATCATATGTGCCTATGGTCGAGAGAATGAGAGAGAGGGCGTTGCGTTTTCTTCTGTAGCTACACCAACATATGGTATGACATTGGCTTATTAGACTTTTGGGATATATGATTTGTTGCAAATGGCATTATTATGGGGCTTTTTTTTTTTTTTTTTTTTTACATTTAGTTAATAACATAATACTATTTGGACACATTTCTAAAGCCAAAATGCACAAAAAATATAAAGTTCTGATGCACACATTTTCTATGTCTTTCTCCTAGTTTCTGATAAATGTATCAAGTCATACCTCTTCAAAGATCAATTAAAAGTCAAAATCTCACCCTTATCTTTTTCAAATTGAAGCCTGAATAGCTTTTTAAGCTAGCTGATAATAGCTATTGGGGTTACCAAATAGCCACCAGGGACGCCTTGTCCAATTAAGGAGCAATAAAAGGAAGTTAAATTAACAAAATCCAACTCTATTAATGTTTATTGGGAAATTTGGCACCCAACAATTAATAATTGACATTTAACACAGAATGTTTAATTTGCTCTTACAATGACTTTTGTAAGAACAAAAAACACCTATAGCGTGTGTCCAAATTTGAATGAAAGGCTCAACTTGAAGGTGGTCTGGAAGCACCAGCTTAGTCAGCGGGGATAGGAACTACTGGACCACTGGCGGCTAGCTGGTCTGCGAACCATACATCAATTTTGCTTCTAATCAGCCTCTTGTTTTTACTCTTGACCGACTATGTCTTTGGACCACAACAACGACTCACACATGACTCATGACACGTCCAAATTTATGTTTCCTTCCCTTTCTGAAGCTCTGCATATGTCAGTACTTCTCTCTTTTTTCCTCCTCATCCATCGATGAGGCGGTTTTGAATCATTTTTTGATCTGAAATCACTTATCTACATCGTTTTTTCTCTCATTTTATCTAAATAAGTGATTTTTCTATATAAATCTGGTTTTTCTTTCGTGTTTTCCCGTGATTTGGTCGTCTGAGTGCGGCATTGTTTTGTTCGTCGTCTTGGTGTGGCGTTGTTTGGTTTCCCGTCTTTGTTACGGTATTAGTTTGGTTCACATTGGCAAATCAGCTTCGATCCATTATAGATTCAATCAAGATTTGGGCGTCAACGTTATAGATCTGGAGGTATGAATATTCCAATCATTTTGATTTTGTCACATTTGTAAGCATTTTGCGGTTTTATGCTATTAGTCTGAGTGTTGTGAGTTTGTTCGCAGATTCATCCTTTTCGATTTTTAACGATGTTGAATTTGTATTATTTTCGATGTATTTTACCAACTTGAATAAATGAATATCTTTTTTAGTCAAAAATATATATAAGTATGGATCCATTTACATCAGTATGAATTATTTTTTACTTACACTCACAATCAAACGTTGCTTTTGTAGTCATTCAACGGTTATTGCAATTAAACTTACCTATACTCTTAATGCAAACATTTTGTATATGACATTAATTTGTATATTAAGAGTATTATGAACTTCCTTTTCATATTTGATTTGAGAGACTGCTAAGAAATTTCATTAATTGTCGTCCAAAATGAATTTCTGAGAACTTGACAAGTCCATAATTGGAGTTGTTATGGACTTGTTAGTGTTCTGCAAGATGAGGTTCCTTGGACCCATATGCATTTAGAACCTCGCTAATGGTACCTCTGTACCAAAGAAAGCTTGTAAAGTATATGCAAGTCAAGGACAAGAGATGTGGGCACCATTGCTTTGTAGATTGCAAAGGTGATGAATATGCCAAAGCTTCACCAGCAACCTAGTTGAGTGCATTCTACAGATGCGTACCTTGCTGGCTTGCTCACCAACCAACACCTTAATTGTTGCTGTTTCATGCTCCCATGCCAATGTCATTACTCATTAACAAACAAGAACCAGAAAACCAACATTTATACCTAAATCTTTCTAATTTAGTATCCAATTTTGTTCTCTTTTTTTTTTTTTTTTTATAATTATGATAAGGGAGGCTTGTGTTGTAATCTTACACTTTTAAGGCTTTTAAGAACAATAACGAAAATAAAAATCAGGTTCAACAACCTAAAAGAAATTTTTAAATCTAATAGCACCTTCTTTATTTTCTATTCCCATTTTTATTATATAATAAGAAAACTCTATATTCCCTCCGGATCTATATATAAGCAAAAAAAACTAACTTCCTACATATTAAAAATATTAGTTATATTAGTTTAATTGTCTTGATTTATGTAAAAAATAGTTTATAATTATTAAATTATCCTTTTTTAGGAATGTATAAATACTCTTAAAAGTTATGTCTTAAGAATGTATAATATTCTTAAAAAAATAGATAAAAACAAATATCCTTTAAAATATTAATATTAAATAGAATTGATTTAATTGACTTTTTCAAAATTCAAAAAATTTAGATACGGAATTTTCTTATATGTAGTTCCGGGGTAAGTATATTGTAATGCTACGGAGACTATAGTGCTAGACTTTCAAGCCTGCTTTACGACAGATGGTGGTTGTTATAGCATGGCAGTATTCAGTTAACTATTGCCGCGTCGATTGATGCTACTTGTTTTTTCCTCATGGAGTATTATATCTTTTATTTTATTTTGATATATCACATCATATTTCAATCAATAATATATTATTATATAAATTAAAATTTTATTTAATATTAAAAAAATAAAATATATGACAAGATATTATTAATTGAGATATGATATGATATATTGATATATCAAAATGGGACAGAAAATTCGTATCCTATTATATCCCCTTAGTAGAAAAACTAAATTTTTTGGGGATTTAATTGATAGGTACATGGAGTGAGTATAAGTATATTTTATATTGTGAATCATAAATTATGATATTAGTAAAAAAGTTTAACTCTTATTATAATTATATTAAAAATTACACATAGGATTATTTGTGAGTGCTTTCTCCCAGTATCCCTAATAATTTAAGGATAAAAATTATCCTCTTCAATTAGAATGCACCACCTCAATTAAATGAGTCATGTTAATGAGTCCAGTCAAATTATTATGAGTTTTTCTATCATGTGCAAACTTGCACATGTTAAAGAATCAATAATAATAATCCTCTCTTGAAAAATGTTACATTCAATATATTGAAAAGTTAAAAGTGTGATTTCCCATAAATTTTTTCTATATATGAATTCCTTAATATGTGCAATTTTGCACATGATAAAAAAATCCAATTATTATTATTATTTAATTAAATCATCTAAATAGAATAAGTTACAGGACATACCAAATAATTCACCTTATTTGTGAATACTATAAAAAACATAACACTAACCGGGTATCCAAATTAAATACTTTTCCAAAACATGTGAATTTTGAGACCAAACCAATTAATACTACGTATTTAAGGAACCGGAACTTCTTCCATTTATAACAACACATGTTATAGTCTATTCATGTTATTAATTCTACAGTATGACATAAGGTTGAAATTATTAAATATGACAGGACGAAATTATTAAAAAAAGGTAACAACAATTGTTTAAACAAAATTTTGGAGTTATCAGTCTATTCAATTAATAATTTTCTATCCGGAATTCTCTAGAACTTTTGAGAGCCTGTCAGCGATTTAATGTTTTTTTTTTTCTACTGAACAAATTTAAGATATTAATAATATTGGTTAAATATATTTTCTCCTAAAATAAGACACTTTGTTTTTGTTCTCTTGACAAGAAAATTTGTTCTTTCATCGCAAAAAATATGAAGATACTTACATTTAGTCCTAACGATAACTTTAAAAACTTAACAAAGAAGTTAAGGTTAAAGCAAAATATAGGTATTTTCATATTCTTAGAGATACAAAATTATTTTTTTTTGAAGGATCAAACGTAAAAAAGTCGTATTTTATTGAGATTATAAGCCAGAAGTAATATTGGTCCACTCGTGGTCCTCGAGAACAAAGAGGGCATGCATGTAAAAGCACTGAAGAAGCAAAGACAATTGTCTTTTTGCAAAGCTTCCCGATCCTAACCCCCAATACAAAACGCCAAACAAAAAAGCAACTGGTTTTCCAAATTTCCACCAAATATCTCATTCTTAGCTGTGTCCTAAACAGTGGGCCATGAACGTGTTTAACCCTTACCCTCTCGCTAAGTACCCTTTTTTATCCCCACCTCTTCTCCCTTTATAACTTGAACCTTCCCTCTCACCTTCCCATCACCCCAACCTCTCATCACCAATCACCTACCAAACCCTCTCTCTCTTTTCTCCTTACTCATTGAGACATTCATCAAACACCTTCTCAAAATGGCCAAACTGGGAAAGCTAACAAAGCTCAAGTCAGCTATCAAAAGGTGGCCATCATTGACTAAGCTCAGCCGCAACAACAGCTGTGTCTCCGCCTCCAGTGACTCCTTCAACAAAGGTGGCGCCGCCTCCAAGAGAGAACAAGAACAGGAACTCCACGCCGTCTACGTTGGCAAGTCTAGGAGGCGGTACCTCGTGAACTCCGACATCATCGACCACCCTGTGTTTCAGGAGCTAGTGGACAAGTCTTCTTCTAGTGGCTATAGTGGCTGTGATGACGGGGTGGTCGTTTCCTGTGAGGTGGTTCTGTTTGAGCACTTGCTGTGGATGCTTGAGAGCAATGAGACACAGTTGGGGTCCATGGATGAGATGGTTGAGTTCTACAATTGTGCATGCTGAGAGAGATAGTTACTGACTTTAATTGTTTTTTATTTATGGTGACTTAGTTAATTCATGAGATTGATAAATTGCTATATATATGTTATGAAAGTTAAGATTATATAATTATTATAGCTAGGCTTTTGGTACCCAAAAAACAAGAGAAGTGTAATTGAGTTGTGCTAGCTGGTTGCTTGTTGCCAAAGTGAGCATGATTTGTTAATTAGCCAGTTGTTTTTTTGGTGATGAGGATGATCCATGTTCATGCATGTTGATTAAGGAATTGTAATTATGGTACTTATTATAATGTCTTACCCTGTAAAATTTCTTTTTAAAGTGGCCGACATTGGTGAGCAATTAAATTAAGCTTCGATCTGTTAATTCATCCACTGAGGGGAAATACAATTTTATTGTTCTTTTATGATCATTTTTTACTCCCTAGCCTTCTTCCCTTATACATTACTACTTATATATAATATTGCATTGATAACCTATCTTACTAAATTTACGGTACTATTTATCTGATATATATTTAATAAAACTGGTATTGGTTTAGTTAGTTGCTGATGCAAAGTACCCTGAAGTTTTCTTTGCTTCACATCTGACTTATATATTTTTTTTTTTTCGTATTATTTATCTTACATGTTGGAGATAATAAATTAATATAGTTATACATGGTCAACATCTTCAACATCTTAAAGTGTCTACGCTAACAACATTTAAACTTTTCTTTTTTGTTCAACCGAAGGTAGACAGGAATTTTATTATATTAATCAACCACTTTTCACTGAGAAGTGTGATCCAAACAACATAAAATAAGAAAATATATGAGATTTTTGGATAAAAAGTAAGAAAGAAAAGCGGCGTTTAAATTTTTTATTCATCCGTAAACCAACTTTAGGTACATGCATGAGGTATTCATTCTAGATATATATAGTGATGATTGCTTAGCTAGCTCAACCATTTTAACGGATGTCTCCAATTAAGATCTGATAAATCTAATTGGATCGATCAAAATCCAAACAGTGATATGTTTGACATTACTTTTTGTCACCAAGGATATTTGACCATAAATTAAGAATATGACTCTAGGGTGGGAAGTCTTGGACATGTCTTGCTAAATCGTACTTCAATGGAGTAGGATGTGCTTAGGAACATGGGGATTAGAAATAAGCGATAAATTTTGGCTAACACACGCAAGCATTAGTGTTTTTGATGCAGCAATAACGAAGATCTATGCCGAAATTACAGGATCTTGCCAAGGGAGCCTCGTATTAAGAAACTGGGGCAGGATTTGATGCTGGACGTACTGGAAGATATATTGGGGATGCGTTGAGATTAAATAAATGAGAAATATAGGCGCCTCAATTTCAGTTTTAGATATGTTGTAGTTAAACTAAAGCTCAATGAATCAATAGTAAAATAAGAAAAATAAAATGAATCATTATCTAGATCGAGACGCTTTACTAGCTGTTTCAAGCATATGTCCAGTTAAGACTCAGAATTTTAATTTGGTCCCATATATGTTTCCTAATAAGATATTGTTAAGTAAAAGATTGTATCATAGCGCTTTCAATTGGTAATATTTTTCTTAAGTAATAATAGTTTCTTTGCTTAATTAATAAACACCATTTTGTTCAAGATTGAAAATAGACAGGACATATGAAATTATATATAAAATGTAGCAGTTATCATGAATGAATACTTCAATAGATGGAATAACTCAGACTAATTTTGTACGTGTGTAGAAAATTTTAAAAAAAACCACTTGAGTATAATTATATTTGCTTTCAATATATATATATATATATATATATATATATATATATATATATATATATATATATATAACTTTATTTTTGGGGTAAATTTTTTCTATATTGATAATCAATCATAAATAATTATATGTGTGATTTTTAAAATAATTATGATAAGAGCTAAATATTTTTAAAAATATAATAATTTATGATTCGTTAATAGTGTAAAAAAACTTTACGCTAATAATAAATATCAATTAATCTTTTAAGAATTTTTAGTTTATTTTACTCTACATATATGTATATAATCTTTGACACTTTTGTTCTTCTTTTGTCTACAAACCCAAAGTCGCAGAACTTTAACAGTTCACAACTGTAAATGCAGCCAAGGTAGCCTGTCTTACATGCTTCATTGACAGTTAAGTTCAGTATACGTGGGGTCCTCTACTCTTACTTGTAGAAAAGGACCAGTTTTTTTTTTTTTTTTTTTTCATCTGGCCCCGGGTGGAAACATATGGCATATATTACCGGGGGCCTCACCCACCGTTTTGATGGGTATGAGTATTATTCAATAATGAAGGGATTTCTAATCTATTATCCCATGCACTACAATAAAAATAAAAGTTGTATTATCCATCATCCTAGCGTGCCTGTTTCTTTTTCTTCGCGGAATGTTAGACCAAAATTGTGGTGGCTGGCTAGCTAGTTTCAGATTTTCAGCCCACGGCATCATGGGCTAGGTTGAGTGATATTGATATATAAGATCGATTTGGTGACAGATTCGAGATAACTACTTGTGGATGAGGTGACAAGCTAGCTATTAGATTAGAGCTAAGTGGGGGCATCAAACTTTAGTGGCGTGATATTGTATGTACCTACAACATTATTGTCACAACGGCATATAACAGATATAGTGATATGTATTGCTTTATTTAAAACTAAATAGAATAAATAAAATGGAAATATTTACATATATTGTGATTCATAAGTGTAGTGTAAGTAATGTTTTGTTTGTATGTCACTGAAATAAGACAAAATGCCTAGAGGACCATGTTGAAAGAATACAACCAGCTGCTAGCTGTCTATAAGTAGAAACCAACATTAATTATAGGAGAAAATAGTGACTATCGCTTTCTTATTTTTCTTTGCACTTTTTTTTCGGGAGTAATGATATTTGGACAATATAAATGGAACAACATTGACACAATATATTCATATTTCAATATGTATCTCTACTTCACCTCAAAATATGTGATACTTTAATATTCACTCACACTCATATATATCTACCGTTGTCCCAATGTTATCTCATTTGTGTTGTTCAAATATCATTACTCTTTTTTCACTTGCGATTTGAGACCTTTTCTCTTCCCTGATCCTCTATCTGAAAATTGCCTTACATATACATGGTTTAGTACATCTACTAGCAAAAGTTTATATGCTAAAGTACGTGTATATCAATTTGGTAGCAAGGGCCGGGCAAAGATGTACATTATGTTCATCCAGTGATTTGCAACTTCATGGCATTTATATAGTCAATTGTTGATGGAGTTGTATAAATAATATGTTAACCTTGCAATTTATAATCCCTAAGTTTTTCTTTCCTTGAGAAATTTAATCTAAATGCAACATTTAATTGAGCCATCTCCCATCTTAATTACATATTCCATGAATTAATTGTCAAAATTCAGTGCCTCTAAAATGTAAATTTAAGAACATCAGAATGACATGCATGCTTTTCAATCGACAAATTAATGTAAGACACAACTTTAATTCATTTTTTGCAATATATGATTAAACTGAAATTGAATTTTTATTGTTCATTACATTGTTGAGACAATTTAATTTCTTTATATATAAAGTCTTATACGGGATATATCTTAAGAATAATAGTGACTAACTGGAGAACATATATTTTTATCTTTACTGAAAAAATGTCACCACACCCTGCATTAATTACAGTAAGAATACGTAGTGCATGTTACGTTGGAATGAACTCAAACGTACATTTAAGTGAAAGCAACAAATTTGTGTCTCAGAAAATGCATTTTTCCGATGAACGTTCTTTCAAACGCAAATCCAAACACACACGTACATGGTAGAATCAATATACATCCATTTCAAAAGAGCCTGCAAATTATAGATAGACAATAAAAAGAATCATATATATATATATGCCTCTAATCAATCAAGTTGGTTTTACCCTCCTCCTGATCTTTTTGTTGGACTTTCTGATAAACCACTCTTCAAAATCTTGTGCTTCAAATATGATCCTCAGAACCCCATCATTCCTAAACCCATATTCCTCTGCTGACTTACCCAGCAGCTCACAGAAATCTGCATTACCAAGTACTCTGGTGTGAACCATAAATCGCCTGCAAGTATCCTCATTTGTACCAACACAAATTGGAAAATAACCTCTAGATGCCAACAGAGGGCCTTCTATGCGCTTGAAAGCACTGCCACCACCAACCCATTTCCCTAACTTACTTTCTCTAACTCCCATTACCAAACCTGTTCCTCTCTCTCTGCAGGCTTTGGCTATAGATTTTCAGACACTTCTAAAACAGCTTTAAATAGACAGCTTACGCAAATGCAGTTGGCCGTGACCGTGAGGTACGTACTTGATGTCCTTGCTATATTCCATATTCCATATTCCATATTCCATATCCGATAAATTAATGAAAGTACTTTTGTTTTTACTATGACCAATGACCATGATAGTGATTTGTTTCAGTATTTGTACTTATACTTCGTATAATTGCCTGGGAGATATGCTGAATGCCGTAACAACAACGTTTGGCTATGCTTCAATTTTATTATCTTAACAGATACATATTCTATTTTAGCAGAGATAATTGTGCTATAGGAGATTAGTTCAGATAGTTAGTGATTAGTTACAAATTATTTACTTTCTCATATTGTATATAAAATCATATCGTTGAATTGATGTAATCACTTTTCTCTTATTAAGTAAATTTGAGTTTCTAGTTTTCTCAACACTCTTTCATTCCTGATCTCATCTTTAAATATACTCCTCTCTTTTTTCTTTATTTTCCTTTCTTCTTTTTATTACCAACAACGACTGATAGTACTATAGTATGTACTTATTGTACTAGTCGTAATCTAGTTTAATACGAAATTAATCTGGTTGGCAGAAGACTGAAATTTTGTCATTTTTCAAAAAATTAACTACATTTCACACTAAAATCTTATGCAACCATATCTTTTTTTAGTAGAAGGGTTGTGTTGAGCTTATGGCAGCCAATTCAGAAATCAACTTTCTGACAATTCCATTGTGCCAAGCCACCCGGGAATCAAATAATTTTACACAAGACTACTTCATAGAAACACTCATTTTTTGTGTGTTCATTAAAAAGGATGATAAACACTAATACCATTAATGAAGGAAAGGACAAGGAATCATGCAATTAAAAAAAAAAGTGGTTTACCAACAATACATTTACTAGATAGCTTGGCTATGAATTCTCTACATTTAAACTTCACTACATTCACTCATATGCATCATTAGATATATTTGAATGTGTATTAAATAAATGAAATAACAATGATCCAATGATGAATATGAATGAATATAGTGAATTTCAAGCACAGAAAAACGGGTTCGATTTCTGTCTGTGCTACAAAAAAAAAAATACTTTATTGAGGGAGGAAAACATAATTTCTGCTTCTCCTAAAAGAGTGGCTGAGGATACCCTAGATGCATAACAAAAAAAGTGGTTTGAGTTGAGAATTGTTTGTTGTTTACTTATTTTTAACTAACATGGCTAGCTGCTTAATTCAATGGAAGTCATCTCGTCCCAATTTGATAAACATGTCAAGTAAGAATTGTTGGAGTAAAACTTGTCAAATAAGTTCTAGTCATAAGCGCACTTTGAAATGAGCCCAAAATAGCATTTGATTTGATGTTCCTATTTCGGTGATGATCCACTTTAATGAGTGGAAAGTATTTGACGAAATGTTTAGCCTCCATTCCCCTGTCTTTCATTTCATGACTTCCAGATGCCAAAATGGCAGATCTTCGGTAAGGACTCTGTTCTACTTTGTTTCTACCTTGGATCGTTTCATTATGGAAAAATGAGTATTTTTCTCATGGAAAAAACCCGTCATTCTTTGTTCATCGTGACATATCTCAGTGACTATTTGATTTGATTCTTGATAAATATTTGTGGAGGGGTTAAACTTGAATGTGCTCTTTTTGTTGGTGGAGGTAAATCCTAAATTCTCATTCCATTCTTTTCCTTCAGCCTTCTTCATTTTGCTCATTCAAATCACATGTGGTTCTTCTATTCAATCTACTACTTCATTTATATGCAAGCAGTAAGAAGATGGCACTGTTCAAGCTACTCAAGGTAGCATTTTATTTTTTTAGATCTATGACATTTAATTCTATTCAAACTGCTTCTTCTTGCATCATCTTATGGCATTTTCTTCCTTTTGTGTGTGTGTTTTATTGATTAATTCCTTTCTTTATTTCGTGATGTTTTTATGGCACTTCTTCCCTTTTCTATATCCTTTTCTTTTCTAGGTTTCCAACATTTTCCCAAATTCCCCTCTCATTGTTTTTGGACTAACACGATCGAGCATCTGCAGCCCTTACTATAATGAGATTGCGTGGACGACAACTGTAATATGTTTTATACATGGTTATTCTGGTTCTTTGACATATTAGCATAGGATGTGAACTGTGAAAGGCCTTCTCCATCTGACTTTTTTGATAATAGTGGAATCATTATCATTTTTCACTTTTCCAATCATCTTTATTAATAGACTTATCACTGATCATGTAGTTGGCAATGTAAAGTAAATTTTATTGTAACGGCTCTACAGATGCTGTTTTAACTATGAAATCTTGATAAATATTTTAGAATTTTCCTTACTATGTGGCAACATTGGATTGCTTGATTTCCTTTTATTTCCACTTGCAGATATGGTCAATCATTTAAGATGAATTGGGCATATGCCAATGTCCGCTGAGCGCCCGTCTTTCCGCGCTGAGCTGAGCGCAGGACCCTTTCTAACTTGGACTTTCATTAATTTGGAAATTCCTCACACTTTATGCATTTTTGGTGCACTATAAAAGGTATGAAATGGGAAGATAAAGTTATATAGAAACTACTTACTCGCATAGCTCTCTGTTGCTTAGTTGAATAAGGTGCACTTGATCAAATGCTGGATGTGTTAGATATTTTCTTTAGGTTCTTTATACGGAAGCGTTAAATCTATAGGCATACATTCTAGAGCACGTTTATCACATAGCATAGGATCAACATCATGCCAGATTACTAGGATTTGTTATTACTTGGATCCATAGCGATTCTTGAACTAGGCGTTCTTCAGATAATGAACTTAATCATCAACCTTCGCAAACGGATGACGGCAATCCTGAAACGCAGAGAGAAGAAGAGAAAATAGAGATGGGTAATGAACACCCGTTGGCTTGTGATTCTTCCTCAACCGGGACTCCTTATGCCTTAGTCGTTCTTCAGATGGGGAGAAGAGGCAGTATGCCATATATCCGGTGTATTGGGGACCATAGCCTATATGTAGGGTGATGGCCAATTAGGGTTCCTACTATTCCGAAATGGGCCATCAATGACATCAACTCATATTCAGCCCATATCAATTAACTAATTTATTATCAAATCAGAAATTTAATTAGCCTTATCACTTAATTTGATTACATATCAATTAAGGCTCCTAATTGATAAATAGCTAATATAATTAATTGACGATATCTGCCCACATTATGACATTGGAATATAATTAAATAAAGAATATTCCAACAATCTCCCATTTGGGCAATATATCGTAATAATTATATCAGAATTCTTTAGGCGCGCATCCGAATGCTATTTATCTTTAAATTTCTCCTTTACAATCTGGTCCACCTCATACATCAACAAGGGGACCACCGCAGCTGTCGTCACTAATGTCTATTGTGACTAAAACCCGACGACCACCACATCAATGCACTTGATGACATAGATCGATATGGATGAGTGACACGGAAATTTCATGCAATGTGATCTCTGAATCATGCCTATGTCCAACTGGTCCAACTTAAGTCTTTAATAGAGGAATCATTATCATTTTTCACTTTTCCAATCATTTTTATTAATAGACTTACCACTGATCATGTAGTTGGCAATGTAAAGTAAATTTTATTGTAATGGCTCTAGAGATGTTGTTTTAACTATGAAATCTTGGCAAGTTTTTTAGAATTTTCCTTACTATGCAGCAACATTACATTCATTTATTTTCCTTTTATTTCCACTTGCAGATATTGTCAATCATTTAAGATGAATTGGGCATATGCCAATAGCAGTAGGGAGGTCTAGTTGTTAAACTCTTGAGTTAACTCTTAAACTCTTAGAGTTTACGATTCGAGGTCACAAAAACGAGTTAACTCGCATGTAAACTCTTTTTTTGGTAAACTCGTATGAGTTCAAGTAAAATCTGTTAAAATCGGTAAACTCTCGATTTTGCTAGAGTTTGAGAGTCTATAATTTTACATTGACTTGGCCTTGAAATGTAAATTTTTGGTCTATATTCTTGAGTACTTGGGTTGAATTACCTATGAGCTGCAATATATATTGGATTTATAAAGTTAATTTTGCGTTTTCAATATCATTTTTGTTTTGTTTTATTCAGCTACAAAATAAACTGTTTGACTAAAAATTATATGACAGTTAGGTCAAATTAACTCTTTTTTTTGAAATGTTTTCACTTTAGGAACTTATGTTTTTATGAATCTATGTATTATGATTTGGTCATTAATGTAGTCTGATCTTATCTAGTACTAATGTACTATCACACTTTATTATTGTGGTTTGCTACTATGCTTTATTATGGAGTTGAAATGTTGAATTATTGTTGTGTTAAACAATTTTATATTATGTATATATGTCATTTATAGAGTTTTTTTTTTATTATTATGTGAACTTGTAAGTCTGCGGAAGCTCCATAAGTTTACGTAGACTCTCGAGTTTGACAGTCCTGGAGGATACTTGAGGTGACTTTTATGAACACTATATTTATTGTTGGTTTTGATTATTTGACTTCTTGTGGGAATTAATTTTTTTATTTTTTTTTCAATTTTCAATTGTATACTCCTTTAATTTTATTTTAAAGTTATCAGGGCAATTCAATATATTTGTTGGTGATTTGAGTCCATTTTGCATGCTTCTCAGCCACTAATTCACAGTATATTTGCTAGGAGCGGATTCAGAGTATATAAACTCTTTGATTACACTTATAATATATTCTTTGTAATTAGTTTTCATTATCTAAGTAATTGACATTCTGCTGTAAAACGGCAGGATGATGATACAAACTACCATATGGATATTCCTGCAATTGCAACATCGATTGCTATGGCCACTGGTCTTGTCTTCTTAGAGCTCTACAAAGTTTTGGATGGAGGGAACAAACTTGAAGACTATAGGAACACATTTGCTAACTTAGCTGCCTCTCTTTTCAATGGCTGAGCTTGGAACAGGTGGATTCTGGGAGACAATCCTACCCTCAGGGAACTACTTGAATGGTTGAAGGCAAAAGGCTTGAATGGTTATTGCCTTTTCAAAACCCATTCATATAAAAAATATTAATATTCATTATGAATTAATTGATACATAATATTCTTTTATGTCGGTGAGTAGTAACTTATTACATTAGTTGGCAAGAGCGGAAATCGCGGCCGCTTTTGCGGCGCAAGGGGCTTATAGCCGTTTCCCCCTCTTTTTATGGGTTTTGCGCGATTTCCCCACAGGCCCACAAACACTGAACAGCTCGAACTATATCAGGGTGAAGAGAACAAAACCCTAGACACTTTTCACCCCAGCAGCTGTTTCCCTCTCTGTTCTCTGCTTCCTCTGTTTTCTTCTTCTTCTTTGCTCTCTTCAACTGAAAGCAAATTCCTCTGCAACTGATTCTCAAATATCTGTTTTCTTCTTCTTTGCTCTCATCAACTGAAAGCAAAGTCCTCTGCAACTCAGTCTCAAATATGGCATCATCCCATTCTCAACAACCCACTCAACAACCCAATTCCCAGAATGCTGCATCCTCAACCACTTCATGTGTATTAGTGAAACCTACTGGTCGCAACCTTGATATGGCTTGGGAATGGAATAGCTTGCACGACCTAAGCAATAAGAAGGCTGTCACTTGTGATTTTTGTGGCAAGACTACAACTGGCGGGATTACTAGAGCCAAGAGACACCAAATTGGGGTGAGGGGAGATGTTGATGCTTGCACTAAAACTCCAGATGAAGTCATAGCCAAAATCAAGGAAGCCTCTGAGAAAAAAATAAAAAAGGCTGTAAGTGGTGCATTAGAGTTGAAGGAAGATAATATAGAAGAAATTTATAAGATTGGGACTGGAAAAAAACGTGCAACATCAAGTTCTACCCCTGCTGCCAAGAGGGTAAAAACAGTGAAAAGCTCTATGGATTTGGTTCTATTTGAAAACCCAGTAGCACCAATCAAATTGGGAGAGACTAAAAGGCATGCAAGCATAAATGATGCTTGTGATAAAGAAGCAAGGGCTACATATGGATCTTCACAAAAGACATGTCCATTGCTGAAAAACGAACTAGATCTCACGAAAGACATCTTGAAGGGGCACGAGATAGAGCAAGCTCTATATGGATGTTCAATCATGTGCGATACATGGACAAACAGGAAGGGTAGGACATTCATCAATTTCTTGGTCAATTGTCCACGTGGGACCATGTTTGTAAAGAGTGTTGATGCTTCTGAGTATATGAAGACTGGGATGGATCTGTTTAAGCTTTTGGACCCTTTTGTTGAAGAGATTGGAGAACAGAACATAGTGCAAGTTGTGACTAACAACAGTAGCAACTATGTCTTGGCGGGTAAGAATTCTATTATTAATTGTTAAATTTTCTAATGCTTCATGTCATAATTGGTTACTTATTTAATTCATTTAATTTGGTCTTAGGTGGATATTTACAAGCCAAGAGACCAAGACTCTTTTGGACTCCATGTGCCGCACATTGTGTGGAATTGATGTTAGAAGACATCGGTAAGATTCCAAGAGTTAAGAGTGTCATACAAAGAGGGATCTTTCTTGTAGGCATCATCTACAATCATTCGTTGGTCTTGAACACAATGAGAAAGTTCGCTAACAAGGAATTGGTTAGAAGTGGAGTGACAAGGTTTGCAACGACATTTCTCACTCTTGAAAGGTTGCACAAACAAAAAGACAACCTTAGAAGAGTGTTCATCTCGGCTGAGTGGCTGAATACTAAAACAGCTAAAGAGCGCAAGGGAAAAAGGGCAGCTAACATTGTCCTTACGACAACATTTTGGAATGATGTCATTTACACTCTCCAGGCAATGAGGCCTCTTGTTCAAGTTATGAGACTGGTTGCTAATGAAAAAAAGCCGGCCATGGGTTACATATACGAAGCAATGGATATGGCTAAGGAAGGTATTGAAAAATCATTCAATGGAAATGAAGCCCAATACTCGGAAATTTTTGCTATAATTGATAAAAGATGGAAATGTCAACTCCATCATCCATTGCATGCAGCAGGTCATTTCCTTAATCCTAAGTACTTCTATAGTGACCCAAGGGTGGACCAAGATCCCAAAGTGTCTGGAGCACTCTATATGTGCATTGACAGGCTTAGTCCAAATGACGACGAGCTTGATAAAGCTATACAACAATTGGTCATATACAGGAGATCTGAAGGACTCTTTAGCATGAGCGTAGCAATAAGACAAAGGGCTATTTTAGCTCCAGGTAAGTTAAATGCATGATTTTGATAAATGCAAATTAGTGTAAATAGTAATGTTAATTAGTTATTGCATTACAGCTGAATGGTGGAGGATGTTTGGAAAACATGTTCCAAGTTTGCAAACCATTGCGATTAAAGTGTTAAGCTTAACTTGTAGCTTATCGGGATGTGAGCGTAATCGGAGTACATTTGAGCAAGTAAGTAAATGTTAAATGATTTTATTCTATAAAATGTCATATAATGATTTTGAAATTAACAATTTTTTTAGTAAATTATAAAATAGATCCATTCTAAGAAGAAAAGCAAGCTTGAGCATCAAATGCTGCAAGACTTGGTTTTTGTGAAGTATAACCAGGCTCTTAAAGATCGCTTTGACAAGCTTGATTTAATTGATCCCATTCTCCTAAACAACGATGATTGTAATGAGTGGTTGGTAGGAGAAATGGATGAAAATGGAGAAGCGGCTGAAGATGAGTTGGCCTTTGGTGATAATAAATTGACTTTGGGAGTTGTTGCCGATGCGGTTGGAGCTAGTGAGCCGGCAAAACTCACTAGACAGCAAACAAGATTAAAAAAGACTGCTGCGCCCACTTCTAGTTCTAGGAAGGGAAAGGAAGTTGTACCACAAGAAGAGGAAGAAGACTTGGAGGAAACTGAAACTGAAGAGGGAAATGGAGATAGTGATTCTATTTAAGGAATCACTTGTAATTATTTTAAATGCTTAGATTAGTATTTAGTTACTTTGATGTTTGAGCCTTAGAGGCTTAAACTTATTAAAGATATATTGGATTTGAATATTAGTGACAATGAATTATGATTATTAATTATGAATATGTCTATAATTTTGTGTATTTTTCTATTTTTGAGCATTTTGTTGCCCTAATCTTTGTTATACCAACCATCCCACTACCCGATATCCCGCTTTAGCAGTTTTGGGGTCGGCCGTTACGTGCCGCTATCCGAGATTGACTACATAGCCATGGTTATCATGAAAGTTTTCTTATTTACGTTACTTTTATTCATTTTGGGTTGCTATTCTAGTGTTCAGTTTCTGTTCAAATATATACTCGCATTTGGCAGAGTATGTCATATTAGCTTTGAATTTTATGGATGAATACATGTAATTGCTATTTTGTAGTATGCAACACTCTACACGAAGAAAAGGAATAATAACTCTTAGTATGGAGTTAATGTCCACATTAATATTCAATATCGAAGAGTAAAGAGAGTAACCAAATGAGTCTTGCTCAAATTAGCAGTTCAGAGTATGGTGAATTTGATGGAATTAATACAATCATTTTGGGGTGGCAATGCCCATTCTGCAGATACTGTAACATTAAAACAGGAGGTGCAACTCTTTTCATTAGTTTTGTTTGCGATGTTTATAAGTGGTATTTGCTAGTAGTTTAGATTCCATGCAAATAAAAAATTAGAATCAGACACTAAAATCTAAATTTGGTGTACTATGTCTATAGATTATATAAAACATTAATTACTTTAACAATCAAGTATTGATAAAATTCACCAATTTAGAGTGGCATCTAATCTACGTGGTCTCTATTTCCTGCTATGGATGGCTGTAGACATCTCTAATTGTATGCTATTCTAATTATAATTATTACATATATTTTTGGTTTTCATTTGACTCATTTACATGGTTTGAGATGTTTCTTATGTCCGTAATGAACTTAGGAAAATGATTTGATTGTTTCTTAGGTTTTCGTGCATTCATCTCTAATTTTTCTTTCAAGTTATTCAATGCAAACTAGTTATCTATATTAGTTTAAAAAGTATATTTATTCACAAGTTATTTTCTGAGTAAGAGTGTTTTCTCTCTAATTTTTTTTCGAAGGCTTTTGTTTGCGCTCAACCTGCTTCTCTTTTAATAACACAGGTTTTCAGTTTTAGGTTGCCCTGGAAGTTGAATATTTTGTATATGTTTATGTGGATGCATTGTTTGAGCTTAGTGTCTCCCTTTCTTCAAAATGCATCAGCTTACTATGTTGTAATTTGTAATTTAGCCTTTTCTTCAAGCAGGATATGTGTGTTGCTTGGTGGTTAAAGCAAGTAATGACGGAAGTCTCAAAAATTAAAATACTCACCCATGTTTTCGTTAATGTTTTTCCTTTTATTTTTCTGGAAACATGTTGAGGTGTCCAGAGGATGCATAGCTAACCAGTAACTGTCCATTGTCTATTAGTTGAGTTTCATGGTGCCTTCACAAATGTTGGAGTAGCATTCTCTACTGTTAATGTGAGAGTGTGATGGAGACTAGCATAAAAACTTGCCCTGCTTTATATGGGTGCTATTGGACATTGGAATTATATTTTTTTGCATTGAGTTTGGTTATACCAGCATTGTAAATTGGTTCTGATAATTAGATTAGATTTACACTTAGACTGCACAAAAGATTATAGCAAGTCCGGGTTTATCTTGACACAGCAATATGGGCTTTTTCTTGTGTGCTACAGGTCAAACGAGATGGCTTCTCGACATAATGTTGAGTTGGGGGCAGCAAAGTTTTTGCACAAACTCATCCAAGATTCTAAAGATGAGCCAGCCAAGTTGGCTACTAAACTCCATGTGGTGCATGTAGTTTCCACTTAAATGAATTTATTTAATCGTTCTTTTTTACACCTTAATTCCTTTTATAGTACGAAATGTTTGTGATTAACTTGATGAGTGTTTCAGATACTGAAACACATGAAATCAGGTGGTAAGGAGCATTCAATGGCATATCAAGTGATATCAAGGTAAAATATATGCAAGATAGCACTCAAACATGTGCATATATAGTTATTCAATTATTGAGCCCCTTTCTCTTTGGATACAATGAGTTATCAATTAAACAATTGGAGCCTTTTTTATTTTGTCAGTTTCCTTTCTTTTTCTGTTAAGCGAAAGAACTTTTAATGCGGTCAATTTCCCTTTATTTTTAATTTCATTTATTTTTTGGATCAACTACTGTTATTTTGAAAAAAGCGTGTACTGGTTGTAGGTATCATGTAATGGAATGTATTTGTTTTAATAAGTAGTTCCTATGTTGTCACGGTCTTTGGTTGAGCTACGTGGCACCACCTTTTCATTGTGAGAGTTAATAGAAAACTTTATCAGTTGTTGCACTTTATCAGTTAGAGAAAAATTAATCATGGTATGTTTCTCGTGCTAACTGCACTTCTTCTAGTTTGTGATTGTTATTGTTGGAATTACCTCATATTGTGTGGGTAGTTGTAACATTAAATCATAGTTATTAATGCACCTAGTTAGTCACATATTCATGTATTCAGGTAATCTCATGCATGTACTTAGGAAATAGATCTTCATTAATGTTCTTGTAAATTACACATTGTATTTATTCCCTAAGTGTATAAATATATATCAGCTGAGTAGTTTAGGCACTCAAGCATTTCACAATTTCTTTCTTACTTCTAAGTCTCTCAACATGCTATCAAAGCAGGTTCATTCCCATTTTGAAGTATTCTGCCTCTGGTCCAGCAGAACCTTGAAGTCCCTAAAGGCTTGTCCTTTGGAATATCCAAACAGCCACTGTCAGGTCCAAAACGCACTGTTCCCGGCCAACCTACAGTCTACTATCGCCGGAAACCTACTCAGCAACCTCCGACGATCCTTTCCACCAAGATCCGCCACCAGAACAACCGTCACGCGCCACTTTCTTGACAGCGCGTGAAGCCCAGTCGCAGTCACGTCCTCGGCGCGTGAGTCACGCGCCGCCTTCCTACCACCAGAATCTCGCCGAAACCTCCCAGAAAGGTTCGCCTAAGCCTCCTCTGTCCGTCTAGCTGGTCAAAACCCACTTTTCCAGTTGTTTGGAAGTTGGTCCTTGTCTTCTTAGCCTCCTATTTTTTTTATTGTTGCTATTACTATTGTTTTGTTACTGCTATTTGCTTGCTCGTCTCCATACAATCTCAGGCGTTAGTTCGGTCTCCCCTCTGTGTGGTTTTTTATGAGAATGGGTCATCCTCAATGTACATATTGCAAGAGAATGGGTCACACTCAAAACACTTGTTACTTTCTTCATGGTTTTTCTGGAAAATCAGTAAATATATCTAGTGTTGAAATGTTCAACAAATTTTCCGAAGCTGAGTACCAAGAATATCTTCAATTAAAAGCTGCCCGTCACTTTCATGGGTCTACTGCCACTGGTGTTCATGACTCCGCGGCCTTCATATCTCAATCTGGTAACAATCAAAATCTTTGGATAATTGATTCAGGTGCCTCTGATCATATTGCTGGTAATAGTTCTTTATTCTCCTCCATATCTTCTCCTAAATTTCCACACTTCATAACACTTGCGGATGGTTCCAAGGTCACCGCCAAAGTAGTCGGTCATGTTTCAGTCACTCCTTCTATAACTTTAAAATCTGTTTTGTTTATACCTGGTTGTCCTTTTAATTTGATCTTCCTTAGTCAACTTACTAGCTCTCTAAATTGCTCAGTAACCTTTGATGTTGGTTCTTTTACTATACAGGAACGTAGTACGGGTCCGATGATTGCGTAGGACATGAATCACATGGTCTGTATTACCTCAAATCAGCTCCTTCTGTAAGCTGTACTGTGGTTGAATCTCCAAATCTTCTTCATGAACGATTGGGCCATCCAAGTTTGTCAAAATTGAAGCAAATGGTTCCGAATCTTGCAAAGATGTCATCATTGAACTGTGAGTCTTGTCAATTAGGCAAGCATGTTCGCTCTTCCTTTCCCAGCAAAGTTGAAAGCCGAGTTGATTCTCCTTTTTCCGTTATCCATTCAGATATATGGGGACCAAGTCGTGTGTCTTCTAATGGCTTTGGGTATTTCATCACTTTTATTGATGAATTCTCCCGGTGCACTTGGGTTTTCTTACTGAAAGAACGATCTGAACTTTTGTACATTCTCACCGCTTTTGTTAATGAGGTTAAAACCCAATTTGGTAAGACGATCAAAATCCTTAGAAGTGATAGTGCAAAAGAATACTTTTCTTTTGCTCTTTCATCCTTTTTGTCATCACAAGGCATTCTCCATCAATCCAGTTGTCCTCATACCCCTCAACAGAATGGCATAGCTGAAAGGAAGAATATACATCTTGTTGAAACTGCTCGGACGTTATTACTTCATGCACATGTTCCTGTCCGACATTGGGGTGATGCAATTTTGACAGCCTGTTTTTTGATTAATGGGATGCCTTCTTCTTCTCTTAATCACAAAATACCACATTCCATTTTATTTCCTAAAGAACCACTGTTTCATGTTGCTCCACGAATATTTGGATGCACATGTTTTGTTCATGACATGTCTCCAGGTCTTGATAAGCTGTCCGCCTGAGCCATCAAATGTGTTTTTCTAGGGTACTCCAGGTTACAGAAAGGTTACAAGTGTTACTCTCCTATGCAGAATCGTTACTACATTTCTGCAGATGTAACTTTCTTCGAAGAAAAACTTTACTTCTCACCATCCATAGTTGAGTCTCATACTATTCAAGAAGTTTTTCCGATCCCTTATCTTGGTCCATCACCTTCCCTTGTGCCAGAATCAGTTGAAACTGCAGATATTCCTGACAATTCTCTCGAGCAACCTCAAAGATCACCCATCATATATCGACGTTGTCCTCGTGTTGCTAATACAGAAATAGAAAGCACTGAAAGACCGACTGAATCATGTCCTACTCCAACAGATGGCCCTACTACGGACCTCCATGATGAGAACCCTGACTTGCCCATTGCTCTTAGAAAAGGTACTCGGTCTACCCGCAATCCTCATCCTATTTATAACTTCTTAAGTTACCATCGTCTATCTCCTTCTTATTATTCTTTTGTGTCATCCATATCTTCTGTTTCCATTCCTAAAAATGTTTGTGAGGCACTTGATCATCCAGGATGGCGACAAGCCATGATTGATGAAATGCAGGCTTTGGAGCATAATGGTACTTGGGACTTAACTCTTCTTCCTCCAGGAAAGAAACCCGTTGGCTGTCGATGGGTATATGCAATTAAAGTCGGGGCCGATGGTCAGATTGATCGACTAAAAGCCCGACTTGTAGCCAAAGGATATTCCCAAATTGATTATTGAGATACTTTCTCCCATGTGGCCAAAATCACTTTTGTTCGACTCTGTCTTGCCATGGCTGCTATATGTCACTGGCCATTATATTAGTTGGATATTAAAAATGCGTTTCTTCATGGTGAGCTAGAAGAAGAAATTTATATGAAGCAACCTCCTGGATTTGTTGCTCAAGGGGAGTCTGGTTTGGTTTGCAGGCTACGACGATCTCTCTTGGGCTGAAACAGTCTCCACGAGCTTGGTTTGGGAAATTCAGTATGGTTATTCAAGCATTCGGAATGAAACGTAGTGAAGCTGATCATTCGGTCTTCTATTGTCATACCTCTCCAAATAGATGTGTTTACTTGGTGGTCTATGTAGATGATATAGTCATCACAGGAAACGACCAGGAGAAAATTTCTCAGTTGAAGGAACATTTGTGCAGCCATTTTCAAACCAAGGATTTGGGGAAGCTGAAATATTTTCTTGGGATTGAAGTTGCTCAGTCAAAAAATGGAATTATCATCTCACAGAAAAAATATGCATTAGACATGCTTAAAGAAACTGGTATGTTGGACTGTAAACCAGTTGATAGTCTCATGGATCCGAATCTAAAATTACTTCCTAGTCAAGGGGAGCCATATTCTGATCCGGAAAGATATCGGAGATTGGTTGATAAGCTCATTTATCTCACTATAACAAGACTCGATATTTCCTTTGCGGTTGGTGTAGTAAGTCAATTCATGCAGTCTCCTCGTAATGATCATTGGGATGCGGTGACTAGAATTCTGAAGTACATTAAGAAGGCATCAGGACAAGGACTACTTTATGAAGACAAAGGAGACACTCAAATTGTTGGATTTTGTGATGCAGATTGGGCAGGTTCACCTATTGATAGACATTCCACTTCAGGGTATTGTGTTTCTATTGGTGGAAATCTTGTCTCTTGGAAGAGTAAGAAGCAAAATTTGGTCGCAAGGTCCAGAGCAGAGGCTGAATATAGAGCTATGGCTACAGTCACTTGTGAACTCATATGGATTAAACAACTTCTTCAGGAGTTGAAGTTTGGAGATACTCAACAAATGAAACTACGTTGTGATAATCAGGCAGCTCTACATATAGCTTCCAATCCAGTATTGAGAGAACTAAACATATTGAAATTGATTGTCATTTTGTTCGTAAGAAAATTCTTTCTAAAGAAGTCATCACTGAGTTTGTCACCTCAAATGATCAACTAGCAGACGTCTTCACAAAATCTCTAAGGGGGCCAAGAATTCAGTACATCTGTTCCAAGCTTGGAGCATTTTACTTGTATGCTCCAGCTTGAGGGGGAGTGTTGGAATTACCTTATATTTTATGGGTAGTTGTAACATTAAGTCATAGTTATCAATGCACCTAGTTAGTCACATATTCATGTATCCAGGTAATCTCATGCATCTACTTAGGAACTAGATCTTCATTAATGTTCTTGTAAATTACACATTGTATTTATTCCCTAAGTGTATATAAATATACATCAGCTGAGTATCTTTAGCACTAAAGCATTTCACAATTTCTTTCTTACTTCTAAGTCTCTCAACAGTTATGAATGTCCTATTTTAATGATTTTTGATAAATGCAGGATCTTGATATGCACTAAACCCACTCTCACTTGTGTTTGCAAAGTTGAATGAAGAGTTGTTTTGGTAGAAGAAATTTTGTGGTTGCTGGCTTAATAATGGTAAGGATTCATTAAGTGAACATTTTTCTCAAGATCTCATACACTTGAACTGATTTGAATGAGTAAAAGAAAGTGCAAAACCCCTGGACCATATCCCAATAACAAAAGTAAAAAAAAAAAAAAAAAACAGATGGTATAGGAAATAAAGAACAAGTGATATGCTACTGGCACAGTATAGATTAAAAAATTTCCATGTTATCTTGTCAGTAAGATTGAAGTATGATAGTGTCTATACTCTATACCTCTTTTTTTTCAGTGTCGTGTATGATCTGGCTACTGACATATTTTATTGATTCTTATGATCAAAATACATGTTACATGGCAGAAAAAATGTTACAGGAAGTTAAGTATATTTATAGTGTAACACAATTTTTGCTATTGTATCTCTTCTTCATGCTTCATTCGTAGGATATTTGGTCCTCCGCGTTATTGATAACTTTTCTCTATTTCTCATTTCAAACATTTCTCACTTGCTGCTTTGCAGAACCACAAGTGTGATGGCAGAACTTAATACTAATGATATGTTGGTTAACCTTTTTAGTTCTCTTAGCAGGCTGTAAAAGAAATGAAGTTGGAAATGGAAGCCTGGCAAGATTTGGCTATAGTTTAAGAAGATGTTGGCATATTACAGGTGATGAAACATTCTGCTCTTGTTATTATTGTTGAACAAACAAGTGAAGTGAGCCAGAGAGGTAGATGGTGATAAAAACACTTTTTCTCCAACACAAATGGCTTACGGTAATAATCCCTCTCCCTCCTTAAGGGTGTGTTTGGTTCAAATGAGGGGAGGGATTTTAATGGAAGGAAGGGGAGGGGAGGTGAGGGGAAGGAAGGGGAGGGATTTTAATTAACTAGTGTATTTGATTAAGAGGAGGGGCGGGGAGGGATTTTAATAGAGGGGACGGAAAGTAACACTATTCATGTTTGGTTCACAAGGGGAAGGGAGAGATTTTAAAAGTAACTTACTTTTATACCTTCATAATTTTAGATTTTAAAATACATAAGTAAGGATATTTTAGTCATTCTATTCAAAATGTTGTAAATCCCCTCTCCTTCCCTCCAAATCCCCCCAATTTTGGAGGGAAGCCAAAATTGGGTGAGGAAGGATTTTTCTCCGCTCCATTCCCCTTCCCTTCCCTCCTAAAAAATGAACCAAACAACAAGTGTTTAAAAAAATCCCTCCCCTCCTCTCCATTCTCCTCCAACCAAACACTTATGTAAATCTTTCTTACATTGGTCTCCTTTCTGCATGTTCTTTATTTTTTTCTTCACTTTTCTGCATATTCCTTAACTGATAGCCCACTTTTTTCTGCATATTGCTTAATTCTGCATATGGTTGTTTCAAAAATTTAACTGATATTCCATTTTTGTGGGATCTTTTTTTGCTTTTTTTGAAAGGTATGTTGACGAAGTTTTACTTCTGTTGGTAGGAAGGGAAGTGTGAGGAGGGGTGGTAGGGACTCCAGTCAATTCTTCATTTGATTGATTTGTGATATATTTTTTAATAGGCTGTGGTGGGACTAAAAGGTTTGTTGGCTGGTACATTCGTATGAGCCATTCAAAAGGTTTGTTGACTGGTTTCAGTCTGTCAATTTTTAAGTTGTGTTAATCCTTGTGTTTGTTACTGTAGAGTGGTGATATTTTCTTGAATGTGGTGAGAGTCTTCTACAGCAATCATTGTTTTGTGCTTTGGATTTAACGCTTAAGTCATCCGTTTGGTATTCCTTCTTTTTGCAATGTGGGTTGAAATGTGAATATCTTTATACCTCCCACGTTTTCTTACAGAGAGTGGAACATTTTATCCAATCTGCTGTTGCTCATGAAGGTCAAATATTTCAAAAACGAGTTCGGATTCAACGGGTTTTTGGGATTTCCCTTTGTTTTCACTCCCTTCCTCTTTGGAAGGGTAATTATTATGAATTCTTAAACTTTTGAACCTTGTAAATCATAGTTGCTAGCTATCAGAGCTCTGCATATTTTCATGATGCTGTACTTGAAGGTGGGTTAGCATGCTTGATGCATTTTAAGAAAGTTCTTCTGTTGATATTGATATGGAAAGATATTTTCTTCTCTTCATTCCATTCCATTTTGCTCCACCTTATTTGTTGAAAATTTCTAACATAGCATCACAACTTTTTTACTCACCCTTGAACTTGATCATTGTAAACTACTTGAATTTTGAACTGATTTGGAATTTCCTTAATCGATTTGGTAAGCAAACTTGAAAGGTTCGTTATTAATAGTGTGATCTGCTTCTTAACATTTAAAGTTGCTTTGAGCATAAGCAGATAAGGAGGAACTAAATTGGCTTTGGCTACTACACTGATCAAATAATAATAATAATTATAATCAAAGGAGTCTCCTCTGTTGGTCACAATTTTGACCTTTTCTATTTTAAGACTTTCACTTGATTTTAAACAGTATACATTTCATATATATGGACAACAGTAAAGATACTAAAAAGATAATTCACTAACCATAACTGTTCAAACTTAAAAGCAGTTCTAATATTGAGCAGTTTCTCCTCAATAGGCTATCAAGTTTGAGAAATGTGTTAGCAAGTAATTGAATATATAACAGCCTTAGCAAGTAATTGAATCAAATGAGTTGTGGGTGGATGTTCCCACCCTTATTGACTATTCTTTTGTTTGGATTAAAAATCAAGCCTCTTTTAATCAATATACAATGAATCTATTTATATTCCTAATTTTTTTTGTAGACAGATAAAGGCATGGGGAGCTACTTAAAGGTGCAGTACGTATAAAATTTCACTGTACACATTAGTAATTAAGAATTAAGAATATTTTACCAACATGGTGTGCCAAAGTGGTAGGTATTCGGATCCTTTAAGCATGTGATCAGAGGTTTGATTCCTGATCGATGTGTATGAAAAAACATATGTTGGAAGATGACAACCGCTTAAATGGATTTTAGTTTCCTTGCAGAATTAGTCTTTGTTGTTGCGCGTTGGGAAAATCTTGATTTCGACCAAAAAAATTAACAATATTTTTATGGAAAATGCAGATGGAGGGCGAATTGTTTTATACAGATGCAAAAAATAAAACAAAAAATACGAAGTGACACACGCGTATAAAAATATAGAGCATAAATTAATAATGAACACATTTATATTGTTACCAACAAAATAATGAACACATTTCTTACTCAAGAAGGGTGATCTTAATGAACAGGTCTATATCTCACCACTTGAAAGGGTTATGTGTTGTAGTTATTTTTTGTCCAAGTGAGGCTTATAAATGGCCTTAAGAGGGGAAGAAGGGAGAATGGAAAGGTAAAAGAGTGGAACGTATTGCGGGGATTTGAATTCGTACACTCACAATTCATATCTTATAACTTCACGAAGTGAGCTCATTCGATGGTACTATACCTCTCCATAAAATTGATTAGTTGGAAGTCAGAAAACTAACAGAACTTGCTATATCTTTCCTAATTTTGTCAATCTCTTCTAGATTTGATACACCAAAATTTTCAACATAATACCTTTTCTGTCAGCCAACTTGTTGCGAATTTGACCTCCTTCCGCTACAAATTATTTTGATAACCTACATATTAATTTCATAATATCATAGGAATAACAATAGACTAACAGCAAAGAAACCAACATGGCTCAGTATGGTTGGTAGATCGTTAGATTCTTTAAGTATGTTGTTAGGGGTTCGATTCTTGTTGTGTGTATGGAAAAGACTTTCTTGAGAGAGGTGAAACCCACATCGGTGATCCTTACGCCTCAAAAGGGATCAGTCTCCGACTATTGGCTTAGGATATCTTGGTGCACACAAAAAAAAAACTTCCAGCAAAGAAAGTGAGCTCGAGTTTTGATATGTCCAATTCTCACCATCTTTCAGACCATGCCCACTGCCACCATCTAACTATCTCTTAGCTGAAAACAACTGTGGCTATATTGCTTCCCTTGGTTTTGTTCCCTAATCTTTCAACCAATGTTGAATTATCATGGTGGGAGTGCATTTGAACCATATTTTGTCTTGGTTTGGGTCTCATCAAGCGCGTGCAATCATTGTTAAGAGAGATCATAGGTTGTTGCATGGCCATAGAGCCCTCCTGAAACTACAATAGTGATTGTTTTGTTTCTTTTGTTTTTGTTGTGTTGGATGTTATGAGTATGAATTTTCATTATTATCCTAATGAAACATAATAAATGACAGTTCCTTTTTAAGAAATAAGCTCAAAGGGACCAAACATTCATTTCAGCATTGAAAAAAGCAGGAGCAAGAGAAATTATAACAGTTAGTATCATGAATTATAGCAGTTAAAAGCCTTAAAGGTTATATATATCATATGCATAATGAATGAAAAAGGGAGCAAACTCAAGAAAGGGAAGTTAAGAAACGCTTGCAAGTTGAGGCTTAGACCTTTTGAATGTTAACAACCGACAATAACTGAGAATTGCATGTATGGGGCTCTGGGCATAGTCATGTAAGTGGAGAATATACAGCCATTAGTAATCTAACACATGACCAACTAGGGTTGGTCGAGTGGTAAACATCTCGATCCCATAAAGAGGAGAACGTAAGATCGAATCCTAGTGGTAGATACTCTAGTTGGGAGGTTAATTCTCCGCTCTAAGAAATCGACCAATGATTAATCTCATAGCCGATCCAAAGGGTCAAAACTTATGGGATATCCTAGGATGTGCATTGGGAAGTTAAAGGCCCTAATTACAGTGGTTCATAAAAAAAGTAATCAACACATAATAAACAATGCCTTTATATCCAAAATATTTTACAACAAGGTTATTCCAGACCACAACTCAACCCTTAGGCTATACTTCAACCCTAAGGCCCAACAACGCTAGACACTCCAGTAAGCCAGATAGCAGCCCAATGGACAGGCCACATAGGTACCTACCCAAGCCATGCACCCGATATTTTGGTCCATCGGGTTCTAATTGCGTCAATTGGGTCCCCTGAGTATCATGTCTGTGCAATTTTGATCCCCAAGTTTCAATTACGCCAATTGGGTCCCTCAAGTATCACATTTGTGCAATTTTTAATGTCATTAGTCAATGAAGTACATGTGGGACTGATTTGACACTTAATGAGGTCAGCTTGACAGCTTACGTGTCATTTCTGTGGCACTTAGTGATGTGCGTTTGACCATTAAAGTGTGTGAGATGTCAATGATGTCACATAAGAATGCCCCGTAAGCTACCAAGCTGACCTCACTAAGTGCCAAACCAGTCTCACGTGAGCCACATAGGCTACTGACGTTAAAAGTTGTACTATCGTGATACTTGGGGAACCAAAATTGCACAATCGTGATACCTGAGAGACCCAATTGGCTCACTTGAAATATGAGGACCGAAATTGCACAATTGTGATGTCTGGAGACCAAAAGTGCAATTAAGCCAATTTTTTAATACTAATCCAACATGTAAAACATTAATTAAATATTTAGTTAAAAGAATTGAAGTTGGTTACCCGGTTTCCCACACAAAATTTGAAGGTATGTGAAGTTGGATCAACCACAACCCATGGATTAACTATGAAACCCAAAAAGAAGGCCCGTAGAGGCAGATAGGCCCAGGTAGAGAGATGGCTCAGTTGGGTCTTGACGCTGTCGCCGCGTGTTGGGGTGTTCTCATGCTCTGTCTGGGGTTTTAGAGAGAGAGAGAGAGAGAGAGAGAGATGTCGAGATTTCGAAGACTGTTGGATGCTTCTGTAAATGCTACTAAGAGAGGTATTATTATATTTCTATTCCTTTTCATTATTCGTTCATTTGCGTTACTTTGATGATTTACATGAATATCTTTGTGTGTGCAATCCAAGCTTTGTCCGGGAACTTTGATGATTTGATGCCTCCACCGGAGAGATATATATTCAGTTTCAATTCCAAGCAAGAATTAATCAAGTGGCATTTGTATTCTGATTCTGAATTAGGAGGTAATCTGACTTACTACTACTACTACTAATATGCAATTTTATCAAGCTTTCATTAATCTGTAGGTGCCTAACTATTTGATAATTTTCAAATAGGTCCCTATATTTTAAAAATTTATAATTGGATCCTTAAACATATAAAAATTTGTAATTGAGTCTCACATACACGGTTTGTTAGTATTCCCAAAAAACATAGGGACCTATTTGAATTTTCCCAAAAAATGTAGGGACTTGTTTGAATTTTCCTATAAAGTTTAGGGTCCTACAAATGCACTAGTGGATAAGTCACCTAACGGAAACTTAAGGAATCTTAACGATGATGTGTACGAGGGATCCAATTACAAATTTTTAAAAGCTAAGGGACCCAATTACAAACTATTAAAGTTTGAGGACCTTTTTGGAAATTCCCAAATAGTGCAGGGACCTACAGATTAGTTAAACTTTTTATTAACATAAGGTTCTTAATTCTGAATTCTGATGTAGCTGCCTATATCTATCTCAATATTTATTGTTTGATTGTTACCCAGGTTTGTCCACTGCATCCCTGGAGATAACTGAATCTGAAAATGGACTAACCACAGGGATTTTCTCTGGAGACCTTTCTCTGGATGTTGCTGAGGGTTCTAAATGGAACATTAAACGTGGTGGCTTCTGTGGTATGCGTTCAAAGAAGGTTCCTTTTTTCTTTCCCACAATCTTCAATTGCAAACACTTGTTCAATAACATTGCCAAACAATTAAGTTTCTTGAGTTACTTAACATTTGTTCTTAATTCACAAAATCACATCATATGTTATTTCAATCTCTTATCTCTTGTGCAATGTGCATGCCTAGTACATATTGGATTTAATTATATGATTGCTGCCCAAAATGGTCGAGCGCAGTGGCAGTGGTAAGCAAACTGCAATTTCACAGGAGGACAATGGTTCGAGTGCTGGAGACTCCACTTGTGAGGAGGGCATAACCATATCATTCCATGCCCTTTTGGATTTGAGACTAACCTGGAAACCAAAAGAATAATTATATGATTGGTGGCTAATTCAATTTTTTTATATATAAATGATCTTTTCTCAATTATTTGCATCGTTGCAGTTTGATGGCTTCATTGATTTGGATTCATATGATACTATTGCAATGAAACTTAAAGGAGATGGAAGATGCTATATATCTACTGTGAGTGCCTTTTTCATTGTCATGGCCAAAATATTATACTAAGGCAATCTAGACGATTTTTAATTTCCGAGTAGCCTTGCAAGTGTTGTAACAAGTCTTTTTGGTGCAGATCTACACGGAGAATTGGGTCAATTCACCTGCACAGATTGAAGATAATTCGTGGCAAGCATTTGTCTATGTGCCCAAAGACAACTGGTATATTGCAAAGGTAACTTCCATTTACGTCTCAATGCTTACAAGTTACTACCCAATGACTCATGATGGATTAGGCTCTCATATTGTGTTGTGATATGCATAGTACTCAACCTTACTAGTCATGCCAAATTAAATTGCGACAAGGAGTTACCTTGCTATGAAAGCTTTTTCTCTGGGAATGAGAACTTGACAACTCAGATGCATTCAAAGCCCATGCGCAATGCTCTTGTAGCTTTCCATCTAGTTTTGTTTGAAGCCTTATCACTGCACTGTTACAAAAGGTCTAGGCTGTGAATAGGAATGATATGCTTTTTTGCTTTGATTGTACAAATCTCCGCAGAGTTCCTTGGTCAGACCGTCGGTAGCTCTTATTTATTTTAATTAGTCTTATCTTTTTATAGATAGATACTAATAGCCCAAGATTCTCAAAAATCTTGTGCCATTTGATAATTTGTAAGTTGTAAAGCTTCTGAGGCATTATAGGATCCACTTTTTTGCTTAACATTGGAATTTTCTGTCTTACTTATGTATTGAACTGCTTTTGGTGAATTTTATCATCGTTTGTCATGAGTTTCTACTCATTAATATCGAAATTGTAGTGAGTAAACCTGGTCTGGGCATTGATCTTTACTATTTGAAATGTAATAGAAAACATATGATAGAATAACTTGTTGGTAGCTTATGTACCTTGTTGATTTTCTATAACTGTGAAAGTGAAGTGCTGGGTATCATTGTGGCCCATATTGAACATTGAAGTGGTGATACTTGAACATTTGGTTGCATTCTTTTCTATTATGAATTTCAACAGTTCGAGTTTGTGCTTAGTAATTTCATTGATTTACCAGATTCCTCTTGCTCGATATTTACCTACTTGGAGAGGGAATGTTATAGATGCAGAAATGGAGATGAATCCATCCCGTGTTTTGGGCATGTCTCTCTCTGTCAATGCTGAGGGTGGTGTCCCAGGTGCTAGAACTGGACCTGGTGATTTCAGAGTTGAACTTGATTGGATCAAGGCCTTGAGAACAGAATGAAGTGTTGGTTACAGATAAAAATCAACATTTTTACTCTTCTTTTAGGGTGATAAATTCTGACATTTTTTTGTAATAATAGTGTATCTTTTTATGTTCCACAAGACCACAAAGGAAAAACATATTCAGTAGTTATTCAAGTGTCAATGCTCTTCCGGTATTTATTGCTGCTACAGTAGCTCCAATTATGGTTTTCATATTCAATGTGAGCAAATGCAGATAACAGAATTTGTTATTTTTCATCATATTCAAAGCAGAAGAATCAAGATTCTGTCACCTTGAATTTAATTGGTTATCACAGAGCTATATGAGGTTGTCAGCCATCAATTAAGTAGTGTGAGTTTGATAGAAAGGTGCATTACCACCAACCTTGTAATAGGGCCAAATGTCACTATCAAATTACTTGTCATGTACCCATGATTGCATAAATCAAAGCTAGATGATTTCCAGCAATTGCAATCACCTCATGCTATAGGATATTTGCTAACTACTCTGGTTTGCACAAATGGTTCTTGCCTTAAGAATCCATTTGTAAGTTTTCTTTTCCTATTTTGAACTTCAGAGAGGGCTTTTGACTTTGATAACTTCTGCTCGTAAAGCATACTGTCATTTGTCATACGCAGAACCAATTATCCAGTACCAACAACTTCGATATATTGTGGATTCTAATTCTAATTGGGGCATATTAGAGATTTTTTTTCCACCTTCTAGTACATGCGACTACCTAATTATATAGTAGATAATAAACAATACTCCGATTAGATAGTAGCATGTACTCAAAGAAGGGGGAAATTTCTCCATTCCATGCACTTATGCCCCAATTAGAATCCATGACAATATGCTTAACAAAAGGCCGATTAAATTGATAGGCAAGATAGGATATTGATTATTCGTAAGGCTTATCTCATCGTGGCATTTTTTTTTGCAGAAATATCTCATCTCATGACCGTACTAACTGTTAACTGACGAAATTACGATGAAGACCCTAAATAAGATGAAGTGTGCGAAATTTCTAAGTAGGCGTATTGTTTAGAATTTAATTAGAATATAATGGTGAAAAAGTATTGACACATTAAAAATATTTGACTTTTATAATAATTATTTTTAAAATCATGCATGAGATTATGCATTATTGATTCACAGTGCAAAGTAAATTGTTTGATGACACAATTTAGAGACAATGGTATTTTTAACGGATTTAATTACAATGCATGGTAAGCATAAAGTATTTTCATTGTTATATGATTAAAAATATTTAACTTTTATAATAATTACATTAAAAGTCACATAAGAGGTGATGCGTAATTGATTAACAAGGTACACATGTTTAAAAAAACATAACCAACAAACATTACACATGTTTAAAATTGAAATGTTTATAAGAGACATTGGTTATCTGAAAATTTATTTATGATAAATTGCGAGGTAATGCACAGGGTTTTTCAACAGGGTCCAACACATGTCATAAACCATATTCATAATTCATACACGCACATATATTTATGGTAGATTAAATTATGATTACGGTCGCGATTGCATTACGTTTATCGTCATTGTAGACAATCACGCAAAAATGGGACCCGTTGTAAAGATTACCAAAATCATGTCGTGGCCACAATTGTGGTTGCGGACATCATTTCAAAACCTTTGACCATAGCATAAAAGGAAACCAGTCAGTTTTGCCCATAGAATTTACTGAAAACTAGAGCGAAACTAAGAGCAAGTTGTGTTTAACTTTGATATGAACTTCGGAATGGAAAGGGACTTCGTGAATTGATTCAGATAATAAAGAATGATTTTCCTTTGTCACACTAAAGCCACTTGACAGTTATTTTACCATTCTCACTGCAACTTGCTATTTTGTATTCTTTTCTCTTTCCGTTCTCTGCATCATTACCAAGTTGGAATTGTGGTTAAAGTTTGTACTTTTGTATTTGGGCCTGTAATGTCTCAACCAAAAATAGCTGTACCTAGGATGCGTTAAACTGTCATTTGGTTTCTATCAATAAGCAGTTTTTTTTCTTTCTTTTTGACTGGTTCTATCGATAAGCAACTCGTGACATAATTGCTATAGCCATATATATGAAGTTATTGCCTTATTGGCCAAGTTTAGTCACCTGAACTCAAAGAAGAAAAACAGAAGTTGGGTGCTGTCATGCGTAATTTCAAGATTTAGGGGATGTTGTTGTATGGTGTGGCTCACAAACTTTCAGACGATTGAGATGCAGATATGAGAATCTTATAGATCTCTAAACAAACGCCTTCCAACAACACAAGCTAGGAAATATGAAAGTCACGTGGAATCCCGACTAATCTGACTCGAGTGAGGTGGATCCATATAAGAGGATAAAATTCTTAACATTTATTTTTTTCATTCACAAAACTCGAATTTAAGTTGTTTAAGGGAAATCAAACTCCGACTCCTTGAACCAACCGGCCTTGATAAGGGTTAGTTATTCTTCTCCTTAGAAATATGGTAATTTTTTTGTTTAGGATTTTTGCACAGAAAAAATAGTGATATTATATAGGCAAAATAGGTTGATTGGTCCTGTACGTATATTTAATTTTTCACATCGGTCCCATAAGTTTTTTTTTCAAATTGGTCCCACACGTTATGTTTCGTTTTCACGTTAGTCCTTTCCGTCAATTTCGACCTAACGCCGTCAAATAAAGAGCTACGTGTCGCACTAATATCATGTCATGTCAGCTCAAAACTAATGGCGTTAGGTTGAAATTGACGGAAAGGACTAACGTGGAAACAGAATGTAACGTGTAGGACCAATTTGAAAAAAAAAAACTTATGGGACCGATGTGAAAAATTAAATAAACGTATAGGATCAATCAATCTATTTTGTCTATTATATATGTGACACTTTGTATTATTGAAGAAAAAACAAAAATCTACAACTGCTTGGAAAAGAAGGGGATGGTCCCAAAACTTTTGTTTCTGGTTCAAATGTGCAGCAAATACTAACTGACAGATACAAAGCTGCAGCGCTTGTTTCTTCCTGAAGGATCATGCGGACAAAAAATGGTTTATTGGCAACTAGAATCTTCGGCTGTTGCTTCTCCACGTTATCCACCTACTTGCTTCTCCTTCTAGTAGTTTTTTCCCTTTCCTTTTTTTTTTCTTTCATTGGCAGAATTTTTCTAGTTTAAATATTGTTTTCTACATTTAAACTCATTTAGCTTAAATGAATTCAAATAGTTAACATTTATTTCCATTATGAAATCACATGACATTCACATTAGTATCTACACTTAATTATTAAACTCAACTAATTGAGTAAGTGAGAATTTACATAAAGCTTACTATATTAGTTTTGTAATAAGAACTATTTAGTGTGGTAAAACAAAGTTTACATTAGCATTGAAAATCATTCTCTTTTTTATATGGTGCAGTATGTGGACAATTCATGCAAGCAAAGGCCCTTGGTAGTCCACATATGAATGAACTTTTTTTCTTATAGTTGTAGTTGTATAATAACAGTGACTCCTGTCTCCTTTAACTGTCTGTGATGAGCATTGAGTATCTGATTCAGAATTCAGATTATAACCATATCATGTGGTGTAGCGCGTGATTTTCGAGGGGTTTCCAATCCAATAGGGCCACGTGGACATTTCTTGCGAGACCACCACTTTAAGGATATGTATCCAAGTCCTAAACAATAAGTCAGTAATCCCTACTTGTCTTTGTCAATGCCATAACTCTATGGTTGAATACATGCTACCCCACTCTTTGGTCCTACAGGCAAGTCTTGTTGATTAGAAAACATGAGGGTCTTGAACCAATCGTTCAAAATATCACTAAATTTGATTTATGTAAATGTATCTACATTGCAAATTTGTATTATATTAAAAATATCAGTCACGATCAATGAAATACGAATACTTTGAAAAGTTAAATGAGTTTATATTATATATAAATTATGATCAGCACTATTTAGTTGGAAGTGAATCTATACAAATCACTAAAGAAACATATTTTAACCAATCAAAATTTTGGTGGAATGAGTAGAAAAATGAGAAGGGAAGTATAACCAACAATATTGCTAAAACAATTTTCGTACAATCGTATGAATTAGACTTTGTACCATCCGGTGTTCCTCATAATATTTTTGTCTTATTTGAAAACAGATTTAAACCCAAACTTATTAAGTAAAGGTATCGAAATTAAGTTCTTCCTTCCTTCTGGCATATAATATAAAGCTCTTAAAGTAAGAGCTTTTCTAGACACTTGATTGGACACTTGAGGTATTTCTCATGTAGAGTATGTCCCCATCTTCTTCCTTGAGTGTCGTAAAGAAGTCCTTATTCTTACACACACGATGAGTTGCACAAGAATCCACTCATCATGATTCACCATCTTCAATCATGTTGATTTCAAAATTTATAACCAAAAGGACCTCGTTTGAAGAAGAGCTATTCTCTTTCTTCTTGTAAAAGTGACACTCTTTCTTATTTTTATATAGACAAATGTTAGTTTGCTATGTTAGTAGGGGGTGGGATTCGAACCTCACACCTTATAACTCCCAACATATATCTTTATCCCACACCCCATACCACCTGACCACCTTATGACTCCCACTCTTTCTTGTAATTGTCACACTTCCCACAAAAGAAACAACTTCCTTTACTTTTCTTGTTCTTGTGCATGGAATCTGCCTTTATCCTTCCCCGATCTTTCTTAGAGATCTTCCGAGTCTCCCCTTCCTCCACCATATGTACCCTCTCATTAGTATTGATGTATTTTAAATCATCTTATTTTCTATACTCCTCTTCTAAGCGAAGATGATTCCCAAATTGCTCAAGAGAGATATCATCATTTCTATATTTGAGACTTTTTTTGAAGTCTTTCCACAATGAAGGAAGTTTGTCACAATGATGTTTCCATTTATATGCATGTTCCCTTGTTTGAAGTTATTTACAATATGTTCAATTACATGCATTTGTTTTTTTGTTTCATGATAGATTTTCCATCAATCATTTTATAGTTACTGAAATTTGCATGTACCTTGCCTCTAGTTTTTTCCATAGTTCCTTTAGAGATTGAGTCTTGATAAACAAGGACAGATCCAGAAATCTATCAAACGGGAGGCGAAAATGATTAATAATAAACATTGAGTAATATAATTTTAAAAAAAATAATTTTATGTCATTCATTATGTTTTTTTTTTACATTTATTTCTCTTTTCCTTTCCATTTAAATTTTAAAAGGATTTAATCTGTCAATATAAAAAATATTTTACATAGTTAATCAATCATAAATTGACACATTATTAAAAATATTTGACTTTTATCATAACTACCTTAATAGTGATTCATATCATGATTTCTGATTGTTGACAGTGTAAAAAAACTTTATATTGACAGTACATACCAATTAAACTCTTTTTAAAATTAAATTAGCACATATTTAATATATTACATAGGTAAACGCTTGAGAATAAAAAGTCAATATAGTATATATGTACCAATCAATTATTAACAAAAAGGCATGAGGGAGGGAGGGGGCTAGAGCCCCTGGGTGCCCCTCCCTAAATCAGTCTTTGTTGATAAAAATCAAAAGGTGCTTTGCTAAGCTCATTGAGAATGTGTCCAATGCAAATGTAGTCATCATTTTCCCACATTTGTCTTTTCTAGTTTTTGCGATGATTTCTTCTTCTCTTTGTTGAGGCTTAAGAGTGGTGAGGACATGGACCACCTTCAAAGTAATGAGAAATTTCATTATGTTTTGCCATTTTAAGAAGTTGCCTTCTTCGAATCTCTCCGACTTCACAAAGTTCGTAGCCAAATGTCCGAATCCTTCAAAGAAGTCATTTGAATCCAAGAAATTTAAGCGTAAAGATTGTTGGTGGGAATAGTCCCCCGGAGGTTTCATGACCAACATAACTATTCATTAATGATTATTAGAACTATCATTCTATGAAGAGTTACAACTTTCTAATTATATAGGATTTTCATGAACTAACACAACCTTTCACCAATAGTATTTTTAAAAACTTAGATATGACTTTTATAGTATTGTATCCTTTAAAAGAGCATAAATAACTCCTTTTTGACCTTTTATAAAAGTGACTTGGCTTATTGAAAAATTACCAAGAGATATACCTCTTGATCGCATGTTGAGTGCATGTATGGGTGTTCTTCTACCGGTGCTTAGCCTGATCTATTGTGGGCTTATAGCCCATGTCACTTTATTTGTTCATCAAGATTAAATTAAAAATAATTTACTTTCATTAAAGAAAAATAAAGATAAAACCAAAATCAGTTTGCAATCATATTTTTTCACAAACATAAAAAATGTGTTTAAGTAAATAACTTAATAAAACAATTATTCAATAATTTTTTTTTAAAATAAATTAAAAATAATTTATTTTCATTAATTGTTTTGATAAATTTATAAAAAATAAAGTAAAAAAATTTATAAAAATATCATAAATTATTTTTATTAATTATTTATATAAATTTAATTTTATAAACTATTTTCATCCACATCCTTTTCCAAGTCCTCTTACGAATTATTATTATGTGACAATGACAATAGAGCGGAGGGAGCATTGCAATCACCAAGCTGTTAGCAGCCTCATAATATTGTGGGGCCCATGGATTGAACTTTGAAGTTTCGTCTTTCTACTTCTACTGTTGTTGAGTAACTCACGGTCGCACACGTTAGAAAGGACTTTCACATTCCCAATTGACAGAACCTTCCAGAGACACAATCCGCAAAATATCTGCACCAACATGAAATCTCAGCCCTACATCACCACCATCTTATTCCTCATCCCACACTCAAGGTACAACCACTTTCATTTAACTTTTAAAATTCAAACCTAAGTATTTTTCCTAATATATTAAATTTAAATAATAAGAAAAATAAAATAAACTATATAAGTGGCAGGTTTCTGGAGTGTTCATGAGGTTGAGGGGAGGACGGAGTGTTTGCCTTTGCTCTTCACCTTTCACTCCACGGAATTAAAAGTAGAAAAATGCTAAATTGCGTGTCCCAATTCACAAATATGTAGCGCAAATCCAAGCTGGCTTCCAAGTTGTGTAACATATATAATAATAATAATAATAATAGGAAGTTATATATATTATGATGGTGCATATGTGATTATCATGCTTTTTCCTCTCTGTTTTTTTTCATGGTATAGTTGTACGGAGTTTGTGTGTTTTGGTTAGTTGAAATTGATTCAATTTCGAAAAGAATCCTTAGTTTGATATTTGATAATTGGTTCTCTTGGAGGTTTTTCGTTTGGTCTGGTTGGTTGGTTGGTTCTGTGTTTCAGAGTTGCTGGCTGTGAAAGCTTGGGTTTTTATTGTTATTGGGAACAATGGCTAGTGAAGGAGATAAAGGCAATAATGATTTCTACGCAGTCCTGGGATTGAATAAGGAGTGCACTGAAGCAGAGCTCAGAAATTCCTATAAGAAACTTGCGCTGGTTAGAATTGAATGCTTTTTTGTACAATTTTTCATCTTTTTCGCTTTTTCTCTTTCTTAAAACCGTTTCTTCAAAAAAATAAACAAAAACTTTCACATGGGTCTTCTCAAAGTCACCTTTTTCATGGTTGAAACAATCCAATTACGATTTTGGGAATTGCATGAACTGAATTTGAATCTGTCCATGAAGTTGGAATTGTATAGTAAGAAAAATATTTTGTTTGATGGGATATAGAAATGGCACCCAGATCGTTGTTCAGGATCTGGGAATTCAAAGTTCGTGGAAGAAGCTAAGAAGAAATTCCAGGCAATCCAACAAGCCTATTCTGGTAAATTCCACTGTCATTTGCTTCCTTTTCCATATATTTTGATAATTGAATATTGACCCATGATTCATTCGTTCCTTTTCTCCTCCAAATTGAACAGAAGTTGGAATTTTTATTTAAAGTTTACTTTTTATTATTTCTATTATATCTATTTTTTGGTCTAAAAGGTTGGTTTTATTGTGCACAGTTTTATCTGACGCAAACAAAAGGTTAATGTACGATGTTGGAGTCTACGACAGTGATGACGACGAAAATGTAAGTCACTTGCCCTGTAACAACACGAGGAATGTTATCAGTACGCGTAAAATGAGACACCTATGATAGATATCTCATTTTGAATGAGTATAATTTAAATATATTTTAAATTTATAATTGAAGTTAAAAAAAAATTATACTCAAAATGGGCGTTTATTATAGATGTCCCATTTTGAATGTATAAATAACATTCCTCTAACAACATAGGACGATTGGAATTATAAAGTATAATTAAATTTAGGAGAATAACTTATAATAATAAATTTATAAAAATAATTTATGATATTTTTATAAATTTTTTAATTTATTTTGATTTCAATAAATTTAACAAAGAAATTTATAAAAATAAGTGTATTTAGCCAATTTCAAAATAGTTTATTAAATAAATATTTAATTAAATTGTTTATATCAATTGGTTCGAGTGATAAGGGTTCGGACATCTTAAATAAGTTATTAAAGATTTAATCCCTAACTCTTATATGTGGGAGAGATAAGTTTTTGAATGTTATCCTGTGGCTGGTGAAATTATTCTCGACAGTTGCGTGTGAGGTATTAGTCACTTTATGAAAAAGGCGGCCTTAACATGCCCTTGAGCTTATCTTCAATTTCTTTTCCTTCCTTTCTTGAAGAGAAGAAGTCTTAGTTTGACCTTTTTTTTCACTGTAACCAAGTTGGGTTAATGGGGTTAGGAGTCAGTCTTTTTCAAATTGTTATTCATATTTTTTCGAGGTTTATTGGTGTTGCCCACTTGTCATCTCATCAGCAATCGTGTCCTCTTTCTGCATTTTGCACTTGCACCGTCCATTTTTTATATCTTTCTACTTAAAGGAAAAAGAGAGGTATCTCTTTGGGATTAATAAGAATCCATTTTGTCCTTCAAATGCCTGATTCTATGGGATTGCTACAAAACCACAAGCTTTCTTACAAGTCAAGTCAGTTGGCGTGTCACACAGCACATGGAAGTGTTGCTTGTAGATTTCAATGAGAGGGAATAATTCATTGAATCGAGTTTGGTTTGGTTGGGGGAGGGGGGATGTAATTGGATCTTGTTTCCACTAAACAGAGAGAAGAGTGTTCATGATCCAATAATTGTGATGAGCTAATAGTAAATTTTAATTTCCTGTGCAGGGCATGGGGGACTTCTTGAACGAAATGGTAACAATGATGAGCCAAACAAAACCAAATGTGAGCTCCTTTTAATTCAGTGCAATCTTTTTTTGTTTTGTTTTTTGCATGTGATTAGTGGAATGTTGGGTGATAAAGGTGTACAAACAATGTTTTTTTTATATATTTTATTTGTTTAGTGGATAAAGCTAGGCATAAACAATTAAACATAGTGTCCTGCTTTTGTCAAATACTATGTAGTTAGCTTTTCTGTTGTTTAGAATGGGTCACGGGTCTACCTTTTCCTTTTTTGGGGGCCCAAACGGTGTTTGTGTTTTGTTGGACCAAATGCTTTGGAAATTGGAAGGCTACTATTGAAGTTTCTTGCTGTACACCATAACAATAAAAAATGAATAAAGAAAACCGTCATCAGAAGTAGTTGAACTTGTCTGGAATTAAAATATTAAGAGCATCTTCAGTCATCCAATCCATTGGAGTTGCTTAACTCCTTTTTTATGAGCCTAAACATGCTATATCACCACTTTTTACTATTTTTTATTTTATAATATTATTGTAAGCAACACTTAACTCCAATGGTGTAATCCTAAAAAGTTCATCAGATGTGTCGTAGAAGTTACCACGCATCTTTATTTACATTTATTTTTGTTTCAAGTTACATTTATCATTGTTTTTTATTGGATGTTTCTATAAGAACTAGTTTCTTATATAAGCAATTTTTCCTATATCTGGACGACACGTCATCGTGTTCCAATGGTGTTACCTAGTAAGAATCAGAACTAATTGTTTAAAACTAGTTAAGCAACTCTCATTGGAGTTAAAAACAATATTATCACTTTATTAATCTTTTATCACTTATTAGTAACATTAGTAATTTAAAAAAGAATTAAAACTTTATCAGTTTCCTACAAAGACCTATAACTTAAAACAAGATTAAGTTGTTGAATGAAGTGCATAAGAGATGATATAATAAGCAGTGCCCAGTATTTCTAGTTGAAGGAAGATAGGCAACACATTTTAACGTTCATGTCTAAATTAGAATAAACAAAAATTTGTGTAACAATGTGTGTATAATAACAGGAAAATGGAGGGGAGAGCTTTGAGGAGTTGCAACAGCTTTTTGAAGATATGTTTCAAGAGGATATTGGTTCAGGTGGAAGCACCTCTCTTACTGCTGCTGGTTGTTCTACTTCATCTACGTACATGACTTACAGTGAAACTTCTAATTCAAATAAACGCAATTCCACTGAGATGAATTTTGGGAGGGCAGATGATTCTTTTGACTTCGATAGCAGTTACCAGAACTTCTGTTTAGGGGTTAGTATATAAGTATATATTACATTTTTCACGTTTTTCATTTGTTACAGCATCCACGACATGCATAATGATTATGAGAAATGAAGATCCCCTAGAGTCCCAAAAATTACATGCTCAACCCAGATTGTGTTCTCTGCAAGTTGCATGTGTTTTGTATCATTGTGGGGGCATTTTGGGATTATTTTCAGGCTAATGTGAATAAGGCAGAGTCAGTTTTGAGAACTAGAAGTATAGGTTTACCATGTGATTGAGCACTGTAGTTTAAAGCAGACCTGAGTTTTGAGGTTATGGGGATGATATAAACATTTGCATGATCTGTTGGGATATGTAACTTCGCAAATTATGCTAAGATAGAGTTAGTTGGTTAAAAGATAAGGTAGTTTATTCGAGATAATCTTTCAAGAGAGTCTGTTAATCAGTGGTATCTTTCCTGTTGTTCATGTCCTCAAGGTCGGTCTTGTAAATTATCATTACCAATAAATGAGGATACAAAACAATGGAATGTGTCTGAGGTATGTGGAAGTGGTAAGTGATTCCCTTTTGTCTTCTCCTTTCATTATATCACGTTCTCTGACTGGTAATGAAGTGTTTGTGAAAGTCCCACTTAATATCTGTATCAGACATTACATGGCATATTTCATGCATTATGGCTGGACTTAAATGCAAATGTGGCTTTGTTTATCGTGAAACTATTCAACTACATATAGCTTCATGTTGATTCAGTATATTTCTTGTTCTTGATGTGAAGACAGGTAAAGCACCTTCAAGACGTCAAGAAGGAAAAGGGAGGAATCCTAGAAGAAGGTGGTAACAATAGACATAGACGTGGTAGAAAGCAAAAAATCTCACATGTTCATGATGTTTCCTCTAATGAATACCCCGGCATTTCCGCTAAGTAATGAACTTGATTGCATGCTAGTTGTTGTGCATCAAGCTTTGCATTCTGGTTCCGAGAAATCTTTAATCTTGACATGTTTGATTTCATCGGAATATACGAGCAATTTTACAATTTAAATTTCAAGGGAATTGAAAAGTATTAGGGAGGAGCATAGTATATATTAGTATTCAGTAGTAAGGTCACCAAATTAGTTCCAAGTCACTGTAACCTCCTGCCATGCCTTGCAAATGCAATGGTAGTGGCACCTTCAAATTGTTTTATCTACGGCTGTAATTGTACACTCCTGCTACGACTTTGAATTGAAATCAATTGGCCTCTTCATTCTTGTAGATTGCTACTAAATATTGCTACTAAATATTTTCCCAGATAAATAGTCAACAGTTCAACATTTACAGCCATTTATTGCAGTGATGTGGTACAGTTCTTCATGTTCACTTCAATTTGAAGGGAATATTCTTCTTGGTTTGCCTAAATTTTAACAGGGAAAGAAAGGAATAACAGAACATAAAACTATTTGACTGTTATGTTGGCCAATTCACCGTTTCATATGTTGTGAGATATATGAGCTGCTTTATCACTTCACTTGAGATATTTGCCATGCATCATGAAAACAAAGTGGAGCTATTAGAGGTGATGGTTGTATGACAAGGATAGATGAATCCAAACAAATGCAAATGGCCGGTAGTGGTTATTAATTTTATAAATGGAAGGGTCCTACAGCACGTGGGGAGAGACTCCATATGCGGGACCCGATTAAGTATTGTATGGCCTATGCCTGCTTCTTTGCTATGGAAACCTGAGGAGAGTACAGTGAACTAGTCAATACAAAATAAAGCAGATATTTAGATACACACTTCTAGTTCACTCTTGGTTTTGAAGCCTTTGGGGACCAAGCAAGTAGCAAAACATTTTTAATGCTGGAGTTGTGAGTTGTGGGTCCTTGACGCACAATAATTGGTTGGGTTTTGTTACACAAGTTGTGCAAGTTGTAACTTGTGTTTAGTATGGTGTAAGTTCTAAATCACAACTTGCAGGATTCCTGTCATTCTCATTGAGTAGCATTTAGTAGTTGTTATTTCTGGCTCATGCAACGTTCTAGATTTGTCGAACCAGGATCCTCAGATTTTTTAACTGAAGACTCTTTATTTCGTTAGGATCAGGTTCGGCCCAAGGGTAAAACAAGTGAAGTCCTTGCTTTAGGTCTCTCAAAATAAAATAATTTTTCTTTAAAAAAAAGGTCTACTTTGTATTTTTTTTATATTAGCTTTTTGATATGTGTAATATATCAACAAACATAAGTTAGTCCATTTGATATAAAAACTTACCATTAGGTTGAAGGTTCAGGGATCAACTCCATATTGTGCACAAAATAATTAATTTTATATGAAAAAATTATTGGGTTAATTTTTTAAAAAGGCCTCACCATAAAATTTGCTTTAGGCCTCAATAGGTGTTGGACCGGTCCTAATTAGGATAACAAGTAGTTTCGAAGTGTAATAAAAAAAAACTAACCAATGGCTCTAGTTGTGATGGTGGAGCACGGTTTTATAAAACAGGGTCTTTTAAATTAGTTATTCTACAACTACAAGATGTAGGGATACACTAGGGAAGAGAATCCGTGGCTTCAAGCATGAAGCTTTAAACATGTGCTACACTCATGCATCACTAAATTGAAAGCCGGTTGAGGGTTTATTTCCAAATTACATTCTTACCCCCAATCAGCCACCCTTATCCCTATTGGATGCTCCCCTACCACTGCTTGCCCCCCGCCACCCTTGCCCCCTCCCTATCCTAGGTCTTCCCCTAACTTCCCCTCCATGCCATTTTGCCGTCAGAGTTACTCTCTTTGATGAATCTATCAACTTCCATTAACCATTTTGATCAAACAAATAGGGCTCAGCTCAAACTTCGTCATCGCCTCTGTTCCGGAGGCTACGTCTTTGTTGCACTCAGGATCTTCTTTGTCGGCGATAGGTTTCTCCAATGACGAGGTGGAAGTCTTTGGAAACTATTGGTCGAACACGAACAAGAAAATGAAAAGGGGGAATTGAAACGATTACTTCGCAAAAGGTAATCGATTAAATTTATCTCACAAACCTCTTGTTCTCAAGTAATACTATTTCACTTTTATCTCCATTCTTTTCTAATTGAATGTTCACACCTTTGGTAACTGCAGTTTCATTCTCTTTTGCTTTTGACGATAGCTGGCATGTAGCAACGACAACAGGGTTGTTCGACGCTTGCGAAGGGACCTAAGGCGGCATTGTTGATGAATATCCCTCTTCCTCTACAGCTGGCCTTCCTATATAGCCTTTGAGGTAGTATGGAATGTGTTAGTTATGTCTAGTGGCCTCGCTGGTCGTTAGCGTGGTTCGCGGACCGGTGATCTCGTCACCCTTTAGGAGCCAAGTACCCCCTCCTGCATCATGTGCTAGTCTTCTAGAAGGTTTTTCTCATGCATGCCAAGGTCCTTGCTAACGTGAAGGAACGCGAGTTGTATGAATGGTCGGGTCTTTCTTGACTAGCTCGGGTGTTCAGGGAGATATTCACAACTCGAGCTCCTAGGATCTTGGTCCGAGGTGGAGACCTTTGGTGCCTTCCATGTGGTCGGGCTATGATGATGGTGGTGGGCTTAGAGGAGATTTGGACTGTGATCTACTTGTTTCTTTATGGATTGTCCAATCTTGGTACGAACAAGAATAAATAAGTATTAACTTTTATGTATGTGGTCCGGTTCGATTTCAAAAATAGAAATCAAAAACCAAATTGGACTAAACTGATCGATTTTCACAAAAGGACTAAACTTAGGTGTAATTCCCTACGTAGTTAAGTTGTTGTTACTTAACGAGAATAACACGTGTCTAACAGCTCATCAGTGAAAGTATGACATGTGTAACAAATGTTACACACGTGTTCTTCACATATGTACCTAAATAACAACACCTAAGTTTTATCCTTCACAAAAAAGGCTCAAACATCCAATAAAATTGCTTTTGTTTGGTTTTTGGTTTTTGATCGATTTTCAATTTTTCTTTATCGGCTTGGATCAAAAGACCCCTAAGGAATACGGCAGCATGGTGTTATTGTCAAAACAGCCACAACCCATACAGTGACAAAGAGAAGGTCCAAGATGGCCCATTCAAAACTTCATGTGGATAGTCTAATTGTGTCTTTTATTCTGATAGGTGGGCTCACTCTGCTTGTTTTATTAAATTGGGCCTCATAATATACTATTGGGCTAACAAGAACACAGCTTTCCTGATAAGGCCTGATAAAAATGTAAGAACCTGTTAGAGTTCGGGCATGACATAATTAGTGTTAGGCCGAAAAATTTATCATAACATCAACTTTAGAAGTTAACTTATCCTAATGAAAAAAATGAAAAGAAACCATGAGAGAGCGGTTGTATAATATGAAAACATATGACACGCTCACATTCTTTTTTCTTTAATTTTCATCTTCTTTTTTAGACTTATTTTATAAGACTTTAATTGTATGCAGTGTAAACCAACATATGATTGGTCCAAGTGAGAAGGGACTCTGACACACTAAGTAAGTGGTCAGGGATTCGAATCCTGATTCTTGTATTGTATATGAAAAAAACCTAATTGGAAGGGAAGAACCTACTAAAATTAATCACTGTTAACGACGGTGGATATTTCGTACCTATATCATGATTACAAAAAAATTTAACCTCAAAAACATTGCCATACTATAGTTAATTTTCTTCACATGATCATCATCATCAACTATGTATCAAGTTCTAACCGCGTGCCGTGAATTAGGGATCTTGAGAAACATGACTTCACCAAGTTCTCTTGACTACGTAAAGCTTCTTCGGTTCTTCCTAACTCCCGATCAGCGTTAACTTGTCATGGTGATGGTTTCTATATGCGTCCTGCACCATTTTTCAGTTGCACCATATAATCTAATTAAGGTACGTTAATAAATTATTCTGCTATCTATCTAGTATTTTTAAGAAGTTCGAAAAAGAAGTTGGCCAGGTATTTGATAAAGAGAACCGGGTTTGGCCATATAATAAAACCCTCGCCAGTTAACTACTGAGATTTTTATTTTATTTATTTTTTAAATATTGTATTTTAATTTGGGAAGAACATAAGAGCAAAAGAAGCTATGACATTGAATTTATTATAAAACCCTACAACTACAACTAGTGCTGCTGGCTTTCACCATCACAAGTTACCTACCTTGACTACATTATTGGAGGCAGCAATGACCCTGAAATACGGATTGTATGGGTCCAGTCTTTGTTTAGACCCAGAGAAGGTATAAGTCTTCTGTGGGGTCTAAGATGGAGGGACATATATATAATTCCACAAGCAAAGTTGGAGGCGGCTGACTCTTAAGTTTAATCTGTTCTGATGTTAACAATATACCTAGGCCAATAAGCAACCAAAAAGAAGGAAAAAAAAAATAAACAAAACCATGTCGATCTTATTGTTTTATATAAGCTCTATATCTATCTTATGCAAGAATCTTATTAATGTTGAGTACATATATAAAATATCTTCAATTACGAGATTCACACATGAATTTGATAATAAAAGTTTAGTGGCACTGGTACACAATAAGTAACCATAATAATAGTTCATTTGATATGGTATGAATATCAAGTGAGAAGAGTTGTTTATTGTAAGAGATAGAGATACTAATTATCGCATTACTTATAAAGTACATTACTTTAATTTTTAATCTTAATCATATACGAATAATGTAATAGTTTTTTTTTTTTTTTTGATGAATAATGTAATAGTTAAGATTTACTTATCTCACTCAATAAATACATTTCTTTCACTTGATAATATACATAAATACATCTACATTGATTATTTATTTATTTAAAAAAATAAAAAAAAGTTACTTTATACTTTATAATTTCATTTTGTAATTATATTTAAAATGATGAGGTATGGCTCATATTATTGTGAAAATGTTTGTGTATTAAATATTTAAACATCATTTACTATTTAATTTTTCAACTGGCCCGATTGTTATGGAAAAAGTTTATTTTAATATTTAACTTTGAAATTGTTTTCTCAACTATAATACGTAGTATAGAAATTAAATATATAATTGTTTTTGGTTTCAAAAAAAAAAAAACACTTTGAAATTGTTTTCTCAATTATAAGACGTAGTATAGAAATTAAATATATAATTGTAATATTAAGGTTTAATTACTCTGTAGGTCGTTGAACTATTTGAGAATTTTTAAATAGGTCCTTGAACTAAAAAAATTTGGAATTGGGTCTCCGAACTTTGATATACTTTTTAATTGGGTCTCTGCACTTTAAACGTTTGTAATTAAGTCCCTGAACTTGTTAATAATTTGTAATTAGTTCCCTGGGATATGAGACATTTTTAAAACCTTTGTTATTATGGTGATCTAATGATTATATTAACCTTCGACAGACAAGAAACCTCGAAAGAGATTTATACGATGCTCTAATTACAAAGTTCATCTCTTATCTCAGGAACCTAATTACAAATTATTTATAAGTTCAGGGATCAAATTATAAAAGGTTTAAAGTGTAGGAATCAATAACAAAATATTTATAAGTTCAAGAACTCAATTATAATTTTTTTTAATTCATGAACTTATTTGAAAAATTTTAAATAATTCGAATACGAATAGAGTAATTAAACCTAATATTAACACCCAATCGATAATTGAGTTTTAGTGTTGCCAAGAACAAGAACATGGCATGGAGGCGGGTTGGATTCATCCCAGATTTCGTGGGAACTTATCCGATTGACGTGTAGTTGTGATTAATTGTCATTTGGTGAGTTGAAACTTGGAAATGAAATAGAGGGCCCAGTTGCTTCTACTTTCTTCGCAATTGACTTTACTCCCTTTTCTTTTTACCTCCTTCCCTTGTTTTTGGATATGACTTAGGAGTTGCGGCTATATGTTCTTTTCTTCGGCTCATTTCTCATTGCTATTCACTAAATATTTTGACAATCACATCAACCTCTAAAATAAGCAAAATGACAAGTGGAAAAACGTAAGGATGTATTTATTTTTTGAGTTTAATTAATATATATTATAAAATTTTTTATATTGACAATCAATCAAAAATTATGATATGTATGATTTTTAAAATAGTTAAGATAAGAGTCAAATACTTTACCTTATATGACAATATCTGATTAATTATCTGTGTAAAAAAAATTTTACACTGTTAATTTATATCAATTAAATCCTTATTTTTTATTATTTAAACTTTTAAAGTGAATTAAGATTTTAATCCATCTTAATTATTCAAGGATAGATATTCATATCTCCTTATTTTATCACTTTATATTTTAACTCATCCATCATTATATATTCACCGAAATTAATCATGTATGTTCTCAAAAGATGGGAATTAGAGCTCGTTTTTTACAGATTAATTTAGTGCAAAAATCTTTTTTTTTTAAAAAAATCATTTATTTGATCTAACTAGCTGATTGTTTCACTTGACATTAATATATAAGAATTTGGATTTAATTGGTATATACTGTTAGTGTAAAGATTTTTTACACAGACAATCAATCAGAAATTATCACATAAGCTAAAGTGTTTGACTCTTATCCTAATTGCCTTAAAAATCACACACACCGTGATTTCTGATTGGTTGTCAGTATAAAAAACTTTATACTGATAGTGCATAGTAATTAAACTCTAAGAATTTGAAAAAAAATGATTAATTTATATATGAAAATCATTCTTTTTAACCTATAACAAAGGGACCCTTAATGGTTAAACCTTAATCAATTTTTTATTACTTTCCTTGTGCCTAAAAATATTTCCGCATTATAACCTTATCAATTTCCAGCCTCCCTTCCTTCCAATTACACTTTCAAATCATAGCATATATTCTGTTTTAATTTTTTCACATGCTCTAACAATACATGTGATGATCAATTAAGTCATATATATATATATATATAGAGTAGTTGTAGAAAAGTAAATTGTACAAATATAGGATAGAACGAGACAAATATAGAAGAAGATAAAATATAGCAATGGGTATCCATTTGACGGCTGAAAACAAAGGCTTATTAGCCGGAGCTACAAATTTAGCCGTCAACAATTAAATTAATTAACCTTATCAAGTAATCATCCTCATCCTCCTCTTAAATTCTCTCCATAAGTACCCATACACTCACCACACACACACACAAAAAAGAATCCAAAAAAAAAAAAAAAACTTTGTTTCTACGCTTACCCTGTTCTTCTTCTCTCTGTCGTTTCGTTCCCTCACATATCCGGGCCATATTATTTTTATCTTTGTTGTTACAAAGAAGTGAGCACATATATATATATATATATATATATACATATAATATAATGGGTTTTCTTCACAAGCTCTGGGACGAAACGCTGGCCGGCCCCACACCGGAAACGGGCCTGGGGAAGCTCCGCAAGTACAACTCCTTCGCCGCCGCCGCCACCCGGTCGCCGGTAGTGACGATGGAGAATGTACCCATCAGTCGCAGCATCACCATTGTTCGGACTCACTCCAATTTCAGAACCACCACAACCTCGGATCCTGTCTCTCCTTCCGTCCCAATTTCCCCTCGCTCCCCCTTAACCCGTAAGTGTAACACCTCTTTCTCTCTCTCTTCGCGTTATGGCTTCTTCACGTGATCTATTATTCTTGTGTATAAACTATAAAGTTTTACGAAAAAAGTTCATTTCGTTAAAATTCTTTTCCATCATTTTTTTTTACTCTAAATCCTAACCATATATCATGTTTCCAAAAAGTAGAATTCAAAAGTCTTTTAATTAATAATTACAAAGCATGTGTAAAAAAATGTAAAAACACTGGTATGAAAATATCATAATTGAAGTTTTGCTATATAAAAATGGAATATTTCTAAATCACTCCTTCTACGATCATTCTTGTACTTATTACATAAAAATATTAAATATTTATATACATTTTCATTCAAGGATGTAGCAAAACTCATGAAATGGAGATTTAATATAGATAGATCTAAGCTATGTATGTTCATAAATAATATATGAGTTTAATTTGATAGAATGTAAAAAAAAAATCCGTTATCAATCATAAATCATGGTATAAATGAATTTTTTAAGGTAGTTAGGATAAAAGTCAATATAAGGATATAAGGTTGGCTTGGTGGTTGGGGTGGGAGAGTTAAGGAGTGGAGTGATAAGGAGGGAGAGAGTTCAACTCCCACCCACTAACATTTCTAACATATCTAATAAGTACTAACATTTGCTTATAAAAAAAAGGATGAAGGTCAATCTTTTTTAATGATGTGTCAATTTATGATTGGTTGATAGTGTGAAAAATCTTTATACTGAGAAGACATACTAATTAAATCTATATATATATATATATATATATATATATATATATGGGATGGGATCAAATGACACCAGGTGTCAAACTTAACTTTGACACCAAATCTTGTCCCTTAATTATGGTTTAATCTAATGGCTTAAGCTTATCACTTTTATTGAAGAGAGAAAATAATTAAAAGTAACTCTAATAAGGAGAGAAAAAATAGGATTTATTTAATAAAAATAAATAGTAAATATCTTGATTTTTCATTAAACTTATAATATTTATTAAATAAATATTTTGTATTTTTAATTCAAGAATACTTATTATGCGATAATTTCTTATAAGATACATTAACAATATAATAAAATAATATAATGTACGATAAAACTTAGCATTTAATTGAAATGCACTGTCAGTGTAAAAATGTTTTACGCCTCAACCAATCATAAATTACCACATTACCTAATTAAAATGTTTGACATTTATCCTAACTACATTAAAAGTCACTTATACCATGATTTCTGATTGGTTGACAGTGTAAAAAACTTTACACTGACAGTGTATAACAATTAAACTCTAAAACTTATTAGGTATTGTTATATAATATAATGTAAAATATCATACATATATTATGAATCCACATTTTATATTTTAATTATGAACATATATTACAATCAACAAAAGCATTAATTTTACAATAAATTATATTAAAAATTATAATTATATTTTAAAATAAAATAACGTATAATTTTATTTTAAAAACATTAGTTTGTCACTTATTTCATCATATAATTATTTCAATAAAAAGATAAAAAAATGTATAAAAGATAAGAAGAAAAAAACACTACAAATTTATTAAATAAATAATAATATATCGATGAATGAAAAAAAATAAAGTAGTTATCAAATAAACATTTATATTTTAATTTATCGATATTAATTATTTTTCAGTTATCTTTGTAATATTTTTTAACTTTTTATTGAAATAAATAAACAATAAAATATATATTAAATTAATTCTTTATCTATTAATGAATGATAAGTATTAGAAAAATATGTATTTTACCAAATAAAATTATTGATCTAAAAGTTAGTATTTTTCAGAATTAAATTTTTACCTAAAAATGTTGTAAGTCAATATTTTTAATATATATTTTTTTTGGTACACAATATATATTTTATTATTATACATTAAATAAAATATAAAATTATATTATACCTTATAATGTTTATCATATATTATATTCCTTTATTATAGTGTCATTTTATTATAACGTCCATGTAATTTAATAAAAGAATATAACGTAGAATGAAAGTTATTAGGAATATAATGTGTTTGATTGTAATGTATATATGTTCATAATTAAAATATAAAATGTGGATTAAGAATATATGTATGATATTTTACATCATATTATATAATTTTATTTAAATATAAAATTATACAGTACTTAATAAATTTTATTGCACATTATATTATTTTACAATAGTGTTAATGTATCTTACAAGAAATTATCGGCTAATAAATATTCTTGAATTAAAAATATAAAATATTTATTTAACAAATATTATAATTTTAATGAAAAATCAAGATATTTAATATCTATTTTTATTAAATAAATCCTATTTTTTCTCTCCTTATTAGAGTAACTTTTAATTATTCTTTCTCTTCAATAAAAGTCATAAGCTTAAGCTATTAGATTAAACCATAACTAAGTGATAAGATTTGGTGTCAAATTTAAGTTTGACACCTGGTGTCATTTGATCCCATCCCTATATATATATATATATATATATATATATATATATAATTGTGATACACTAATAATATAAAGATTTTTTTACACAATCAACTAATTATGCATTGTCAAGTCATTAAAAATATTTGAATCTTATAATAATTACCTTAAAAATCATATAAGTAGTGATGTGTGATTCGATTGATAATGTCAAAAAAATTGAACTTCATTGTGTCAAAATTAAACTCAATGTATATATATATATATAATATGTACATATCATAGTGTCTTAAATTTTTTTTTTCTGTTTTATCAATTTAATTTGTATTGACTCAATACATATGAAATAATAAAAAGCCTCTATCGAATTTATAAATTTCTGATTATTTTCACAGGATTTACAAGTTTCAAATGTGTGGAAACCTTTGTAAATAAGTAGAAACAATCAACAAACTTGTTAAATTCTTCAACTGAACCAATCAGAGCCAAATCGATAATCACTTTATTGTGATTTTAAAATTATTCATGAAATATTATTTTTTAATAAAGTATTACTATGCCATAAAAGAATTTTATTACTAAAGTTTACTTAATTTTGAAAAAAAAAAAATGGCAGCGGAGACGCCAGGTGGGGATTTCAAAAAATTCACGAGGAGAAAATCGTCAGCGGGTGCAGTGGAGAGCTCCGAGCATAGAAGTCCGACCATTTACGATTGGTTCTCTATTGTTATTTTGTTTCTTATTTTCTACCGTGTGAAATGACACGTATGCCCTTTGCATGTAACTTTTATTATTGTTCTGTGGTTTGCAGGGTGATTATGAGTGCTTTGGATCGTTGTTGAGAGAGGAAGTGAGATGTTTTGCTTTGAAAATCATTCGGCTGAGGCAGAGGGATTATGTTTTCTGTACATACGACAACTCAGATTCCAATTTCCATATATGGAATCATATCATATTGCATGGCATATACTTTGTCATTAGTGTATTACTATATATCTTGTATATATATATGAGTACCTACAAATAAAATGGTTCAGCTGATGCAGGGTCTTTTGCAGCTGATTAAGCCAATGCTCCATGGGATTCTGATAAAGGATATGTAAATGAGTAAAAAGCCAGCTTCTGCATTTTTGTACATATAGTTTTCTGACTTCTCTCTCTCTCTCTCTCTCTTTTCTGTTTTTGGCTGTTGTAAATATGGATTCTGTACTCTGAAATCTCTATCAGTTGAATTCAATGAAGCTTGGAAGCAATTATATATGTTTCTGTTTTTGTTAGACCTGTGGTGCATAGTGTTTTTTTTTGTTAAAATACAATTAGTTTGTATACAAGGCGCTATTTCCATTCCACGCTTTGTCTTTGCATTGGGGTCCAAGTAATGCTCATTTTAAAGAAATTTGAGCGAAAGAAAAAGATTGAGTACTGCGAGGTTAAGAGTCTATTTGGTAAGGCACTTCAATGAGCTTATAACAGATGAGAAAGTAATCCCGTTTGGTAAGCATATCTGTTACGAGCTTATAACGTTTTTTCACGAACTTATAGCGTTTTTTCCAGACGCTACTTGAAGTAGCGTTTGAGCTTATAGCTTATAGCGTTTCATTTTTCTTTTCACTTTTATCCTTATTATCTTCATTTAATTCTACATTTATTCTCTTCTCTCTCTTTTATGTAAAATCATTAACGAAGATGTCTTTTTATGTCATTTTATATTTTTCAGCTAGTTCAACTGCTAATTTTATCAAACACTTTCACAGAAAATAAGTCAGCTTATCCGCTATCCGCTATCAGCTACCTCATCCGCTATCCGCTATAAGCTATCCCCTATCAACTAGCTTATCCGCTAACAGCTAATTTTACCAAACAGATTCTAAGTGTGTATTAACTATTAACTCAAATAGATATTTGTTACTTGAAAATTTATGTTCTCGAGCAATCAACTCAGAAGACCACAGAGCAATTTTATTTGATGAAAATAAAGAAAAAACACTTTTGAATTAAATGTGAAAATGACAAATCATTGGAAATGAAGGGCCAGTTTGATTTGTTATTAGTTTCCTGTTTTCATTTTCTGATTCCAAATACAAATAATTATAAAACTATTACATTCTTTTCATTTTGTTTCTTATTTCCGAAGATTTGTGTAGGAAACAGTGAAAACAAACAAAAAGTTGTTAATACAACTTTTTGAAAATAAAAAACAAAACAAAAATAATGTAATAACTTTGTAATTATTTATATTATAATTATTTATAAAAATAAAAAATGAAAATAGGAAACTAGAAACAAACTAAACATACCTAAACCATTCTATGATCAATTTTGTCAAAATCTAAAGGAGAGTGTCTAAAGCTATGGTGGTGTGGCTGCAGCTTGGCCTAGGTTGAGGCTGTCTTCACCTTCTCAATCAGATCGGCAGCATCTTGAACGGTAGAGATATTCTCAGCTCCCCCTTCTCCAATGGAAATGTCAAATTTCTCCTCCAAAGCCATCATGATTTCAACCTGTTTAAATACATGCATACCAAAAACTATGACAATGCACCTCATGCAATGATAAAAGTACATATTTATTGTCTATTTATCATCCAAGTAGAAAGTACTGATTAAATTTGAGGCCTTACAGTGTCCAGAGAATCAGCACCAAGATCTGAAAATTTAATTTGTGGGGTCACGGTAGCTTCATCAATGGAAAGTTGCTTTGCGATTGTGCTTTGGACAATTTGCAGAGTTTCTGTTTGAGCCTTCAGCCAGTAGATAATAGAACACATTAGAGAAGTGTTAGATAATTTATAAACATTTATGTACCTTCACCTAAAAATTCAAGCTTTTGGGAGAGATGATTACATGACATGGTATGAGTATCAAATCCTCTATGATAAAAAGTGGAGACATGTTAATTAGATATATAAAACAGTTCATGTGGTTTTACCTAAGGCTTTGTTTGTGAGTTGATTTTTGAAAGGAAAGGAAAGGAAAAGGAATGTTCATTTGAGAGTCACCCTTGTATGTGAGTTTAGAAAATTGGATGGGAAGGTTTTAGGGATCTTAATAAACCCTCCAAACTCCTCATATGTCCACTTCTTTAAGTTCCCCCAATTTGGGGCATTTTGGAGGGAAACTACTTGAAATTACTAACTTATCCCCATACATTTTTAAAATTTACCCCTTTTATTTTAGAGCATCAATATTAGTTATAGAATATTAATTATGTTAATTTTTTTAAATAAGGATAAAATTGTAAAAGTATGTTTTATGCCCTCCATTTCCTTCCCCTCATATTATATGCACTCCCAAACAAGGAAAAGGATAATGCTCTCCTTCTCCTTCCCTCCCTCCCCCTTCCTTCCCATTTGATCCCCTCTCTTTCCTTTCCCTCCTAACTTACAAACAGGGCCTAAAAGCTTAAACTTATGGGAAAGATGGTTCATGACAAGAAACCAATGGTAACAAAAGAGAGAAAAGTATTTGACATAAAAAAAATGGGTGAAATTTTTACAATGGAGCAGGAGATTTTAGTGTGAATGCCACCAGAGAGTGAAAATGATGATCTTGTTGCCCTTTTCAACTGGACTTCATTGACAAGTCTTAGCCCACCAAACATAGAGCTTCCCTGCATATAAAAAAGAATGGTGTCAACCATTGATACCTTGCCCCTCCAAGATAGAAAATTATTGTGAAGTAAACAGTGCTTGTCTTGTCTTACAATTGTAGATAGGTTGTCCATTGGGCGAGTGGCTGTTGTTTTGACGCCAGAATTGACAGAGAAGGTGGCCAAAGGAGTTGACGAAATGGATAGAATAGAAGCCATAGCTTATTTGGGGAAGAACTAAACTAGAAAAATGTAGCTACAGAAAAATATAGCTCTTAGATGCAATAGTTTTTAGGCTATATGCTAACTCATATGTTAAATGGTTCATGCCATTCAGATTATATATATACAGCTTTGTAGCTCCAACATGGAATAGCTTATGAGTTAGAATCGATGATTACAAAGGGAAATTGCTTAATGAGCCACAAATTGGGCGGACGGTACCAGAAAATGTGTCTATTTTGCAGATGGGTCGTTGAATGAGCCACAGGCTATACTGCTTCATATAACAACAGCTGCTTCATATAACAATAGTTAGTACTAAAAGGGCAAGCACATTTCCTTCATTAATTCTGCATGGTGCATGCCGGACCTTCTATTGTGTCTGCTTCAGAATTGATCAACACAATGTCAATGGGACAACACAATCGAAACTTCCCCTTTTCCAATTATTTTGAACTCCACTAAATTGTTACTTTAATTCCAACTCTTGTAATTCCAACTCTATTAAATTGTTACTCTAATTCCAACATTTAGCTTAATTCAAGTGGAACTGGGCTCGGATTCCATAAGTAAAGTCTCAAGTTCAAACCTTGTAGATGGAAAAAACGTGATTGAGAGGGGAGACCTCGCTAAAGGTGGCCAGTGAGGTTCCCCGACGTAGATTAGTCATCGGCAAAAGCAATGGATAATTCGCACCTATAACATGGTAACAAAAAAATAAAAAAAAATAAAAGAACTTGTATTGTCATGTTATAATAATAATAATAATAATAATAGGAGTAAATTATACTTCACTGCCATTAAGTTTACTAAAATAACAGTAAACTCCAACCTTGACCATAAAATAGACATCACCCCACATTTTAGTATTGGTTAACTATTGACTTAATACTTGTTTGGTTATGGTTCAATAATCAATAGGCCTAATAGCACAAGGGTACAATCGTGAATCCAGTGATCCACTAATATCTAAAGTCTAAAGTAACAAGAGTGGTAGCTTCTCTTTCTCTTTCTCTCCCCCTCTCTCTCTTGTACGTCCTTGACCGGACACTTGTGACAGCCTTCAAGGTCCCTTCCTGGTCGGCTCCTCGGCACACGACATGGGAGTACCTGATAAGACACTCCGATACTTAAATCAGCATGAGTAATTACTTTCTTTTGTTTTTTTTAAGTCTTGCACAACCTTTAGTGGTCGTTTTCTTTCCCAAATTTTTTTGTTCTTATGTATATTTAAATGACTATATGAGACCACACAAACATCGTGGGGATGTAGCTCAAATGGTAGAGCGCTCGCTTTGCATGCGAGAGGTACGAGGTTCGATACCCCGCATCTCCAGTTTCGTTTTGTTAGGCTACTTTTGTTGCAATGTTGGAATCCAGGGGATATTCTTTTCTGCAGAACTTATCACTACTGAAAAAAGTTGTATAGCTGGATTTTTAAGTTCATAAGTGCTTCTTTTTTATCTGTTGATTTCATATGTAGTACAATACTCACCGGAAACAAGCATGTTATGATTGTTCTTTTCAATTTCCATGTTGTTTAGAAATGTATAGTTTCCTTCTGATGAATGACGATGAAATCCCATTTTCAGCAGAGACTAATATGCACGGAATGAAACCATATGTTTTGGTATTCTTCAATTTCTACTTGCTTGATCAGAAGGAGGAAAGAGTATATTACCAACTTCTCTTATTAAATCCCAATGCTCATATTTTTCACAACTAGTAGTCTAATTCTAATACTCTAAAATATGATATTGGGCTATTGCCTTAGTTGTCAAATCCCCTTTCTTCCTCAACTTAATTTTTGTGTCCTAGTGTGTTTATCTTTAGTTGTGGCATGTAGTTGTTCTAGTCTTCTAGTATATACTAAATCAGTAGCTTAATAAGCTCTAAAATATATTTTTTAGGATAAGGCTTCTCTAAAGTGAAATTCTCTCTAAAGTGAGCAAGTAAGGTTGTTTTCACCCTTGATTTAATAAAGTGCATAGAGATTTTAACTCACTTTATTAAATCAAGGATGGAAACACCCTTACTTGTTCACTTTAGAGAAAAATTCACTTTAGAGAAGCTTTTTCCTATTTTTTAATGTCATATAATTTATATGCAGGTTCATTCACATTTGTGCAATGCATGTAAATGTGTATACACTCTATAAATATCTCAGGTACAAGGGAGGATCTTCTCTCACAGAGGTAAGGGTGACCGCCCCCAAAAAAACTTAATAATGGTGCTAGTAATGTAATTTTGAATGGAATATGATAGAAGAATGAAATGACCCGCAAACTCCACTCTCAAAGAGTGCCCTTATGTATATATACTATGTGCATTGTTATGCCCATCGATTACAACTTGTATTGGTTGATGCTTCTAGAGAAGTTATTCAAGTTCATTAGTTTTTCGCAAATTTGATTTTCTTTGTTAATATCATGTGTTCATCTCAAGGTTTTGAAAGGCGGACCGATCGGTCGGCCATGTTGAACCGTGAATCGAGCTCTTGTCTGGTCCTAGTCAGGAGTCAAAACCATTTTTACGGTGATATCGTTTTAAACCGGTAAAAAATCTGTTTGGACTCGGTTGGATCGAGTGAAACCGAATCTGACCGGTTTTCTAGAAAAAAAAAATCAAAATTTAAAAACTGATAAAGTGAAACGAAGAGAAAATTTAATATGCTGACTAATCCTTTATTCCAAATCATCAATCCTCACAAAGTTAAAAGTTATAACGTATGAAGGTATAAACTTTTTAATAATATTATTAAACTTTTTAAACAAATTGATTACAACCTAAAAGAGCAACTTCAACAAAAATTGATTACAACCTAGAAGAGATCAAGTTCAACAAAAAATTGATTACAACCCAATTGAGATCAATTAAGACAGAACAACAGCAGAACCCAAAAGAAGAAAACATCAAAAATTTAACAAAAACCCAAAAAAATCAACTTTCAACAAAAAAGATTGAAACTTGAAGAGATCTATCAAAGGTATCACCTTATACAACCAACTATTCTTCTTCGTTGGGTGCATAGGAAGACAGATCTGGTGCAACAGCTTGATCATCTTCTTCGTTGGCAGATCTGAGTGCTCGCTGGACAGATCTGCAATATATGTCCTTTGTGAGCAAATTTGAGATGCATGCAACGACGAGGTAAAAAGAGAGTACGAGACGCAAAAAGACGAGCCAGAGGGTTGCGATGAGGATGGAACTCGCGTTTGGCGAGACGGCTAGGCGGCGACGACTAACGACGATGGAACTTGCGGTGGTGGTGACTGGCGAGGTTTAGGGAAGGGGACGAGAGATTGAGAGCAACACAAAGAGATTGAGAGAGATGCAAATGAGAGAGCACAGATGATGAACGACAGAAGAGACAGGGCGACGATGCCATGGTTGATGGCAGTGGTGCTATGGCAGTCTACATAGTGGGGGCGTCGGGGCTAGGGTTTTGTTGGGAATAAGAGATGGTGAGAGGAAAGAGCGAGAGAGTCTGAGAGATTTTGAGAAATGAAAGGGTTTGTAACATTGGGGAATGGGAAAGGATAAGGATAAGATGAAGAGCTAATGAAATTGAAGGGAAATCTGAGGCAGCCAATGGATGAAATTGAAAAGGAATCAGAAGCAAAAAAAGATATATATCTTAAGTACATTTGGGCGGATACAGTCAGAAACGAATTTTTTTTTTACCTAACCGGAACCCACCCGCCTCAATCTATATGTATCTGAAAAGCACATCTGACTACCCACAAATCCAAACCTATCTGGCCACACACAAATTTCCTGCTACGAATTGCTCGGGTGGGGTCAATGAAAAAAATTTGTCCTGCCCTGTATCAGACCATATCTTAAGTCAGGTCAAGCACAAACCCTCTCTGGACACGAGTGGAAATCCTCTCCATTTTGTTCACTCCATTTACCTACTATTTAGGAGAGAGATAGGCACATATTTTTTTCAATGATTTAATTTGTTTTAAATACGAAAAAGAGTTTAAAATATAAATCTTTTTTTTATATTTTTCTCTTTCCTAAATGGAAATTATCATTTACCCTATAAATGGAAAGGGATATGCACTCCTCTTGACACGGCCTCACCAATTTCCGCCCTCAAAACTCAAAAGTCAAAACCTAACCTATTTTCACACCACACCATACATAGGCGAGTTCGGCTCCTCTCCAGTCCCTCAAATCAATGGAGAGGCCAGTGCTTGCAATCTTGGCCGTCCACGTGGCATTAGTGAAGATCAACGGATGAGATTTTAAGTTTTTTTTTTCTTTAATGGTTTAGAAAACTGAAAACTGAATGGTCACCTCCCCCAAATTCCTTCGAGATCTCACAGCCCCTTCATGCGCCGTTCCTCGCCGTCACTGCGCCATCCCGCCTCAAGCGACGCCGTCCCGCCCCGAGCAGCCACTTGATCGTCGTTCCTCCTTCTATGCATGTTAGCTTTCCTTTCTCCAGATAACTAGTCACGGTGGTGAAGAAATGCAAGATTGGTGAATTGTTATAACCTGCTTTACTTACAGGCTTGAGGAACTTTGGGTATGGTGGGCTCATCTGCTCTATGTTTCTTCTATTTTGCTCCTATCGAATTTGACTCTGTTGAATGGATGTAGTTTCTTCTATTTTTCACTATTTCTCCTATCAAATTTTGCACTGTTTCTTCCAAATTGTTATCTCAAATTGAACCAAGTCTTCAACTAGCAGCTGATGTACTTGGTCAGGTAAATCAATTTTCGATGAATACCCTGTTTTTATTGGAACCGAAATATTGACCAAATGGAAAGTAATTTTGTCTCACTGTCTCTTATAATATTTATGTTAATACTCTTATCTGATGATGATAGAGACAATTAATAGATAAATAATCATTGGTCACTTCTTCATGTGATTGAATATTGGTCACATAAGTTGAACTATTGTTAATTTCCTTTCATATAAATAATTTACTTGAGCTTTGGTCAACTTTTTTTAGAAATGGTTTGAGCATATTTTTGTCCATACAGTATAGTAAGATTGACTTCATAGCTTGGCCATTGTTTGCTGAGCAGAGAAATTTGATTTGGTGCTCATGTTTTGGTCTAACAAATGGCTCACCATTTTCAGATAAAGCACCAGAGGCAAAATGAAACATGTTGTGTTGTGTTCCAAACTGTTTGGTTATTCCCCCTTTTGTTTCTAATTTTGCAGAGACTTGAAAAGAATCAGAGCTTTGCATCCTCAATGAGAGCTCCAAAGCTGAATTGTGCACACTTTTAAGAGTTCCAAAGTTGAATTGCACCTTGAGAAAGCTGTCAAGGCTTGAACTTCAAGAGAAAGCTAAATTGTAATAGGAAGAGCTCTGTACATCTTGTATTCAATTGTAATCAAAAGAGCTCTTGTACTCTTGTTTACACATTGTAATATAATAGTAATGAAATTAAAAATTCTCTTGTACAATTGGAAATTGATCTTCTGTCCAGTATGTTCCATTGATCTCTTGTATTCAATTGCAAACAATATGATAAGCTGACATTGCTTCCCCTGTATTACTTATGCAGGGTCATAGTTGTTGGTTTATTCATATACTGATAAGATGGGCACAATCCCTCATATATATTGCATTTTTATCTGAATAGTGGCATTCCTTGTGCTACTTGTTAAGAAGTAATAAAATTTCCTTTTGCTTATGAAAAAAAAAATTGCAAACAATATGACAGATACAATATGAGATAATATTTGATAAATTCCATTGATGTTTCATTGTCCAATAATGCACCATATAAAAGGTGGAATGAACCAGTAAGTAATCTGTACCTATTCCCAAAAATTTACAAAATGTGTCCACTATGTAAGCAATACCTATTCCCAAAGAGGTGTCCAAAAAACCAATACCTGCTTCATATAAAAAACACAGCAGTTTGTACATACTCCAAAAGAATCCAAAGACAAAAAATGTTCCCACTATGTCTAAAAGAAGTTATACATCCCCAATGCACTGTTCTCATCTGGACTTGATTGTGTAATTTGTATTGTAGTCTCATGTAGACTTGCAGTCAAAACTTGGCTTTCACTTCTACTTTGATTCCCAATTTGTTGCATACCATCATTTGTTGCTTGAGAATGTTCCTACATAGTTGATAGTATAAGTAACATGTATTATATTAATGCTATAGTAATACTAAAGTAAGGAGTAAATTACCATATTTTCTTGAGACTTTTGCTTTTTTTGTGACAAGTTTCTCTTTCTCTTTCTATGCAATTTCTCAACCCATGTTTTAGGCCGTTTTTTACTCTTATATGAGCAGTCTCGCTTCTTTATGCCTTTAGCCCCCCCAACATCAACATAGTCCACAATGTTTTCAATTTCGTCACTTTCAATTGATATGGATACATGACACATTCCAATTGATTCTCCATCCACAGACTTTTTAGCCAACATGTTGTCAATTATTTTGTTGGACTCTTCATATACTTTGGACAAAAATGTGTAAGTCTCATGAGATTCAGATGCTCTAGTTGTCAACTTAACCATTCGAGGACATAACTCATTGTATCGCTTCATGAAATGAGCTTTTATGTCCAAATCAATATGTTGTCCTTTCCAATCTCGATTACATCCCAACCTTGCTTCTTTTGTTTATCGCTTCAGTATATAGTGCTGAGGAATTAGCTTAATATTCATGGCATCCAAAACTTTCAAAGCATGATTGCATAAGATACCATGTGTCTCAAATTTACGACAATCACAAGCAACCTTCTGATCCATAAGATTACCCATTACTAACCGCTCCTCACTGTTATCATAACTTGTAACCGCATAAAACCCTGGGTTCAACTCCTTTATGCAAGTACCTTGAAATTCCTCATATTCCGCTTGGAATTCATCGAAAATTTTTGGAGTGTAAATGTTTCCAGCTTGTACGAGCATGGGGGCCTTCTTCATCATCAATCTTGGCAACTTATGGCTTGACTCAAAATCAGCTTCTGACTCATTGTTTCGTTTTCCATTGACAACCCTTTCAAATTGTGTGAAAAAATCTACTAAATTTAAATCTGACTTCAAATGGTTTTTCAAATCGGCATTAAAGCTCTCACTCAATTGAGTAGATCTCATACCTGCAATGAAAGTTTGCCTAACATAAGCCCATGCCCATTTTTCCTTCAACTTAAAAATCATATGAAGCCATGAATCATCAGGAACATTATGCTTAACAAGTAAAGCATTCCATGCATTCAAAAATTCATCTTCCTTTTCATGTAGATCAATACATGCTTCAAAATCTGAGCAGAATTGTGAACTCTTTTGATATAGATGGTTCACATGCCTTAGGGCATTTTCTCTAATATGCCAAGTGCATAATCCATGAAATGATTATGGCATAACTAAAGAAATAGCCTTAGCCATTGCTGTATCTTGATCTGTTAGAATGGTTTTAGGCTTTTTTCTACCCATTGCTTTGAGAAAAGTTTCAAATAACCATTGAAAAGAAGGGATTGTTTCATCATACAACAATGTTGCCCCAAAAACAACTGTTTGCCTGTGATTGTTAACTCCAACAAATACTCTCAAAGGTCGATAGTCCTTATTTGTCTTGTATGTGGTGTCAAAAGTGAGGACGTCACCAAAGTACCCATAATCATTTATCATTTGTGCATCCGCCCAAAATATATTTGTTATTTGCTCTTCAACATCCATTTGAAAGTCATAAAAGAATGAAGGATTTTCACTTTGTTGTTTGAAATATATCAACAATGCACCCACTTCACCATACCTTAGTGACTGCTTCCTTCTAGTTCGAAGGTAGTTCTTAAGGTCTTGTCTTGTATAGCCAACCGTGTCTATTCCACCAGCTTGCTTGGACACATATTCATGAAAATCTTTTGGCCTTAATCCAGACTTCTCAGCCAATTCAATTTGTGATGCTTGTGACTCAGATATGTGTCGATGAGAGCGAATCATATGGACATGTTTTGGCGGTTGAAGAGGGTGATTGTGTTTAGCTACAAAGTCGACAACCTTGTATTTCCCGATCTTCCGATTAAATGAAATAACCATATGCGCATCACATCCTGTTCTAGTTTCTGCTCTAGGCTCTTGTCAAGTGGTCTTGTTAGTCAGCACTTTGTTTACCCTCTTTGAAGCATGTGAATTTCCTTGCAGTCAGAATTCCATCTTTTTTGCTTTTATTTGCATATTCTCTACGAATACCAAACCCAATCATCCTACTATACTCATTATAAAAATCATAGGCCACTACCTCAGATTCAAACTCCATTTTCAAATGTGGTGTATAGTCCGCAGCTCTTTCTTGACCTTGTTGCACAATTTTTTCATGGATATTATTCACCCATTTATCTACACCATCATCTATTGGAATTGATGTTATATCCATCCTTTCTGAAGAAAAAAAAATTGAAATAGTGTATTAATATATGAAAATAGTGGGAATAAAAGCTGCTAGCATTAGCATTAATATAAATTGACAGGTACAAAAGCTGTATCTACACCATTATCTATATGAAACAATGGGAACAAAAGCTGTTAGCATTAGCATTAATATAAATTACTATATTAATATAAAAAAATAGAAACATCAGGTTCATGTTCCTTTTTATTTTTCTTTTTCCACACACTCCCTGTTTCCATTCTCCTTCTTTGTTGTTTCAGTAATGTGGCATTGGAGTTTAGCTATCAGAAGTAACAAAAAGATAAAAATCAATGGTTTGTGCATTTCTACTTACTCATATATACACAGAATCAATGGTTTGTGGGTTTAGCAATCAGAATCAATACATATATACATGGTATTGGAGTTTTGAAGAAACAAATATGGGTTGAAGAAGTAGGTATGGGTTGTGTGTTTTTGCTTACTCTCAGAGCGTCGCGGCAATGGTTAATGGCGACGACAGCGATTGAGCGGCAAGGGTCAGCGTACTCTGCAATTTCTCCAAGGGTCAGCGTTGCGGCGATTGTTCAATGGGGCAGAGGGGCGGCAGCGACGACGGGGTGGGACGGCACAACAACGGCGAGGGACGACTCAGCAAGGGGCAGCATGGCTCAGTCCAACTTTTTGATTTGGGGGAGCCCGCGAGAACTTGAAGGGATTTTGAATTCAGTTTTTTGATTTAATTTAAAAAAATAACTTAAAATCTCATCCATTGATCTTCACTAATGCCACGTGGACGGCCAAGATTGCAGGCACCGGCCTCTCCATTGATTTGAGGGACTGGAGAGGAGCCGAACTTTACATGGGCATGCACCTACAAATTTCTTACAGGAAACAAAGTTGACGTCACGCCTCTAAACAGGTAAAACCGTAAAATGCCATAAAAGCTATTCGTTGTGGGCTGTGAGTTACCACCTCCTCTACGTCACCTATTCCTCATCCAGTTACAGTTACACCCACCCAATACCAATATTGTTGTATGCACATTTTTTGTGCATAAATAAATATCTCTATAATCTATATATTAGGGAGTAAATATTCAATTTGGTCTCTGAAATTGTAAGGTCGTATCAACTTAGTCTCTCACATTATCAATATTCCAAAATGATCCCTGAAATTGCAGAAAGTTAATCAAATTCGTCCCTTCATTGATATTTGCATGGACTATAATGACATTAAGTTGGTAATGTCAATGATGCATTTGAAATTAAGTGAATAATGTCAGGGATGCATTTGCTACATTTTGAAATTCCGAGGATCATTTTAGAATATTGATAATGTGGAGAACTAAATTGATACGATCCTACAATTTCAAGGACCAAATTGGATATTTCCTCAAAGGTATAAGTAGTAGAATATATATATATATATATATATATATATATATATATATATATATATATATATATAGAAAATAAGATAAAATTAATAGTAATTAGCTAGTAAAAAAATATAAGTTTAATTGTTATGCACTGTCAGTGTAAAGTTTTTTACACTGTCAACCAATCAGAAATCAACTAATATATATTAAATTGTTTATAAATTACGTTATTCAAATAACCAAATTAATATAGTTTTGTTCCCTTTCTCAAACCTTGTTTCATAAACACTAGCTGATAGCTGATAAATTAGCGAATAGTGGATGAGTTTATAATTAATAACAGATAAGCTAGTTGATAAGAATAAGCTAGTTGATTGGATTTAAAATATTTGGTAAAATCAACCATTTAAATATAAAAGAACATGTTTATATGTTTTTTTATATATAAATTCTATTTATTTTATATATATTAATTATTTTAAAATAATTATCACATTTAATACTTTAATTTATTTCTTATATCAAAAGTTAAAATATTAATTTTTTAAAATTTTAATTATTTTTTATTAAATGAAATGATATAATAGAAGAGTTTAATTAAAATGGTAAGGTAAAAACTACTTTAAGGCTTTGTTTGATAAAAACCAGCGAATAGTGGATAAGCTAACTGATAGTGGACAAACTTAAAGCTGATAACAGATGAACTAGCTGATAGTGAATAACGGATAAGCTAACTTATTGGATTTGAAGTGTTTGGTTAATTTAGTGGTTGAACCAGATAATAAATATAAAATGACATAAAAGGACATTTTATATGCTTTTATATGAACTCTCTCTCTCTCTCTCTCTCTCTCTATATATATATATATATATATATACATATATAAAATTAATTTTAAAATAGTTATCAATTTTAATACACATTTATTTAAATTATTTATCATCTCAAAAATTAAATATTATTTTTTTATTTTTTTATTAAATAAAATGAGTTAATATAAATGAAATGAGGTGTTGATATGATTTTTTATATTAATTTTAGGTTTTATAGACAAAAATATATTTTATAACATTGTTTATCCTAAATGTAAAAAAATATATATAATTTTGTTATAATATTTTATTTTATCTAACTGATGATATAAGCTAGTAAAAAAACACTATAAGGTAGTGAAGAAAACGTTTACCAAACAAAGATATAAATTCATCAGCTATATGCTATCCATTATAAGCTAGCGGTTTGATATTACCAAACAGAACCTAATTAGCATCTGAAAAAATAATATAAGCTAGTAACTCAAGAACATTTACCAAACATCTATAATAACTTATCCATTATAAACTATTCGTTATAAACTAACGGTTTCACCTTGTCAACCCCAACTTTAACCCTCCTCTCATATACTGAACTACAATTTAATTAAAACTGTGATGCTTCAATAATATTTGTTAAAAATCTCCATAAAATTAGCACCCAAAAAAAAAATTTCTCCATAAATTTTCTAATCTGCATGTACTGCAATGATAACCAAATTTCGGAATTAATGATTTTTATTTAACCAGAAAAACATCAGCATGATTCCCCTATCTCTAATAAAACAAAGTTAAGAAATAAAAAGGGGTATATTGGGGATAGCACCGTAGACCACGGAGGCAGGTTTTATCGGTAATACAGATACATGAAATGAAAGTAGTGTTTATCGTCAGCTCGTGAACCAACCACACCAGATAATAACACAGAAGGTCCACCAACTGAGACGGCACACAGGAACCCCGAGCCGGTGACGGAGTACCAGATCCCCCACCAATCACATTCTCCCACGTCACCCCTCACTCCTCTGCTATCTTCCACGTGTCCGATACATTCCACGGTCACCGTCAATTCACCCCTTCCGTCAATCCATCCAAACAAAACCCGAAAAAGTTCCAAAACATTGTTCCGAAGTATAAAAAAAAAAAACAACGAACAAAGCACGAAAAGGCGTCGATATATTCTCGCCGGCCAAAATTAATAACAACAAATAAATAAAAACCCTAATTTCGTTTTCTTTTCTCTCTCTATCTGTCTCCTCTCTTTCTCTCTCTTGCGAATTTTCACAGCAGATCGGTAAAGAGGGAGTTATGGACGACGACGACGAGATCCAGTCGCACCATTCTCCGGCGAGCGGATCTCCGATGTCGTCACCAATAGCTAACGGTCGGATTACGGTGACGGTCGCGGCTCCGGCACCGCAGCAGCCGCTTCCGGCGAACAGTTTGGCATTAGCGCTTCCGGTTCAGCAGCAAGCGAGGGGAAACAACAACGGCGGGGGAGGAGGTGGCAGGGAGGATTGCTGGAGCGAAGGCGCGACGGCGGTGCTGATCGAAGCGTGGGGAGAGAGGTATCTGGAGCTGAGCAGGGGGAACCTGAAGCAGAAGCACTGGAAGGAGGTGGCGGAGATCGTTAGCGGCAAAGAGGACTACGCCAAGACGCCGAAGACAGACATCCAGTGCAAGAACCGGATCGACACCGTCAAGAAGAAGTACAAATCGGAGAAGGCGAAGATCGCCGCCGGAGGCGCGCCGAGCAAGTGGCCGTTCTTCGAGCGGTTGGACCGGTTAATCGGACCGACCGCCAAGATCCCTGGCTCCGGCATCACAGGAACCAGCACCGCCGTGAACAGTAATTTTCAACCTCAGAAATTGCCGTTAGGGATTCCGGTCGGAATTCGCAGCGCGAATCAGTACCAAACTAAACAGAATCAGCAATTACCTTTAAAGAACCAGAAGATTCAGATCCGGCGGCGTGCTCCGGTGGAGTCAGATTCATCGGAAAGAGAAGCGCCGTCGCCGGTTTCGAGCGAGAGTTATCCACCACCGGAGAGTTACGAGAGGAAGAGGCCGAGGGTGCAGAGGGAGATGAATCCGAATGCTGTGAAAGGAAGGGAAAGAGGGAAGGAGAAAGGTTGGGGTAGTGCGGTGAGGGAATTGACGCAGGCAATACTCAAGTTTGGAGAGGCTTATGAGCAAGCAGAGAGTTCAAAACTGCAACAAGTGGTGGAGATGGAGAAGCAGAGAATGAAGTTCGCGAAGGATTTGGAGTTGCAGAGGATGCAGTTTTTCATGAAGACTCAGTTGGAGATTTCTCAGCTCAAGCTTGGAAGGAAAGGTGGAAATGCCAGCAATCACCACAGCAGCAGCAACAACAACAACAACAACAATACCCATAACAATAATAGTGACAGTGAGTGATAACTAGGTTAGATTCCATTGCATTAGGCTTTCTGTGAAGAATGAAGACTGTTTTGCATGTGTTTAGTTATTTATTTATCTTTAACATAGTGGCATTGCTGCAAAAGAAGGGAGTTTATGCTAAATAATTTAATGTCATAGTAGCAAATGTATTATTATTACTTGTCATGTGTAACACCATTCTAAATTATCAATAGTAGGGATCATATCATCATCATTGATGACTACTTGGTTACATTGTACATACGGGATATGCAACCCGATGGAGTGCAGTTTAGACATTTAGTTCATCTTGATTTTCTCTTATATAACTTAAAAGTTAAAATTTGTGACTTGTTTAGGGATTAGGTATATTGAGAATGAGTTGTTTCCAGTATGTTAATCGATCATCATCTGAAGCGCCTTCCCTTTTAAAACATTGGCTTGGTCAAATGAATGCAGATCAGATATATCGTAACAGAGATTTTCTTCCTAATTGATCCACTATGTAGAAGAAATTTGCAAAAGCTAGCACAGGCGGCATCTCACGAATATATTGCCCGTTTGTACGTCCTAGATTGAAGTGATCTGCACTGAAGACATAACTTTCAAATTCTACTTAGCAGAGAATACAACACAGCATAGACACCTACCACATTAAGCTGGGCTAATCTTGGAACATTAATAAAAAAAATGCTATTATCTTGGTGTCAATGAGACAATGACCAACACCTAGAGAATTTTTATGGTACTCCAATGGATAAGGTATCTAAGTTGAGTTGTTAAGAATGCTGCTGTTTTATAATAAATGTTTAAAAATAATTCACATCCAATGAAATGTTTAACAACTTATCCTGTGAGTATCGGACCTTAGAAGAAAAATACGGGTAAATAACATTCCCCAGATTACTAAAAGCTTAAGCCAATAGATGAAGATTAATATTAATTTTTTGTCTCTAACACTAAGCTTAACTTCAACTTTTGGATTTTCATGGATGCTGCCAATCATATTAGATATATAGTTAGTTGGAGAGATTAGTTAGTTTGTTATTAATTAGTTGTTAAATCATTGACCTATATAAAGGCTTGATGTACTCAATGTAATCATCTTTTCTTATTTAATCAGTTCTACATTTCATATTCTCTCTTAATTATTCTTTCTTCTTCTATGGGCTCTATCATGTTTCCTAACATGATATCGGAGATATCATCCACCTTGAATTTTTCTGTTGCATATTCATTTTCTTTTTGGTTTTCCTTTTCTTTTTCTCACCTTCTAAACACATTTTTTTCTCTTGCTTTATTTCCTGTTCTTTTCCCTTTTCTCGAGAAATCCAATTTTTTTTTTTCGCTCTCTTTGATTCAAGATTTTTTCATCAAGAATGACAATTCCATTTTTATGTTAATGACATTTTTTCTCTTATCCCAATTGACCCCACAATTCCCCCATGGGTACAAGGCTACTTAATAAAAAAAAAAAAAATTAGCCTTATGTTTCATTTTCTATTGCATAGCATTTGGTTCTTGATGGTGCTCATAAAGATTCGGCGAGTTTGGGTTTTACCATAGTCTTTGTCCCTCGTGTTTTGGCAATAGTAGAATATCTTTTAACTTTGCTTCATAGAGGTGTGTGGCTCCATATTCTGCCATATTTCTCAACCAGTACCGGTGACATTTCTTCATGAATTTTCTGGTTCTTGGTGCCATATTGTGGTTCATCATTAATATTTGATTCTTTTGCTTCTGTCAATAATGGTGGTTAAGCATTCAATTTTTTTTTTGTTTCTGTCAATGGTGGTGGTTAAGCGTTGGCTTAAAATTGTTATTGATATTTTGAGGCCTAAGAGTCCATTTTGGAGCGACTTATGATTGATGTAAATTCCAGTAAGTTGACTCATCTCATATAAAGATTCATTTTTTGCCTATGTTCATTTTGGCAAGATTCATTTGCTTTTGGAATGAGTGTCGTAGAGACGCAAGAAGAAGATCAACGAGGCCCAAAAAAAGATCGAAGACTTCTCAGATCTATGAATTTCGACCTTTGCCTATATCATTTCATATTTTTTTTCTTGATTAGCCGATGTAATTACTGTGATGCTTAAACTGGTGGCTGGCTTCAATAATATATGCTCTAACTATAAAAAAAAAAAAATGTAATTACGACTTGTACCATTATAATTTTCATTGATAATTGTTCTTTCTTTTTTCACTTGAGTTATGTTGTTCATCCCAAACTGGATTTGCTAATCCGCATTTCCAACTTATGGAGGGCTATTAGATATATAGTTAGTTTATTAATAATTAATTATTAGATCATTAACCTATATAAAGGCCTGATGCAATTTTGTTCTGTACAATCAATTCTACATTTCGTTACAAGTGCAGATGTGTAGGGAAATCTTGAATATTTTGGGTACTTCGAAATTACTAATCAGCCCTACAAAGAACTGAGTTAAATGAATGACAGATGCCCTGGTATGTTATACTGTATGGGACCAAAGGTCTTTCAATACATAAAGTAGGGATTCTTAGATCATCATGATGATGTGCTTTACTCAAGCTACGAATCGAGAAAGACATAAAAAGATATCAAAATGAGTCCAATTGATCACATCTTAATGGTTTAATTGATGATACCATGAAAGCTCATACCCAAAGCATGGGATTGTGGCGTTGATTCACAAGAAAGCATGTCTCTCAAAAGCTTAAGTGACTTTCTGCGGCTATTAATAGAAAAAAAAATGCTGACATTTGATATGTCAACTTCCCCCCATAATTTTTAATAGCCCGCGGACATCTATTCTAGATATAGCCAGAACTATACTTCACAAGAATATATACACGAGCTGTTGTTAACAGTTGAACCAGATAGACGGAGTGTATGCAGCTTTACCATCATCAGTTTGCAAGTGATTCAAATATGATATCTGTCACCAACCGGCGAGAAAAATAAATTAATAAAAAATATAGACTGGTCATCAATTTTATTTAAATTAAGAAAAAATTGGGAAACATTTAGAAATATGATCTTCGAAAGGATATTGAGTCAGGGAGCCGATTGTGCACAGGAAATGGTGAAAACTTAATCTCACACCATCCCGGTTTAATTCGTCTTGAGATAGTTAACTCAAATTTATTATACAAATTATTAATAATAATTCAAAATATATATTTTACACCAAATGACAAAATTAGTTAAAAAGTAAAATAAAAATAAAAATCTATTTCTCCTTTTCTGTTTTATTTCACTTTTTACAAAAAAGAAAGAAAATATCATGAAGTTAAAAAAGCAGATCAAATGGTGAAACACATCATTCAGGATACACGCTTAATCACCAATACTAGAATCACAAACTTGACATTTCATTAAATAACTTGTAATCATCTCATGTCTTTGACATTTTAGACATATAAAAGGCTAGAAACAGAACTGCACTTGGTAATTAATGGAGCCTAATTAAAAGTTTCATTAAAACACTTCACAAGCCGTAAGAGCAACTCCAATAATGAGCATTGCTTAACTGGTTTTTAAAAATAAGAACTAGTTTTTGCTGGGTTGTACCATTAGAGTAATATGATGTGACATTCACATGTAAGACAATCACATTCTAACAACATTTTGCTTTACTAGTTCTTAAAAATAAGAATGAGTTTTTGATGGATTACATCATTGGAGTAAGATAATGTGACATCCACGTGTAAATAATCTAACATACAAAGCAAATAAGAGGAAACTTTAGACAGTTGCAACCCGTCATAGGCCAATTTCAAAAATCATAACATGTCGTGACCCAAGAGCTAAAAAGTGATTCAAGCACCGAATTCACCATTAAAGAAATTATTTCATTTTTTACCATGAAACTCCCCTGAGAACATCCCACAAGATCCATTAATCCTGATTTCAGAACATATTATTATTATTATGAAAGTGATTCATGAATGCTTTGAAATGAAAGAGACAAGTTCAGAGACAAGCTAAGGGTGTAAAATATTGTATGCTCAAAGTAGAACAAGAAAGCTTATCATACCAAGCACAAATTACTTTCAGGCGAATTGTGGGAGTTTAAGGCTCATTGTTAGAAGTGTCCCAATAAAGTACGTCCGCTTATGAGGAAGAAGGATAAAAGAAGAAGTCCACAGTTGATGCCATTAACTTATGGAAGTATCAGACTTACGTACATTATATACATGATGAAGCCTTCTCTCTAAGCTTCCTCCTATCCATGCACACAGATGATGCCCGTCTACACTATCATTACTAGAGGCATCTGAAAGGCAAACTGAAAAAGCACCCTGCAAAGTGCCAAATACTTTGATGATGCCTTTCTTCTTACATCAAACATTAGCCCAACCTGAGTAGTGTTTGCTTCCTTAGCCCACAGGGCTCTCCCCTTTCAAGACAGGTAATCATGGCCCAACTCACTACAATAAGGCCACAGTTGTACTACTATATGACCCAAATAAAACTGCTCATTATTTTGCCAATTTCATCACACAGGCTATAGAGTATAGACATAAAAAATAAAAAATAAAAATAACAAAAACAAACAAATACCCTGTGGCATTAAGGAAGTGCGGATGTAATAATGAACCCGAATCAAGTTGAGGACTGATTTGGCTAAGGATACAAGTAGCATCCTCTCCTCTTTTGACATAAATAAGATTTAACATAAATAATATACGGTAGATATTCATTGAACATAACCATCGTCTTTTCCCACAAACTAGAGGATCCAATTCTTTTTTAAGGTCCACTAATATATCCAAACATGAGAAGAACACCGTAAAAGATAAGGACATGTTTGGTTTAACGTTATAAAAGTACGTTTGGATTCAAACATATATTTGTCCCAAAGGAATTCTATAGATATTTTGTCTCAAACGTACGTTTAGAAATTCCAAACGATAAACTAAAAACCTTTCACGTTACGTTGTAATTTGGGAGTTGGGGATGGGGGTGGGGACAGATTCTTCTGCAAACCAAATCAATGAGACAAAGAGGCATTCCACTCCAATTCCATCCATAAGACTATATATTCGAAAGTGAAAGTTAACAATGATATTGGTAAACCGACAAACAACAAAGTTAAATGGCCAATTTCATAACACGTAACTATAAATATTCTGGACTTTATTGTTGTTCCTCTAAGCCTAAGGTCTCTCCTACACCCACACCGCCTAAACCCCATTCCTATTTCGATCCTTCCAGTCCAACTTCGCTTCCCTTATCAACATGGATTTATAATTGTGTATCGTCCCCTTTCCTCTCTACCCTCTCATTACATGTTGTGGTGATACATTCTATGTGATTATTTGGTTAAATTAGTTTGTAGGTGCTGGCATTCTAAAAAAAATTACTTAACAGTTTAGAATAAATAGCTCTCTATTGCCAAAAGAAATAAAAAAAAAAAAAACACGTTTTTAACTTAGAAAAATCTCTTCCTAGGGATGTTTGGAAGAAGTTATATAAAGTTTATTTGGACTTATAAAATAGGTCGCGTTTGGATAAACAACTTCGTTAAATGCTTTTCACATAAGAGCTTATGTCATAAGCACTTAAATTCAATAAGCTATTTGTGTTTAAATGCATCACTATACAAGTGCTTATAAGCACTTATCATAATTCTTAAAACTAAAAAAGTTAACTTCAATGAATTAATATATAGATAGGGAAATGGATCCCCTGTAGTCACTTTTGATTGTAGGGAGATCTTGACTATTGATTAAATTTTATGTAGGATAAATATATTAATGTAAAAATAAGTGTATAAAATCTTGACTGTAGATTAAGGTGAATGCGTGAATGCGTGAATGCGTAAATTTTGTGAATGCAAAGGATCCAGGTCCACTAGAGGGAGGATATCAAGTGAGAGGAGTAAATTTTGACTATTAGATCAATCTTCCATCTAGATTTGCAACACCCAAATGATCGTTTGCACGTTCATATGAGGCCAGAATACAAATAATTGAACACTTCATTTCATTTTCTAGCTATAAGCCTTAGTCTAAAATGGGGGATATAATACCTAGAGGTGTTTTTATGGTCCCAAGTAGCCTGTAAAGTTAGGATAACCAACAAGATATATTTACTAGTGAATAAAGTACACAAGAATTTAATATGAATTTACATTGGTGGTAAAATTAATATATATATATATATATATAAGTTACTAACCAATAGGACGATGCGGAAAATGCAATCTAGGCATGCGCAAAGCTTCCATAAAGATCCTAGTATCATGTGTTGCACCCTCCCATCTTACTAGTACAAATGTGAAGCACATATTGAAATCACAAGCAAACATTACATTAGGTGTTGTATACCTTTTTCTACAAATGTAAGGGATTTGATGGTCAGCATGGACTATAAGTTTCACATGAGTGTCATCTATAGCACCAATACAATCCTTAAAGTAAGGATAGTATCGTTCATCACTGCTAATTTGAAGAGGAATATCTCTAAAGGTAAGATCAACAGACTTTTCAATATCCCTAGAAAGCGCAAGTACTGTCTTTAAGACTCCATGGAATAGTCTGGAAATTGTATCTCGAGAATGTTGAAATCTCTCCTTCGCGTTACGAATTGAACCTGGTTGTCCTAACACATATAAGAAAATCCCAACCTGTTCATGAATATCCATGCCCCTTGTTGGTTTTAGACCATAATTTTGCAAAAACATTACACAATTGTAGAAACACATTTTTTCTCATCCTGAATTGTTGATAACAACGAACCCCATGTCCATTGATAATCTTTGGAACTCATTCATGACTTTGTCAATGCAGAAGTCCTACATGGTCTCTTTTCCACATGATTTAAGAAATACTTTGCAACATGCATTACCATCAACAATAATACCATTTTTTTTCCTTTTACTTTGTGATAAATGGCTATTATCACATGAATCATCACTATCTAACCCAGAAGCAGTATCATTTGTAAGTAGTAGACATCTTGTGCAATTTCCAAATATGAAGATAACATTACTCACTTTCATAATCATAAAAAGAAATGCAAGTAAATGACGAACAACATTTTATAAATTGATAATAAGATAACCTTGTTTGTTCATTAAAAATCTTGATCAAGTGTGTCCATCCCACTTTATTACAGTGAGCTTTTGGCTTGTTCTCAGCCTGTACTTACTCAATATAACACTTAAGAAATATATCATAATTTTTACATTCCATTAAGCATTGAGCCATTTTCCATTACCATTACCATTTTTATTCCCTTCGACTGGGTTTGAAGCCATTTTAGAGGTCATTCTAACACAATACAAAGAGCATTAATTAAGTGTAATGCAACCAAACAAACAAAATTGCAATATTTTAGAGCACAACACTGTAGCATTTTAGAGCACAATACAAAAGCAAAGAACAACAACACGTGGATGGAGTTCTAATCGTTCTACAATTTTAGAACACAACATTGCAACACAGAGAACAAAACACTAACACATATAACAGCAACAGAGAGAACAACAACATTGTAACATTTTAGAGCACAATACAAAAGCAGAGAAAAACAACACGTTGATGGGACTCTTTTTAGAACACAACACTGTAACACAAAGGTTCTAAAACTTTAGAATACAACACTGCAGCATAGAGAACAATAACACTGCAACAAAACGGGCAGACAAACTAGAAGTCTAATGGTTCTACTTTACTCTCAGATTTAGTTTCTCAAATGATCAAAGGTTGAAAATAGAAATGAAAGGTTGAAAAGGTCTTATATTTCTTAAACTTGTAAAAAAATAATAAAAGGAAAGGGAAAGTGAGACGGAAAGAGACAAACCATGAGACACAAAGGGAAAGGCCAACAGGGTTTGTCAAAACAAAAAGAAAAAAGAAACGACTCTGATAGGACGAAAGCATTGCTGAGCGGACGTTGGAAGGCGAATGATGGATGACGAAAGGTGAACGACGAACGACTGGGTTCATCCTCTCTGCTGGGAGAAGAAAGGGGTTCGAATAGTGCAAATAGGATTCGAAGATGACTTGGAAAAAACAAGAAGAAAAATTAAAAGAAAAGAAATAAATGAGGCAAATGTGATTCGAATAGTGCATCGTGGGTGTTTCTTCCGCATAAGCTGTTTATTTTAAAATCCATAAGCTTCTCCCAGTGACTTATGGAAATAAGTCGAAAATAGCTTATGGGATGACATAAGCTTCTTTTATAAGTCGTGCCAAGCACTCTTCATAAGTGTTTATGTCATAAGATAAGCCCAAATGAGCTTAAATAAGGTCTTCCAAATGCCACCTTAGCTTATAATAATAAGCTTATGAAAATAACCTATGAAAATAGTTTATGACATTCGTATAAGTATTTTTAGCTTATTGAGTAAGTTTGTTAAAGAAACTTATAAAAATAATCTTTTTTAGTTTATTTTAAAACAATATATTGAATAAATATTTAATTAAGTTTTTTACTCGAACAAAGTTTGTCTAATGGCTTTTGCGCTTTGCCTTTTTGTTTAAGTTCAACAAATTGTTTTTCTGTGTATAATTGTGATCAGTAGTATCAGGCTATTACTTTCCTACACAGATATTTAGCTATGTTTTAGGTTTAATTACTCCCTTGGTTTCCGAACTATTTAAGAATTTTTAAATAGGTGCCTAAACTAAAAAAATTTATAATTGGGTTCCTAAACTTCTAAATATTTTGTAATTAGGTCCTTGCACTTTAAACATTTGTAATTGGATCATTGAACTTGTAAATAATTTGTAATAAAGCCCCTGTGATAGGAGAAAAACCTTATAATTAGAGCACCGTATAAATCTCTTTCGAGATTTCTTGTTGGTCTTGGAGGTTAATAGAACTATTGGATCACCACAAGAACAAATGTTTTAAAAATACCTAATATCCTAAGGACCTAATTACAAACTATTAACAAGTTTAGGGATCCGATTACAAACGTTTAAAGTGCAAGGACCCAATTATAAAGTATATCAATGTTCGAGGACCTAATTACAAATTTTTTTAGTTCAAGAACCTATTTAAAAATTCTCAAATAGTTCGGGGATCTAAAGAGTAATTAAACCATTTTTTTATTATGCATCATTGATCATTGCATAACTGAGTTTTTAATAAATTATTACAAAGGCGTGTTTGATTTGGATTTCATTTTCCTTAATAAAAAACATTAGTCGTTTCTTTTTTTTGAAACAAAAAAAAAAAAACATTAGTCGTTAAATGATAATTTTGGGTCATGTATAGACAGAAATAAAATAACTTAAGTACTATTTAGGATTAAGAAATGATAAGGTCATACTTAACGCGTGAGGTGTGACTTACATGGATGATCCATAATATAATATATATATGTTGACAAAGTTTTTTTATATATACCTATGAGAATTAACAAAAATAAGCTGACCTTTAGCAAAGGAAAATTTTAAAACACGCCTAGAACATTACTCTAGACAAGTTTATAACAGTCTAAATTTGATTTAAAAAGTATTTAATTTTTAATACGTATAGTTATAAAGGGTCACATGTTACAATTTTACTAGCAATACTTGAAGAATTAGAAAAAATTTCCCAAACTAAGGGATCTCTTAATAAGTAGAAGGAAAATGTTACTAGAGCACGATTTTTTATACAAGAAAAGTGTAATTTACTACCATAGTTCTATAAGAGTAGTTTATAAATTGAGTTTTGTTATTTCAACATGTAGAATAAAATATATAAAGGATATCCCAATTACATCTCCATGTGATATATTTATTTTAATTTTGCATATAATATATGATAATATCTATTCACACTCATATTTTAGTCAAAAAAAAAAAAAAACACTCATATCGAAATACAATGTCTAATAACTGTCAAATCTACATATACATACACTTGAGTGTAGACACTTATTTAACGTGTCAAACTGTGGAAGAGAGGTGTTAAGGGAATCAATGCTCTCAATTGAAACAAGGCTTGAACCCTTCGAAAAATCTATCTCTTGAAGAAGTAAAAGTCTCAAACTTTATTTTGAAACAAGAATAGATAGAGTTGAAAGAGAGGTTGTGATTAGCGTGCCTTCTACCTGTCCTTTCCTAACTCTGTGTAGATGGTATGCCTCATATAACAACAATCTTTCTCCTTGGTTTGTACTCGAGATCGGGAGCAAAATGAGATAAAAGGAAAGAAAATTCATGGACCGACCCCATCGCCTACACCCCGTAGGAACTATGAGTTCATTCCAAGGATGCCTTACATATTGGGGGGGGGGGGGGGGTTGCGGAATTTTATTTCCCTTAAAATTAACATCTTACTATATTTGCTATTGCTGGTATGAATTCATTTTTCAGTTTGTTTAAAGAATGAAGTGATAAAATAAAATTTTCAAAAGTTTAAATAATCATTCCATATGAGAAAAAGTAAAAGAAGGCAAACATAAAACTAAATTTTCACATAATAATATATAATAACAAGTGTTCAATTTTTGATGAAACGTGAATATAAATTTTTTATGTTGTCAACTAATTATATATCACTCCCTCCGTTCCATATCTATAGTTTCTTTAGCAATTTGTTTTAAAATAATTGGGGTTTTATAAATCCAAGATATAATTTTCTCATTTTTTTCATATATACCATTAATTGACTTTACGTATTTCTGGATTATGCTTCTTGATTGAATATTTCATTTAATTCTTCATCGGATATTTTGGTACATTTACACATAAATTAATGATTTCTAAATTTGTGTGTAGAATATTAAAAAATTAAAGAAATGAAACGGAGGGGGAGTATCATTTATTAACTTTTGAAATAAAAAATTAAATATTTTTAATAATGTATTAATGTATAATTAGATGTGAGTGTAAATATTTATACTATTAGTGTATAAAAAACAAATTCTAATAAACAATTACGGTTAAGTCAATGAAATATGTTTATCTTTTGGGGTCACATTTATAAGGATTTCAAATTAAGTGGGCTTTCAATTTCATGACAGACATATTTAAGCAGGGATGTAGAGACCGGACTCGAAAACGATAATCATTTGGGTGGGAAAAGCATTTGATTTTGATTGGTGGAATGGAAGGCGGTGTGTGCGCGAGGTGGAATAATAATTGTGCACTACAGAGCATGTCTTAGGGTTCCTCTGAAGACTGTGCGATTAAGTTAATTACAGTATCAGTGTATCACTGTCATTTTCTGCAAAAAGAACTATATCTAAATGATGTAATGCAGTCACAATGTTGATCATAGCCTAATCACATACTTAAAATAACCAAAATGTCCATTTTGTCCAATTCATTCATTGGTCTATTTGGTAATCAATTTGAATGATAATCAATTTGAATGATAATAAATAATGAAAGGGTGAAAAGAAATACGTTGGGATAAGAAAATATTGACCAATCAATCATCCCAAAGGAAGGGAGGGAAGGTGGATTAGATTTAACCACGACCATAATTTGGACAGTAAATTAAGAATTTAATTAATATGTATTCTCAATGTAAAAATTTGTTTATATCATTGAACATAATTTATTTTATAAGGTCAATTAATTATAAATTAATATATCAATAAAAATATTTGATTAATATCTTAATTATTTTAAAAGTCAGTGATAAATCATATCATGATTGATTAATAATGTAAATAATTTTATATTAACAATACATAACATTTATAAATTAACTAAGCAAAAACAACCTCGGATAATCAGTAATAGTAAAAGGTTTATAGAAGAAAAAAAAGTAATAGTAAAAGGTTCACTGAAAATGAAGTTTGCTACAGTCAATAAGCCCATATTGTAATTCTATTTCATCACCAATTCACCACAGTTTCCTTCTCGTGGCTTTTTGAATTAAACCTCAGTTAGTTACCACATTAACATTTTTACAAATTGCAAATGTAACAGTGACAACTTTTTTGTATTTTTGGTCTGAAGTCTGAAGTCTGAGGCACGCCATTCTCTCTCTACTACAGGGTGTTGAGAGAGAAAGTCGAAAGAGATTTGAAATGAAGGATGGGTAAAGCAAAAACCATCTTTTTCATTGTGGGGTTTTCGTAAAACTCAAAAAAAAAAAAAAAAAAAAAAAAAATTGGAGGAAAAAAAGAAAGAAAGAGCCTCGTTTGTTCCACAGTGAGAGACACAAAAGGAGGAAGAAGGGAAAGAAGAACATAGGAGCCAAATGCTGGTGCCCTTTTGAACTCCATTTTGGAGGATCGGGTCACGCAATCAAAGATCTTGGACCTTCATATCTTCCCTCTCCATTCAATTACACGATCGTCTCACATTTCCACTTTCTATTTTGAATGTAAATGATAAGGGTATTTTTTTATTTTATTTTATTTTACTTTTGATTTTGCTGCATGCATATTTGTTTGTGTTTAACCATGGTAATGCTTAACGAGACTTCTATCTTTTGTTAAATTATTTATTTTTTGCAAGTTTCTGGGTTTAGCTTGGCGGGTATGGGAATTTGGGTTTATGGGTCTCTATTCGACTTGATTCAAGTTTGGTCTTTGCTGAATCAGATCTATTTCCTCTAGTTTCTTTGGGGGAACTTGGGTTTCTCTATTGCTTTAAAAGCTTGAATTTTGGTTTTTGAATTGGGTCTTGAGTTCTGGGATCTATGGTGTGCCTCTGTTAAGCATTGGAACAAGTGGGATTTGCCTTATGGGCACGTGGGTAATCTCTTAAATTTATTGAAATTTCAACTTGATTGAAAATGGAGATTTGTAAAGTAATGCCAATTTGGAAATGACCTTCTAAATACACTTGTTCCTCTGATATAGAATTTAGTAAGAAGTTTTCCTTTTTTGTCTGAATAGTTTTTCCCCCCTCTTTATGCAGAATCTACATCGTGTTTGAGATTTCTTGAGTGGAGTTTTGCTGATTTTGATTGTTGTCAATGCCAAATGAAAATGATGGTGAAGAATTAGAATGCATCTAGTTCCGTGAAAAGGTCTGAGGAGTGATATAGTGTTCCCTCTAGTAAACAAAAAATGAAGTCTGACTCACTTCTTGATTATGCTGTATTCCAGTTGTCTCCAAAGCGTTCAAGGTGTGGATGCCATTCCTTGGGGTTTCCTAAATTGTTATATGATTTTCTGCTGACTAGAGTTAGTAATTATGTTTCCTTAATTTCTTTGTATTAAATGGGCAGATGTGAGTTGCTTGTTTCATGTGATGGAAACACTGAGAAACTAGCATCAGGATTAGTAAAGCCTTTCTTGACCCATTTGAAGGTTGCAGAAGAGCAGGTTGCACTAGCTGCCCAGACAATTAAGCTAGAAATTGAGAGACATAAAGATGCTGAGACATGGTTTACAAAAGGAACGCTTGAGAGGTTAAAGCAATGAAATATATTTTTTGTTGAATTTGCTGCCTTTGTATGCATTCAGCCTTCTAGTTTTCTTCTTACTTGTTTGGTGCTGGTGCTTACAGGTTTGTGTGGTTCGTTAGCACACCAGATGTTTTAGAAAAGGTCAACACCTTAGATGCAGAGATGTCCCAATTGGAAGCAGCACGAAGAATATATTCTCAGGTAATAACAGACGAATGATCATAGAGAGAAGATTGGTGCAAATAACTGAACGAAGCAATCACTTTCTTTTTCTTTTATTTTCTTTTTTTGTTTATATTTGAAATATCTTATTTCAGGGGGCAGGAGATCATCAGCGGATGGATTCACAAGGTATGTTTTCCTTTCAATTAGACATAACCAAAGAATTCTTATGTTCTGCATATTTGGAACTTATCTTTTGATTGTCTTACCTCTGTACTTTGATGAATTTGTCTTATCAACTTGTACCACTCTAAAGGTTAGTAGTTGTTTGTATCTTGCATCAAACAACTGGTGTCCTCTTTAGCTGACTAGCTGGCTTAGTCTGCATGGTCACATATCTTGCCATTTATGGAAGTGAGTTCCTCCTTGTCGCATTTTCAACTGCATACCATATTACCATGTAGGCAAAGAGAAAAATAGTGTTTCCTCTTCAGTTGTGCAAAAAAACACCAAAAATTATTTTACAGCTATAAATTTTAGTTATATTGGTTTCGATTATTTTGTCCAAATTTGGAAGTTTGATTAATATTCAATTCTTATTACACATGCTCCCATAAATGCACCTAAGTGCTTTTCTAAGTTGTTAAGAGCATGCCAATACGGGTTGAAGATTCAATATTGACACCTTGGAAAGAAACCAAAACAAAGAATGAAACTAATGCTTGAACTAGGAATCATCTAGGCTTCGATACAGAGAAAAGAATGACGAAGTGAATAAAATTAGGAAATTAAAGAGCCAAATAGAAGAAATTAATATTTTATTAGATTTTATAGAAGAAATTAGGTAAGGTTTTTGCCTTGTGACTTGGAGGTCATGGGTTCAAAACTTCAAACCCTAGAAACAATCTCTCTGCTTTCGGGGGTAAGGCTTCGTACATCTATCCTCCCTAGATCCCACCGGGTGAGAGCCTCGTGCATTGACCTGCCCTAAAGAAGAAAGTTGAAATTTAAATTCTTTTCTCATTGTATCTTATGACTTAAACAATGTAACAAAGATCTCAGTGCATTTGTGCCGTGTAATTTTATGGATGCAAGATTATACAGGTGATATTTGTTGAGTTATTATATTAAGCTTGTTGGCCTGCATGGCCCTGACCTCTGAGGAAGAGGCTATGAAGTGGGCATTTTGACTTGAGAATTGCGGTTCTTCAGGAGTCTTAAGAGTTTCTTTCAATTAATTAATCCTGAGTAATTGATAATAATGCGCTGACAGTATTTTGGTCAATTTGCTCCAGGTGGGAATGGAACAGCAGCCATTGCTGCAGCAGATGCAACCACGTAACATTTCTACCGTCTTTCATTTTATCTGGGTGCACCACATCTTGCATGTTTTCTTATTGTGTCTGTGTGGTAGTGCTTCCTCTGTTATAATAGAGATACGAAACTTTGAAGTTAGAATATCTAAGATGAGAGACTCTCCTTTTGTTATTGTTGAAATTATAGGTAAAGGATGTACAAAGAAGAAAGAGAGAGTAGTAGTCAGAATGATATTATGATGATGAGATGTTGAAGTTGTGAGATATAATTATCAGTTCATCACTAGCATAATGCACCTATTTATATAAAATCACTAATATTCTAGGAATTACAAGTATGTTTCTAGTTTCAAGTACTAATACTCCTAACATGATAAGACTCCTAATACTATAATAATAGTACAGATATATAGTAACACCATCCATAATAGCAATCCTAATATTGTGTAGGAAGTATAAGTATAGTTCTATCCTTTTTACAGAATAACCATAAGACTAACAATGCTTTATTGTACTGAATGTTGTGTGATAAAGTGCCAACAATAGCTTAAGCCAAGTATTGCATAAGATGAGGGAACATACAAGAAAAAAAAAAAAAAAAGATATAGAATGAAGGTATTTGAGAGAAAAATGGTGTAGCATCTATTGAGGAAAAGATAACAAAATCTCGCCTAAGGTGGTTTGCTCATGAGAGAAGATGAATAGAGCCCTTATTAAGAGGAGTTAATCATATAAATGATAGCCTGGAAACACTTAGGTACAGGAAGACCAAAGAAAACTCTAAACCTTTAAAAAAGATTTTGATCTAAATAGCCTTTTTAAAAACTTGGTTTTGATAATGAAGGAGTTAATAATTCAACGTAGTTTTGATTGGTTCTTTCCTTTCTTTCTTTCTTTCGAAATTTTAAGCTAATTTTTGGTTGTTTGTTTTTATTTTTTCCCCCTTGTCACTTGTACAGGAAAGAACTCCTAAGAGCCATAGATGTTCGGCTTGGTACAGTTAGGCAGGACCTAACCGCATCATGTGCTCGTGCATCAGCTGCTGGTTTTAATCCCTACACTGTCTCTCAACTCCAACATTTTGCACAACGATTTGATGCTCATCGATTGAAGTAACAATCAACCTCCTAAATCTAAGTATCATTTTTCTCTAATAAATTTATATAATGTGTAAACCATTTTTCACCACACTTACTTGCACCCGTGAATCTTATTTTCATCTACTTAAATTATTAAAGTAAAATCATAATCACCACCGTTTGATGAAGATAAGATTAATGACTAAAGATAAGTGCAAGTGAAAAATGATTTACACAATATCTCTTGCCTTTGAATTTATTTATTTATTTATTTATTTTGTTTGGGGTGCAGCGAAGCGTGCACAAAGTATATGTCACTGTATGAAAGAAGACCTGACCTTATCAGCTTTTGGAAGCAAGGTGGCCATGAGAGGGAACTACGTTCATCCGTTGGTTCCGATATGTCCATTGACACTGACGACCAAGCCCGTGGGCCCGATAACCCAGAAGCCCAACCCCATGCTCTCGAGCCAGCAAAGCCTTCCACGTGGCAACAGCCTAAGCCCTCTGCCACCTTCTCATTGCAACGACGTATCAGCATCAACAACAACAACAACGTAAACCAGAAAGGCGATGAAGCCAGCGACAATAACAAAAAAGAGGAGGGTCCCAGTGAGTCATCGCCGTCGACGGCTCCGGCGTCGCGGCGGCTGAGCGTGCAGGACCGAATCAACCTCTTCGAGAACAAGCAGAAGGAGAATTCCTCTGGCGGTGGCGCCGCCAAACCCATCGTCGGAAAATCCGTAGAGCTTCGGAGACTCTCCTCGGATGCTTCTTTGGGCACCGAGAAGTCCATTTTGCGAAGGTGGAGTGGCGCCAGTGACATGAGCATTGACGTCAGCGGCGGCGACAAGAAAGATAACGATAGCCCCTTGGGCACGCCATCTTCCTCGTCCTCTGTTTCACAGACCATCAAGGCCAATGAAGATAAGGATCGTAACAAGGATTCCAATTCCGAGGTTTCATTCAATAATGCTGACCAGGTTGTGAGAACTGATCAACTGTCTTCTCCGGACACCTCCAAAGTTTCTATTTTTGTTCCAGAGGGTAGGGCCGGTGGTGGTGGGTTTAAGGATCAAATTGGTTCTGAGACACCCTTGACGGGTTCCGAGATTGTTGGAAGGAAAAACTCTCAGTTGTCTTCTGGGGGAGTTGTCACCACTTCTGTGGGGGATGTCATGTCTGATGTCAAATTCTCTGGTACTAAGGAAGATGGTGGGTTGAAAAATCATGTTATTAGGGGTTCCATTGGTCATTCTCGGTCTCTATCAGCGCAATTCGAAGGTGGCGGTAATGGAATGAAATTGAGGGAAGCTTCTGTTAGGGGTGAGAGTGGTCAATCTACTAATACTCACCCCCGTTTGAGATCTTTTACCGGAGACCTTGAGGACTCGAGCAAGCAGCAAAAGGTTGAGGATTCTGAAGTCCCTAAAACGAAGTACCAAAAACCTCGACCTGGTAGTCGTGAACAAATCAGCAAATCACATGGTAAAAGGGATGAAATTCGGGGTGCTAATGAAAGTAGCAAGTTGAGCCTTCCTGGTAAAGAAGTTTTGGAGGGTCAGGATAATGCCCTTGTGGTAACTTCAACTGCACCTTCAGAGCAAGTTCAGAGAGTAAGGCATTCTAAAGGAAATCAGGGTCTACATGATGAGTTGAAAATGAAGGCTGATGAGCTTGAAAAGCTTTTTGCAGAGCATCAGCTGAGGGTTCCTGGGGACCAGTCTGGTTCTGCACGGAGAATCGAGCCTACAGATGCACATGTGGTACAGCCTGTTAACTCACAGTATAGAAGACCTGGAGTAGTGGAGTCAACTCCTCAGTTACCTCCCAGAAACACTGTGCTTGAACCGACTGCGAGTTCTAGCAATGGGGCAAACTTTGATGCTAAGTCACTTGTGAAGACGATGGATGGTCACGACGATGGTGATGCTCTACGGAAAAGTTTATCAGATCTTAACTTTGGTGATGATTCTAGAGGAAAATTTTATGAAAAGTACATGAAGAAGAGAAATGCTAAACTTAGGGAAGAATGGAGTTCGAAAAGAGCAGAGAAGGAAGCCAGGATGAAGGCCATTCAGGATAGTCTTGATCAAAGCAGAGCTGAGATGAACGCTAAGTTTTCAGGGTCTATAAACAGACAAGGTTCAGTAATAGGTGCTCACCGTGCTGAGAAACTTAGATATTTCAAATCAAATGTTAAGAGAGACCAGGTAATCCTTACTTGTTTTATGGTTTTTGTGATAACTGCTATGTTTTAATCTGCTAGAAAGCAAAGCTTGTTTTGACATTTAAAATACAAAATTCCATTTCGGTTCTAATTTAAACCCCTTCTTTTTCAGCAGCATCCGATTGATTCCCTTCGGAATGAAGAGGATGAAAATCTTTCTGAATTCTCAGAAGAAAAGACATACGGTACTTCAAGGCAAAGTAGAAAATTTTTGCCTAACAGACATACGTCTTCCGGCACACCTCGCACAACAGCAGCGTCGATCTCACGTTCATCTGGTGGGCGGAGAGACAATCCTCTTGCTCAGTCTGTTCCGAACTTCTCTGATTTAAGAAAGGAAAATACAAAGCCTTCTTCTGGAATCAGTAAAACAACCCGCTTGCAGGTGAGAAACTATTCCCGTAGCAAAAGCACTACTGAAGAGATACAAGGTATCCAGGAAGAGAAGCCGAAGCGAACTCAGTCCTTACGAAAAAATTCTGCTAATCCTGCGGAGTTTAAGGATTTGTCCCCTTTGAACTCAGATGGCGTTGTTTTGACTTCATTGAGATTTGATATGGACCAGACTGATCTGAGCCCTTATGATCAATCACCAATGTCTTTCCTTAAAAAGGGTAACAACATAGGTTCAGGTTCTGCAGGCAATGCTATCAGGATGAAAGCTTCTATGGCATCTGATACTCAGAAAAATGAAGAATTTGATGAACTGGAATCTGAGGTGGACGGTTCTCTGCACATGGCCACAGAGGAACAGGATGTAATTGAAACTACGGCTATCGAAGGTTCTGCTTATAATAATAATGGAAAGGTGAGACTGAGCCAGGAATCTGAGAAATCTGGTAATTCTGGGTCTGAAATGGGTGATTCTACAAGGTCTCTTTCTCAAGTAGATCCTATTTCAGTGGGTGAAATGCCTGCTGGATTTCCATCAACTTTCAACGGTGTTGGATCTCTGCAGGATTCACCAGTTGAAAGTCCTGTGTCATGGAACTCACACATGCGTCATCCTTTTTGTTACCCGCATGAGTCCTCTGACATTGATGCTTCTGTGGATTCTCCAATTGGAAGCCTTGCATTCTGGAATTCTCATTCCCTTACCCAGGGTGAGAATGATGCTGCTCGAATGAGGAAAAAATGGGGAGGTGCTCAAAAACCTTTTCTTGTTGCCAATTCATCTCAAAATCAACCCCGCAAGGATGTCACAAAAGGTTTTAAGCGCTTACTAAAGTTTGGGAGAAAAAATCGTGGGTCAGAGAGTTTGGTTGATTGGATTTCTGCTACAACTTCTGAAGGAGATGATGATACAGAAGATGGTCAAGATCCTGCCAACCGATCATCAGAAGACCTAAGGAAATCGAGAATGGGATTCTCTCATGGTCATCCTTCTGATGACAGCTTCAATGAAAGTGAGCTGTACAACGAACATGGTAACCTATTTTTCTCTCAAATTCCTTGTTATTAATCAACATTCTTGTTTACTGGTTAGAGATTTAAGTTTAAACCATTTTTATTTTATTGCCATCTTCTTGTACTATCATGCTATTAGGAAATGGATCCTCTTTCATTCTTGTCATCTTAGGTTGCACATCTTGATAAAAGTTTCTTCTTTTATAGATATCATCATATCTATACGAATGAACTAGGAAAAACTCAAGGCAAAATAGGTTGATTGGTCCTATACGTTTATTTAATTTTTCACATCGATCCCATAAGTTTTTTTTTTTTTTTTCAAATTGGTCCCACACCTTATGTTTCATTTTCACGTTAGTCCTTTGCGTCAATTTCGACCTAACGCAATCAAATAAAGAGCCACGTGTCGCACTAATATTATGCCACGTCAGCTCAAAACTAACGGCATTAGGTCGAAATTGACGGAAATGACTAACGTGGAAACGGAATGTAACATGTATGACCAATTTGGAAAAAAAAAAAAAAAAAAACTTATGGGATCGATGTGAAAAATTAAATAAACGTATAGGACTAATCAAACTATTTTGCCAAAACTCAATTTACCTTTTTTAATCAGGAATTTGAAGGGATCACACTCTAATTCCTTTCAAACTCGTTTTCACATGATAGTGTAGTCAGGTGTAGACTGAGGGTTATCTTATCATCGTGCATCATAGTTGAGTTGATGCATTATATAGACAAAATTTTTCTAGATTCCTCCAGAAAGTGGTTTCTCTCTCTCCCTATATATATATATATATATATATATATATGCTGATCCCACCTTTCTTAGATTTTTAGTAAAATTTGGTTACCTGTATTTGGTGGAAAAAGTGGTCACTAGTTTTTATCCTTTCATTAGACCTAGGGGACTGTAATTTGCTTACTGCTGGCGAATGATGTGGTACTAATTTCATTATCTTTATATTATTTTCAGCTAGTGTCTTTGGGTATGCATGTTCATGTCTGCATGTGTAGAATTTCCACTTTTTTTGTTTAATGGATGAAAGTAAAATCAGTTTTTAATTGATTAATTTGTTTTTCAATTCATGCAGTCCAATCCATGCAAAGCTCTATTCCTGCACCTCCTGCTCATTTTAAACTAAGGGATGATCATATATCAGGAAGTTCGTTAAAAGGTGATGCATGGGTAACCTAATTTGTTCTAGGTCAATTTTTCATCTGTTTTTGGCATAGTTGCAAGTGTCAGGCTTTTGAAGTAGTACTGTTCCTTTTGAGGAATCCTCAAGATGTATCCTCTTTCTTCGCATTTCATTGATTTTGGTAGTTCATTCTGGATTAACAAGCCAATTTCTTGGAATTGTCTTTTGTGTCTTGCATACAATGTAATCTTGACTCAAGTCGTGTTATGCTATTGTCATTAAAGACTTGAGATTCATACATATGCTCTGGGTTTCTTTTCATAGATTTTAGTATCTTTAACACGGCATTATAGTTACACATAAATTTCAACTTTTGCAGCTCCCAAATCATTTTTTTCACTCTCATCTTTCCGAAGCAAGGGTAGTGACTCGAAGCCCAGATGAAATTTCATAGTGTAGGCCAGGCAAGTAATTTGGATCATCTTCAATGGTAGGGTCTAAAGGACAATATTCTATATGATACAGAAAAGAGGTAGGCATGATACAGTTGATCTATATGAAAGATACATATGATGGGGTTATGTATATTTTTCTTGGATTCATGAGGTTTTCCCCTGTGATTTAGTTAGTTATGGGTTGTGCTGAAATATGCTGCATACTGTAGTCAATGAAGAGTTGCCTATTGGTGCACTGTCATTGTGATTTTGACAGTAGAGGCATTCTTTTACCCGTTTATTGTGATTTACTTGTGTGATGTATATCAGAGTTGAACTCTTGTTAGAATCAATCAGTATAGTCAGAGTTAAGAAGAGTTATGTGATTGCGGAGTAAAATAATAGCTTGCAAAAGATTATTTCCCTCTTCCCTCTAAAAGAACGAATAAGAATTATTGACTTCTTATCTTTTGCCACTTTACTGTAGTGGTGTGCCACATTACTGTACTCTTAGCTGTATAACCTAAGCTATTAATGTTCATTATCATGATATAGTTACACATTTTCAACTACTTGTAAGTTGTAATTCGTCGCAGTGGATATAGAATGTGATGTTGCATCCTTTGTTTATTGCTCAAAGATTTCAGTGTTGTGAAATATGGAACTGGAGAACTCTATTCACATTCTATTATATTCATATTTGGATGCTTTAATCAGTTTTCTTTTCCTCTCACCCTTTCATTGTTTTTTGGCCCAAAATCTTGAATAACTTTAGGCTTTGTTTGGTAAGTCCAATAAGCTAGCTTATAGCTTATAAGCTTGTTTGACTGAAATAGAGGTGTTTGGTAAACAAGCTTATTTTATTAGCTTATAACTTTTCTTCATAAGCTATTTTATTTAGCTTATGGCTTATACCTTATAGCTTATTGATTTCTTTTTTTCAGTTTTACCCACATTCATTTAATGAAATTCCCACTTTACTATGTTTGTCATAAACATGTCCTTTTATGTTATTTTATAATTACAAGTTAGTTCAACAGCTAATTTTACCGAACACTTCAAATTTAATCAGCTAGCTTTTCAGCTATCAGCTATAAGCTTTCAGCTTAAAATTAGCTTATTAGTTATAAGCTAGCTTATCAATCATTTTTGTCAAACGGAGTCTTAGTTAAGACGTTCTTGCGTGAGAGAGTAATATTTTCTTGTAGTATTTCTCTATTTACTGTTCAGCTCAAGCTTGCTTTTTTGTTCAGGTTCCAACTTGCAAACTTTGTCCTGTAAGCCATATTTTGTCACCAATACTGCCGTGCACATTCATAATTGGTAGATAATAATTGTGTAAATAACATTATTCCATGATATATGTTAGGAAGTGAGTTTTGTCAATGCTTAAAATCAAGGTTTAAAAAAAGTGGATGATCATGGTTCATATTCAATTACCGCACATAAAGAAACGCAAGGAAGCAAACTATGAGAAATTATTGTATATTCGTAGAATATAATAAATGCATGCTTAATTTAAGAGATATATCTATTATCAATTTTAAATTAATAACTTAAAAATTTTGTCGTTTTGTTTAAAATTAAGATAAATGCTATTGGTTAAGGAAACAAAAAAAATAATTTTTTAATAATATTAATATATCATTTTTTAATATAATAAGGGTATCCTTAACTGATAGTTAGGAAAAAAAAAAAAGAAAAAAATGTAAGACTTTCCATCTCTAATTCACGACTCTAAAATTAACGGTGAGTATTGTTGTTGCACTACACATTTATTGTGCTCTAAATGACAATTTCTCGCAAACAATGACGGATGTTTCAGTCCAACGTTGGACCACATTAGCCGGCGTCATCTTTTATTATATGATGATCTCTTCTAGTCTAGGAAGCAAATCGGTCAATTAACAGGTGAAGATGCTGCTGGTCTGATCATTTGGCCTTTTTGGATTATAAGCGCTAAGCAGTTAATTATGCAGCCAATGCAATTTTCTCAAGTGATGCAAGATCCTGCTGTTTAACAGATTCCCCTACGGACCTTAAATTTCGTACAAGTCCAGTTTCACCCTTCAAATTTGGAGTCATGTTATTCCATCTGTCCCAATATATATGTCATATTTAATTAAATCGCATAGTTTAAGAAAAAGTAATAAATAAAAGAAAGAGAGTGATAGTTTTAACAAATTAACTTTATTACTCATTAGTGTATTTATTGTCATAAATGCAAAGAGAAATAATTAAGGATACTATTGATAGAAAGCATTTAATATTACATTGAAAATAGAAAATGACATATATTTTGAGATAATTTTTGTTGTTGTAAATGTGACATATATAATGAGACGGGGGGAGTAACTTACAAGAAAACTTTGTTTTGTATACTTGAGAGAACAATATTCCTTTGTAAGTTCAGGAATAACATTTACTATGTATATGGTTAATGTTTGTTTATTCATTTATATTTCTTTTTCGCCTGAAAATATTCCTTTCAAACTCCTTGGTTCAGTTTTTCACTTCTTAAGATTTGTTTGGTTTAGATTTCAGTGGAAGCAAACGGGAAAAAAACGCTTCTCAATACAGTTTCAACCAGCTTTTGACTGAAGCAACCATATGAAGCAACAATACGATTGCTTTAGTAAAAAGTATTTTGCGAAGCGCTTTTTTTCATTTGCTAGAATCTAAACCAAACATGCGCCGGATTAATTACATGAAACAACTTACCTGGTCAGGGAGGAGAATATATAATGAGCTCAAGTCAAGACAGTAACCTTGTTTGGCTAGAAACACATTCACAAGAACATGTCTGCATGACAAATGGATAGTCCTTGTTAGTTTATGTTCTGATTGGGAAAGAGAGAGGTTTGAGTTGACATAATAAATAGCAACATAAGTCACTTCAATTTCAACATTATCCTCCAAACAATAATGTGCTCATTGCTAAAATCGACAAGAGTGTCATAACTATGCTCAGCCTCAGCCGGCCGTTTCCCCTTGCATGCCGTCCCTATGCATTATCTTAGGCTCAATATGTTCTCAAGATAACCAATAAAGTTGACCCTCTTATCTATATATATAGTAATTTACATGAGCCTCACTGACCCTTTATATGTCGGTCTTTTGTTCATTCTAGTATTTGGTTTGGCTAGAAAACAAAGGCGGAACAAGCAAAGTTGTTTGATGCATTGGACCAATCTCTAAGGACACTAAGCACAAAGTTGAACCCTTGTTATTTTCCTTTTCAGTTTTCACCATTTTCTGTTCCTTCCCCGTTTTCCTTCACTGCTTCTTCTCATCAGAAAAACATCAAGCACTGGCAGCTAAGCTAAGCTAAGCTAGCCATGGCTGATTCTTCCTTTGAGACTGACTACTACTCAGCAAGCTACCAGACACGACACTATCCAACGCCAGTGAGTCATCACAGCAATGTGTCTGGCTCTTTCACAGCATCCAGCTCAAGGAGCAAAGTAATTTCCAGAAGAGCTGGCCGCACCAGAGTTCCTACCACACCTTTTGCTTCAGATGATGATCATTCATGGCAAGGAGAGGTTTCATGGAAGTTTGAGGCCAAAGGGTGGCGTGAGTATAGCACAAACTTGGGGTCAGTTTTGAGTCCATGGCCAGCTAGCTCCCCATCTGATCACAGCCGTGTATTTCTTCGGTCGGCCAATGATTACTACCTTTCTAGAACAAGCAGGTTCACAGGCCTCACAAACTCATCTTATGAACATTCTGGTTTTGGAAGAGTTGAGCTTCAAAGCTATGTTGCTAGGGACAATGATCAGAGTTACTTTGATCAGCATAGTCAGTCTAGTGTGTTACCAAGATTGGGGATCATCAAAGAGGTGAGTAGTAGAAGAGGTAAGGCTAGAAGTCCATTGGCTGAAGAAGATGAGCTCAGTGTTTTGGATTATAGCATATCAGATGAACCTGTTATCAAACTTAGAAGGGATGATCATAATCTTGAATTATCATATATTGAACATGATCATGGTCATTATGGTGGGGATTATGTTGGTCATGGACTACCATCACATGTTAGCAAATCTGAAAGCCAACTTTATAAAAGCCATGGTGGGTATAGTCACTATGACATTGACAAGGTTTCAGGATATGATGAAGAAGGTGAGGAGGATATGGATGAGGAAGATGCAGGGCCTCCAAAGACAGTTGGGCTGTTTAGCTTGTTTAGGTACTCTACAAAGTGGGATTGGGTGCTTGTGTTTGTGGGTTGCATAGGGGCTCTCATAAATGGAGGATCACTTCCTTGGTATTCTTATCTTTTTGGAGAAGTGGTCAATAAGATTTCAGGATCATCAAACAAAGCACAGATGTTGAAGGATGTAGAGAAGGTATATACTACTTCTTCCTTACTCTCTTTTCCTTTATACTAATTCAAATGTTTGCATATGAAGTTGGAGTTGGATCATATTTTCATTTTCTTCCTCTTCCAATTGTAATTTTCAGATATGCATATTTATGACCGGGTTAGCTGCAGTTGTGGTAGTTGGAGCATACTTGCGTAAGGAGATTAAGACCTCACCTTAATCATATTTGCTTTTACATTTTTCTTTAAATAATTTTCAATGCAAAGCTAGAATACTTGAGTCTTGATGCATATATGAGAGGTGTTACAATAAATTGTTGATTGCTAAAATTGGCAGAGATCACTTGTTGGAGGTTAGTGGGGGAGCGATCTGCTCAGAGAATCAGATCCGAGTATTTAAGAGCAGTTCTTCGACAGGATATTAGTTTTTTTGACACAGAGATCAACACTGGTGATATTATGCATGGAATTGCAAGTGATGTTGCACAAATTCAAGAAGTTATGGGAGAGAAGGTTAATTCTTGTTTCTCTTACCCTGTTCACAAACCACTTGATGGCTATACTGCATTAATATAATTAACAAAATCGTTTGACTTTTGATCTGGAGCTTTCTTACAAATATAAACTATGAAATTGGTTTATGCCCCCCTTGTAAGCATACCATCAACACAGTCTTACTCTATTATTACTAGTGTATTAACAGGCACATAACACGTCACATTTTTTTTCAATTTTATGCTTTAACTTAGTAGGGTTATAGTTGCTAAATAAAATATAAACAAAAAAAACACAAAAATCAAAATAACAAAGACTCATTTATATGAAAATAGATTTTTTATATATACTATATGAAAATACAGTTAAAAGCACAGTTGAGGGTTTGGCACATTGTCATCATTTGAGGCTTTGGCACATTCTCATCAATGCTCCGATGGCATTCTCCATATTTTGGAGAAGTATTTGAAATTTTAATTTTTAAAGACTTAAATTTAAGAACATCACCTTCTTTAAAATGTCAAGTAGTTCTCATCCTATTTACCTTTCACGACCAATTCAAATTCTGTCATTCCATTTTCTATTGAAGGGTGGCGTCAACATCTCTACCCCACTATAGTTGGCCTTTCCCCTCTCCATTCTATTTTTCACGCTCTCATGATCCATTGTTGCTATATTGCTGCTGACAAATAAAGCTCAGCCCTACCCCCTTTTTATGTTCACCCTCACTTCTCCTTGAAGTAGTACTAGTGCCTGCAACTATGTGTGCCTGCCTGCAACTATATTTTCTACTCATGATTCGTGAAACAGAAACTAAATAGCATAATAGCACAGCTACTAATTAATGCTCGTGTGATTCTGAATTTTAGGTTGAACTACATACCATACCTTTATAAAAGTGTAATTAGATATTGTTGGAATATATTAAAGTGCATGTATACAAAACTGAAAGATATGCTACGTGTGTCAAATGTCAAATCTAATGGTACACGAGAGACATATATATATATATATATATATATATATAGTAGCGATCGATAGATTAAGGATGATTATTAACGATTTATTCCAAACAGGAAAATGTGTGTACAAACATGTTAACAAACCATCTCCAACTTATCTGCATATTGAAAAGTAACTAAAAACACACACTAGAATTCTCAACCCTTCCTTGATCCTCCTCTAATAATCCTTCCTGTTCCTCTCACCATAACCCTTCCCACCTCCTCTCCTTAATTCCACAACATCCTCATCCACCACAACCCCCGCCCCATCGTCGTCATCATCATCATCCTTCCCAACCACAGTCTCCTTGATCTTGTGCGTGGTATCCTTTGCTGCCTCCCACGCCCCTTGCACCGTCTGCTTTGCCTTCTCCCCTACATTCTTCACCGTCTCTGTCGCCGACCCCGCCGCTTCCTCAGTCTTCTCCTTCGCCCCATATGCACCTTCCTTAGCCTTCTCCTTTGTCTCATACGCATACTCTTTTGCTTTGTTAGTACCTTCTTTGGTTTTATCAGCCATTGTTCCTGCAGCATCCTTGGCCTCCTCCTTTGTCTCATAGGCATACTCTTTTGCTTTGTTTGCACCTTCTTTGGTTTTATCAGCCATTGTTCCTGCAGCATCTTTGGCATCCTCTTTTGTCTCGTGTGCATACTCTTTTGCTTTGTTTGTACCTTCTTTGGTTTTATCAGCCATGGAACCCGCTACATCCTTTGTCTTCTCCTTTGCATCCTCACCATACTCTTTGGTTCTTTCATTCATTTCTTGTGCTCCCTCTTTGGCTCTCTCAGTCACATCAGAGTCACGTCTTGCACTTGTAGAATCATGAACCCACTTATTATCTGCTCTTGAATCTCTCGTTCCTTCTGCCGCATTTCTCCACTGCATGCCCAGAAAAATATAAGATAAAGACAGATCAAAACACACTTGAGAAAATCAAACGTTGAACTCAAAATAAAGAAAGTTAAATTTGTGATGCTACCGTGCATGCATGATGAACTTACGTCTGAATAGTTGGAAGAAGAGGCGAAGACAACCTTGCGAGGTTTGTGGGAAAACCTCAGGGAGAGTGAAGGGGTGTAAGGGAATGAGAATGACCTTGAGAAGCGGAAGAGAGCGTTTCTGGTTATGAACATGGTTGCCATATCTTTTCTCCAAACTTTGGTTACTTTGTTCTCCTCTTTCTCTTTCGTGATGTTCATCAGTTTAAAGCTTGAATGGTTTGTCAGTTGTCACCATTTTCCAAGAAATGCATGTAAGAAACAAAAGGTGGCACACCAACGGGTTGCCACCTGTGCCACACTTTGCCACGTGCTCTACACAATTTGCCACGTTCCTCAATCACGGATACACAGTTTTGTTGCTAGACTTAGTGAAAAAGGATATTACAACACCTAATTGAACTTTGGTTTGTAAGTTTTTTTTTTTTTCATTTTGATTAACTATCCTGAAAAAAACCATATAATTTAGGGATTTGTATCCTCTAACTTTAGGACGGGAAAGTTATCTATCTTTCGTTCTATCTCTTTCTTTATTCATTTTTTCTCTCATCTTTATTTCTTATTTTTAATTACCCTTCTCTCTTCCCTATAGACACAAAGTCACTATAACTTTCCCGTTCTAAAGTTAGAGGGTCCGGATCCATAATTTACTGGGTACTTAATTTGGAACAATACTTCACTCTCTTGGAACTTTTATCAATTTGAATTGACTGTTAAGCATGCTATATGTTAAAGGAGTTTATTAGTTATGATGACAAAATTCAGATGAATAATATATTGACCTCGGACTTGGAGCAAATTAAAAGAGAATAATGACACTTCAAAGATGAAAAGAAGATACCTGAATAGAATGTTTTATGAAGTTACCTGAATTGCTTTACCAATGATGGAATACGAGAAAATTGCAGTATCTTGCGGATAAAGGTAGAAGAAAAGTTGCAATAGTTTGACCTGCCCAGTGTAATTCTAACTGCTAGAGTGCAGTTGTTACTGCTAGTATTAATGAATTAGTGGAATATGAATATCAAATTGACGTGTTTATACCTTTTCAATATTTTAATGCCAAGGTGGTATCAATTTTGGGATGATGAAAATATTGACATCAAACTCCCTACTCCCCCTTATAAATGTATAGAAGATACTGGGCGCTTGAAACTCCACTGCCGTTTAACACATGAAGTTTCATAAGTTTTCTGAGCCTAGATATCTATCTAGGCTAGCAAGTTCTTTGCAGCATATTTGGTTCACACTTCATAGTTCATACTAATCCTTAAGTGTGTGTTTGATTCTTTTTTTTGTTTCTGACACTGCAGATGGCCCACTTCATTCATCATGTATTTACATTCATATGTGGGTATGCAGTTGGATTTAAAAGATCATGGAAAGTCTCTCTGGTGGTATTCTCAGTCACCCCATTGACAATGTTCTGTGGTATAGCTTACAAAGCACTTTATGGTGGTCTAACAGCAAAAGAGGAAGTAAGATAAAAATACAGACTTAAGTATCATTATTAAATTTGATGTTGTGTCTTAGCATTTTGTTCATTCTATTTATTTTTTATTTTTTGGCTAAAGGCTTCTTATAGGAAAGCTGGTAGCATTGCGGAGCAAACAATCAGTTCAATTAGAACAGTGTTTTCTTTTGTTGCAGAAAGCCAATTGGCTGAAAAATATTCTGAACTACTGCAAAAATCAGCCCCAATTGGGGCAAAACTTGGTTTTGCTAAGGGTGCAGGCATGGGTGTTATCTATTTAGTCACCTATTCAACATGGGCCTTGGCTTTTTGGTATGGCTCTATCTTAATAGCCAGGGGTGAACTTGATGGAGGTGCAGCTATTGCTTGTTTCTTTGGTGTCAATGTAGGGGGAAGGTGTGCTTTCTTCTCTCTCTAACATACTTGACTATGTTTTGATTTGGAAGCAAAAATAGTGAACTACAGAAAGAAATTGTTCTTCAAGTTCAAGTTGCTACTAAAGACTACATGGACTTTCTATGTCTAACTGAGTTCTCAGAAGTTTATTTATTTATCTTTTAATTGACAGAGGCTTGGCACTGGCACTTTCATATTTTGCACAATTTGCACAAGGTACTGTTGCAGCAAGCCGTGTATTCTTTATTATAGAGAGAACCCCTGGGATTGATCCCTATAGCCCTGAGGGTAGGAAGCTATCCGTTGTTCGTGGAAGGATTGAGTTAAAAAATGTTGGTTTTGCATATCCATCTCGTCCTGATTCTCTGATACTTCATTCCCTTAACTTGGTATTTCAATCTTCAAAAACTTTTGCATTGGTTGGTACCAGTGGAGGGGGAAAGTCCACTATCTTTGCTCTCATAGAGAGGTTTTATGACCCTATTGAAGGTAAGCATATATCAAAATAACAATATGATGATGGCTAAAGATCTTCAGAAAGCTAATTTGTTGAGTTTCAATATCTTTGCAGGGATAATAACCTTGGACGGTCATGATTTGAGGACATTGCAAGTCAAGTGGCTAAGAGATCAGATTGGGATGGTTGGCCAGGAGCCAATTCTCTTTGCCACATCTATACTGGAAAACGTGATGATGGGGAAGGATAATGCCACCAAGGAAGAGGCAATTGCTGCTTGTGTTGCTGCTGATGCTCACAACTTCATCTCTAACCTACCACTAGGCTATGACACTCAGGTACAGCAACTAACCACAAATATATTTCTCCTTTTCTAGATTAATATATTCAAGAAAACTTAAGTTGCAAAGTAGTTATACAATTAACATGAATTAGCCTACTATATACACAAGTGAGAGCAGTTTTTTATTGTGAGAGATAAGAAGAACTAATTTTCACCATTGAATCTGACATGGATAGTCCATATTAAAAAGTTACCTAAAGGTCACATGACAACTTAAAAAAGTTACATCACTGTATGTTTTAATCTTGACAACCATACATGCATTATCCAATGGTTCGGATTTGATCTTTTCACTTTCACAATAAGATACTCTTCTTACTTGATATGCTCCCATATATATAGCATGTGAAGTAATGTTTGTCCCTTGGTTTATATATCATCCAAAGAGCATATACAAAATTGGCATACTTACTAAAGAATTATGGTTTGACTCTTATTTAGAAAATACCATCTTTCATGCAGGTTGGAGACCGGGGTACAAAACTCTCGGGTGGTCAAAAGCAGCGAATTGCATTGGCTCGAGCAATGATCAAAGATCCTAAAATCCTTCTTTTAGATGAAGCTACCAGTGCTCTTGATGCTGAGTCAGAGGCTGCGGTCCAACGAGCCATTGACAAGATTTCTTTAGGCCGAACAACCATTGTCATTGCTCACAGGATAGGAACGGTGAAGAATGCTCATGCCATTGTGGTCCTTGAACATGGTTCTGTCACTGAGATTGGTGACCATCGCCAGCTTATGGGGAAAGCTGGAACCTACTATAACCTTGTCAAGCTTGCCACTGAAGGCATTTCAAAACCTCTCTCTGAAGTAAATGGCATGCAAAAAGCCAATGATTTTTCCATTTATGATAAATCTATTCCTGATGTATCAAGATCAAGATATGCAGCTGATATCTCAACCCCTAAATACTCACAATCAACACAGGAGGGAAAACAAGCAGATATGGATGATAAGAAAAACAAAAGGCCAAGAAAATTCAGACTTTCTGAGATATGGAAACTGCAAAAACCAGAGCTTGTGATGCTATTTTCAGGACTCCTTCTCGGTATGTTTGCAGGTGCTTTTCTGTCCCTTTTTCCATTGGTTTTAGGCATATCCCTTGGAGTATATTTTGATGATGACACTTCAAAGATGAAAAGAAATGTGGGGTACCTTTGTTTAGCATTTGTTAGCCTTGGATTTGGTTGCATACTTTCCATGACGGGACAACAAGGTTTCTGTGGTTGGGCTGGAGCAAAGCTCACACTGAGGGTTAGAGACCTCTTGTTTAGATCAATACTGAAACAAGAACCTGGGTGGTTTGATGTTGATGAGAACTCCACTGGAGTGTTAGTGTCAAGGCTCTCAATAGACTGTGTTAGTTTTCGTTCAGTACTTGGTGACAAATTCTCGGTCCTTCTTATGGGGTTGAGTTCAGCTGCTGTAGGCCTTGGTGTGTCCTTTTACTTTAACTATAGACTAACCCTTTTGGCAGCTGCTGTAACTCCTTTTGCTCTTGGTGCAAGCTACATGAGCTTGATCATAAACATAGGGTCGCGAGTTGATAACGACTGTTATGCTAGAGCTAGCAACATTGCTTCTGGTGCAGTGTCCAACATAAGGACAGTTACTACATTTTCTGCCCAGGAACAGATAGTTAAGTCCTTTGATAGAGCCCTTTCAGAACCTAGGAGGGAATCATTAAAAAGCTCACAAATTCAAGGTCTTGCGTTTGGGTTCTTTCAAGGTGCCATGTATGGAGCATACACCTTAACTCTTTGGTTTGGTGCATGGCTTGTCAAACATGACAAAGCAAAATTTGAAGACGTGTATAAGATTTTTCTCATTCTTGTTTTGAGTTCATTTTCTGTGGGACAACTAGCTGGTTTAGCACCAGATACTTCTATGGCAGCTACAGCAATTCCTGCAGTTCAAGCTATCATAAATCGTAGGCCACTGATAGGCAATGAGAGAACTAAAAGTAGGAAAGTGGAAAGATCAAAGCCATTCAAAATAGAATTCAAAATGGTGACATTTGCATACCCATCTAGGCCTGAGGTGATTGTGTTGAGGGATTTCTGTTTGAAGGTCAAAGGTGGAAGCACAGTAGCCTTGGTGGGGCCTAGTGGATCAGGAAAGTCAACTGTCATTTGGTTGACACAGAGGTTCTATGATCCAGATCATGGAAAGGTGATGATGGGTGGGTTAGATTTGAAGGAGGTTGATGTGAAGTGGCTGAGGAGGCAAATAGCTTTGGTGGGTCAAGTACCTGCACTCTTTGCTGGGAGTATAAGGGAGAATATTGCATTTGGGGACCCAGATGCTTCATGGGCTGAAATTGAAGCTGCTGCAAAGGAGGCTTACATCCACAAGTTCATCTGTGGCCTTCCTCAAGGTTATGAAACCCAGGTATGTTAATACACACTCAATTCCCCAAAGCAAAATTGTTTTGACGAAAGATGCAAGTTTGATAACTTTTATATCCCTCTTAAGAAGGATGATACTATACAGGGCTGCACCGCAGGCTAGGTAACCCGACTAACTTGAGTTACTTGACCCAACCCAACCCAAGATTATTGGATTGAGTCAAGCCTTATCGAGTCTTATCAATCAAAAGTCAATAAACCTATCTGTCCAATGGTTGGGTCCATGAATACAAGTGTTGCTGGACCCGAACTGACCCATGTGCACCCCTAAATTATTACAGCGTCAGTTTTGCAGTTTTGCTATTCACACACCAAAATTTGTACAAAACTCTTACACCGAGCCCAAGATCATTAGGAAAAAAAAATATTTCTATGGAGTGGAAGAGATCTAAGTAGCATTACTCTAGTTGTAGCTCTTTTATGCTGGACCACTTTTTACATAATATCCAAGTTTCCTTGGTATTAGTAAAAGAGTTTAATTTTAATGTACAACCGGTGTAAAGACTTTACACTATCAATCAATCATAAGATTTATTTCCCCAATTTCTCTATACTAGGTTGGTGAAAGCGGGGTCCAGTTATCAGGTGGTCAGAAACAAAGAATTGCTATAGCAAGGGCCATATTGAAGAAAGCAAGAGTGCTTCTGCTTGATGAAGCAAGCAGTGCCTTGGACTTAGAATCAGAGAAGCATATCCAAGAAGCCCTTAAGAACGTTTCCAAAGAGGCAACAACCATAATTGTAGCCCATCGTCTTTCCACAATCAGAGAGGCTGACAGGATAGCTGTTATGAGAGATGGGGAAGTGGTGGAGTACGGGAGCCATGACAATCTAATGGCTTCCCTTCAAAATGGTTTGTATGCTAGCCTGGTTCGTGCTGAGACTGAATCCAATGCATTTGCTTGATCCTTATAATCTGAGCCTGATTTTTTGTTGTAAACATAGCAATAATGACCCAACACAATGACCTATTGGCCAAAATTAATTGCATAAAGATAGAAAAAAAAATACATTTTCAATTTGTTAGGTCTGTTTTGAAGTGTGGGTTATACAACAATACTTGATTGTATATTTTGGGTAACTTTCTTCTTTTTTAAATAAATAAAAAGATGTATTATGTGCCACTTGATTATGTAAATTCACAAGGAAAAACTTAAGCTTATTTATATATATTTTTATAGTAATGTTAGCTGCATATGATGTTGAATACCACTAATGATGTACAGATAACAAGTACACCACTAATGATGTAGAGATACAAGTACAAGAACATAGTTCATTTTAGTGTATGATTGATCACTTTTTATATTATTATTATTGGACTGCCAAATTCAGCACGAGATATGCAAGATTAATAAGAGAACGAGATCAATTCACATAACTCATAATATGGAATTGTGCACCATACATATTGATGAATAGAAGGAAGGAAAAAAAAAAAACAAAAATGGATGATAGACGGGTAATGATAAGAGTTATGTGAGAGACTGGGTAAATAATTTTATTGTTTCTTTTATCAGACTTTTTCTTGATTATTGTAGAAGTATGACTATGCATGCTCAAAGTAGAACTGCCCAATCTATATCATGTTCGTATGCCATATGCAAAAAAATGAAGGGTCAATCTAAACAGGTTAGGCACAATTCTTTGGTAAAGGAGCAGATTTATCATTTCGTGTCTCACAAAAAGTGCTTCATATTTCTCACGCGCAAGTATGTTGTTGTCCCTTGGCTTTCAAGACAAGAAAATTTCATGGTTACGTGCCTGTCATAAAAAGCTTTAGATGTTTATGGTTATGCCACTAGAGAAACAATTACAAGCATTCTGTTTTGGAAGCCTATAATCTCTTTGTGCGCAGAATCTCTTACAACAACCCCTTCCTTCACAAACAACGACTCTTTGCTGTTTCTCATATACCCTTGGTACTTTATGCTTCAGCTCTTTGGTAACATATTTTTTTTTATCTAAACATATTTTTTTATCTGGGTATTAAACTCTTTTTCCGATGTTTTTCTGCTTACTTTTTGATTTTATACCTGATGTGAGATCTTGCTGCTCAATTTTCTTGTTTCGAAGATCTCATGATAAGATTGAAAATTTCAGTTAACTACATCTTTGCTACATTATTTGGAGTTTTAAACCCTTAAGGGAATTAGGAAAGTACATCTTAGGACCTATAAAAAATAAGTCAATTTATGGCACAAAAGTATCTGCCAAAATATATTAATTTTTATTTGATAGGTAGTTCCCTGTCTTCAATATTACCAGACATGAAATTTTGGTTGTTGGAGTAATCTCTTCCTGAGATTCTGTTTCTGTTAAAATTCAAATAGTTGTTTCACTAATTCAAGTTGTTCTTATCTTATAGGATCTCTTATCCTATCTTTTATATTTGTATTTTCAATTTCAAATTTGTATTGTAACAAGCTCAGCTTGTATCTCTAAATAATCTCTTGTAACATTCATTTTACAATTAATGAAACTACAATTCAATTCATTTTTCTATATTGGTGACACCCTGAACTATATAATACATCAAACATAAGAAAGTGAAGAAGAATGGCATCCCTTATTCTTGGAGTTCTACGGAAGCTTCTCCAAAGTATGAATTCTAATGTATAAGTTCATGGGGAATATCGATCAGTCCTTCTGCAGGTGATCAGCATTGTGCCTGCATTAGCTGGGTCTGAATTATGTCCTAACCAAGGTTTCTTCATTAAAGTCTCTGACTCTTCTCATTCAAAGGAAGACAATGAGCTTATCTTGAACAATAAGTTGCAGCTTGGGCAATTCTTTTATGTGGACAGGATGGAGGCTGGAACACTAGTCCCTATTCTTGTTGATGTTAGACCTGTTCCTGGAAGGCACCCTTTTGTTGGCAATCCTAAGGATTTAATGCAGATTTTAGAGCCATCAGAGGGTCCAGTGCAGTCTGATAATGAAGGAGTTCATGGTTCAAAATCCATGAATTTAAAAGAAGCCAAAGAGAGTGGAAGTCCCAAGGCATAAAATGTTATTAAAGAGGAAAAAACTGTGGTTGCATCCTGGTACATGCAGGGTGTTCTAAATCCAAACTGTAAGGTGAATGGGCCAGATACAAATGGAGGAAGAAAAGGAAATGATTTAGAGAATGGTATAGATGGTAAGAAGGTGGGATCTGCAAAAGGAAAACTACAAGAAATTACAGATCAGGTATGATTCTTGTCCTTGGATTTGTGGCTTCCAATTTCGGTTGATGAGAATACAAGAAACAAGATCTTTGGTCATTTTGCTAGGGTTCTTGTTGATGTTGATTTAACGGGTATTTTGCCAAATTCAATTATGGTTGAGAGGGAAAGTTTTGCTTTCCATGTAGCCATTGAATATGAAAAATTGCCATATTTCTGCTCTCATTGTCAGTCGATTGGTCATTCAATTGATAACTGCAAAAGGTTGGTAATTCTAAACTCAAGGTTCATAAATATCCTCAGTTGAAAACTAAAACAGTTTTTGTTCCCAAGAAAATTTCTGCTCTTATCCAAGAAACAGAAACTAATAAAGGGGTTGTTGATCTAGAGATAGATCCGGTAATTGGAAATCCTCATATTGAGGTAATTCATAACAAAGAGACTAGAGAAATCTTGATTGAGCAAGAAGGGATTTTAAATGATAGTGTGAGGAATGTGGTCGAGATTCAAGATCCAATTGCTGCAGTTTTAGCTGATAATTTGGATAGGGTTAGTGATAACTCTGCTAAAGATTCGGTTGAAAATGTGGATAAAGAGGGTTGTATATCTGAATATGAAGATTTTTTAAATAAAAAATCTCCTATATTTGTTGCTAATTCTGTTCCTAGTGATAATGGAAACATGAATGATGCTAGTTAATATTGGTAATTCAAATTCTGTAAATTCAGATCATGATACTTCCATGTCTAATTGTGATTTGACAGTTAGTTGTAAGATTTTTGAGACTACCATGATTAATTCTACCTTTATGCATCCTAATGTTATTCATGATATGAATGTACTTGCCAAGTATTTTGGAGATGGGGACAAGGATGACCTACAGAATGTCCCTCTCTTAACAGGGCAGAATAATGTTAATGTTGTTGAGGATGATTCTAATTTCACATTGGTTATGTCTAAATCTCAGAAATATAATCTGAGAAAGAATAGAAAGCTTAATCTTAGATTTACTTGATTCTTGGTAATTTTGCATGAGTTTTGGTTTACGTCCCCCCATGATTTTGTTTTCTTTGTTTTTCTTCTTTTATCAATAAATGGTGACATGATCACCTTGCTTAAAGGCTTAAGAATTTATGGTTTTAGAACTTGACCTTTCTATGTAGCTATAGTATGGTTAACATTTAAGATCAATATGGGAAAACTATAACTGGGTCCTCCAATGAAAATTGTTAAGAATTTAAATAAACTTGCATAATTTTTGGATATAACCAGTTAGATTATTTTATAATCAATAACTAAAGAATGCGATGCTGCATATTACCACAAAGGAAATATTCATTTAAACAAAAAAGTCTAGTATCACAATTTATGTATAGCAAACACATGAAGAAGAGAGCAGAAAGAGTAATTCCATAATCTTTTTCTGCACTGCAACTGAAAATGATTCAATTGCATTGCCAGAATACAATAGAAAACAAATGACAAATTTTTGGCATTTGAAATTTAAGGACACATTCAAATTTAGTGCTGAGTATACTCTATGCTAATAATGAAAACAATATAGTGATTATGATTGGTTTTGCACCTCAGGTACTCCTAGTGACTCCAACTCGTAATCTACTTGAAGCACATTCTTCAATGCACAAGATTGCTCAATCCAACATTCGGGAGACTGTCATAGCACCTTCGAAGTGCACTTCTACCAAACAAAATTCTAATAAACAGGAAACTTTGAACTTGAATGTTTTGTCAGCTAGAGGCAATTCCATGGTCTGGAAAGGTGCATTGCTGTATACTCTCTCCCTCTCCTTCAACCATCATCTCTGTTGTTCTCTGTCATTTTTTTAATTTAAAAATAATTTATCAGCATGCCAACTCGCATCCCTATATTATTGAACAAATTGAATCAAATTTCATCGCTTCATCTTATCTTTGTCTTGCTTAGTATACAATGCTATTTAAACTGTTGCATGAATCTTTTCTTAGCAATCATACAAACTTATTTCTTCCTCATTTTTCACCTTACTTTCTTTTTACAAGGGAATGCTTAGAAGGAAACATCTGGCCTCTTTGGTTGCAGTAGAAGCTCAAAAAGAAGCAACCGCAGCTGCTTCCCTTGTCAAGTGCCTAAGGTATATTAAGCTTTTGATCTAAATTTTGGCACATTAGTTACTTCAATAATTTAGCCATTCATGGAATCAAAAAAATTCTTCATCAATTATTTTGGGGAAAAGGTTTGCCACTTAATATTTTCAGTTATTGGCCTCTACCTTTCTTTTTTCAGTATGTTTGCCAATATCTGCTCTTCTGCAGCATCAGAGAACCCCCATGTCACACTGAACAAGTTTTTAGCCCTCCAAGAGCTCATGGACCAGCCAAATGGTACAACTCCATTGAAAGATAGATCACTTCAGCTATATAAAATTTCATCTCCTGTAGAAATAGACAAATCTGGCACTTTTAATGCCCGGAAGCACATCAAAATCTCCAAAACACTTAACTGAATTATCAGTGACTGAGAAACAAGAATGGGCCAAAGGGGATGCTCTAAAAGAGATAAACGACCAGAGATAAGTCCTTTTGAATGAAACAAGATCATGGTTTTTGAAATACTTGGAAAAGACATTGGATGATTGGTTTTCTGTGGGCTCCAAAGAGAAGAAGGGCAAGGTGAGCAAGGACATTGCAGGGAGACAAATGGAATATGCCAATCACATAGGTATCAGAGTCTTCATGTCTTCATGTCTTCATGCCAATTCTTGCAGAGGTTCTCTGTTAATAGAGACCTCATTTGCATTTCAAAAGAATCCCACCGTATCTCATCCCATTTTTAGAGAAAAAATTCATACACTATCTTCTGAGTGTTTCTCTTATTTTTATAAAGAGAGGTGTAACTCATAAGAACTACTTCCTCTAATTCATAAGAACTGGTAAGGTGTCGGATTCATAAGAAAATTCTTAGTATGCTCTGTGGTTGCAGCATCGTCTGATCTTCCACATCAGAAAAGAACTATTCTTGTTGCTGGAAATAAAGTGTGGTAGTGTGAAGGTGCATGTCTAGGAAAGTTCTGGCTAGGAAAAACATGGTATTTAAGTGTGTCTATTAGTGCCCCACCTCTCCTTACTGGGAACATCCCTAGTGCACTGTGTACAGACTACGACCACTATTCCAGCATAAGGTACTATTCACGATGAAATTGTGTAAGCCGATTCAGTTTGTGTAAAACCATGGCAACAAAATTTGAGATTGAGAGGTTCAATGGGAGTAACTTCTCCCCGTGGAAGTTGAAGATAAGAGCAGTTATAAGCAAGGATAATTGCCAAGAAGCAATAGACGGTAGACCCTCGGATATCTCTAATGAAAAGTGGAAAGAGATGGATGACAATGTTGTTGCCAATTTGCATGGAGCGATGGCAGACTCAGTTTTGTCAAGTATTGCATAAAAGAAAACTGCAATGGAGATTTGGGATGCTCTCAACGGGTTGTACGAGGTCAAATCTCTTCACACCAGAATATTCTTGAAAATGAGACTCTACACTCTTCGAATGAGTGAATCAACATCAGTGACAAATCACATCAACACTTTGAACGCGATATTTGCTCAACTTACAACATCAAATTTCAAAATAGCAGAAAATGAACGTGCAGAACTTCTACTTTAGAGTTTACCAGATTCGTATGATCAACTCATCATCAATATCACAAATAATACTGTTGTTGAATCTCGGCGCTTTAATAATGGTGCCGGTGTTATTCTAGAAGAGAATCCAGGCGCAAGAATAAGAAAGAAAGGTTAGAAAGTTCAAAGCAAGCAGAAGCTTTAACAATGATGAGAGGTAAATCGACGAAACATGGCTCCAGTGGGAGTCAAAATCATGGTAGATCAAAATATCGAAGAAGGAAGAATCTCAAATGCTACAATTACGGCATGAGAGGGCATTTGAAGAAAGAGTGTTGACACAACAAGAAGAATGTAGAAAAGACTTCTGAAGCATCAACATCTCAAGGATGTGTTGCAAGTACCTCGGATGTTGGAGAAATCCTATATAGGGAAGCAACAACCAGTTCTAAAGGCGGAAGACAACTCAATGATGTCTGGATAATGGATTCAGGTGCGACATGGCACATGACTTCACACCGAGATTGGTTTTGTACTTATGAGCTTGTCTCGGAAGGATCTGTGTTTATGGGAAATGATCACGCCTTAGAAATTGCTGGAATCGGGACTGTCAGATTAAAGATGCATGATGGTACTGTTCGTAAAATACAAGGGGTACAACATGTTAAGGGATTGAAGAAGAACTTATTGTCCATTGGGCAATTGGATGACCTCGGGTGTAAGATCGATACTAAAGGTGGGATCTTAAAAGTAGTGAAAGGCAATCTTGTGGTAATGAAGTAGAGAAGATCACAAGTAACCTATACATGCTTTTGGGACGTTCCATGAGGCAGATGCATTAGTTGCAGCAGCGAGCCAAGAAGAAACAACAATGATGTGGCATCACAAAGTAGGCCATGTGTCGTAACATGGATCGAAAGTCCGTGCGGAACGCAATCTCCTGCCCGAGCTCAAGATGGTAAATGTACCCTTCTGTGAGCACTGTGTGATAAGTAAGTAGCATAGATTGAAGTTTACTGGAGTAACTACTAAAAGCAAACACATACTGGACTTGATCTATTCTTATGTGTGGGAATCACCGGAAATATCTCTGGGAGGAGCAAAATATTTTGTATCATTCATTGATGCAGAAGATTATGGGTGAACCCAATCAAGAAGAAGTCAGATGTGTTTCGAGTGTTCAAGGAAGTCAAAACACAAGTGGAGCTTGAAACTGGTAAAAGAATAAAGTGCTTGAGGATAGACAATGGAGGAGAATATGTAGATGGTGACTTTCTAGCATTTTGCAAACAAGAGGGTATTGTAAGACAATTCACAGTTGCACATACACCTTAGCAGAATGGTACTTTAGCAGAGAGGATGAACAAAACTCTCCTAGATAGAACAAGAGCCATGCTGAGAACAGCGAGAACAGCCTCTGCTTGCTTTGAACTTTCTAACCTCCCTCCCTTATTCTTGCTCTTGTATTCTTCTTCAAGAATAGCACCGGTAACATCATCAAATCACATGGAGTCAACAACATTATTATATGTGATATTGATGATGAGTTGATCATACGAATCTCGTAAACTCTGAAATAGAAGTTCTACACATTCATTTTCTGCTATTTTGAAGTTTGTTGCTGTAAGTTGAGCAAATAGCGTGTTCAGAGTGTTCATGTGATCCGTCACTAATGTTGATTCACTCATTCGAAGAGTGTAGAGTCTCCTTTTCAAGAATATTCTGGTGTGAAGAGATTTGACCTTGTACAATTTGTTGAGAGCATCCCAGATCTCCTTTGCAGTCTTCTTTTCTACATTACTTGACAAAATTAGGTCGGCCATTGTGATGCAAATTGGCAACAACATTGTCATCCATCTCTTTCCACTTTTCCTTAGATATATCTGAGGATCTACCGTATATTGCTTCTAGGCAATTATCCTTCCTCAGAACTGCCCTTATCTTCAACTTCCACAGGGAGAAGTTACTTCCATTGAACTTCTCAATCTCAAATTTTGTCGCCATGGTTTTACACAAACTGAATCGGCTTACACAATTTCACTGTGAATAGTATTGTATGCTAGAACAGTGGTCGTAGTTTGTAAACAGTGCACTAGGGATGTTCCCAGGAAGGAGAGGTGGGGCACTAATATGCACACTTAAAAACCATATCTTTCCTAGACATGCACCTTCACACTACCACACTTTACAAGAATAGTTCTTTTATGATGTGGAAGATCAGACAATGCTGCAACCACAAGAAATTTCTTATAAATCCGACACCTTACCAGTTTGCTGCAACAGAATATTGACCACGAACCAATGGCTCTGATACCACTGTTGGGTACTAGAGTTATAAAAATAATATCACACGACTAAAATAGAGCTGAGAAAATAGGAACTGACACACAATATTTTACATGGAAAACCCTTCAAAATGATGATGAGGGAAAAACCACGGGCAATAATAGAAGGTTTTTACTAAGTGAAAGATATTATAACTTATCTCTAAATATAAGGAGAGAACAATGACACCCTCTTTTGAAATAGGAGAATACACCTCTTTCTATAAAAATAGAAAAAACACTCAGAAGAAGACCGTGTATTAATTTTTTCTCCGAAAATGGGATGAGATATGGTGGGATGCTTTTGAAATGCAAATGAGGTCTCTATTTATAGAGAACATCTGCAACCATTGGTTTAAATTTTTCTTCAACTGCCAACCATCTTTAGCCTTCATTTAATTTACATCCATTCTCTCAACCTCCCATTTTTGACTTCCAAAGCCATGAAAAGTGGCTTTACATTTATCACCCCTTTTCACGTTCACATTTGAAATACTTGGAAAAGACATTGGTTGAATGGTTTTCTGTGGGCTCCAAAGAAAAGAAGGGCAAGGTGAGCAAGGACATTGCAGGGAGACAAATGGAATATGCCAATCACATAGCTCTCACGTTGTCCCACCTTAAGCATTCAAACGAATGGTTGGAAAAACTGAGAAGCACTTCAAAATTAGGGAGTGATGAGCTGGTGGAAACTGTTGACAAATTGAAGCAAAAAGTTTATTCTTGCTTGCTCGTACATGTTGATCCTGCTGCATTTGCTTTGGATTTCTGTTTAAAAATTATATACAATTTAACACTATTTATTAATTTAAATTATCTAAAGTGGTTGAGCCAGGCATGGTTAAAGGAAGGTTGCCTTGGCCAGCTTTGTTTCAAAATGCAATGTTATATATGAAGATAAGAAAAAGACCAAAGTGAAGTTAAATTCTAGGAAGAGTAGTGTGCCCTTGACAATGTTTGACTTAGAAGTGGAAATCCTGAAACATTTGGTTCCAATGAGAATCTTTACATTCATGCACAGCAATTGAAATACAAGTTGATTTATATAACCACATTGCCAATATTATAGTCGTAAGAGAAAGGATCCATGCTTTAGAGGCAGGGTACGTACATGCTCAGAACTTTGACAAATCAAGCATATATGTGCCCTGCTTCTCCACCAAGGCTCAGCCTCTCCATGTCTTTTCTAGTGGCTGCTAGATCAATAACATTTGGTCAAAAGACTCTAGTTTCATTTTATAATAAATAGCGGCTTGTAGAGTTGAATATTGAGAATATACAAAGTTACAAACGTTTTATGTACTCTTTATGCGGCATGATGGGATAGACATGTTTTCTTTTTTCAAAATCGAAGAGCGATTGAGGTGACGATTTCATAAAGAATTATGTATACCTTCTCCATCCTCTTAATAATCCTCTTAATACTAAATAAAGAAGATCTTAAATGAAAAGGTGAATATATCCAATATTTTGATAATATAAAAATAGTCAATATTTTTTATTTAGCAATTAATAAAAATATTATTAGGATGGTTGGCTAGGAGAATTTAAAATTATTCTTTTATAAATGGGTAAAGTCATACAGGCTTACATACATTGGTTGGCAACCATTTTTTTGGTGAGGTGGATGGAGGTTCAACTTCTTGTTTTCGTGTAAACAAAACCAAATTGAACAAACTGAGTTTTGTTCGGGTGCTGTTGAAGTTTGGCAGCCAAATAGAGGATTTCTGTGGAGAGTCCAGGGGCTTGGTTGAAAGGAAAAGTGAGATGAACCAAACGCCATAAAAAATTAGTCACTCCACAGAGATGAATTCCTTAATTAGTTAAAACCTTCAACTAGTTTTTTGAAGAAATAAAATACTATAAACAACAGAGAAATAGTATCAACTAGTACGGAATTCAGCCAAATAGTATCAACTAGTACCGGTGTAAAGTTTTTTACGCTGACAATCAATCAGAAATAATGATGTGTGTGATTTTTAAGGTAGTTAGATAATAATCAAATACTTTATCTTATGTGGTAATTTCTGATTGGTTGTCTGTGTAAAAAAAAATTTCGCTGAAAATGTATACCAATTAAATCCTATTAAAAATGCATTCTATATAATTAATTATACAAAACAAATTGTATTAGATAATTTCTTTTATATATGATATAGGTTATGGAAGCTTGCTAGTTACTAGTTACTAGTTACTAGCAGATTTTCTCATCAGAGAAAATTCTCAACTCGAAAGGTTTTTCTCAATTGAAAACTCCGCCTTTGCCTCAGCATAAGAGGACTTATTTATAGGCTAAAGGATTATTGGATATTTACATTGCTATCCTTAGGCACGTAAGTGCTTACATCAGATTTCTAATAATTCACATGGTGATGTCAGTGCTTACATCATTCTTCAATTATTGCTTCCTCTAAGTTTTTGTCCTCTTGCCGACCGTCTTTATCTTCTTTGAGTGGGGCTTGCTTTATTGCACACCGAATACATGCGTGATTTCCATTATCTTTAATTAGTGCGCATAGCTTGTGGAGGACAGCTGGGCAATAATTCATGGCTGGGCCCTCTAATGCATAGAAAGGCATCTCGAAGTTTGTCAGGAGTCCGAGATCTTTTTCTCTGATTACTCTTCCACTAGTTTTGCTTAATAACAAAGTATTTGGAGCTTTGTAGAGTGTTTTGATCCATGATTCTTTTCCTATGCTCTGGCACTGAGTGAAAATGCTTGCTAATTGATAGGCTATGAAGTTATTCATGTGATCTTCATCATAATTAATTTTGATGGGTTCATCCATTAAAGGAAACTGGTTATTACTTACACCGATGAACACCAAATGTTTCGTCGGCTGCTTGGTAGTGAAGTCAGGGTATGCTAAGTAAAATTTCAGAAAAATGGCTCTTTCTCCTCTGATATTCTTTTGAAAATTTTGGACTGCTTCTTTGAAGCAGTATGGAAATAAACTTATTTCTTCCAGATTTTGGCTTAAATAGAGACATTCAATTAATCCGAACTAGAACATATTAAAAGTTAGTATAGAGGGGCACCTGGAGTAATTACAGCTTTAGTAGCATATAATTTTCGATCAACTGTATAAAGATAATTGTTCTTTTTTTTTTTTTTCAATCCAATGGGTCAATCTTTTGAGGTGTTCATTAAATTTTTCTTGGGAAAATTGAAGGTGGAGTTCATGTTCTTTTCTAGTAGTTATTTGGTAATTGTCCAAGGAAGACGGGATTCTTTCTAAAGTTCTCATTGTTTTTCTAGGTTCTCGTTGTAGTATTGTGGTTTCTGCAAAAGTTTGTGGTCCAAGATAAATTTCTTTACCTTTCTGTTTGCTTTCTTGTTCTTGAAACTCTTTCAGTGCTTTTTCTGCTTCTTCCTTTGATGCATAAGACTTGTGTATAATGCCTGGGATCTTTTGACAGTGAGGGGCTGTTTTGTGCCACTCGTCATAAATTCCTGGAAATAGTCCGTTAAAAATAGCGTACCATTTTTGACTTTCTTCCTCACGAGCTTGCTGTTTAATTCCTGCTGGAATTGCTTTTTCTAAAAAAGTTTCAGCTTCTAATTGTAAGTCCAGAACTTGATGTCTACTTCAATCAAGTCTAGTTCTCTCAGTTTTTGATCTTTAAGTGCTTTCTTAATTTCTCTTTGCCTTCTTAACATTTCTGCCGTTCCTCGCTCCATTCTCTAGATAAGATATCTGCAAGTACATTCTTTTCTCCTTTAATATGAGATATAAAGTAATTATATTCGGCTAATTTCATTTGTCACCTAATTAATCTTCCTTGCTTGTAGGTGCCTTTGTGATTAATATTTTTAAAACCTGCAGCATAAGTAGAATGTGTTCTAACAATAAATTCTTTATCTAGTACATAAATTCGATGTTTTTTCAACATACGAATTAATGCCAATGTTTCCTTTTCATGAGTAGGATAATTAATTTCGCTGTCTGAAAAGGTTTCAGACAGGTATCTACATAGTAATTCTTTCTTTTGTCCAGGGGGTTTTGCTTTCATCACACCTCCCCAATATTCATTTGATGCATCTGTTTCAATAATAATTAGATCATCATCTGATGGATGATATAATTCTGGAAGATTCTGGCATAAGTATTTTAACTCGGTAATAATTGCTTCATCTTCTTCTGTCCATTACCAAAGAGCATCCTTTTTAAGTTTCTGTTGCAATATTTTTCTTTTTGCTGCAAGATCTTTGATAAAACCTTCATTCGAAATATATGTTAGTAGTCCAAGAAATCTTTGTAGTTCTTTTTTTTCTTTTAATTTTGTTGGAAAATTGTAAAGTTTTTCTAAAACATGTTTTTGCATTATTAATTTTCCTTTTTCTATTTCAAGACCTAAGTAATTGATTTTATTTTGCGTTAAAACAACTTTCTTTTTACTTAAAACTACTCCATGCTCTAAACACTTATTAAGAATTAAAGCAATCTTATTAAAATGATCTTCTAAATCTTTATTTGTAAAAACTAATATATCATCAATATATATAAGACAAAAATCTTTATATTCTTTGATTATTGAATCCATTCTTCTTTGAAAGATTCCTGGTGACTGATTCATTCCCATAGAAAGTAGATTCCATTCGTATTGACCTTGAGGACAACTAAATGCTGTTAATGCTTTAGATTATTCAGATAATCGTATCTGATAAAATCCTGATTTACAATCAAAAGTACTAAACCAATGCATATTCCTTATTCTTTCGATAATTAAATCTTTTCTGGGAAGAAAATATGCGTCTCCTTCCATGGCGTCATTTATTTGTTTATAATTTATTACCATCCTTCTTTTGCCTCGTTTAATTTCACTATGGTTTTCCACATAAAATGCTAGGGCGGAATGCTTGCTTTTCGATGGTCTAATTAATCCTTTTTCACTCATTTGTTTAATATTTTTTGCAAATTCATCTCTATCCTGTTTGGTATACATCATGGGTTTGCACTTTACTTCCTTTGTAGGATCTTTTAATTTTAGTTCTATTAATTCTGTATTTTTATTTTTTATTTTCGGATCTAGTGGGTTTTCGTTACATACTTTATCCAAAAGTTCTTCAATATGAGCTGGGATTCTTCTTCCTGGTTCTAAATTAATTAATACATAACGAATTTTTTGACAAATCGTAGTAACTAAATCACCACGTTGCAGTCTGCTAAGCTTTGATTGTTTCATAGAAAAAGTGCATTGAGAGTAATGAACAATAGGTATAGTAAGCGTTTCCCTGAGTTAGGTGTTTCTAATATAAGGCATTCGGAGGGTAATATAGTCTAAGTATTGACAAAAGGGCGAGTATAGACGTAAAAAGTTATTTCCTAAGATTATATCGATTCCGGTTTCTTGTTGATATAATGTAGGTATAATAAATAGTTTATTTTGTATCTTTAATGTTATGCGTTTCGCTACTCAGTATAGAGGGTGTATAGATTCGTCTGCTATTTGTATCTTTAATGGTTTTTCTAATTTTTCCCAATTATCAAAAAGTGCTTTAGTTGCAAGACAAAGACTTGCACCAGTATCGATATAAACTTCAGTCTCTTTATTGTTCTTTTCTATTATAATTTTAATATACGTACTATTCGGATTCTGTTTCTTCTGAAGATAATTTATCATGTTCAGAATATTCGTAAATACTTTCGTCAGTATTACTTAATTCTTCTTCGAGAGGTTCTAAATAATATATTTTATAGACTTGTTTTATTATTTTAGCTTTTTCCTTAAATTCTTTATCTTTTTTCTGAGGACATACGTTTGCATAGTGACCTTCTACGTTGCAGATCCAACATACACATTTCTTTTTTCCTTTTGGACAATATTTTTTAGGTATTCGTTTTTTCTTAAAATATTTTTTCTTTGTATTTTTATATGCCTTTTTTCTTGGATATGTTTTTCTTAATCTAGGTTTGTTTTTGTAATATCTTCGTCGTTTTGTTGGTTTATTACATTCATAATTTCCTGGTAATTTAATTTCTGGTATTTCGCAACAAATCTTATTTCTTCCTCTATTTAGTTGTCTTATTGTTTCTCTAGCTAAACATTGATCTCTTAATTCTTTGTAGAGAATCTGAATGATCCCTCCTAAGGTATTAGCCGCAGTTAATGGGTTAGCTATCCAAATAGTTTTTATTTTATTATTAAGAGGAAATGGTAGTTTGTCTATAAAAATTTCTTTATATATTTCTTTAGTTTCCGTATTTAGTTGATAGTAGTACTTTTGATATTCACAGATAAAGCTTCCTATTTCGCACATATCACATATTTGTAGTCTATTTAGATGTACTTTAGTGTTTTCGTGTAAATATCTATTTACTTATGCTCCTTGTTCTATGTTAGCGTATCCTATAAATTCTTCATAAATTAATTCCATTATGAATCTAACAAAGTCTTGATTTGTTTGTGTAGTATTTATATATTGTCGCAACTTTTCATCTTTTATTCCATTTAAAATTTTTTGTATATTTCCAGTGGTTTTGTAAAAGATAAAATTCTTTATAGCTATTCGGTCTAGTCCATTAAACTTTTCATCTGTTGCCGTTACTAAAGTCATTTCATTAATCCATTGTAAAAGTATATCTTCCTTATTTTTTGCACAATCAAGGTTTAATATATTCCCTGATTTAATTGATTCATATCTCGGTTTAAATTCTTCAGGAATTCTTGTCCATTTATTATTTCTTCTTACATAACTTCTATTATACATTGTTTCCTGTTCATAATTTTCGCACTCTTCTTTTCTTTTTCTTTTAGATATCATACTGCTTGTTTCACCTCTTTTCATTCGTATTTCATCATAATTTATGTCAGATTCTAAAGAGGAACTATAATTTAATATTACTTCTTCATTTTCTTTAGTGTTATTAATTTGTTCTATTTTTTGTATTTGATTATGTTCTTCCTCTACTATTTTTAGTTGTTCAATTAGTTGTTGAATTTCTTCTAAATCATTTGATTTTCTTATTGTTTCTATATATTCAGTTTTTAACCCCTCCATGTGGTTCTTGGAGCTAAAAGTGTAGAAGACTCAAGATTATGTATAGTGTGAGGGGTTTATTATTTTCTTCGTCTTCTAAAAGCTTTTGTAGTTGTTGAAGAATTTTCTTAATTTTATTATGATTTCTTCCTTATCAGTTAATTCCTTACCTTTACTTATTTTTATCTAATGTGTGTTGTATATGAACTATCTCAGTTTGACATTTTTGTCTTTTATTATATGTATATTCTGCAATGTTATTGGTATTTTCTATTAATAGAATTACATTTTATTTATTACTTCTAATAAGTTTCCTAATTCTTTATATTTTATATTAATTTCTTCTACTAATCCTATGATTATTTTATGATTGAGGGTACGGGCACCCTCAAATCTGTAGAGGTACTATAGAAATTGGTTTCTTTTATTACATTTCCTGCAATATTGGTTGCATATAGTGGACGAGCAGCATATCTACGAAAGTTCCCTGGGAAAGTGTCTAATACTTTCTATGAAAGTATACCTGGTAAATTGATTGATTTTTAACGATATATTAATACAGATGTGAATGGTTTTTATTTATTTACCATAGGTTTAATTGGTATTACCTTTGTCCTTATTCCTTTATTGTGAATAACTTACAGACCCCTTATATTGGCCAACATTTGTTATCGCTGTTGTTGCTGCCATCATAGCTAGCCAGGCAATGATTTCAGGAGCATTTTCCATTATATCCCAAGCCTGAAGTCTGGGTTGTTTCCCAAGGGTTAAGATTGTGCATACTTCTACTAAGCATGGGGACCAAGTGTATATCCCTGAGGTCAACTACATGTTCATGATTGCTTGTATTGTGGTCAGTGCTGCCTTTAAGACCACAGAAAAAATTAGTCATGCATATGGTAATTATACTCATGAACACACTCTTTCTCTCATACACACATATCTTGTCAGTTTGAGCTATTCAAAAAAAAAAATCTATATGTAAGATTATAAGTTACAAATTTCAAAGCTTCATTGTATTAGGCTATATATATTAGCACAACATGACAAGTGACCAAGTGTTATGTTTGATGCAGGGATTGCAGTGGTTTGTGATATGGTGATCACAACATCCCTAGTTTCCCTTATAATGTTGGTTATATGGAAGAAAAGCATATGGCTAGTAGCTCTCTTCTTTTTGCCATTTGCTTGTGTTGAGTTTCTTTATTTATCATCACAACTAACCAAGTTCACAGGAGGTGGTTTTCTTCCTCTTGTATTTGCTATCTTCTTGACCATGGTCATGGGGATCTGGCATTATGTGCACAGGGAAAGATACATGTTTGAACTCAACAACAAGGTTTCTACTGATTACATAAGAGAACTGGCCAACACCCCAAATATAAATCGTGTGCCCGGAATTGGACTTTCGTATTCTGAGCTTGTACAGGGGATTTCTCCTATATTCTCACACTTCATTGCCAACATACCATCCATCCATTCAGTTGTAGTGTTTGTTTCCATTAAGGCAATTCCTATTAGTAGAGTTGCATTAGAAGAGCGGTTTCTGTTTAGGCAGGTGGCGCCAAGAGAGTACAAAATATTTCGTTGTGTTGTGAGGTGTCGTTACAATGATGCACTTGAGGATCCTGTGGAATTTGAGAACTAACTAGTGCAAAACCTGAAAGAATTTATTAGACAAGAAAGATTTATGCTTGAGGTTGAGAGAACAACATCAACAACAACTGAAAAAGTACCTATTCTTAGTCCTACTACCAATGAGACTGAGATGACAAACATCCAACAAGGTTCCAATATTAATACTACATTAGCTAAAGAAGGAAAAGTTAGGTCCTCCACTGGTTCTTGTGCAACAATAATCCCAAATCAAGGTGCTTTAGGTGTGTCCCACCCCTCTTCAGATTCCATTCAATCGTTGGCTGTTGGTGTGGCTAAGTCATCCACTTTTTCTGCCACACCGATGGATGGAGTTGAAGAGGAGATAAAATTTATAAAGAAAGCAATGGAGAAAGGTGTGGTGTATCTACTAGGGGAAGCAGAGGTAGTGGCAGATCCAAAATCATCCATCTTCAATAAAATAGTTGTTAACTATGCCTACAACTTCTTGAGGAAGAACTTTCGGCAAAGAGATAAATTCATGGCAATCCCTCGTACGAGGCTTCTCAAGGTTGGAATGACATACGAAATATAAGTGACACACATGAGATGTGAAAGAGATTAGAAACCATGCTATTACAAAAATTATTTAATTTGTATGCACTGTCAGTGTAAAGATTTTTTACACAGTCAATCAATCAGAAATTGACACATAAGTTAAAATGTTTGAATCTTATCCTAACTACCTTAAAAGTCACTCATATCATAATTTCTGATTGGTTGACAGTGTAAATTTTTTTTACACTGACAGTACATCAGAATTAAACTATTATAAAAAAAACTAGTGAATTAAAGAGTACTTGCATAAGAGTTTGCAACACTGTAAAGTGGTAAAGTAAAATATTTGATGGAGTTAAATTGCTTTTTTTATTTAATTTTGTAATAAATGAATGAATGAGTTGGAGAAAATATTTTATTTTATTTGATCCTGCCCCCACTGGTCAACATTGTTGGATCCGTCGTGTTGACATGCGATCACGGGATGTTATTTCAATTGTCGAAATTAAAAGATAAATACATGTGATTTTTTTAAATGGTCATGTGATCACTAATCAACTTTTAATTTCAATTATTCATGTATACTTATACGATCACGATTTATTATTCTTACTTTCTTAAAATGCAAATTATTGTCACTATATATCCCTATATACAATTGGTCTTAAATAATATGTAATGTTATCATTATTAAAATAATAATAAAATATTTTAATATTTATAAATAATAAATAATTATAGTTATAAATTATAAAAGAATTAGTTATATTAATAAATGTCACGTGACATTAAAAAAATTATTACTTTTTTTCTACTTGACAATATTGGTGTGACACTTTGTTAATCACATTAGCACCTAACGAGAGAAAACTAATGATACCAACCTAATTCAATTTTTTGTACTTATAATTTGTAAACACCGATTCCTAAAAAAAAAAAATTTCCTACAAACTAAAATCAAATGTTCCTCTATTCGTAGCGATTAAAAAATTTATTAAAACAATTAATTTTAAAGTAATTTTTGACAAAATAAATAATATTTTAATTATTAAAATAAAAAAATTCATTTATTTGTAAATAATAATAACAAATAAATAAGTACATAATTATAAAATATAAAAAATTACTTAATAATAATAAATGTCACGTGTCATTAAAAATTGTTATTTTTATCCATAAGATAGTGTTGGTGTTACACTCCACTACGAAATGAATGACCTTCTATTTGGAGGAACTAAAAAGATCATCAAATCATCAATCTATAATTTTTTTTTTTTATCAAACTCATCGTCAATCTGGATACCATTAGCTATGTCTATTCTTTTCTTTTTCACTATCTTTGCGCGCGTAATTACGGAGACTAATCACATAAAGTATTAGACGACATTGAAGGATTGATCTCTCCCAATCAGATTTTTTTCATACACAATAGTTAAGAGATTGAACTCTTGACCACTTTCTTAAGGAACCTAAACCCTTTATCATTTCGGCTAATCAGATCTCAATTCCACTTTTTTATAACTATTACATAATGGTGATTTTTTTAATTTGATCACAATTTTTATCTCAAATACTATTACTTAATCAAATTCAAATATAAAAAACATAGAAAGATAAAAATATTATAAAAATATTTAATTTTATAATTTTAATTTTAATTTTTGTAGAAAATCATTGATTTTTACAATTATATTTTTACTTTTGATATACAACTTTATAATTATAACATATTTTTTCATTATTACTATATTTTTTTAAAAACTAAAATAAAAAACGCGTCCTTCGATGATCGCATTTAATTATACGAAGGTAACTCAAGCAAGCGTTTTTGTTCTTCAAAAATCTGGCAATACTGTTTTTTCTTTTCTTTTGGTTTAAAACGACATTTCATTGAACCAAAGCACCATCTTCCATCTACTCTTGCTCTTTCTCATTTCATCGATCGGATCGGCTGGACCAGTTTCGTTGCGGCTCCATCCACGCCGCCCATAGCTGCGGCAGCTCCGGCCATTCCTTCTTCTTCTTCAGGTTTCTTCGCCTTCGCTCTTTCTTCATAATCCCTTTACTCGTAGCAAAAAATCTCCGTTTTTTTTTTCGAAATTTAAATTAAAAAAAAATAACCTGGTTCCAATTTCGATTATTTAAGCGTGCGTGCAAGATCTGAATTACGTTAATTGAACCCTGATTAGGTTTCCTAGCCATTTTTCTTAATCGCGATTTATCAGATCTTCAGCATCTAGGTGGTAAATCCTAAAGCAACGACTATGGATTAGCTAAATTGGCGATGTGAGCTGCTTCATTGTATATTCATGAGTTTTTTTGGCAGTAATCACCTCTCATTTTTGTTGGATATGCGTTTCTTCAATTTCCATTGGCGGCTTTTTTATAATATTTGTATTTTAATACTCTGGGATTTGAAAATAACTTTTGAACTGTGAATTACTGAATTTCTATCCAAAAATAAAAAAAACGGAATTTGGAATTGTTCAAAGGTGGCATTTTTTGATTGCTGATAGTGACTGATCTAACTAAAGCTAAATACTATGGTATCATGATGTAGAGGCTGTCAGGTGCTAGTGTATGAGGGCTTAATTTCCCGATTATTAAGTATGTTCAGTACCTTGGTTAATTATTGAATGAAGGAATGGAAAGGAAAATAACGTATGTGTTTTGTATGTTTAATTTGGTCTTGACTCTGACCAAACTTTGGTTTGTTACTGTCTTTTGAAATGGTGTTGCAGTGTATTTTGGTTTAGTTGCAAAGTTGTAGCCTGAGAGAGGGAGATTGTGAAATAAAAAAGATGGTGAAGTTGACTATGATTGCTCGTGTTACGGATGGTCTTCCACTAGCTGAAGGACTGGATGATGGTCGTGATATTAAAGATGCTGAATTTTACAAGCAGCAAGTTAAGGCCTTGTTTAAGAATCTCTCAAGAGGACATAATGAGGCATCAAGGATGTCAATTGAAACTGGTCCTTATGTTTTCCAGTATCCTTCTGCGTATATATTCCATAATTTTTCTGTGGTATTAGTATACATACTGTTTTGTTGTCCTGCTTTTTCCGCTATTATATTGTCAGATACATCTAGTAACTTACTGTAATAATAATCATGAGTAATAATAATTCAATGAGAATTAATAATATATCAGGCGCAATAGCAAGCGATAGGTTTTTATTAGAAATGCGGAAATGTCTTTAGCTTGCTGTTATTTAATGTGCTGTTATTAGGCTTCCCATCCTCAGACATATGATATGCTTGCCTGGGAATTCACAATACTTTGTTTATCACATGTTTCTTTTTATATTTATAACTGCAAATATTTTGGTTTTGGACAGTAGAAGAATCTGCTGTCTGTTTATATATATAAAGACTTACTCCTAATCCCTCCCATCCAATCATTTATTCTAATCCAATGGAAACCATGCGGCTTCTTTAATGAATTAATGTAGTTCATTAGATATGTTATGCATGCTAAAAATGGGGCATTATCTTGTTGCTCTTCAACCTTGCTTCCTTAGTAGGTTGATTAGTTTCTTCCTTGTGTTTAACTGTCTTTGAATTTTGGATCTATTATAGCAGTTTCTTTTTTCTTGTTAACTTTCTTTGGAAGAGTTTTCATAGCCTAAAGTGGCCTTGACAGAATTTTAGTTATATTATAGAAGGACGTGTCTGTTACTTGACAATGTGTGATCGTGCATACCCTAAGAAGCTAGCTTTTCAATATCTTGAAGAGCTCAGGAATGAGTTTGAGCGCGTTAACGGGCCTCAAATTGAGACTGCTGCCAGACCATATGCCTTCATTAAGTTTGGTAGATATCATTTTCTATACTATCATATGCCATTTTTAGTTCCTTTCTCTTTTCCTCTGGTGTTTAATCTGCCCTTTTTTTCCTTTTAATTGTTTAAAAGACACTTTTATACAGAAAACAAAGAAACTTTACCAGGATACCCATACTCAGCGCAATATTGCAAAGTTGAATGATGAACTCTATGAAGTCCACCAGATAATGACTCGAAATGTGCAGGAAGTTCTTGGTGTTGGTGAACAGTTGGACCGTAAGTTATTTCTTGTATTTTCTGAATAATTTTAGTTTTAGCATTTCGTCTTCTTCTGATTGCTTGAGGTGCAACATCTAAATTTATAGTTGCATACTTTGTTAATTAGAATAGAATATGAAAGTTAGGGCTCTACTTTGCATTCATCTACTGTAGTTGGGTTTGTGAGATTGCCGTCCTTTCTAATAGAATTCAGTTATTGTTGTTTAAAAAAAAAAATCGAAGCATTTGGTTTGGAGCTGTAGTATGGTCTTCTTTCCAATGCTAACATTTATTTTGTATGTCAGTGTGATTGGCGTACATTTTTCTGTATACTTGGTTGGTCTTAGTAGTAAATTAAGTGAAGTTGAGATTTGTATTAGATGCCTTGTCAAACACTTGGCTTGAACATAAAAAAGATGCCATAGTTGGCAACATCAAAGGTTCTGTCTTGCTAACTTGTCTGTATCATTAGTCTCTTTGATTGAAATCTTTATTTTTCTCTCCAGATGCAGCCAAGATATTCAGTTTAGGAATAATCAACATTTTCAATTATAGGCTAAGGATGCCTTTGCCCTTCTAATAATTTGGGAAAGGCTACTGTAGTGATAAAGCAATCAAAATGTGTCCAAATAAGCATTGGGATAGTTGGTTCTTGACATGGTATGGGGTGGAAATGGGCTCGGCTAGGCTAGGCTTTGCCTAAATAAGCATTGACTTCAAATGCTTGTGATTTTCTCCCACCTTTCCTGATAGATGCTCCCCTCTTATTTCCACTTTTCATGTAGTTGAAATTTCTATTTGTATGTTGTAGTATGCTGTTTTCACTTTGTGAAGTATCAAAATATATGTTCTACATTTGATTCCAAATTTTAACATGCAGAGGTCAGCCAAATGTCCAGTCGATTATCATCTGAGTCTCGCATATATGCTGATAAGGCTAGAGATTTAAATCGACAGGTTAGTCATTTTACTGCATCATGCACATGATATTTAATGATTTTGGTAACGTAGGCTTCTTTATTCATTTGGTTGTTGATGCTAGTTAATTTGGTTTTGGCCTCTACAAAAGCATTGTGCTGTAGTTGTAAAAAGTTTTGTGCTAAGACCTGCTTTTATAATTTACATAGAAGCATGCAATGTGCAAATTTTGCCTTAGAGCTATATAATTTATGCATTCTATATTGACTTTTTCCGAAATTTCATTATATGGATTTGAAACATGAGTTTTCTTTACTTTATGATTATGGCTCTTTCCATTAGCTGGAATATAAAGATGAGAAATAGTTCTATGTTAAAAATCTGAGACTGCGTTTGTGTTAGTTTAGAATGTTCCACTCTTGTATTGTGTTTGATGTTGAAAGTTTTTTATGTGCTGGTTTCAGTTTATGTCTACCCTGTAGTTAATTTGTAGCATTTGGTTGTCAGATAGTTATAACCAGATGGGCTATCATGAAATGACACACCGGATCAATTATGGTCTTTCTATTTGTAATAATTCATGAACATGGATTGCCCATGCCTGCAGATAATGTATAGGTGAATATAAGAAGTTTTTCTGAGGTTTCTATATGCAGGTTAGGGATATTTCTTATGACTATTGCTTCGGTTGAGTAAATCCTGTTCTGTCAATTTGATAATTGGAGACAAAACCTTATATCCTGTTTACCATTTCTCTTAATTTACAATAAGTCTCCAGTATGTGTGTGTGCCTATATATATATATATATATATATGGCCATCTAATATTGTTCAATGATAAGTTAATGGAGCTGATATAACCCTGCCTCGTGTTAGGAAGTGATGAATCCCTTTTAAGCTTCTAGCTGATAGGGAAATGCTAGGGTGAGAGACCTTCTCATATCTCTCACCATTAGCAAGTCCATTTATGCAAAAAAGAAATGGTATTAAGATCCCTAAAATTTAAAATTTTACCCTGTTTCTCTCACTCTCTTCTCTCACACCTCTCTCTCTCTCCTCCTTCTCTCTCTCTCTTCCTTCTCTCTCACTCCGCAATAGTCACATGCATAACAAAGACAACCCAACCAAGACTCTTGATTCATTTAAACCCACGAATGATGACTGATATAAGAACAACCTCACCATCTCTTCTTCTTGGGTTTTTCTTCTTCCTCATCCTCATCAAAATCGACCAAACCCTCAACATCAACATCCTCAACAAAATCCTCCACATCCTCCTCATCAACATCATCCACATCCTCATTCCTGCTAAAACTGCCATGTGGCAACCTGCTAGTACCCATTTGCCGGACAACCACAGCGTGATCGGCGAGAGCAAACCCACCGTTCCCGACGGCGGCGAATCCCGACTCACCAGTGAAGAGCTTGTGGGTCATGCCCAGAAGTGGGAAGGTGGAGGTTTTGTTGAGGGAGAGTTGGGCTACGTTGGTGAGTTCGGGTTGAGGAACCAGGGCAACGGGTCGGGTCAGGGCCGCTATGGGGTTGCAGAGAAAGTTCAGTGGAAGCGTCGAGTTTGGCTTAGTCTTGAGCATCGCCATTGGGGAGAGAGAGAGGAGAGTGAGAGAAATGGGGTAAAATTTTAAATTTGAAAATTTTAGGGATCTTAAAATAATTTCTTTTTTTTCACATAAATAGACTCTCTCATGGTGAGAGATATGAGATCTCACCCTAGCTTATATTTGGATTCTTGTTATACTCCGCATTGAAGATGTAAAATTTAAAATAAAATCTTTGCTGCAGGCTCTGATTCGGAAGTGGGCCCCTGTTGCTATTGTTTTGGGAGTTGTCTTCGTACTTTTCTGGCTCAAAAATAAAATTTGGTGATCAAGCTCAGTATATGACATTTTAAACCTGGATTTTGCTGCTGTGGCTTCTTGCTTTTCTCATATGACTCTCCAGATTTGCAGAGATCGGTGGGAACCCTGTATGCATGAGATGATGTCTTCTTTTTGTGGACAACTTTGGTTTAGAAAAAACGACTATCCTCTGTTACATCTGAGCAATGGCTGGATCAGGCTCTCTGGAACAGGAATCTTTTAGCTTTATTGTAAGGAGCCAAGATATGAGAAAACTTGATGTCCTTCGGGATGCATATAGACATTTCTTCGTACTACTTCCCAATTATTTTCAGGATTATTGCGTTAATGAGTCAAATATATTTCACCAGCCGAATTAGAATTACGTTTTATACTACTAGTATAATCAGGAGCGTGATTTGTGAAATGCTTGTTTATTTCATTTCATTTTTACGTTTCACTTTATGTTTGATGTGTGTTTGGATTAGTTTATTTTGTGTTCAAAATAACTTATAATTAAAAAAAATTTGAGAGAGCTTTTGATAAATAAACAATAATTTTATTTTAGAAATAATCCTTCCCGAACATTTACTATACAAATAATAGAATGTCCAAGATCTGCTGGATCCTACGTCTAGCTTTATGAAGGTGTAGTGTTGCATTCAAAAGAACAACCAAATTGATAAAATTTCTCTACTATTATATTGACACAGCATTGTTAGTTTTAATGAATTATTGTACTTGTATATAAGGGGTATCCGTAAGTTGGGTTGGGGGTTGGGTTATTTTGGGGATGATAAACTTGGGTATACAAGCTCGAGGTTGCCTGTTTAACACATAACCTGTTGTTTTTTTTATTTTCAATTATATTCATTGGGTGTAAATGTGAAGATTAATCTCACGAGATACTAGATGATATTGAATGATTGATCTTTTCTAACCAGATTTTCTTTGACGTAAGTGTTAGGGATCGAACTCCTAATCACTTGTTCAAGGGGTCCGAATATGTAACCGTTCGGACCAATCACATGTTGGTATAATTTATGTTGTTTAAGACCAAGAATTTTTAAGTTCATTTGAACGCAAGTTCATGAGCCTCATATATTTAACTTATGAGTTAAACGAGCTGAGGTTTACTAACTCTCAGCTTGTCTAATGATCAGTTATGAATTTAATTTTCTCATTAAGTTGTCACCCTTTCTTCTTTTTTTAATAAAGTTTTCATCTTTTTTATTTTAAATTTTTCAAAGGCAACTAGCATTCCCACCTCGTCCAAGTGTCCATTCCCATGTAGATTGTTATGGCATTTACCTCTGAGTGGTGGCTTGAGTGATGCATCTTCGTTTTTGATGCTTGAGCGACGACTTGTATTATTTGTAATTGTTATGTTTGAGAGACGATACTTACAGAAGCAATACGCATCATTTTTATTCTCATCTTGGTCGTCTAGTTTGTGGCATTTATATCTTATGAAGGCGATAAATTGCATATGTTATTTGCATATGCACCTACTCCATCTTTGTTTTCATCTCGTTCGTTTGGTTTACAAGGCTTGAGCGGCATCATGAATGATTTGTGAGGTTTTACTGAAACTTGGACTAACATTGTGTCGAAGTGGTGATTAGGAATGTTCAAGACTCGACTTGTTCTACTAACTCCTTGACTCCAAATTAATTATGACAGGTTCAAGTTCTAAAATTTATACAATATGCCTTAGGTTATGTATGGATTATACTTACCACATTATTTTAAAACTTATACTTTTTATAATTAGTTATAATTAATAAGACTTCTTGATTTAAATTAATAACTATTATGTAACGTGATAATACATTTATATTGATATTATTTGTTTTGAAATATATTTTAGTTTTGGTTTCCCAATTCTATAATTGTATGACTTAACTATGAATAATATTCAAATTTATACATTTTGTTTATATATATCAAGTTGACTCGATTTCGACTTGGTCATTATCAACCCATTACCATATTGAGTTCATGTTAAGAAAATGACCTAATCAAAATATGTTCGAGTTAAGCCAAAATCGTCCATGTACATTCCTATTGGTGATGCTTGGTTCATGGAGCAGGTATGGGTTCAATGTTGTTTTAGTCTTAAATTAGTTTGGCTTTGGTTCCTTAAGGTTTTTGATCAAAGAAGAAGAGGGTAAGTTAAAAAGATAAAGCAAAAAAAAAAAAAAAAAAGAATTTACGATTTGCAGGTCAAGATCGATTGTAGTTTTGTTAGCCTACTTAAAATGCAGACCAATTGGGTCTGATATACTAATCATTAGTTTGTTGTAGACCATGCCAACATGGATCGAGTTGACTCGTTTACCCACTTCTAGGGGCGGGTTCGATTGTTGCTAAAGTTGGGTTGGTTTGAAGGTTGCAGGCAGGTTATGTTAGATTGTGAGTTAGGTTGGTAAACTGAAAAAAACTTATTAATTGTAAATTTGTATTGTAGATTAGGTTTTTATACTAAATTAATGTGTTGTTACTCAACAGTCCCAAAATTTAATATATTATTTAATTTTGTAAAAGTATAATAGAATTACTCAACAATCCCAAAGTTAAATATTAAATATAGTTTTTCATGGCAATTGTGTTTGACTAAAAATCAATAGTAAATAATATTTGATTCAATTACTACATAAGCCACTATAGTTTCATTGGATTTCAAGTATGTCCATTGTAATTTAAAACTTAACCGGGTTTTTAAAATTCTAAAAAAACTTAAATAGGCCCTTGTTGCTCATGATTGCTTATACTTCGTTAATTAATGTTTAGAATCATCAATAGAGCATTTTGTGAAGTTTTTACAAGTTTTAGGGACTTAAACATAAGATTTTATAATTAGTAGGACTTAATTGAAAACTAGATAAACTATAAGAACTTATTTAATTTTTTTAGAAAGTATAAGAACTACTATAAAAACTTTTGAACTATCTAAAACTATTTGAAATTTTAATAAAACTATAAATACATGAAAAGTAATTTAATCATGATATTTAGTACAAAAATTCAAAATAATACATATATTGGGTTAGGTTAAGGTGTGAGCTAGGTAAGGTTGTGGTTTGGGCGGTGGGTTGGGTTGAGGTGTAAGCCGGGTTGGGTTGGGTTGCGTGAGTTAGAGTTACGAATTGGCTTGGGTTGTTGGTTAGGATACAGGTTAAATGTAGAGTTAGACTAGGTTTCGAGTTAGGTTATGGGTTGCGTTAGATTGTAGGTTTAGTTGGGCTATATTTTAGGTTAGGTTGGATAGTGCAAAGGGGGTTGGGTTATGGTGTAGGCAATGCCGGGTTGAGTTGTGTAGGTTGGGATGGGTTAGAATGTTTTAAGGTGTAGGTCGGTTGGGTTGGACTCAACTGAGATGTGGGTTGGGTTGGGTTGATTTTAGTTGAATGGTGTATTGGGTTAGGTTATGATTTGGGTTGTGGGTTGTTGGGTTATGTTGAATTGCAAGTTGTGTTGAGTTTAGTTTTGGTTAGAGAATGGTACAAATTAGGTTCAAGTTCTGAGTTAGATTATGGGTTGTTGGTTGGGTTGGATTGCTAGGTGAGCATTGTTGGATTTGGGTTGGGTTGTAGGTTGCTGGTTGGGTAACACATGTTGAGTTGGGTTCGATTGGGTTTGGGTTGCTTGGTGAGTTTTATTGTGGTTTAGTTAGGTTTAGGTTACGAGTTAGCGTATGGGTTGGGTTATGGATTAGATTACGGGTTAGGTTGGATTGGGTCAAAGTCGAGTGAGGTATGTATTAGGTTCTAGGTTGGGATTGGGCTAAGTTGGGTTTAGGTTGCGTTTGTTGAGTGAGTTAAATTATAGTTTGGTTTAGGTTATATTGGGTTGGGGAGTGGGTTGGGTTGAGTTGCGAGTTGGGATTGGGGTGGTACGGATTGAGTTCTGGAGTGGGTTGAATTGTAGTTTGAGTTGGGTTGGATGGGTTAGATTGGGTCGCGATGTGAGTTTGGTTGGGTTACGTGCTAGGATGGGGTTTGATTATGGGTTCGATTTGGGCTGTGTTGGATTAATGAGTGGGTCAACTTGTAGTTTTGTTGGGTTGGACTAAGTTTCGGTTCGATTGCTAAGTGGGTTAAATTGTAGTTTGGGTTGAGTTACGGATTGGGTTAGGCTGAGTTAGATTAGGTTGAGATGTGGGTTAGGTTGCTAAGTGGGTTGAATTGCAGTTTGGGTTGGGTATTAGTTAGATTTGGGTTGAGGTGTGGGTTAAGGTTGGTTTATGAGTTGGGATTGGGTTGAATTGGATTACAGGGTGAGGTTGGGTTCGATTAGGATAGATTTGGGCTGAGTTATAAGTTGGGTAGTGCTACCGGCACCACCTTATTTACTCCATGCACCATCACATCTTTATTTTAATTTTTTTTATTTCCAAAATACCCCTTACACACCACTATCATTCTCACACATCTTCTCACCTCACACCCCACCCCACGCCCATTACTACTCCCTCTCTTCTCCCTCTACTTCCTCTTCTTTCCTATTCTTTGTAATTTCTGACTTGCAATCTCTGTCGCGCGGATTTGTAAATGCTTAGTATTTTTTTTGCAGTTTCATGATCTTCCAGCAATTAATTGGTGGAATACACTGGCCATCAAAAAACACATTCTGGCAATTAGTTGCCGAATTACTTCATCGCTTCTTTCGGCAATTAGTTGAAAACATTATTCCGATAATTAGTAATCGAAATACAAAAAAATTGTGTTCTGGAATACAAAAAAATTGTGTTCTGATAATTATCATCGGAACACATGTATGTTTTTTGTATTTCAACAATTAATTACAGAATAAATGGGGGCGAGGGGTGCCCGACAGAGAAGGATAAAACTATCTTTTCACACTCTAAATTAAAAAGTGGGGTGGTGGAAGTAGCAGTAGCTATAAGTTTGGTTGCAGGTCGCAGTTTAGGCTGGGTTAGGTTACGATCATGTGACATTTAGCATTTCTCATAAATGGAAGGGCACATTCGCATTTTCATTTTCTACAATCGCGGGGTCAGCCAATTAATTATGTTGAAATTTGAAATTTGTAATGGTCATCAACCCATTAAGAGCCTGTTTGGTAAAATTAGCTGTTAGTGGATAAGCTAGCTGATAGCGGATAGCTTATAGCGGATAGCGAATGAGGTAGCTGATAGCGGATAGTGGATAAACTAGCTTATTTTCTGTGAAAGTATTTGGTAAAACTAGCGGTTGAATTAACTGAAAAATATAAAATGACATAAAAGGACATCTTCATTAATGATTTTACATAAAAGAGAGAGAAGAGAATAAAGGTAAAATTAAATAAAGATAATAAGGATAAAAGTGGAAAGAAAAATGAAACGCTATAAGCTATAAGCTCAAACGCTACTTCAAGTAGCGTCTGAAAAACGCTATAAGCTCATGAAAAAACGTTATAAGCTCGTGACAGATGCACTTATCATACAGGACTACTTTCTCATTCGCTATAAGCTATCCGCTATAAGCTCGTTGAAATGTGTTGCGCTCTAAATTAAATTACCCTCTTTGCTCAATGCTCACATTGTTATTATTGTTATTCTTATTGTTATATGATACATAGCTGAAACCCTTAACCTAATCAATCGTTCAGCAATCATAGCTTTCCTTCAATGGCGATCAAAGATTCACCATTGGAGGCGCAAGCAATTAGCAGCGAACCTGCAGGATCCAACACGGATTCCGACTGGGACGATTCGGATGAAGACCCTGATTACGACACGCTCCAAGAAACCTATAGCAACTTCTCAAACCTCTCACTCAAGAACAAGGCAAAAGCTAGGTAATCTTCTAATCCAATTTCACCCCATTATTCAAAATTTGATTTTTAAGCCTTATTGTATGGTAATTTGAATTTGGTGTTTGCAGAGTTGTTGAAGGTAAGGGTGTGGGTACTGAGACAGACCCAGAAAATTTTGAGAACGTTCAGAAAATAATCAAAGGTTGGCCTCCTTCCGCAAAGATTCCTCTTTTGTTTTGGTTTTGGAGTGAAGTCGGAATTTTAGCTACTGTTGTTTCAATTAGATATTACCCAAGTCTCAAACAAATTCATGTAAACGAGCTTTCTCTTCAACCCTTTGCAATATTTAGCAGTTAAAGCCACATGGAGCTGCTTAACTAGCAAAACATGATGTGTGTTTTTATTGGTTTCAAAAGGTTTCACATGTCTCTCATTGTTTTGGTTGGCAGCTGGACAGCTAGAGAAATTGAAAGTGGATGAATGCAAGTTGTATTTGAGGAATAATGGTCTGAGGCTAACTGGAAATAAGGACACACTCATTCAGCGCATAAAGGAGCATCTAGAGTAATTATCATTTTAATTATACACAACAAGGTAGTTTATTTAGGAAAACTATACGGTTTCTCTGATTCTGTGAGATTTCCAGGATTATAAATGGTGGAGGTGAGAAAAAGTACCCGCCTTCTAGCTTTGTATTGAATTGTAAAGGTGAGTACTTATGAATTTTTAAATATATGTTGATTCAAATGTAGCATTTCTGAAAACTATAAAATTACTTGTTCGGCTTCACATAATATGTGAACTGCTTCCTTGAATTCCTTCTGTGCTGATGTGTTTAAAAGTAACAGTATGATGCTACTAAGCAACATCAATATTCAGAGTCCAGATTCCCACTCCCTAGTCCTACTTGTTTTTTTTTTAATAAAAAAAAGTTTTGTTCGTAAGACAAACTTTTAATTAAGTACTTTGTTTTACCAGATTAGCATTCATCACCCTATTCAATATTAAGAAAATTAAATATATTTTCCTTTTTCCTGTTTGTAATATTTACAATTTTAATTTCCATTTTCTGTTTGAATAATTTCTACAATGCACTATTCTCAAGACTTGTCATCAGTGTATGTCTATATCTTGTGTTTGTTGGTAGTGTCTCTCAAATTTTGTAGGCCTTGAATTTTATTTTATCATCTTGGGATTCAGAATCTGAAAAAAAAAAATGTGCTTTACGCAGGTGACGCATGCACTGGTGATGTTGTTTTGTTTGAGCAAAATGTTTATGAAATGTAAGCTGTTCTTTTTATTAATTTCTTTTCTCCATTGCAATTGCAATGCATGATAAATAGCAAGATCTCACCTTGCTAGATTCTATACATGGAAAACTTTTGAAGAAAGCATTCATAATCATATATATGCACTTCAGGAAGCTTGTCATTTCTGGCATTGTTTTGCTTACTAGTATACATGTCATTGAATATATTGTCCAATGGATGTCTGACTCAAAAGGATATATTAATTATGTTGGAGAAAATCATTGCTACAGTTACTGCCTTCTTCCAGTTTGCTTATCAGAATGGGCTTTCTCAGGTTTAACATAGCATCCAGGAGTGCCAGTGGTCCACCTTGTGGTAAAAGGATCGTTGCAGGTCGTATAGTGAAAGAAAGCTATGGTGCTGCCAAACAACAACATACATTTACCGTGAGAAATTTTTTTAGATTGTTCTATTCTCTTTAAGTAGAAGTATGCTACTGTTATACAAAGAGTGTATCGGTTGCTTTTGTACCAAGCTTCACAAAATATTTAGAGCTACAACCTCCATTTTCTAGAAGGATCTTTTGTTATATCCCAATAAAGATGCACATTATCTGTCTTGGATAGCAGTGTAATTTGTCATTTTGTGTAAATCACTAGGCTATCTTTGAGCATATTCATTTTCTTCCAGATTGAAGTAAATCACTAGGATCTTTTTGTTACATCCAAATAAAGCTGCACATTATCCTGTTTTGATACAGATTGAAGTACTCTGGAGCAAGGGAGAAAAGCCTTTCCCTCCTCTTCACCCCCTATTGATTAAGGGTCGAAACCTTTATAGGTTGAAGACTTTGAGACAGGTTCCTCATTTGGCTGCATTCCTTCTTCTGCCGACATTGAGTTGTTCCATCTTCACTTGATGCTTATTATGTCCGTGCTTTTAATTTCAGAAATGGGAGGATGAAGGGGAAAGGCAGAAAATATTGATGGAAAAACACGCAAGGGGATACGTTGCTAGGGAGAATAGAGAGGCAAGGATACAAGTAAAAGAGAGGAGAAAAGCACCTAAGGAAAATAGGTACTTCAAATGATTTCGGATTTAAATTATCTTGTCTTCTATCACTATCTGTACTAACTCTGTTTATCTTTGCAAAATAATTTCATGTACTACTGCATTCTACACATTCAGGGTCTCCCAAAAGGATTCAGTAAGGAAACAATGTCAATCACATTCACGCATGACAACTTCACAATATCAACCTCAAGCAACAGATATACCCATTAATCCAGAGAAGCCAGCATTTCCATATCAAAATTCAGGTTTATGTGCCAATTCAAGAAAAGAAACATCTGCTATTGTAAATAAACCAGCAGCTATAACTGAACAGTGTGGTAAGTCTGTTGATTCTAAAAGAGTGGCAATGGGATCCTTTGATTCAGGAAAAACATCAGTTCCTGTTCACCATATACATAATCTGCAACAGCAAGCTTGGAAGCGCTCAGCTGATTATAGGAGTACTTTCATTATTGATCATTTCACTAGAGCTGAACTTGGTGCAAATTACAATTGCCCTAACTTCCATTCCAGAGAAAAACCAGTTTACTCAGTGCAAACATCATTTCCTGTTCACCATATACATAATCAGCAACAGCAAGCTTGGAAACCTCATCATAGAAAGCCTCTGGGAAGTGCAAATATTCCATTGATGCCCAGGAGAGAACAAAAACAGCTGTGTAGACATTATGCCCGTGGGAGGTGCCATTTTGGGGACAACTGCAAATTTTTACATGACTTGAGAGAATGATTGTCTACAAAGGGAATGCATGAATTAAAAATTTTGTAGTGATATCATTTCATTGATGTTGTGGTCTTGTGGTTTTTTGATGCAGATTTCGTGGTGTTGCCTTCTCTGTAATTACCTAAATGGTTTACATAACCTATAATTTACTGGACATGCACCTTTCATTCCAAATTCCAGTCTTGTCAAATACTATTCATAAGTAATATAATTTAGAGGGTAGAAAAAAATAAAAAAACCAGGAAAGAATGAATTCTAGAAAATAAAATTTAGGTGAGAAAATTTTGGTTCTTTATTTTATTTTCAAGATTCGTTTTGGTCTTTTATTTTTCAAAATGTTCATTTTAATCATTTATGTTACAAACGTTACACAAAATGGTCTTTTCCGTTACACTCTTGATTGATGTCATTAGTCTCTCTCCTGTGTGGCTGTTAACATCTGATGTGACACTAATACGACGTTTTGACCTTCCAATTTTTTTAAAAAAAAAATCTTCCAAAAAAAATCATCTTCAACCTTAATAAACCTTCTTCAAACTTTAACCCATGGAGTGCAACCGATTGTGTCTTCTCCTCAGATGTTGGGTTGATTTTTGTGATTTTTTTTGTTGGTGTTTACGGTGTTCTTCATAATTGGGAATCGGGTTTCTCAAAATTTTAGGTTTTGAACCCTTCGTCGTTGAGCAATGTTAGTTTTTTGCAACATTTTAGAAGGTTTTAGTTAAACCCAGATGACATTTCAAAAAAGTTGAGATTTTGTAGGGCTTGTATCCAAGGATTTTGTGGGAGAAGAATGACTACCAGTAATAAACAAATTAGAATGCAAAAATAATCGATATGCTTTTGTAGGGTTTGTATCCAAGGTACCCTTGCATCCCATCCTAATTCTGCAAAATTTCTTTGATAATAACTTTGTAATTTCAGCAACCATACACTCTTAATGTGGAGGGCATCAAGGAGGAAAGTCAAAGATATATAATGACATACTTTTCTTGATGAAAAGAATCAAGTGAAGTGTAACACTCCGATGCAATTGTAAAATGATGTGTCAGACGCAATCTAAGGATTTTGTGATTTGATAGTTGAATGTCGAAGAAGGTTGAAGAGGAAGGTTGAAGGTTGAAGATGATCTTTTTTGTGGGAAGAAGATTTTTTTTAAAAAAAACTTTGGAAGGTCAAAATGACGTCGTATTAGTGCCACATTAGACGTTAACAGCCACGTAGGAGAGGCTAACGGCGTCAGTCAAGGGTGTGACAGAGAGGACCATTTTGTGTAACGTTTGTAACATAAAGAACTAAAATAAATATTTTTAAAAATAAAGGATCAAAATGAATGTTGAAAATAAGATAAAGAACCAAAAGTATATTTTAGCCTCATTTTATATTAGAACCGTGGAATTGGTCATTATCTAAATAGTAGGCTTGGACAAAAAGGCCCGGACCGACCGAAAATCGATCCACCCGTTCGGCCCAATGGGTGCTTGGTCGGGTTAAAACGGATCCGCGGGAGTGCGAATGGAAGACGAGGCCACATATGGATAAGGGCGGGCGGGTTCGGGTATAGATATGAAATTTTGCCCGAACCCGAACCCGACCGACCCTGAGTGAAAATGATTTTTTTAAAAAATTACTAATCCCATACAACGTCGTTTGCTGCTTCGAGTCCTAATCAGTAATCTGGAGTGTAGAGTTGTAGACTCATGCTAGCACAAGAAACGTTTTCATTTTCCTCCTATCACATTTCAAAACCCTAGCGCCGCTCTCTCATTTCCTCTTCCTCTCTCGAGTCTCGATCTCTACTCTGCCTCCTGTGTCGTTCATCTTCCTCATTTCTTCGTTCGTCTTCCACTTGATGGGCGTTCTTTCACCTTCAATCTCTTGTTCGTCATCGGAGGTAAGGTTTTATGGGGTTGTGTTTTTTTATTATCGGGTTTAGGGTTTCGATTTTGGTTTGGAAATGCTTATTTAGCTAAAATTTTGTTCTTTTTTACCTATTGATCATGTTATTACCCAAAGGAAGCAACTCACCGTGGCCAATCTTTGCTTCAATTTGAGATTAGGGTTTGTGATTGAAAGGGTAAGTTACCTCCGAGATCTTCATCTCTCTCGATATCTCTTTCTTCTTCTGTTCTTCACCTTCGTCTTCTGTTCTTCTTCTAGTATTCTTTGATTTCCTTATTATAAATCTGACTTATATGACTAAAATCTTGTTTTTCCTTTGCTTTCAAGTGTTTTTCCGTCTCTATTCAGCTTCCAAGATCTTTACTCAGTAAGTATTCAGAGATATTAGCTTCAAGATCCTTCGTTTTTGTGTGTTTAATTCAAGATCCTTCGTTTTTTTTGTGTACTTAGCTTTTTGTGTCATTATTTTTGGGGTAAACCTTGATTTAAGGGATATCATTATTAATAGAAATTTTTTGAGTAATGGGTTGAGCTTTACTGAGGTGTGTGTTGAAACTTGGTTTTTGGGTTAAACTTGTTCTTTAAAAATATTAGATTTTGTAAATGCTTCACTAGAAAACAGTTCTTTAAAAAGAACTCTTGTCAGATGTGTGTTGAACTTAACTTTAATTATTATTACTTAACATGCTTGCCTAGAATACAATTCTTTTCTTTCCTTTAAGTTACTAATTATTCAGTTACACTCATCCCTTAATTTCATATCGTGTGTATTTTATTTGACAGTCCTTAATCCTTGTTTGATACACCTTTGGAAGGAGAGCAAGCACCAAGGATCTTGAGCTTAAGGTAATTCAATTACTCAGCTTATTTGACAGCCCTTGTGTAATTTGTATGCTTAGCCTTAATTTGTATGATTGATTTGTTAATTTGAAACTGTAAAATTGTATGCTTAATTTGTATTTATTTATAAGCATATTTGTATGCTTAAGTTTATTCTATATTTGAATATGCTCTTGTGAATGTATTCTTTTGTATGCTCTTGTTAATGTATGCTCTTGTATATGTATGCTCCTACTGTTTTGGAACACACACTGTTTTGATGGGTACTAATGTGTGTATATTTGTTCCCTGTTTTGATGTGTCTCTTACTGTTTTGGAACACTAAATACACACACACACACTGTTTATGCCTGATTTGTATGCCTGATTTGTTATGCTTAAGTCCCCCTCATAACAGAATCTTATTAGTTGGATAGAGCCTTAATTTGTTCATGGTTTAATAGAATCCTATCACTTGGATTCCTTGCCATCATCTCTTCCTTCTTAAATCTTCACCTCTTCTTGCTACTTAGTAAAACTAATAAATTTAAGATCTGATAAATAAAATTAAAGAAAACTGATAAATCTCCAGCCTGATAAAAACTTAAAACTTATAAAATGATAAACTATAATCTCTGTAAGGTTCAAAACTGATAAACACTTAATGTGGTTGGCAAATGTTGACTATGACTTCTTCATTCTTTCAGTAATGGAGCAGTCTAGTCAAAACCTGCCTCCGGCATTAACACCCTAAATAACATCACAAATTGGGACTCAAGGGGCTGTAAATCTAGCCACTTCTGTTGGAATAGCAGGAGATAGTGGTTGATCTCAGCATACTGAACAGGCAGCAACTGCAAATGCTGCAGCTGTAGCTGACCCAATCCTCCTCTCATAAAGAAGAGGAAACCAAATGCAAGCGGTCCTCGAAAAACTTCCGCTGCATGGGATCACTTCATTAAATTAACTAAAAATGAATGCAAGGAACCAACTGCAGAATGCAAACACTGCAAAAAAAAGGTACTTATGTGACACTAAGCAACATGGCACTTCCAATATTCTTGCTCACTTGAAGTCTTGTCCGAAATACCCATATGCATTAATCAATGACCCCAATCAAACAACCCTCACATTTACTAGTGGAAAGGGTAGTGGTTTGGTCGCTGCAAGCACAAGATTCAATCTTCAAGCTTGTAGAAAGGCATTGGCTGTCTTTGTCATTCGAGATGAACAACCCTTCAGGGTTGTTGAGGGTGAGGGTTTTAAGAACCTCTGTAAACAGTTGCAGCTGCAATTGACTATCCCATCAAGGCGTACGGTTGCTAGGGATTGCTTTCAACTTTATCTTGATGGAAAATTGAGGGTGAAAGCCTTCTTTAGATCAGATTGTAATAGGGTCGCGTTCACTACAGACTGTTGGACCTCTGTCCAGAATCTTAATTATATGACCCTCGCAGCACACTTCATTGATAATGAGTGGAAATACCAAAAAGAATAATTAGCTTCTCCTTAGTTCCTAACCATAAAGGTGACACCATAGGTCGGAGGGTTGAGGAGGTTTTAAGGGATTGGGGACTAAGGAATGTATCTACTGTCACAGTTGATAATGCATCATCGAATGACATGGCTGTAGCACACTTAAAGAGGAGAATTAACAAGGTGAATGGGCTAGTGGTGCCACTGGATGGCAATTTCTTGCATATGAGGTGTTGTGCCCATATTTTGAACCTGGTAGTCACCGATGGTTTAAAAGAAAGCCACAACTCCATTTCCAGATTTCGGAATGCTGCTAGATGGGTTAGATCTTCACCCGCAAAGGTCTGCCAAGTTTAAAGAATGCATTGAATTCACAAGAATTACATGTCGAAAACATGTATGTCTTGATGGTCCAACTCGGTGGAACTCAACATAAATGATGCTAGATACAGCTGAAAAGTTCCAAGCTGCATTTGAAAAGCATGAGTTTGAAGCTCCAAGCTTTGTGGACTTCTTTGGGGCTGCTGGTCCCCCTAGTTCCATTGATTGGGAGAATGTTCGTGTCTTTGTCAAATTTCTAAAGATTTTCTATGAGGCAACCCGAGTTTTTTCATCATCACAGGAAGTTAGTATACATATTGCATTCCATCAACTTGCTTCCATCCATTGTGAGCTTAAGGAGGCCTCCATGAATATGAATACCATGTTGGCCACTATGGGCTTTGAAATGAAAATAAAATATGAAAAATATTGGGATGATATTGCAAACATCAATCAACTTCTGTACTTTGGTGTTATTTTTTACCCTAGATATAAATTCAGATATGTGGAGTGGCCGTTCAATGACATGTATGGTGATCAACCCGCTTTGGAAGTGAACTGACTGCTAGTTTGAAAAACAATTTGTTTAAAATGTACAATTGGTACAAACTAGCAATTTAACAACAAAATAGGTTTGCACATTCATCTGCTGGTCCACCTGAGGGTGTTTCCCCTGTTGGAACTTCTGTACTTGCTGAAAATTCATCCCATTTTTCAAGGGCGGATGTGTTTAAGCAGCATTTGAGGGAAAAAGACTCCATTGATAAGAAAAATGAACTAGAGAGGTACTTGAGCGAATCATGTGTAGATGGGGGTGATAGTTTTGACATTCCACTTTGGTGGAAACAAAATTCTTCTCGGTATCCCATATTGTCAACTTTGGTTAGAGATGTATTGGCCACACCAGTTTCTACAATGGCTTCAGAGAGTGCATTTAGTACGGGGGGTAGAGTCTTAGACACCTATAAAAGCTCCCTAAGCCCCGAAATGGCAGAAGGATTGATTTGTGCTCAAAATTGATTGAGGCCTTTTATTTGCCAATTGAAAGACCTCAATCTAAATGAAGAATTTGAAGTATCTGAGACTATAGTAACAGGTAGTAATTTAAATTTTTTTTTACAGTGACAATCCTTAGAAAACACAGAATTGTATATAGATTCAGTTAAATTTTCTTTGAATGTACCTTAGAATTTTTTGGAGTGGCTGGTGGAGCATCAACAGGGGCTGGAATTGGCTATAGTCCATCATCTCAGCCACAACCAACTAACTGTGACTAAGAGCATCACCTGAGGTTGTCCCTTGAATATTACTTGCTGAATTTTAATTGGTTTGTTCTATTTAATCTTTGGATTAATTTATTTTTCTATATCATTGCAGTTTTAACACTTTTTAGAGTTATTTGTGAGAAATGACTCAATCTATGGCATTGTGACTACATTTTTTGGAGGTCTATGACAGTGACTTTGTGCTTGGTGAAATTCCTTATTATAATAGTGTAGACTTCAGGTATCTATTCTAAATCTCTATAGTATTTTCCTGGAATGTTTAGTAGATTTTGATGGAAGTCCCTTTATTATTTACTCTGTTATTGTGGTCTAAGTAGCATACTTGCACATTTTATCTCTTATTACTCTTTCCGATAACACTGCAGTACCATGAGCTTCACTTGTTGCAAGAAGAAGGCATCCCATGTGGGAGGCAATGCTGCAAACATAGGGCAACCATTGGGTAAACAATGCTTGCTGAAAAATGCTTGGGTAAACAGTCCTTGCTTTAATTCTAATCTTCCAAGGTTGTTTGTGCTTGGTTATTATATTAATGCTTGCTTCGTGTGTTATTCATCAGGTGTTCCCATGAGGAACTCTATATTCAGAGAGACTATCCAAGAGATGAGCCAAGCTATGGAGAACAAGCTGATCAGTGGCCTGTGAATGGCCCATTTATCTATATCCCCTGCCATTTTTATTATATGATTGTCATATGTATTCATTTGATTATTGTGATTGTATTTTGCATTTTTGTTGATTGCTTGAATTTCCTTGGGTGCTGCTAGTCCTATGATGAGAATTTCTGCATTTATGATCTGTTGATTGCTTGAACTTTCTTGGCTGCTACTACTGTTTTGCTGATAATGAGAATGAATGGGAGTCTGAAGAGGAGGGACTATAATGGAATGAAGCAATGGGTCTTCATATATGCATTTAGTTACTTGTTGTCATTAACAAACATTTCATACGCTAGATCTGCAATTATTGTTGTAAAAACAATTATATTTGTGTATTCCTAAACAACTTGTATATTTAAATGGGCTATTGTTGTAACAACATTTTTAAATGACCCAATGCAGGAATTAAGGCCAAGCCCTGTTAGTTAGCTAGTAAAAACTAGAATAAAAATTGACAACAAATTAAAAAGCTCAACAAATTGAATATGGGCCAAAATCTAATCCAGCCCAATGTTGGCCCATCCATACCCGTTTCAACCCACCCGATCACCCGCCCAACTCGCTCAACAGCTACCGCCCAAACTGACCACCAAATTGGGCAGAAATGGGCCATGATCTATAATGGTCGGTTATTGTCGGTTTGGGCTTTTTGGGCCTGAAACTGACCAAAACCGACCGACATCCAGGCCTACTAAATAGGTAACCACACTAACTCGATAACAACCGAACGTGGCGTGGAACTACATCTAGCTCTGATCATATTAATCATTCAATTTAGTGTTTCGAATGTTATAAACCCTTTTTGGAACCAAAAAAAATGTTATAAACCCTTTTATGCCAAAACCACTAGGAGGACTGGAAAAATAGGACAGTGAGTGAACCCTTCTACACACCGATTTACTATTTTTTTTTTTTTTTTTAAAATAAGGGTTCATCTCTTGTAAATTTTATTTTCATCGGGATTATTTTAAAAAAATTAATTCCTAAAAAGAAATACTTTACACTTAACAATACTAGGGCTGTCCATTGAGTGAGTTGGCTGGGTTTTGGAGCATTTTTTAGTCCAACTCACTTGTCAAATTGGGCCAAATTCATGAGTCAAACTACATTAACAACAAAAAATTCTCTAATTCATTACACATAACACATCTTAATTAAAAGCAATATATATCCAAATAAGTTTAAAAGTAACAGCCAGTCACAAAAACCATAGTTCTAAAACAAGCTAAATAAACATAAGTTAACATAAGCTTGAAATAAACTAAAGTTAGCTAACAAGTCCCAAAAGTCATAAATAACAAATTATATTAACTAATTGAAGTCAATCACATATAACATATGGATTAATATAATTGTTTACTTGATTATTAACTTTCTTAACATGTTTTTTTTTTTTTTTATCCAAGCATCTCATTGGATTTTCACCACAATGATTCAGTAGATAATTCATGAATTTGTTATTCGCTACTTCTTAACACGACAAATGTCAGCACTTAAACTTGATTGATTGATACTATAGAAAAGTCCAAAGAAAACAACTTCAAATACAATAATGGCTACACGACTTATGTAGGAAAAAAAATTACTTTGATGAGTTGGATTTGTGGCTGCAATTCTTGAACTGGCCACTTGACTATGCCTTGTGGCCTGTGGGTTGGAGTCTTTTCCCACCCGCATTTTGTGAGTTGTGTTGGATAAAACATATTTGTGAATCGACCCAACCTAGGAGACACCTCTATGTAACACCACTATTCCACATGATCATTTTTTAACAGTCTCCATAAGCATCAGTTTTCAAATCCAATATAAATTTATTAGTTTTTTCACTAGACAATTAAAAGGCCTAGTTTTTTTATGCATATATAACTGAATGGAAATTTCGATTCATATTTGTTTTAACTTATTTTGCATTTAAAAAGCTTTTTAGGTTAAAGCTCCTTAATGAACATTATGATTATAAATTTTTCTACAAGCAAAATATGCTAATTTAAAGGCATATTTCAAACGCATATTGTTCATTAACCAGTTAGAAACTAAAAATATTTCGGTTTTGTATTGCTTCGAGTTCATTGCCACTGGTAGATGTCCTTCAAAGTTCACGACAACGTCTCAAGTTAAGGCCTAACTACTACAAATCATTTATTGAACCAGAAATTGTAACAGGCGTGCAAAGCCAGAGTCAACTTGTTTACATTTAAACATAAAACTACCTAAACATGCACATGTGGCTGAGAATATTCAAGAGGCACTTTTTTTTCCCAAAACATTATGATTAATAAATAATACTTCAGTCTTCAGCTACTATTGCTCTTCGAAAAGTATCCACAGGTATATGCTAATCTTAGCCTAAATATCCCAAAAATTTCTCTCATGTTCACTAGTAGCTTACCAGACTTGAAGTTTTCCCTTCCTGAAAAGGCTAATTAATCAGATTCAATGAATGCAAGAAGAAAACAAGGAACTATTTACAACTAACATAATATATGTGATTCCTTCTAAAGTTCCCCACTAGTACACCATATGCTTTATGTTTATTTTCAATCTCAACCCTTACGACTCAGTCATTTTATAGCTGATTTTGGTGCTTAAATATTCAACACCATTTGCTTCAACATCGTTTCCAACTACTTCGGTGGCAAGGGCATTGATGTGGACCTTTTAGGCTTTATAACTTCATTGCGCATTGCTGACAGAATTGCTCTTGTTAACACCTTGCATGTCCATAGGGGAGTTTGTTATACTACTAACAGACCCTAAAGTCTGAGAGCTCAACTGTGGACTTGCTGGACAAGCTTCAGGATTACCAGCACTCATGGCATGAATTGCCCCTGAGCTCATCTGTTGAGGGCTCATTGGGGTTCGTTGACTCATCTGCTGAGGGCTTGCTTGCTGCTGTGTTTGTTGGTTCAAAGGTGGAACTCCCATTGTAGATGGTGAGCCCACCTGTGGGGGTGAAACAACTGCTTTCAATTGTGAAGACGTTTCTTGCTGCTGCTGCTGCTGCTGTAATTGCTGCTGCAACTGCTGTTGTAAATGCTGCTGTAATTGCAACTGATGCTGGTGCTGTTGCTGTTGCTGCGGTTGTTGATGTTGCTGCTGCTGCTGATTCATATAAAGATTCATCCCTGCCATCAGCTTTGGTGGACCCATAGGTCCAATTGCTCGCTGCAGCGTACTCATATTAGCCCTATTCAGAGACTGACCCAACACTGAAAGACCAGCAGAGCTAGGGTGCATTTGTCTGGCCCCTGAGATGCCAGCTATGCTAGACTGAGGTGACCCTAACATGTTTGCACGATTCTGTGCCATTCTAAGCTTTGATGCCAAATATTCAGCCTGTGTTGGAGTTATGGTCCCAGACCTAAATTGTTGGCTTAATGCATTAGTAATATTTGAAGCCTGGCTAAGATTCATTGGGTTCTGACCCATACTTCCCATGCCAGACATAGACGTCATTGGTGCTGAGATTCCAGTTCCTGCTATTCCTCTTGCAGCCCCTATTCCCATAGGATTGCCCATGGGTCCAAGCCCAACTATGCTATTTCTCAGGTTACCCATACCCACAGCTGTTCCAAGTCCCATCATCATTTTCCTCTGCATTTGTGGCTGTTGTTGCTGTTGCTGTTGCTGTTGCTGTAACATCTGAATCTGGAGAGCTGAAGGCTGCATGTGATTACCCAATGACATGTTGGAGTTCTGCCCAACTGCATTTAATTGGGAAAGCTGATTCTGCCCAAGCATCATAGAAGATCTCTGGAACTGGGGATTCTGCTGTTGAATGAGAGTGTGTTGATTTTGTTGTAGCTGCTGTTGCTGTACTGCTTGTTGCGAGTCCAGTTGCTGTGGCCTTGGAGCCATTGAAACACCAGAAAGAAGTCCTTGGGACATCTGTAAGGCCTGAGGGTTTCCAGGGGGCAACATCCTTGGGTTTGCTACAAGATTCTGAGGTATGTTTAATGATGCATTACTGCCACTCGCTGGTTTTGCAACTTCATTGGATGATTGACCCAGAACTGGTTCTCCATACTGCTGCATTTCACCTAGAGAGTTATTATGAGGTATGTTAGATTGACTGCCCGACGGAAGGTTAACCCGGTTTGGTCTGACTTGGATTTGGTCATCTTCCTTCACATATCCTTCGCGTACCATCTACAGTAGGCAGATTAAACTATTAAAAAAAAAACGAATTGACAAAAACTGTCATTCATATTGCTCCAGCTCAGATAGAGAAACATACCAATGAACAGAACTGTTCTGCAAGCAAATCCGCAAAATGCTGATCCACAAATTGGGGAAACAAGTCAGAGCAATAAACTTGCAGAAACTCCCTTATATCATATTTCAATGGTAGGAAATTCAAATGTCGGTGCTACTAGCCTACTACAACTTTGATATTCATTGATTTTTAATAGCGATAAGCTGATTAGAAATCTCTTAAAAACACAAGTCAATGCTGAAAATTTAAGGAAATATCCAAACAAAATCTATCTTACTAAACCAAAAAAGGATACAGGTGTGCCTTAGGACAAAATGGGGCTGTAGAAGATAAACAAGATGAGCGTGCTGGGGAATTGAAAGTCAATGTTGATATATGACAGTAACATGCGGCCAAATTATACATGAATGAAATGAAAGGAACGGTAGCAATGGGATAAAATGGCAAAGGATCCCCCAAAAGGGTCTCAGCCACAAGATTTGAAAGGGTGACAAAAAAAGAAGAGAATCTATGATAAATATAGATAAGAAATGAATGTTTGAATGGTTTAACAGAGGATAATACGGCAAAAGGTGAATAATAGCTCAAATTATTTAAGCATAGTACATTCAATTAACTTCAATATAAATTCTTAATATCTATAACAAAAAAAATTATCTCTACCGTGAAACTTACAGTATTGGGTAATGTGGGGAGATGATCCTCGCCAGCTACAAAATCTCCATCATCAATATCCCCATAATGCATAGCCACAGTACCATCAGATGGCTTCTCAGCCATTATCATCCTAGTTCGCAATCTAGAAACTATAGAAACAACATTTCCTGCAGAAGAAAATGGAATTTTAGACGAGAAATAACTTTATATTGCCAAGAACAAGAGACTGAGCAAAAATTTCAATAAACCTTGAACTACGCGCTCAGGCAAACAGAAACTTAAGAGTCTCATTTTGCACATGTTCATAGCACCACCTATGAGTGTCTTTGTCAAAGAACTTGTCTCATCTATCAATCCCTCATTATTAGTTGCATTGGAGAGATGGGCCGCCAAATGCTGTGGTGGATATGTATTCTGCTTTCTTATGGGATAATCATCAACCTTGTTCTTCTTTAAGTTAAGTTGATGCCTGATAGAAGTCCATATGTTATATATAAGAAAGGATAAATAGACTTCATGAAATTTGAAAACAGAACAACATGACACTTCCAGTTCGTACCAAAAGTGGGAGCAAAGGCTAGCAGGTAAAAATAAATCAGATTAAAGAAAAATTAAGATGATAATAACTTGCACACTCTAAATCTCTTCTAATTTCCAAGGGTGTGGAAAAATAATTCCTGATTAAAATGCTAGTCAAACCCTTTCATCACCAACACATTCTTGTACATAAAGAAAAAAATGTGTGGAAAATCAGAAATATAAAATTATGGAAAAAATTCTTGAGAAGCAGTTTTAAAATTTAAAACACATACCTCATTGTCACCATTTCAATTTTTGAGAACCTTTCCAGCATAGTTTGAAGACCTTGATCAACCAAAGCGGAGGTCCCAAGTTGGGGACTATTTGCATTCAACGTGACACCAGTACCAACACTAGCAGGAGAACCAACTCCACTTATTGCTGGGGTCTTGGGAAGGGAATTAGATCTCCGTTTTGCAGCTAGTTGTGCCTGGTGTTGCCTTTGTGTAGAATCATTAGCGCTAGAAGTCAAAGATGCAGTTCCAACAGCAGCAGAAACTGAGGCCATTGCTGTCTTCTCTTTTTGTGATGCTCCAAAACTTGGTCCAAGTGAACCATTGGAAAATTCCCCTGATTTCGAAGATAATGGGGAGTGAGCTAATGCCCCCGTAGATAAGCGAGGACTCTGTACTGGTTTCCTTTTCTGAAGCTGCTCCTCTTTTTTTGCTTCTTTCTCCATATGCTGACCCAGATTATTCCATGCTGTCTGAGGGAAATTAGGTCTCGTGAATGCATGCTGTGGCAAACTTTGCTGAAGCTGTAATTGTTGAGGGTCCAAATTGCTTGTATCCATTTCCATCTCACTTTTATTGCGGTTTATCTCTGCAGCATCTAATTTTTCCATTTCAAACTGTTCTTCCTTGGCAACTAATCTCATTCCCTGCTGAGCAGAAGCAAACTGAACAGTGCCTGTGTCTTGATTCAGCCCCCCTTCAAAAATCTGCTGGGAAAACTTCTGAATGCCACCACTTCCATACTGAATACCTCTGGCCATTGCTTGTTGTTGTAATAGTGTATTCTGCCAATTCATATCTGATCCTTGGAGAGCTTCAACATGTGAACCTATTTGCTGCTGTTGCATTGCATCAACACCTGTAGAAGCAGGCCTCATTCTTTTCGCAATATTGGATAAAGGTGATGTTTGTCCATCTGGATTCTCCCTTTTTGCAAGAAGAGAGGCACTTGGGTTATCAGCATATGAAACCATGACATCCTGTGCAGCAGGAGAAGCTGCTGATGCATTAATAGCAGAAACTGACCCATGCTCCTGCACGCTTCTTGGAGTTCCAACTGCCATTTGATACCTTGATTGATGGGACATCATGGAAAGGCCTGGGACAGAGGAATCTGGTAAAAAACTCTTAGGTCTCAAAGCCATGCCAATGCTTGGACTAAGATTTTGCATAGCTAGGTTTTCAAGGGGTTGCTGCACAATAGCATTAGGTGCAGTGATTCCCGAATCACACAACCTGTCAGTTGAGCTTTCCAGCACTCTATCTATGCATACTTTCTTCCCATGGATTTTATTACTAGAAGTAACAGCAAACTCTGGCATATGCCTTAGTCGCTTTCTCCGCAAATTACTCAGACTTAAATTGAGCTGCCACATGAAGTTCAACATCATTAAGATGCATACGGCCAAACAGTAAGTTCATCAAGGGAATCTAGCTTATTTATACCTTTGTGGGAACTGGATTTTCACATAACCGATCTAACTTTGGAGTAGGATCTAGATGAAGTTTTGGTTGTAATGCTTTCAGTATCTTTGATTCAACTTCCTATTATCAATGTGAATCGATAAGTGACATGAATGCCCAAAAAATGATAGTTATAGCATTTGGTCATTTGTCGATGGTAGACCATACTCACCATTAGATCACCATATGTCCAAGACTTGTCAGTGATCGATGGGATGTCCTTCACAATATTCTCCAATGACATCTTGAGGCACACTTTATTAACAGTAGGAGAACTGTCAGTAGACACAACACCAGCCCCCCTTTTAGAAGAGCATCTTCGATAATCACGCACCTGGAAAGTTACAGAATCAATACAACATCAACACAACACCATTAAAAGTAGATATTAAATGGTGGTCAAATTTGGAAAATGTTAAGAAGAATAAGATGGAAAGAATGCAAAATGGCACATAAGAAGCTCTCTGCAACCAAAAGAAAGGAAGCCAAAAGAGGAAAGGAGAAGACAGTACATAAGAATCCACAATGAAAAGAACCAAAAGAGGAAAGGAGAAAGAGAAGGAGCAACTTGCTAAGAGAAAAGAATGGAAAAAGATGAAGAAGAAGCAACTTGCTACGACAAAAGAATGGAAAGAATGCAAAATGGCATATAAGAAGCTCTCCACAATCAAAAGAAAGAAAACCAAAAGAGATGATGTCAATATGAAAGAGATCCTCAATCATATAGTATTAATCACTGGTACTCTCCTCCATGAACAGTAAACACAGTATCCCAAACTAAACCCCAGAAGAAAGTACCCTTAAAACAATTTTTTATAAGGAAAAAAAAACGGAAATTTAAATGTTACCTTTAAAAGCAAAGCATAACAAAAACAAATAAGGCTCACCTCGCATATAAGTGCTCCATCAACATATTTGGCAGGTATGTCATCCAGAATATCTCCAGGCATGTGGCCTGACTCAATGGCCTCCAAATACAACATTATTAGAAAATAGGAAGGTAAGTACACACAGTGCTTAATGTAAGTAGACAAACCAAAAATGATAACAAAGGCAATTCTTAAGTACACACAGTGCTTAATGTAAGTAGACAAACCAAAAAGTAAGAAGATGAATATGCGAAGGAATTTGAAGCCACCCAAGGAAAGGGCACAGACAAAGGCATGGTTTTTGGCCCTATTATATTTCCAACTTCCAGGTACACGGTGTATAGGTGGAAACAAGTGGCTCAAATCCAGTGGCACTCAAGTCAAACAATGAAGCTCAATTAAGCCAGTCTTTTAGAATTAGTTGAATCATGCCACCAGTCTCGAAAGCATAGTATGAGACTTTTCTCATATACATACAGCAATGCTTATGATACAAGTAGAAAGTGTTGAATTCCCACTCGATAATTGTAATCATTTAAAAATTAAAAGTCAAAACTGAAAGAACAAGAATATTATAGAACACCAAGAGACTTACCAAGAAAAGGCTTTCAGATGACCTATCATATGGGTGTAACAACTTCGGAAAATCTTGATATTTTGACTGATTTGCTGTCTCATTCTGAAAATTCATAAATTAGATAACTTAGAGACACAAAAGGTTCATCTAGAAGATGGTTTATTTTAGGTAATTCCTTCAACTTTAACAAACCTCGAAGGGTTTTCCAATAGAATAACCATCTGGGAACAGGTTCAACGTGAAAGAAGCTTCCCTTTCTGTAAAAACAAGAAAGCACCACAGCTATCAGAATTTATACACAAGTTAAGTGGCCAATATACCTTGATGACTAACCTGCTAATGAAAGAGGTTCAGATGAAATAGAGGAATTGGGAATCTGAGCAATGTTTTCACCAGCCTCAACAAGATCGCTCTGAATAAAAAGGATACTTAAAGCAATCAAAAAAGCAATCTAAATACCAAAATATTGAACAATTCCCACTGTTCGCATAATGCTTTGATTGAACTTAGTCAAATTACAGACAATATGCCAGCCGATTGCAATATAAGATATAGCTCAAGGAAGACACAAGTCTTTTGTAAAAGAAAATAACAAGCTGCCAAGTCATCTCATGTACCAATTAAACGCCAAAAACCCCAGGCTTTCAATTCTTATATATTCTTAACCTCAGTCCCTTCTCAGACCCTGTCCCCCCCAAAAAAAAAAAGATATGTATGAGTTGGATATTTGTATATGCCCTTCCTATGTCACTGACCGATGCAATTTGTTTTCATGCTTTTAAACTTTGACAGTACCACAATATCAAAAAAAATCAACATGGTTTCCACATCTTCCAATTTTAGTTTAATCTCCAGTCATAAGAATATGGTGGAAATTAAAAATCAGTGACATAAGAAGACATCTTTTCAACAGGAAAAAAAACACTTCTTTTGTATTAGACATGATTTTCACATCTGGCCTCCTCTTCATAAGTTCCCTAGCGCAACTAGCATACTGTGGTGCGTCATATCTTAATACCACAGAAAATAATATTGATTGAAGCTTCAGCAAGCATCAATAGTAAAAACCGAAGCTTCAAGCTTCGACCCAATTAAAATCTGGCATACACCATTTGTAATTTTCTCTCCTAAGAACAGCAATATCATGCATATAACAGCAAAGTCACAAACTTTTGAAATCAAAGAGAAAGACCCATAATTCAATTTGTGGTTTAGACTCGAAATTGAAGTGCATTGGTTGAAATGGAGAGTACATACCTGGGGATTTTGGGATTCGCCATCGTCGGAAGGAAGGGGAAGGGGAAGGGGCTTGGGGTGATACCTAGTGCCACGCTTTGACACATTGAAGGACACCCCCATCAGAAAATTTTCTTTGGATTTGGGAAAACCCAAAACCCTAGAAGATTAACACCAAAGAAAACAACAAAGAAGAAGGAGCTTTGTGTTTGGTGGTTAGCAGCAGAGACGTTGATTTTGTGTTGAGTTCTCAACTCAATACATAGGACACAACTGCAGTGTCCCAAATATGTTCGTGTTCCTTGGATTTGAGCCCTGTTTGTTTCCCTTCAATTTTTCTCTCATGCTCATTAGTTTCCAAGGGAAAACACTTTTTCTGTTTTCTTCGTTCTGTTTTTTTCCTGAATATTTTCTCATTTTCCTTCTTTTATAACTTCATAGGAAATTGTTTTTTTTTAAAAAAATATTTTGCTTGCTCACTTTAAACTTACAGTAAAGGTCAAAAAACATGTAAAGGTGTACTGTAACTTTTAATAAATGATGCCACTTTTAGCGAAAAAATTATTTGAAATTTTATTTTTACGAATTAAGTAATTATTTAAATAAATTATTAAGAGTCGTTTAAAATATATTATACTTTAATTTAGTGTATATAATTTCCTTTTTGGAAACTAACAAGAAAAACACTATCTCTATTTATTTTTTTTAATTAAAAAAATGGTAAGCAGCAAAGATGGGGAAAGAGGACCATTGGATGCCACAGTCTCAAGTGAGTGATTATATATATATATATATATATAGAGAGAGAGAGAGAGAGGGAGGAAGCGTATCAAGTGAGAACCGATGTTTATTGTGAGAAATGAGAATTAATAATCACAACCGTTAGATACAATTTAACGATTTGGATTAAAAGAATTAATTAAAAGGTCACATGTTCTCCTTCTACAGTCTCCACCTCAGTAGCTCTCCCCCTTCCGCCTCCATCCTCCCACTTCTAAATCCCTTGAGAAAATTGCCTAGAAATCAATAGGTGCATGCTATAGAACTCAAAAATATCGTACTTTTGCGGTGATAAAAACCACTTAATACTTATCAAAGGGACTGTGTCACCAATTTAGTAATAGTGGAAGTAGCTTTACAAGTTTAAAACTATTTTAATCCCAAACAATTTTCTCAAACTCTATTTATATAAAAAAAAAATTTAAAATTTGTATTGCTACGAAGGAATTCTTAAAAGAAAGAAATTATCCAATTTGGAATCAGAGTTGTCAGGTAGAATTCCTGCAGACGATCAAAATTCTGGCTATGGATGAATTGGAAGACACCAATAGTGGAGGAGAGTCTGAGGGAGACAAAGCCTCGCGATGGATGACTGGTACACGAAGTGAATGACGGTGCTGTTAGGCAATGCTTCAAGGCTCCAGCATGCGATGGGTATTTTCTCGAGGGATTTAGGAAGGGGTGGATGGAGGGGAAAGGTGATGGCGATAGATATAAAAACTGTAGAAGGAAAACACGTGACCTTTTAATTAATTCTTTTAATTCAAACCGTTAAATTGTATCCAACGGTTGTGATTAGTAGTTCTCATTTCTCACAATAAATATCGGTTCTCACTTGATACGCTCCTTATATATATATATATATATATATAATCTATGTGTGTGTGTGTGTATTACATATATAAAAATATATTTTACTAATTTCAAATAAGTGGGGATTCACTTACTTCAAGAGTAAGTCTTGCCGTACTTACTTTTTTTAGTAACTTGTTATGGATATTGAACTTTATTAATTTAATCGTTGAAATGAAAATTCTCATTAAGAAAGTGTTATTAAAATCGAATCGGACGACCGATCGGATCGATAATCGGACCTATGTCCAATCCGGTCAGCATATCAGATTTGATAAGGAATTAAACTGGCACTAATGTCATCAAGTCGCGGTTGAACTGATTTGAACTGGCTAAATTGTAACTTCCTTCGTTATATAAGTAACCCCCGTGTTGTAACTTTTAATAAATGATGTAACTTACTGAAAAAATTCTTGAAATTCTATTTTTACAAATTAAGTAATTAATTAAATAAAATATTAAGAGTCGTTTAAAATATATTATACTTTAATTTTTTTATTTTTGATAAAATACTTTCATTTAGTGTATATGATTTCCTTTTTTGGAAACTAACAACAAAAACGCTACCTCCTTAATTATTTTCTTTTATTATATATTCTTATATATATATATATATATATATATATATATATATATATATCTTAGGGGTGATGATCAAGTTACTTTAAGGGGGCGTTTGGGAGGGGAATTATTTTTAGTTTTCCAGAAATCATAACTTGGGAAACATGTCCCTAAAACCTAATTTCACACCTTTTTTTTTTTTATCGAAAACCCTTTTTTCCTTCCATCGACAGATTCCTATCTCCTTTCCTCTGTGACACCGCCACTTTAACCATGTTAGAGAACCAACTTCCAAGGAGATTGCTTGAGCTGCTAAGGAGATTGCTTTAGCCATGTTGGAGAACCAACTTCCAATCAAAGTTACTTTTGGAGTAACTTGATTCCTCTATATATATATATATATATATATATATATATATATATATATATATATATATATATATATATATATATATATATATCGGTGGGATCAACTTACATCATAGCAAGTATACAACTCTTATACTCAATGTGATCCATTCATTTATATAAAATTGAACGACTTAAATTTTTTTATTTAAAGAATCACGTGACCTCCAGTATTATCCTCCGTCCTTCACCCATCGTTTCTCTCTTTCTATGAGCGTGTTTGGCAAGGCAATTTTACAAGCTTATAGCGGATAGCTTATAGCGGATGAGAAAGTAACCCCGTTTGGTAAGCGCTTCTGTCACGAGCTTATAGCGTTTTTTCACGAGCTTATAGCGTTTTTTCTAGACGCTACTTGAAGTAGCGTTTGAGCTTATAGCTTATAGCGTTTCATTTTTCTTTTCATTTTTATCCTTATTATCTACATTTAATTCTACCTTTATTCTCTTCTCTCTCTTTTATGTAAAATCATTAATAAAGATATCCTTTTATGTCTTTTTATATTTTTCAGCTAGTTCAACCGCTAGTTTTACCAAACACTTCCACAAAAAATAAGCTCGCTTATCCGCTATCCGCTATCAGCTACCTCATCCGCTATCCGCTATCAGCTAGCTTATCCGCTAACAGCTAATTTTATCAAACAATCCCTATATCTCTTCTCTCTTCCACAGAAAAACTACCTTCTTCTTCAGCGCAGCAGCAACAGGGGCTGCAACAACAATGGAATCCCATCTCCTCTAGCAACTTTCAGTTCCCTCTGTTCTCAACGCGTCCCTTGCATTTGAAGAAGGAAACAAATTTTGGGTAGCTCTATGGCTCGATTTATTTTTTCGCTGTATAAGCTAAGTTTAAGAGAAAGTGAGTTTATGTTGTCATTTGGTATTTAAGCTTTGAAGATTTGAGCGTGGAGGAGGGTTAAGCGTATTTAAATCTTTGATGAGTTCATTATTGAAGAAGTCAAAGGTAGTATAGGACTGACTGTATTATGGTCACGACCTCTTCTCTTTATCCAGTCCAGTAATTGGAATGGAGCATGCAATCAAGATATACTGAAATGGTAGTGGAAAATTGGAGTCAACCAACACTAATTAACATTAATTAAAGACAACAGCATGTCTTAAATTGGAATGACTTTGCTTATCCCCAAAATGAACTTGAAGGAAAAATACAAATCGCTAAGCTGCTAGCTAATTGGTAGATAAAGTTGAAGTGCGTAGAGAGGGTGCATAATAATGCTTGATAGTAAAAGAACGAGACAGAGAAAGGGGAGAAAGGGAAGGAGGAGGAGAGTCACGTGGGTGTTTTAGTGAATAAACTAAAGCCTTCAGATTGTCATTGAGATTGGGTGTAATAGTTGTAAGTTTTTTAGGTGTAAGCTGATCCCTATATATATATATATATATATATATATATATATATATATAAATCTATTTTACTAATTTTAAATGAGTGGTGATTCACTTACTTGAAGAGTAAGTCTTGTCGTTGAAATTTATTAATCTAACCGTTGAATTGAAATTTCTCATTAAGTAAGTATTATTAAAATCGGATTGGAAATCGGACATATGGCCGATTCGATCAGCGTATCAGATTATATAAAGAATTGAGCTGGCACTGATGTCATCAAATCGCGATTGAATCGATTTGAATCAGCTAACTCGTTCACGGTTGAAATGTTCGAGCGATATTTCGTTGTCCAATGGTGCACTATCTAATGCTTGCTCGTTGTCCAATCACATGCGTTGTATGCTTGTAATCCCATTCACGTGTGCCGTCCACTTACACGAAATTAAGAAAATGCAGCAAAATGTCATCAAACAAGGTTCAAACTCGGGCCCCAAAAGGAATAGACAAGCTTCCTTATTGCTACGCCACCAAGTTTTATGAGTTTTGTTTGCCAAATATAATATATACACACACACAACACACACACACACACACGCTTGTCTTTTTAAAATTTATAATACTGGTTCATCTGGTTCAACCAGTGACTCGCTGGTTTGACCAGTGATCCATTGACCCAGTGCTTTGACCGAGTAGATGACCAGTCCGAGGTTTATAACATTGAGTAGATCATGTATACAAAATTTCATAAAATTCAAGAATAATATGATACTTCATCGCGCAACTTTATTTTAACGTATGATATTTTATTTAAAATATACGTAAATATCAACTATAAGATTACATACCTATAATTTTTTTAAATTCATGTTCTATAAAAAACTATTAAGCGGAGTAAATGTCCAATGCTTACTCTTGGAGTTGCCGTTTATTCATGTCAGTATGTCACCACATATTTTTTTTTATTGTTATTTCATATTAGGTATATTTTGTATCAACTCCCCTCATATCAAATTTCTGACTCCGTCCTGGTAAGGAGAGATGACATATTTGATTTCTTTTGGTACGATGATGACATTTATTCTTTCTAACCTGAAAACTTTGATTTAGTTATTGTCTAATCACATAAGCAAAACATTAGTATTTTAAAAAATAATTAAATGCTTGTTAGAAAAAATTATATTCTACAGTGTTGGTCTTCCATTGATTTACAAAAATATTGGTTGAATAGTATCTTGATGTGTTATATAATATCCATTTTGTGATCAATGGATATTGGACATCACAAGGTGAGTGTACTTAAGTAATTTAGCTTATAGTTGAATGGAATCATGATGGATGGAACCACTATAACTCTTTATGGAAGGGTATGATTTGAAACATTATGACTCTTCGTTAAAGGATAAGTTCATCAATAATTGTAACCCTCATGAAAGGTAGATTGACCTTTAGCATTTTGCTTCATGAGGCTGTGAGTATTTATAGATTAGGTGATATTTTTGGTATGATTCTTAAGTTAATTTAAATTTGATTTGATTTAGAGTGCGTTTTTTTAAAATTATTTGATGATAAAAATCATTTTTTTAAGTTAAAAACATTTTTAGTGATTTTAATTGTGTTTTTTTAAGCTTTTTTAAGAACTCCTTTTTAAAAAAAAATCATTTTTATGGTTAAAATGAAAAGCTAATCCCATTATCTTTTCAAAAATAGCTTATGTTTTTCTTTAAAAAAAAATGATTTTTATGATTGTAAACAAAGGTAAAATAGTTTTTACTTTTCTTTATAATCTCTAAAAAATAATGTCTAAATTATTGAATGTCAAAATTATTTTTTTAATCCGTAACAAACAGATTCTTAAATTTGATTTTGAATTGATTATGAATCATATTATTTATAGTGAATGTACATTTAAATTTGTCCAATTTTTATGGTAAAATAATAGTAAATGTTGATTGATGATTGATACACTAATTCAAAATGGCAAGTCATTCAAGGGAACATATTAATGATTTTGATAATGGTTATAAACTGAGAATAATTTTGGGAAAATTGTGTACAAAATTTTTGGCCATTGTCTACCAAAATTTGTGTTTTGCCACGATAATGTTGTTATTATTTCGGATTTATTAAATCTTTTTTTTTTTAAAAAATGAAGCAAACATCTAATTAGTTACCCTGATCATTTATTAGAGCTGTCAAAGTGAGCCAACCCGGCTCACCCGGGTTGACCCACCATAGATTGACCAAAAAGTGAGTCAACCCAACCCGGCTCACTTTGTAGTGAGCCAAGAAATAGTTAACTCAGCTCGACTCACCACGGATTGGTGGATTAAATGGGTTGGCTCACCTAAAATTAAAAAAAATAAAAAATCAAAGAAACTAAAAAACACCGAAAAAGTAAAAAAATAAATAAAAAACAGATACAACAAGAAGAATGTTGCTGGAAGCAGGTCACCATTCACTAGGTGTATCAACTATTCTTTGAATGCTTCAATTGATATCATTTGACCTCAGGTTCTTGAGACTCACGAGAATGTGGTACAGCAGAATCACCATTTGAATGAGACTTCACGTTCTTCTTCTTAGTCTCGGAAGTTCAGGGTGTGATACAATTTGGAGTTTGGACTTCAACAATTTTGTGTTGGGCCGTGGAATTCAACAGCTAAGGGAGGGATACAATTTTTTTCTTGAAAAAAGGGAAGAAGAGTGGGCCAACCCAGCTCGAACCCGTTTAATCCAAGGGTTAAGTGAGCCGGATCAAAATAATCCGAGTTAAAAGTGAGCTAGCTTTCACCTAACCCAACCTACCGATGAGCCAGGTTGGGTCGGGTTGACTCATGGACCAGAACCCATATTGACAACTCTATCATTTACTATGATAATCCCCACTTCCATTTGGGAAGATTTTGATAAAAAATATGCACAACCACTAATGCATGTTTCGCATACCACTTAAGAGCTTTATAACTGAGTTTGGAGATCCCAAATAAAAATTTGAATTTTTTTTAACATGTTTGATATTTCTAAAAATTTGTTAGCTATAACTGAGTTTGGGTTCCAAACCCTGATTGAAGAAGAAGTGAAAAATATCTAACTTCTCCATTTGTGAAAACTAAGTTTAAATTTTCAACTACTACTCTCACTATACATTACTTAAAAGAATAATATAGATAAATGATTAAATAAAATTGAAGGATAATTTGATAACTATACATCTGAAAGTCGATTTGAATAGCATAATCCAAATAATATTTATTCTACCAAAAATTGCTTTTAATAATAAAGTATCCAAACATAAGATGATTCTATTATGCACCGATTTGAGTTTGGTGTATAAAACACCTTATAGAATGACTTGCAATAACTAATTTATTGTAATTTATAAAAGTGGGTCATAAATATTGGTATTTTAAAAACCATGCCACCTTCATTCTCACACCACCGCTCATCTCCCCCCTCCGACGACGACTATCTCCTCCCACCCCAACGCATGGTTATGATCACATTGCCTCTACAATTAGTGCTGTCAATATTTGGATACTAGGTACTATTCTTCTCTGTTATTTGACTCCAAAAGAACATCTTTGGTTGCCAAATCGGGAGCCCCTTTGACAATGACAACCATGTCCTTCTATGATGAAACGTTGCCATCACAAGGTGCAAAGGTGACCCATTTCCTCTCTGTGTGGTCCTAAATGGTGGTTATGGGCAGATATAAGACTAACCCACGTGAATCTAAGATGAATTGAATGGATTTTGTATTTTGCTTTTGGCTGTTGCAATGTGATTCTTTTTTGGTTTCCAGGATATCCTCCACGCGTAACTACGGAGATTAATCCCTCGAGCCGAGAAGGATCACAAGGATGACAAAGCTCTTTGTCAAGAGTTTCAATCCTACTGCATTCCCAGAGCTCGGATTCGAACTCGAGAGCACTGGTTAAGCTGGAGGACATCCGTGTTGATATATATATATATATATATATATATATGCTTCATCAAATGATTCCCTCCTTTTAGAATTATTAAGACATAAGAGGATTCAAAGATTGGGCCTTAAAAGGATATTGACCAAAATGAACTTCCAATCTTTGTTGGTATTTTATATGTTGGTTTTCTCACATTTTATATTTCTTTAGATTTTAATAAAAATAAAAATAAAAGCAGCAAAAAATTGGGTATTCACAACCTTGCACACAAGCTTGATGTATTTAGACAAACTAATTAATTTTTATAGGTGCTAGCCCAAGATTCAAATTTGAGTGGACAATGGAGTTCAAGCCTTGAGCCAGAAAATTAAAATCAGTTTTTCTAAATATATTAGGTCAATGGGTGTAAATGCCATTTAAGACAATTATATACAGAAAAGGATTATTTTTTTTTCGTTTTAGGAAAAAAAATTTCACAAGACACATGCTTTGATAAAAAAACACAATGTTTTCTAAAAACAAAACTTGGTTTCACAATAAGCGAAGCTAGCGATTATATTATAAGGTGACAATAATAAATCAAATCAATTTATTTCATTTGTACTGAATTCCAAACATAAAATCAATTCAATTTCAAATTTTTATAATGAATTCTAATTATGTAAATCCAATCAATTCAATTCGAATTAAATCAATTTGAAGGATTGTAATAATTTTTAAGAGAAAACACAAGATTCGACCATTTCTGCTATGAGAGTCAATATTGAATGTAAGAACTTTCTTTTTCTCAACAAGGATGTGCACAGCCGAGCTTTTAAACGTGATTTTGCCCAACACCAAGTCACCAACAGTAAACCGAAGGATATTGCTACCTACACCTCTACATCTAAGCATCCACCCCCCACTTTTTCGTTTTTATAGATGAAAAGACAAAAAACCCCTTCCAAATATGTTCTGATAATTAGTTGTCAGAATACAAAAAAAAAAAACAAAATTGTATTCCAACAATTAATTGTCGAACTACATACATGTTTTTTTGTATTCCGAAAATTAATTGCCAGAACACAATTTTTTTATATTCCAGAAACTAAACATCGGTATTTTTTTGCATTCCGAAAACTAATTGCCGAAACACATTTGGAAAGGCATGTATTCCAGATAGGGGTATCTTGGGAGTAAAAAAATTAAAAAAAAAAAAATGGTGGTGGATGAATAATTGATGGGATGCATGTAGCAAAAACCTAAACCGAATAGGCATGATTGCACAAAAGTTAAGACCAGGTTCCATTTGTATAGAAATACACCCAGCCGAACCCAACCCAACATATCAATTATCAACTATCAAGCAGTAACCTTTTTTGAATATGAATAAACATTATGGAGCTGCCAATTGTACACGGCTATATTCAAGGATGGAAAAAAATTAAGCAGAGGAAAGACGTAAAATATTGATAAAAAGAATTAAAAATCTGATTTAAATAAGACAATTATATACAGAAGGATAATTTTTTTTCGTTTTAGAAAAGTAATCGAAAATTTTCACGACACATCACATATGCTTTGAGGAAAAAGCACGAGGGACTTTCACCCTCCCTCTTTTTTCTACTAAATGTAACCATTTTTTAAGGTATTTCATCCTTTCAAAACTTCAGCTCCTGAAAAAGCACCGGATCAAGTTCTGCTCAAGAGGCAATAATCATTCTTCTGTAAGCTCCATTTGGCAGATTGAGTATTCCCTCTCAAACAATAGAAACTCCTACAGGTGAAAAAGCAAACATTTAGTCAGTCTCCAAATTCATAAAATAAGCATTATTCAAGTTCCAATGTCGCACAAGGTAGAGTAATTTTTCATCGCCAACTAACATGCACACACACCCACAATATTTTTTCATGCTAATAGAACTCAGTGGCTCAATCACAGCATAGTAATATTCAGATATATATATATATATATATATATATATATATATGGTGGTGTTGTTATTCCCGATCAAAACTTTTTGCACGTTGTGATGATGAAATCAATAAGACAAATATTACAATGGCACAGATAATTCCAGTCTCTCTGACTCGGTTAATCACTTAATCCCGTGTGTTGAGGTCTGTGTTGGTCTACGGCTACAATGTTGGTAAGAACAGAGAAGCCAATAATGAAAAGAATACAGCTAGTCATGACTCGTCGAAAAAGCATGATGCGGACCCAAGCCCCAAAGTCACTAAAGTGTACAAGAGGAGGCCAAAAAGGTGCAATACACCTGATCAGCTCTACGAGAGATAAAAGGGCATAACTAACTGCCTAGTTGGTAGTGTGTGCGTGGGGGGGGGGGGGTGATGGTGAGAGAGTATCAGCATGAGGGGAGGGGGAGTAGACGGTTAGGCTGGGATTTGGCTGGAACCTTGGGAGAGACTAGGCACTCTCTAATTGCCTAGGCTATCTTTTTCTCTTGCCCTGTAATTGTTCTTGCATTTCTCCTACATCCAAGCACTGTTATCACTTGATACAGGCTTAGGATCTTCAATAATACAGTAATTTCCATTATCTGTAATTCTCTTTTTTCTTGGTACCTATCAAAGCATAAAACAGATTAATACACAGCTTATTTGAAAACAAGAAATTATTAACTTGCCTGTAATTGTTGTTGACTAAACAAGTGAAGAAAACAAGTTTCAGGGCTGCCAACCAGTTCAATCAACTTATCGTGGTAATCAGGCAGGACTCCTGATCCCATGAGAGAAACAGAAACCTGTGCGTGAGAGAAAAATTGCAAATAATAAATCTGTGCACATTCCCAAAATGGTGGAATAAAGAAAAAAGAAATCTTGGTAAAAATATTCAGTTTAGAAACAATTAACCACTCTACTAAATAACTATGTCCAAAAAGTGTTTAATGAGTAACCGCTTGATTAAACAACTATTCTTGAGCGGTTAGATGTTCTTAAATTGATTTTTTTTTGTTAAGAATTCTTTTTATGCATAAAAAGGCAAATATAAGCCAATGCCATCTATTGACTTACTTGCATGCAGCGAAGAATGACTTCTGGGAGACAGCACCTACGGCAAAGGCCTTTCACAATGTATGTAGCCGGGCACACCAAAGTGCCATCTTTATCGGAATACCAAGCATCCAATCGAGATATTTCCATTGTAACTCCAGCTTGAAACCGAGGAAGCTCACCTGCAATAGGAAATAAATTTACTTACTGGATTTTCTACTCATTTGTCATGCAGGTCTATAACTACAGCTCAAAATTGTATGAGCTATCCTTCTATGGAAGAAGACAAATATAATAGTCATCATACACCAATACATTTCAAATCAGAGAACACTTTTTTCCCAACCTGAAAGTTCTGTCAATAATCAGTATTAAAAAAAATTGGAAATGCAAAGCACCAACCAAACTTTCAAATAAGGAATCCGTAACTAAACATCAAAATAAGGACCTTACATCCCATAATCAGGAGATGTAAGGTCTGCGGACACACTAAAGCTGAAGAAAACAATTTGCTTCAAAAACCCATGCTTCAGATTTTGACTAGAGAAATTCCTCTGGGTTAATCACTCTTAACTTTAAAGACTATGGTGCAGTGCTTTACACCAAATAGAAGCCAATTGCCTAATCTTATCCCAAATCAGCTGCTCAGCCATAGAAACCTCCTTAAAATATGTGTTATGCTCCAACCAAATGCACCAAATAGTAAATAAATTGCAGTTCGCATAAAACTTTACCTCTTTAATTCTTCTACCAAAGTCACTAAAGCTAGTCACCAAATTTGGTCCAAGGAAAGCAAAGGCCAAAAGGAAGCACATCCCAGTGAAAAAACTTCCATTGACTAAAATGAAAAGCTCATATTGCTATATTGACATCCCACACATATTGATCTAAGCCAAACCTATAATTAATGCATATTATACATATAACAATATTGCTACCTTTAAAACCAGCAGCCATAATCGTGCCAAGAATACCACCATCGTTGAGATCATGTGGTCCAAGTCCATCACCGGCTATTGCTAAGCAACGAAGAACAACATCAATGCAATAATTGTCCCTTGAAGAAATAGAGATGTTCACCTGTAAAACATTAGCTTGTAAGCGAAGTAGAAGATAACAATGAATTATGTAAGAGAATAATGCATCAAAAGTAAGCTTGGCAAAGCCAGTCCATATGACAAAATTATCATCAGGATATGACCAATTAGAACACATATTAGCCAAATTTAATCTTTTGTGAAGCAAATCTTTGAATTGAATTATTTGTACTTGTAACCGCTTAAAGAAACAAAGCATTCATTCTTTTACAGAAAAGCCTGTCTCTTATTTTTCATAATTTCCCCTTTTTATTTTGTTTTTATAAAGGACTAAGGAGTTCATTGGAAGATGCAGAAAAATAAGCGAAAGGATGACAGATTTTGAAGGAAATCATCACAATAATATAACAATCTAAGGCAAGTTTGTAGCAATGTGGGGTTTATGCTGCTATCTGTTGTATCTGGTTGGAGAGAATGCACACACTTTTAAGGTCACATTTTTTAACCTTACGTATGTTTTGGGATAAAGTTGTGTTTACGGCCTCTTTTTTGTATTCAGCATATGGTTTCTTTAAGGGAGTTTCCATGTCTAATATGCAGTGAAATTGAGAAAGGAGAAAACTATATGCTCATATAGAAATACTGTTTGATAAAATAGATCACTAAGAAAGGAGAAAGTAAGTTCTATGAATATTGATTCACCATTGTTTCTTACTCTGGTCAAGTCTTCCTAATTTCAAATTTGCCAAGAATCCCTGAATTGTAATTTCCCCTAAAATAAAGTCCATCTCACACCACTCAAAAGCTTTTCATGAGATGAATTTCTCAGACAATAAAACTGGTACCGAACCAGATGATTAAAACTTCTGAAATTTTAACACAACATAGTACCACTTCTTAGATTTCAAATGAGACCAGTCTCATGTCATTTGGAGTCCTATTACTCAAATTATACACCATTTAGTGCAGGCTGTTCAGAATAGAACAGCACATTCTGCATAATTTTTTTCTGCACTTTTCTTGGTAAGGCAATAATATTTCTTTAGTGACTAATAAATTGTACCTAAATCATTGCCTCAGCATTTTATCCATGAGCTAATGCTTTATCTTGCACTTTTGTTAGTTTGGCACTGAAATCAATATTTGAATCCATTCAATTAGATCTTTCTTTTTTTTTTTTTTTATTTTAGGAATTTAAAGAATCACTTAAAGGGGCAGTTAGTGCTTTTGGTGGTTTTAAGCGACAGGGCGACAGGCCTAACTAGTAACTAGCCTCTAAGGGATGCAATCTTTAAGTAAGCTCCCATAAGTAAGGGTCTTTCAATAAGGACCAATTTGAAAATTCACAAAAAGTACAGGGACTTGTAGATTAATTAAACCATAATTATATGATTAGAAATAGCTTCCAATCAGTTACAACCATAATTAGGAATTCACGTGATACAAACATAAAATCTAGATGGACATGAATAAATATTATTGACCATACTTCATTGAAGTAGACCTTCTACAACAATTCAACATGGACAGTAGAAGTAAACCTCTCCATATTTGCAGGATTAAGCTTTCAATGGTTGAACATACCATTACTTGTCGACTTAAGACAACCTCATCACCAGCTGAAGAGTAGAGGGCACTCATCAGTGTAGTGCATACAGTAGCATCTGGACACAAACACTCTCCAGATGGCAGGCAGAGCATTGCAGTGGCATGAAGTTCAAGAAAAATAGGTTCAACTGATTCATAGATATGATCAGTAGAAGCCAACCAAGGTGTTTCTTTCCCTGCATAAAGAAATAGAACCAGAAATATGTCAATAGCTAAAATGTCAATGTACTACCTAGCATAAAGAAAAGTTTAACAATTAATGTGTTGCTAGAGTACTTGGACATTTTCCTCACAGCATGGTTTTTGCGTAACAAAACTCACTTTCTAGCAGTGAAAGAGATGCATTCAGTGTTTCCTTGGCTGTTGAAATGGCCCTTTCCTTTTCCTCTAGTGACAGTTCAGAGACAGGAACTTCTGCATTCTCTAATTCAATTTTGAGCCAATTGCGGTAGGTTGCATCACAGGAGTAGTACTCACGCTAGTTAAACGCAGAGTGAATATATATATATATATTAAAGTGGTATCATCAAGCTAGAAATGATGTGATTGAGGTTTAAATTTAATAATAACTAAATTGGGCAAGTGTAACTCAACATACCCAATCTTGGAACTCCCTAAGATCCTCAAAAACGTTATAAACCTCAGAGGTCTCAAGTGTATCCGAAAGCTGTTTCAAGGGTTCAGCAAGAAAACCAAGCACTGTGTGGGCACCTATAGGCATTGCCGGTACTCTCCACATAGAAATCAAGGCAAACTCCCTGAAAAGTACGTTGCTATATGGAAAGGGGGAAAAGTTAAAATTCAGAAGGATAATATAAAGTTGCAAGAGCAAAAGGGCAGGGATGGATTAAATTTTCAGCTAATTCAAAAACATGTGCACCAATAGCCAACAGGAGGACTATAAAAGATCAGGATCTTATTTAAACCTTGGAAATTCAAGTATTCATATTCCAGAATGTCGAATACAAAATGAGAATAGGCAGTCAATACTGACAAGATAAGGCAAACATTTGTACAATATTTAGGGGGTGAAAGTCTAAACACCATTCCCAGGTTACATCACTTTCATTAGTTTCACTTTCACAAATACAGTATACCAGAAAATCCAATATGATGGGCCATATAGTATGACGCATCACTTACCTATGTACCAATGCTCGGAGAAGAAGTTTTTTACTGGCATCTTTGACATTAGTAATTGTGGAAGGTGGTGTAAAGCAAAGCCACTGGATGACTTTAGCTTTTTGAAGACTCTGCAGTCTGTGCTGTTCTGCAACATCTGACGTGTTATCATATTTGCCAACCTTGACCTCTCGAGATGTCAACAAAATTCTGTTTCAAATAGATTTATTATAAAATACAAAAGCTTCATATGTTCACGAACATTTTTCAGGTAAAATTTCCATAGATTCTAAAAAAAAAAAAGCGCATACCTCTCAATAATGTCTTCAAAATTTGCCTTAGAATCATCCACGGAAGAAAACGGTAAATACTCCATACCAGAAAGAAATATCTTGTATTTGACATGTATGCTGTTGAATTAAAGAAAATTATAGGAGTTACACATAGGCATTTCACAAGTATAATATATGGATGGTGTTTAGTGCATTTGGATGGAGTATAATGCCATGATATCAATATTCACTCAGCATTTTCCCCTTCACCGCATTATGGAACAGGCTTGTTTTCTTAGCCCTTTGTGGGTTTCAACTCATGGCCTCATTAAGAGGTTTGCTATATTGAGTGGATGCCCTTCATGGTTTGTTGCTTTTTCTGCTTTAGAAAATTCATTTATGGAACAAGCTTGTTTTCTTAGCCCTTTGCGGGTTTAAACTTTAAACTCATGGCTTCATTAAGAGGCTTCCTATATTGACTGGATGCCCTTCATTGTTTGTTGCCTTTTCTTCTTTCGAAGGTCCACCGACCCTATCTTCGTATTTCTTTTCCACTTTTCCCTCTTAAATGAATTTTTTATGCAAGAATGTTAAAACATAGTAGATATATGTTGATACCTCCTGGATAAAATGACCAAGCAAAGAATGTAGTACATACTTGTCAGTTGTCAACTTCCATGTTATATTACATGTTGACTATGATCCTCTGACAGGATATGATTCTACTTTGCAGCAAACAACCAAAGTAATTCACTTCAGAAAATTGTCATCGAACATACATCAAATACAGGGATCACAATCAAATAAATAAAAATGATTATATATGGGCCAGATGATGCTTTAATTGTAATCAATCCAGATTCTCAATCAGACACAGGTATCATGATTATTGCAAAAAAAGGTACCAGGAAGGGCAGAATCAAGCATACCTGCTGTGCAGCCTAAGTTCCATCATGTGCACAAAAAGGTCAATACAACGGTGACGTGCAAGCTGAGAAGCATATATGCCCACCAACTCCTCATGCTCCTTCGAAAAGAGAAACAGTGCATACCTAATATTTTCCAGTTTAGTCAATGCATAATGAAGCAAATTTTCATTGAACACGAAATTATTCAGCTCCCATCATCTACTTAAAATTATATAAAGACGGACAAGAAAGTCATGCAAGGAAAGCTTAGACAATCTTCTGAAGACAGTTGCCATCTTTAATTTTTATGTGAAGTTCTTTTACTCTTTTTTCTCTAATAATATTATTCAACAGAAAAGAGAGCGATAGAACTTCATATAAAATTACTTACATGTGCAGAATGTTATCACCAATGCTCAGAATCTTGTCTCTGAAGGTATCTGTCATTTCCTCAGCAAGTAAATATCGAACCACAAGGACTAGATGTGCACCAAATCGTATCATTTGAGGATCTCCATGAGGCCTGTGAGAAAGCACAAAGAATTTTGGTCAACTGATTCCCATCAACTGGAAGGTCCCCCATCCTAGTTAGTCCCATTTTGAAAAACACAGTTTAAGAAAACAAATTAACTGCATCCGCATTATATATTTCATAATCTACATTCCATAATTACCATAGAGCATTAACTTCGCCTATATGGATTGCAGTAACCACCCTTATCAACAAATCAAATTTCACCTACACCGCTTTTTTCAAGGAAAGACATTTACTTTTTGCAAAGCTGCAGTTTCCTTCATTCAAGTAGAATAAGTTAACCTTCCCAATATATAGTTTAATCCCTATGGACACGGAATTTTCAAAAAATAAAATTTTGTCACCTCTTTTCCAGTTGGATAAAAAAATTTCCAGTTTTCCCTTGGTATATATAGCCATTGGTTTGTTCAGAGAGATTCTTTTACAGATATCCAAAAGATAGGAGGGTTTTTCAGTATTGATTCTTTAATTTGAAGAAGCATTTACGTTCTTTCTATTCCTTCATTTATTTCCTTAAAGAAGAAATTCTATAACTTAAGAGAAGTGGAGAATATAAGGATGGAGGATAATATACTGAAATAAAGCAACACACAAAAAGCAAAAGGAGCACATCAATACAACAAATCCTCCAATTCATCTGCATATTTAACAAGGAAACCAGCTCCTAGTTAACCCTAATCCAAAGTAATCTCCTCACTTCTATAAAAAAATATATATTTTCATTACCCCTTCCCTGAGATTTTCGTATGACACTTGATATTGAAACTGAAATTTTACTCAAGTGAATCTTAATTACAAAACTGGCAGAAAAACATTTAACATTTTTTATGATATATCCATTATTCCATTACCAGTTCAAATCAAAGCAAACCTACATTTTAATATTATAACAAGGAATAAGTTCCAAAAAATTACTACAAAGAAAAGATATATCTAAAGTTTACAGAAATACTAAATAAAAAAAATAAAAAGGTTTTCTGTCATTCATGTTTCTAAATGTAGCAGTGCAGGACCCCATTTGTGTAGTAATTGGAATGAACTAAAATCTGGTTCAGAAATTTTTTTTTTACCAGGTTTATCTGGAGACACACAAAACTATGAGTAAGAGAAAGAGTAGAAACGACACTTACCTAAATACGTTTTGGTCATCTTCTGAAGGTGCTATCCATGACCATATAAGATCTAGTACACGTGGTATGTCTGCTAGCATTAAAGTCATCTGTCAGGTAATGAACAACTTAAGAAATCAGTAAACAAAAAATACAGGAAGATAAAGAGAATATAAAATTAATATTTTATTCTCTCTCGGTTCCCAAAGTGGTTGCACCATTGAGTTTCTTTTCTTTAACATAAAAAGGAAAAAAAATAAACAAAAAAGCTAAAGATTATGTCCTTTGATTAAAAGGCTGTCTTTTCATGACCATTTACAGCCCATAGGTTTACATCATATTTGGAATTAAATAGCCCAATCTCATTTCGTTTACTTTTGTTTATGACAGCTGAAATTCTCTAAAATGTTTGAAACACTTTAAAAAAAATAACAAAAAATATTTTTTTTTTACAGAGATACCTGAATTTGTCGCTGTTGCTCCTTGCACTGTCGAGTAACAGCTTCATGGATCATTTCCCTGAAAAGGAAAAGAAACAGGATTGTAATAGATAACAACGTAACAAAGACAACAAATGTAATAAAAAATATACAGCTACCCCGAATGAAGTTTCTGAAGAAGAGATGAAAGTTGTCGCGGTTGCTGATTCAAAACTTGAATTGGCCAATTTTCAGGTCCATTTGAAGGCTCAAAGGAACTATCACCGTTTCCAGGGCGTCCATCAATTACATCGCCAAAAGTTCTAAGTTGATCCACTCCCCCTGGCAGTGAACGAGTGACTTCCAGGTCTACCTGAACATCTAGCCAAGACTTTGCCATTGCCCAGCATGCTGACTGCAAATGACAAGGGTTACACCATAAATTAAGCTTCTGACAATGGCAGTATGATGAAAAGAATAATAAATATATTAATTTTACTGACTCTATGGGGGAGTGATACAAATTAGAATCTAACAGTAAAGCTTCTACCTCTACCATGAAGATAGAATCTTCAAAATGGCTATTTTAATGCCACTTGATAAAAAATAAAGATATTTTACCGAGACCAAAATCAGCCAAGCTGATGCATCCATCTAGAGGTATTAATATCTTCACAAAATCTTTAACTATTCCCTCCAGTTTGTTTCTTTTTTTATATAAAAGAAGAACTTCCCCTAAGACGAACAGACGAAAATTACAAGAGATTTGGAGTACAAGGGATCCTCCATAACGAATAAAGGAAAAATTAAACAACAAAAAGGAGAGAACATTATTGGAGTAGATCTTGTAACAGTGTTCTATTGATGCTGTTCTTTGGTGCATTTGGCTGGAAAGGACTGCTAGAATTTTCAAGGACTCTTCCTTGTCCCTAGGCTTCATTTAGGAGGGGGTTACTCTAATGGCTTCCCCTTGGTGTTCTGCTCATGGTCTCTTTACTGGTGTATCTTTGTTAGAGATGCAGAGAAATTGGCATGCTTCGTTGCATGATTATTAAGTTTCTTAGGTTCTAGTTTTTTTTTAGTTTGTTTGTGAGGATGCCTTATCCTCTCTCTTTTTACTCTTTTCTTCTTTTCTAATAATATTTCTTTTTCTATCAAACAAAAGAAAACATAAATGGAGTAAAGAATTCCAATCCACTGCATATCTGTTCAGGAAACCCCCATAGAAATACCAGGAGTTTTACACCAAATAGAAGCCAATCGTCTAATGTTATCCCAATTCAGCTGCTAAGCCAAGGAAACCTTAAAAAAACAAGCATTATGCTCCAACAAAATGTACCAAATAGTAGCATAGATTGCACATTGCCATAAAAATTTAGCCTCCTTACTTCTATCCATACCACCAACTTGTTAATCACCAAAAGTTCATCTAAGGTTGGTTAGTTAATTATGTGCTACTGGGTTTAATTTTAACCTCCAAGTCTTCCTTATGGGTTTAGTAGTAGTAGAAAGTGCAATCCCCAAAGAATTTGAATTCTAATTTCTAATCCTAGTCCTGGTAAAATAAGTTGAAGAAGTCATTTTAAATGTGCTTTCTATCAAACGATCGTCAGTTTTTAAAAATCGTTGCAGCAAATTGCTCAAATTTGGTTGTCATGATAGCATCTTTGCACATCAGCATGCATCAAGGCATCTTCACAAGAATTTTTGATTGAATGAATAATTTTTTTGCAATTATAGGGAGAAAAATAAAACACAGACCTCCCAGTCCGTGCAGAGTGGAAGCATCCTTTTTAGGTTGCTACATTGAGCTGCATATACAGCTGCTTCATATTTCCCACCTAGCTCTGCTATTTTCTGCAAAATGAAGGTGCAAATAAGAAGTTTCATTTTTTATAAATAAAAATAAATAGCAAGAAAAAACTATATAATTCACAGTAAGAAATAGTAAGAAAAATTTATAAATAAAAAGTCCATAAAACTGAATCAACCTCATCGGCAAGTATAGAAGTCTAAAATCTATATGATTCAATAGTAAGAAAAATAACTGGTTAACAAATGGGAGGGATGCAACTCAAGCACTTCACAGAAGGAACTTTTAGCAGACAAGCAGGTTGTACGCTAAGAATGTTTTGAGAAAGAACCTGTTCAGAGATATACATGTTTTCAGAGCAAAATCTGTGGCATAACACATGTTTTCAGAGCAACATCTGTGGCATAACACATTCCACTTCCAAATTTCCAATTATAAACTTTCAAACAGAAAAACTGGAGAGGCGGGTGTTGTCAGTGAACAAGTTAACAACACAAACATCAAGAAGACAATATGAAAAGGTAACCTCACCCCAAAAAAATGAAGACAATTGTTCAATCAGTTTTAACATACAACACTACCTCAGAAGCACAATATGAAGCCCATTTCCAAAGATGCCACTGATGACCAATGCCACTTTCAAATTCTACAGCTTGCAAAGTTCTATTTTTGCCATTCTTCACCAGAGCGTCAACAGAAGGAAACTGGTTCAAACCTCCAAATGGGCACAGAGAAGCAGCTCTCCATGGCTGCCAAAAAACTAAGATGTAAGTAGGAGGAAGCCTAGACTTCTGAAATCCATTGACTTATCATTTTCAAAGTTATGTTCACCTGTCCAGCAGAACGGCAAAGTCCACATGCCTCTTCTAGTCTTCCAGACCTTAAAAGAGTCCACACATCTTCTAAAAGAGATTCATCTTGTTTCTGTACCAAAAAAGAAAACCGCCACTGACACTAAGTATATATAGGTGTGTGCATGCAATCTCACTCATATATTTTCAACATCAACCACTATCATGAAACTTATCATCCTCCCTTAAACATCCATACGTAACAGGCATTTTAATATGGATTTAATCATGATGCACAGTAATGTAGAAGTTTTTAACACTATCAATCAATCATGCATTAACACATCATTAAAAATGTTTGACTTTTATAATAACTATCTTTAACGTCACATATATGGTGATATATGATCGGTTTATAATGTAAAAAATTTTACATTGACAGAGTATCAAAATTAAACATATTTAATATAACCAAAAACTTAAGTGTTTCAACAGAAAGAGAGACGAAAGTAGAAAAGGAAAAGCCTAAAGAAATAACTCAAAGCATAACAAATAAATCATGACAGTAATGCCTTCCTCCTATGAAAGGCAAGTGATATAAGCAAAAACTTGTCCCAAAAATTCCTGGAATTTCACTCTAATGAGAGGGCCCAAGAATGTCGCAAACTGAGCAGCACACCATAATGGGTTCATCTCCAAATCACCCCAAAAAAAACTTCAATATAACAACAATAGGTGGGATCGGCTACATGGATCAAATGACACCCTAATATCCTATCATAAATCATGTCTATAGACAATAAGAGCAACAAAGTCTTTTCCCAATGGATTTGGCTCCTCTAAAGTGAGTGAAGCTCTAAAGTTAGAAAGTAAGGGGCTATCCACCCTTAGATTATTTAGTGGGTTGAGATCTCTATGTAGTTAATCAAATCAATGATAGATAACCCCTTACTTTCTCACTTTACAATTCCACTCACTTTAGAGGAGCCAAATCCTTTCCCTATAGGTGGGATCGGCTACACGAATCAAATGACGCCATGATGTCTTATCGTAAATCATGTCTATAAACAAACCACTTACCTCTAAATCCTTGTTAATGATTTCGCCTATAATTTTTCTTAATCCCCTCTACCTCTAACTATTGGTCTACCCTTTATTTGATCTACTCTCCTTACTGGGGCTTTTACAGGTCTTCTCCACACATGCCTAAAACACCTAAGGTGAAATTCTATCATCTTTTCTAAAATAGTTGTTATCCCAAGTTTTTCTCTAATGCTTACATTCCTAATCCTATCTTGTCTATCCGGTGTCCACTCATCGAATGCAACATTCTCATCTCTGCTACCTCTGCTACATTGAGCTTATTCTCTTGTTGGCTTTTTACCGCCCAACATTCAATCTTATACAATATCGCAGGTTTAATAGTTGTGCCGTAAAATTTTTCCTTAAGCTTGAGTGGTACTTTTCTATCGCAAATAATGCCTAAAGCAATCCTCCATTTCATCACCCTCGCTTGAATCTTATGGTTTACATCTCCCTCTATCTCCCCGTTATGATGCACCCAAGATAATTAAACTGTAACTTGTGGTATGGTGTGGTCTCCAATTTTCTCCTCTAAGAGCTAGAGCTAGAATTAGTGCGCCTCCTACTAAACTTACATTCCATATATTCCGTCCAACTTCTACTTAAACAAAAGACATGTGCTTCCAAAGCTTGTCTCCATGATTGTAACTTTTCATTTATTTCCTCTCGCAATTCTTCCACTAGGATTATATCATTTGCAAAAAGCATGCATCATGGCACCGACTCTTGGATGTGCTCAGTAAGCACATCCATGACCAAGGCAAAAAGATAAGGGCTCAAAGTTGACCCTTGGTGCAGTCCTATAGTTATAGGAAAATCTTTTTGTAGCCTCACCTTATCTTCTCACACCAGTAGTGACCCATCATACATATCTTTGATTGCTCGAATATAGGCAATAAGGACTTTCTTCTCCAGAGCCTTCCACAATATCACTCTTAGCACCCTATCGCACGCCTTTTCAAAATCGATGAAAACCGTGTATAAGTCTTTTTGATTCCTCCAATATCTCTCCATCAATCTTTGTAGCAAGTATATTACTTCCATGGTCGACCTCCTTAGCATAAAACCAAAATGATTCTCTCTAATGAGAGTCTCTTGCATCAATCTCCACTCAACTACCCTCTCCTTTAGCTGCATAGCATAGCTCATGAGCTTAATCCCTTTATAATTTGCATTGTTTTGTATGTCTCCCTTCTTCTTATAAATAGGAATTAAGGTACTTCTCCCCCACTCATTCAGCATTTTCTTAGACCAAATAATCTCATTAAACAACTTTATGAACCAACTTATGCCTTTCTCACCTAGATCCTTCCATACCTTAATAGTTATATTATCCGATCTACTTGTTTTGCCATTATTCATCCCATTCATGCTTCTTTTACCTCAGACTCCCGAATTCTACGATAAAAGGTATGATTTTGGACCTCATCTCTAGTGTTTTGCCTATCAAAGAGTAATAAAATCCCATATCCTTCATTAAATAGCTTGTGAAAATAACTCTTCCAACTTTCCTTGATATCTTGTTCCGTGACCAAGACTTTACCCTCTTCATCCTTAATGCATTTCACTTGGACCAACTCTTTTTCCCTGCCTTTAGCAAGCTTGTAAATACTTCTTTCTCCAACTTTGGTGTCTTGTAGCCTGTCAAATGCTCTAGATTTAACTTCACTCAGTACCTTCTTATTCTATTTCTTAGCCACCTTATATTTTTTTCCAATTTTTAGTTTTTTTACACAAGGAGCAGCATGCTTTATAACACTCCTTTTTAACCCTATGTTGTCAATAGCGGCGCTATCGCAGGATATCGTAGAGGAGGGGAGCGGCGGGTGGCCGCGACGAGAGCTCCCATTATAGTGCGGTTCTCTGGAGCGACGAATGCGGCCATGATTTGCGGCCAATCGCGAAGGAAATCGTAGCCATAGCGGCCGCTACGGTGAAGAGGTTCTGAAAACCCTATTTTGCCCCCACCAAATAGTCGTTCCCTCCCCCTTTTAGGTTTTTTGTCATTTTGCCCCACCCTTTTAGTTTTAGGGCGAGCAGTCATTCGCCCTTCGAAGGTTCCAACCTTCTTCTACTTCTTTGTTCACTTTTCACCCTCTTCCTTCTTTGTTTTAGCGTTTTTTCGACGACTTTCACCCCCTTCCTTCTTTATTTCTCTCTTTGCAACTCTCTCTATTCCCCCTCCTTTTATCTTGTGGTGCTCTTCTAACCCTACTTGTGATGCATAAGCATCGACAACATTAAATGTGTCTTGTTCCACTGCAATCGTTAGAGCTATGATCCTATCTCCTAATCTTTTTACATCCACTACACCATTCTTCCAATATTTATCTACAATTATGCCTACCCCATTTCTAGATTTTGCCTTACCGGTGTACCAAAGCTTAAAACCCAAAGTGTTTGATTCCTTTGACTTTTCTCCTACCCACTTAGTTTCTTGTAGGTACATAAATTAATCCTCCTCCTTACCATGGTGTCCATTATTTTCATAGATTTACTGACAAGTGCGCCTACATCACAAGTTCCAACTCGTGAACTAGCTTCTTTACCAACACTTGTTGAGTAAAATGCGGGAGCCCTTACTCATTCTTCACTACACCCAGGCCAATAGCTGCTCTTGCTTATTTGACACTGTAATCGAGCCATCAAGTGTGTTGCTTGTGGGCAACGACCTAGCATTAACATTATCACATCGTTAACCTATGTCATGAGAGGTTTTATGTTGGATGTTGATTGCCTAACACAACCCTCCTCTTTTAGTCGGACTTAGGACTGACTATGTGAAGATTTGCAGAGAAGCAAAACATAGGCAGAGTTCCCCCAAAAACTTCCATAATCAAAACAAAATAAAATAATGCTTCAAATTCAAAGGAACCCAAAATTATCCAAAAAACCAAAAATCCTATTCTAAATGTACCAAGGAATTAGGTAATGCAGAATAAATTGCAACTCGAATGTAGAACATAATACAGATGTCAAGCAAAAGACAATGATCTGGTGTTATCTTTTTTAGTGCAGCTTGTCAACCTGCTACATATGGTTGGCATTAATCTTATTAAGTGATCCAGTGAAACTGTGGTACTTGACCTTAAAGGAACCCTAGATTTCCAAGTGAATCAGAAAGTAGGATTTTATACCAATTTTAAGACCAACGGAAAAACTGGAACTAAGATTTGCAAGAATACATAACATGTGATGATGGGGAACCGAAGTGTTTGAAGTGCCCAGTTAACCCCTTGAGAAAGGGGCTTCTGAGAAGAATAAAGGCTTCAGATAATAGACAACATATCTCGCTTTTCGTTCAGGTAAGATGGATAAGTGTTGTGCTAGTATTTGTTTCCATCTTATGTAACTTAAAGGTACAAGAGCCTAACTTTAGTGAATTCTTCTTTACCTACAAAAGAAAAAAAATTAAGTTTCAATCACGGGTAGTTTGTTTTTAATAAAGCAGAAATGTAAATATCAAATGAGAAACCCAAATATTAAAACAAATGCAACCCAAAACTATCCTAAGTTTGCTTTGAGTTGTCTGTAAAGCTAATACAGTCTGGTCATTAAGAATATATCATGCATCAGAAAGAGAATCTATGCATGATTTATCAATGAACACATGTGGGCAATTAAATTTCTTTATGACATTATGTGCATGTTGCAACTTCAAATGTATTAATTATATGCTTATTTAAATTAAAACTCAGGGTTACTCAAGTTAAATACACAAGAAATGCAAATAAGTTAGAATATCCGTTACTATAGATCACTCCCACAAGCAAGAGATAGCAGTAAAAGAATTACAAAGCAATCAAGTGTAAAGTACTGTTAGGAACCTTTCTTTGGGAAAGGAAGAAATTCAACAATAGTAACAGAAAAATAGAAAAAAGAATAGAGAAAGAAAGAACAGGGAAAAGAAATGTATACAAGTGTACCCAAAGGAGCACTCTCCTTTCACACAGGAAAATTCAGTCAAAACTCAATGATTAAATATACATGCCTAATTACATTTTGGAGGGTTTATTTATAGGCTCTATTCTAACTGCCTACTACTAAATAATCCCCTCTAACTAACTAACTAACTATTACATATTTCCTAATTGAGCTGGGCCCTAACAAGTACCTTGTCATCGGGCAAAATATTAGCATTTTCACGGGTTGGAGCATCAAAGTCCAGGTGATGAACAACATTCATGTCAGAAGTTCCTTTCTTTAGGTAACGTTGAGTATGGTGCCAAACTCCAGAACTAGGGAGATAACTACCAACATCAGATCCACGCACCTGCATAATGTAGTAGAAATCCAAAACAGTAAACATTTAATCAAACAAGAATGTGGATCCAGATAAGGTGAGGGAATATAAACTACGAAATTGTGATAGTGTGAGTTACACTCAAGGAAAACACGCATCCTTTCCCTTTATTTCTGCCTGAAAAACCCAAAACAAAATTTGCAACTGAACTCCAATATTTAAAGGTGGAATCATTGCAGTACTGTACCCAGCATTTGTTAAAAGATTATTCCAAACATGCCACTTGCCAATGCAGTGCATCAGGTGTGATTTTTATGGGTATTTTTATTGTATACCTGATGCAAGCAAAAATAAAAAGAAAAAAAATGAAGAAGATCTCCAATCCTGTACTCACTGTAAGACACTTAACAAATTAATTCTTCTGACAAATAAGTAACTTCTCTTAGATTGCAATTTTTCTTTCTTTTTTTTTTTTTTTGGTAATAAGATTGGAAAATTTCTAAACTAATTTAGAATAATGACATAATCATAAGCTTACTAATTCCTATGTATTTATGGCAATCTATGGTTTTTACTTACAATTCTTTGGTTTGGTGCATTCAGTTGAAGTGGAATGCTTGCATTTTCAAGGGTTCTTTGCCCTCAAAGGAGCAGACATTTCTGATATGCAAAGGGACCAGTTAGCCTTGCTGCATTCTTGATTTTTTTTCACATTCCCTATTAATTCTTGACTTCATTTTTTTGAGGAGATCTAATCTCTCCCTAGTTGCAATTTTTTGTTTAACAATGTTTTTATTTAAAAAATTATCAAAGATAGCATGCTACTGTCCTTCAAGTGATTAAATTTGTACTCATGGCAGCATTTAAAAAAGAATGCTACTTGTGAACAAATCAATTTTCCATGCAGAAAATATAGCAACAAATCACCTTTGCTTCCAGGTCAAGTGCTTTAGAAGCTAAGCCTTCTAACCACTGGACCATCCGAAGGCATAACTGAGCTGTATGGTCCTCTGCAACAAACTCACAAGCCACCGCATGAGAGGTTTCCGACACCTGTGATAAGTCAACAGATTTCAATAAGTCTATTCCAAGGACAAGAGGGAGAGATAGATTTCGTGGTCACATAAAGTACCATCACACACATATTACCAGTATTTGCTCTTTAGATAGTTCTTCAGTCACTGAAAAAAGAAAAAAAAAAGGATCTGTCAGAGAAAAAAGCTAAGAGTAAAATATCAAGATATAGAGAACAATTAAAGTCTCAGAAGATGGACTTAAGCTACAGAGATACTCCATTTCATGTCTCTCCTATAATTATTCAGGAAGGATTTTTATAAGAACTTATGGACCATTCATATATGGGGGAGTTTGATACACATCTAACTTGTAGCAAGTTAGTTAGTAGTAAATAGATTCTCCCAACATGCAAACCATATCTCAAGATTGCGATGATGGAATTCAATACCAAATTAATTTTTCCATATATGGAAAATTCAAAAGTATGACCAATCAACATGGGAAGCCTAAGCATCAGTAGTGTTAGGTTTGTCAATGTGAAGGATGTGTCATAGTAAACTGATTAAAGGAAATAGAGTTGAAAAAAAAAAACATGAAACCTTAAAAATTACATCATAACAGACTTGAGGAAAGAGACATAATTAGTCCTTAAAAAACTGAACATCTAAGGTTAGAGATATATTTCCTTTCCCATAAAGGAACCACAGGAGAGACCACGTTGCCGCCTCATCAAGCAGGAGTTGAGCCTTCTGCCTCATTAATTTGTCCTCAACAACTCGATGCCTTATACTCAAACCATACCTGTAGAAGAAAGGCCACAATCATATTACGATCAAAGTAGTTGTGTAATGGACAAGTACGTACAATACATCTTTAGTTCCTCCACTGTATAGTGCAGTTTAAAAGTTCAGGTTAACTCTCATGTTTTCCTCACATATAAGGATGATATAGAATCCTCCTATAACAGCCAAGATAGCAAAGCAAAGAAGTGTGTGCTGACAACCACAAATGAAAGAAAGGATCACTTCCAGTCTCTCAACTCCCCAGTCAAAAGAACAAATGCCAAGATATAGACCCTCATGTAAATCGCACGATAAAAGTAATATTACTTATATGTATATACATGCATGAATGCATGCATCATAAAACTCTTCTATAGAAAGATAGTTATGCTGAATAATAACAAGCAAACCTGATAGACTCTGAAACATTTCGACATGCATCCTCGAATCTTAGTATCAGATCAGGAATAGGCATCAGTCCTGTAAATAAGTTCAACCGAATCAAAAGTATACTATTACTTTTTTCTTCCTGAGAAACATACAAAAAAATGCACTTGCACTGAGGAGCACATAACCATGATCTCAAGATCCATTCTTCTGGAATGGGGAAACTAAAATGCAAAGGAAATATGAAGAGGAATTTCTTTCCTTTTTACTTTTTTCGATCAAAGTTTTATACTAACAGAGAAAGAAATTATAATAACAGAGTATAACATATCCTCTTCTAGAAACAAAACGGAGCAGTGCGCAAAAGCACGAAAGGGTACATCAATACAATAAAGCCCTCCAAACCCTCTGCAAATATAAGAAGGAAATCTCCTAATAAACCTGTGGGCTAAATTCCAAAAAGAAGCAAAGTAAACAACCCTGTCCTAAGGCAATTGCAAAGAAACTGTCTCCTCCTTAAAGTATCAACCATTACATTCTAGGAAATTTGAAACAAACAATAGCAATGCATGCTTGTATCATGTGAAATTTCAAGCATCAAAGAAATCATTCGTAGCCAGATTTAACAGAAAAAAGGAAAAAGGAAGAATGAAAGTGTGGCATATAAATAAATATACTTGCAGCACCTTGCAGAGAAGAATCGAGCAGAGATGCAAACGAAGTAAAAATTGTTTCTGCGCCATCTCCCAATGAGTCAACCTCTTGCTTACAAGCTTTTAATGAGTGGCGTACGGATTCAAAACCAGCATCCACACCAGGGACTCCATGAATATCAGCAGATAGCCTCCTTCGAGACGAATATTGACTCTTTTCTTCAAAGTCCTCAACCTCTTGTTTAATATTTTCAAGAATAAGTGCTGCATTAGTAGGACTATGGATGCTTTGGCCATCATAGAACAGCCCAGTTTCACTTAGCTTGGAAGCTGAGTTGCCTTGTTGAGCTGAAGCACTTGAAGTTGAGTGCCTCTTCCTGCATAAATTGCATTGTAGAAAGTTGACACATAATTTGAAAAACAGAGAAAGTCTTACATGGTCACAGTGTGTATCGGGTACAACCAATCAAATTCTTAATAATCACTAAAATTACAATTGAAAAAGACAACAAAGCCCTTACTAAACCTATTTTAAAGTTAACTTATGAGTTTGATTGGTTGTGCCGAATGAGAGCGTGCTCATACAAGATTTACTCTTAAAAAAAATACAACAAAATCCAAGCAAGAAAGCAGATAGCTTTTAAAAAAGAAATCAAATGGTACAACCAAAACAAATGTAGTGGAACTTTACAAATTCAGATTAAGAAATCAATGAATGCGTCAAAATTACTAGGGCTATAAACCCTAAATGCACAACACGCAATCCCGGATGTAAAATTAAAAGAAATAAATGGTGATGATTTTTCATATGCGGATAAGAAATGAAAATTGAAATGTAAGAATGAGAGAGGCATTGGTTTCATTGAGGAATAAGGGAATGAGTTGAATGAATATACCCGTATCTGCGGAACTGTTCTCTGGTTGTGAGATTTTGTGGGTCGAAGAAGCTGGGAGCAGTGTCCATTTCGGTGTCCATTGCGTTGCGTATATGGTTCTCAGTTCAGTGTGAGTAGTGAGTAAAGAGTAAAGAAGCTTAAACCCTAGTGGGTTTTTGATTGGTTTTTCAGCGCGGGAAGGGGAAGGGAGCTGTCTTCTGTCTTAATGCTTCATGTTCATGCTTTTTGATTCAACCCTTACTGGGTTACGCCTTAGGGTCGGACTCCGAGACGGCAGGTCAATTGTCAAACCGGTCTTCTCATTACACAGCCAGCACGGGCGGTATTCAACTTCGCGGTTAGTTAGGGATGGTAGTGGATACCGGATCCGTTGGGTATCCATAAAATTTATTCATTATGGGTAGGATAATTACCCGTTAATTGGGTATCGATACGGATAAGGATAATTACCAGCAAAAATTAATGGAAATGGGTGCGGATACGGGTACTCTAGTACCCACCCAGCCCCATACCCGCTATATATATATATATATATTCATTTATATATACATAATCTGACATATTTTGAAGTTTATTGTAATATTTACTTGATGTTTTGGAGATTGATTATTGAATATTTTTTATTAAAACATTTACATTTCATGTTCACAAATTGATTAGTAGATCCATAGATTGCATTTTTAATTTGGAATGTAAGAGTTTATAAGAGTTTAAGCATTTTATTGTTTAATTAAAATTTCTTTTATTAAAGTGCGGGTAACGAGTACGAACACGGATACTTAGGTACCCAAAGGATAAGGATACGGGTATTGAAGTTACTACCCACGAGGGTATAGGTCCGAGTACGGGTATTTTTTCAAAACGCGGGTACGGGGACGGGTACTATAATACCCTACCCAAACCCTATCCATTGCCATTCCTACGGTTAGTATTGGATCGGTTTTAAGATAAACAGTCATTTATCTGAATATGAAAATAAATTGGGGTGTGGTTTTATTTGGGTTGATTGATTATAACAAATTCCATATGATCCAATTTGATTAAAAACCATTTCCGTTATATTGGAATTATTCGATTTTTTTTATTGGTAATTTGTTTTTAATTTGCTATTTAAAATATTAATTTAACATTGCAAATATATAACTCAAAATCAAAATATGGATAACAATAGCCATATTTCTCGTTACATAAATCACAAGTACAAATTAAACGATCATAAGAAAGAGATGTGTATAAAAATTTAGTCAAGAGTTAAAAAGAGTTAGAGCAGAATAAGAAACTCAATAGAAACACATGACTATTATTATAATTCTCAAAATAAAAAGATATATAATATCAAAGTGTGCGTTTAAGTTTGGATTTGATCGGTTGCAATTGTAAGAATCGTAAACCAAACAGAATAAAAAAAAAATAGAATTTTTCAATTATCGATTTTTCGATTCGATATAAGCGATTTGGGATGAATTGGATTGGATTTGAACACTCTTAGTAAACACGAGGTTTACTGGTTTGGGTTGATCCACAAAAAACAGTGTTCGTGAATTTTGATTTGTTGACAAGGGTGATTACTCCGATCCATGTGAGTGAAATGGCAAGTTCTATAGTCCTTCAAAATTTTGTGGAGGATGAATCTTTCACATATTTTCAACCCGTGATTTTTTAATTTTTAATCAATTAATCGATGGTTCAGATTCTTGGAGAATCAATTCTCAACCAATATGAGAATCTTACCATTGCCCGAGTGAAGTTAATGCTCTATAGCAATTACGGAATTTAGATTATAAAATGTATAATGTGGATCAGTTAAGTGTTTTCTTAAACATTGTATTTTCATAATGGGACTTAATAGAATGGGAGACTTCCAGCCGGTGGAAATCAGTTGACCAAAATTCTTTGTGCTTTCTCACAGGCCTCATGAAGATCCTCAAATGATAAGATTTGGTGCACGTCTAGTCAGTGTAGTTAGATATTTACTTACTAAGGAAATGAAGGATACCTTGAGAGACAAGATTCTGAGCGTTGGCGACAATGTAAGTAACTTTATATGAAGCTCTATCACTCTTTTCTCTTGAATAATATTATTAGAGAGAAAAGAGTAAAATAAACTTCACATAAAAATTAAATATGCCCACTCAGTGTTTTGGGAAGAATGTCGAAGCTTTCCTTCTTATTGCATGGCTTTCTTGTCCGTAACATAATTTTAAGTAGATGTGAAAATTTGCTTCATTTTTCATTGATTAAATTGGAAAAATATTAGGTGTGCACTGTTTCTCTTTTCGAAGGAGCATGAGGAGTTGGTGAGCATATATGCTTCTCAGATTGCATGTCACCATTGTATTGACCTCTTTGTGCACTTGATGGAACTTAGGCTGCACAACAGCTATCCCCGATTTCGTCCTTCCGACTCCCTTTTTTTGCAATAATCATGTTACTCTGTCTGATTGAGAATCTGCATTGATTACAACTAAGGCATCATTTGGCTCATACATAATCATTTTTATTTATTTGATTGTGATCCCTGGATGTATGTTACAATGACGACTTTCTCAAGTGAACTACTTTGGGTGTTTTCTGCAAAGTAGAATCATATCATGTCAGAGGATCATAGTCAACATGTAACATAACATGGAAGTTGACAACTGACAAGTATGTATAACATGCTTTGCTTGGTCATTTTATCCGGGAGGTATCAACGTATATCTATTTTTTTTGAACATTCTTACATAAAGAATACATCAAAGGGCTAAGAAAACAAACTTGTTCCAAAGGGCTAGGAAACCTCTTAATGAGGCCATGAGTTGAAACCCACAAAAGGCTAAGAAAACTAGCTTGTTCCATAAATGAACCTTCTAAAGCAAAAAAAGTAACAAACAAGGAAGGGCATCCGGTCAATATAGCAAACCTCTTAATGAGTCCATGAGTTGAAACCCACAAAGGGCTAAGAAAACAAGCCTGTTCCATAAATGAGGTGAAGGGGAAAATGCTGACTGAATAATGACATTATAGCATTACACTCCATCCAATGCACCAAACACCATCCATATATCACACTTGTGAAATGTCTATGTGTAACTCCTACGATTTTTCTTTAATTCAACAGCATACATGTCAAATACAAGATATTCCTTTCTGCTATGGAGTATTTACCATTTTCTTCTGTGGATGATTCTAAGGGCAATTTTGAAGAATTTATTGAGAGGTATGTAGGCTTTTTATTTAGAAGCTATGGAAATTTTACTTGAAAAATGTTCATGGACATATGAAGCTTTCGTATTTTGTAATAAATCTAGTTGAAACAAAATTTAAGTTGAGGTCTCGAGAAATCAAGGTTGGCAAATATGATAAGCGGTCATATGTTGCAGAACAGCACAGACTGCAACAGCAACTCCAAGTGCACCTACCACTTGTTTGAGAGCAAAGTCTGTCACTCCTAATGCAATTTCCAACCACCCCAACTGCCACTGCAACTCCAACTCACACCACTTTAAGACTATTACTGCAGAAACTATGGCAGGGACAAGGACAAGTGCTACTCAGAAGGTTCGTGCCAACTCTAAGCCTCAACGACAAACTCACCGAACCAAAGAAAAAGAGATGAAGTCGTTGTGATCTATGAAGTGTTTTGGATAGTGCATGTGGGATAGTAATGTATAAGGTATTGGATTTGCTGTTCTTTTGTGAAACATATACAAATATAGTTCCATTTTTTTGTAATTATGAAACACAAGTACACTTTTGATAACTTTTTTTTTTGTAAATGCTCTTCATGGAAATATTGAAAAGGGAATATGTCTTAAATCAGAATTCTAAAAGATAAAACAAATGCAACTTTAAATTGGGGACTATAAAGTATTCAGAAAGACAATGCTAGACATATAAATCACTTATACGCATGTAACTTAAATTTGAGTTTGGTCCAAAAAAATTTATTAGATTACCTTCATTACTTTTTGCTAGTATAATTATAATTTCGAAAGGTTACTTTTAGAGTGATTTACTCCTTCACAAATAATTTAACAAGGCCGAGTTTTACTGTCCTCTCGGATGGTGAAGATGTTATAAAATGTCATCCTAGAGGAAAGCAAAACTCATGATGTTATAATGTCTTGCTGATGTATATATATCACACTAGCAACATGCAGACCTCTGTGAACCACAACAATTGTATTCCCTCTAAGATATATATGTAAGCCAATATATATTTTCACACAAAGGAAAAGCAACCAAAAGATGCTGAAATTTGAAAAAGGAGATAAGAACTAAGAAAGCATTTTAAACCTCTATTTATGAAAAGGATAATATGCATTTTAATGTATCATATTGAATAATAAGTAAAGAAACATAAAGACAATGGTTATAAGATGAAATTCAAAACTTGGGAAGGTGATCATATTAAAATTCAAAAGTGGGAAGAGAAGTGGTGTATGGCTTATTTAGAAATCCAACCATTTCTGATAATAGACACAAGTTGTTGGGGAGACAATGCCATGTGGTGTACAAAAGTTAATCCGTGGACAAACTCCACAAGGAATGGAAGCCATGGCACCATCTTTGACTTGCTCTCTAACACCAGCCTTTCTTTTGAACCTATAGCAAACTCTACCAACAGGAACAGAAGCAAAATCCCCATACCCAGTGCTCTTCTCCTCTAAAATATCATTATCAAGAACCAAAGTCCTCAAAATATCTTCCAATTGGTGACTTGTAACTTCAACAGTGAAGGCTCCAGACCTTTTGATATACTCCAAGACCCCATCAATGGTGACAACCTTGTGCTTGGAAATGTAATTCAAGCAAAGCTCTTTGAGAGTGTCAATGAACTCAATGTCGAGTCTGCCTTCAGTGTACCAATCCCCACCAGTGATTTCCCTGGAGGGTTCAAACTCTGATGCCATGAACAGTTTTCTGGCTTTGTTTTGGATGTTAACAACCTGCTTAATGAGTTGTTTGGATTCAAGCAACTTAAGGGATTTCTTGAAAATGTTTTCAGGGAGGATCGTTTCTCTTTTGATGACTCCCGACCATATCCCCATTTCTCCCTTGGCACGAATGATATCATAAACAATTCGCTCTTCCTTCGAAAGAGACGCAGACACTGCCACATCCAAGTCTTGGCGTTTCCGTTCAGTAACTTGCAAATGATCCATTCCTTTCCTTCCTTTGTTTCAAATTCTCCTGCATGCCACAACGGAGCTAACCAACATATTAATCAAATGATATTGTTTGAATAAATTCTAGTGCTGACTTATATTGGAAGGATCATGATCCGTGTCAGTCAGAATAGACAATAAATACATGGCAGGATGGTGTGTGTGTGTGTGCAACTGTGCATGTTGGAAAGAAGAGACAGGTAATCAATTCCCATTTACAATCTAACAAGGACATGTGATTCTATTTATATCCATAGAAATTAATTGGTTAATAATAATAAACATTGATCCATGGACGGTGGAGCAAGTTTGCACGCTCAAACAATAACAATCAAAATCTCTGGTTTGCAAAATATGGGCTTATTAAAATGATATATACAAATACAATGTAATAATAATAATAATAAATTGGTGAAAGCAGTTTACAATCAAGTTGTATAAATTTTATTTGTGAACAATACATGACCAATTGCGATAATCAGTTAGCAGTGACGGTTCATATATAATTTGAATGAAAAGTGTTTTGTTGGTTCAATAAGAGGGAGGGAGGGAGGGAAGGAAACAGAAGATACCTACCTGGCTGGGAGAGGGAGGGAGTGTGTTGGTTCTTCCTCGTACTCTACGATGTCGATGACTCGATGCCAATTGACAACAATGGGGATTGGAGATTAGAATAGGTTATTGTTTGGGACTTTGGGATGTGATGGGCCCATATAGCAAAACCCACAAAAGAGAGACAAAATCACGACGTCATTGTTTTAGACCATGATGATATATAATATAGGGTATTGCTATGATGCCAGCCAAAATCAAATGGTATTGATACCTTGTCAACTTGGACCAATGAATTAGTGTCCTAAGTTTAAAAATCTGCCACATCACTTGGTTTATTATTTAGATGGTATATTTTCCTCTATTGCATTTTAGTCCTTGAAACTTAAATAATTTTTTTGCATTGCAACCCAGTAGGGATGGCAACGGGGCGGGGCGGGTACGGGTAGTCCTCCCCAACCCCACCCGTGCTCAAGCGGGTACCCGCTAAACTGGTTTTTATCGGATTTTACGGATATCCACGGATATATTAAAATTTCAATAGTGAATCATTTTACCAATTCTCATTTAATTATTAGCAATATCTCTATATACAAAGAATATATAATTACATGGTGTTGGACACATAAAAAAAAAAGAAAATACCTGATATTGGAATTATGAGCATTGATTCACCATAAAAATCCAATATCATGGATATCCTATCCATATATCAATATACAAAGAGTCCAACAAGCAATTAATTAAATGACCATTGCTGGATTGATTATCGATTATCACTATATTTGATTGATGGAACTTTAGAACAATAGCGTAGAAATAATGCTCTTCTACCAAACTTATTGACTCAAAACATTAAGATTACTATAGTGTCATCGGGTACGGGTACCCGCACCCACGGGTACCTCAATACCAGTCCCCACCCAGTAACAGGCGGGTACCCATTAAACTCCCCAAATGATATCCGTTACGGATTTTATCCGCGGATATCGACAGATAGGTGTAAAATTGCCATTCCTACTAGGGATGGCAACGGGGCGGGGCGGGGCGGGCAAGGATAGTAGCTACCCGCTACCCGCCCCGCGAGAAGAAAATCCGCCCCGTGCCCGCCCGCTACCCGAGCGGATATCCGTTAAGGAGATATCCGCGGATTTTTGTCCGCGGATATCCATGGATATTTACTAAAAAAATAAAAAACATATATTCCTATTGAAACACAATAAAATTCTAAAATTAATTACTACAACAAAAATCCAAATTCCAATCCAAGTTCAAAGTTACATTAAACAAGTTACAAAAATCCATGAATGAGAGAGTGAGGGTGAAATTAGGGTTATATTATTAGGAAGAAAATATTTATTTTAGTATATGCGGGTATCTGCGGGTACGGATAGTACTAAATCCGTACCCGCCCCGTTAATTAACGGATAGTGAAAAAATCCGTTAAGCCTTACCCGCAGATATCCGCTAAACTATCCAAATCCGATCCGCGAAGGATTTTATCCGCGGGTACGGATTTTTTTGCCATCCCTAATTTCTACAACCCAGTCTCTAGTCCAAACCCCATCTGTTCCTTTGGTCATCCTTTCCCCTCAAATCCTTTTCACCGCTCATGTAAGTCGCCGGCGCCGGTCACCGCCGCTTCAGTCTCCGTTCGCCGTTCGCCCTTGTTGCTCTACTCGCCCTTTCTGTTCGCCGTTCGCCCTTGTTGCTTCAGTCTCCGTTCGCCGTTCGCCATTGCTGCTCCAGTCGCCCTTTCCGTTCGCCGTTCACCACTGCTTCCACCGGTGCTCGTTCGCCCTTGCTGCTCTGGTTCGATGTTCCCTTCTTTCTTCCTTCTCTTAATTTTTAATATTGCACATCTCTTGCTGCTCTGGTTCGATGTTCCCTTCTTTCTTCCCTCTCTTAATTTTTAATATTGCATATCTCATCTCCCTTTCTGGCACTGTTTCAATTCTCATACTCAGCTTAGTGTTGCTCTGTTGGAAGATAAGGATTGTTAGTCCACTGAGGTATTCCATATGTGTGTTTCAAGAAAAAGGAAAGCATAGGTACTGCTATCCTTGTTGGGTGTATGTTGTTTGATAAAATGCCTAAGCCAATTTGATTTGTTCATGTGTTGAATTTCCATGATTTTTAACACTTGCATTGATCTCTTGTTGGAGTCCTGAAGTTGGTGATTGCTGGACTGGGATCTTAGTCTTGTTTCTTGCTTTTTTTCCCTCCTGAATTTAGTTTGTGAGTGCTCCTTAATTTGTTGAATAAATGAATTGGGTGCTGCACCTGAAATTTGATTTCTTCACATTGACCCTTATTAATCCATCATTGAGTGCTGCACCTGAAAATTGAATGTGATTGCACTAACCTCTACTGCAGTTTATAGGTTATTATAGGTTAGTGAACAATTAACTAGTCAGATAATGACATAACCATGACTATGATGGTGAATCCACCAACTACTCAATGAAACCAGTTTTGGTCACAATAGCATTTCTCACTTTGCTAAGATCTCTTCCTTTCAATGTCCTCCCTATCCCTTCACACAGAGAGAAAGATGAAATCTGGCTCCTTGAAAGCTTCCTAGCAAGCCACTCATGGGGAGGGATCATATCATCTGCATCCTCATCCTTATCATCATGGTAATCCCTCTCCTTAACCACACCCCAAACATCTTCATCAAACTCTTCATTCTTCATTGGTCTCCCACTAAAACCGCTGCTTTTGTCCACAAAACCACCCCACCAATCCATTGCTATTTTTTCTGCAAATATAGAATGGAGGGGTGTTTGTGAGAAAAAGAAAAGAGAGGAAGGGAAGTGGATTGTGTTAAAAGAGAGCTATGATGACACAGTTATCTATTTCATTATATATAGTATAGGCTGTAAACTTTTTCACCTAAAGATATCATGGTTGTTAATGAGATAAAATTCTTCTTTTTCCCTCCTTGGTAATCAAAAAGCATAAAGGTGTTAAAGAATAATATCGGGAATCTACCTTGCTTTTGTTTTCAATACCCTCCAAAAGTAAAGGCTTTTGAAATTTTTTTCTAGTATCCTAATGATCAAATGTGAACACTGAGTGCCTATCTCTCAAATGTGAACACTGATAAGCCCTTAAATAACCAATGAGGCCATACTCAAAGAATGGTACGTGAAAAAAGACAAGGAGGCAAAAAAAGACAACAAAAGCAAACTGAGGAGATGTAAATAAATGAGAAAAAGGCTTGTATTATAGTTTGGCCTATAAAAGAAAATAACCTCATAATAATAGTATATTGTAAAGAAAGCAAAAATAAAATGATGGGTGTTGGAGTGAGTCTGAGTTGATCTCTCTATCTCTCTCTTTATATAGTAACTCGATTACCTGAACACATAACAAAAGGTGGTTAATTGCAAAAGTCCAAAAGGCCACAGATCCAGGATGATAAGGAAGTGGGGAATAGCGGCATAGAGCAAAGGCATATATAGTGCAAGTAAGTCCTATCATAGCAGCACTTTTGTATTAAGAAGAGGGAAGAAAACATAGGGTGGCTAAAGCTGCTGTCGGTTGCTTAATTTATCACTCAGCTGCCATGAAAAGGCAACCGTGACTGAAGTTAAATTGGCTACAATTGTGGGGGAGGATAGGTGTAAATTAGTTTGTAATGGTGAATGAGATTGTCATGTGATTTTAAATGTAAAGTAGTTTGGAATATGTCTAGTAAATACTTTTTTTTTCTTGTAATGGCTATAAGATTTGTGTTAACAGCTTTGAGTGCCATTTTAATGGCTATAATGAGCCCTACAGTTTGAAACAGTTAAACCAGGTTTGAATACAATTTTGAGTGACTTGCTCAAAATTTCACAAATAAAATAGGGGAAATTTGGATCCATAGTGAATACCCAATTAATGTTGATATTTGGATTGCCTACATATGGATCCCCCATTGTTTCAACACTGGCACAGACCAAAGTATGGGGCTGGTCTTAGGTGCATTCCCACGTGGAGGTATTTCATATCATTCACCTAACTCCTTCCCTGAGTGTCATTTTGGGCAATGATCAAAGGGCCCCCATGTTTAGGCGATAAACAGTTTCAAAAGTAACCCCAAAAAGTCCATTGAATGGTTCAATATATATGCTAAAACAATTTCAATCCTTTAATGTTCTCTAGTCAAGACCATTGCTATGCTGATCATAAGTTCAGATGATTAAGCTTACAAATTGAAAGTACCGGAAGAAAAGAAGCTTTACAGTTGGTCTTCATGATTTTTTTCCTTTCTCTTGGTTTTTTTAAACCAAGTGATGTGGCAGATTTTTAAACTTAGGACACTAATTCATTGGTCCAAGTTGACAAGGTATCAATACCATTTGATTTTGGCTGGCATCATAGCAATACCCTATATTATATATCATCATGGTCCAAAACAATGACGTCGTGGTTTTGTCTCTCTTTTGTGGGTTTTGCTATATGGGCCCATCACATCCCAAAGTCCCAAAAAATAACCTATTCTAATCTCCAATCGCCATTGTTGTCAATTGGCATCGAGTCATCGACCTCGTAGAGTACGAGGAAGAACCAACACCAACACACTCCATCCCTCTCCCAGCCAGGTAGGTATCTTCTGTTTCCTTTCCTCCCTCCCTCCCTCCCTCCCTCTTATTGAACCAACAAAACACTTTTCATTCAAATTATATATGAACTATCACTGCTAACTGATTATCGCAATTGGTCATGTATTGTTCACAAATAAAATTTATACAACTTGATTGTAAACTGCTTTCACCAATTTATTATTATTATTATTACATTGTATTTGTATATATCATTTTAATATGCCCATATTTTGCAAACCAGAGATTTTGATTGTTATTGTTTGAGCATGCAAACTTGCTCCACCGTCCATGGATCAATGTTTATTATTATTAACCAATTAATTTCTATGGATATAAATAGAATCACATGTCCTTGTTAGATTGTAAATGGGAATTGATTACCTGTCTCTTCTTTCCAACATGCACAGTTGCACACACACACACACCATCCTGCCATGTATTTATTGTCTATTCCGACTAACACAGATCCTGATCCTTCCAATATAAGTCAGCACTAGAATTTATGCAAACAATATCATTTGATTAATATGTTGGTTAGCTCCGTTGTGGCATGCAGGAGAATTTGAAACAAAGGAAGGAAAGGAATGGATCATTTGCAAGTTACTAAACGGAAACGCCAAGACTTGGCTGTGGCAGTGTCTGCGTCTCTTTCGAAGGAAGAGCGAATTGTTTATGATATCATTCGTGCCAAGGGAGAAATGGGGATATGGTCGGGAGACATCAAAAGAGAAACGATCCTCCCTGAAAACATTTTCAAGAAATCCCTTAAGTTGCTTGAATCCAAACAACTCATTAAGCAGGTTGTTAACATCCAAAACAAAGCCAGAAAACTGTTCATGGCATCAGAGTTTGAACCCTCCAAGGAAATCACTGGTGGGGATTGGTACACTGAAGGCAGACTCGACATTGAGTTCATTGACACTCTCAAAGAGCTTTGCTTGAATTACATTTCCAAGCACAAGGTTGTCACCATTGATGGGGTCTTGGAGTATATCAAAAGGTCTGGAGCCTTCACTGTTGAAGTTACAAGTCACCAATTGGAAGATATTTTGAGGACTTTGGTTCTTGATAATGATATTTTAGAGGAGAAGAGCACTGGGTATGGGGATTTTGCTTCTGTTCCTGTTGGTAGAGTTTGCTATAGGTTCAAAAGAAAGGCTGGTGTTAGAGAGCAAGTCAAAGATGGTGCCATGGCTTCCATTCCTTGTGGAGTTTGTCCACGGATTAACTTTTGTACACCACATGGCATTGTCTCCCCAACAACTTGTGTCTATTATCAGAAATGGTTGGATTTCTAAATAAGCCATACACCACTTCTCTTCCGACTTTTGAATTTTAATATGATCACCTTCCCAAGTTTTGAATTTCATCTTATAACCATTGTCTTTATGTTTCTTTACCTATTATTCAATATGATACATTAAAATGCATACTATTCTTTTCATAAATAGAGGTTTAAAATGCTTTCTTAGTTCTTATCTCCTTTTTCAAATTTCAGCATCTTTTGGTTGCTTTTCCTTTGTGTGAAAATATATATTGGCTTACATATATATCTTAGAGGGAATACAATTGTTGTGGTTCACAGAGGTCTGCATGTTACTTGTGTGATATATATACATCAGCAAGACATTATAACATCATGAGTTTTGCTTTCCTCTAGGATGACATTTTATAACATCTTCACCATCCGAGAGGACAGTAAAACTCGGCCTTGTTAAATTATTTGTGAAGGAGTAAATCACTCTAAAAGTAACCTTTCGAAATTATAATTATACTAGCAAAAAGTAATGAAGGTAATCTAATAAATTTTTTTGGACCAAACTCAAATTTAAGTTATATGCGTATAAGTGATTTATATGTCTAGCATTGTCTTTCTGAATACTTTATAGTCCCCAATTTAAAGTTGCGTTTGTTTTATCTTTTAGAATTCTGATTTAAGACATTTTCCCTTTTCAATATTTCCATGAAGAGCATTTACAAAAAAAAAAGTTATCAAAAGTGTACTTGTGTTTCATAATTACAAAAAAATGGAACTATATTTGTATATGTTTCACAAAAGAACAGCAAATCCAACACCTTATACATTACTATCCCACATGCACTATCCAAAATACTTCATAGATCACAACGACTTCATCTCTTTTTCTTTGGTTCGGTGAGTTTGTCGTTGAGGCTTAGAGTTGGCACGAACCTTCTGAGTAGCACTTGTCCTTGTCCCTGCCAGAGTTTCTGCAGTAATAGTCTTAAATTGGTGTGAGTTGGAGTTGCAGTGGCAGTTGGGGTGGTTGGAAATTGCATTAGGAGTGACAGACTTTGCTCTCAAACAAGTGGTAGGTGCACTTGGAGTTGCTGTTGCAGTCTGTGCTGTTCTGCGACATATGACCGCTTATCATATTTGCCAACCTTGATTTCTCGAGACCTCAACTTAAATTCTGTTTCAACTAGATTTATTACAAAATACGGAAGCTTCATATGTCCATGAACATTTTTCAAGTAAAATTTCCATAGCTTCTAAATAAAAAGCCTACATACCTCTCAATAAATTCTTCAAAATTGCCCTTAGAATCATCCACAGAAGAAAATGGTAAATACTCCATAGCAGAAAGGAATATCTTGTATTTGACATGTATGCTGTTGAATTAAAGAAAAATCGTAGGAGTTACACATAGACATTTCACAAGTGTGATATATGGATGGTGTTTGGTGCATTGGATGGAGTGTAATGCTATAATGTCATTATTCAGTCAGCATTTTCCCCTTCACCTCATTTATGGAACAGGCTTGTTTTCTTAGCCCTTTGTGGGTTTCAACTCATGGACTCATTAAGAGGTTTGCTATATTGACCGGATGCCCTTCCTTGTTTGTTACTTTTTTTTGCTTTAGAAGGTTCATTTAATGAACAAGCTTGTTTTCTTAGCCTTTTGTGGGTTTCAACTCATGGCCTCATTAAGAGGTTTCCTAGCCCTTTGGAACAAGTTTGTTTTCTTAGCCCTTTGATGTATTCTTTATGTAAGAATGTTAAAAAAAAAATAGATATACGTTGATACCTCCCGGATAAAATGACCAAGCACAGCATGTTATACATACTTGTCAGTTGTCAACTTCCATGTTATGTTACATGTTGACTATGATCCCCTGACATGATATGATTCTACTTTGCAGAAAACACCCAAAGTAGTTCACTTGAGAAAGTCGTCATTGTAACATACATCCAGGGATCACAATCAAATAAATAAAAATGATTATGTATGAGCCAAATGATGCCTTAGTTGTAATCAATGCAGATTCTCAATCAGACAGAGTAACATGATTATTGCAAAAAAAGGGAGTAGGAAGGACGAAATCGGGGATAGCTGCTGTGCAGCCTAAGTTCCATCAAGTGCACAAAGAGGTCAATACAATGGTGACATGCAATCTGAGAAGCATATATGCTCACCAACTCCTCATGCTCCTTCAAAAAGAGAAACAGTGCACACCTAATATTTTTCCAATTTAATCAATGAAAAATGAAGCAAATTTTCACATCTACTTAAAATTATGTTACGGACAAGAAAGCCATGCAATAAGAAGGAAAGCTTCGACATTCTTCCGAAAACACTGAGTGGGCATATTTAATTTTTATGTGAAGTTTATTTTACTCTTTTCTCTCTAATAATATTATTCAAGAGAAAAGAGTGATAGAGCTTCATATAAAGTTACGTACATTGTCGCCAACGCTCAGAATCTTGTCTCTCAAGGTATCCTTCATTTCCTTAGTAAGTAAATATCTAACTACACTGCCTAGACGTGCACCAAATCTTATCATTTGAGGATCTTCATGAGGCCTGTGAGAAAGCACAAAGAATTTTGGTCAACTGATTTCCACCGGCTGGAAGTCTCCCATTCTATTAAGTCCCATTATGAAAATACAATGTTTAAGAAAACACTTAACTGATCCACATTATACATTTTATAATCTAAATTCCGTAATTGCTATAGAGCATTAACTTCACTCGGGCAATGGTAAGATTCTCATATTGGTTGAGAATTGATTCTCCAAGAATCTGAACCATCGATTAATTGATTAAAAATTAAAAAATCACAGGTTGAAAATATGTGAAAGATTCATCCTCCACAAAATTTTGAAGGACTATAGAACTTGCCATTTCACTCACATGGATCGGAGTAATCACCCTTGTCAACAAATCAAAATTCACGAACACTGCTTTTTGTGGATCAACCCAAACCAGTAAACCTCGTGTTTACTAAGAGTGTTCAAATCCAATCCAATTCATCCCAAATTGCTTATATCGAATCGAAAAATCGATAATTGAAAAATTCTATTTTTTTTTTTGAATCGGTTCGGTTTACGATTATTACAATTGCAACCGATCAAATCCAAACTTAAACGCACACTTTGATATTATATATATTTTTATTTTGAGAATTATAATAATAGTCATGCGTTTCTATTGAGTTTCTTATTCTGCTCTAACTCTTTTTAACTCTTGACTAAATTTTTATACACATCTCTTTCTTATGATCGTTTAATTTGTACTTGTGATTTATGTAACGAGAAATATGACTATTGTTATCCATATTTTGATTTTGAGTTATATATTTGGAATGTTAAATTAATATTTTAAATAGCAAATTAAAAACAAATTACCAATAAAAAAAATCGAATAATTCCAAAATAACGGAAATGGTTTTTAATCAAATTGGATCATATGGAATTTGTTATAATCAATCAACCCAAATAAAACCACACCCCAATTTATTTTCATATTCAGATAAATGACTGTTTATCTTAAAACCGATCCAATACTAACCGCGAAGTTGAATACCGCCCGTGCTGACTGTGTAATGAGAAGACCGGTTTGACAATTGACCCGCCGTCTCGGAGTCCGACCCCTAAGGCGTAACCCAGTAAGGGTTGAATCAAAAAGCATGAACATGAAGCATTAAGACAGAAGACAGTTCCCTTCCCCTTCCCGCGCTGAAAAACCAATCAAAAACCCACTAGGGTTTAAGCTTCTTTACTCTTTACTCACTACTCACACTGAACTGAAATCCATAGACGCAACGCAATGGACACCGAAATGGACACTTCTCCCAGCTTCTTCGACCCACAAAATCTCACAACCAGAGAACAGTTCCGCAGATACGGGTCGGTATATTCATTCAACTCATTCCCTTATTCCTCAATGAAACCAATGCCTCTCTCATTCTTACATTTCAATTTTCATTTCTTATCCGCATATGAAAAATCATCACCATTTATTTCTTTTAATTTTACATCCGGGATTGCGTGTTGTGCATTTAGGGTTTATAGCCCTAGTAATTTTGACGCATTCATTGATTTCTTAATCTGAATATGTAAAGTTCCACTACATTTGTTTTGGTTGTACCATTTGATTTCTTTTTTAAAAGCTATCTGCTTTCTTGCTTGGATTTTGTTGTATTTTTTTTAAGAGTAAATCTTGTATGAGCACGCTCTCATTCGGCACAACCAATCAAACTCATAAGATAACTTTAAAATAGGTTTATTAAGGGCTTTGTTGTCTTTTTCAATTGTAATTTTAGTGATTATTAAGAATTTGATTGGTTGTACCTGATACACACTGTGACCATGTAAGGCTTTCTCTTTTTTTTCAAATTATGTGTCAACTTTCTACAATGCAATTTATGCAGGAAGAGGCACTCAACTTCAAGTGCTTCAGCTCAACAAGGCAACTCAGCTTCCAAGCTAAGTGAAACTGGGCTGTTCTATGATGGCCAAAGCATCCATAGTCCTACTAATGCAGCACTTATTCTTGAAAATATTAAACAAGAGGTTGAGGACTTTGAAGAAAAGAGTCAATATTCGTCTCGAAGGAGGCTATCTGCTGATATTCATGGAGTCCCTGGTGTGGATGCTGGTTTTGAATCCGTACGCCACTCGTTAAAAGCTTGTAAGCAAGAGGTTGACTCATCGGGAGATGGCGCAGAAACAATTTTTACTTTGTTTGCATCTCTGCTCGATTCTTCTCTGCAAGGTGCTGCAAGTATATTTATTTATATGCCACACTTTCATTCTTCCTTTTTCTTTTTTTCTGTTAAATCTGGCTACGAATGATTTCTTTGATGCTTGAAATTTCACACGATACAAGCATGCATTGCTATTGTTTGTTTCAAATTTTCTGGAATGTAATGGTTGATACTTTAAGGAGGAGACACTTTCTATGCAATTGCCTTAGGACAGGGTTGTTTACTTTGCTTCTTTTTGGAATTTAGCCCACAGGTTTATTAGGAGATTTCCTTCTTATATTTGCAGAGGGTTTGGAGGGCTTTATTGTATTGATGTACCCTTTGGTGCTTTTGGGCACTGCTCCGTTTTGTTTCTAGAAGAGGATATGTTATACTCTGTTATTATACTTTCTTTCTCTGTTAGTATAAAACTTTGATCGAAAAAAGTAAAAAGGAAAGAAATTCCTCTTCATATTTCCTTTGCATTTTAGTTTCCCCATTCCAGAAGAATGGATCCTGAGATCATGGTTATGTGCTCCTCAGTGCAAGTGCATTTTTTTGTATGTTTCTTAGGAAGAAAAAAGTAATAGTATACTTTTGATTCGGTTGAACTTATTTACAGGACTGATGCCTATTCCTGATCTGATACTAAGATTCGAGGATGCATGTCGAAATGTTTCAGAGTCTATCAGGTTTGTTTGTTATTATTCAGCATAACTATCTTTCTATAGAAGAGTTTTATGATGCATGCATTCATGCATGTATATACATACAAGTAATATTACTTTTATCGTGTGATTTACATGAGGGTCTATATCTTGGCATTTGTTCTTTTGACTGGGGAGTTGAGAGACTGGAAGTGATCCTTTCTTTCATTTGTGGTTGTCAGCACACACTTCTTTGCTTTGCTATCTTGGCTGTTTAAGGAGGATTCTATATCATCCTTATATGTGAGGAAAACATGAGAGTTAACCTGAACTTTTAAACTGCACTATACAGTGGAGGAACTGAAGATGTATTTTACGTACTTGTCCATTACACAACTACTTTGATCATAATATGATTGTGGCCTTTCTTCTACAGGTATGGTTTGAGTATAAGGCATCGAGTTGTTGAGGACAAGTTAATGAGGCAGAAGGCTCAGCTCCTGCTTGATGAGGCGGCAACGTGGTCTCTCCTGTGGTTCCTTTATGGGAAAGGAAATATATCTCTAACCTTAGATGTTCAGTTTTTTAAGGATTTCTCTTTCCTCAAGTCTGTTATGATGTAATTTTTAAGGTTTCATGTTTTTTTTTCAACTCTATTTCCTTTAATCAGTTTACTATGACACATCCTTCACATTGACAAACCTAACACTAGTGATGCTTAGGCTTCCCATGTTGATTGGTCATACTTTAATTGTTCTCTATATCTTGATATTTTACTCTTAGCTTTTTTCTCTGACAGATCCTTTTTTTTTCTTTTTTCAGTGACTGAAGAACTATCTAAAGAGCAAATACTGGTAATATGTGTGTGATGGTACTTTATGTGACCACGAAATCTATCTCTCCCTCTTGTCCTTGGAATAGACTTATTGAAATCTGTTGACTTATCACAGGTGTCGGAAACCTCTCATGCGGTGGCTTGTGAGTTTGTTGCAGAGGACCATACAGCTCAGTTATGCCTTCGGATAGTCCAGTGGTTAGAAGGCTTAGCTTCCAAAGCACTTGACCTGGAAGCAAAGGTGATTTGTTGCTATATTTTCTGCATGGAAAATTGATTTGTTCACAAGTAGCATTCTTTTTTAAATGCTGCCATGAGTACACATTTAATCACTTGAAGGACAGTAGCATGCTATCTTTGATAATTTTTTAAATAAAAACATTGTTAAACAAAAAATTGCAACTAGGGAGAGATTAGATCTCCTCAAAAAAAATGAAGTCAAGATTTAATAGGGAATGTGAAAAAAAATCAAGAATGCAGCAAGGCTAACTGGTCCCTTTGCATATCAGAAATGTCTGCTCCTTTGAGGGCAAAGAACCCTTGAAAATGCAAGCATTCCACTTCAACTGAATGCACCAAACCAAAGAATTGTAAGTAAAAACCATAGATTGCCATAAATACATAGGAACTATGCTAGTAAGCTTATGAATATGTCATTATTCTAAATTAGTTTAGAAATTTTGCAATCTTATTACCAAAAAAAAGAAAGAAAAATTGCAATCTAAGAGAAGTTACTTATTTGTCAGAAGAATTAATTTGTTAAGTGTCTTACAGTGAGTACAGGATTGGAGATCTTTCTTCATTTTTTTTCTTTTTATTTTTGCTTGCATCAGGTATACAATAAAAATACCCATAAAAATCAAACCTGATGCACTGCATTGGCAAGTGGCATGTTTGGAATAATCTTTAACAAATGCTGGGTACAGTACTGCAATGATTCCACCTTTAAATATTGGAGTTCAGTTGCAAATTTTGTTTTGGGTTTTTCAGGCAGAAATAAAGGGAAAGGGTGCGTGTTTTCCTTGAGTGTAACTCACTATCTCACCTTATCTGGATCCACATTCTTGTTTGATTAAATGTTTACTGTTTTGGATTTCTACTACATTTATGCAGATGCGTGGATCTCATGTTGGTAGTTATCTCCCTAGTTCTGGATTTTGGCACCATACTCAACGTTACCTAAAGAAAGGAACTTCTGACATGAATGTTGTTCATCACCTGGACTTTGATGCTCCAACCCGTGAAAATGCTAATATTTTGCCCGATGACAAGGTACTCGTTAGGGCCCAGCTCAATTAGGAAATATGTAATAGTTAGTTAGTTAGTAGTAGGCAGTTAGAATATTGCCTATAAATAAACCCTCCCAAATGTAATTAGGCATGTATATTGAATCATTGAGTTTTGACTGAATTTTCTAGTGTGAAAGGAGAGTGCTCCTTTGGGTACACTTGTGTACATTTCTTTTCCCTATTCTTTCTTTCTCTATTCTTTTTTCTATTTTTCTGTTACTACTGTTGAATTTCTTCCTTTCCCAAAGAAAGGTTCCTAACAGTACTTTACACTTGATTGCTTTGTAATTCTTTTACTGCTATCTCTTGGTTGTGGGAGTGATCTATAGTATAACTTATTTGCATTTCTTGTGTATTTAACTTGAGTAACCCTGAGTTTTAATTTAAATAAGCATATAATTAATACATTTGAAGTTGCAACGTGCGCATAATGTCATAAAGAAATTTAATCGCCCACATGTGTTCATTCATAAATCATGCATAGATTCTCTTTCTGATGCATGATATATTCTTAATGACCAGACTGTATTAGCTTTACAGACAACTCAAAGCAAACTTAGGATAGTTTTGGGTTGCATTTGTTTTAATATTTGGGTTTCTCATTTGATATTTACATTTATGCTTTATTAAAAACAAACTACCCGTTATTGAAACTTAATTTTTTTCTTTTGTAGGTAAAGAAGAATTCACTAAAGTTAGGCTCTTGTACCTTTAAGTTACATAAGATGGAAACAAATACTAGCACAACACTTATCCATCTTACCTGAACGAAAAGCGAGATATGTTGTCTATTATCTGAAGCCTTTATTCTTCTCAGAAGCCCCTTTCTCAAGGGGTTAACTGGGCACTTCAAACACTTCGGTTCCCCATCATCACATGTTATGTATTCTTGCAAATCTTAGTTCCAGTTTTTCCGTTGGTCTTAAAATTGGTATACAATCCTACTTTCTGATTCACTTGGAAATCTAGGGTTCCTTTAAGGTCAAGTACCACAGTTTCACTGGATCACTTAATAAGATTAATGCCAACCATATGTAGCAGGTTGACAAGCTGCACTAAAAAAGATAACACCAGATCATTGTCTTTTGCTTGACATCTGTATTATGTTCTACATTCGAGTTGCAATTTATTCTGCATTACCTAATTCCTTGGTACATTTAGAATAGGATTTTTGGTTTTTTGGATAATTTTGGGTTCCTTTGAATTTGAAGCATTATTTTATTTTGTTTTGATTATGGAAGTTTTTGGGGGAACTCTGCCTATGTTTTGCTTCTCTGCAAATCTTCACATACTCAGTCCTAAGTCCGACTAAAAGAGGAGGGTTGTGTTAGGCAATCAACATCCAACATAAAACCTCTCATGACATAGGTTAACGATGTGATAATGTTAATGCTAGGTCGTTGCCCACAAGCAACACACTTGATGGCTCGACAGTGTCAAATAAGCAAGAGCAGCTATTGGCCTGGGTGTAGTGAAGAATGAGTAAGGGCTCCCGCATTTTACTCAACAAGTGTTGGTAAAGAAGCTAGTTCACGAGGGTAGGATTCATTTTGGAACTTGTGATGTAGGCGCACTTGTCAGTAAATCTATGAAAATAATGGACACCATGGTTAGGAGGAGGATTAATTTATGTACCTACAAGAAACTAAGTGGGTAGGAGAAAAGTCAAAGGAATCAAACACTTTGGGTTTTAAGCTTTGGTACACCGGTAAGGCAAAATCTAGAAATGGGGTAGGCATAATTGTAGATAAATATTGGAAGAATGGTGTAGTGGATGTAAAAAGATTAGGAGATAGGATCATAGCTCTAAAGTTTGCAGTGGAACAAGACACATTTAATGTTGTCGATGCTTATGCATCACAAGTAGGGTTAGAAGAGCACCACAAGATAAAAGGAGGGGGAATAGAGAGAGTTGCAAAGAGAGAAATAAAGAAGGAAGGGGGTGAAGGTCGTCGAAAAAACGCTAAAACAAAGAAGGAAGAGGGTGAAGAGTGAACAAAGAAGTAGAAGAAGGTTGGAACCTTGGAAGGGCGAATGACTGCTCGCCCTAAAACTAAAAGGGTGGGGCAAAATGACAAAAAACCTAAAAGGGGGAGGGAACGACTATTTGGTGGGGGCAAAATAGGGTTTTCAGAACCTCTTCACCATAGCGGCCGCTATGGCTGCGATTTCCTTTGCTATTGGCCGCAAAGCATGGCCGCATTCGTCGCTCCAGAGAACTGCACTATGATGGGAGCTCTCGTCGCGGCCACCCGCCGCTCCCCTCGTCTGTGATATCCTGCGATAGTGCCGCTATTGATAACATAGGGTTAAAAAGGAGTGTTATAAAGCATGCTCCTTGTGTAAAAAAAACTAAAAATTGGAAAAAAAAAATATAAAGTGGCTAAGAAAGAGAATAAGAAGGCACTGAGTGAAGTTAAAGCTAGAGCATTTGACAGGCTACAAGACACCAAAGTTGGAGAAAGAAGTATTTACAAGCTTGCTAAAGGCAGGGAAAAAGAGTTGGACCAAGTGAAATGCATTAAGGATGAAGAGGGTATAGTCTTGGTCACGGAACAAGATATCAAGGAAAGTTGGAAGAGTTATTTTCAAAAGCTATTTAATGAAGGATATGGGATTTTATTACTCTTTGATAGGCAAAACACTAGAGATGAGGTCCAAAATCATACCTTTTATCGTAGAATTCGGGAGTCTGAGGTAAAAGAAGCATGAATAGGATGAATAATGGCAAAACAAGTAGATCGGATAATATAACTATTGAGGTATGGAAGGATCTAGGTGAGAAAGGCATAAGTTGGTTCATAAAGTTGTTTAATGAGATTATGAGGTCTAAGAAAATGCTGAATGAGTGGGGGAGAAGTACCTTAATTCCTATTTATAAGAAGAAGGGAGACATACAAAACAATGCAAATTATAAGGGGATTAAGCTCATGAGCTATGCTGTGCAGCTAAAGGAGAGGGTAGTTGAGTGGAGATTGATGCAAGAGACTCTCATTGGAGAGAATCATTTTGGTTTTATGCTAAGGAGGTTGACCAGGAAAGTAATATACTTGCTACAAAGATTGATGGAGAGATATTGGGGGAATCAAAAGGACTTATACACTGTTTTCATCGATTTTGAAAAGGCGTGCGATAGGGTGCTAAGAGTGATATTGTGGAAGGCTCTGGAGAAGAAAGTCCTTATTGCCTATATTCGAGCAATCAAAGATATGTATGATGGGTCACTACTAGTGTGAGAAGATAAGGTGAGGCTACAAAAAGATTTTCTTATAACTACAGGACTGCACCAAGGGTCAACTTTGAGCCCTTATCTTTTTGCCTTGGTCATGGATGTGCTTACTGAGCACATCCAAGAGTCGGTGCCATGATGCATGTTTTTTGCAAATGATATAATCCTAGTGGAAGAATTGCGAGAGGAAATAAATGAAAAGTTACAGTCATGGAGACTAGCTTTGGAAGCACATGTCTTTTGTTTAAGTAGAAGTTGGACGGAATATATGGAATGTAAGTTTAGTCGGAGGCGCACTAATTCTAGCTCTAGCTCTTAGAGGAGAAAATTGGAGACCACACCATACCACAAGTTACAGTTTAATTATCTTGGGTGCATCATAACGGGGAGATAGAGGGAGATGTACACCATAAGATTCAAGCGAGGGTGATGAAATGGAGGATTGCTTTAGGCATTATTTGCGATAGAAAAGTACCACTCAAGCTTAAGGAAAAATTTTACGGCACAACTATTAAACCTGCGATATTGTATAAGATTGAATGTTGGGCGGTAAAAAGGCAACAAGAGAATAAGCTCAATGTAGCAGAGGTAGCAGAGATGAGAATGTTGCATTCGATGAGTGGACACTGGACACTCTAGACAAGATAGGATTAGGAATGTAAGCATTAGAGAAAAAGTTGGGATAACACCTATTTTAGAAAAGATGATAGAATTTCACCTTAGATGTTTTAGGCATGTATGGAGAAGACCTGGAGAAGCCCCAGTAAGGAGAGTAGATCAAATAAAGGGTAGACCAATAGTTAGAGGCAGAGGGGATTAAGAAAAATTATAGGCGAAATCATTAACAAGGATTTAGAGGTAAGTGGTTTGTCTATAGACATGATTTACGATAAGACATCATGGCGTCATTTGATTCGTGTAGCCGATCCCACCTATTGGGAAAGGATTTGGCTCCTCTAAAGTGAGTGGAATTGTAAAGTGAGAAAGTAAAGGGTTATCTATCATTGATTTGATTAACTACATAGAGATCTCAACCCACTAAATAATCTAAGGGTGGATAGCCCCTTACTTTCTCACTTTAGAGCTTCACTCACTTTAGAGGAGCCAAATCCATTGGGAAAAGACTTTGTTGCTCTTGTTGTCTATAGACATGATTTATGATAGGATATTAGGGTGTCATTTGATCCATGTAGCCGATCCCACCTATTGTTGTTATATTGTAGTTTTTTGGGGTGATTTGGAGGTGAACCCATTATGGTGTGCTGCTCAGTTTGCGACATTCTTGGGCCCTCTCATTAGAGTGAAATTCCAGGAATTTTTGGGACAAGTTTTTGCTTATATCACTTGCCTTTCATAGGAGGAAGGCATTACTGTCATGATTTATTTGTTATGCTTTGAGTTATTTCTTTAGGCTTTTCCTTTTCTACTTTAGTCTCTCTTTCTGTTGAAACACTTAAGTTTTTGGTTATATTAAATGTGTTTAATTTTGATACTCTGTCAATGTAAAAATTTTTACACTATAAACCGATCATATATCACCATATATGTGACGTTAAAGACAGTTATTATAAAAGTTAAACATTTTTAATGATGTGTTAATGCATGATTGATTGATAGTGTTAAAAACTTCTACATTACTGTGCATCATGATTAAATCCATATTAAAATGTCTGTTACGTATGGATGTTTAAGGGAGGATGATAAGTTTCATGATAGTGGTTGATGTTGAAAATATATGAGTGAGATTGCACGCACACACCTATATATACTTAGTGTCCGTGGCGGTTTTCTTTTTTGGTACAGAAACAAGATGAATCTCTTTTAGAAGATGTGTGGACTCTTTTAAGGGCTGGAAGACTAGAAGAGGCATGTAGACTTTGCCGTTCTGATGGACAGGTGAACATAACTTTGAAAATGATAAGTCAATGGATTTCAGAAGTCTAGGCTTCCTCCTACTTACATCTTAGTTTTTTGGCAGCCATGGAGAGCTGCTTCTCTGTGCCCATTTGGAGGTTTGAACCAGTTTCCTTCTGTTGACGCTCTGGTGAAGAATGGAAAAATAGAACTTTGCAAGCTGTAGAAATTGAAAGTGGCATTGGTCATCAGTGGCATCTTTGGAAATGGGCTTCATATTGTGCTTCTGAGGTAGTGTTGTATGTTAAAACTGATTGAACAATTGTCTTCATTTTTTTGGGATGAGGTTACCTTTTCATATTGTCTTATTGATGTTTGTGTTGTTAACTTGTTCACTGACAACACCCGCCTCTCCAGTTTTTCTATTTGGAAGTTTATAATTGGAAATTTGGAAGTGGAATGTGTTATGCCACAGATGTTGCTCTGAAAACATGTGTTATGCCACAGATTTTGCTCTGAAAACATGTATATCTCTGAACAGGTTCTTTCTCAAAACATTCTTAGCGTACAACCTGCTTGTCTGCTAAAAGTTCCTTCTGTGAAGTGCTTGAGTTGCATCCCTCCCATTTGTTAACCAGTTATTTTTCTTACTATTGAATCATATAGATTTTAGACTTCTATACTTGCCGATGAGGTTGATTCAGTTTTATGGACTTTTTATTTATAAATTTTTCTTACTATTTCTTACTGTGAATTATATAGTTTTTTCTTGCTATTTATTTTTATTTATAAAAAATGAAACTTCTTATTTGCACCTTCATTTTGCAGAAAATAGCAGAGCTAGGTGGGAAATATGAAGCAGCTGTATATGCAGCTCAATGTAGCAACCTAAAACGGATGCTTCCACTCTGCACGGACTGGGAGGTCTGTGTTTTATTTTTCTCCCTATAATTGCAAAAAAATTATTCATTGAATCAAAAATTCTTGTGAAGATGCCTTGATGCATGCTGATGTGCAAAGATGCTATCATGACAACCAAATATGAGCAATTTGCTGCAACGATTTTTAAAAACTGACGATCGTCTGATAGAAAGCACATTTAAAATGACTTCTTCAACTTATTTTACCAGGACTAGGATTAGAAATTAGAATTCAAATTCTTTGGGGATTGCACTTTCTACTACTACTAAACCCATAAGGAAGACTTGGAGGTTAAAATTAAACCCAGTAGCACATAATTAACTAACCAACCTTAGATGAACTTTTGGTGATTAACAAGTTGGTGGTATGGATAGAAGTAAAGAGGCTAAATTTTTATGGCAATGTGCAATCTATGCTACTATTTGGTACATTTTGTTGGAGCATAATGTTTGTTTTTTTAAGGTTTCCTTGGCTCAGCAGCTGAACTGGGATAACATTAGACGATTGGCTTCTATTCGGTGTAAAACTCCTGGTATTTCTATGGGGGTTTCCTGAACAGATATGCAGTGGATTGGAATTCTTTGCTCCATTTATGTTTTCTTTTGTTTGATAGAAAAAGAAATATTATTAGAAAAGAAGAAAAGAGTAAAAAGAGAGAGGATAAGGCATCCTCACAAACAAACTAAAAAAAAAACACTAGAACCTAAGAAACTTAATAATCATGCAACAAAGCATGCCAATTTCTCTGCATCTCTAGCAAAGATACACCAGTAAAGAGACCATGAGCAGAACACCAAGGGGAAGCCATCAGAAGCTTAATTTGTCATTTGCAGTCAGCATGCTGGGCAATGGCAAAGTCTTGGCTAGATGTTCAGGTAGACCTGGAAGTCACTCGTTCACTGCCAGGGGGAGTGGATCAACTTAGAACTTTTGGCGATGTAATTGATGGACCTGAAAATTGGCCAATTCAAGTTTTGAATCAGCAACCGCGACAACTTTCATCTCTTCTTCATAAACTTCATTCGGGGTAGCTGTATATTTTTTATTACATTTGTTGTCTTTGTTACGTTGTTATCTATTACAATCCTGTTTCTTTTCCTTTTCAGGGAAATGATCCATGAAGCTGTTACTCGACAGTGCAAGGAGCAACAGCGACAAATTCAGGTATCTCTGTAAAAAAATATTTTTTGTAGCTTTTATTTTTTTAAAGTGTTTCAAACATTTTAGAGAATTTCAGCTGTCATAAACAAAAGTAAACGAAATGAGATTGGGCTATTTAATTCCAAATATGATGTAAACCTATGGGCTGTAAATGGTCATGAAAAGACAGCCTTTTAATCAAAGGACATAATCTTTAGCTTTTTTGTTTATTTTTTTTCCTTTTTATGTTAAAGAAAAGAAACTCAATGGTGCAACCACTTTGGGAACCGAGAGAGAATAAAATATTAATTTTATATTCTCTTTATCTTCCTGTATTTTTTGTTTACTGATTTCTTAAGTTGTTCATTACCTGACAGATGACTTTAATGCTAGCAGACATACCACGTGTACTAGATCTTATATGGTCATGGATAGCACCTTCAGAAGATGACCAAAACGTATTTAGGTAAGTGTCGTTTCTACTCTTTCTCTTACTCATAGTTTTGTGTGTCTCCAGATAAACCTGGTAAAAAAATTTTTTCTGAACCAGATTTTAGTTCATTCCAATTACTACACAAATGGGGTTCTGCACTGCTACATTTAGAAACATGCATGACAGAAAACCTTTTTATTTTTTTTATTTAGTATTTCTGTAAACTTTAGATATATCTTTTCTTTGTAGTTATTTTTTGGAACTTATTCCTTGTTATAATATTAAAATGTAGGTTTACTTTGATTTGAACTGGTAATGGAATAATGGATATATCATAAAAAATGTTAAATGTTTTTCTGCCAGTTTTGTAATTAAGATTCACTTGAGCAAAATTTCAGTGTCAATATCAAGTGTCATACGAAAATCTCAGGGAAGGGGTAATGAAAATATATATTTTTTTATAGAAGTGAGGAGATTACTTTGGATTAGGGTTAACTAGGAGCTGGTTTCCTTGTTAAATATGCAGATGAATTGGAGGATTTGTTGTATTGATGTGCTCCTTTTGCTTTTTGTGTGTTTCTTTATTTCAGTATATTATCCTCCATCCTTATATTCTCCACTTCTCTTAAGTTATAGAATTTCTTCTTTAAGGAAATAAATGAAGGAATAGAAAGAACGTAAATGCTTCTTCAAATTAAAGAATCAATACTGAAAAACCCTCCTATCTTTTGGATATCTGTAAAAGAATCTCTCTGAACAAACCAACGGCTATATATACCAAGGGAAAACTGGAAATTTTTTTATCCAACTGGAAAATAGGTGACAAAATTTTATTTTTTTGAAAATTCCGGTGTCCATAGGGATTAAACTATATATTGGGAAGGTTAACTTATTCTACTTGAATGAAGGAAACTGTAGCTTTGCAAAAAGTAAATGTCTTTCCTTGAAAAAAGCGGTGTAGGTGAAATTTGATTTGTTGATAAGGGTGGTTACTGCAATCCGTATAGGCGAAGTTAATGCTCTATGGTAATTATGGAATTTAGATTATGAAATATATAATGCGGATGCAGTTAATTTGTTTTCTTAAACTGTGTTTTTCAAAATGGGACTAACTAGGATGGGGGACCATCCAGTTGATGGGAATCAGTTGACCAAAATTCTTTGTGCTTTCTCACAGGCCTCATGGAGATCCTCAAATGATACGATTTGGTGCACATCTAGTCCTTGTGGTTCGATATTTACTTGCTGAGGAAATGACAGATACCTTCAGAGACAAGATTCTGAGCATTGGTGATAACATTCTGCACATGTAAGTAATTTTATATGAAGTTCTATCGCTCTCTTTTCTGTTGAATAATATTATTAGAGAAAAAAGAGTAAATGAACTTCACATAAAAATTGAAGATGGCAACTGTCTTCAGAAGATTGTCCAAGCTTTCCTTGCATGACTTTCTTGTCCGTCTTTATATAATTTTAAGTAGATGATGGGAGCTGAATAATTTTGTGTTCAATGAAAATTTGCTTCATTATTCATTGACTAAATTGGAAAATATTAGGTATGCACTGTTTCTCTTTTCGAAGGAGCATGAGGAGTTGGTGGGCATATATGCTTCTCAGCTTGCACGTCACCGTTGTATTGACCTTTTTGTGCACATGATGGAACTTAGGCTGCACAGCAGGTATGCTTGATTCTGCCCTTCCTGGTACCTTTTTTTGAAATAATCATGATACCTGTGTCTGATTGAGATTCTGGATTGATTACAATTAAAGCATCATCTGGCCCATATATAATCATTTTTATTTATTTGATTGTGATCCCTGTATTTGATGTATGTTCGATGACAATTTTCTGAAGTGAATTACTTTGGTTGTTTGCTGCAAAGTAGAATCATATCCTGTCAGAGGATCATAGTCAACATGTAATATAACATGGAAGTTGACAACTGACAAGTATGTACTACATTCTTTGCTTGGTCATCTTATCCAAGAGGTATCAACATATATCTACTATGTTTTAACATTATTGCATAAAAAATTCATTTAAGAGGGAAAAGTGGAAAAGAAATACGAAGATAGGGTCGGTGGACCTTCGAAAGAAGAAAAGGCAACAAACAATGAAGGGCATCCAGTCAATATAGGAAGCCTCTTAATGAAGCCATGAGTTTAAAGTTTAAACCCGCAAAGGGCTAAGAAAACAAGCTTGTTCCATAAATGAATTTTCTAAAGCAGAAAAAGCAACAAACCATGAAGGGCATCCACTCAATATAGCAAACCTCTTAATGAGGCCATGAGTTGAAACCCACAAAGGGCTAAGAAAACAAGCCTGTTCCATAATGCGGTGAAGGGGAAAATGCTGAGTGAATATTGATATCATGGCATTATACTCCATCCAAATGCACTAAACACCATCCATATATTATACTTGTGAAATGCCTTTGTGTAACTCCTATAATTTTCTTTAATTCAACAGCATACATGTCAAATACAAGATATTTCTTTCTGGTATGGAGTATTTACTGTTTTCTTTTGTGGATGATTCTAAGGCAAATTTTGAAGACATTATTGAGAGGTATGTGCTTTTTTTTTTTAGAATCTATGGAAATCTTACCTGAAAAATGTTCGTGGACATATTAAGCATTTGTATTTTATAATAAATCTATTTGAAACAGAATTTTGTTGAGATCTCGAGAGGTCAAGGTTGGCAAATATGATAACACGTCAGATGTTGCAGAACAGCACAGACTGCAGAGTCTTCAAAAAGCTAAAGTCATCCAGTGGCTTTGCTTTACACCACCTTCCACAATTACTAATGTCAAAGATGTCAGTAAAAAACTTCTTCTCCGAGCATTGGTACAAAGGTAAGTGATGCATCATACTATATGGCCCATCATATTGGATTTTCTGGTATACTGTGTTTGTGAAAGTGATGTAACCTGGGAATGGTGTTTAGACTTTCACCCCCTAAATATTGTACAAATGTTTGCCTTATCTTGTCAGTATTGACTGCCTATTCTCATTTTGTATTCGACATTCTGGAATATGAATACTTGAATTTCCAAGGTTTAAATAAGATCCTGATCTTTTATAGTCCTCCTGTTGGCTATTGGTGCACATGTTTTTGACTTAGCTGAAAATTTAATCCATCCCTGCCCTTTTGCTCTTGCAGCTTCATATTATCCTTACTTCTGAATTTTAACTTTTTCCCCTTTCCATATAGCAACATACTTTTCAGGGAGTTTGCCTTGATTTCTACGTGGAGAGTACCGGCAATGCCTATAGGTGCCCACACAGTACTTGGTTTTCTTGCTGAACCCTTGAAACAGCTTTCGGATACTCTTGAGACCTCTGAGGTTTATAACGTTTTTGAGGATCTTAGGGAGTTCCAAGACTGGGTATGCTGAGTTACACTTGCCCAATTTAGTTATTATTAAATTTAAACCTCAATCTCATCATTTCTAGCTTGACGATACCACTTTAATATATATATATATATATTCACTCTGCGTTTAACTAGCGTGAGTACTACTCCTGTGATGCAACCTACCGCAATTGGCTCAAAATTGAATTAGAGAATGCAGAAGTTCCTGTCTCTGAACTGTCACTAGAGGAAAAGGAAAGGGCCATTTCAACAGCCAAGGAAACACTGAATGCATCTCTTTCACTGCTAGAAAGTGAGTTTTGTTACGCAAAAACCATGCTGTGAGGAAAATGTCCAAATACTCTAGCAACACATTAATCGTTAAACTTTTCTTTATGCTAGGTAGTACATTGACATTTTAGCTATTGACATATTTCTGATTCTATTTCTTTATGCAGGGAAAGAAACACCTTGGTTGGCTTCTACTGATCATATCTATGAATCAGTTGAACCTATTTTTCTTGAACTTCATGCCACTGCAATGCTCTGCCTGCCATCTGGAGAGTGTTTGTGTCCAGATGCTACTGTATGCACTACACTGATGAGTGCCCTCTACTCTTCAGCTGGTGATGAGGTTGTCTTAAGTCGACAAGTAATGGTATGTTCAACCATTGAAAGCTTAATCCTGCAAATATGGAGATGTTTACTTCTACTATCCATGTTGAATTGTTGTAGAAGGTCTACTTCAATGAAGTATGGTCAATAATATTTATTCATGTCCATCTAGATTTTATGTTTGTATCACGTGAATTCCTAATTATGTTTGTAACTGATTGGAAGCTATTTCTAATCATATACTTATGGTTTAATTAATCTACAAGTCCCTGTACTTTTTGTGAATTTTCAAATTGGTCCTTATTGAAAGACCCTTACTTATGGGAGCTTACTTAAAGATTGAATCCCTTAGAGGCTAGTTACTAGTTAGGCCTGTCGCCCTGTCGCATAAAACCACCAAAAGCACTAACTGCCCCTTTAAGTGATTCTTTAAATTCCTAAAATAAAAAAAAAAGAAAGATCTAATTCAATGGATTCAAATATTGATTTCAGTGCCAAACTAACAAAAGTGCAAGATAAAGCATTAGCTCATGGATAAAATGCTGAGGCAATGATTTAGGTACAATTTATTAGTCACTAAAGAAATATTATTGCCTTACCAAGAAAAGTGCAGAAAAAAATTATGCAGAATGTGCTGTTCTATTCTGAACAGCCTGCACTAAATGGTGTATAATTTGAGTTATAGGACTCCAAATGACATGAGACTGGTCTCATTTGAAATCTAAGAAGTGGTACTATGTTGTGTTAAAATTTCGGAAGTTTTAATCATCTGGTTCGGTACCAGTTTTATTGTCTGAGAAATTCATCTCATGAAAAGCTTTTGAGTGGTGTGAGATGGACTTTATTTTAGGGGAAATTACAATTCAGGGATTCTTGGCAAATTTGAAATTAGGAAGACTTGACCAGAGTAAGAAACAATGGTGAATCAATATTCATAGAACTTACTTTCTCCTTTCTTAGTGATCTATTTTATCAAACAGTATTTCTATATGAGCATATAGTTTTCTCCTTTCTCAATTTCACTGCATATTAGACAAGGAAACTCCCTTAAAGAAGCCATATGCTGAATACAAAAAAGAGGCCATAAACACAACTTTATCCCAAAACGTACGTAAGGTTAAAAAATGTGACCTTAAAAGTGTGTGCATTCTCTCCAACCAGATACAACAGATAGCAGCATAAACCCCACATTGCTACAAACTTGCCTTAGATTGTTATATTATTGTGATGATTTCCTTCAAAATCTGCCATCCTTTCGCTTATTTTTCTGCATCTTCCAATGAACTCCTTAGTCCTTTATAAAAACAAAATAAAAAGGGGAAATTATGAAAAATAAGAGACAGGCTTTTCTGTAAAAGAATGAATGCTTTGTTTCTTTAAGCGGTTACATGTACAAATAATTCAATTCAAAGATTTGCTTCACAAAAAATTAAATTTGGCTAATATGTGTTCTAATTGGTCTAACTGGAGAGGCGGGTGTTGTCAGTGAACAAGTTAACAACACAAACATCAATAAGACAATATGAAAAGGTAACCTCATCCCAAAAAAATGAAGACAATTGTTCAATCAGTTTTAACATACAACACTACCTCAGAAGCACAATATGAAGCCCATTTCCAAAGATGCCACTGATGACCAATGCCACTTTCAATTTCTACAGCTTGCAAAGTTCTATTTTTGCCATTCTTCACCAGAGCGTCAACAGAAGGAAACTGGTTCAAACCTCCAAATGGGCACAGAGAAGCAGCTCTCCATGGCTGCCAAAAAACTAAGATGTAAGTAGGAGGAAGCCTAGACTTCTGAAATCCATTGACTTATCATTTTCAAAGTTATGTTCACCTGTCCATCAGAACGGCAAAGTCTACATGCCTCTTCTAGTCTTCCAGCCCTTAAAAGAGTCCACACATCTTCTAAAAGAGATTCATCTTGTTTCTGTACCAAAAAAGAAAACCGCCACGGACACTAAGTATATATAGGTGTGTGCGTGCAATCTCACTCATATATTTTCAACATCAACCACTATCATGAAACTTATCATCCTCCCTTAAACATCCATACGTAACAGACATTTTAATATGGATTTAATCATGATGCACAGTAATGTAGAAGTTTTTAACACTATCAATCAATCATGCATTAACACATCATTAAAAATGTTTAACTTTTATAATAACTATCTTTAACGTCACATATATGGTGATATATGATCGGTTTATAGTGTAAAAATTTTTACATTGACAGAGTATCAAAATTAAACACATTTAATATGACCAAAAACTTAAGTGTTTCAACAGAAAGAGAGACTAAAGTAGAAAAGGAAAAGCCTAAAGAAATAACTCAAAGCATAACAAATAAATCATGACAGTAATGCCTTCCTCCTATGAAAGGCAAGTGATATAAGCAAAAACTTGTCCCAAAAATTCCTGGAATTTCACTCTAATGAGAGGGCCCAAGAATGTCGCAAACTGAGCAGCACACCATAATGGGTTCACCTCCAAATCACCCCAAAAAACTACAATATAACAACAATAGGTGGGATCGGCTACATGGATCAAATGACACCCTAATATCCTATCATAAATCATGTCTATAGACAACAAGAGCAACAAAGTCTTTTCCCAATGGATTTGGCTCCTCTAAAGTGAGTGAAGCTCTAAAGTGAGAAAGTAAGGGGTTATCCACCCTTAGATTATTTAGTGGGTTGAGATCTCTATGTAGTTAATCAAATCAATGATAGATAACCCTTTACTTTCTCACTTTACAATTCCACTCACTTTAGAGGAGCCAAATCCTTTCCCAATAGGTGGGATCGGCTACACGAATCAAATGACGCCATGATGTCTTATCGTAAATCATGTCTATAGACAAACCACTTACCTCTAAATCCTTGTTAATGATTTCGCCTATAATTTTTCTTAATCCCCTCTGCCTCTAACTATTGGTCTACCCTTTATTTGATCTACTCTCCTTACTGGGGCTTCTCCAGGTCTTCTCCATACATGCCTAAAACATCTAAGGTGAAATTCTATCATCTTTTCTAAAATAGGTGTTATCCCAACTTTTTCTCTAATGCTTACATTCCTAATCCTACCTTGTCTAGAGTGTCCAGTGTCCACTCATCGAATGCAACATTCTCATCTCTGCTACCTCTGCTACACTGAGCTTATTCTCTTGTTGCCTTTTTACCGCCCAACATTCAATCTTATACAATATCGCAGGTTTAATAGTTGTGCGGTAAAAATTTTCCTTAAGCTTGAGTGGTACTTTTCTATCGCAAATAATGCCTAAAGCAATCCTCCATTTCATCACCCTCGCTTGAATCTTATGGTTTACATCTCCCTCTATCTCCCCGTTATGATGCACCCAAGATAATTAAACTGTAACTTGTGGTATGGTGTGGTCTCCAATTTTCTCCTCTAAGAGCTAGAGCTAGAATTAGTGCGCCTCCTACTAAACTTACATTCCATATATTCCGTCCAACTTCTACTTAAACAAAAGACATGTGCTTTCAAAGCTTGTCTCCATGACTGTAACTTTTCATTTATTTCCTCTCGCAATTCTTCCACTAGGATTATTGTGAACACCTCATTTTGACCGGATCCCTTTTATTTTTTTACTTAAATTTACCAAAAAATGGAAAAGAGTCAAGATCATAAAAAAGTCTCTTTTTAATAAAATCCAAAAAATGATAAAAAGAAAAAACCACAAAAATATTTGTGCTTCATTTATTTATTTTTGCTTGCATTTAAAATATAGAAAAAATCTAAAAATAAGATATAAATCACAAAAATATTTTAATTTCTTGTTAACGCAGTTTCTTTTATAGATGAAGAAATAAAAATGAAACATTTTGTTATTTTTAAGTTGTGTTTTGTTTATAATACTAAAAAATAAAAAAAATAAAAATAATAATAATAATAATAATAATAATAATAAAAATAAAAAATAAGAAGAAAAAATGTCTTTGGGCCAAGAAACCAAGTTTCAGCCCATACCCGTCTATCTCCTCCATAACCCGTCTCTCTCCTCCATAACCCGTCTATCTCCATAACCCGTCTATCTCCCCCCATAACATAATCCGTCTATCTCCCCCCATAACATAATCCGTCTATCTCCTCCCATAACATAACCCGTCTATCTCCTCCATAACCCGTCTATCTCTATAACCCGTCTCTCTCCTCCATAACCCGTCTATCTCCTCCATAACCCGTTTATCTCCTCCATAACCCGTCTATCTCCTCCCTCACCCAAAAGTAACCCTAGCAGCCGCAAACCTCCATCAACAACGTGAATCTCGCTTCTTTCCCTTCTCACTCGCATCACTGGATCTCAATCACGCAAGGTATGTGTTATTCCCTTCCATTTTCGTTTCAAATTAGGGATTTTAATTGCTATTTTCGCTGATTTGCAGGAGAGGGAATCAAAGCAATGAGGGAGAAATATCTCTATAAAGAAGGAAGCAGAAACCAGAAAAAAAGGACAGCCAGAGGGGACCGAGTGAAAAGGAGAGACACTGACAGAATTCGAAAAACAGAGGGGGGGAGGGTGCAAACACCCACTGATAGGCGCAGAGAAATTAGAGGGAGAGAGTTGAGAGTTTTCTGGAGGCTTGAGAGAAATTTTGTAATTCTTGGTGAGACATTGTTCTTTTCTGTCAACACAGAGACTTCTTTTTCTTTCTCTGTCCTTTGTATTGAAGAGCTTTCAAGAATCTATGCATCTAGTTTATGGTTATCACTTTGATGTTGCTTAATATATTTTTATTTCAATTATATTTGGTTTAAGTTAGATGCTGAAATGAGGAATTATTCATACACCTGAAGCTGGTTTAGTGTTCTGCTGCAGCCTTGATAAAAATCGATTTTCATTCACCTCATGCATGATCTCCTTTATTTTCAGTTTCTATGTGCACTAGTTGTTTGATAAAATGCTTGACAAAATCTCTCCGCAGTAGTTGTTTGTTTAATTTTTTTAAAGCATTCTTTAACCCATTGGATCCAATGCTTGGACTCAGGATATCACGTTGCTGATGTTCTCTGCATTATTGGGAATATTTTGTCACATCTCTTGTTTTGTGGATAATGAGTTTACATGAGATTTGGTCCATATTCTATTATTTTGGATGGTTGATGATAATTTTAATAATAGTGATCTGGGTAGTAGCCTTATGTTGTCAAGGGAATATTTTTCAACCACGTTAAACTCTTGTATAACTTCTTGCTATATTCTTTTGTTTTATTTTTTTTTATTTGCTCTTCAATTCTTTTTGCACTTATTTGTTTCAAAAATGGTGTGCTTCAATGGCCCATGCTGTCCATAGGTTCGGTAGCATCAAGAGTAAAATCAGGTTGTTTTGAAAGTTACTCTATGGATTGAGTGTCATGCTTAACCTCAAATTATGCTTACAATAAATCATATAATTAGTATTACATTAATCTTGGGATTACTCTATGAAAGGTATCATGCTCAACCTCATAGAACTAAGGTTGCTCTATGGACTGGGGTGCCATGTTCAACTTCAAAAATAATTTTTCCATTAAATTCTTTCTTTTTTCTTTTTTTTTGGTGTAAATATTAATTATTAATCTCTTCATTCTTGTGAATAATCTTTGGGGTAATATAAATACGTTAAAAATTATTAATTATTTGCACAATTAATTTGGGTAACCGTTTTTTTTAACGGGTACATTAGGGGTGTTGTGGGGTTAATTCTCTACCCTTCTCTATGTACAATCGACTCCCGAATTCGACTTGGTTCCAAAGACCATCTTGTTTTAAAGGTTTTCCAATTTTTCCTTAAATTAAATAAAATTGGTGGCGACTCTACATGTTTTGAATCTAATCTCTTTTATTCGTCGTCTTCCTTCGCGATCCCGGTCGCGACAATTATATCATTTGCAAAAAACATGCATCATGGCACCGACTCTTGGATGTGCTCAGTAAGCACATCCATGACCAAGGCAAAAAGATAAGGGCTCAAAGTTGACCCTTGGTGCAGTCCTGTAGTTATAAGAAAATCTTTTTGTAGCCTCACCTTATCTTCTCACACTAGTAGTGACCCATCATACATATCTTTGATTGCTCGAATATAGGCAATAAGGACTTTCTTCTCCAGAGCCTTCCACAATATCACTCTTAGCACCCTATCGCACGCCTTTTCAAAATCGATGAAAACGGTGTATAAGTCCTTTTGATTCCCCCAATATCTCTCCATCAATCTTTGTAGCAAGTATATTACTTTCCTGGTCGACCTCCTTAGCATAAAACCAAAATGATTCTCTCTAATGAGAGTCTCTTGCATCAATCTCCACTCAACTACCCTCTCCTTTAGCTGCAGAGCATAGCTCATGAGCTTAATCCCCTTATAATTTGCATTGTTTTGTATGTCTCCCTTCTTCTTATAAATAGGAATTAAGGTACTTCTCCCCCACTCATTCAGCATTTTCTTAGACCTCATAATCTCATTAAACAACTTTATGAACCAACTTATGCCTTTCTCACCTAGATCCTTCCATACCTCAATAGTTATATTATCCGATCTACTTGTTTTGCCATTATTCATCCTATTCATGCGTCTTTTACCTCAGACTCCCGAATTCTACGATAAAAGGTATGATTTTGGACCTCATCTCTAGTGTTTTGCCTATCAAAGAGTAATAAAATCCCATATCCTTCATTAAATAGCTTTTGAAAATAACTCTTCCAACTTTCCTTGATATCTTGTTCCGTGACCAAGACTTTACCCTCTTCATCCTTAATGCATTTCACTTGGTCCAACTCTTTTTCCCTGCCTTTAGCAAGCTTGTAAATACTTCTTTCTCCAACTTTGGTGTCTTGTAGCCTGTCAATTGCTCTAGCTTTAACTTCACTCAGTGCCTTCTTATTCTCTTTCTTAGCCACTTTATATTTTTTTTCCAATTTTTAGTTTTTTTACACAAGGAGCATGCTTTATAACACTCCTTTTTAACCCTATGTTATCAATAGCGGCACTATCGCAGGATATCACAGACGAGGGGAGCGGCGGGTGGCCGCGACGAGAGCTCCCATCATAGTGCAGTTCTCTGGAGCGACGAATGCGGCCATGCTTTGCGGCCAATAGCAAAGGAAATCGCAGCCATAGCGGCCGCTATGGTGAAGAGGTTCTGAAAACCCTATTTTGCCCCCACCAAATAGTCGTTCCCTCCCCCTTTTAGGTTTTTTGTCATTTTGCCCCACCCTTTTAGTTTTAGGGCGAGCGGTCATTCGCCCTTCCAAGGTTCCAACCTTCTTCTACTTCTTTGTTCACTCTTCACCCTCTTCCTTCTTTGTTTTAGCGTTTTTTCGACGACCTTCACCCCCTTCCTTCTTTATTTCTCTCTTTGCAACTCTCTCTATTCCCCCTCCTTTTATCTTGTGGTGCTCTTCTAACCCTACTTTTGATGCATAAGCATCGACAACATTAAATGTGTCTTGTTCCACTGCAAACTTTAGAGCTATGATCCTATCTCCTAATCTTTTTACATCCACTACACCATTCTTCCAATATTTATCTACAATTATGCCTACCCCATTTCTAGATTTTGCCTTACCGGTGTACCAAAGCTTAAAACCCAAAGTGTTTGATTCCTTTGACTTTTCTCCTACCCACTTGGTTTGTTGTAGGTACATAAATTAATCCTCCTCCTAACCATGGTGTCCATTATTTTCATAGATTTACTGACAAGTGCGCCTACATCACAAGTTCCAAAACGAATCCTACCCTCGTGAACTAGCTTCTTTACCAACACTTGTTGAGTAAAATGCGGGAGCCCTTACTCATTCTTCACTACACCCAGGCCAATAGCTGCTCTTGCTTATTTGACACTGTAATCGAGCCATCAAGTGTGTTGCTTGTGGGCAACGACCTAGCATTAACATTATCACATCGTTAACCTATGTCATGAGAGGTTTTATGTTGGATGTTGATTGCCTAACACAACCCTCCTCTTTTAGTCGGACTTAGGACTGACTATGTGAAGATTTGCAGAGAAGCAAAACATAGGCAGAGTTCCCCCAAAAACTTCCATAATCAAAACAAAATAAAATAATGCTTCAAATTCAAAGGAACCCAAAATTATCCAAAAAACCAAAAATCCTATTCTAAATGTACCAAGGAATTAGGTAATGCAGAATAAATTGCAACTAGAATGTAGAACATAATACTGATGTCAAGCAAAAGACAATGATCTGGTGTTATCTTTTTTAGTGCAGCTTGTCAACCTGCTACATATGGTTGGCATTAATCTTATTAAGTGATCCAGTGAAACTGTGGTACTTGACCTTAAAGGAACGCTAGATTTCCAAGTGAATCAGAAAGTAGGATTTTATACCAATTTTAAGACCAACGGAAAAACTGGAACTAAGATTTGCAAGAATACATAACATGTGATGATGGGGAACCGAAGTGTTTGAAGTGCCCAGTTAACTCCTTGAGAAAGGGGCTTCTGAGAAGAATAAAGGCTTTAGATAATAGACAACATATCTCGCTTATCGTTCAGGTAAGATGGATAAGTGTTGTGCTAGTATTTGTTTCCATCTTATGTAACTTAGAGGTACAAGAGCCTAACTTTAGTGAATTCTTCTTTACCTACAAAAGAAAAAAATTAAGTTTCAATAACGGGTAGTTTGTTTTTAATGAAGCATAAATGTAAATATCAAATGAGAAACCCAAATATTAAAACAAATGCAACCCAAAACTATCCTAAGTTTGCTTTGAGTTGTCTGTAAAGCTAATACAGTCTGGTCATTAAGAATATATCATGCATCAGAAAGAGAATCTATGCATGATTTATGAATGAACACATGTGGGCGATTAAATTTCTTTATGACATTATGCGCACGTTGCAACTTCAAATGTATTAATTATATGCTTATTTAAATTAAAACTCAGGGTTACTCAAGTTAAATACACAAGAAATGCAAATAAGTTATACTATAGATCACTCCCACAACCAAGAGATAGCAGTAAAAGAATTACAAAGCAATCAAGTGTAAAGTACTGTTAGGAACCTTTCTTTGGGAAAGGAAGAAATTCAACAGTAGTAACAGAAAAATAGAAAAAAGAATAGAGAAAGAAAGAATAGGGAAAAGAAATGTACACAAGTGTACCCAAAGGAGCACTCTCCTTTCACACTAGAAAATTCAGTCAAAACTCAATGATTCAATATACATGCCTAATTACATTTGGGAGGGTTTATTTATAGGCAATATTCTAACTGCCTACTACTAACTAACTAACTATTACATATTTCCTAATTGAGCTGGGCCCTAACGAGTACCTTGTCATCGGGCAAAATATTAGCATTTTCACGGGTTGGAGCATCAAAGTCCAGGTGATGAACAACATTCATGTCAGAAGTTCCTTTCTTTAGGTAACGTTGAGTATGGTGCCAAAATCCAGAACTAGGGAGATAACTACCAACATGAGATCCACGCATCTGCATAAATGTAGTAGAAATCCAAAACAGTAAACATTTAATCAAACAAGAATGTGGATCCAGATAAGGTGAGATAGTGAGTTACACTCAAGGAAAACACGCACCCTTTCCCTTTATTTCTGCCTGAAAAACCCAAAACAAAATTTGCAACTGAACTCCAATATTTAAAGGTGGAATCATTGCAGTACTGTACCCAGCATTTGTTAAAGATTATTCCAAACATGCCACTTGCCAATGCAGTGCATCAGGTTTGATTTTAATGGGTATTTTTATTGTATACCTGATGCAAGCAAAAATAAAAAGAAAAAAAATGAAGAAAGATCTCCAATCCTGTACTCACTGTAAGACACTTAACAAATTAATTCTTCTGACAAATAAGTAACTTCTCTTAGATTGCAATTTTTCTTTCTTTTTTCTGGTAATAAGATTGCAAAATTTCTAAACTAATTTAGAATAATGACATAATCATAAGCTTACTAGCATAGTTCCTATGTATTTATGGCAATCTATGGTTTTTACTTACAATTCTTTGGTTTGGTGCATTCAGTTGAAGTGGAATGCTTGCATTTTCAAGGGTTCTTTGCCCTCAAAGGAGCAGACATTTCTGATATGCAAAGGGACCAGTTAGCCTTGCTGCATTCTTGATTTTTTTTCACATTCCCTATTAAATCTTGACTTCATTTTTTTTGAGGAGATCTAATCTCTCCCTAGTTGCAATTTTTTGTTTAACAATGTTTTTATTTAAAAAATCATCAAAGATAGCATGCTACTGTCCTTCAAGTGATTAAATGTGTACTCATGGCAGCATTTAAAAAAGAATGCTACTTGTGAACAAATCAATTTTCCATGCAGAAAATATAGCAACAAATCACCTTTGCTTCCAGGTCAAGTGCTTTAGAAGCTAAGCCTTCTAACCACTGGACTATCCGAAGGCATAACTGAGCTGTATGGTCCTCTGCAACAAACTCACAAGCCACCGCATGAGAGGTTTCCGACACCTGTGATAAGTCAACAGATTTCAATAAGTCTATTCCAAGGACAAGAGGGAGAGATAGATTTCGTGGTCACATAAAGTACCATCACAAACACATTACCAGTATTTGCTCTTTAGATAGTTCTTCAGTCACTGAAAAAAAAAAGGATCTGTCAGAGAAAAAAGCTAAGAGTAAAATATCAAGATATAGAGAACAATTTAAGTCTCAGAAGATGGACTTAAGCTACAGAGATACTCCATTTCATGTCTCTCCTATAATTATTCAGGAAGGATTTTTATAAGAACTTATGGACCATTCATATATGGGGGAGATTGATACACATCTAACTTGTAGCAAGTTAGTTAGTAGTAAGTAGATTCTCCCAACATGCAAACCATATCTCAAGATTGCGATGAAGATGGAATTCAATCCCAAATTAATTTTTCCATATATGGAAAATTCAAAAGTATGACCAATCAACATGGGAAGCCTAAGCATCAGTAGTGTTAGGTTTGTCAATGTGAAGGATGTGTCATAGTAAACTGATTAAAGGAAATAGAGTTGAAAAAAAAACATGAAACCTTAAAAATTACATCATAACAGACTTGAGGAAAGAGAAATCCTTAAAAAACTGAACATCTAAGGTTAGAGATATATTTCCTTTCCCAAAAAGGAACCACAGGAGAGACCACGTTGCCGCCTCATCAAGCAGGAGCTGAGCCTTCTGCCTCATTAATTTGTCCTCAACAACTCGATGCCTTATACTCAAACAATACCTGTAGAAGAAAGGCCACAATCATATTATGATCAAAGTAGTTGTGTGATGGACAAGTACGTAAAATACATCTTCAGTTCCTCCACTGTATAGTGCAGTTTAAAAGTTCAGGTTAACTCTCATGTTTTCCTCACATATAAGGACGATATAGAATCCTCCTTAAACAGCCAAGATAGCAAAGCAAAGAAGTGTGTGCTGACAACCACAAATGAAAGAAAGGATCACTTCCAGTCTCTCAACTCCCCAGTCAAAAGAACAAATGCCAAGATATAGACCCTCATGTAAATCGCACGATAAAAGTAATATTACTTGTATGTATATACATGCATGAATGCATGCATCATAAAACTCTTCTATAGAAAGATAGTCATGCTGAATAATAACAAACAAACCTGATAGACTCTGAAACATTTCGACATGCATCCTCGAATCTTAGTATCAGATCAGGAATAGGCATCAGTCCTGTAAATAAGTTCAACCGAATCAAAAGTATACTATTACTTTTTTCTTCCTAAGAAACATACAAAAAAATGCACTTGCACTGAGGAGCACATAACCATGATCTCAAGATCCATTCTTCTGGAATGGGGAAACTAAAATGCAAAGGAAATATGAAGAGGAATTTCTTTCCTTTTTACTTTTTTCGATCAAAGTTTTATACTAACAGAGAAAGAAAGTATAATAACAGAGTATAACATATCCTCTTCTAGAAACAAAACGGAGCAGTGCCCAAAAGCACCAAAGGGTACATCAATACAATAAAGCCCTCCAAACCCTCTGCAAATATAAGAAGGAAATCTCCTAATAAACCTGTGGGCTAAATTCCAAAAAGAAGCAAAGTAAACAACCCTGTCCTAAGGCAATTGCAAAGAAAGTGTCTCCTCCTTAAAGTATCAACCATTACATTCCAGGAAATTTGAAACAAACAATAGCAATGCATTCTTGTATCGTGTGAAATTTCAAGCATCAAAGAAATCATTCGTAGCCAGATTTAACAGAAAAAAGAAAAAGGAAGAATGAAAGTGTGGCATATAAATAAATATACTTGCAGCACCTTGCAGAGAAGAATCGAGCAGAGATGCAAACAAAGTAAAAATTGTTTCTGCGCCATCTCCCAATGAGTCAACCTCTTGCTTACAAGCTTTTAACGAGTGGCGTACGGATTCAAAACCAGCATCCACACCAGGGACTCCATGAATATCAGCAGATAGCCTCCTTCGAGACGAATATTGACTCTTTTCTTCAAAGTCCTCAACCTCTTGTTTAATATTTTCAAGAATAAGTGCTGCATTAGTAGGACTATGGATGCTTTGGCCATCATAGAACAGCCCAGTTTCACTTAGCTTGGAAGCTGAGTTGCCTTGTTGAGCTGAAGCACTTGAAGTTGAGTGCCTCTTCCTGCATAAATTGCATTGTAGAAAGTTGACACATAATTTGAAAAAAAGAGAAAGTCTTACATGGTCACAGTGTGTATCAAGTACAACCAATCAAATTCTTAATAATCACTAAAATTACAATTGAAAAAGACAACAAAGCCCTTACTAAACCTATTTTAAAGTTATCTTATGAGTTTGATTGGTTGTGCCGAATGAGAGCGTGCTCATACAAGATTTACTCTTAAAAAAAATACAACAAAATCCAAGCAAGAAAGCAGATAGCTTTTAAAAAAGAAATCAAATGGTACAACCAAAACAAATGTAGTGGAACTTTACATATTCAGATTAAGAAATCAATGAATGCGTCAAAATTACTAGGGCTATAAACCCTAAATGCACAACACGCAATCCCGGATGTAAAATTAAAAGAAATAAATGGTGATGATTTTTCATATGCGGATAAGAAATGAAAATTGAAACGTAAGAATGAGAGAGGCATTGGTTTCATTGAGGAATAAGGGAATGAGTTGAATGAATATACCGACCCGTATCTGCGGAACTGTTCTCTGGTTGTGAGATTTTGTGGGTCGAAGAAGCTGGGAGAAGTGTCCATTTCGGTGTCCATTGTGTTGCGTCTATGGATTTCAGTTCAGTGTGAGTAGTGAGTAAAGAGTAAAGAAGCTTAAACCCTAGTGGGTTTTTGATTGGTTTTTCAGCGCGGGAAGGGGAAGGGAACTGTCTTCTGTCTTAATGCTTCATGTTCATGCTTTTTGATTCAACCCTTACTGGGTTACGCCTTAGGGGTCGGACTCCGAGACGGTCGGTCAATTGTCAAACCGGTCTTCTCATTACACAGTCAGCATGGGCGGTATTCAACTTCGCGGTTAGTATTGGATCGGTTTTAAGATAAACAGTCATTTATCTGAATATGAAAATAAATTGGGGTGTGGTTTTATTTGGGTTGATTGATTATAACAAATTCCATATGATCCAATTTGATTAAAAACCATTTCCGTTATTTTGGAATTATTCGATTTTTTTTATTGGTAATTTGTTTTTAATTTGCTATTTAAAATATTAATTTAACATTGCAAATATATAACTCAAAATCAAAATATGGATAACAATAGTCATATTTCTCGTTACATAAATCACAAGTACAAATTAAACGATCATAAGAAAGAGATGTGTATAAAAATTTAGTCAAGAGTTAAAAAGAGTTAGAGCAGAATAAGAAACTCAATAGAAACGCATGACTATTATTATAATTCTCAAAATAAAAATATATATAATATCAAAGTGTGCGTTTAAGTTTGGATTTGATCGGTTGCAATTGTAATAATCGTAAACCGAACCGATTCAAAAAAAAATAGAATTTTTCAATTATCGATTTTTCGATTCGATATAAGCAATTTGGGGGATGAATTGGATTGGATTTGAACACTCTTAGTAAACACGAGGTTTACTGGTTTGGGTTGATCCACAAAAAGCAGTGTTCATGAATTTTGATTTGTTGACAAGGGTGATTACTCCGATCCATGTGAGTGAAATGGCAAGTTCTATAGTCCTTCAAAATTTTGTGGAGGATGAATCTTTCACATATTTTCAACCTGTGATTTTTTAATTTTTAATCAATTAATCGATGGTTCAGATTCTTGGAGAATCAATTCTCAACCAATATGAGAATCTTACCATTGCCCGAGTGAAGTTAATGCTCTATAGCAATTACGGAATTTAGATTATAAAATGTATAATGTGGATCAGTTAAGTGTTTTCTTAAACATTGTATTTTCATAATGGGACTTAATAGAATGGGAGACTTCCAGCCGGTGGAAATCAGTTGACCAAAATTCTTTGTGCTTTCTCACAGGCCTCATGAAGATCCTCAAATGATAAGATTTGGTGCACGTCTAGTCAGTGTAGTTAGATATTTACTTACTAAGGAAATGAAGGATACCTTGAGAGACAAGATTCTGAGCGTTGGCGACAATGTAAGTAACTTTATATGAAGCTCTATCACTCTTTTCTCTTGAATAATATTATTAGAGAGAAAAGAGTAAAATAAACTTCACATAAAAATTAAATATGCCCACTCAGTGTTTTCGGAAGAATGTCGAAGCTTTCCTTCTTATTGCATGGCTTTCTTGTCCGTAACATAATTTTAAGTAGATGTGAAAATTTGCTTCATTTTTCATTGATTAAATCGGAAAAATATTAGGTGTGCACTGTTTCTCTTTTCGAAGGAGCATGAGGAGTTGGTGAGCATATATGCTTCTCAGATTGCATGTCACCATTGTATTGACCTCTTTGTGCACTTGATGGAACTTAGGCTGCACAACAGCTATCCCCGATTTCGTCCTTCCTACTCCCTTTTTTTGCAATAATCATGTTACTCTGTCTGATTGAGAATCTGCATTGATTACAACTAAGGCATCATTTGGCTCATACATAATCATTTTTATTTATTTGATTGTGATCCCTGGATGTATGTTACAATGACGACTTTCTCAAGTGAACTACTTTGGGTGTTTTCTGCAAAGTAGAATCATATCATGTCAGAGGATCATAGTCAACATGTAACATAACATGGAAGTTGACAACTGACAAGTATGTATAACATGCTTTGCTTGGTCATTTTATCTGGGAGGTATCAACGTATATCTATTTTTTTTGAACATTCTTACATAAAGAATACATCAAAGGGCTAAGAAAACAAACTTGTTCCAAAGGGCTAGGAAACCTCTTAATGAGGCCATGAGTTGAAACCCACAAAAGGCTAAGAAAACAAGCTTGTTCCATAAATGAACCTTCTAAAGCAAAAAAAGTAACAAACAAGGAAGGGCATTCGGTCAATATAGCAAACCTCTTAATGAGTCCATGAGTTGAAACCCACAAAGGGCTAAGAAAACAAGCCTGTTCCATAAATGAGGTGAAGGGGAAAATGCTGACTGAATAATGACATTATAGCATTACACTCCATCCAATGCACCAAACACCATCCATATATCACACTTGTGAAATGTCTATGTGTAACTCCTACGATTTTTCTTTAATTCAACAGCATACATGTCAAATACAAGATATTCCTTTCTGCTATGGAGTATTTACCATTTTCTTCTGTGGATGATTCTAAGGGCAATTTTGAAGAATTTATTGAGAGGTATGTAGGCTTTTTATTTAGAAGCTATGGAAATTTTACTTGAAAAATGTTCATGGACATATGAAGCTTCCATATTTTGTAATAAATCTAGTTGAAACAGAATTTAAGTTGAGGTCTCGAGAAATCAAGGTTGGCAAATATGATAAGCGGTCATATGTTGCAGAACAGCACAGACTGCAACAGCAACTCCAAGTGCACCTACCACTTGTTTGAGAGCAAAGTCTGTCACTCCTAATGCAATTTCCAACCACCCCAACTGCCACTGCAACTCCAACTCACACCACTTCAAGACTATTACTGCAGAAACTATGGCAGGGACAAGGACAAGTGCTACTCAGAAGGTTCGTGCCAACTCTAAGCCTCAAAGACAAACTCACCGAACCAAAGAAAAAGAGATGAAGTCGTTGTGATCTATGAAGTATTTTGGATAGTGCATGTGGGATAGTAATGTATAAGGTGTTGGATTTGCTGTTCTTTTGTGAAACATATACAAATATAGTTCCATTTTTTTGTAATTATGAAACACAAGTACACTTTTGATAACTTTTTTTTTTTGTAAATGCTCTTCATGGAAATATTGAAAAGGGAATATGTCTTAAATCAGAATTCTAAAAGATAAAACAAACGCAACTTTAAATTGGGGACTATAAAGTATTCAGAAAGACAATGCTAGACATATAAATCACTTATACGCATGTAACTTAAATTTGAGTTTGGTCCAAAAAAAATTATTAGATTACCTTCATTACTTTTTGCTAGTATAATTATAATTTCGAAAGGTTACTTTTAGAGTGATTTACTCCTTCACAAATAATTTAACAAGGCCGAGTTTTACTGTCCTCTCGGATGGTGAAGATGTTATAAAATGTCATCCTAGAGGAAAGCAAAACTCATGATGTTATAATGTCTTGCTGATGTATATATATCACACAAGCAACATGCAGACCTCTGTGAACCACAACAATTGTATTCCCTCTAAGATATATATGTAAGCCAATATATATTTTCACACAAAGGAAAAGCAACCAAAAGATGCTGAAATTTGAAAAAGGAGATAATAACTAAGAAAGCATTTTAAACCTCTATTTATGAAAAGGATAGTATGCATTTTAATGTATCATATTGAATAATAAGTAAAGAAACATAAAGACAATGGTTATAAGATGAAATTCAAAACTTGGGAAGGTGATCATATTAAAATTCAAAAGTGGGAAGAGAAGTGGTGTATGGCTTATTTAGAAATCCAACCATTTCTGATAATAGACACAAGTTGTTGGGGAGACAATGCCATGTGGTGTACAAAAGTTAATCCGTGGACAAACTCCACAAGGAATGGAAGCCATGGCACCATCTTTGACTTGCTCTCTAACACCAGCCTTTCTTTTGAACCTATAGCAAACTCTACCAACAGGAACAGAAGCAAAATCCCCATACCCAGTGCTCTTCTCCTCTAAAATATCATTATCAAGAACCAAAGTCCTCAAAATATCTTCCAATTGGTGACTTGTAACTTCAACAGTGAAGGCTCTAGACCTTTTGATATACTCCAAGACCCCATCAATGGTGACAACCTTGTGCTTGGAAATGTAATTCAAGCAAAGCTCTTTGAGAGTGTCAATGAACTCAATGTCGAGTCTGCCTTCAGTGTACCAATCCCCACCAGTGATTTCCTTGGAGGGTTCAAACTCTGATGCCATGAACAGTTTTCTGGCTTTGTTTTGGATGTTAACAACCTGCTTAATGAGTTGTTTGGATTCAAGCAACTTAAGGGATTTCTTGAAAATGTTTTCAGGGAGGATCGTTTCTCTTTTGATGTCTCCCGACCATATCCCCATTTCTCCCTTGGCACGAATGATATCATAAACAATTCGCTCTTCCTTCGAAAGAGACGCAGACACTGCCACAGCCAAGTCTTGGCGTTTCCGTTTAGTAACTTGCAAATGATCCATTCCTTTCCTTCCTTTGTTTCAAATTCTCCTGCATGCCACAACGGAGCTAACCAACATATTAATCAAATGATATTGTTTGAATAAATTCTAGTGCTGACTTATATTGGATGGATCAGGATCTGTGTCAGTCAGAATAGACAATAAATACATGGCAGGATGGTGTGTGTGTGTGTGTGTGCAACTGTGCATGTTGGAAAGAAGAGACAGGTAATCAATTCCCATTTACAATCTAACAAGGACATGTGATTCTATTTATATCCATAGAAATTAATTGGTTAATAATAATAAACATTGATCCATGGACGGTGGAGCAAGTTTGCATGCTCAAACAATAACAATCAAAATCTCTGGTTTGCAAAATATGGGCATATTAAAATGATATATACAAATACAATGTAATAATAATAATAATAAATTGGTGAAAGCAGTTTACAATCAAGTTGTATAAATTTTATTTGTGAACAATGCATGACCAATTGCGATAATCAGTTAGCAGTGACAGTTCATATATAATTTGAATGAAAAGTGTTTTGTTGGTTCAATAAGAGGGAGGGAGGGAGGAAAGGAAACAGAAGATACCTACCTGGCTGGGAGAGGGAGGAAGTGTGTTGGTGTTGGTTCTTCCTCGTACTCTACGAGGTCGATGACTCGATGCCAATTGACAACAATGGCGATTGGAGATTAGAATAGGTTATTTTTTGGGACTTTGGGATGTGATGGGCCCATATAGCAAAACCCACAAAAGAGAGACAAAACCACGACGTCATTGTTTTAGACCATGATGATATATAATATAGGGTATTACTATGATGCCAGCCAAAATCAAATGGTATTGATACCTTGTCAACTTGGACCAATGAATTAGTGTCCTAAGTTTAAAAATCTGCCACATCACTTGGTTTAAAAAAACCAAGAGAAAGGAAAAAAATCATGAAGACCAACTGTAAAGCTTCTTTTCTTCCGGTACTTTCAATTTGTAAGCTTAATCATCTGAACTTATGATCAGCATAGCAATGGTCTTGACTAGAGAACATTAAAGGATTGAAATTGTTTTAGCATATATATTGAACCATTCAATGGACTTTTTGGGGTTACTTTTGAAACTGTTTATCGCCTAAACATGGGGGCCCTTTGATCATTGCCCAAAATGACACTCAGGGAAGGAGTTAGGTGAATGATATGAAATACCTCCACGTGGGAATGCACCTAAGACCAGCCCCATACTTTGGTCTGTGCCAGTGTTGAAACAATGGGGGATCCATATGTAGGCAATCCAAATATCAACATTAATTGGGTATTCACTATGGATCCAAATTTCCCCTATTTTATTTGTGAAATTTTGAGCAAGTCACTCAAAATTGTATTCAAACCTGGTTTAACTGTTTCAAACTGTAGGGCTCATTATAGCCATTAAAATGGCACTCAAAGCTGTTAACACAAATCTTATAGCCATTACAAGAAAAAAAAAGTATTTACTAGACATATTCCAAACTACTTTACATTTAAAATCACATGACAATCTCATTCACCATTACAAACTAATTTACACCTATCCTCCCCCACAATTGTAGCCAATTTAACTTCAGTCATGGTTGCCTTTTCATGGCAGCTGAGTGATAAATTAAGCAACTGACAGCAGCTTTAGCCACCCTATGTTTTCTTCCCTCTTCTTAATACAAAAGTGCTGTTATGATAGGACTTACTTGCACTATATATGCCTTTGCTCTATGCCGCTATTCCCTACTTCCTTATCATCCTGGATCTGTGACCTTTTGGACTTTTGCAATTAACCACCTTTTGTTATGTGTTCAGGTAATCGAGTTACTATATAAAGAGAGAGATAGAGAGATCAACTCAGACTCACTCCAACACCCATCATTTTATTTTTGCTTTCTTTACAATATACTATTATTATGAGGTTATTTTCTTTTATAGGCCAAACTATAATACAAGCCTTTTTCTCATTTATTTACATCTCCTCAGTTTGCTTTTGTTGTCTTTTTTTGCCTCCTTGTCTTTTTTCACGTACCATTCTTTGAGTATGGCCTCATTGGTTATTTAAGGGCTTATCAGTGTTCACATTTGAGAGATAGGCACTCAGTGTTCACATTTGATCATTAGGATACTAGAAAAAAATTTCAAAAGCCTTTACTTTTGGAGGGTATTGAAAACAAAAGCAAGGTAGATTCCTGATATTATTCTTTAACACCTTTATGCTTTTTGATTACCAAGGAGGGAAAAAGAAGAATTTTATCTCATTAACAACCATGATATCTTTAGGTGAAAAAGTTTACAGCCTATACTATATATAATGAAATAGATAACTGTGTCATCATAGCTCTCTTTTAACACAATCCACTTCCCTTCCTCTCTTTTCTTTTTCTCACAAACACCCCTCCATTCTATATTTGCAGAAAAAATAGCAATGGATTGGTGGGGTGGTTTTGTGGACAAAAGCAGCGGTTTTAGTGGGAGACCAATGAAGAATGAAGAGTTTGATGAAGATGTTTGGGGTGTGGTTAAGGAGAGGGATTGCCATGATGATAAGGATGAGGATGCAGATGATATGATCCCTCCCCATGAGTGGCTTGCTAGGAAGCTTTCAAGGAGCCAGATTTCATCTTTCTCTCTGTGTGAAGGGATAGGGAGGACATTGAAAGGAAGAGATCTTAGCAAAGTGAGAAATGCTATTGTGACCAAAACTGGTTTCATTGAGTAGTTGGTGGATTCACCATCATAGTCATGGTTATGTCATTATCTGACTAGTTAATTGTTCACTAACCTATAATAACCTATAAACTGCAGTAGAAGTTAGTGCAATCACATTCAATTTTCAGGTGCAGCACTCAATGATGGATTAATAAGGGTCAATGTGAAGAAATCAAATTTCAGGTGCAGCACCCAATTCATTTATTCAACAAAATAAGGAGCACTCACAAACTAAATTCAGGAGGGAAAAAAAGCAAGAAACAAGACTAAGATCCCAGTCCAGCAATCACCAACTTCAGGACTCCAACAAGAGATCAATGCAAGTGTTAAAAATCATGGAAATTCAACACATGAACAAATCAAATTGGCTTAGGCATTTTATCAAACAACATACACCCAACAAGGATAGCAGTACCTATGCTTTCCTTTTTCTTGAAACACACATATGGAATACCTCAGTGGACTAACAATCCTTATCTTCCAACAGAGCAACACTAAGCTGAGTATGAGAATTGAAACAGTGCCAGAAAGGGAGATGAGATATGCAATATTAAAAATTAAGAGAGGGAAGAAAGAAGGGAACATCGAACCAGAGCAGCAAGGGCGAACGAGCACCGGTGGAAGCAGTGGTGAACGGCGAACGGAAAGGGCGACTGGAGCAGCAACGGCGAACGGAGACTGAAGCAACAAGGGCGAACGGCGAACAGAAACGGCGAGTAGAGCAACAAGGGCGAACGGCGAACGGAGACTGAAGCGGCGGTGACCGGTGCCGGCGACTTACATGAGCGGTGAAAAGGATTTGAGGGGAAAGGATGACCAAAGGAACAGATGGGGTTTGGACTAGAGACTGGGTTGTAGGAATGGCAATTTTACGCGTATCCGTGATATCCGCGGATAAAATCCGTAGCGGATATCCATTTGGGGAGTTTAATGATACCCGCCTGTTATTGGGTGGCGACGGATATTGAGGTATCCGTACCCGCGGGTATCCGTACCCGATGACACTATAGTAATTTTAATGTTTTGAGTCAATAAGTTTGGTAGAAGAGCATTATTTCTACGCTATTGTTCTAAAGTTCCATCAATCAAATATAGTGATAATCAATAATCAATCCAGCAATGGTCATTTAATTAATTGTTTGTTGGACTCTTTGTATATTGATATATGGATAGGATATCCATGATATTGGATTTTTATGGTGAATCACTGCTCATAATTCCAATATCAGGTATTTTCTTTTTCTTATGTGTCCAACACCATGTAATTATATATTCTTTGTATGTAGAGATATTGCTAATAATTAAATGAGAATTGGTAAAATGATTCACTATTGAAATTTTAATATATCCGTGGATATCCGTAAAATCCGATAAAAATCAGTTTAGCGGGTACCCGCTTGAGCACGGGTGGGGTTGGGGAGGACTACCCGTACCCGCCCCGCCCCGCCCCGTTGCCATCCCTACTGGGTTGCAATGCAAAAAAATTATTTAAGTTTCAAGGACTAAAATGCAATAGAGGAAATATACCATCTAAATAATAAACCAAGTGATGTGGCAGATTTTTAAACTTAGGACACTAATTCATTGGTCCAAGTTGACAAGGTATCAATACCATTTGATTTTGGTTGGCATCATAGCAATACCCGATATTATATATCATCATCATATAATATAAAAGATAGGTACAGGTGGTGTTTGAAAGAATTTAAAAAAGGAAAGAAAATCCATGCTGGACTACAGGTAAAAACACAGGTAGTGTTTGGTTTTTTATTTTCACGTAGATTATATTTTCAGTAACTTTTTATTATCACTTCACTTTTTTTTTTTTGGAAGGGGAGGCTCATGATATGTCTCATACGAGAGAGGAAAGGAGGGAAGTAGGGAATGTTAAAAGAATGAAGTGGATTATGGAAGTACTCTCTTTATAATAAAATATAAATAAATATTGATTTATTTAAGTTGTAACAAAATATTTTCTTCGATTATTATTATATGTAAAAAAGTCTCAAAAAATTTTGTTAAATATATAAATAAATTTCAACTACTTTCATCCTATTAATGATATTGTTCCTAAAATACCCTTTATTTAATACCAATTTTGTTTTCCAATAACTCAATGTGGGATGTATTAAATAAAAATAAAAGTTTTCTATGAAGGGTACTTTAGGTGATACATTTAATTTTTTAGCAACAGTAAATGAGATTAACCAACTTCCTTAATATGTGTGTTCCATTTAAGTTTTTCTTATACTCCTTCTGTCCCATTATATATGTCACATTTACAAAAAAAAAAAATTGTCTCAAAATATATGTCATTCTCTATTTTCAATATAATATTAAATGTTTTCTATCAATTGTATCATTAAATACTCCACTTTGCATTTATGATACTCTCTCTGTCCCATTATATATGTCATATTTATAAAAAAAAATTGTCCCAAAATATATGTCATTTTCTATTTTCAATGTAATATTAAATGTTTTTTTACCAATTGTACCCTTAAATACTCCATTTTGCATTTATGACAATAGTTAATACACCAATGACTGATAAAGTTAATTTGGTAGAATTACATCTCTCTTTCTTTCATTTATTACTTTTTCTTAAACTGTGTGATTTAGTCAAATATATATTGGGACGGAGGGAGTAATAGTTAATATACCAATAGTTAATACGGTTAATTTGATAAAATTATCATTCTCTTTCTTTCATTTATTGTTTTTTCTTAAACTGTGTGATTTAACCAAATATGACATATATATTGGGACGGAGAGAGTAATAAAGAACAGAGGGAGTATAAATAAAAGTTGACTTTTTGCATCCTATTTAATGATAATATACCAAAAATATTCTTCATTTTATTGCATTTAATTGAAACAAGCTTCCATACAATACAGTTAATGTGAATAAACAAAGTGGGGGTAATTTAGATAATGAAATTGAACTTTTAAATGAGAATAACAACATTAAATGTGAATAACTAATTATCTTAATAAGTGTGTAGATGATTAAATTTGTTTATATTTTGTTAATATAGGCGTATGAATCTGTGCACACACAATTATCATATTCCACGACTACCAATTGAGCTAATTCAAAGCTACTAATTCCTAACCAATTTTATTTGATTCATGTGAGATATTTAAAAAAAATATAATTAACCTTTTAAAAATATTTTAACAAGAAAAAAAAATTTAAAATGAGAGTTTAATTTTGTATATTATTAGTGTAAATTTCTGTACATTGTCAATTAATTACAAATTATTTTAGATGTGATTTTTTAAATAATTACGATAAAGATTTAATTGATATGCATTATCAATGTAAAGATTTTTTTATATAGTTAATAAATCAAAAATTATCAAATAAATTAAAATATTTAACTCTTATCTTAATTACCTTAAAAATTATACGTAATTATTTTTGATTGATTAACGGTAGAAAATTTTTTACCCTTTTATAATATATAGCAATTAAAGTCATCAACTAAATCTTTAAAATAAAAGGAACCATCATTTAATTGGAGATTGTATGATGTCGTAATCCAACGGCTGCACACAGGACTGGGAATGTTATCCCAACGTTTATCCCCTCAGCATTGCAACGCCAACACTCTACAGAGGAGAGCAATGGCGGTTGTGGTCCGTTGCTCCTGCTTCCTCTCACCTCCTCACCTCCCAAAACCTCCGTTCTCACCAAACCTTCCCGGTCAGTTTTCTTTCAACATGCTTCAGTTTTGGAAACAACTTTTTTTTTTTTTTTTTGTTATCTGGGAAATCTGTAATTAAATTGAATTTGTTGTTTAATTAACGACCATAAGATTTTAAGTTGGTTATATTACATGATTAACTAGACATGGATCAGCTTTCAAATGATGTGGTGGTAGGAACGTTTTCTTAGTATGATTGTATGATAGTGATACTGACATGGAATTAAATTTCTTGAATGAATCAGGAAAACTAATTTGTCTTTCTTTTAAAGGGGACAAGTTTCTGCCAATCTTTAAAGATACTTTTGATGGGTCTTCTCAAATTCCAACTATGCTGCACTGCTCAAAGTGTAAGGTATGATGGTGAGTCAAGGCAGGCATTCCTGCCGCTATGCCCTTCCGTTTTGTATCATGATTTATCTACTACTTGTCAGTTTTATACCTCCTTGTCCTTAATCCTGCTTTGGAAATTGTCAACTGTGGATACTTTTTTAGTACTCTAAATTCCTACTTTGTTGACTTCTTTATGTTGGGAAATTGCATGGTTTTGAGATTTTCAGTTGCTATTTTAATGCATATTGGCTAACACTATCTATAATGGCATGGCAACTCAAAGAGCTTGTTGTGCTCCGAATTTACTTTCATATACAAAAGTTTCTTCCCCTTGTAATGCTTAAGATTTACTTCAGGAAAACATTGTTTTGGTAACTTTCTTTTTAACTTCTAACTTCTGATTGAAATTGTTTGCCTCACCAGGAAGACATGCACCAAAGGTGCCCATCACTAATATTTCTCACCAGCAATATTTTGATGTTCTCTGCCCCCTATAAAGCATTGGCTGAAACATGTGAGGCTGATAACTCTGCTTTCAATATGCCTATACTGCTAGCAGTAGCCCTCATCGGAGCCACTGTAGGAGGTAAGGTAGTTTGAGCTTCCTTACACAGTTATATTAGCTCAGGGATGTTCCTATCCCCAATGGCTTGGAGAATAGAACTAAATTTTGTTGCAATAAGTTTTTATGGAATTGATTCCTATTTGTTGATTTAGTTCATCTGTCATATCATAAAGGGCTGGCATGTTACTTAAATATATTCTGTCTGCAACTAAAAATCTTAAAATACACGAAGCTAGTATAAAAATTAAGACTTAAGAGGTTTGGTTATGTGAAGTACGAATGCCTCTTGAAAGCCAATGTGTTTACTTGATAAGTCATCTCCAAGCTGTTTTGTGTAACATAAAACAACATGCTTTTAATGGATTGCAAAGAAAGCACTGAACATATATGAAGATTTTTTTTTTTTTTAATTAAAAAACAAAAGAGAGGGGGGTTCAGAAAGCAGGGAGGCTAGGGATCCTCCTTAAAGAAGAAAAAAGAGGAAAGAAACTTAGGGCAGAAATAGAACAAAACATCAGTGCAAGATATATCTTCAGAAAAACTTATTCGCAAAGTGGCAGAAATTTACATCTGTAAAAAATTTAGAGAAAACAAAAAAAGAAGTGAAAAAAGGCAGCTTATGTCCTTAAATATCTTATTTCTGTATATCACTAGTTATAACTTATAATAACTTGAGCTTCTACTGAAGTGTTGCTAGATGAGTTCGATATGTACATTTATAGATAAGTGACATGCTATCCTTTTTCTTGAACTCATTGATCGTATGACAGGGTTGCTTGCTCGGCAAAGGAGAGGAGAATTACAGCGGGTAAATGAGCAATTACTTCAGATCAATGCAGCTTTAAGAAAGCAAGCCAAAATTGAGTCCTACGCCCCTAGCTTGAGTTATGCTCCCATTGGTGGTAGGATACTTGATAACGAAGTTATTGTTGACCCAAAGAAGCAGGAGCTAATTTCTAAGTTGAAAATTGGAAAAAACTTTCTAAGGAATCAACAGCCAGACAAAGCATTCACAGAGTTTAAGATTGCACTTGAGCTTGCTCAGAATATAAAGGATCCTATTGAGGAGAAAAAAGCTGCTAGAGGTCTAGGTTTGTTATCTTTCCCATTCTGCTTAAGAGGCTCTCACATAATCTCATTGGCTTGTGTGTGTGTGTGTGTGTATTAAGTGAGTGAAGAATTTTACAAGAAGGCTACATGAATACATTTTAACTAAATTGCATATTACAGGAGCCTCACTACAAAGACAGGGAAAGTACAGAGATGCTATTAAGTACCATTCCTTGGTTTTGGCCATATCTGAAAGAGAAGGAGAGGACTCAGGGAACACAGAAGCTTTTGGGGCAATTGCTGATTGTTATACTGAGCTTGGAGACCTTGAGAAAGCTGGGCAATTCTATGACAAGTATATTGATAGGCTGGAAAAGGACTAATCAATCATTCTGATATTGCTGACAATGTTCAACATTTTTTCAAAAAAAGTAATGAGTGTAGAATTAGTGGAGTATCTTGATGGACTGTCACCCTCCATTTCCTGAGGAGTTTTTTTCCCTTTTCTAATTCGTGTTTCCTGAGATCAGATTTCAATTGTGTTAAATTGTTATTATGATTGTGAAGGTGATATTACGACTTGAAAGAGAGTTTAAATTGGTGATAATTCTATCTTCAATATCTACTCTGGATTGCTAATTTTCCGATCGTATAAAGATGTGTAAATTGTATCTTCATTAAGCAATATTTTTTAAGTTGGTTCCTCTCCGTTTCCTCTTGAAATTTTACTGTGTAGGTCTTACAATAACACTCAATAGTCTAAATCTCATGTAAATTTAAGTATTACTTATTATGAAATAATGCCTAATAGCACATTCATATTGTAGGGTAAAGAATCGAAATTCACCACAAATAGAAACCAATCTTTTTGCAGAAAACAGGACTGTAAGTGCTGTAGCATTAATGTTGCAGCACCAATGTGCAAACAACGATAGGGTAGAAGAAGAAACCACAAAGAAATTTACGTGGTTCACCTTGCAACAATGTGTCACAAGATTACATCCACGACAGCCACTTCACTATGATGATGATCTCTCTACAAGTTTGAGTACAATCTCTCTTCTAACAAGTTACAGATTTTTCACTCAAAGAAACCAGAGAAAACTGGAAAAAACAAATTGGAATGCCTTGAGCTAAGATACAATAAACTACTTATAGCTCACTCAACCAACTAACTCCCAGCCTATAACAAATTGAAAATAGCATAATACAGTTAATAACTAAATTAACTAACAGTTGGTTGAGAAACAGAATTGATGACTGGACCAATCATAACAATTCTCCACCTTGGTTCAGAAGCAATTCCAATATTGACTGCAAAACAGCCCCGAGGAGCTTAGTCTCCCTTCAACTGGATCAAGTCCAAGCAGTGGAAGAACTTACTGCTTGGAGGCACCTTGGTAATCATATCTGCTGGGTTGTGATCAGTGGAAACCTTCTCAACAACAATAGATTTCTGAGCTATCATTTCCCGGACAAAGTGTAGTTTCACATCTACATGCTTTATTCTCTCATGATAAACCTGATTCTTAGACAGGTGAATAGCACTTTGATTATCACAATGCACTGTGATAACCTTCTCCTGCAACCTCAATTCCCGAGCTATACCTCTCAGCCACACAGCTTCTTTAACAGCCTCAATCAATGCTATATACTCTGCCTCTGTGGTGGACAGTGCAACAACCTTCTGCAAGCTTGCCTTCCAGCTAATTGCAGTACCAAAAACAGTGAACACATAGCCTGTGAGAGACTTCCTTGAATCAAGACAACCAGCATAATCAGAATCAACAAACCCTTCAACAACAGCTGACCTACTTCCATTTCTAGCTCCACCATAAACTAGAACCCTGCCAAGTGACCCCTTAATATATCTGAGGATCCATTTCAGTGCCTACCAGTGTGCTCTCCCTGGATTTGCCATAAATCTGCTGACTATACTCACTGCATATGCTATATCCGGACGGGTACATACCATAGCATACATGAGAGATCCAACTACATTTGCATAAGGAATGCTTTTCATGTAATTCAGATCCTCATCAGTTTTTGGTGATTGACTTGCACTCAATTTGAATTGCTGAGATAAAGGAGTAACAACAGGTTTGGCATTTGTCATTCCAAACCTTCCAAGAACTTTCTTGAGATAAGACTCTTAAGACAAGTATAACAAATTCTGGTTCCTGTCCCTCTGAATTTCTATTCCCAATATTCTTCTAGCTTCTCCCAAGTCTTTCATTTCAAACTCTTGATTCAAATTAGCCTTGACCTTTGCAACTTCACACTTGTTATTGCTTGCAATCAAAATATCATCAACATACAATAGCAAAATCACAAATTCTTATCAGCAAGAAATTTAAAGTAGACACAATTATCATACTTACTTCTCTGAAAATTAATTTTAACCATGAAGTCATCAAATCTTTTGTTCCATTGTCTAGCAGATTGCTTCAAACCATAGAGTGATTTATTGAGCTTGCACATATAATCCTCTTTTCCTTTGATTTCAAACCCTTCTGTCTGTTTCATCAAAATGATTTCATCAAGCTTCCCATATAAGAATGTGGATTTAACATCCCTCTGCTCTAATTCCAAGTTAAACTCAGCTACCATACCTAACAATATCCGAATTGATCTGTGCTTGACAACAGGAGAGAAAATATCATTGAAGTCAATTCCTTCTTTCTGAGTAAAGCCTCTAGCCACAAGTTTAGCTTTGAATCTGCCTTGCTCAATTCCTGGAATGCCTTCTTTCCTTTTATAAATCCATTTACAGCTAACAACCCTGGAACCAGCAGGTTTCTTGATCAAATCCCAAGTGCGGTTGTCATGGAGGGACTTCATCTCTTCTTTCATGGCCTTAAACCATTTGTCTTTCTCTTTACTTTCAAAAGCAGCCATGAATCTCTTAGGCTCATCTTCCAAAACCTCAATAGCAGTTACAAGAGAGAAAGCAATCAAATCTGCATAACCATACCTTTCTGGTGGTCTAGACTCTCTTCTGATTCTGTCTCGGGCCAGAAGGTAATTATCTAGGCTTTGATGATTTTCTGTTGATTCCTCTTGCTCAATTAACCAGCTTCTAGTCTGCAGGTCTTCTAATTCTCCATTAGGCTCCACCTCAGACCTTGCGGCACTCCTATTCTGATTTTCACTGGAAGATGTCACAACAGCCCTTGATTTGTGAGCCATTTCTGTCTCATTGAATACCACATCACGGCTTGTAATACACTTCCTATAGCCAGGTTCTAAACACCACAATTTGTAGCCTTTCACCCCCTTTGGATACCCTAGAAACATACACTTGATGGCTCTAGGCTCCAACTTGTCTTGCCTAATGTGAGCATAGGCAACACAACCAAACACTTTCAACCTATCCAATTTTGGAGGATGCTTGGACCAAAATTCTTCTGGAGTCTTCATGTTCAAAGCTGTGGAAGGACACCTATTTATTAGGTAAACAACAGTTATAGCAGCCTCTGCCCAAAAAATCTTATGTAGGCTTGCACTTGACAACATACATCTTATCCTCTCCAATATGGTTCTGTTGAATCTCTCAGCCAATCCATTTTGTTGAGGAGTACCAGCCACTGTTTAAAGCCTTGCTATGCCAGCTTGTTTGCAGAAATCATTGAACAATTCAGAACATAATTCAAAACCATTATCTGTGCGAAATCTCTTCACTGTCTTCCCAGCTTGATTTTCAACAAGAGTCTTCTATGCCTTGAAGTTCTCAAAAGATTCATCTTTTGTTTTCTGAATAAACATCCAAACCTTTCTAGAGTAATCATCCACAATTGTCATGAAGTATCTAGCACCTGAGTGTGATGGAGTCTTGGATGGTCCCCATAAATCAACACGAACATAATCAAGTGTGCCTTTTGTTCTCAGCTGGCCTGTACCAAATTTAACTCTGCATGATTTGCCCTTGACACATTGTTCACAGAATTTTAACTTCTCCACCTTGTCCCCACACAGCAAACCCTACTTTCCCAATTCAATCAACCCTTTCTTACTCACATGGCCCAATCTCATATGCCATATTTCAGATTTTGACAGCACTGCATTTGTGACAGCAGCTGCAGACCCGAGTACTATGTCACCTTCCAAAGAATACAAACCATTTCTCTTGATGCCTCTCATGATCACAGTAGAGTTCTTGACAATTTTTAGAATTCCCTTCTCTCCTCTGAAAACATATCCTTTCTTATGTAAGTCCCAAAGAGAAATTAGATTTCTCTTTAACTCGAGAACATACCTTACATCAATAAGCAACCTCACAGTTCCATCATAAAACTTGATCCTTATTGAACCAATTCCTTCAATCTTGCAAGATTTATTATTACCAAGAAGAATTGAACCCCCTTGTTGATCCTGAAACTCAGAAAACCAAGACCTATTAGGAGTCATATGAAATGTGCAACCCGAATCCATTATCCACTCAGTTTCTGAATTTTGATTTGACACCACCAGAGCATCTGCTGATTCATACCCATCTTAGACAATTGCTGCATCCCCAGAATCCTTAGATCTTTCACCAATCTGATTTTCTTTCTGCCTATCAGGGCAATGCTTCCTTGTATGCCCTTCCTTTCTACAATGGTAGCACCTAATGTTAGGAACATTACCTCCACCATTCTTTTGCTGTGACTTAGATTTCTTCTTGTCATTCTTGTTATCTTTCTTGTAAGGTTTTCCCTTCACAGTCAACCCTTCACCAATCACATAGGGTTTGGGCTCCTTCTTCTCATTCAATTCCTGTGAACTTAAAGCAGCCTGCACCTCATCAACAGATAAAGAATCTCTTCCAAACATCATTGTTTCTTTGAAGTGTTTATAGGTTTTAGGCAAGGCACACAACAACAATAATGCTTGATCTTTATCAGTTATAGTAATATCAATGTTTTCCAAATCAAGAATTAATTTTTTAAACATATCTAACTGATCTAAAACCAATCTATCATCATTCATTTTAAAGAATACAAAGCTTGTTTAAGATAGAGTAGATTTGTCAGGGATTTTGTCATATAAAGCCCTTCAAGTTTTGTCCATACTGCAGCGACAGTCTTTTCCTTTGATACTTGCCTCAGCACCTTGTTACCAAGACTCAGAATGATCACGCTATGAGCCTTCTCAAGCATCACCTTCTTGTCTTTGTCAGGCATAGACTTATCCAATTTAGCTTCACCCACAAGAGCCTCCACCAGACCCTAATGAACCAACAGGGCTCTCATCTATAATCGCCAAAGACCAAAATCATTTTGTCCAGTAAATTTCTCGACCTCAAACTTGGTTGAAGCCATGACCAAAGAAACTTCCACGCTCACCGCACCAATTTGTAGGGTAAAGTATCGAAATCGAAATTCACCACAAATAGAAACCAATCTTTTTGCAAAAAGACAGAACTACAAGTGCTATAGCATAAATGTTGCAGCACCAATGTGCAAACAAAGATAGGGTAGAAGAAGAAAACACAAAAAAATTTACGTGGTTCACCTTGCAACGATGCGTCACAAGATTACATCCACGATAGCCACTTCACTATGATGATTATCACTCTACAAGTTTGAGTACACTCTCTCTTCTCACAAGTTACAGATTTTTCACTCAAAGAAACTAGAGAAAACTGGAAAAAACAAATTGGAATGCCTTGAGCTAAGATACAACAAACTACTTATAGCTTACTCAACCAACCAACTCTCAGCCTATAACAAACTGAAAATAACATAATACAGTTAATAACTGAATTAACTAACAATTGGTTGAGAAACAAAATTGATGACTGCACCAATCACAACACATATCCTATGTCATGTTGCATAGCATTCGATTAATGTAGTAATCGAATTGAATAGTGTACATCACAACACTCTTACCCCAGACTGGTAGTAGTAGTAGTTCAAATTGTATTAAGAAAAGGCAACAAAGATAGAACACGAGCTTGTTTTAAAAGCACAAAATCAAGAATCTTTATATTCTGTTCTGGTCAATCGCGTTTGGAAAAAAGCTATTGTAATATGCTACAATCAACTACACCAATCAGACAAGTATCATGATGAGTCGTTACCTTCCTACCATACTTATGCATTAAAACATTGTATGTAAGAACAGCCCCTTAAAAAAAATAACCACTCATCCACGACTAATTAGAAAACCGCATACATGATACAAACCCATACAAATGTTTTAGCATACCTAATATGGTGGGGGTAAAAACCTCACCACCGTAAGTGAAAAGTAAAAGAAAGAGTTCCCTAGAGTCTAACACGAATATCTGTGCACGAGGCAGGATATAGAGAGAATTAAATCACATCAGGAGAACCGCATTATATTATTACTGGCAGTACATCATTTGCTGTGCAGCAGCAACATTCTGGAATCCACCATCATATATTGCCTGGCTTGCTCCAATTGCTGCCTGTTTAAGAGGATGTTGTCCTTGGGGATGCATCAACGCATGGACACCACCCATATGGTTCATTGCTAGCTGTTGCTCGTAAGCCAAAAGATCAGGTGCAGAGATGCAGCAGCAGGTGGGAGAAGAGGATTTGAAGCAGTTCCAGGCGAAGTCGGCTTACTCCCCCAGGAGCACTATCTTGTAACATAATGTCAGCATCAAATTTCAACAAATAACCCAATGCAAATATTATTTTATATAAAAAAAAAAGACTAAAACAATTGGCTTGGAAAGGACATTAGGATACTGTTAGCAAAAGTAAACATAGGTCCTTTTTCACTCGTAGTAACAAAAGAAAATAAGAAACTCAATTCAAGGAAAATAAAATGTGCAGAAAAACAATGTTCGGTAACGCTTAAAATTTGAAAAATAACTGCTTTTTTTAAAAAACTCAGGGAGCTTTCGATTATAAATTGTTTTGAAAACAAAATAAACAGATCTATACACACAAAGTCAAAAGTAGATTGAGAATCAAGGATAGTCCAATGGCAGAAAAGATGCACATAAACCATAAGATAATCAGCTTCCAACTTATAGATACCCAATAACACTACGTAAATTCAAAATTCAAATCCCTAGTTTATAGTCAGAATAGAAGAGCAATAATAATAAAATAAAAAGAATGAAAACAGACCTTAATTTGTTTGCCGTATAGAATAGCCGGGGTATTCCCCATCTGAATAGCCAAAACTGCTTCAACATGAGTATTGTACCTCACAAAACAAAACCCTTTATCACTCTGAACACGGACCTCCTATATCACTCCAGTCCCAAGAGAAAGGAAGTGGCAATGGAGATCAAGTTGTGTTACCTGCAGAATCACCAAAGACCATGATGATTAAAATGACCACAGCAATTTCTGCAGAATTCAAGCATACAGCTCACAAGTAAACATAACTCATGTTGCTAAATAAATAAAAATCTGGAAGCTAAAATATTCTTACATCTCTAAAATATTCTTAAAAATATTACGTGCATTGCATTAATAAGTTTGAAAACTTTTCAACATTTTTTTTTTTTGATGAACTACTTATTTTCTGAACCCTAAAAATGAAAATTACAGAAAAATATATTTTCTTACCTCTGAAGCAAGGTTACCCACATAAACAGTAGTATGTTGAGGATTGTTCTCAGGAGCATCACTGTTAGATGTCACTTGACCATCTTTTGCAGAAGCAGGGTAAAACATGTTAGTCAATTGCATGCCAAGTATTCCATCTCTTAAATAAAAAAGCAGAATACTTCACAAAAACAGTAATTTTTACAAGTTCCAGTTATCCCTAAAATATTGGGTCAAAGGCAAAAAAAATATTGCTATAAGATATTAGAAAAGATCAAGATCCACCCTTAAATTAAGCAATGTAGAAGAAATTCAACCAACTCCATCATTGTTTATGGAACTACAGATATAATTTACCCACCAAATGATCCATTTGTTAGTTCGACCACACTTTTGGTGTCTAAATTTTGCTTCTCTTCATTGCCACCAGCACCTTTTGTTGCCCAGTTGCAGCGTATTTGCCTACTTCCAAGCCACTTACCTGAAAGGCATAGGCAGCACATCATTAGTTCATTACTCCTTGACTAGACGGAAATACAGGTAGACAGAAAAGAACGTGAGCCTCATGACATCAATTCCACAGAGCATATACTAAAAGAGGTAGTTCTGAAATAGTCTTCAGAGATAATTTTCCATGATAGAAAGCTAACATCAATTCATACAAAAGAATCTTAATGCACAATTCCTTTGAGTTGAGACGTCAAATTTTGTCAGATGTCGTTAAATTATGAAAGATCATTGGAGATTATCCAACTCAAAAAGTGATTCAAATCTAAAAGTTGCTAAAACAATACAAGTATCAAGGCCAATGATAAATTTCTTACCAGTCAAATCATTTATGGCACTTTGAGCATCCTACAAAAATTCAAAGAAAAATCAAAGTAAAAAACATCATAAAAAGCATTGCTGTACTAACATTCAAGATTTTGAAGCATTGTTTTTCATTGTTAGGAAACGGTAACAATGATAAAATACAAGCTTGTTTTAGAAACATAGAATCCTGACCCATTATCTTCTGCTTGGGTCAATTGGGTTTGGAACATGGCTTTTGTAATATGCTACAATCAACCACACCAATCATACAAATATCATGGTGAGTTTTGTTACCTTCCTACCATACTTATGCATTAGGACATTGTATGTAACAGCCCCTTGACAGGATGATAATGATAACCATTGCATAACGCGAAAACACAAACCCAAATGGGCGAGAAGGAAGAAAAATGTTCGACAGAGGTCCCTTCTTAAAACCATAACCACTCATCCACTAGTCATTAGAAAACCGCCATGATACAAAACCATACAAATGCTTGATCATAACTAATATGGTGGGGGTAAAAACCTCACCACCGTAAGTGAAAAGTAAAAGAAAGAGCTCCCTAGAGTTTAACACGAATAAATGTGTGCACGAGGCAGGTTATATAGATAGCATTAAACCACATCAGGAGAACTGCATTATATTACTGGTAGTACATCATTTGCTGTGCAGCAGCAACATTCTGGAACCCGCCATCATATATTGCCTGGCTTGCTCCAATTGCTGCCTGTTTAAGAGGATGTTGTCCTTGGGGGTGCATCAAGGCATGGACACCACCCATCTTGCTCATTGCTAGCTGTCGCTGTAGAGTTACAGACATAAAAGAAATAGCTCCCAAGGGAATTAGAACATTTTGACATACTTCTTATCTTGCAGAAAGATAAGGAAATGGTTTTAAAAAGTAATTTTATGTGAGCCCAAGCTCAATCAAGCACAAAATTCTCACGATCAAAAGTTTAGTCTCAGGTGAATTTCTGCCTGGACATAGTTTTGTAGATCAATTTTTGTAAGGAGTTATATATTGGTTCAATCATTTATACATACTTATTTTTAATGACTCGCACAAGACAAATGTCACAAAAGAGTCTTCAGAAACTCAAAAAAGAAGAGAGATACCTGCAGCAGGGAAGTTTCAGAGCTCGTAAAGCTTTAATCTATGGCAAGGAATATATATTCTTTTACTTGCTACAAACTGATAAACAGTGAACAGTAAAAAGTACTTTTTGCTGTCTGAAACAATACTCTCTTTATGGACGGCCTCTCCTATTTATATTTATAGTGGATGCTTCCAGCTCCAGTCCATCAGTTGCTGCTGCTTCTTGAAGAGGGATGACAAGCTTAATCAAATATGTGTATGCACTATGCAGGGCTTACCAAGCACCTCCCCCTATTAACAACAAAAGAACGAAAATGAACAATGGCTTGCAACAAGAAGCTGGGTTAAGTGTCAGAGAGCTTAGGAAGTTTCCTTACTTACAGGGAAAACTTTCCATCTTGAGGTGGAAGATTTTTTGTTCGTGAGTCTTTAGTTTGCTTGCCCCATTCTAGCACTAACTCCTCAATTTTCTAAAACCTTGAACCTGCATAATGTCATTGATCCCGTGGAGGCATATGATGCCAACTTGAAGAACAAACAAATTGAGAGGCCCCATTCTAGCAGTAACTCCTCAATATGTTTGTTCTTCAAGTTGGCATCATACAGGGATAATGTGGTTTATAGACAGCATCCATAAACTAGGAAGAAGGGACAAGATTCAGTTTGACTCAGGAATGCTCTTTTTTCAACAGAACATGCAGCTTCTCAGGCATATAAGCATATTCACAGTAAGGAAATACTTATTTTTTATAAAGATTGTATAACTGAAATTAGACAGAAAATATTATAAGTTCACTATATATATATATATATATATATACCATTTATTTCTTCAAAACAAGATATTTATAGGTTATACAATCTTTTTTGTTTATTAAGTATAATTATCACCCTCCCCTCTTTGAGATTCTTCATTACAAGAACATCACATCTTTGTGATCTGTCTTACCCTCTCACGATGCAGTGATACATAAAGCTTTCCTTCATAACTCATCACCACATCACATACTGACAAGTTAACAAAATGCAGAGACATATGTATATGCAATATAATAATTCTAGAAAATACAACATAAAAAAGATCTAGAGATTGAAGTTCAACACCCAATAAAAAAGGTATGAAGTCATATTACCCAGGCTTCAACTATCAACCCTGACAATAAAAATAACAATGAAAATCCAAAAGTTGAAATTTAACCGAACCATTATTAGGGTTCACACTGAGCTCTAATAAAAATATTGGTAGTTGCCTTTACGCTCTTTCAATCCATTTCTCTTTATGGATCCAGACGGTGGGAGTTACGGCTCAAGGTTCGGATCCCTAGGGTATGAATGATGCTCTTTGATCTTTTCAGATCGTGGATGAAGGGGTGAATGGCTGAATTATGCTGGATCCTAGGGTTCAATTAAATAAAAGAGTGAAGGGGTAAATTAGTCCCCCAGATTTTTTTGGTACCCACTTTAATTCCTCACAAAAATAAATTAATGATTTAGTCTTTTAAATTTATAAATGTGAGATGTATTAGTCTGTAGGTTTAGTTCTGATGTTCATTTACTTGTCTACATATCCTATTAACTATTCGTCTTGGTCCGTTAGTGATTTTACATGGCCAATGACGAATTTCTATCTAAGAAAATAAATGAAATTTTTCAGGTATTTTGAGTTTTAAAATTATGTATATTTTTTCACTTTTTATTTGTTTCCGTGAAGGAAATTCGTCACAGGCCATATTGGGTTACTGATGATTCATGTAGGATGACTAATAAGACACGTAAACAAGTAAATAGTCTAAACTAAACCTAAAAGTAATGTGTAATGAACTAAATGGATAATTTTTTTTTTTTAAGAATTAAATGTGAATCCAAAAATTTAGAATGATCAATTTGGACATTCAGCCTAAATAAAAACAGAGAGGCAAAGGAGATCTTAAATTATACTTTTGCAAGTCGGTGGTCCCTTTGGCCAAAAAAATAAAAATTACTACCAAATTATTGTGGGCACCAAGAAGTCGGGGAAATGAAAAGAGTGAGATGTAACTATCTGATTATAAATAAAAAGTTTAATTGTTATATATTGATAATATAATATATTTTTATATAAATATTTAATTATAAATTATCATATCAGTAAAAAAATTGATTTTTATTTTAATTATCTTAAAAATCATTTATATCATGATTATCGATTGATTATTTATGTAAAAATATTTTATACTGTTAATGCATAAAAATTAAACTCATAAATAAAACAAAATAATGCTGCATAAGATACTGAATTTGTAAATGTTCAAATCTTATTTATATGATTGATATTATTTTATAATTATTATATCATCATATAAAATATTATTTCAAAAAAAAAAATTGAAATAACTTTTTCCCCGTGCGTAAAATACTAGTTTAACTTAAAGTCGGGATCCATCGACTCCAAAGTAACTTTTGAAAAGTTACTTCAAATCCCTGCCATTTAATTTGTTATAATCCAATGGTCTGCATTAATTTGTTAAAATAGTGACTAGACTTTCATGGGATTTTTTTTTTTAAACAAAGAATGGCAATGGATAAGCATCACTACACTCAATCATTGGACTAGAATAAATTGAAAAGTAAGAATTTGAAGTAAATCTTTTTTTTTTTAAAAAAGCAGGCGGCAAAGCCTCAAAGAAATAAAAAAAATAAGGTTTAATAAATATTTTGATCTCCGTAAATAAGATAAGATTTAGTTTTAGTCCCATCAAAAGTTTTCATAGGTTTTGCTCTTTATACATTTGAAAATTTTAAAATTCATCTCTACCATTAGAATACCTCTATTAAGTGATAAAGCAGCAGACGAAGTGCCACATCATTAGTGCCACGTGTACAAAATATTAATTTTTAATTCCATAAAAAAATTTAAATAAGTTTTTTGTCCCTACGAAATTCACCAATTTTAGTTTTAGTCCCTGTAAAAAAAATTCTTAGGATTTCGGCTTTGTAATCTCAATTTTTTGTAAAGTCTTTATCTTGTGGAGTGTGTATCTTCCTCTATACTTGTCTGAATTGAGTGAAATCATACTAGTATTAAAGCTAACATCCTCATCTAAGTCAAGTAAAACCATTAGAAATTTTAGAAGCACGAATTGTTTTCAGTAATAGCTAAAACACCACTGGATTTCTGCAGAAACCGGTTGCTAACACCTTGTAAATTGTATCGTATAACTTTCGGTATATGTATCCAAATTGAGCGAAACTGTTATAGCACCCAATTTTTGGACGTGACAAGGCTGATGTGATATTCAGTTTGTCATGTTAGCAATTAACAAATAAAGATGACAGTAGGGACAAATTATAAAAAAAGTTAAGATTACATGGACAAAATTCTAAGTAATTTTTTTACAGGGACTAAAATTAAAATTGATGAACTTTACAGTGATCAAAAACTAGTTTAAATTTTTTTGTGGAATTTAAAATTAGTATTTTTTTTTACACGTGACACTGATGACGCGATATTCTATCTGTTACGTCATCACTTAACGGAGGTACCCTAACGGTAAGGACGAATTTCAAAGTTTTAAAACGTTTAGGGACCAGAACCTAAAATAAAAATTTTGGAGAAACTAAAACCAAATCTTACCAAATTTACCGAGACCAAAATATTCATTAAACCAAAAAAAATGTACAAACTCACTCACAAAGAGGGATAAAGCCCTCCAAGTCATCTGTGGGAGTAAATCTCCTTTTTTGGTAACATAACGGATTTGGCTCATATAAAATGAGTGGAGTTTTAAAGTAAAAAAATAAGTAATCATTCATCATTGATTTAATCAAGTATAAAAAGATCTCGATCCATTAAATAATCTAAAGGTGAATAACCCTCTACTTTTTCATTTTAGAGCATCATTAAATCCTAACATAACACCCTAGTGACCTGGTCTCATAAGAATCTGATGCCAAGCTGGAAGAAGCAACCCAGTGAGCACATTTACCATCCCTAGGAACATGCCTAAAAATAATCTGCCATGCACGGTCATTCAATGACGCCTGAAAAGAAAGTTTCTATCCACCACCTGCTCTTTGCTTAACTGAGAAATAATACCTTGAGAGTAGCTTTCCACAAGCATTTTGCTAGAATAACTGTTTTAAAGTTAATATTGGAGTCAATGGGTTCCCACTCTATATTGAGTTAAACTAATTTTTTTGATAGATGGGTAAAACTAATTTAATTTTTTTTATAACCATGATATAGATGCGAAGTATCCACCATCGTTAACAGTGATTAATCTCTGTTAGGGAACCTGTTGGGCACACGAGGTGGGTCCTTTCCTCCCAATCAGGTTTTCTCCATATATAAGAGTCAGTATTCGAACCTCTGACTATTTGCTTAAGGTACCTGAGTTTCTTATCACTCGGACTAATCACATGTTGATAACTAATTTAATTTAAACATATGCTAAGTCAAACACAATTAAAATTTTAAAATAAACCAATTTAAATAAAAAAAATAATGAACTTATTAAAGGTCAGACAATCCCTTAAACTTTACCATATATGAACTTAAATACTCAAATCGGTTCAAAAATAATAGAATTTACTTTGTTTATGCTCTGTTTGACAAAAATAACTGATAAACTATCGTACAGTTAATAAGCTAATTTTTAGTTAAAAACTTATAATTGAAAAGCTAGCCGATTGAATTTAAAGCGTTCAGTAAAGGTTAAACTAACTTATAAATATAAAATGACATTAAAAGACATATTTATATGATTTTTATGTAAATTCTTTTTAAATTCTAATTAAAGCTTTATAATTAAAATATTAATTTATTAATTTTACTTTTTAATTATTCTTATTAAATAATATAAATGAAATGAGATGTTTATATGATTTTTTTTCTATAAATTTTAGTTTAAGAGGGGTCCGTAAATTAGGAATTTCATCAAATTAATAAGGATAAAAATTAGAAAAAAGTTAATAAACAATAAACAAAATAAATTACCTTACGAAGAAAAGTTATATGCTAATGAGATAAGCTTGTATACCAAACACCTCTACTTTAATCAAATAAGCTTATAAACTAGTCAAAAAAAGTTATAAACTAACTTATTGAACTTGTCAAAAGAGAGTCTAAATGCAACATCTGAACTCAAATTTACTGTGACGGGTAAAATCAGTCTTAGAATAACACACTCGGCAGCATAGACCTCATATAAATTTAATTATTACAAATTATAAAATAAAACCAACAGCATATATATTCATATCCTATGTCATTTATTAGTATTGGATTAATGTGGTGTACATAACAACCCTCTTACACCAGACTTTCCATAAAAAAAAACCCCCTTACCTCAGACGGGTAGTAGTAGTTCAAATTGTTTTTCTATGTTAAGAAATGGTGATGATAAAATACGAGCTTGTTTTAGAAACATAGAATCCTGACCCATTATCTTCTGCTTGGGTGAATCGGCTATGGAACATGGCTTTTGTAATATCATACAAATATCATGGTGAGTTTTGTCACCTTCCTACCATACTTATGCATTAGGACATTGTATGTAGCAGCCCCTTGACGGCATGATAATGATGACCATTGCATAACGCGAAAACACAAACCCAAATGGGCGAGAAGGAAGAAAAATGCTTCGACAGAGGTCCCTTCTTAAAACCATAACCACTCATCCACTAGTAAGTAGACAACCGCATACATGATACAAACCCATACAAATGTTTGATCATACCTAATATGGTGGGGGTAAAAACCTCACCACCGTAAGTGAAAAGTAAAAGAAAGAGCTCCCTAGAGTTTAACATGAATGACTGCGTGCACGAGACAGGATATATAGATAGCATTAAACCACATCGGGAGAACTGCATTATATTATTATTATTATTATTACTGGTAGTACATCATTTGCTGTGCAGCAGCAACATTCTGGAACCCGCCATCATATATTGCCTGGCTTGCTCCAATTGCTGCTTGTTTAAGAGGATGTTGTCCTTGGGGATGCATCAACGCATGGACACCACCCATCTTGCTCATAGCTAGCTGTCGCTCGTAAGCCAAAAGATCAGGTGCAGAGAGGCCTGGCAGAGATGCAGCAGCAGGTGGGGGAAGAGGATTTGAAGCAGTTCCAGGCGGAGTCGGCTTACTCCCCCAGGAGCACTATATTGTAACATAATGTCAGCATCAAATTTCAACAAATAACCCAATGCAAATATCTTTTTATATATTTAAAAAAAAAACTAAAAGAAATGCCTAGGAAAGGATATAAAGATCCTGTTAGCAAAAGTGAACATAGGTCCTTTTTCACTCGTAGTAACAAAAAAAAAAAAAAAGAAACTCAATTCAAGGAAAATAAAATGTGCAGTAAAACAATGTTTGGTAACGCTTAAAATTTGAAAAATAACAGCTTTTTTAAAAAACTCAGGGAGCTTTCGATTATAAATTGTTTTGAAAACAAAATAAACTAATCTATACACACAAAGTCCAAAGTAGATTGAGCATCAAGGCTAGTCCAATGGCAGAAAAGATGCACATAAACCATAAGAAAATCAGCTTCCAACTTCTAGATACCCAATAACACTACCTAAATTCCAAATTCAAATCCCTAGTTTATAGTCGGAATAGAAGAGCAAAATCAAGCTTAACAAGGCCGCAACTAAATTTATTTCCTGTATATTTCATGAATTTAGCACAAACGATAAAGAATGGCAATCGCCCCCCCCCCCCAAATAACAATAATAAAAAGAATGAATACAGACCTTAATTTGTTTGCCGCATAGAATAGACTGGGTATTCCCCATCTGAATAGCCAAAGCTGCTTCAGCATGACTACCGTACCTCACAAAACCAAACCCTTTATCACGCTGAACACGGACCTCCTCTATCACTCCAGCCCCAAGAGAATGGAAGTGGCGATGGAGATCAAGTTGTGTTACCTGCAGAATCACCAAAGACCACGAAGATTAAGATGACCACAGCAATTTCTGCAGAATTCAAGCATACAGCTCACAAGTAAACACAACTCATGTTGCTAAATAAATAAAAACCTGGAAGCTAAAATATTCTTACATGTCTAAAATATTCTTAAAAATATTATGTGCATTGCATTAATAAGTTTGAAAACGTTTCAACATTTTTTTGTTGATGAACTACTTTTTTTATGAACAATAAAAATGAAAATTACACAAAAATATATTTTCTTACCTCTGGAGCAAGGTTACCCACATAAACAGTAGTATATTGAGGATTGTTCTCAGGAGCATCACTGTTAGATGTGTCTTTACCATCTTCTGCAGAAGCAGGGTAAAACATGTTAGTCAATTGCATGCCAAGTATTCCATCTCTTAACTAAAAAAGCAGAATACTTCACAAAAACAGTAATTTTTACAATTTCCAGTCATCTATAAAATATTGGGTCAAAGGAGAAAAAAATATTGCCATAAGATATTAGAAAAGATCAAGATCCAGCCTTAAATTAAGCAATGTAGAAGAAATTCATCCATCTCCATCATTGTTTATGCAACTACAGATATAATTTACCCACCAGATGATCCATTTGTTAGTTCGACCACACTTTTGGTGTCTGAATTTTGCTTCTCTTCATTGCCACCAGCACCTTTTGTTGCCCAGTTGCAGCGTATTTGCCTACTTCCAAGCCACTTACCTGAAAGGCATAGGCAGCACATCATTAGTTCATTACTCCTTGACCAGACAGAAATACAGGTAGACAGGAAAGAAAATGAGCCTCATGGCATCAATTACACAGAGCATATACTAAAAGTTGTAGTTCTGAAGAAGTCTTTATAGATAATTTTCCATTCTGAATTGAGAGGAAAAAAGAGAGACTGGGCACCATAGAATGATAGAAAGCTAACATCAATTCATACAAAGGAATCTTAATGCACAATTCCTTTAGTTGAGACGTTAAATTTTGTCAGATGACGTTAAATTATGAAAGATCATTGGAGATTATCCAAATCTAAAAGTTGCTAAAACAATACAAGTATTAAGGCCAATGATAAATTTCTTACCAGTCAAATCATTTATGGCGCTTTGAGCATCCTACAAAAATTCAAAGAAAAATCAATGTAAAAAACATCATAAAAAACATTGTTGTACTAAAAGTCAAGATTTTGAAGCTGAAAATGACCTGTTGATTACGGAAAGAAACAAATCCAAACCCCCTTGAACGCCCAGTCTTTTGATCCCACATAACCCTCGCATCTCTAGAACCAGCAGATAAATAAAGTCGGTGAGCTATGATAAGTTGCCAACTAAATTGTTAAGGAATAAGGATGCATTGTCAATCACCACATGAGCTAGTACAAACACATATTTTTCATTCTGAATGTATAGAGACTGGTCCAATTTCAAATGCAGAAAATCGATGGCTGTTATATTAAGAAATGATATGAGAATGAAGCTTACGAACAACTTGGGTAGACAGAAAAGCATGCAAACAGTGTAGCATCAGTAACCTCAGGACTGAGATCACCAACAAAAATGTTGAAATGACCTGCAAATTGAAAGAAACATGTTATATAATATCTTAGCCAAAAGTTGCCAAAGGGACAGAGTTAGTTCAAACATAAATATATATTTAACTCTGAACCAACCTGATGTGTCTTCCCTCTGACCACTAGCATATGCCCAGTTAACTTTGATAGGCTGCCCAAATCTGCAACACATTTAATTAAAATTTAAATGCAAATCCAAACCAAGCTTGTCAACTCTAAATAGCTGCACTTACAGATGCCTTCCATTGAGAGATAATATGGCAAGAGCAGCAGATCTGCGATCAAAGTAGTGAATGAATCCATAGGATGACTGCACAACAGAGGCACGATATGTCAAACATAAACCTCCACTTTCAGATAGCCTTTAAATCAATAAATTACACACGACCTAACTATATTAAAAACATACCTTCTCCTTTCTAATAAGTTTACAACCTTCAACTGGGCCAGTACCTGCGAAAACTTCTTGCAAAAGTGGCTCAGTTACTTGAGTATGGATGTTCCCCACATACCTGCATTTTCTCAAAGATAAAGAAGCTAAAATTTAAAAAAAAGAAGAGAAGAAACAAAAAATTAGGCTACAAGTGATTAATTTTAGTCACAAAAGCAAGAAATAACATACAGCTAATGTCTCATTACTATAGAATTGGCTTTTAAGCATGACAAAATATCTACTTAAGTCAAATAAGAAAGATCAGCAACTCAAATGCTTTTAACACACAACATTATTTGAAAGGTAGTAATCAAAGTATAAAAGAAAGTCACAGCGCCTAGGCTTGTTTGCATATAACAATCATAAAACAAGCAGACAAAAATGAGATATAAAATAAAAAAGTGAGCAAGGAAAATATCTAGACAAACACTCACACACTGCGGCAAGTACTTGGATCAAAACCAGGAGGCAGATTTCCACTTGGGATTGGTTCAATCTGCAAAATGAAGATGTAAAAAAAAAAAAAAAAAAAAAAAAAAAAGGGGACAAAGCAAGATAAAAAATTTGTATATATGATTATATCTACTAACGTAGCATGAAAAATATTTATAAGGGACGATAGGGGGGAAGAAAGCACATAACCCAGTGGATACCAAATAAAAAATGCTTAAAAGAGTTCAGTGCTAAGCCTAACAGAAATAGATGAGAATGGGAGTTCGCCCAACAGTTTCAAAGTATAGAACAAAATGCAAACTAAACTCAAAACAGTAACAAAAATGGAAAATCCTCCAAGACTTAAGTGTTTATCACCAAATCAAACACAGCAGACAGTAACGCCTAGTCTATCAATGACTTCTATTAGTTAGGCTATGCAGACTCCGTTTCCAATTAAACATCCAAGGAAATTAAAGTAAGACCAAAACCAAAAGTCATAATTACAGATATTTTCATTGACTTAATTTAATCCTGCCAAACCAGCCGGATTCTTCCACAAGGAAAAAAAAAAACAATCCTGCCAATTAAGCCAAAAAAAAGGAGGAAGAAAGCTGATTTTATGCTTAGATTTTTATTGAAGAACAGCACTTTTAATTACCTCCAAAACTACTCTCAGTGAGATTGCTAAAAATATTCAGAGTTCAGACTGATTATCCCTCTAAGTCAACATGATTTAATACTTTGCTTTTTATTGTCAAATTTTCTTGGAATGATAACCAGATTTATCATTTCAGATGGCCACAAAGACTGCATAAATACACAGTCATAAACAATTATAGAAGTGTTTATTACAACAATTACATTTTAAAGCCTTGTCTGAGCATCTCAATTTACATCATCAACAGAAGTTAAACAAAATATTTAAGCCTTGGAGTTTTCGTTTCCTATTTCCTATAAATATGGAAAATAGGCTTCAGGGTCATTTATAAAATTGCGAACTTCCACGTCTCAACTCTCTTTAACCACTTACAACCACCAAAGAATAAATGGTAACAAAAGGCGGAAATAAAGAATTAATATTTGTAATAATATATTTCCCTAGTTTAGAATAAGGCCACTTCAAACTAAAAACTTAAAACATTGTAAGAGGGCTCATTGGCCATGATATTACTCCTTGAAAAATCCACTTTGCCGTGTGTGCTTACAGTGTTCACATAGATGGAGTGCCCTAAACATTATTAGACAGCCATTGACCACCACAAAAACTCAAGTAATTAAATGGCTGTAAACAAAAGTGAGGGAAGTGAGGCACACTCGAAAGGCTACTAATTATTATCCTTAAGAATACTTAAAATGGGAGGAAAAATGCACCCAAGATTTTCAAAAAAGCCTCATGCAAAACCTTGACAGGGCAAGATACACAATGCTACAACCTAACTTCAAAATTTGATTTTTCCACAAGACCAAACACCAAAACAGATAGTTATGGAGCCAAAAATCAAACACAAGAACAATTAATTTAAAAAAAAAATCGAAAAACGATTTTCCGAAACCCCAATTCCCCCCAGAAACGAAGAATCAACCACGCAACCAGCTCTAGAAAAAAAAATCCATTGTTGCAACAAACCCTAGGTGTTCCAGCCAATCCACATAGGCAAAAGCAAAAGTCGAAGATCGAGGGCGCGAAAGGAAGAGAAAACAGAGGAAAATGGAAGCAATAATTTGAAAATGAGGAAAAGATAGAGAGGTCAACCTGAGGAGGAGCTAGGAGGCCGGGGTGGTAGAGAGACTGTTGTTGAAGGAGAGCTTGTTGCATCAGAGCTTGCTGTTGTTGCTGCTGTTGCTGCTTCAGCCTGTGATTCTGCATTTTCCTTTTGGTGGGTTAATTTTCCGGGAAAATGGGGGGGTTTTGGTGGAGATTAGGGTTCAAAAGGGTCCCAAACTACGGCCAAGCAGAGAGGCCTCCTGAAAAACCAGAGAACCAAACACCACATTCCACCTTATTTATAAAAAAAAAAACGATATTTTATTTATTTCCATCTCACCGGGCTTCTTCCCTTTTGCTTTTCTCCATATCCAATCACAATATTCCTTTTTCCCTGCTACTATAATATCACATTCGTTAGCACCAACAAAAAAAAATATCACATTCACAATTTCACTTTCACATCACCAATATTTTATATTTCTCATTTTTTATTTTAATAAAATAATAACATCATCTTATAGTGGTTTCTTTATTTCTTCCCTCGTGATATATGGCCCAAGTATAACATGGACCCTAGTAGCCCAAGTAAAAGTTGAGTATGGGCCATAATAAAGTTAAGGGCCCCGCACCTACCCTTTATAGGGAGTTACTTTTTATGGTCCCTGATTTTTTTAATACAATCTCTCATCTCTTTTTAATATTTTTTATCCAAAATACCATTCTTCTTTTTTAATATTTTCTCATGCGTGTCCACACAACCCCAAAAGACAAACCGAGAAGCTAATGTTTCGTTCCGTTCCATAAAGGGCCAATGTCCTTATTTTCTCCCCCTAAACTCAGAATATCATCGATGGCCATCAAGTTCCACATACTGTCAGCACTTGATAATAATGCAAGGCTTGATATTGTTCAAGATAAAGTTTCCGATGGCCAGGTCTGATATCCAACCAATGACCGTTGCCATCCATGCATGATGCACCCAACAAAGAAATTGCTTTGACTCCTGAGATGAATCTTTTACTCACAAGAAGCTGGCACTGGACTTTGAAGTAGTGCACTAGCATTTACTCCCTTTTGTCAGATAATTCCTTTTACTAGCATTTACTCCCTTTTGCCAGATAATTCCTTTTAATTAACTATTGGATTGGATGATATATTGTCTGGCATGGCATGGTATGACACTTAGAGTTTGTTTGAGAGTTTTGAGGAAAGGAAAGGGGAGGGGAAAACATTTTCAGAGTTTTTAAAAGAAAGAACGGTATAAAAAAAAATTTAAAAGTCTTCCAAACCCCTTCAAAATCTTTCCCTAGTTCATTTTTTTATTTCCCCCAAATTGGGGGATTTTGGTTCTTTTATTGGAAAATAAACCTCCATGCAATGTGTGGGACTATCCTGCATTCCCCATCTCTGTCCACTCCCTTGCACCTCAAACTCATCCCCTCCCTTCCTCTTCAAACTCCCAAACAGACCGTTAGGTGCTCTTCTATTTGAATTAGAATTGAAGTATTAAAAATGTATAAAGAGGGCAGTAAAAAAAGTGCATCAACGCAAAAAAAAAAACAAAAAAATGTTACAAACCTCATTATCAATGACCATAAATTGAATGATGAATTGATGAACTGGAAATTGAATAATCAATTGAATTCAATAGATAAAATTGAATGAAATGCATTTAATTGAATTGAATGAGGGTGAACAGGGAAATAATAAAAGAAAGGGTTTAGGGAAGAAAATAGTGAAGATATGGTGGTGGAGAATTGTGAAGAGAATTTAGGGGAAAAATATTAAAAAAGGAAAGGTATTTAGGATAAAAAAAAGGGAGCGGATGCAAAAAGCAACTCCCCCCTTTTAAGGGCATATTTAAGGGATAAGGTGCCGAATTTAGTCTTGACTCTTGAAGGGGCTTTAAGCTTCATCAATGCCTATGAAGCTTAAGGAAACAATAGTTTGCGTAAAGTAGTCAATTTTTTATACCTTGCGAAATTGACAGTTTTGTAAGGTATCGTAAATTTGAATACCTTACGGAAACTATATGTATCAAAAAATTAAATAATTTACGAAAACTAGTTTCTGTAACTAACAAAAACCAGGGGGAAAAATTTGAAAGGGGTGGAAAGGGATAAAGGTATTTACGGAATTTAATTAAAAAAATGGGGGAGAGGTAGGAAAAGCAAATGCCTAAAACTAATGTGTAAGATGGAAAGATTTAGAAACTCAATTTAATCAATGTTGACTCATGACAAAGGGATGAACACAAAAACAATGATGACAAAGTTCACTTTCAATGCTTGTGTGGTATTAGGATTTGGGTATTAGGTTTTAAGCAGTTTCGATCCGATACGTGAATCAGATGGATCTGAATTGAAACAAACCGATTTTGATAGTTTTAATCGGTTCATCAAATCAGGTTGGATTTTAAATGTTAAATCTGAAATAATTGGTTTGAATATCAGATTTAAAAATTTTTAACCCGGCCAATCCGAACCGAACTGATGTCTATTTAACTAGATAAATTATTATTATTATTGCTAGTTTCTTGTTTTTATGAATTTGTTAAAAATTTGTTATTGAATTTGCCGTCGGTGTTGATTTTCTATTAGTGTATTATTTTACTATATTTTTCGTGACTTTTAAGATTTTTCAATATTTGTCAAAAATTAAAATTAAATGAAATTAAAAAATAGGATAATCCAATAATCCAATTCGAACCAACCAGAATTTAATAGGATTGGTACAGTTCACATTGATTAAAAAAATTGCAAAAATCATTCCAATCCAATCTGATCAACATTAATGGGATGAGATGCCAAATTATCCAAAATTCAATCCAAACTGCTCGGATTACAATCCTAATGGATATGGAATTGGAGCTTGGAATTGGAATTGAGGCTTGAAATTCTAATTTTTATTTTGGAAGTCTTTTATAAATTCTAATTTAATTTTTGTGATGGAGAAGGTGGTAGCGACTGCGAGGCTAATACTAACAACAATGACAATGTGGTGGAGTAAGAGACTTTGATGGTGAACTTTGTGGAGGATCTATATCAACATATGATAGGTGTATTTGGTTTAATGTTTGCAAAACTGAGTTTTGATGAACTCGATTTTATAAACGGAGTTTTTATTAAAAGTGAGTTGGTAATAATTGATTTATGTTGGATATTTTATTATTAAAAGTAGTTTTGGTAGAATAAATGTTATTTGGATTGTACCATTCAAACTGACTTTTGGAATATTTAGTTATCAAAATGTCCTTCAACTTTTAATGAGTATGAAAAGTGATTAATTTTTAAGGGTAGTAGTGTAAAAATAGTAATTGAAAAATTCAAACTGAGTTTTGACAAACACAAAAACAACAATTTTTTGCTTCCACCCAAACCCACCTTTAACCCCTAAATTAATTCTTCGAACTAAAAACTAAACATCATAAAAAAATTGCAAAAATAAATTTGGAGTCACTAACTCCCGTCTCCCAAATAGAAACTGTAATTCAAACATGGAAGAAAATGGTGGTAAGGGAGTTGAATATAAGAATCGTACCTAGCACCTTGTTTGCGGCAGGTGTGGGTGGTAGTCGTGGTGATGGAGATTGGCACAAAGATCTCATGGAAAGGATGAGGTGGGTTTTGAGTCATTTGTAAATTATAATCTTTTAAAGAACTATTATTAACATTTGCATTTATTCATACTTTAACCTTCTTAGTAGGTGATTTCAAAAAAAAAACCTTCTTAGTAGGTAAAAAACAATTGATCATAGCCATTCTTTAATTTTTACATGCTAAATTAGTCTTAATTGATTTGTTCAACTTGTTCCCCTAATTTTTGTTTGTGGCTGATTAGTCCTCTACGTTGGCAAACATTAACATCATTACCCTTTCTATCAGTTTCCATCTCACATCGTAAAAACTTTCGTTAAAACTCAATAAACAAATATTGATTCATTTCTCTCTTTTCTCCGCTCTCTCTTTCTTCCACCATTTTTCTAACAATTGAAGCTAAACCATCTCCACTAAACAACCATTTTGCCCGTCGTCAACCCAAAATCGCATCTTTCACTCTTCTTTCTTCTCTTTCTTTATTCCACCATTTTGCTGACAATTGAAGCTAAACCATCTCGCTAAACAACCAGTTCACCCTTTGTCAACCCAAAATTGCATCTCTGAAAGTTTGGACCCCAACCACCGCTTGCAAAGCTGCAAGCCACCACTCACTCAGCCCAAACCGCCACCACCTCACGAACTTCGTTCAAACCCGTAACAGTCAGGTTGCCATTGAACTATAGTGACAGTGGCGTCACATGTTTAATTAAGTAACAATTCAAAACTCCATAATTGAAGGAAGTCATTGGTGGAATGCTAAAATCTTGAATGAAACCATTAATGGGGTTTAGGGGTTCACGAAGAAGATGAAAGGGGATAAAAGAAAGAAAAGAAATGTTTTTTTTAATTGAGTTTTAACATTGTTAAATGAAAACTGACAAAAATGGTAACAATGTTAACGCTTATCAACATAAAGGACTATCTTAAAAAAAATAAAAGTTTGTGGACAAAGTTTAGCAAAACAATTAAGATAAGAAATAAAAAGAATAAATTTACCCTTTTTTTCAATATTATATCATTAGATAGCTTTTAAGGTACGTCATACACCAAATTATAACATAATGCATGGAGTAAATTAGTCTCCCATGTTGCGCGCATGATACCTAATTTTGACAAAGAAAAATGGCCTAATAAATAGTGCTAAAATTGAAGTGATGCGTCAGTGTTATCTCTTACTTTTGTCAAGGGTCCATGTGCAATTCTTTCGTCCAACTCTTTCTATAACTACAACATTTATTATTTTATGAAAAATTAATTTTAAATATTATTTTTGAGAATTTGAATATTCATATGTGTTAAAACTATACAGAAGAGTGTTTGGGTAACTTGGAAGCATTGAATATTATCTAAACAACCATTTTTCATAATAAAAATTGTTTTTCAGTTATAGCTTAAGTGTTTGGGTAGATTAATTAAATTGCAAAATAATTATTTTTATGAGAAAAATGTTGTTTTTAGATAAACTAGGTTTGAAACTTATTTAAAAAAGTTGTTAGATTATTTTGAAACTAATATTGTTCATCTTATTTCCTCCTACAAAACTAACTACCAAACAATAATAACTACCCTTCTTTTGTTATTTACTATGTAAATGTGATTTTTTTACACAATCCAACGAAATAAATTATCTTAAAATCGTTTTTCAACAAACACATTCAAACATAAATTTGATTCTATAATGATCATTTATAACAGTAATCAATTATGCATAAAATCGATTACTGAAATAACTAATTTTTTACGACTAATCCAAACACAATTGTGTGTGTTTGGTTCCACTTTTGGAGATATCATAAGTGCTTTTGCACTTGTCAAACGTGATTCTAGCAAAAAAAGAGGTGTTTGATTGCACGTTTGAGAAAATAATTTTGCATCCAAAATCGATTCTATTATAAGCAGCTTGAAGTAGTTTCTATTTTTGGATTTAAAAAGTACACTACGTTTTATATCAAACTTGCTTTCAAAATAAAAATATCAAAACGTAAATCACTTTACTTCAAACTCAATTGTACTGAAATCAATTCTACAAAATGAATTACATCCAAAACCACTTTGTCAAATACTCATCCAAACACACACTTAATCCACCTTTCACTAATTCACTAACAGATCTTTCGTTGTCCATGCAGAGACCGAAAATACTTCAGCCCAACCCAAAATGTGAAGTGCTTTTCACTGAATTCACAAGATTTTCAAGAATGAAATTCATCCCTATTTTGACTGCTTTTCATCCCTATTTAGACTCTACTTAGACTCAATAATTAGTTTACAGTTGTGTTATTTGAATATCAAAATCTAGACATCGTATGTTTTTATCTCTATCTCTCACTTACTTTTTACCTTCTTAGGTATATAGGTATCTCAAAAATACACCCAAAAATAAAGTGATAGCATATGGTGTCCCCTCTTCCGATGTTCAAAAAACTTTTCTCTTTAGTTTATTCACAATATTTGCAAGAATATAATTCATCCCTATTTTCACTGCTTTTCACAGAAGATTTTCATCCCTATTTAAATTATCTATTATTCAAGAATGAAATTCTAATAGAGATTTATCATAAAAACACATTTTTTAACTATATTTTTAATTATTCAACTAACCGATTTGAAAAACAATTGATCTATCTTTACAAAATTAAACATAAATTATCATTAAAAGAATAAAAAATAATAACTAAAGAAATCTCATGTTACAATCATATTCAAGTTATACTAAATAATTATTGAGTCTAAATAATAAACTAATTATTGAGTTTAAACGAATTCCCAAGGTGGAATGGGAAAAAACAACAACTCAATGCACTAGAACTCTAGCAGTCCGTTTGGTTTAAGAGAAAAATAGAGGAAAGAAAAACAGAGAATAGAAAGGGAGAGGAAAAGAAAGCTTTCCCCCGTTTGGTTATAGATCAAAAGGGAATGAAGGAAGAATGTTAGTGGGGCCCACGCCACATTTCCTTTTCTACGCAAGATGGGAAGAAAACGGAGGAGAGACCTTACTTTTGATGAAAAAGACATTATTGTCCTTGAAAATCATGTCTGAAGCTCTCTTCTTCTACTTCATCCAGAGCCACCCTGAAGCACCCAACCTCCTCCAAATAGCTGCCGCTCAAACCGCCATCGGACTCCGTCGTTGTGTTGCCCCTTGCTGCACAAACGCTGCCCAACGCACTTCAACGCTGCACAAGCGTTGGATCGAGCTTCCTCCTCAGCTAAAAAAAATAGTTGTTTTTTTCCTTCCCTTTCTTTCACATAGATCAACTAGAATTGGAATAGATTAGAAACGTGATACTTTCCAGAGGATGAAGATCAATGGAGCGGTGTACTTTTAGCTCCCCACGTGAATGGCACAAGGAGAAAAAAATCGTATTAAGTTATTAGGTTATATTTATAAATTAATAAATTTATTAATTTGGTTCAATTAAAAAAAAAAACTTACTTAAAATTTAATCAAAACTAATTAATAAATTAAATAAAAAAGAGACAATATTAATTAGAGTATATTTTATATTTTTATTCTATTTATTACATCTTATTTTTACTTACGGGTATTTATGTTATTTCACAATATGTTTTTTCTTTCCTTTTACTTTCTACACAATCAAATAAGAGAGAAAAAAGTTTTAATTTTCTTTCCTTTTATTTTTTCTCCTACCAAACAACTATTGGTATGTTTGTTTTAAATTATATTCAACACCAAATCACATTTAAACTCCCATTTGTAGAAAGCTCCAACATTGAGCTTTGAAAAAAAAGTGAGAAATGCAGCCTCGGGACGTGAAAAAACCACGTTGGAGTTTAAAAAAAATTTAAACCAAACATAGTGTAAATAATCATATCATTTTCTAGTCATTTTTTCTCCTTTTCCTTTCTTGCCTTTTACTTTCTTCCCTTTCACAGTCTTTTGTAACCCAAACAGAGTGTAGAAGAGTCTAAATGGAATTGATGGGCTTTTGACTCATGAATCTTGAGTCTTGGCAAGTTCAATGCCTTGTTACAATAATGCTCAATAAAAAAATGCTCATTAGCCTTTCTGGAAAATTAGTTTTGAAGGCCAAAAATAATCAAGCCCAACAAGGTAGGAAAAAACAAGCAGGTGCATATACTGTATTACATATTTGGTGTAATACGTAAACAGAAGCAAGCAATTAATTTGACAAATATTGCATGGTGAATTTAAATTTATTAATATCATGCTAATTATCAGAAAATTTCACTCATGACATTGATTAATGTTTCAAATGAAATTCAGACACACCATTTTGGTACACGCTTACATCATCAAGAATGGAGATTTAATGTTTCAAATGTTCATATTATTTTAATTTAATGGAGATTTAAATCATATAAATAATAAACGAATTCCCATCAAAAAAATAATAAACTAATTATTATTGTCATTGATAGATGATAGAGAATGTGGCAGGAAGATGAGACAGAAGATTTTCATCCCTATTTAAATGATCTATTATTCAAGAATGAAATTTGAATAGTGATTTATCATAAAAACACACTTTTTAACTATATATTTTTAATTATTCAACTAACCAATTTGGAAAAAATTTGATCTATCTTCACAAAATTAAACATAAATTATCATTAAAAGAATAAAAAATAATAAGTAAATAAATACCATGTCACAATCATATTCAAATTATAATATTCCAACTAATATTTAAAATTGAAAAAATCAAAAGCAGAGTCAATTCCACATACTAAATATAAATGAATTAAATTTGTTCATATATACTAACATGTACAGATCTTCAAAAAAAGAAACATGTACAGGACCAATAAAATTTTGATCAAAAAACATGATCAAAGAGTGTCATTTTATTATAAAAAGTAGTAAAGTTAATCATTTTCTTAAGAGGTGTACATAATCAAATGGGACAACTAAAGGCTTAGCTTTTAGACCCACCAGTAAAAAAATTATTTACTCTTAATTTTTGAAAAACAAAAATGCCACACATGTTGTCAAAAACGTCCAACCTAAAACACAAACCTAACCTATGTACACTCTCTCACTTAAATAAAAAATGTCTTACTCAAACTTTGCTTTAGACCTCACTCACTCTTGGGTCGAGCCTGTTTTAACATAGTTTTGTTTGGGTGATCAAACTAAATGGAGAATGAGAGGATTGGCTAAAGAATAAAAAAATTATTAAGAAGTGATATATTCAATAATTTAAGAAGTTTGATGTTTAATTTTTCTATAAAAGTTTGCTTTTATTAAATTCCTTAACAAGTATCCTAAGAACACTGAAGACCCTTTAAGATATATATAGGCAAATGTTAACAACAAATGATTTCAAAACTTGTAAGTTTTTATTAAAAGCGTTTCTAAATTTTCAATGTCTTAAATACACCATTTTCTATATTTGATTCATTTGGCCCAACCACACTCGTCCGTAAGACCAAGGGATTCACTTATTTCACAAGTAAATCTTGGATACTCTCTTTAACAATTTTTTATAAAATATGGATGTAACAAACCTAACCGTTCAATCACATGTGTATATTCAATCTAGGGCTTCTATCAAATTCGTCAAATGGGAAGCTCCAACTGGTTTTGATTTTGTTCTCAATGTATATGGCAACGCATTAGGCAATCCAGGTAAAGCAGGATATGGAGCAATTTTAAGAAGGAGGGATGGAACTTGGGAGAGGGATGTCTCGGGTTGCTTTGATCACTCCAATGACTTGGAAGTTGAGCTCAAAGCTCTTCTTCATGGTATTTGTGTGGTCTGGGAAGCGGGCATTTGAAGCTGCTAATGCTTTTCGGACTTTACTAAAGCATATCATTTAGCTCAAAATGGTGCACATTTGTTTCATTGTTTTGCAGCCTTGGTGGGGGAAATTCGACGATAGTGGGAGGTGGAGCTCGGTCATATCTTTCGGGAGGGAAACAAATGCGCCGATTTCTTGGCCGGATGTAGGGTTACCGACACAAGGAAGCGATGCTTTGGGAAGCTCCTTCTTCGTGTCTATAGAAGCTTCTCATGGATGATGCTTCAAGGGCTGAGTTTGTACGATTCTGATTATTTGTAGTTTGGTGTCATTTTGGTTTGTCTTGTTTGTCATTTATCATAACAAAAAATTCATATGATATCTTTATATATAAAAGGAGTGTAGTGGTTGGGGCTATTTTTGTAAAATCACTTGTGAGGGGCAAATGTGTATAAAAGGAATATAGATTAGGGCATTAATGTCATTTCCGTTTTTTTTAATAGTTATTATTATTATGATTGGTTGCAGGTACTAATATAATATTTTTTAAATACAATTTTAATGGCTGGATTTGGGAAATTGAAAAGGCAAAAAATTTGGGAAATTTTAAACGCAAAACCTCACCCAATTTGTTTTCAACTCTTTTCAAATTCTCAAAATTTCAATTTCCGTTTTTCATTATTATTTGATTGTGGCATCTTTTCGTTCCCATTTTTTTGTGATATGTGAAATATGTTGTGATTTTGGTACCATTTGATTCGGATTCGTTGCGTATTTCATACGAGGATGGCGATTTTTGCTTCGAATTTGTCAGGTTTTTGTGAGTTTTCTTGTAGATTCGGTGGGTCCCGAATGGCGTCAGCTCAGGTGTTGCAAAAACTCGCAGAAGCAAGAGCATCTCGAAGCTGGGAAGCGCCGGGTATGGATTTGGTTCGGTTTCTATTGATTTTGCTTTACAAGAAAGTGGAAACGGGTTACTGATTTTGGGGGTTGGTTATGTATTTCGGTGTTTTAAGTTGGTGCCAATGCATCTGTGTTTGTGAGAATGATGTGGATCATTTGGTTGTGTGGATAAAGAGGTGGAATAGAGTTTTTTTTAATTTATGTTGTTATTATTGTTGATTTGTTGTTGTTGTTGTTTTTTATCATGAACCTGTGGCCCTCAGATTGATGGGCTGACATAGTGTTTGTGAGGATAAAACGAAGGAAATAGGAAAATGGTGAAAATGAAGAGGCGGCTGAAAGGGAGAGAATTGTACATTCGTTAATGAGTGATTGTGTGTAAATATTTCAATAGTGATTAATACCAGGGACAAGATGGATCCTGCCTCCATCAACATGCTCAGATTTGTGTTGGAAATCACATTAATGTTGAACAACTTTGGTTTTTCTCTCCCAGATTTTTTGCAACCAGACAAGCTTTGGGTTTTCTTCCCCTCTCCAATGCGCCTGTTCAACAGAAGGAGGCTAATGCATTGATTGCATACTGATGGTAAGGATAGTAAGGATGGGAGGTGAAAATTGGATAGTTTTTTTAAATTTCGTTGTTGTTGGCTTTCATAGTTGCACATTTTTGTTTAGATTTTTTGTTAAAAGAGTTACTGCTGTGGTGTGTATTTGAATTTTGGTCTAGGTACAGAAAGAAAGTTTGCGATGCAGCCATGGCGAAATGTTTGACTGAAAGGACAAAGACGGTAGAGAAGGCTCAGACAATGTTTATGCTCTGGATAGAATTAGAGACTGTGGATGCATTCCTGGTACTCTTCTTTCGTGTTTATGATTTGGTTGCCATTCCTTAATTTTTTGTTTAAGGTTTTAATCTTCTCCATGTTTCCCATGGGTTTTTGATTTGTGATTTCTGATGAATTGAAGGTAAACCATTATTTTGCAAGCGCCTTTCCTCACTTCTCTACACTCCTCTCTATTCAAATTGAAAGAGTAATTGGTAAGCCCTAAAATCGCTAATTTTTGGTTTAAGGTTTTAACCGTCTCCATGTTTTCGATGGGTTTGACTTACTCTGACTTACCTTTTTTGACATGGATGGTGTTGTATTCGTGAGGCTTACTATGCAATTCTGTTACTTTTGATTTAGATTTCCATTGTTAATTGTTCTTTTATTTTTCTTAATTTTGCTTCTTAGTATGATGTCTCCAATTTCAAGTTTCACTTTTCTGCTGCTAACATTGACACTATTTTTACCAGTACTGTAGTAGCCACAAGATGAAGAATGAAGTATTTAGCTGGAAACCGTGATCCTTGCTCAACTGTCCTTTCAAGAGGATCCTGGTATGTAGTATCATACACTCATTAGAATCTTGAAATTGGGAGCTTTGACCATTTTGATTAACATCCACTATGAAAATGAAGTTCCATGTGAAATCCTGATAATGCTATGTCTGAAATGACAAGTTGATATAGGATTAAGGACCTGATAGGGTTGGGTTGCATTATTAGCAGTATCTATTTGTTTTTTATAATATTTGTATGGTGATAATTAGTTTTGTGTCTTTATAAGTTCTTTCAACATGCATAATATTCTTAATTTGTTTTTGGTATACTTGGTCTTCTTTTTCTTCTCTTTTAGTTTTGTGTCTTTATAAGTTCTTAATTGTTATCAATTTGTTGACCAAAAAATTCACTTATTCACGGCAAGCCAATCATCGAAAGGTAGCAGAGAGATTTTATTTTATTTTTAGATGTTGATTTCATGAAGACAAATCTAAGTAAGTGTTGAGCCTTAATTGAGTTTCTTTCTTTATTCCTGAAATCTGAGAATACATGCTTAATCAATTAATCTTAATGATGTTGTGTTTTGTTTTGAGGTATTATTTCCAGTTCTGTGATCATTTGGCTATGTGATCATCAGCTTAGTTTTAACCGTGTCATGCTTGGGTTTTTTAATAGTGCTTTATGATTTCCTGGATCACTCTTTAAGCTTATCTATATGCTTCCATTTCTATCTTTAACTTGCAATTTGGTTCTTTTAAAGGTTATGTAACAAATCAGCCGATCTTATCCTAATTGTTTAGATATTTTTTATGTGTAGGCATACATTTGGTTCACATGCTGAGCACTACTTAAGATTCGGGCTTCTGAAGCCTCGGCCTTTTTTCTTCTTGAAGTCCTAAACTGTGTAATCTATTATCAAATTTTAGGGTAATATGCTTGAACTTAACATGCTGGTATGTGGTTTATTTTCACTCCCATAATGATGCATTCTTCTAACTCATGTTACACGATGAATGCTTTCTTTCTTTTTTTAGTAGAAAAATATTGGCTGTTTTCAATCTTTTACTGAGATTTTTTAATATAGACTCTCAAGCAATTGATGTGGAATCTGTTCATCAAACTAAGGTAGAATTTAATTAAAGGTTTGTCTTAGTATTGGTTGATTGACTGGTTGGTTTTTTTCTTTCCTGTCTATATAGTCAAAGGGATTTGTGTCACAGTTAATTGTGAGTCCTATGTCCCTTGGAGGTGGTTGCAGGGAAGAAATAAAGGAAAGTAGTTAGCGTGTTCAACTTCACAAATACCACTACAAGTGCTCCTTTGGTACTAAGGAAACACTACTTCAGTCTTCTTTACCATTACGATGGAGTTCACTTCTTTGAATATGTAATTCTTTCCTGTATTTCAAATTAAATTATTATTATTTTTGCAAAAAAATAAAATCAAATATGAAAAGAGCTTTCCTATTTTTAAATTTCGTCTTTTGCTCAATTAACTTCTGTTGCTCTTTTCCTGTTTTTAAATTAGATTCTTTTTCATGCAAGGGCATTGTTTATTACCGTAGTTGTCTGCTAATTTAAATGTATGATGTTTTGTTTGTGTAATGTTAAGATTGAGTGTGCATTGTTTGGAATTATGTGTATGAGGTGAATGAGATTGAGCTTAGGCAAGATTAATGCAAACTGTGATGTTTGTCACTAGACTACTCTTCAATCCAGATATACCAAAAGTAACGGAGTTCAAGAAAAAGTGGGTTTTATTTTATTTTTATATTGAATTAGTTGATATATTATGCAAATATATCCTAAAAGTGACTAATATTTATTTTCCTTTTGTATCATGCAGACTTTGTGAACAGAGTCAGGAGTATTACTAAACCTTAAGTTTTTGTCTACAGCTCCGAAGTACTCTTGGTGGAGGCCTTCTTAAAGGTTACTCTTCTTAAGGTACAAGATTTATGTATAAGGGGCCACATGGTCTGTGAGTGAAAAGTAAATAATAGCATGTGACTGCATGACTATTTTCGTAGAGCCTAAGTATTATGACTTCTTTACAAGAAGCATGGTGCCTTTGAAACACTACTGGCCTATCAAAGCCCAAAATATGGGCCAAACCAGTTGACTGGGACAATACCCACCTTGACAAGGTAAATCATATCTTCCTCTATAGCCTCCAAAAGATTTATATACTTTAAAGTTAAAAGTTTAAACAACAACTTAGAGCATGCTAGCTGCACAATCTTTCGTGATCATTGGCCTTATCAGTTACCCTAATGCTCTCCTTTCATGTATTTTTTGCAGTCTTACACAAGGGATAATAATTATGGAGCAGACAAGCTTCTGTATGCTCATGGCCAGCTTTGGCTGCATAGGCACCGCTAGCTGTAACCCTGCCCATTGGCTTTCTAAAAGCAATAGCAACTAAGGTATCACTCTTGGACATTTTAAATTTTTTTTTTGTTCTCAAAATTGATTTTAAAATTAAAATTAAGTTTTTGAAGAAGCAATTAGGTATGTTAAAGTTATATAAATTTTTTCTTAGCATAAAAAGGTTATATGCTTAAACTTCATTATTATTTATAAAAATGGATAAGTAGAAATGGATAATGATTCATATGTCGATATAGTCATATCACCTCACATTTAGGTAAGGTGTTAGAATCATAGTGTTATTGTGCTTAAATAAGGTAGAACCATCTATAATCAGATAATAAATATTGTGCATGCAGATAACATGTGTGTGTTTAATATCATTCTATAGAAATTAACAACCAATGTTCCCAGTAGCATTTTAATATTGAATAAATGCCTCAAAATTAATCTAATACATGTATACATCTGGAACTTCTGGAACTCTAGGTCTATAGAGGTTTTATCTGTGTACTCCATGACTGTGATCTCTGTAAACTGGAACTATAAAAGGCCATATAAGTTTCCATCGCAAGTGATGATTATAAAATTAGTATATAGGGTTTCAGCTTATGATCAAAAGAAAACAACTTGAGTTGATTAGATGAACACATATTGCATTTTTACTTCCTCATTTCTCCTTATTACTGAAGTCATTGAGTTTTATGTGCCCAGAACTAATTGTAGTAGCTTCTTTATTTTTATGTCTCTTGCCTCACTATTACTCCCAACACTAAACTATTAATAACATTGCGAAAAGTTAGCATTGCAGAGATCATATCAGTCGGTGTATATTTTTGTATGTCTAAAATGTCTAATTGAGCATGAAAATAGCTTCTATTAATGCACAAATTATCAATCTCTTAAATCTGATTTAGTTTGTCTGAGTGCTTTTAAGCAATTTTGGTATGCTCAAGTGTTGAATACTACATCTGCTATATGTGAATATAATAATAGGGAAAGTTCTTGCTTTCTTGCTTGACCAGTTGGCCAAAGGTTCATGAAAGTGTTGATTATGTTGCCAAGGATATAAATGTTTTCAATCTCTCTTTGTTGTTGATCACCTATACTAAAATGGCGAGTAATTTTTCTTGTGTACGTTTCATGCTTCTAATATGTTTGATAAAATGTATGTTTAGTTGTAAAAAAATTGGGTTATTAACAGCTATGATTAACCTCCACTTGCAGGATGCTATTGTTTCCTCTCTATTCAAATAGTGGTTACATAACTTGCAAATTGAAGAAGTTTCCTGGAACTAAGCTGAAAAAGTGTTGTCAGACATTAGATTCTGTTTTATCAATGACATGTTGTTTTCAACCTTGAATTGTGCAATTTCATTCTTTTTTATCCATCGACTCATTGTTTGTCTCACTCACAAGTATTTTGCTATGAACCTCCTTTGTTGGAATGTTGCTCAAGCCAAGCTCTAATTTTGACAGAAGCTTCGTCATATCCAAAATCTTCTTTTGCTTTGTTTCAAGCTCTTTGTTTTCTTTGTTTGTTGGGATGTTGCTCAAGCCAAGCTCAAGCTCTAATTTCTGAAAGAAGCTTCGTCATATCCAAGCTCAGAATCTTCTATTGCTTTGTTTCAAGTTTCTTTGTTTTCAAGTGTACATAATTATGGAACAAGTAAAGTGGGACTTGCTTTGTTCATATAGGATTAGGATATACAATCTTTTCAAAAATGACAGCAACGCCTTTGGAGCATTTAATCCTATTCACATCTATTTTTTGAAGAGGAACTCACCTAAAGAATGAGGGCATTTGATCCTATTCACATCTACTATTTCTTGAAGAGGAACTCACCTAAAGCATGATGTTCTCTTTGATGCTGCAACAACAAAGGAACAAACATTAGTTCTGCAGCACTAGAAACTGAAGCAAATCTACTTGATCAAATACCCAAAGTTGTGTGGATCAGTATAGAATAGAGTCCCACTTGCTATTTTTGCACATAAAATATGGTGGGCGGTTCAAAATATCATGTTAAAGTAAATATAGGGGGGAAATTCAACATGTATAAGCAAGCATGATTAAAAAAAATAGAAAACAACTATATTATTGAGTTAATCAATGACCTAAAACTTTTTATCCGACTCAAAAGCCCATACCTATTATTTTAGACTTTGTAAGACCGTGAATTTAGAAAAAGGAACTTTAGTATATTATAGAAAAAAGGAATTTATGTGTGTGTACTTCTAATAGATAGTTTGGGGGTGGCAGATTGGATGTGTGAGATTTGTTTATGTCGCTGATAAACTTTAAGTGAATATTGTTATACCACATAATATATTTATTCAACACAAACTAGATTACATTTAGTCTAATATATGATACTAAAACAAACGTGATTGAATTTATCTATATATAGGCTGCAATACATGCCGTTTTTTTTAATCAGCATAAGGACGTAGCCATTAGAAACACAAAAATCATCAGTGTATGAATTTCATACATTGTTTGGGGTTAGTTTTAGATTTATTAAAAGCATAGGGAAATGCCAAATAACATTGAATAATGTTTGCTTGCATTCTTTTATAAGATAAAGCATTCAATTTAAGATGTTAGTAGTGTTACATTCATTCTTCGTTAATTATTCCAATGACTATTAACTATGACAGGTCAAATGTTGTGCATTTTAATATTTTATTATTTTTAGCTTTTCTAAATTTATATTTTTATTAGCAATCAGTTTAAATTATGCTGAAATCTATCAATGTTTAAATTAACATATTTCTCTTAGCAATGGCGCTACTATTTTGATAAATAAACTTTTTTGTGCATAATATTGTTACATAAAGTATCTGTTCAGTTTGGTTGCAGTTTCAGAGTACATAGTGGAGGAACTCTTCTAGCTTGGCCATTAAAGACTTTCAGCCATTTTAGTAGGGGCTTCAACCTGTATGGTAATCTTTATATTTCTTTGCCCAGTGTGGATAGGTGAAGACCTTCACAAGTTGGTTGCTTCCAATATAGAAAAGCTAGCGAATTACCTAGAGTAAGTTATTTATTTTCACCTAAAAAATGATTATTCCCTTGGTTTCCGTGATTTCCTGCCAAATGTAGGAGAAAAAAATTGAAGTGGATCCTATCATTTTTTATCCTTATATTGATTTTCTTTTCATTCCAAATAGAGGAAAAATCAGTTTTTCCCTTACTTTCTTTCCTTTTTTTTATTTTCATCCTCTTTCCCTAAAACCAAACGAAGCATCAATGGAAGATTTTGTTTACTTATAAATTAAGAGAATTATAAAATATTTATAAAAGTAAACATAAGAAAATTAAAAGTTTACGCTTTATATGGTCATTTATTAATTTTTCATTCATTTTTAAAAATTACAAATTTGTCGAGTATATATACAAAAAGAAGAATAAACCCTCTTATCATTTCTTTCTAAAACCCCAGCATCCCCAAACATACCGTAAAATATGGACCCCTGCTTCAACTCAAGTTATTGCTTTTATCAAGCTGAGGGACATGGGCAGCATGTGATGCACGAGCACTAGCATAATAGGTATACATATCCTGAACTTCCACTTTCACGTCAGTTTTCATCTATCTCCTTCATTATTGAACAAAAACAAAAAATTGTCCTCGGCCTGCATGGACATTATATTTTAAATACATATGCATTTAATTAGTTCTTTGATGGTAGCAATTCGATTCTTCAATTGTTAACAGTACCATACCACTTAGTATAATGTTCAATCCAGTCATCTTAATTCAATCAAATAGGATGTATAGCTCATATAGCCCACCGGGAGGACATATACACCAAACCATAACGGCCCTTTAAGAGTTGCACACTCGAGTCCTTTTTCCTAACAAATTTATTTATTTATCTTGGAGATCCCACCCAAACTCTTCAAATACTGCACAAATACTTATTTATTTATCTTTTAATTCGTTGGTTTCTACATTTCGAAAAAAATCAAACAAAGCAAAAACGAAAACATGATACCCCTCGCACGGGTACAAGATCTAATTATCTTAATGATCATGCATATCAAATTTTAGATAAACTAGATATTCATAAGTACTTAATCTTTTGGTCAATATTTACATATGTTTTAAATAAAATATTATACGTTGAAATAAAGTAGTGCAATATAATATCAATTAATTCTTAAATTTTATAAAATTTTGTAGACTTGATCAACTTGATGAGAACTTTAAATTCAGCAATTGGATTAATGAAATTCAATGTCCAAAAAATTATTAAATATATACACGCACATATTATTTGTATAAAATATAAACTATAAATTTACCTTTTTATTAAACTAATTTGACTTATATACAATACAATTTCGTATGGCATTTTAGTTGTTTAATCTAAATTTTCATATCTTTTAAATAAATCATTTCTTTTTAAATAATTTATAAATTACTTTTTGATTAATTTTGGATCTAATCCACAAAACTCTATACATCATTAATATTAATTATAAATAGGCAATCATTAGTATTTATTTAGTAATGTATAGTTAAGATAAAGATTTTTTACACGTTCAATCAATAACGAATTGACACATTATTAAAAATATTTGACTCTTATCATAACAATCTTAAAAATCACATATGTGATAATTTGTGATTAACTGATAATGTATAAAAAAATAACTCTAATTATTAATGAAAATATTTTTTATGTCAATGAAATCAATTTTTGATAATATGTATTTGTATTTTAATAAAGTTCAAATAATAACATTTTAATAATTATATTTTTCTACTTAAAAATAAAATAAATCTGCTAAAGTAAGTTAATAAGACTTGAACATTAAAAAAAAAAAACTTCTCAAAAGTGAAATTCTCTCTACATGAAGAAGTAAATGTGTTTTCACCATTAATTTAATAAAGTGAGTTAATATCTTTATGTATTTTATTAAATTAAGAATAGAAACATCCTTATTTATTAATTTTAGAAAAAATTACACTTTAAAGGAATCTTAAAAAAAAAAAAAAAAACACCAAACAAAGAAACCGGGCCCTACTGGCCTACTTGATAGACCTCTATCATTTATTTTTCTCTTTCCCTTTTGTTTGACTTCCCACTAGCGAATACGAAGCCGTGAGCGTTTGAACATATTCGCCTGCCTGTTTTTCACTCACAAAAAACACGTGCTTTAAACAAAAAATAATTTTAAATCATGTAAATATATTGAATTTTTTTAAAATTTTAATTAGGAAGATAAAGACCGCATGGCCTCACATCTCTTCCTCACACCAAAGCAGAACATGCTTAGAAAACTGCCAAATTTCCCCATATTCTCTCATTCCCCCCTCTCAAACTAACAACTATGAACTGAACACGGTTACCAAGCTTCAAAAGAGATCTTTTTTATCCACAATCATCTAATTCCACAGATTTTTTCTTTTTTAAAAAATGTCAAGTTTCCCTGATGCGGTGGTGGATGGCCGGAGGCCCGGCAAGGCACCGGAGAAGTCCAATTTCTCACAGACTTGCAGCCTATTGAGCCACTTCTTGAAGGAAAAGCGCTTTTCTGCAGCTTCTACCCTTGGAATGGGTGAGAAAACGGATCCTAAAGGTACAACAATATTTGCTTTTTATTTGGCATCTTTTAATTTTCCCTTTTTTTTTTTTTGCCTTGTCCACCAATGTTTTAGTATGTGAAAGTGTTCATCCAGTAGGCAGCTTTTTCTGCGTGTCATAATTGATGGTTTGGTAGTGGGAAATGGGAAATTATTTCAGATTACTTTGTTAATTACCTACACGTGTCTTAAATTGCCTGTGAAAATTTCTAATAGGATTATTGTCTGTTTGGTTTTGAAAATTCCAGCATGTACGAAGGACTTGTTATCTAACCTGCAAAATTCAGATGGGGATTTGAGACTAAATGCTTCAGCTGTGGATTTCCTTCCTCAGCTTGTGAAAAACCCCTGCATTAAGAAGTCTAATGTTAGGTGTGTGACAAATTTTAATTTCCGCAATTCTTCTGTATTTTAATAAGGGAAATGCTAATCCATACCCTAAATACATCAGTTACGATTTCAAAGATGAAAATTTCGCATTGAAAATTGTGTATTTAATTGATTAAACATTTAAAAATTACATTTTTTTCATAAAAATTTTTTAACTTCGGATTTCTGAAACAATGTTCTTAGGATACTTATTAGCAAGACATTTTTAACAAAAAAAAGTATGAGTCACTGTGAGTTCAGTTCCTGAAAGCAACTAAATTATGAAAAAGTCCTTCAATGTTAATTTTTTTAGTCAAGTTGGTCTTTCAATATTAATTTCGTTAGTAAAGTTAGTACCTGTCAGGGACTAACTTTACATAGACTAATTTTATCAACAAAATTAATATTAATGGATTTTTTATAATTTAAGTGCTTTTAAGGATTGAATTAATAATATCTCACATTTTCGAAGACCAAACTACAGTTTTCTCAAAAATAAATAAATATGAAAGCATAAAGTAGGTTTGTTTTCTGTGGAATAATTGAGAATATTCAAATGATGATCTCCCAAAGCTGAGCCCCGTGAAATTACTCATATACCCATGCTTTCACCAAAAAATTGAGATATTTAATTGGAATGGAGGCATAGGCGGTGAACAGTGATATCCTTGTGGTTTGAAGTGTGTAAACAAGAAAAACTGCATTTATTATCCACCTAGATCTGTCTCGTTCAGGGGCATGACTAGTCCATACTGTTACTTCACGGAAATTTCTATGGTACTACGAGTCTACGACGATAAGTTATTAATCGATTGCTTATTTCATTATAAGCATTTAAAAATAAATAACAGTCAATGAAAACTTTGATAAGTCATGCTTAAATACTGAATCTTCAAAAAAGAAATAGGTACTATAAAATTCCCTTACTTCAACCCATTTGACCCTGAACTTGTATTTAATATCATGTTCTTATTTCTAAAGAACTTTTCTTTTCTCCTACAGTAGGACACCTGGGCCTGAAACCCCCCAATTGACAATATTCTATGACGGAAAATTGTTAGTATTTGATGCTTTTCCGCCTGAGAAGGCCACGGAGATCATGGAATTAGCGACCAAGTTGGCCTCTGATAATTCCAGCATCCAAGAAAGTACCCCCAGTGGTCCTGTTGCTACTGAAAATTTGAAAGGGTCCAAAGTGCCTCAGACAAACACTGCCTCCGAAAATCCTAGACTAGGAAACCAAGCTTCTGGTTCAGGTATGTAATTATTCCCATTTATCATTTGAACAATGGAAACTGAATAAGAAATAGCAGAATGTTAACAAGTGCTATAAGAACACTCGTTAAGGAGGCAAGAATGTAAATTTTTCATTCGAAATTGATTTATTTAATATTTGAGGAAGTGACATATTTAATTTTTCAATGTAAATTTTTTTTTTTTTTTGTTTTCTTAAAGAGTATCCTTCTTTAGCATGACCCAAAGAAATATTACCTCAAGCATGTTGATTTTCATACACAAATTCAAGTTCGCAATTTTTGTGAAAACAGAAATGAGGTATCCGAGGAGAGCTTCACTTCTGAAATTCCTTGAGAAAAGAAAAGAAAGGTAAGAAGCTGGTTGAAATTTACTATTTTGTATATTTATTTATTTATTTTGGGTGCTAGTATTTTGTTTATTTAATTTTGATACATTATTATCATAAAATTTTTTATACGGTCAATCAATCATAAATCATTCTGATTGTTAAGGTTGTTATTATAAAAATCAAACATTTTTAATAATATGACAAAATTTAAATTGATTGACAGTATAAAAAATCTTTATACCGAAAATACATAACAATTAAATCTTTTATTTTATTCTTATTTATTTGATAGTGTTTTTCTTTAATTGATGCAGGGTCATTGCTAAAGGACCTTACCAAATTAACAGCCCAGACCCCAAGCATGAGGGAAGCAGTTCAGGAGCTGAACCTGAAGATCAGTGTTCCAAACAATTTGACCTTAACTTGTAGTGTTTTAGCTCATCATGAATTTAGGTTATACAGGCTCTGCCCAGCCGAAAGCTCCTCCTAAGTCCTAACTATATTATTGTAGGCCATTTGCAGATTGTTGGCGGCCTTCATACGTATTCTTAATATATATTTGTATTTGTATTTATTATTTTATCAATTGGTCCAATGCTTATTCACCAAAAAAAAAAAGTCCAATGCTAGATGCGGATCAAATCATCAAACCAAAGAAAAATTAGTTTTATTGCTAACCTTGAATTTAATAAAAAGTACATAAAGTTTGTTTTAAGAGAATATTATCCCAACTTTAAATTCTATAAATCATTAAGTTTAATTCATCTGCATGACCAAATTATTTCTGAATCAATTATATTATTAATCTAATAGTGAGCTATGAACCCAGATGTAATATTATTCAGATGCCAACAAATATATCTATGCATTACATTTTAGAGTTATATTGGCAGTGACATTCAAATTAAATTAAACCAAGATACGTTTGTTTTGGGCGATTTTAAAAAAAGAGGTCAAATTACGATTTTAGACTCTATATGTGCAAATGTTTGTGAAATAGTCTTTGTCGTCTAGGAACTTTCTAACTCTTGTTTGAATGCATGGTGAGGAGTCTAATAGTTGTTGACGTGAATGCTTAGTTGGAAAAAAACTCTCGACTAAGCTAAAATTTTGGTCCTTACATGTGACACAGGTTTTTAAATAGGTAACCATATAAATTTTAAAACGATTCCCATATATGTAAACGCTGTCCACATGTTGTGTGCCAAGGAGCCAACATTGGGCGTTGGCAGTGAAATGTGCAGAATATAAATACGAATTTTGGTGATTTTCACAAGTTGGTAAACAAAACCCTCCATACCCACCTTGAGGAATGAACTTTGCTGAATGGTTGGGGTAGTAGGTTAGAAAAATGACAAGGATGATTAGGTGTAGGGTTGTTTGTAGAGAAGGGTATGAGTTGGTTGCTTTTGTGAGTAATGTTGGAGGGTCTTTGACTTATAGACTTAAGACAATAAGAGATAAACATACATGTGGCAGAACATATGAGGGTTGAAAGTGAAACAGGGAAACACAAGAATGAGGGGTTGAATTGTGTTTCTTAACCGATTTTCGAAAACCCTCTTTTTTAAAACAAACTTTTAAAACAGGAAGATGAAAGAATATACTAAAACGATTATAGGTGATTAAGATACTTTGTTTTCAATCCCCAAGTTAGTAATAAATAAAAAACTTAACGAGATAGAGAAAGAGAGATTCACACAAAGATATATCCTGGTTCACTCTTTCAAAACAAAGAGCTACGTCCAGTCCCTTCCTCCAAAAGGTTTTTCCACTAAAACTCTTAGCACTTAATACAAGTTGTTTCCAAGTCTCTCCAAGACTACAAGTCCAAGTATTTTGCACCTCTCCAGGCAACAAGTATTCTTTTACAGACAAGCCTCTTCAGGCTCAACAAATCCTAAGATTTGAGAGGGGTTTTTTTTTCTGAGCTTTTCACAAACTCACAACAGTGAGAGTATTACACGATATAGCTCTTGACAGTCTGTTTACAACTTTACAATGAAAGTATGAGAAGGTTTACAGATCAAAAACTGAGATTGAAAGCTTTTTGGCTTTTTGCACAATGAAATCTCTTGAATATTTTCTTGCTCGTGTGTTGTCACATTTTGTTCTTCAAAGGGTGGTCTTCTTATATCTTTTGTTTTGACCTTCTGATTTCAAAATATAGGGAGAAATTTTCCGTTAGACTCAATCACCTATCCGTTAGGCACAGATCATTTGTCAGTTGTTTTCCGTTGTGAAATTGTCCTTTCAGAATGAGGAGGTAGTATCAGCTTGAATGGTAGCAGACTGACTTTGCTTTGATGGCCGACAAGCGTTTTTCTCTACGTGATTCTTTGCTCTACGTGATTTGCTTTGTACGACATTCGTACCTTCTTTTGTCTTTATGTGAAAAAGATATTTCCTTAAAACCATTTAAGACTTTTGAATAAGAGAGTGTCACGTCATCTACAAAAAGAAGTTAGTGGACGCACAGACAAATATATAATTGGTCGCACAAGTGTTGTAGACAATTGGACGCATACGCATTTGAAGACAATTGGACGCACAATAGTTAAAAACAATTGGACGCATAAGCATTGAAGACAATTGGACGCATACGCATTGAAGACAATTGGACACACAATAATTATAAACAATTGGATGATAAAGCAGTGTAAATATTTGGACGTAAACCTTTACCACTTAGGTTCTTTGGACGAAGATATTACAGTGAGTTGTCCTTTAAGAGCTAGGTGAAACTTTGATTTTTGGAGAATTATATGAAGTCAGAAACATACAAAGGTCTTTTGACCCTATGGATTAGTATAAACTTGACTTCGAGTATTTTCAATAAACATATAATAACTTTGTTAATCATTAAAACTTTTAGGGATCATTAATCATTATTATTTTGGTTCTATGAAGGGTACCATGGCTAAGAGTAAGTGGGTTGCAGAGAATTCAGTTAGCACAAAGCAAATCAATTTGAATGGAGTGATTAAACATATTATAAAGGACTTTTTGTATTAGACATTTTACCTCATTATTAATCTAAGTAATTGACAACCGGTGAGAATCACCAAAATTCGTATTTATATATGTATATTTTACAGTTAGGGCCCAACACTGACATGGCAGAGACCAATTTGTAGGAATTGTATAGCCAGCGCCCAATACTACCTCAACAAAGGCTGGTTTAATTGTGACACGTATACCGGTGGTGGGGTCATATGGAGCGATGCCCCCAACACTGATATGTCAATGCCCAACATAGACACACATAACACGTCCTTTTTATGCCTCACCCACACCCCAACACCCAGCGTTGGTTCCATGCCACTCAGTGTTGGAATGGCAAAAACAGCCCAACACTGGATTCTTGACACTTAGCGTGTGGGGAATGTTATCATTTTAAAATTGTTTTACCTATGGGGACCTATTTAAAACCCATGTCACGTTAATGACCAAAATTTTTTTTTTACCAACTACGCATACACACCATCAGACATTCAAATGAGGTTAGAAAATACCTGGCCGATAGAGACTATTTCACTAGTGTTTGTTCGTATGGGACTGTTTTTAAAAAAATTATGTATGAGGACCCAATTTAAAACTCACTAATGTTTGATGGTATGAGGATTGTTTTTAAAAAAATTATGTATGAGTACCAAATTAAATTAAAACTCGCGTAATGTATAGGGATTAAATTGTAGTTTAGCATAAAAAAAGGTATATAGTATGTAAATATAACTTCAAGAAGTATTCAAAGCACCTTCAATATTGAAACCTATTGAAGTCGTTTAATTTCACTTTTTATGGGTCTTGTCATGTTATCTCACCACTTTTACTTTATAATATTTTAAGAGACCGTTTGATGGTCAGGATAAAGGAGGCATAATATGATAAGCTATTATATTCTGCTTTAATCCGTAGTTTGGTGAACTAACTAGATAGGACAAATTTATCCTATTAACTTATCATATCCTGCTACTTAGTTATAATTCTATCTTGAGGGAGAGGCTGGATTAGAATCAACATGATAGGATAAGAAAATGTTTTCTTTTTTATCCCTTATCCTTAATATTGTTATTTAATTATGTTTTCAAAACTAATTAATCAATCTTATTACAAATTAAAATATGTGATTTAATTAGTGATTTTTATAAAAAGTGAACAAATATGACAAGTTAATTTTTATAATTTAAAAAATGGACCGATGTATAATTAAAAAGTCAAAAATATATTATCAAATATTTTTTATATTTATTAATTTAAATGTATAAAAAATCAAATAATATTAAAATTTATTTTTGAAAAAAAATGAAATTTCAATATAAGGACAATTTTCTTATTTGTGGATATTTTATATCATATCATACGATTATTTGATGCGCATCAAATATCGAATATGATAAGAGTTTATCATACTTATATTATATCCTGATCAATAAATGAACCCTAAGCAACTTTTTTCTCTAATGGGATAACTATTAAAAGTTTATTAGCTGGGTCCTATAAGTTATACCACATCTTCATTTACATTTATTTTTATTTCAATTTAAAATATTAATTCATTTATGATTTTTTTTAACTGAATAATTCATTTAATTCATTTATGATTTAGCTATTGAATATTTTGATTTTTTAATTGATAATTGGGTTATAGAAGACATCATTCTCGCATATGGTGTCCTCGCATATGACTTCCACGTCCCATTATTCGGTGCAACCGATTGAGAACATGTGCTTAACTTAGAAGTTTGTTATCAAGTCTCACGCTCTCATCTAGTCACTGTGTTCTTTACTTTACTACGTTAGGTAACCACGCGGGGCGAGTGGTGCTGCTCCGTGCCGACAATACCAACGTCAAAACGTGTATGTGGGGTCCATGTATGCGGGTGAATCACGTTTCGCGGGGATCAGTGTCCTGACTCCAAACGAAACGAGCACGTGAAAAGCAATGCTACAAAAATAGGAATTTGTTTTCCCGCGGTTGATACTCCCTCCCTTACAAAATAATACAACCCAATCTATATATAAATAAAAAAAATTAATTTTAAACATATTAAAAAAATTAATTATATTAATTTAATTATCTTGATTTATGTAAAAGATAAGTTATAATTACTAAATTATCCTTTTCTGTGAGTGTTTAATGCTCTTGAAAGTTATTTTTTATGAGTGTATAATACTTTTAAAAAAATAAAAAAACAATTAACCTAAGGCTATTTCTGAAACAGTGACATTACGTAGAGTTGTTTTGATTGACTTTTGCTTATATTTGAGTACAAAAAATTTAGGTATTTTTTTGTTTATATATATGTCTAGAGATAGTATAAGCAAAATTTAATCACATTCAAACTTATTTAGATAATTAGTTATTCACATTTAAGGTTGTTAATCTCATTTAAAAGTTCAACATCATTGCCTAAATTACCCCTTTTTGTTTATTATTCACATCAATTGTATTGTATGAAAACTTGTTTTAATTAAATGCAATAAAATGAATGACATTTTTTGTATACTATCTTTAAATAGGATGCAAAAAGTCAACTTTTGCTTATTTTTTATTACAAGTTAGATAAGTCAATTTTTGCTTATATTTTGTTACTGAGGAAGTATATTTTAGAGAATAAAATTAGGATTTAATTGATATGCACCGAATGACAGTTTAAATCTCTTTACACTGTCAATCAATCAGAAATTGTCACATTGTTAAAAATGATTGACTTTTATCCTAATTACCTTAAAATTCATTCATATCATTAATTCTGATTGATTGACAATATAAAAAAACTTTACATTATTAAACTTTTAAGAGTTGTATAATTGAAGTATATAGTTACTTAAAGTAATATAAAGTAAAAAGTGATGATATGATATCGTAAGCCCTATAAAAAGTAAAGTTAAACAATTATAATGAATTGCACCATTGAAGATGATACAATAACACTTGTTTTTTTTTGTTAAATATACTAAAATATTTTTTTAAATAAAAACAAGATTTTTATATATATTGAAAACGAAAAAAATTACTTTTTTTAAAAACATTAAATACATTGACTTCTTTAACAAGCCCCTTATAAATTTATCGAATTTTGATCAAATGGGTGTTTTTTCTAAAATTATTTACGGTTTATTGTTATTTTGAAATATTTTATTAAAATGGAGTTATTTTTTTCACTCTTGATTTTTATATTATTTTTAATCACGGTCGTGGAATGTGTTAGTTCATGTCATATATGAGTAAATACTCAATTTGATCCATGAAATTATAGGGTCGAATCAATTTAGTCCCCTACATTATCAATTTTTCAATATGATATCTGAAATTGCAGAAAGTTAATCAGATTCGTCCCTCCGTTGGTATTTGCATAGACTATAATGACATTAAGTTGGTAATATCAGGGATGCATTTGAAACTAAGTAAATAATGTCAGGGATGCATTTGCTATATTTTTCGATTACAATGACCATTTTGGAATATTGATAATGTGGGGAACTAGTTGATACGATTCTACAATTTCAGTAGGGATGGTTATTTGGATTCTACCCGCTGGGTACCCGCAAAAAATATCTATGATGGGTAGGGTAAATATCCGCTTTGTGGGTACGGATGCGGATGTGGATAATTATCCACAAACAAGAGAGGGTATGGGTGCGGGTACGGGTACTCTAGTACCCACCCCGTCCCGCACCCGCATATATAAATATATATTTATATATTTATTTATTTATATTAATACATATAATTATAATTATATATCAAATTTTAAAAATAAAATTAATGTAACCTACGATTTCTTAATTATTTTTCCCTTTCAGACTTAATCACCTACTAATCTAAGCACTAACAACAGCTGCTGATGTTTTTTGTGTTATTTTTTTTCCCTTTTTCTTAGTTAAAGCACGGTTAATGGGTATGGGTATGGGTACTTAGGTACCCAGAGGGTACGGATAAGGGTACTTAAGTTGCTATCCACGCGGGTACGGGCCCGGATACAGATATTTTTTTCAAACGCGGGTATGGGGACGGGTACTATAGTACCCTACGCAAACACTACCCATTGCCATCCCTAAATTTCAGAGACTAAATTGGATATTTACTCTGTCATATATCGGGTGGCGCTTGTGACTAACGACGCTTATTTTTTCTTTCATCACGGTCTTTATAATTTTTAGGCTAAATTGCAATTTTTATCCCCTAAGGTTTTCAATTTGGCAAAAATGGTCTCTAATTTTTTTTTTTGGCAAATTTAGTCCTCCTAAAATTCAAATATTGCTAATTTGATCCCCATATTTTTTAATTGCACTTTTGATCGCTAAAATTGTGGGTTTTTTGCACTGTTAGTCTCTAAAAATCATGCATTTTAGAAAAATGGAGGACCAAAAGTGCAAAAAATCCATAAATTTAGGGGACCAAAAGTGCAATTAAAAAAATGTGGGGACCAAATTAGCAACATTTGGATTTTAGGAGGACTAAATTCGCCAAAAAAACGTTGGGGGACTATATCGTTCCAAATTGTAATAAAATAGTGAAAATCGAGTATCGTCCATAAGGATTGATTGTCAACTACTCTCTCTGAATCTCGATATAAGCAAAAAAGACTAATTTCACACGCATTAAGGAAGTTAGTTTTGTTTGTTTAATTGTCTTGATTTGTGTAAAAAAATAAGCTATAGTTACTCCCTCCGTTCCATTTCTTTAGTCTTTTTAGCATTCTATACACAAATTAAGAAATCATTAATTTGTGTGTAAATGTATCAAAATATCCAATGAAGAATTAAATGAAGTATTCAACCAAGAAGCATAACCTAAAAAAGACATAAAGCCAATTGAGGGTATATATGGGGAAAAAATGGGGAAATTATACCTTGGATTTATAAAACCCCAATTGTTTTGAACCAAAAACAAATTGTTAAAGAAACTGACGATATAGAACGGCGGGAGTACTAAACTATCCTTTCTTGGAAGTTGTTTCTTGGGAGTGTATAATGTTCTTAGAAAAGTAAAAAGACAATTAACTAAAAAGTATTTTTGAAATACTGACATTAAATAGAACTGAATTAATTGACTTTTATTTATATATGAGTTCAGAGAGAGTACTAATTAGTAAGTTAATAAGCTATTTAGACTTGTAAATGTGTGAAGGAAGCTTAAAGGCATAAAAACCAGCATTAAAGTAATAAAATATTTTTGGACTTTTTTTAAGACAATTTATCCAACACTAACATGACAAAAGATGAAAATGAACGAATTAGAAGCGTTAAGGTCAGGTTCACTTGATTTCAACCACATGAACATTAATTGGGATTAATAAAAACATTTAATCCTATTTTGCTAATCGAATTTCACTTAGAATTACCCAACCCCCAACTCCTTGGATGGTTGAAACTTTAATCCTAACTAAACCCTAAGAAAATATAAGGCTACTAACTAAACTTTAATCTTCACTTTAATAATTATCTGAAGATCAAAATGGGACACCATAATTCTATTCGGTTCAATCCAATCCAAAATAATTAAGATTATACAATATATTTAATTGCTATTGAATTTATCCTTTTATTTACAAAAATTCTAATTTCTTACTCACTTCTCTCGTCTTATGTGATCAAATGTTGTTTTAGCTAGGTATGTGAAATGAGTTACTTTTATTTCTTATTTCCTATTTCCTTTTATTAATTAATTTTTTAATATGTTAAATTGTTTTTCACAAAATTTTAGGTTTGAAAGTTTCTTCTGTCAAAAACCAATTAAAACGATCTAATCCAAATTAATTTTTAAAATATAATTAGTCCAATCTAATGTAAATAATATTATTTGGATAAGTTGACTCTTTTATTCAAATCTAATCAAAGTCGAACCAGAAATACTTTAAGTAAACCATAGGTGGTAATTGGTAGAAGGTGAAACTTAGTAAATGTAAAGCTATTATAATAAAGTCAAGATACTCTCAGGCTTGTTTTGTAACCACCTCACCCATAACTAAGTTTTGCTATTACCATTTTGAGCATGGGGGTGAAAAAGTAAGAAGTAAGGAGTATAAGAGGGACGGAGTGAAGAAGAATGTGAGGAAGTGTTAAAGAAGACGGTACAGTTGTAATATTGAGAGTTATATTATACAAGAATATTAGTAAGAAAAAGAAGAGTTTTATCTTTTATAAGCTACTAATTCTTTACTCAACATTATTCACATAACATATAAGTGGGATATAGTGGTCATAGGCAATTTTCCTTTTTCTAATGGTTATATTTCATCAACTGAGGGCACTTCATGAATTAGTTCTTACAATACTGAAGAGGAAAATAAATGACTTATTTTGAGGAAATTCCAAAATGCACATATAGTTTGAACTCAAATTATATTTCTAATGATTCACTTATGTCCTTGCATTTAATTGAAAAAAGTCCTATATTAGCGACGCCTAAGGTGAAACATCAAAATAAGTGGTAGACCGAATAATCTGACAACTTGAATTTGAATCCAAAATATATACCCCAAAAAATAAAAAATGAATCGACAATCGCAAAACTCAGATTATAAAACCCATCTCTCTATCAATCAAACATGTCAGATGTCGTTGTAACCTGCATCAAAAGATTCAAAATTATCAAACTTAGGGGTCAATTTGGGAATAATTTAATTGAAAAACAATGAAATCGATGTAAAAATCAAATATGGAAGCAAATGGCACAAGGAATTTAAAAAAATTAAAATTAATTAATTTATTGTTATGTTAATTCCATTCATTTTCTCCATAGTTTTGGTGAGGGAGTTCCTTTCCAATTTTGCGGATGCCAATGGTAAAGTCAAATACATGAACATCCTGGCGAGTTTCTCTCTTTTCTTTTTACTTCTTATTCCTTTCACTTCTCTCATAGAACCACAAACATCGTTTTCTTTTTCTCAACCATTTCAGCAAGACGTCACAAATCACAAAACTTGAGCAGTTAAGATCGATCTCGAGGACTTAATTAATGTAAATTCCACTTCCAGCTTGGACTCAACTGAACTTAAGAGTAAAAGCTAACGAAATTGAAAGCCCACTAAATTGTAGAATAAAAGAAGAGAGATTGAGGGGAAAGAGAGAGTGGGGAGGGAGAGTGTTGGTGGAGAGAAGATGGCGGTGGCTGGTAGGGTGGGATAAAATGGGTTGAGGGATAGGGATGAACTTGTAATTTGCTTTTTTTTGCTACCTGCACTGTATTATTAGGTAAACGTAACAAATTTTTTTTTGTACTATAATTAAAATCTCGATCTAAAAATTAATTTAATAATATATCTAATGGCTAAAAACAGTGTCTCAGTGATATACCACCTATTTTAGTATTTCATCTTAAAATCATCCATATTTAGTATTCTAGTTTTTTAAGTGCCAAATTCTTCTCATATTTTTAAGTAAATCCTCAATTTGATCTCTGAAATTATAAAGTTGTATTAACTTGATTCCTAACCTTTTTGAAATTTCAGAAACATCCTTGAAATTGTCAAACGTTAATCAATCATGTCCATCTGTTAGAGATTAAATTGATACAAACTTTATAATTTCAAGGATCAAATTAATACAAAATTAATATAAAAATTAAATTAATACGATAATACAATTTTTGGATCAAGCCTCTCCTATCTCATTTTGACTACCGATGAAAATCCGAACAAAAAAGTTAGAAAAGTAGGTCGATTTCGACCAAACTTCTGACAGTGAATGTTAATTTTCCATCTGACTTTTCGGTTTTCGTCATACACATTTAATTTTAGGCCTAAAACACTATTCAGCCTTTGCTTGAAACGTTGAAGGAAAAGGAAAGAAATAAAGGAAAATGACCTTGCTTTCATTTATTTTAGATGGAAATTGGTGAAAACCTAAAAACTCACAAACGTGACCATGATTCCCAGTCCTATCATTTCCAAGCTCTCTCAACACTCAACAGATGGCATGTATTGAACATTTGAATTATGAGGAAGGTTAACAATATATTTTTTAATAATATTTTTTTAATACATTCTCTTTTATTAATTGAAATTAGTGTGGATCATATTAATTTATGTGAATCCCACTTGAATTTTATAGGACTCATATAAATTTTAATCAATAAAAAAAATTATATTAAAATGAAAGTATTAAAGAGTGTATTTCTATCATTTATGTTTGATCTATTCGACGCATGCCATTATTTAATTTCACGTGCATATTTGACAACCAACTACCTCACAAATGGTTTAAATCAATTTTGTTAAATGGGACCTGGTTGGACGTGAAAAATCGATAATGGGCCTTCTATTCGGTCCTCCTTAAATAATTGAATCATTTGTAGGACTTTACTAACGGCATCTCAAAATTGTTAGGGGCATCCTTTATGAATAGTATATTTATCAAAATATTCTCTTAAATTATTTTTTTTTTTATCATTTGGCTCACTCGCAAATATGTTATTTGCGAATAGGAAAAATATTTGCACTCTCGCAAATATGATATTTGCAAGTGGGTTATTTTTTGAGAATTGCTCACTCGCAAATATGATATTTGCGAGTAAAGCAAGTACTTGCAAATACCTTATTTGCGAATATTGGATGATTTCGCAAATAAGGTATTTTTGCGTGTGAAAAAATTTTCTTCACACGTAAGTAAAAAAATTTTCTTCACTCTCAAATAAGGTATTTGCGAGTGGATAATTTTTTTTTGGAATCTCGCAAATAAGTATAGTTTTTTCATAAATATCTTCTTCACTCGCAAATATGATATATGCGAGTGCGTTATTTTTTGAGAATTGCTCACTCGCAAATATGATATTTACGAGTAAAGCAAGTACTCGCAAATATCATATTTATGAGTGAAGAATAAAAAATGCCTCTTTGATGAGGGTATTTTGATAAATACATTATTCATGGGATACCCTTAGTAATTTGGGGTGCCTTTAACAAAGCCATCATTTGTATTAGATAATTGGACTAAATGATTAGTGGACTCAAATTTGTACCATGATAGGAAACAATTCTACCACCAAACCACTAGTGTCGATTCCAATATAAATTTGTTGCGTGTTTATTAGTTTTCCAACTTATATATATATATATATATATATATATATATATATATATATATATATATATATATATATATATATATAAAAGGCCAAAAGGATTTGTAATAAAAAATTATGAGCTACTTTACAAAATAGTCATATAATATAAAGAGTTTAATTGCTATACACTGATAGTGTAAAACATTTTTACACAGACATCCAATCATAAGTTGTCACATCAGAAAAAAAAATTTCTCTCATCCTAACTAACTTAAAAGTCATCCATATCATAATTGGTGATTGATTATCTGTGTAAAAATGTTTTACACTGTCAGTGTATAGCAATTAAACTCTAATATAAATATTATCTTTTGAGTTATAATTATGAGTTGTGACCTTATATTTAAGATCTAATAGTTGATTCTTAATTACTTACTTTTAAACTTAATTATTATTATGATAATTTATAATTTGAGTAATGATTGTTAGACTTCAATCTTGTATATTTTATTATGTATGTTTTTATTTATAGTGTGTTATGATTTATGAGAAAAAAATTATGTTTATAGATGTGTGTATATTATTTTTGATTAAGATGTGTGTATAAGTAAGTGCATTATAATTATATATATGACGTCATCCGGTTAAACCATCTTGCACTTGACTGACCAACCTAAATCAAAATCTTTTACAAATTATTATTCGGTTCGGATTTAACAACATTGGTTTAAATGGTTTCGTCATTCCTAGATAAGAGGAGGGATGGATCTTGAACACACTAAAAGAGAGGTAAAATATATGAATATATGAGTATTTCATATATTTTTAAGAGAGTATTTTTTTTTTTTTTATAAAAAATGTTATATATGTGTGACTATATTTAAAAGGTTTTTTGAGGATGGGGTCAACGCCCACAATGATCCCCTCTAAATTCGTCCCCGAATAAGATTGTAAAATAACTTGATAATCCCTATTTTTTTTTTTTCTAAGTCAAAGAAATTTTAATTGTCACACTTTCAAATATAAATATAGGAACTTGTATAATAATGTCTTCTCTCAAGGATGATAATGGATAACGGACTCGGTAGATTACCTGTAAAAATTATCCATGATAGGTAGGGTAATTATCTGCTTAACAGATATGAGTATGGATACGAGTAATTACCGACAAATTTTAATGAGAATGAGTGCGGGTACGGATACTCCCATACTCATCCCGTCCCGCATTGACACACACAAATATATATATATATATATATATATATATATATATATATATATATATATATATATATATATAATATTATAATATTATATTTAAAAAATAAAAAGTAACCTAAACCTTTGTTCTATAAGTTTATTGTAACATTTACTTAAAGTTAAAACATAATATTATGCATTGTATTTAATAATGTTATTATGTTGTATTTTGATTTAGTTAAATAGTATTTTTTGTAATGTTTTTACAATGATATTTGGATTATGTTTGAATAGTTTTTCAATTGAGTAATAGTTGTATTTTACTATTTCTTATCAATGCTTTTTTTATTTATTGATTTTTCATAGTTAATTAAAATACGGGTAATGAGTGCTTAATTAGATACCGAACATATAAAGGTACGAGTATTAAAGTTGTTACTCATGCAGGTATGGGTCAGGGTATAAGTATTTTATTTGAAACACAATTATGGAGATTGATACTAAATAATATTCTACCCAGACTCTACCTATTGCCATTAATTCATATTCTCTTTTCTCTCTTTCTCTGTGGAATATTAAACCACACATGAGATTCATCGGAGAGATTCTTGTTATCGTTGTGCGAAATTTGATGCTTAGCGGCCTGGTCGTCTAATCCGCACAGTTGATTCTCCTTTGTGTTCAGGCGATTACGCTGAGAAAGAGACTCTATTTCTCAGCTGCGGTTTCCTAGACTACTCCAGGGAGAGTCTAGTGTAGAAGGTGAAACTAGAAAAACTAAGGTTGCATGAAAACGATAAAGAAAAATGATAAATAAAATTAAAAATAAATATAAAGACTTGTGTTATTGATTGAGTGTCTTTCCATATGAATAATACAAGTATTTATAGGCTTAAGACTACCTCTATCAGCCACTATGCTATAATTGATAATGGCCAACAACAGTAATTACCCATTAACTCCATGATCGTAGTCATGAAATATAATTACCCACTAATTCAACCTTCACTAACTTCATGGTTATTATCATGAATAACTACCCACTAATACTAACTCCATGTTCCTATCACAAGAATTATTTTTTTGGTGATAACAATTCTTTATCCCACCTTTTATACATTCCATTTAATTATCGATTTGGAGGTCCGATTTTAACTTCTAACATGTTTTGTTATTTTAGGAGATAAAAGATATATAGTGAATCCTTGAATAAGAATCTAGGGTTCTATGCAAACTAGGTAGGTTTTTCTATGAAAAGTATTGTCTTTGTCTCGTTTAAAATAACAAAAATATATTGAATTTAAAAAATGAAAGGTATTTAAGATTGCTCCCTAGTTGGGAGTTGGGATAAAAGGAACTAAGCCCAGTTCAAAAATAACATCGCATTAATCTTTGTAATCCAGTTGCTTTTAACTTTTTTGGGCCGAGTACCCTGCTCCTCAATCATCTCTTTTTTTTATTTTGTTAAACAGTGCAATCTCTCTATTTCATGTAAGGAGACAGAGTACCAAACACAAAAAGAACAAGTTTTATTAAGGGAAGAACTATTAGAAAGGTTTGTTTCAAAAAAAAAAAACTATTAGAAAGGAGGTTAAAAACTAAGGTTGAGTGCAGTAGTAATTGAGTTATATTCCAACTAAGATGATATCTTATTCAGTTAATTTGCTAATGTAAACAGAAAAAAACTCTTTCTTGTTTCAAAACTAAGATGATATCTAACAGAAAAATTCTTATTCAGTTATTTTGCTACATGTAAACAATTAAAGGTTGAGTGCAGTAGTAATTGAGTTATATTCTCAGAGGTTTAAATTCTAGAGAAGACAACTCTTGCAATAATATCTTAGGGTTTATTTGTTTTAGATTTTGATAGAATTGATTTTAAAAAAAAGTGTGGTTAAAAAAATTGATTTGTGTTTTGTATGATATTTTAAAAGAGAATTTAGAAGAATTATTTTTATTTGATAAAGTAAAATCATTTTTAATGTGTACTAACTATTTCTTAAGTGTAATAATAGTTATGTACTAACTGTGAAAAATATCTTTTTATTTTTTGGTGTAAGATAATGAAACATTTCAAAAAAGAAATGTTTAAAAAATTTAAACTGAAGATTTTGTTTTTAATGTAGTACTTCGAACACAGACGTGTACAATATTACTAGTTACATATTATATCATTATTATCACCAAACAATTATAACGGTTTTTAACTCCTCTTGACTTGTTCAACAAAGATTCCAATTCTCTCTCCCTCAATGTGAGGCTCTCTTGCACTCTCCCAAAAGAAGCCTCACACCATGCATGCATGCATGCATCCAGGGATCACAACAAACTGAAAAAAAGGAAAAAATAGCAAGCAGAAAAAAGAAGCAAAAATTACATTCACATTCATTATTCCATTGTAGCCAATAGGTCCTGAAGCACCAAATTCTCAGCAAAGCAATGGCCGTAGCTAGGGGAATCCTCCGGCCAACTCTTCTCTTCTTCTTCATCATCATAATCTTCATCAACATTTTCCCAATGACATATTCTATGTCAGAAGCTGAAGCTTTGCTGAGTCTCAAAAACTCATTCTCCAATGCTGAAGCTCTTGATACTTGGGTGGCTGGCACTCCACCTTGCAGTGAAGATGATCAATGGGAAGGTATTATCTGCTACAATGGTTTAGTAACGGGGCTTCGCCTTGGAGAAATGGGGTTACAAGGGAAAATAGATGTTGATGCATTGCTTCAACTTAAGGCTCTTAGAACTATTAGCCTTGTGAACAATTCTTTCAATGGTTCCATACCAGAACTCAGTCGAATAGGTTTCTTGAAAGCTATTTATTTGTCAGGGAATAAGTTTTCCGGAGAAATTCCTCAAGATTACTTTCAGGAAATGGGGTCTTTGAAGAGATTGTGGCTATCTGATAACGAATTCACAGGCCAAATTCCATCATCATTGTCTGATATGCCTCAACTTATAGAGTTACATCTAGAAAACAACAAGTTTAATGGAACTATTCCAAATATAGATAACCCTGCAATGGTGGAATTCAATGTGTCCAACAACAAATTGGAAGGTGGAATTCCATCTGGTTTATTGAAATTCAATGAGAGTTCCTTTTCAGGGAATTCTGGTCTTTGTGATGAGAAGCTTGGCAAAACATGTGATCAAAAGGCAAAGGAGGAGGCGCCAAGTCCCATTGGTCTAGAGAATCATGTAGAGCCAATCAACAATCCTAATGGTACTTTGTATGTGACAGATAGGAAAAAGATTAATAGAGCACAGATTGCTGGCGTTGTAGCAGCAAGTATAATGCTTCTTTTACTTATTGTTTTTATCATTGTGAGATCAAGGAAGAAGAAGGATGAGGAGGGTTTTGGTGGTATAATTGGAAAAGAGAATAATGAAGAAGCAGTTGAAGTTCAGGTAACTGCACCAGTGAAAAGAGAAGTGGAACCAATGAGAAAATCAACATCCAGCAGAAAGGGAGCATATGCACATGTTAAAGGGGTTGGAGAACTTGTGATGCTAACTGAGGAGAAGGGTGTTTTTGGATTGCCAGATTTGATGAAAGCAGCTGCTGAAGTGCTAGGAAATGGAGCATTTGGATCGTCTTACAAAGCTGTGATGGCTAATGGAGTGGCAGTGGTGGTGAAAAGGACGAGAGAGATGAATGCATTGGAAAAAGATGGTTTTGATGCAGAGATGAAGATGATTGGAAACCTAAAACACTGGAATATCTTGACCCCTTTAGCTTATCATTACAGAAAGGATGAGAAACTAGTGATATCTGAGTATGTTCCCAGAGGCAGTTTACTGTTTTTGCTGCATGGTAAGACTCGTTCCTCCTAACTTTTTCAATTGAAAATGAAATCCCAACTCATTCTGATGATAGTTCTGGTTAAGGTTTTAAAATGAAATCCGCAATCGCAATTGTGGCCACACGCCTGTGATGTTGTAGTTTTGGAAGTCTCCGAATCACATCATGATTGCATTTGTGGCCTCATAACGGTAAACGCAATGCAATCACAGTTGCGACGGTAACTATAATTTAAAACCCTTGTGGCTAAAAAATAAGCATATAAAAGTGATACTTAAACTAACAAAGAGCTACCATTATAATAATACACATGTTTTCTTGTCAGTTCATGATAAAACACAGAGTTAACTGTAATGATAACAATGAACAAGCATTATTTAGTCAGCATTCTATGTTATGCTGCTTACAGGTGATAGGGGACCATCTCACGCTGAACTGGATTGGCCTGCACGTTTAAAGATTGTAAGAGGAATAGCTGAAGGGATGCGTTATCTTCACACAGAACTTGCTTCCTCTGATCTACCTCATGGCAATCTCAAGTCCAGCAATGTTCTCCTTGGACCAGATTATGAACCACTTCTTGTAGATTATGGGTTTAGCCATATGATTAACCCTGGCAGTGCAACACAAGCACTATTTGCTTATAAGGCTCCTGAAGCAGCAGCAGCACAAGGCCAAATTTCACAAAGTTGTGATGTTTATTGTCTTGGGGTTGTTATACTTGAGATACTCACTGGGAAATTCCCTTCTCAATATCTTAACAATGGCAAGGGTGGAACTGATGTAGTGCAATGGGTTGCAACAGCAATATCCGAGGGAAGGGAATTAGAACTGCTTGATCCTGAGATTGCAAGTTCTAGGAATTCACAAGGTGAAATGGAGCAACTCCTTCATATTGGTGCTGCTTGCACTGAAAGTAACCCTCAGCAGCGCTTAGACATGGCAGAAGCCATTAGAAGGATAGAGAAGGTAGGCACTGAGGGTGTCCAAGAATCAAGAACAATAGAGGTCTTACCATCTCTAAGAGATGGCTATGCAGATTCTCATGTATTAGGAACACAAGAACAAGAAGGTGAGCAATCTCGGAGGAGACATGGATCAAATAGCTTTGGAAGCCGGGATAACTTTGAATTTGGCATCTCCTAGTTAAACAGCTAGGTAACAATTCGCGGCTAGACACTAGATTTTCTGTCTTCGTGGAAAAAGGATGTGTCGTGTGTATCATTTGGAATACACAGGAAAAATAGTGATGGAGCACCTTTGTTTAATTGTTGCGAAAGCAAAGATGGTAATCAGGGGAAGCCAATTCTTATATACTTCATACATGTAATTTGACACATACCTTTCCTTTGAAGTTTGAACTTATAGATCAGAGATGTATAAATTTAATATGACACATAAGTTTACTGATACCTAAATTATAGGACAAAGCTTGGTAGATATTTTAGAACTAATTTTTTTTTTTTGTGTAACTTTTTTTTCCTGATATAAAGATATCTACTGTGATACTCCCTCCAAAAGTATATATATCTTTTGTTGCTTCACCTTAAAAACCAACGAGAACTATCACATCGGGCGGATTAAGGGTTCTTATTGCAAGCAATCCTCTCCCAACACTATTTGCATATAGCAATTCATGAAAGATCAAAATCCAATTGCTATGTCAGACAGAGGTAATGAGGCAGCCTACAATCTTTATAAAAAGTCATTTGAATGGTGGCATCTGTTTGTTATTTATTTATATATGTAATCAACTGGGGAACAGTCCATTTAGATTAGATGAGAAAAGACAAAAGGTCCTCATCTAAGTATAATTCATCTGCGTGTGTGTATGTATGTATGTCTGTGTCTGGGAGGGGGTTGTGCATGTGCCACCTCATTGAGTTAAAATGGAGAAGAAAATGTGGTTGGGGTCTAAGTTGTCTTAAAATACATACAATAAAGTGTTGGCCAAATATATAAACAATTGGTTATATAAATTGTCCATAAGTGCTAATCCAAGGGCTCCAATTTTTACTGAAAAAAATCCACAAGCAACAGGTCCACTACTAAAGGCATAACTTAGTAGTAAATATGCATTAGAAGGGAAATATTTCTGCAGTTTAACCTGGTATTGAATGATACAAAGATCCTTCTTCAGACCATCACCAAATCCTTATTATTTTGTGTGTGTGTGTGTTCACGGAATGCATCAATCAGCCATATGAGCTAGGCCTAAATAGCTTTCTATTAGTTTATAATTGTAATTTGCTTCGTTGCGGAGGATTGGACAAATCATTTACAAACAACTTAAAGGACAGGTTTCTTTTTTTTCTTCTTAATCAAGTTACAAGAGGACAGATTTATTTTCTTTGGTGAATAGAAAGAGGACAAAATTTTGTATAATAATGCTGCTTAAGTCAACCATATATGCTGTTGTTCACAGCATATTACAGCTGGACATTCATTGAAATGCATAATATATATCTTAATTAATTGAAAGGCTCAAACTCGTAGGTCTAGGTATATCCTGGCATACAACAATAACCCACACCTTTCCCTTCTCCAAATGTGGATATCTCCAATTATCTGTGCTTCAAATCTCTTGTCGAATTTTTTGGTGCCATAACCATAATAACAAATTCATGATTGAACCAGGATGCTGATCTGGTTCTCCTCACATGACATTAGTATGCAAATCTCTATATTATAAATTTAAATTATTAAAATCTATTTCTTAATATTAGTTTTCTACATGTATGTAGAGTCAGACCAAATTCCCGTAACCTTTCTTTTTTCCAAATTCAATTACTTCTTTGAGAATAAGACCATATATTTCTTAATAGAATTCGTATCTATGCGATTATTCACTTTTTTTAATCAACGGCTGTTGGTGCAAGTGACAAGGAGTTTGATTCCCCTTAAGCAAAGGTTCAGGTTCGAGTCTTGTGAATGAAAAAAATAGGCGTCGGGAGAGTTTTGCCTCCCTTAAATGGGTCTTCTTGACTCAACTAGGATTAGCCAGAGTCTAATATGATTTTCGGATATTAAAGATCTCACACCAAAAAAAAAGTCACTAAATTTTTTTGTTTATCATATTAACGTTGTTTTTTCAAATACTTATTCTTGATGTTTCCTTAATCTTTTTGTTTAATTGAATTTAATTATTTTGGTTTATTTAAATTCACAATTAATTCTTATATTTGAAGAGAGACCAATTATAAAGTCAAGTATGAAGGAGCACTTTTAACATTTTTATAAATTTTATACCAAACAAATGTAAAAAAAAAACTTTAAACTTTCTATCATAAATTTCCTATCTTCCCATTCTATCATCATTTATACAACTTTGGTCTTCTCCCTAAGAGTGTAACTCGTTTACCACTACATCCAACCCTTTTTTTTAAGGGGGAAAAGCTTATAGTTTATCATTAATAATCAAATGAGCAATACAACGAGGGGCCTAATCAAGAAAATGGAGACTAGGCTTAAATAAAGTTGCCTTAACTAAGGTATGGGCAACTCTATTGACCGGTCTCCTTACAAACTCTACCTTTGAAAGAGGTAAACTAGCAAGAAGAGAAGAACATTTAGTAGTAATAAAACTTAGATCAGAAATGTTATCACTAGGGAAATTAATAAGATCAACAACAACCTTGTAATCAGTTTCATACATTCAACCCTTGTTGGAATATTATCAAATATAAGTCTATGCAATATGCATATAATAATGATATTTAAATATCACTAAAGACTTGATTATATCCTGCTTTTTACAAACTAGGGCTAGCTAAACTTCTAGAAGTTTTGTCTAAATTTCACCCAAAATTTAATTGCAATATCTTCAAATGATTTGGTTGCACCACCACTCGTGCACCTCTAAATTCTCAACCATTTATTTGTCTTCTTGTTAGTTAAAAACAATTAAATTTAGGGGAGTACCTCTTGCACCACACACTATATCAAGATTCCTGAAAAATTAAGAACAGAAAACTTCATATTATTTTTGCTCAGCATACATGTAATATTGTAAGAAAATCTATCTTGCTCCCTCCTGTGGCAATGCTATGGATTATTTAAATGTGTGAATATTCTTTTTATGTAAAATGCACATGACGTTCAAGCTAGAGTGAACAGGAATATGTGTTAATTATTTCCTGACTAATCCATTTTGTAACATGGGGACAAAGGACAAGCCGAAGCAAGCTCTTGCTTAGCTAGCATGCAATATGCCTGTTTGGCGTAATACAAATTAAGAAAAGATTACCAATTTCTCTTCTAGTAAATGTATCCCACTTGTTTTGTTAATTCCCCCCTGTTAACATGTGTTAAACAATAAAATGTAACCATAGTTTTTAAATCTCTTTTCTTTGGGTAAAAAATAAATTTTAATTCGTCGTCTTTATACTCATTATAAAAATTTGGTTAAACTATATATTGCATTCCCTGTATTTTTTAAGAGTTGATCTTAAATAGTTTCTCATATTTTAAATGCTACAAATTATATTTAAACAGAATCACGAAGTTATGACATACTTTTTTTTTTCCGGGGTATCCCCGCGCCCAACCACGGAGATTAATCATACAAGGCACTGGACGACATTGAAGGATTGATCTCTCCCAACCAGGTTTTCTCCGTACACAAGAGTCAACGATCGAATCTCGAACCACTTGCTTAAGGTGCTCAAGCTCGTTACTATTCAGACCAACCACATGTTAGTAAGTTACGTCGTACTTTAATGCTACAGTTCAAAAGGTATCTCAATGTGTAACACCCCGATTTTTCACTGTCTTTATAAATCAACAAATTATATAAGTAAGTTTATATTTTATTCAAGGACTTAGAAAATGAAATAAAATGAACCGAGAATATATTCATGCTCAACGTTATCGTACAAAGCTACGATTAAATTTTGAGCCGAAAACTCGAACGGATCCCGGTCTGCGTTTTTACACTGACAATATGATTTTACTGCTCAGGAGACCTCAGATGGACCCGTGAACGAGACAGTAAGTCTTAGAATTTAATTTCCTACGTTTTTGTTAAACTTCAAAAAAATCACTTCCTGATCTTCGTTCGAGCAGAAATCCTCAATCGGGTGACGAACGGAGCCGCATATGGACTTACCGGGACCCGACAACGGATAATCTTGTTGCCACATCATGTCAAATCACTTGGGAGAGCATGCCAGAGTCTTCATGACGCTCGGAAATATTTGGACGCAAAATGACCAAAATACCCCTAACCTTTTTCACTTTTACCATTTCACCCTTGAAGGAAATGACCATTTTGCCCTTAAGTGACTTGTTTTAAGGCTGGTCAGCCCCATTCCTCAGCCCTCATTCACGCAAGAACAGCCCCAAAGAGAGCTCCAAAACTCCTTCTTCCTCCTTGAGCCAAAGCCACCATTTTCATTGAGAAAAAGCTTGAAATCTTTGAAGAAAAGCTTGAATCTTTGATCAATCTTCATCCTTTCTTTGGTAAGATCACTTCTATGATCTCTTAGCTTCATGAATCTCTTCCAATCTCAAGTTCAAATCTTGTTTTCATGGAAATCAAGTTTATGATCTAAAATTTCAAAAATGCATAGGAAATTGTAGAAAAATCCTTTTAATGGGAAACCAATTTCTTTGAGCTCACTTCATCATTCTGTACCTAAACCCAAGAGCATATGATCAACCTCTCATCCTAGCTTATTTTCCCCAAAGTGGCCGGACCCTAGTGTTCATGAGGAATAGTATTTTTGTTCAAATTTTTTTATTTCTAACTCTTGATTTCATCCTTAACTTTCCTATTGTTTTTGAATTCAAGTGATGGAAAACCAAATCAATTCCTAGCCTAATTTTCCCCTTCATGGCCGAGACCTTCATGTGTCAAAACCATGAGTCATGTTTCAATTTTATGAGCATTAAGACTTATCTTAGTGTTAACCAAGTTTATGAATCAACCATTCAAAAGTTTGGATCCAAATGAGATCCCTAGCCTTTTTATTTTTTCTTGGTCGAACCTTGGACCTTTTGGGGGAGGGAAAATTTATGTTTTGATGTTGTTTTCTTGTGTTGATTGTTGTTGAGAATTGAATTGTGTTTGATTGTTTTAGGTGACGTGGACGAAACTGAAGCAGGAGCCGAGAATCGTTCGAGTTTTGATTGAGCATCTTAGAGAGGTAAAGGGAGGTAGTTCATTTGAGCTTGGTAGCTTCATGGCGTTAGTTTGTATATGTGATGTTGATTGTTTGATTGATGTTTTGAAGATGTGTTTGAATGAGATATGAAGTTGTTTTATTTAATGAAACATACTTGTATGCTTGTTAATGAATTATGGCATTGATGCCTTGGATGATATTTTGTCATGATTATGGGCTGTGTGATACCTATATATATAATTATATTCTAGATGAGCATAGGACTGGCTATGACTCGATAAATTAATTAAAATACTTGAAAACCGAAATCAAGTTTTGAAAAATGAGTTTCGAAAACAAAAAGGTGTTTTTGGGAAAACGTGTTGCTTTTTCAATAAAAAGTTATCTTTCTTTTGAAAAGTTATGTTCTTTTGAAAAGGAAAAGTGATTTTTGTGAAAAGTTGTGCAAAGCAAGTTTTGTTTTAGAAAAACGTTTTAAAAAGACGTGGAACCTTTAGAAATCGATTTTGTTTACGAAAAAGTGTTTTTCCCGGAAAATGTTCTTTTGGATAAAGAAATGTCTTGTTTTCAAAAAAAAATGAAGTTGAGTTTTGTTTTTCCAAATTTGTTTTATGGAATAAGACCGAAAAGGAAAAACGATGAATCTTTTGAGATGAACACAAACCTAGTGACCGAGACGTCGGACTAGCGTTTTGTGGATTGAGCACTCGGACTTCGTGTCCTGTGTTTTTTATTTGAACGGGCTTAATGTCCTTTAAAATGGGTCGTGAGATATATGCCTCGACAAATGAAAGAATGAATGAAAAAGAAACCAGAAAACTTTTCTGTGTACATGCATGAACCGGCAGACGTGCTATTTGAAAACGAGCTACAACTTATGTAGTTGAGAATTGAGCCAGTTAAGACCACTAGGTCTATAGGGGCATTTTGTGTGTCGAAACTCCGCAAGTGACTGGAGGCCTCGCGACCCCGTGCCGTGGTAAGTCGGCTACCTAGCAAGAATGAACTCGATCAGAGACTGCACTATTCATGATATGGTTATGACATGATACCCTGGAACAATTGGAGTTCGGACCTAAATTGAGAGGCCGACTCATGAGAACAATTGTGTTACGGGTGTTATTACAGCCTATCGCTCGATGAAGGGAAGTTAGAATCTTCAGAGTACATGAATTAGAAAGATGATATTGAAGTCTCATGCATTATTATAACTCATGATAGTGTTTGAGATGTTGTATTGTATCACATAAATAACTGTTCTTATAACTGTATTTATCTGTGGATGTTTATGCTGTTTGTCGCCTGTGCGGCTATCGTGATAAACTTATTATATGAGTATCTCACATTTACCTATACATGTTGGACACCCTGTTGTGTTTTTGGAACACATGTACAGACGTTGATCGTAGGTCCCCGCGGACACGTGAGGACTCGGACGACGAAGCCTTTTGAAGAAGCTGATTTTGGGTTGTATCCCAATGGCTACTTTTAGCCCGATCAGCTTAGGAGTCTTTTATTTTTGTTGCAGTCTTGTATTACTTTTTTTGCTATACGTATATGGGACTTATGTATTCAAGTCTGTAATATGCTATATATTAGACCTGGACTTATGTTATGTTTATGTGAGTGTGCACCTTAATTTCTAATGCATGTAAATGAGTTTATTTCCTTGTCTTGAGTTTGTTTTGCCTATGCATGCCGAAAATTTTTAGAATCACATTTTTGAACGTAACTATTTAATTATATTATTTTCTGAAAGCAACCCGCGTTTTATGCTCTTGATATTTTTCGCATTTTGAGTTCGAGTACGTAGCACCCGAGCGGGGTGTTACACAATGAACCCCAAGGGATTTGCTTAGTGGAGCATAATAGAGCTTGTATTCGATATGTTGCGGGTTCAAACCCCCACTAATCCCCGTAGGATGAGGTAAATGTAATTCCCTTCGTAAGTGCTCAATGAGTCCGAAGGTTTTCACTTTCACTGTCTTGGATTGGGGCGCCATCCTCTTACCCTAAAATTTTTTATTACCAAAAAAAGGTACTCCCTCCGTCTCATTTTACTTGTCCCATTTGGAATATTGCATCGTCTTAAATTAGCCATCCCTTTAGAAAATCAAAAAGTATTAATTATTTTTCCCCCAAGAATATCCCTTGTATCTCGACTAACTATATTAACGAGTTTTTTTATCAAGGAGTATAATGATTGATGACTAATTGCAACTATCCAATTGTATAATTTAAATAGGGGTATTTTATTATAAAAATAAGTAAATTTAATCATTTTCTTGAGAGGTATGTATAACAAAATGAGACAAGTAAAATGAGACGGAGGGAGTATCTGAATCACCATTGGCCATGTATATTTCTCCATGATCATTTATTGAATGTATTACATATATATTATATATATCAACCCTCTATCATATTAGACTTTTCTTTTTCTTCTTTGTTGTAAAAAATATTAAATAAAGGAAAATTAAGAAGGTAACGGAATCGATGACAATAAGGCATAACTTTATTCAATTCCTCTTGTAAACTATTGGTTGCAAAGAAATGTCGATCAATGATATGACATAGACAGTCCTGCATGATTGCTACACCATGCCTACCGCTATCAAGAATAATGACTGAGTTAATGACAAACGGAATTCCTAAAACACTACCAAATCACAAAACTTTAGTCACCAAAAAAAAAATCACAAAACTTGAACTATTAATTGTATAATGTGCACTCGAATGAAGAGTTGTATACTTTCTAAATTCAATAATAATTTAACCTACATAATTTCAAGTTAGCTAAAAGTCACTTTCATAAAATAATTTAAAAGAGAAATGTTAATCTGTGAAATATGTAAAATGTGTCATAAGTATAAAATATGTGTTACTTGTAAAATGTTAGTCAAGTACACAGTACTTGTACTATATGTATATAGTTCTAAGCCTTTAAATAAGTGTAAAGATCTTTGTCTCAACTCAACACTTTCAAAAATACAAAAAACCTATTCAATTTCTCCGTCTACTTTCTCACAAGAAAGACGGTTAGAAGTACGCAACAGTCACAAGTTGAAAAAAAACCCTACAAGAGAGCAATATACAATTCAACATTCTGAATTTTTTTTTTGACAAAAAAAACTTTCTGAATTTTTTTATGGATAAACTTTCTACATTTTTAATACATGAAGGTTTAAAACCTTTCGCTGAACCGCACTAATATTTGGAATAAAATGAAACCGACAACTATGGCCTGTTTGGTAAAATTAGTTGTTAGCGGATAAGTTAGCTGATAGCAGATAGCTTATAGCGGATAGCGGATGAGGTAGCTGATAGCGGATAAGCTAGCTTATTTTCTGTGAAAGTGTTTGGTAAAACTAGCGGTTGAATTAGCTGAAAAATATAAAATGACATAAAAGGACATCTTTATTAATGATTTTACATAAAAGAGAGAAGAGAATAAAGGTAGAATTAAATGAAGATAATAAGGATAAAAGTGGAAAGAAAAATGAAACGCTATAAGCTATAAGCTCAAACGCTACTTCAAATAGCGTCTGGAAAAAAATGCTATAAGCTCGTGAAAAAGTGCTATAAGCTCGTGACAGACGCGCTTACCAAACGGGGCTACTTTCTCATCCGCTATAAACTATCCGTTATAAGCTCGTTGAAATGCCTTGCCAAACAGGCTCTAAGTCAAACAGAATAAACGTACATGTCTCATCTATGATCTCTACCTTTTTTGTTTTATGGGGGTGAATGTATGATTGCTCTACTTCATCTCTTCAAGCACAACTCAACATGGCAGGAAGGGGTTGGCAATGCAGTTAAAGAGGAAGATTTAGTTGATTCAATCCTAGTTTTGTCAAACAATAACACGATACTAACAAGGGTGGGATACATTAACTAGTAATTACCGGTGAGAGAACCAAAGTTTAAATTCTGGAGAATGCAATTGTAGAAAAAACCTCCTAATTGTACTTGTGCCTGTGCACTAATCTCACTTCACAAGTTTATAGTAATCGTGGTTTTAAATAAAGGTCTACGACTATAATTTAAACCGCAACGTTTTGGTTTAGAGGTTTCCGAAATTGAAACGCGACTGCATCAGTTGCATTTTTTCGCAATTGTTCGCAATTGCGATAAACTTAACAGCAACAACGATCGCGACCGTAATTAAAAACCTTATAGTAATATTTGTGAGTAAGATTATAAATCTGGATCCGAAACCGTAATTGGGGCCATGACGTTTTGATTTTGACCGTCTCTGAAACCGTATTGCGATTGCATTAGCTATATTTTCTTGCAATTGTCCTCGATAACGGAAAATACAACGCGATCCCAATTGCGACCGTAATTTAAAACCTTGTTTGTGAGGGTACTTGATCAAAGAAAAAATAACACGATGCTAATGTACAAGGTTTTAGATCTGGGTCTACAACCGCAATTGTGGTCGCATCAAACGTATTTTTTAGCAATTATCCGCAATAACGAAAAATGATGCGATTCAGAAACTTTGTTAATGCATAACCTATTTCATAACTAATCCTTACAACAAGCAATGTCCATGGTTGATATAATGCTTTGGGGTTGAGGGTAATGAGGTGTGCAGTGGCCTTCTGTCGAATGTATGAGTCAGTAGTCCCTTCCCCAGTGGTAGCAACTGGCAAACCAATTGGGTTCTGAGTCATGTGTTGAGTAGTAGTACTGAGTAGCAAGCATACCCAGAGTCTGCATCAAGTTCTACAACCCAAGTGGCTCGCCAACATGGGTTTAATGGTCTTGACCTGGATTGGGAACTCCCGGCAAATATGAGCTTAAAGACATATTTTTCTTGTTTTTGTTTTCTGTGTAATTACAATTGCTGGAACCTGGAACATTCCTTTTTTTTTAATTTGCTGCTATTGATATTCTTTAGATAATCTAGTGTCTTTATTTTTAACACATTACCTCTGGAAACCAAAGGAAAATCATTGAAGCCAATGGGGTTAAACAAAACCAATGTATCAAATTAATTTATTAGATACTATTTTTCATGTCACAGACTCTGATGATATATGTGAAAGTTCTATACCAAGTACCAACACAGATTAATTTCACTTCCACTAATGTGTTTGGTTTTTTTGTATAAAGTTGTACTTCGACCTTCTTCCGGGTACCAGCTCGATTGATTTAGCAGGCAGCTCACACATTTATGTAGCTAGTGTGGGAGGTACTCTTTTTTCAGGAAAAGGAATAAGATCTAGGTAGCTAGTGTGAGCTATTCTTTTTCTAGTATAAGAAATCATAAGAGGAAAATGTAATAGGATAAGGTACATGAGATAAATTTTCATTAATCTATCTTAATTTAGAAACTTCAGTACTTTAGTTTGGAACAATCATAATGAGAACTTTATAAAAAAGTTTTAAGAGTTAAATCATGTATATAAAATTCCTCAAGAGCAGGAGATAATTAGATAAAGTGCTTTTTTTTTTAATCCTAAAAGGAAACAAGTTAAAATTTCGGACAGTTAGAAGAAGTACAATATTTGAGTGAAAAAGGACACCAAAAAAATAAGGGCTCGGTCTAAAGATGAACTAGAAATCATCAATCATAATCTGTAAGGGATTGCCACTCTTTCCAAAATACTAACAACAATGATAATCTCATTCCTATATACATATACACAAGAGAAATGCTTTTTGGATATAAAAATGGGATAATAATATGATATCTTTTTATTTTTTGATGTATTTTTAAATTACGTGTATATAAAAAAGATAAAAAGTAAGAAAGAAATAAAGATAAACATAAATGATATCATATACGATATCCAAAATTTGATATTCAAATAACATAAGTGTATACATAATTATAATCGGACTTAACTATTTTTACATGTTTTGATTTTAACATATATTTTGGGAGCCCAACTTTTATATATTCTGATTGTAACATCTATTCAAAGGTGACAGATAGTAGGGAATTAATAAGAGACGTGAAGTAAGTAAATTCCTAATAATACTGATACATACATGTAATGTAACAAGCATGCAAAAAGGTTAAAAAAAAAAAGGGTTAAAAAACAGGAGAAAAAAATTCGTGAGTATGTCCTTTGTAGATTCCACCGGCGGCATTTAAAAGGTCAAATCATGTAAGAAGAGAAGAGCATCAGCATGTCCCACAACACAAACACAGACACAAACACAAACACAAACACGCCCTCTTCTAACTCTTCCACTCTTCTTTGGCGCCGTCTCTCTCAATTCCACATTCAGACAAAAGCTATCTACACTACACCCATCACCACCCTTATCTCTCTCTCTCTCTCTTTTTTTTCTCTCCTTGCATTTTCCTCAAATAATAGTACTAGCCTACCAAAACAGTACTAGTAATTATCTTCCTTTTCCCTTCACACCGAAAACCAAAGTCACCACCTTTCTCAATTCCCAGATTCTAAACCTTCCATTTTCATCTCTCTTTGACTACTCATATATATGGAGTCCCCGGCGGCGGAGAACTTACCCTTCGAGGAGGCGGAGAAGATCATCCTCCGATGGGACTCCACCGCGTCGGAGGAAGCCCGTGACAAGATGATCTTCGACGGCGACCGCCACGAGGTCGATCGTTACCTCCAAGCCGTCGATGAAATCCAACGCTCCATGTCGTCGGCGTCTCTCTCCGACGATCAGAACAAGGTCAGCTCCGCCATTCAGATCGCCATGGCTCGCTTAGAAGACGAGTTCCGTAACATCCTCATCTCCCACACCATCCCCATCGAAGCCGATTCACTCATCTCCGATCAAGACCAACAAGAACCACCTTCTTCTTCTTCTTTACAGCGCCATCATGATGATGATGATGATGATGATGGTGATGGTGATGATAAGCTTCTTCGTTTTGACAGCGTAGGTGCTGCTTCTAGTGTTAACAGTAGCAGTTACCGTTCCACAAGCAGCATCCGCGAGATCGATCTCATACCTTCTGACACCGTCTATGATCTACGTTGCATCGCTGAGAGAATGATCTCTTCCGGTTACTTGCGAGAGTGTATTCAGGTATACGGTAGTGTAAGAAAATCCGCTGTGGACGCGAGTTTCAAGAGGCTGGGGATCGAGAAGCTAAGCATCGGTGATGTTCAGAGGTTGGAGTGGGAACAGCTTGAAACCAAGATCAGGCGTTGGATAAGAGCTGCTAAGGTTTGTGTTAGGACGCTTTTCGCTAGTGAGAAGAAGCTTTGTGAGCAAATCTTCGATGGGGTTGGAACTTCTATTGATGATGCTTGCTTTATGGAAACTGTTAAGGGTCCTGCTATTCAGCTTTTCAACTTTGCTGAAGCTATTAGTATAAGTAGAAGGTCACCTGAGAAGTTGTTCAAGATTCTTGACCTTCATGATGCTTTGATGGATTTGATACCTGATATCGATCTTGTCTTTGATTCTAAGTCCTCTGATTCCATCAGGGTTCAGGCTGCTGAGATACTTTCGAGGTTGGCTGAGGCTGCTAGAGGGATTTTGTCTGAGTTTGAGAATGCTGTGTTGAGGGAACCTTCTAAGGTTCCTGTCCCTGGTGGCACAATTCACCCTTTGACTAGGTATGTCATGAATTATATCAGTTTGATCTCTGATTATAAGCAGACTTTGAATGAGCTCATAGTGTCTAAGCCTTCAACCGGGTCTAGATATTCGGGTGATCCTTCCACCCCGGATATGGATTTTGCTGAGCTTGATGAGGGGAAGACCCCTTTGGCTATTCACTTGATTTGGATTATTGTCATATTGCAGTTTAATTTGGATGGTAAGTCCAAGTATTATAAGGATGCATCTTTGTCTCACCTTTTCATCATGAACAATGTCCACTACATTGTCCAGAAGGTGAGAGGGTCTCCTGAATTGAGGGAGATGATTGGGGATGATTATTTGAAGAAGCTAACCGGGAAGTTCCGCCAGGCTGCTACTAGCTACCAGAGAGCAACTTGGGTGAGGGTGTTGTATTGTTTGAGAGATGAGGGGTTGCATGTGAGTGGTGGTTTTTCTTCTGGGGTCTCAAAGAGTGCTTTGAGAGAAAGATTTAAGTCTTTCAATGCTATGTTTGAGGAGGTTCATAGGACTCAAGCTCTTTGGTTGATACCGGATTCTCAACTCAAGGAAGAGCTCAGAATATCTATATCAGAGAAGTTGATCCCGGCATATAGGTCCTTTCTTGGGAGGTTCAGGAGCCACATAGAGAGTGGGAGACATCCGGAGAACTACATTAAGTATTCTGTTGAGGACCTGGAGGATGCTGTTTTGGATTTTTTTGAAGGAATCCCTGTTTCCCAGCACTTGAGGAGGAGATCTGAATGATGGAGTGAAGTGAGTTTTTTTTGCAACTTAGAATCTAGGACACATTCTTTTAATTTTTTTTTTTTCCCCTGGAGCGTTCCGGTGATTGAGTGCTGGCCTATCTGAGATCTCCAAGGTTTACCATTTAGGATTCTCAGTCAGGAATGAAAGAGATTCCAATATTGTGAACATTGGTATAGCTTCCTGAAAAGCCAAGTAGCTCAGCCTGAATGCTGCTGCCTGTAAGCATGTTATTTCATTTCATACCACATTCTAGATTTTGTTTCATTTGTTTATATTGGAATTTGTTGTATGTGTGTTCTTATTTATTACTTTTAAGGTTAAAAAGCTGTTTCTTTTGTAGCTTCAAATGACTCCTATACATTATGATAGTTTTGGCACTACTAGATGCATGTTGAAATCGAAATCTTAGATGGCCTTTGCCTATCGGTATCTGTAACTTCTGTTTGTCTTGTATTTCTGAGATTCATACAGAATACAGAATCGTAGATGAATGCATATGCTCACCACAAAATGGGAATTGCTGATATGTTTTGACTTTGGTGAAAGGCCGTGCTTCAATAAAGAATCACGGTACATTTGGTTACCAATTATGTAATTCTGTGGATCTTTCGTCCATTTGTTTCTTCACTTCCTGTTGCAAGTTTTTTAGTAGTTACACAAGGTTTTAAATTTCAGTTGCAGTTGCGGGTTGATGCAGTCAGCATTTGCAGAGTGATGCCGCAATCACAATGATGCGTCCCGCAATTTAAAACCTTACTAACTTCTACCAATCTCGTGAGTTAGATTGGGACAACTCTGTTGTTTGTAACTGGATTATCTAGTGCCGGTTAAAGATGAGTTTTCCTTCTATCCTTCATGGACCAGGTACTAATTTTCTACTGATTAGAAGTGATACTTTATTTATTGAAAGTTTGTGTGAGGCTCATTTAGAAAGAAGACGAATTCCCTCTGATTTGAATCCTGAATGGTACCTTGTAAGCATACATTCTTATCCTTTGTAAGGGAATTAGGCCAGGATTTCTTATTTGGTGTTGTTAAGTATTCCGTTTTTAATTTGTACCAAGCATCTGAACTAGCTTCAGTGTCCCCTCTTTCCTCTCTAGAAAATGTAGAAATTTAATATTTCTTCAGGGTATGATTTTTTGTAAGATGAGGGAGTGCTTGATTTGTTTTCTGTTTCATTTTCAGTTTACTAGTAATTATAAAAATTATAAAAATTATAAAAATAGTAACATGTTTTTAATTTTGTTTTTGTTTTTAAATTTTTGTAAAGGAAACGATTAAAATATTATTTTCAAAAGTTTATAAGCAGGAAATAAAGTGAAAATAAAATAGTGACAATTTTTATAATTATTAATAAAAACATATTAATTAAAAATAGATGGAAAAAACAAACTCATGACTTATGAGCATCAATATACACCACCTAACTTTTTGTATTTGAGTACATCAATGTAAGGGGTCAATGACCCTGAAGAGGGTAGGCTTCTCCCTGCAGAAGAGGAGGGACAACCCCATAAAGAGGTTTAGAGTGAGACAGAACCCAGAATTTCATGCACTTCTGCGGTTAAAGTGACATTGGTACAAGGCTAAATGCCTGTGGGCGGATCACCTAACATTATGTTGCCATCTAATCATGAACAAGATATAATTTCAGGCTCTGCCAACGAAGCTGAGTCAAATTACTGTTTCCGATTCTAGAATTGCATACCAAAGTTCGAGTCATTGAAACAAAAGCGACATTGCTAAAAGAAATTATTTAAAGAGTTGTGTTACTTGAACTTCAAAATCTGGACATCGTATTTGATATTATATATGTGTATTTTTATCTCTCATTTATTTTTTATTTTCTTAGATATACATGCATCATGCATCTTAAAAATACATCAAAAAATAAAGACGCCGTATTGTGTCTCGTTTTTTATGTTAAGAAAACATTTCTCTTGTTCAATACACTAGCTGGTCTATTTGTATATATGGTTTTTTCTATTTAGTATAGAAAAATAATAGAAATTATAAAAAGTGAACATGTATACCCATTAGTCACTCAGCCCTTGCTATTGTTCCTAAAAATATCCTAAAACACCTTAACACTGATGATATCGCTGAAATGAAATATCAGATCCAAACTTGCTTTAATGGGCTTGTGGGTTGTGACGTTCCTTCAACATAAATATTATCCTAATTAAGCACTTAACATCAGTTTTCGCTTTTTTCTTTTGAGTTGTAGTTTTATGATTTCAATCGTTTTCAGGTAGATAACAAGCCAGATGCACTCTGCAGTCGCGTACAATTGCACGCACTCATCTTCCCCCCCCCCCCCCTTCCCCTGCACTGTTTGCATCCTTATGCTCAAATTTGTAATCAAGTGAAAGTTCAAATTCATTTTATTTAACAAATAAACCAAAATGTCTAACTTATTGGGCTATTTAATAAACGGAGCCGCGACCATGTTCATGATATGACTCTTATTGTTAATCCTATTAGTGTTTTATGATGGTAGGCCAATGCTTAGGCATCCATATTTTTTTCTTCAAGGATAAGATACTCAAGATGAGTTGTCATACATTTAATTAGCTATTTATTAATTTTTTAATATTTATTATAAAAACAGCATTCAATGAATGCTCACAATTCACTCTTATCATACTCATTACGGTACCTACTAAACTCCCATGATTATACTATGACGCGTTGGGTTCACAGGAACACGAAGAACTCCATACTATCTATTATGTAATCCAATCTCGCAAGGAACTGATCGGTGAGAACGCAACAAATGAGAACACATAAGACTAATGAAGGAAATAAAAGAATAAAAGGAAGGGGCAAAAAGAGTGACAGCTAATTTTGAGGACGGATAAAACGGTGGTGTAGAGAATCAGTAATGACACCTACATTCTAGCTTATTCTGTCTTGTCTTCTTCTAAATCACCATTTGAAATTCCATTGCTGCCTTGAACTGGTCTAGCTTCTGGCACACTTCCAACATCCTTTGAAGAAATTGTTGATGGTTTTATGAGCGTCAAAGTAGTATCATCCCTATCAAACTCATCACTCCCATCATCACGGTAAGCATATCTGTTAAGAAAACAGATAAAGAACAGCAACATCAACTGTGCCATACAAATGATGTAGGGACAAAAAGCATAGGAAAATAAAAAAAAAAAAAGAAGCTCATCTAGCACTCAAGACTGATAACAAAAGGAATTAAAGATAAGACGCTAGATTTTTACCGTGTTGAATTTTGAGATGGTGCCCAAAGAGCACAGATAACACACAGGAGAGAGAAAGACAGAACTTGCCAAAAGGCTGGGATGATCCAAGCATTCTGCCATTGCTCGTTGTATATATCATTTGATTTGAAATAAAGCTGGAAGAGCAAGTTCAAAGATAAGCACTTGAAATATTGAATACGGATTGGTGTATTAAATTCAAAATAATGCAAAATAACATCTACTTTGCAGCACATTTCCTGGCCTAGACCCAAACCTACAGCTCATTTTAATTTGTTTATGCCATCTGAATCTTCCACTGATTGAATAGACGGATTACCTCGACTCAGCTATCATAATAAGGCTTAGGCCTAGTTAAAATACAAAACAATTGAGATCTGTGGATTTACCTCATAGCATGTCCAGCCCACAGATACGATCACAGCTACAGCCAAAGCGTTAGTGAACTTCCTGTAAATATCCAGTTTTGCCATCATTCTTCTGGCCTGTCACATTGCACAAGCGTAGAGGAGTCATAGTTATATTAAAAGTCATGACAAAGTGAATAAAAATCCATCACATTACATGGTGCAGCATCACATTGAAAGTCCTAGATCATTAGCCTAATTTGTACATATATGCTATAAAGCAGAATAGAATTTAGAGAGTAAGATAACCCGGGTCTGATACTTCAAGCCTGGAAAGAATAACTCACTTTTTTTACTAATAAAAAGAAATTAACACCATAAATCAGCCATTAACAGTTATTTTCCGGCAGAAATATCATAACATACAAGGAAAAATCAAACATGAAAACTACAAACTATTAGCTTACCACAAGGGAGCTGTGCAATGTCCTTCCCCATATTACTTTTAAGTACATAACTAAATATAGCCTATCTGCCTTTACACCCTAATCTATTAATTACAAATGAAACTGTAAGATTTTTATGAGAACTCCCGTCCAGAGCCTGCTGCAGGAAAACTGAACAAGAAATACAAATGTTGTACATATTTCTATCATATTCAGAAAACATGTCATAATAATGCCCCTCCTGTCAGTTTCCTCTAATAAAGTGCTTTAACAAAAACCAATCAAGGAAAATTTGGAATAGGAACTTTACAAAAGAAAGTAACAAAGAATGTGAGAAATTTGCCCTGTGCAGTTTATGTAACATTTACAAGGAAACACTATTATATATGAGACAGAAGAAAAGGCTCACATGAATTTCATGAAATGAACAATATTGTGACAATATACCCTTGCATATGAGTGTACCTGAAGCTTGTTCAAAGTTGCAGAGAGTGAAGTGAAAATCCAAAGAATGAAGAACACATCCAATAATGCAGCAGGAAGAACCAAAAACAGTCTTGCCTTTCCAGAAAGATCACTGACCGCACCAACATTTTCTACCAATTCAAGAACTTCAGATGCGAGAAAGAATGTTCCTCCAAGCATAACCACCTTTGATGTAAGCCCACCAAGGGTAGGTCTGACAACACCATAGCCCATTGAAACCATTAAAATGATCAAACGTGCTACTGTGCGCTTAACAGTCCCAAAGGTGACTGCCCATATGGTTGTCCCAGTTGGCCTGATTCCAGTCTCATTGAATTCAGCATAGTCGAAGTACCACAGAGCCATCTCAAACATGCCTAGGGTTATTACCAAGGTAATGCAGTTCTGCAATGGAAACACTTCCTTCCAAAATCTAGCATATTGAGAGAACCAAAAGAGCCCAAGTAAAACAAATGCAAAAGACATGAACTGGTAGAAAATTTTCATTGGTGCCATTCTACCAGGCAGATAACCAGAGGGATTTTTCCATACAGTTTTCCCTTCTACAACCAATTCTTTAAGCCTTGGGTCACAATGAATGAAATACAAGTTATACATCCCAGTTTTTGTGATTTGTATAGATTTTGACCGCAACACAGCTACTTCATCATCCATGTCGAAAGAGATACCAAAAACTTGAGGCCAATCCAAATTCTCTGCAGAAGGGCGGTGAATGACCTGTCCTTCAGTACATACACCAAGTTTTGCTAGATCACTGGTGCAACAGACAGCCCTTTGACCCCCATAGGCTGAACCACCAATTGTCTCTCTATCTTCAACTTCAAAAACAACCGCCTGAATTGGCCACGAGCTAAAGTTAGTGAAGTCCTTGTTTCTATGGAATTGGATCCTTTCAAACCTGGTTTTCGTGTGACAAAAGTAAGACCCAATCAACAAAATAACATCAAACATCAACACAATTACCATAACGGTACAAAATAATGGCTACCTACTAGTGGCATATAAGAGATGAAGAATGCTAAGAACACTCATTAAGGAATCAAGAAAAGTGAGGTTTTTTAGGGGGTACCGGGGGAAATGATGCATTTATTATTTTGAGAAGTGATATATTGAGTTTTCCCATAAAACTTGTATGTTTTTATTCCTTAACCAGTGCATCCAAGACCCATAAGAGATATATCATGTTTTGGAACTGACAGTTACAAGAAAAGCACAGCTTTTTCAAATTTCTGGAAACTTTATGAGTACTCTAGCAGCTTTACTTTTCAAATCTGATGAGTAATAAGATTTATTTTACACATTGAAATAAATTGGGGACTTCCGCTGGTGCTTGATGCCACTCTCTAACTTGCTATAACAATTGACTGCAACTTGTTACCAAGATGAACACAAAAAGTCAACCAACCCTCCTAAATTAGTCAACTACTTATATTTATACAAAACAATTCTAAATCTGGGGGGATTGCCCAACAAAACGCAAATGAAAAATGATGAAAGAGCGGAAAGGAAAAGTGATTTTTTAACCCAAACCCATAGATAAAACTCAGATATGAAATGATGAGTGAGAAAGGTGAAGTGAAATCTCACCGTATGTAAGAGTCGCCATTTGCAGCTACGGAAGTGTCATTGTTATTAGAGACAGAGGAGTAGATTCCTTCACTGCCTCCATGTACAACAAAGGCGTTGCCTTTAGCCACGAATTTCTCACCCCTGTAATCGTGAACCGAAGCTTCAACTCGCAGAAACAGCGGTAATAGAAACGCGAGAACTGAGAGAAAAGACATTGAAGAGAGAGAAAGAGTGTTGTGGATCTAAGGATATGAAAGAGTAAAGAGGTGTTTTGGTCTCAACTGTGAAGAAGTGTGTGAGTGAGGGGGAGACAGAGAGAGAGAGAGAGAGAGAGTGAGGAAAAGTCTACGAATTTGTTGAGATTGAGGTAATGTATGAATTGAGCAGTGTCTTTTTGAGTTTGAACAAAAAGCCAAAGTGAGGGTGATATCAGCGATCTGATTAGTTTAATTTTAGGGAAAAAATTGATCTAATCTGGAGCTTGTATCTAAAGGAAGTAATTAAGGAATATAAAATAAGCAATTAAGAATGTAACAAGCTTATGCACATGCAGTGGGGGAAATGGATTTCCTCCTATCAAATTTTCTATATTCAATGCATTCCGTAGGTTAGAATTGTTGGTGTTGGACGAAGATCAAACGAGTCACATTACGAATTTACTTTTTAAATCCCATTTATCAAACTTGAAATATGAATTATTCGATTTTCATCCAAAGGTCCCACCAACACACAATTATAGCAACCGTGTATCAATTCACATCATGAATATATAATAATATTAAAATATATATGTAAATAGAATTATTATTATTATTATTATTATTTTTACCCCAAAGAGTTTGGATGGATGAGATGACCCGAGTATATTCTAGCTTAGTCGGTAGTCTTGATTTCGAATTCGAGCCATGAGAATGCAGCAGCGTTAAAATTTTTGAGGGAGAGCTTTGCCGCCTTTGTGGTCCTATCCGACTCGAGGGATTAGTCTCCACAGTTACGCGCGGGATAGCCTAAGAAACAAAAAAAAATAGTATTGTTTTTTTTAAAATTAAACTTTGAGTAGGGAAGTCAAATATGGGACTCCGGGAGGACTAAGAGCCTCTTTGGTAAAATTAGCTGTTAGCGGATAAGCTAGCTGATAGCGGATGAGGTAGCTGACAGCGGATAACGGATAAGCTAGCTTATTTTCTGTGAAAGTGTTTGGTAAAACTAGCGGTTGAACTAACTAAAAAATATAAAATGACATAAAAGGACATCTTCATTAATGATTTTACATAAAAGAGAGAAAAGAGAATAAAAGTAGAATTAAATGAAGATAATAAGGATAAAAGTGAAAATAAAAATGAAACGCTATAAGCTATAAGCTCAAACACTTCTGAAAAAAACGCTATAAGCTGATGAAAAAAAACTGTAAGCTCGTGACAGATGCGCTTACCAAACGGGGCTACTTTCTCTTCCGCTAGAAACTATCCGCTATAAGTTCGTTGAAGTATTTTGCCAAACAGGCTCTATGCTGGAAACACTGGGGTCTGGGATTGTCTAAACTGACCATACCAAATAAATGTTCATGTAATATGAGAATAATATATTTGATATAATTTTTATTATAAAAATAGTCTTATGACACATTTAATTTCTACAGTATGATATATTTTAATTGAACTAATGTATTATAGTATATAAAATTATCTTTTTTTTTTTTTTTAAACATGTATAAAATTATCTTGAACTTACCAAAATAAAATTATCTTGAACAAATTGGGTCAATGCCGCATTGCAGCATTTCTGGCTGGATTCTCTCCTCATTTTGCTTGTTTTTTAGTACGTGCGAGGAAATGACAAGGTTGAAGTTGTCGGTGGCAATATATTGCTAGTAAAAAGACAAACTAGTCGTTTTCACTTTGTTTTTAGTCAAAAAAAATTAGTTGCTTTTAATTAGTAATAATAATATCAATCTTAAAAACCAAGAGATAGAGCTTAAAAAGTCTTTTATTTTTGTGTCTATACAACATTCGGGAGTGCAGAATTTTCATTGGAGATGACGGGGTCCTATCACGAAGAGAGAAGAGAAAAGGCAGACGTTGGAGTCACTAATTTGATGTTATGATCTTGATCTGAACCTCAGCATAGCTAACTTGTCACTGCTTTAACTGCCAACTCCTCTAACTCGTGAATATCTGACATGCATTAAAAGGAAAGTATTGTCCAGAGTACACAGCACATGAAACATAGTCTTATACCCCTGTTGAATATTAAGGTGCAAAATCATTGGGCTCAAAGCATACCTATTTTGCCTAACCAAGAGCCTTTTCATTTCCTAACCAGAATGTCGTTTATGAACTGAAATCATGCTACTGTTGACAATTTTTTAAAGAAAAGGAATGGTAGTATTCATTCCTCGAGCTAATATTACACAAGAAATTTCAACAATGTTCATCCCTCCCATGAAATCTAACAATACACAAAGCCAAAGCTAAGAGGAAAATAAAATAAGTGAAAAACAGCCGCTATAATATTTGCGGACAGATAGGTGGTGAAGGATGAGTGACAAGAGAGTTCACTAGTCCAAGTCAAGGAATTCCATTCTTTTCCTCATAGTCCCTTTCAGATCTGTAGCCTCCCTTTCTGCTTTCTGTGCCTGCAATTCACAGTTTCCGTTAAATATAGAAAATATAACAAAGGTCTACATAACTGAGTTATTGCTTAAATAAAAGCAAGTTATTATAGGACTACATTGGGAACTGATTCCAAATCGTAACAGAAAACCGATGGACCAAAAAAATTCACAAAAATTGGTCCATCACTTCAATCATAAGAAATAGTCTGGGTCAAGGCTAACAACACCAATACAATTTCATCAGTCATTGATCAGTCACTCATACAGGTAAATGAAATATAATAATCTATTTGGAAAACGGATCCCTTCTAAAGAGAGTGTGTGTGTGTGTGTGTGTAATATTTTTATGTTAGACTGCACACTTTCAAACTGTTGACTAATAATCACAGTTTAGAAACATTCCAACACTTACAATAGCTAAATACTAACTTACAGTTAATGTCAGTTTAAAAATCAAACCCAGGGAAAGGAATACAGCAAGGATGAGCAGAGCAGGCATATCTCAATCATGTCATAATGCTAAAATCATCTACACAAAGAAGACAACTTCAAGGACATCCTTACAAACTCGATGAGCTAGAATTTGGTAGGCAAAGTTCACACATTAGTATTTTTTTTACAAGCTCATCCCAATGAGCCCTTAGTTTGTCCACTTTATTCCTTGTTCATCGTCATATAATTTGCCATTATGTCCCCAGCAAGCATAACTTACCATCATGATGGGCATCTTGATAATGAAAGTCCAGATCACAACATAGTATGATCTTTAATAGGTTGAGAAAAAAAAGTTGACAGAAAATAGACACAAAGAACATCAATTAAATAAATAAGTGTAAAACTTAGAAATATTTACCCTCTTAATTTCTGCTTCCGAAACACGCGTCATGTGTGGGGGAAGATCCTCTCTCTCCAAGTCCTAAAAGTTGAAAGACATTTGGTTGTAAAAATGAGATTGAAAAGTATAACATTATTTTAGATGCAAAGGAAAATAATTAGCAATCATACCAGCTCACCAATTAGAACAACATTCTCCCCTCGGATTACATAGAGACCCAAAGGGATGTCGCAATACAGTTCACCAACAATAACCCTCTCACAGGCACCCTCAAGAACAGCATTAGCTGCATAATTATTGATAGGAGTTTTCAGAAAATCAACCTATAGCATGTCAAAGATTTACATAATTTCAGAAGTTGATACCAAATTGATCAAAAGAGCGAAGTGTCCCCATGAGCTTTCTACCATCTCTCAGCAATACAAGAAGTTTCTCTACAACAAGAAATAGAGTCAGGGCATAAAAAATGGTATTAAGTATTAACTATGAATTATAGTTTTAAAACAAAACAACTTACATCTTTACGGGAGTAACTATTGCCACTCCTATTCCATTAGCTTTTTATTAAATAACCTTTGATTTGTTTTGGCCTAACGGTTATGTTGTTGGAATGGGAGTGGCCATAGACACTCTCCATCATAAATAGTGCATTATCAAGAGTTCACTTCTGCAGGAGCTACTATAACTTTCTGGCATTAAGAGTTAAAACAACTATAGAAGAAAAAAAGTCAGGACGTTTTACTAGTGGATATTTGGTACAAATGAGGAAGAACAACACCAAACATATTGGAATTACAAAAATCCCCAAATGGATGAAAATAAAAGGAGGCCAAGCGTTGGGATTATCACTTCTATATCATACCAAGCATCTCTATGTGTTTCTACAGTTTTTCTCACACTGCAGTTCTTAATTTATTTACACTAGAGGCTCTAGGAAATCAAGTCAATCCCATTCCCTATCTTATTAACATTTATAATTTTTATTTCCCATGCATTCAGCAGCTGAAGATTATCATTATTACTTCACAATCACATTTAAGCTATACGTCATTACTCAATTTGATTTGATAACATTTTGGAAGCAGACATATATGGCTCGTAACAAACATGCACCATAGTCATCATCTATTATTTAAAAAAGTGTCCCTCTCCCCTCCCTTCCTCTCCAACATGATTATGATTAAAACAAAAGTCAAGCACATTTAATACATAAAGCCCAACCTAATATTATTAATTAAAATTGAATCGCTAGCTTCCACAGAAATACGAAACATTAAAAAAAAAAGTCCCCCTTCCTTAACTTCTTACATGTGTCCAAGTTCACAACTTTTTGGCAGAATTAAGTACCCATTATACAGCAACAAAAAAACTTACACTACCCCAATTATAAAGCTTGAATGAATAGTATATCAATCAAGATGAGAGAGGAATAAAAAAGAAGCGTTTTCAACTCACTGTCAAGATAATTGGCAAGTGAAGTAGAAAGGTAGATATCCTCAGGGCCTGCCCAAGACATGATGATGCTTTAAGGTTATCTCAAAAATATTCCCCACAAACGACACCAATGGCATTGCCTAGCACCAATATAACTCTGGTGCCTCACCCTCCAAACACTTCTTTAAATTCAATTCCCAATCCCACAACACAGATCAATAATTAAAAAACCTAACTTTCTGCAAACTAAGGGAACAAAACGGCCTTACAAAGTTTCAGATCGAAATCAAAGAGAGGTGAATGATGAAAGGGAGGAAAACGGGGGTATCTCTTGAAGATGAATGGAAGCGGGTGGTTTGAAAAAAAATACCCCCCGAGATCCAATCACAGCGGAAGAGTGGAAAGAGAGAATTTTTGAAAGGCAAAGTGGGAAATTTTGGGAGAAAGGAAAAGAGGGGAATTGGGTCAAATTTCTAGGGTTTGGAGATTGAGATTTGAGATAGTGAGGCAGGTGGCAGTGCTGCTGCTGCTTCCGCCATTGGTTTTGGTTAGTTGAATTTGTGTCTTCAATTCATCATTATTGCGTGCGTATGATGTTGCTTGCTACTGATTAGGATGGCACTATTTATCTATATCCATGTGAATATTTACTTTCATGGCTTATTACAATTACAATTAAGTATCTCATTTAGATTCTCTTATTTTATTCTTTCATTTTTTTCTCTCAAGCTATAAAATCGAAATAAAAAGAGAAGATTTAAATCCTCAACAATGAGATTTTTAGAGATGGCAATGGATAGGATATGAGTAGGTACTATAATATTCGTCCCCGTACCCGTATTTTGAAAAAATATCCGTATCCGGTCCATATCCTTGTGGATAGTAACTTCAATATCCGTACCCTTATCTTTTGGGTACTTAAGTATCCGTACCCGCACCCATTACATGCACTTTAATAAAAGAAATTTTAATTAAACAATAAAATATTTAAACTCTTGCATTTCAAACTAAAAATACAATCTATGGATCTAATAATCAATTTATGAACATGAAATTTAAAGGTTTTAATACAAAATATCCAATAATCAATCTCCAAAACATCAAGTAAATATTACAATAAACTTCAGAATATGTCAGATTATGTATATATAAAATAAAAATATAATATATATATATATATATATAGTGCTGGTATGGGGCGGGGTGGGTACTAGAGTACCCATACCCGCACCCATCCCCATTAATTTTTGCGGATAATTATCCGTACCCGTACCCATACCCAATTAGCGGGTAATTACCCTATCCATAATGGATAAATTTTGCGGGTACCCAGCGAGTTCAATACCCATTGCCATCCCTAGGGATTTTGCTTCTTGATAGGTAGGAGTTAAAATAAAAAGTTGAATAAAGGCCGAATTAGTGCTAGACAAAAAAAATAGGGTGACATTTTAGTTCTTGAAAAAATGAAAATATAAAATTGATCTTCAAAATTATAAAATGCATGTCAAATTAATCATTTTTTTGAGTAATTTTTACTTTTATTTGTTTATATTAACATAAACCTAGAGTAGTAAAGTGAGATGTACAAGGCCAATCACATGATAAATTATGATAAATTGATAATTAATAATATTAATTAACTATATTAATCATCTATTAATTAAAAATGTGATTGCACTAGTAAACCTGACTTAAATGCTCCAAATTTATACAAAATTTTCTGAGGCAAAAAAAAAGGGAATGCAACATTTTTCTCCCGCTCACTTAGTTGAAAAGAAAAAGAATAGATTGTCGGGTAGTTTTTTTGGATAATATTTCTTTAGGTCGAGCTTGCCTTTAAAGTGAATAAGTGAAAGTATATTTACATTTGATTTGATAATGTGCATAAAAATTTCAATTTAATAAATAATCTAATGATAGTACATCGTTACTTACTTATTTTAAAACTCTTTTGTGTCAATTTTTTTTTTTTACTTCTATGAAACCTGATTGAATATATGTGCTTCATTGCTTTCAAGTGTGTTGCCAGTCACACTTGTCCAACCTATCAGTGTTTCCTGTTCTCAAAATTACATCTCCAATCTCCAATGCCTTAAAATCTAAGGAACTCGGATACTAACATGCGATTGATCCGAATGTTAAGGGATTCAGACACCTAAAGTAAGTGGTCAGAGATTCGAATTTTAGCTCTTGTATATGAAAAAAAAAAAAAAAAAACTTAGTTGCGAGAAGATAACCCACATTGTATGTTCAACAAGTTACCTGACGGAAATTAGGGTCAGTTTGTTACAGATTATGAAAAAATGATTTTTATATAAAATAATTTAGAGATTAAATGAAAATCATTTTTTTATAATCTGTAACAAACATATTTTCTCTCTCCTCTATAGAATCAGATTTTAGTGAGAAGCTAAATGGAATAGCTTCTCATTTTAGCCATAAAAATAATTTTTTTTTAAAAATGATTTCCTAAAAAAATCTTAAACAAACACAATTAAGACCACTAAAAATGATTTTTAACTTAAAAAAATGATTTTTATGATCAAATAATCTAAAACAAACACACTCTTAGTCACTACTAATGAAGTGAATATTGCATAATTATAAAATGGTTATTAAAAAAAATCTAAGAAAACAAATGGTTTTCAGGCTCAGCTCTCTAGATTACTCTCCTTATTGGGGAGAACTAATTTTCTACACCGAGGAAATCTGAACAAAAAAGTAATAAAATGATTTTATAAAAATTCGTCAAAAAAATGATTTTACAGAAGCATATTATATGCTACCAGTATAGGGATTTCGGTCCAATTACACAATCTCTTCACGATAAACACAAATAATTAAGTTGTATCGATCATTACTTCATTAGATTAGTATTCGAACTTAATTTTAATCAAATTATACTACCGTGCAAGATTTGCTTGATTACTGCATGTGCTACCCCCGAAAATTGGGTCAACCAAGAAGTTGGTCATGCTTGTAATCTTTTTCTGAAAAAACTGATACTGAAAAGTTTAATTTGCAAGCATATTTAGTGACTCAGCAATAAGTATTATTTCATATCACAAGGAGAGCAGCTAGCAAATTGACAGAGAAAAAAAGTGCAGTGAAAATAAGATGAGAATTATGTGTACAGTGTACAAAATGTGTAGCTTTGCCAGTACATACCAGAAATCCATTCAATAATTTTCTATAACATGAGTTGCTCTGCATCCGCAGATACAACCATGAAAAAAAAAAACGGGAAGTACCGTTTACAAAACAAAGATACTGCTCTGCACCACTCACATTTCTTGGTGCACATGAGCAGATCACAGATAAACTCCATTTGGAAAAAAACATGCCAGCTCCACTTCATACCCCCCCTTCACCATGTACCTCTTTGACTTTCTGTTTGAATCTGAGGTAAAAAATAAATTGTCAGTTTGATAATTAAATGTTATGAAGATTGGCATAGTATTACTTACATAAATTAATTAGGGTGCGTTTGAATAAACAACTTAATTAAACGCTTATTGAATAAGCTTTTTCAAATAAGTTAAAAACAATTTATTTTCATAAGTTTCTCTAACAAGGTTATGGAAAAAAGTTAAAAAGAGATTATAGAAATATCATAAACTATTGGCATTAATTTATTTCCATAAGTTATTCTTATAAGTTCAAATAAGTTCAATATAAACTCTTTAAAACGCACCTTAGTTTAAAAAAGATTAGGACTATCTACTTTATCCAGTATTGTGTAGCTTACCTGAACATGTAACAGCTAGTAAAAATAGAAGCAGATTTATATCTCTAGAACAATATCTGCATGAAGAAAAAGGATCATATTAGTCTATGCCACTTGTGTCTGAGATTTTTTTAATTTCTACCATGATGTTCATTAAGATGTGTCATATAAATGTCAAAATGAACTTACATTCAGAATCAGTCTTGACCCATTTACAGCCATCATCAGTTCTCTCCTCTGGTTCATCTTCATTCTTCTTCCTTGTCATCTTCCTGTCCTCTAGGCACTTCTTCATAGACGATGCCCGAGAAGAATTTTGGGTATAAATTTTCTTGTGAAGAATTGTCCTTAAAAGCTGTATATTTTATCACAGTGAGAAAAAAAAAAAAACTGCAGTGTAAAAATTGGAATACTATATAGTCAGCCATATATATAGACATGCAAATGGTCTCAAAAAAATGGGTACCTTCTCCATTCTTGACTCTTGAAGGGTATCTCTAAGGCTAGGTGGTGGATCAAATCCACTTGTACAAACAAACATCTTCTTCAGCAGGAAAGAAATAGCTTTCTTCCCAATTGCTTTCTTGTTATTATTATCTGCACAAATGTCTTTGCATTTACCAAGTATGAGACTTAGAGTCTTCTCAATATCTTGTTCTTTATCACCTGAATCACTGCGAAGTGCATTGCTGATTCGCCTATCAACCTCCAAGCTTGAAGGGCAATTAAGAAATCTGTCCAGAGGAAGCTCAGAAATTTCCTTTTCCACATTGGGTTTTCGCCTCAGGAGTTTGGTTAACTCCTTTTGTAGTTTCCCAATTTCTTCAGGACTGAAGTCTGCTATTTCCTCTGAAGTGGATGGATCATCCTTAGTGTTTTGGTTATCTAGGATTTCTTTGATTTCATTGCTATTTCCAAATGTTCCAATTACTAGTAAACCATGAGCCCGGTCGCTGGATTCTTCTAGGGGCTCTTGTTTTGCCTTATCTGTGCACAAAACCAAAGGAAAACATTCTAAGATTCCTAAGGAAAAAGGCTAAAGTTATTCAACTGGGAAATTTTTACAAGTTACTAATAAGATTCACTTCGTGTTTTTGGTACAACTACCAGAATGGCAAGTTGATATGATAGGGGGTTTGTTTATCGATCAGCATTTGGAAATAAAAGAATCTTACAACACTAAGTAAGTACTAAATTGTACTCCAATCTTAAAGATATAAATCATTCTTAAATATATACATATCAATTCAACCTTTTAAGATCCTAATATCATTATGTGAGAGATCTCTTTAAAATAAGTAAGTTTATTTTTTACAGTCTCTTGTTTAATTGGAAACTACTATGAAAAAAAGAAATTCAAGAAAGAGAGACATTTAAGTAAATTATCTAATACATATGTCTTCTCCTTGTCTTTCTCTCTGAGTTCCCATTTCTCTCATGCTTCCTTCAGATAGAAGTAACTGTGTGTTTTTATGTGTATCAGCCAATGAATATGCTTGCATCTTATTGGTGCTAGAAACAACATGCATTAACTCAAGAAAAAACTACAGCAAAATACACATGAATGAAGACTTACATGAGGTAGTTGTATATGTGTTTGGTTTTCTTTTATCTTGTTTTCCACCAAATTTATTTTGCATCCAGCTGAGGAACTGCAAGTGATCAAAACACCCGGTCATATATTACAGCAACACTTACAACACGAACTAAATTAAGATAACAATCTCCCTCCCTCTCACTCACAAACATTCACACTAACACTTACCTTCATTGTGGAGGACTAAGGCTAGAAGCTTAGAGTGCCTACTGTTAAAGTAGTAGCTAGCTAGCTAGCAATATATAAGGTGAGGAGAAAAGGTGGTAATGATGGTAGGATGATACTGACAGTGAGGGAGTGAGCCAGGTGTAGGAATAGTAATGGAGAAACTTTTTAAACTAAGCTACTTGAGAGCAGATCTTAAAGCCAATGAGGATTGAGCTTTGGGATTAGAAAACCAAGATGGGTGTTTGATGAATTTCATGGCCAATTTTAGCGTAGCCTGATTTCTCTTTTGGTTCAAGTCCCCAAACACGGCCTAATTCACCTACTATCTTACCCTTATTTCCTTCCCACTATATGCACCTCTGTATCTGACCAAATATTTCTCGGAAAATGTTTTTCTTAACATCTTCAATACAACTTCTTGTGTGAACATGTATTTGATGTAAGTGTAGTTAGAGGCTGCTGTATATCTCCTATAAAATTAAAAATTTAATTGTTATATAGTGACAGTGTAAAGCTTTTTCACATAAACACTAAATCATAAATTATCATATCATTAAAAAAAAATTGACCCTTATCTTAATGATCTTAAAAGTCACCGATATCATGATTGGTGATTTGTTTATAGTTTAAAAAATTTACACCGACAATACATAACAATTAAACTCTAAAATTAAATGGGATATCTTATAAATATCACGTTATAAGTATTCTGCCCATTGTTTCCTTCCATTATTATTGATGTATTATTATCTATTATTTTGTATACTTATCCCATATATATATATATATATATATATATATATACATATACGACAAAAGAAAACATTCTCTTTTACACGTGGGTGGGAATATTTTTGCCGGCGATTACTCTAAGTAGGAGGATTGTGTCACCGTTTTAACCATTAGATCACCGAAAGGCTGATCTTCATAAGATTGGAATGATAAAGGTGGAACTAATCTCTATACAATCTGAATAGTGGAGTCATGGAGAAGGAGGCCATAGTCCACCATATGTTTAAGCACGCTATTACAATTTGATTACATATATTCATTAAATTGAGAATGAATGATTTGAGATTTATCAGATTTCGATCGATTAACAACATGGTGATAGAATAATCTCATATAATAAGCTCATTTAGATAGCACAACTTATAATTTATTAAAGTTTATTTATGGTATAAGTGTTTTTATATAAAAAAAATAATATTTGGATAAAATTAAATAAAAGAAACTTCAATTAGAGTTGCTTAACAAGTTTTTAAAGTTAAGGACACGTTTTTAGTGAATTACATTATTGGAGCAATCTGATGTGGATGTCACATGTAAGAACAATTGTTTTTATAAGAAATTAATTCTTATATAAGGACCACCAATAGAAAAAAAGAGAGAATTACAATATTCCGCAGCTCAACCACAAATGAATTAATATTTTAAATTGAAATAAAAATAAATGTAAATAAAGATGTGTGGTAATTTGTGAACCCATTTATTGAACTTTTAAGAGTCGCATCATTGAAGTGTAGATTTGTTTAAAGTAAAATAAAGTAAAAAGTGATTAGGTGGCATGATAAGACCCATCAAAAATGAAGTTGAGCAACTTCGATGGGTTGCACCATTGAAGATGCTCTAAATAGCTTATTAGCCGCCAAAAGTTATTTTTAGTTTATTTTATGAAGCCAATTTTTTAAGTTTGTTAGAAAAGTCTTTGCGGAAGCTCATATTCAACATGTATGAGAAGTTGTTTTGCACATTTATAGCATAATTATATCTCTATCATAATTTGAAATTTCATGAAAACCAAACTCTTCATCTCTCATATTCAATATACCCTCCAGACCTTGAAGATTCACCGTTAAAAGAGTTTCTTCTTCGGATTTGGCTCTTCTAAAGTGAATGAAATTCTAAAGTGACAAAGTAAGGAGCTATCCACTATTGATTTGATTAACTGTATAAAGATCTCAATTCACTAAATGATATAAGTATGAATAGACCCGTACTTTCTCACTTTAGAGCTCCACTCACTTTAGAGGAGTCAAATTCTTCTTCAAATATGTATTAAAATGAGCTTATGGTATAAAATATTTTCATATTATTGTCTTTCTTATATAAATGGGTTATTATATATGGTATTACAATATTTAAAAAGAAGTTAAAGAAACATATCAGTAAATGTATATTCATCAAAAAAAATATCAGTAAATGTTGGTGTGTGGAATTTCTATCTTCGTACAATCTCACTTTCTACAATTCTTTAAGCTTCTAAAGAATAATACTCCATTTTCGTACCACGAAGCTACATTTGCGCAATTAGTCGGTTTGGTTGCATATCACAAATTAACAAAATTCTCCCATCTCAAAAAATGATGTTTCGATGTTCTTCATTAGTCAAAGACTGAAAATAAGCATAGGTGTTAATAAATTATAATTTTATTTTATTAAGTGACAAATTAATTATCATTAATGGAGGACAGAGAATGTGACAGGAAAATAAGATAAAAGATTTTCATCCATCACAAATGTACTAGCAACCATTAATATTTCTTCGGAAGCCACTTTGATATTTTTATTTCTCAATAGATATTTATTAATGTCTAATAAATAGAAGTAGAGGAAGATTAATGAAAACTGTAAGAACTATAAAAAAGAAATTGATTTAAATGGTCTTTCCAAAAACTTGATTTTTATGGAAATACAATGTGGTTTGATCTATGCTCACCTCACATAGTGGAGAAAAATTCTGTTGTTGTTTTAAATATATTTGAGTATTTGACAGTGTACAACATGGATTTGACAGTGTACATTGTTAAAAACACTTTTTACAAAATACAATGTCATTTGATTCAAATAGTTCACTTTACATAGTTAGATTTTGTTTTTGTTCCAGATGATATGTGTTCTATCTACGAACTAGGAGTCTTATGCTTTCTGAGTAGGTTGTTCATCCCCTTGGGGTCTTGGCACCTGACCTGCTCTTATGGTCGGCCAAAAAACGCCACCTGACTTGCTACTATAATAAAGTAGATTCCCCGCCATCAGTAAAAGCCGATTGGGTCTTTATCGTTGTGACCGTTGGTTGTGACCGTTGAGCCGACTTTCCTTATATTTGAATTGCTACATATGCATGGCTGAGCTGGCCGGAAGACTTGTCCACAGCGGGCCTCGACCTCAAGGCCTCCAGATCGACCTATATATTAGGTCTGAAGTCCAAAGACAACATTCCATAACAGGAGTCCCTCAAGTCCCGAGCTGTGCTCTTGCTCAGGCTTTTACAAACCCTATTCAATCTATTGAGCCTTCAATCTAAAGACGGGTCAGGTTCAAGATTCAACTCAGGTCATATCATAACAATATGCAATGTGTCTTGATCCTCTTGGAAAATGAAAGGCCAACTGGTTTTTCCTTTTTTTAAAAAAAATTAAGGAAGTTTTGAATCTAAGATCAAGGCATATCACAATGTCTCGCTGAGAATTTAAGTGGTAATATATATATATATATATATATTAAGAATTAACAACTTATTTTTGAGGTGAAGAGTATTGCAATTTTGTGGATGAAATAAGAGTAATAACCAGTGGCAACAAATGATCTTATCTAGTGCAAACGAGGTATGGGCCGCCGAGAAAAACAACTCAGAAAATAAGGATCAAGTGAATGTGAATTATTTTCGTTGGCTTAGTCATATGAGTACGACTATGTGCGACAGTTTAAACAAGCTAGGAAGAGCACCAACACTCGCATGAGAATGTCTCACACTTACCGGACCAATTCCTGGATTTCACATGCTCCAACTGTTTCTCTTGAACTAGTGCATTTAGGTCTAGGTCACATTGAAGTGTATAATTGGAATTACAAGATTGGAAGCAAGGTACAAGATCAATCGCTAAAACATATGACCGGTGAAAAATGTGAACAGTGTTATAATATTCCTTCACATGATCGTACTAAGCTTATGTTTTGTTGCACATCGGAATGATCGAAAACGCATATGTGGTATTATTTTGTTAAATTTTTTATTTCTAACGTGAAAGTTACAACTGAATAGCTTTTGAAATATCAAGTCCGTGTTCATATAAAAGCGCTACCAAACACACGCTAAATGACAACTTGTACATGCTAGCTAGAACAATGCTTTCATTTTCTGTTTGATATATCTGTCTGCAACTTTTGTCTATTACTGTTGTTTAACTTAAGTTCTTAATTGCTTAAACCTTGGTTCCTCTTTTCTATGTGTGCTCGAAGTTGTTTAACTTAAATTCTTGCTTAAAACTTAGGTCCTCTTTATTGCATGTTTACTATTAGGGGTGGGAATAGACTAGGACGAGCTAGGTCTTGACAAGCCTGAGCCTGGCCTGTGTTCCAATCTCAAGGCCTGAGCCTGTCCTATTAGTCTGATATAGGCCAAATTTTAAAGCCTGACCTGACCTACTACAAAGTCTGACTTGGCTTGAAAGCCTATTTAAAAGCCTACTTTTCAATAAGACCTTTAAATATGTCTCTACCTATAAATAGATTACACGCCTTCACTTGTGAATAGGCTTGTAAGCCTCTAATGATAAAGAGGTTGATAGGCCTATACTGATAAGTAGGTCGTTAGGCATTCACAAATAAATATGCAAGTAGATCTCTACATTTAAATGAGGCAATATGTCTTTACTTTCAAATGTTATAAATATTATAAATAATATATTATAGTATTATATATTAAATTATATATATTATATATATATGTGTGTTAAATAGGCCGGCCTGATAGGCTTAATAGGTTTTCTTTTAAAATCTTAGCTTGATCTCTTTAGCTATATAGGCTTTTTAAAAAACATTGACTTGACCTTTTTGTTAAATATGCTAGACATAGGTAAAGCTTAAATAGACTAGGCCATAAGCCCCGACGAGTGACCCGAACTATTCCCACCTCTATTTTCTATCTTCCAACACTCACTACATTTGAATCCAACCAAATATATATATATATATATATATATATATATATATATATATATAAACACACATCCAATCTTAGCTCACTTTCTAGACGAAATATCTTACCCAAATCAAATGCAAAAACTAGCTCCCAGGAAAAAAAAATGTGTAGGTTATTCGAAAGATCTAAACAATTAAGTTTCCAGCTTTAACTTATTTAGTTTTACATGTTTTAACCTCAAGTTGCAAAACAACCTTTTGGTTGTACTTAAAAGAGGAAAATTCTGAAATTGTAAGCAAATGTTTAATACTCCACCACACAGTGAAAGTATATAAAGACTCTATTGGCTCAAGATTGGCACTTCGACAGTGTTCTCATAACCGCGCACACAACATGAATTTTGTTGTCTTTTTTCACCGTTAAGTTGTAGAACAATTGATAATTGTAATATACTGTTAACCTAAATTTTTATACTATTTATTAATTATATATTTTTAAAAAGGTTTTACAACCCACTGCAACAAAGTCTCCAGCCCCACCCAACATCTTAATTTGACACATTCCATTTTAAATAATGCCACTTATATGTAGGCACGAGTTATTGAAAAGCACTCTTTTTTTTTAACTGAGAAGCACAAATAACCAAATAATTATCTTTTACTAGGGTTGTTAATATCCAAATCGATACAAAAGAAAATCGTAGGTCGATCCAAAAAAATCAAAAGTCAGACAAAATTGATGTTTATTGGATTTATTTTATTTTATTTTTTGAAAATCGATCGGATCGAATTTTAAATTCTTTTTGCATGATTGGTTTTTTATTTGTTGACTTTTTTTCTAATATTAATACTTATTAATTTGATTTGATATAATTTTTTATTATTTTTAATGTTTCAAATATAAGAGAGGATGTTTTGGAGCTAGATGAGGATGATATTTATTTATTTTAAATATATTTTATGAAAATATTATTATATAAATATATAAATAAATATATACAAATTTAAGATTTTGTTTAAATTAGCTTATAATTTTGATTGTTTGATATAATCTAAATATATAATGATATATCAATAAAAATTGAATTAATTGATCCAATTCAAAACCTATTTAATCAGTTTGAATAAAAAATTTTAAAAAAACAATCTAAACCGAACAGATCGAATTATATGCTGTTTTAATCGGTTCAAATGCATCCCCAAATTCTTTACGGATAACAAAATAAAATATATTTTAATTTTAGGTTGGTAATCAAGGAGGGCATGGCTACCACCGTGTCGTGGTGGCAGATGGTAACGACAACCTTATTCCCATCATCTTCTGTCTGACCAACACGTATAAGATAGGGATCAGATTTTGCTTTTGATAAGCAAGATAGGGGTCAGATTGAGTTGTACTTTCTGATTTATCTTGTCTTCGAGGTCAAGAACAAGAATTATTTTACTTGCCCCCTTTCTCTGAAACTAAATATACTGAAAGGTTAATTTTGATATAAATAGCACTACAAATGTTTTTTACACAATCAAATAAACATGGACAAAATTAGTCAAAAAAAAAAAAACAAACATAAATCTTATTATTTATGATTTTTAAAATAATTATGATAAAAATAAAATAATTTTGATAAAATTATAATTAATTAATAATATAATTTTTTTTATACTAACATTGCATAACAATAAAATGCAGATATTAATCCTACCAAATTAGTCATTACTTATCTTATCTGCAAACAATTTAAGAAGTTTGTTTGTTTTTTAATATTTGTTATAGATATTTCTTAGAAGTATTTATATGACTATTTCATTAATATCAAATGAGTTTTTTTTATTAACAAATAAGTTTTTTTTTTGGTGAATTTTTGTGTATCCCAAGAATAACTTTATCCTATCTGTGTGGTCCAATCAGATGATAAGAACTATTTGACTTGACTCATTAACATGATCCATTTAATTGAGGTGTCACATTCTGATTGAACAAGATAACTTTTATCTCAAAATCATTAAAAGTACAAAAAAAACACCTTTATTTTTTATATCTTGTCAGTGTAAAAAATTTCATAATATCAATTAATTACAAATTAATATTTGTATAACTTTTAAAATAATGGTTAAACTAATCTTTTGGTCCTTATACGTGACGTCAATTTTGAATTTGGTCCTTATACGTGAATTTTTTTGAAATCAGTCCCTACATGTACATTTATTTTTAATTTGGTCCTCGCTGTTTATTGGTATCATAACGTCGTTTGTTGAAGTTTAAGTATAGGGACCAAATTGAAAATGATTGTCACATGTAGGGACCAAATTCAAGTTTTTATTTTGAATTCGATCCCTGCATGTAACAATCATTTTCAATTTGATCCCTATATGTGACAATCGTTTTGAATTTGGTCCCTATCACTTGACGGTATTACAACACCAATAATCGGCGGGGACCAAATTAAAAATAATTATACATTTAGGGACCAATTTCAAATCTTTTTACATATAAAAATTAAATTTAAAATTAATATCACATATAGTGATCAAATAATTAGTTTAATCCAAAATAATTATTATGAACATCAAATATTTTTAGTGACAGGCCATTTTCATCGTTAGTTGAGCGGCCCTAAAGTTCCTAAAACACAAAATAAAAAAATGCGTAGCTGCTGTGCACGGTGCACCACACCTTCATTTTTTAACTATCCGGCATGTACCCGGTCTATGTAGAGTCGGTCTTTATAACTGTAAGTTTCATAGAGTATATACATATCAAGAGACATCTTCACCTAATTTTTGGAATTGAATTAGATTTAAAATTCAAATTTTAAGATGGTATTAGAATCTATAACGTGCATGATATTGGGTCATCCATAGATATTCGATTCTGTAAATTTTACGTTCCAGATGTCCAGTCCTGAGTGTGAGGTATGTGTTAAGTCCCACATTGATTGAATATATGTGTCAAAAGTCATTTATAAATGTTTACGCAATCCTCACATCTTAAGTTAACTTTTGAGATTAAGTTAGATCTAAAGCTCAAATGATAAGAATAACATCTCTCTTTAATAAATAACTTACCCAAAAAGTGATGCAAATTAATTAAAATTATGTCTACATGATAATTGTAGATTTCATTTCTCTTATGTTTTTATATAAATATCGCATCTCATAAACTAAAAAAATAGACTTAATTTAAATATGAATTTAATTTTGATATATTATCAGAATAAAGTTTTTTACATCGTTAATCAACCATACACCACCTTATGTATACTTTTTTTAAATGTAGATATTTTTTTTTACTGATAAATGTAGTTATTATGAAAGAAATTATTTGGTATTTATTATCAGTGTAAAAAAAATTAATTAACATAATCCACTAATCATAAATTAACACATTATTAAAAATGTCTGACTCCTACTATAATCACCCCAGAAGTCACTAAAGTGATGATTTATAATTGATTAACAGTATAAATAACTTTATATTAACGGTGTATCAAAATTAAACTTATGATGAAAATAAATTATTTTTAATGACAGGATAATACATGATTGGATATTAATTAGTACGTATAAGAAAAAATTTTGCACTGAAAGTTATTAAAATTAAATCCTTAAAATACAAAGTTTAATTGTTATGTACGATTAACGTAAAGTTTTTTACACGGCTAATCAATCAGAAATCATAGTATGTTTGACTTTTAAGGTAGTTAAGATAAGAGTCAAATATTTTAGCTTATATGACAATTTTTTATTAATTGACTGTGTAAAAAATCTTTACACTGATAGTGTATACCAATTAAATCCACACATACAAATCAAATTAATTAAATATTAGATATAAGGAAAAGAGATGGTTCCCAAATAATTAACTTTTTATTTTTTACATGAAAATTTCATTATTGAGCATAAGTTTGCAACTTCCAAATTATATCAAAATGCTTCCTCGCCTACTGTCTGGCATGACCATGAATGATGAACCATGAGTATGATCAACAATTGTTTTGTATCTCTTTTGTTGAGAAAAAGAGTAAACTACTGTTATTGCAAGTATCTTAGCCAAACCATGACAATTAATTAAGCATAAGCACAATTTTCTTGGTCAAATGTTCTGCGGTGTCAACCTTTCACAGCAGGATACCATATTAAAATAGCCAAGTGAGCTTGGTTAATCTAGACAGTCTGATTGGTTAGCAAAGCTCTTACAGAACCTATATGCGAAAATGTGCCATCCCCGACCGCAAGGGTGGAAAGAAAGCTTGTGTCTGCTCATAAATCATAATGGAAATGTTAGCAAGATACTCTTTAACACATATTTTTCAATACAGTTATTCCTATTGGTTGAAATTAATGTAGGTCTTACAAAATTCAAGTGGGGCCCACTTGAATTAGTGAGATCCACATGAATTGCTACCAATAAGAGTTAGTGTGTTGGAAAGAAAGTGTTAAAGAGTGTATTGCTAGCACTTCTCTAAATCATAATCAATGGATTCAATATAGTTCAATTTTAGATTTGCCCGAAAAGTATTAGATTTTTTTTTTTTGGTCTTTTATTAGCTATGTAATCACTTGGAAAGTAGTACGATCAACAGATTTTGGTGGGAAAGCAAAAAATGGGAAAAAGAAAATTCATTGGGTTAGTTGGAAAGAGTCTATACAAGAAGAAAATAGATGGAGGTATGGCATTTAGAAGTTTCAAGGCCTTTAATGAAGCCTTATTGGCAAAACAGGGATGGCAAGTTCTGTCTCAATCTGTTTCCCTTTTTCATCAATGCCTTAAAGCTAAGTATTTTCCAAAAACTGATTTCCTTCATGCAACAAAAGGCCACTGCCCAAGTTATACTTGGAGAAGAATTTATCATGCTTCCTGGATTCTCAAAAAAGGATGGCTCTGGAAAGAGGGAAATGGAGCTAACATCAACATTTGGGAGGACAATGAGCTCTCTTTTCAGCATGGCCATAGAATTTGGAGTCCTAAACCAAATAATTGTGAACTATCTAGGGTTTCCCAGCTTCTAAATAGAGATCTAAACATTTGGAATATGTCCCTAGTAAATGCTACTTTCTTTCCTTTTGAAGCAGCCCAAATATGTCAAATCCATCTCCCTTATTTGGTTCAAGTATATCAATACATATGGGGAGGAAACAAAAACAGAGACTATACTATAAAATCTGGTTATCACCAAATCAAACTTTGTGAGTCTCTATCTAAACCTAACAATTCCAATATTACAGGTAATACAGATCAATGGAAAAAGTTATGGAGGCTAAAATTTTTACCAAAACAAGCTCATCTTCTTTAGAGGATTCTCAACAATGTTGTGCTAGTGAGAGCTAAACTCCATCCCAAAGGTGTCTCATGTCCCCTCATCTGCCTTCGTTATGAACGAAGTGTTGAAACAATTGACCATACCTTCAGAGATTGTGTCTAGGCTACCCAAATCTGGTTTTGCTCTCCCCTAGGCATCCGATTTGGCCATCAAAATGAACAACTCTTTGCTCTGTGGTTAACCTCCTTTATTCAGCAAGCACCAGTAGACCTAATCGAAATAGGAGCTTCTATTATATATGGAATCTGGTGGGCAAGGAATAAATGTTGCTTTGAGGATAAACAAGTACCAGGAATATAATCTATAACCAAAGCTTGCTCTATACATTATGAATATAAACAGAATAGCTTGGCAAATCTTACCTGGGAAGTGATACAAGAGGAGAAGCGAGAAGCTAAATGATCTGTCCTGCAGCGTACACCTACAAGCTTAACATTGACACTGCCCTAGTTGAGTCTGGAGAATGGGGAATTGAGGCTGTTATCAGAAATGAAGAGGGGAGCGTGATGGCAGCTGCTACTTGGAAGGTAATATGCCTAAATCATTCAAGCATCCCTGAAGCCATGGGAGTGAGACGGGGGATGCTCTTTGCCCTAGAAACACTTTTCTTTAACAATGTCATCGAGTCGAACGCCCAAAACGTCATCACAGTACTGCAAGCGCAAAAGCCTCTGAGCTCATACCTGGGCACGATTGTTACATATTGCAGAGCCTTGGAAGCCCTTTTCTCCAATATCTGTTACTCACATATAGGTAGATTGGGTAATTAGGCGGTCCAATTGTTAGCAAAATATGATTTGACTCGTCCTAGTCAAATTTGGATTGAGGAAACCCCTTCTATAATTTCTAATTGTATTCTGTTGGACTTATGTCCATTATTTGAATAAAAGTTTCTATTTTTTCATAAAAAAAAATTCTCACAACAATTACATTTTCCAGAATTTGAATTTTAATCTTTTCCCTAGAGATGTGACTCGCTTAATTACCTTCATACCTAACCAATCTTGATAAAAATTAGTATTAGATTTCTCCAAGAAGTATCATTAAACTTGTTTGCTTAAATTAAAATTTAAAATTTATCATACTACAATATATAATTTGTCAAATTAACTCATTATTATTTAGTAGATTTTTTTTTTGAAAAATTCCACTTGTACCAAAAATTATGCTCGTTCAAAGATTTGCTGAATGTTTGATTCCCGACGACCCATCACGTTCGAAAAGCCATTAACAGTACACTCTCGATGCGTGTTGAACCCTGGTGCTAAATGCAAGTGTCGAGGATGAGGGTTCACATTGTTGGCTAGATTATCTTGTGTTTTGATAGATTATTAATGTAATTAACATTTTGTAACGTATAATTATGAATATTTTGTATAAAATTTGATACATGTATATTTGTTGGATGAAATTTAACTTTTATAGTTGGTCTCTCCCACCATCCAAGTCTGGTTCTGTCTCTCTGCCAGTGACTCATTAACTCCGTACCTTTACCGAGTCGTTGACTGATCCAAGTCTGATAACAAATGACTCATTGGTTTGACAAGTGATCCATTGGCTTAATACCCTGGCAAAGTCGTTGACCAGTCGGAGTCTCATAACATTGGATGTAAGTACCTATCTTAGCTTAAAATAAAGATTTACTTAAAATTTTATCTAAAATATCATTAAATGAAAAATAAACGCCACTACTTACGTCATGGCATTGACAACTTGTGTAGAATATAAAAGTCCTCGAGATGCATATATGGAAGAGACGAGAGCTTAAAAGAATCACTTTCGCGAAGCATATAGAAAAATCACTTTAACCAAGATACAACTTTAGTTTTTGTTAACCGAAAGAACAAGTCCCCCACTAGAAGGAGGCCATGTGCGATATTGAATCTGGAAGATGCATGGGATTGGAGAATCGATACTAAGTAAAGTAACCTACAAGAAGAATTGCTAATTTTGGAAACCATGTACCTTCCCCAATAAAAAAGGTTAGGGGTTGTAGTCGTGGACATGTATCGTCCAGGCAAGTGGTGATCATTATAGTTTGACTCGTTAATCACCTCTATAGCATACATAATTGTCAAACAGTGAGCAAATGCTTATTCATAATCATCCAAGAGAAAGCCCCTCGATGCTAGAAACCATACGAATCAGTGAATTGTGGGCATGAAAGTAATCAAACTGTGACCCGTGTAAAGCTTGCCTCTCGAAGACAGAAGATCCTCCATACCGGGCCTCAATTTAGGACTTTGTTAGGCAATGCAGTAACATTTCTCTCAAATTTTCGTTACTTTAGGATGTCTAATACTATTTTTTTTTTTCCAGAAAGAAAATTTTTACGAGAAAATTATTCATTAGGAATTTGAGGGTATACTTGACTGTGACTTAATGGGCATACGGGGTTGATAATAGGTACTTGATACAAAATGTGAGAATCTGAAACCTGTATTGAGTTATCTTTTACCCCTTCGTTTTAGTGGGAGTAAAGACAGTGAAAAAAAAACAAAAGAAAGCATAAAATTATGTGTTATAAACTAAGGAATTTCTTATTCAGATTTTACCATAATATATTATATATAGGCGATAATGACGACCCTCCACATTGAAAGAACTTAGCATACGTCATGCATTATCAATGAAAAAGTTCAACATAGGCAATGAATGAAGAAAAATAAGTATAATCAAGTACCTAAGCTTTGTAAAGATCAGTTGTCTTTTATGCCGACAAGTGCTATTTTGTATTTAGGTGTGTGCTTCACTAATCAATTAGTTGTAGGCTGCTTTTAATAACTTAAACTCTGTTGATATTGTGAAATCATACCAAGAGATGGCAACCATTCAATATGAAATAACCTACAATGATTTTCATTCTGCTCTTCTTTTTGGCAATACGTTGCTCTGCCTACAAGAACTCCGTTATTAGCCAAGGAATCCAGCTAGCTTTCTAAAGTTAACTTCACCGTGTTTAAGGCGTTCGGTACCCCAAAAAAAAAAAAAAAATTCCTCCCTCAACATTCTTTAGTTGAACTCGAAATTTCATGAGGCTGAATTACAATTTACAATATCCCGAACAGCTTCTATCTTTAGATTAACCTACTAGGCTTACGATGGGAAAGCGGTTAAAATGTAAAGACCCAAAGAAAAGTTTAATTTCATAAATCTGTCAATATCAATGAAGATAAAATGACAACATATGCCAGAAAAAAGAAAACAGCAATCTGTATGAAAACATTCGGATTTTCCCTCAGGTTTGGGGATGTCACTGCCCTGAAAACAAATAACAAAAATTAGTAGAAATATTTAAAATCCATATGGAGGAAAAAAATGAAAGAAAGCAAGCAGAAGAGGAGTGTAGAAGTTAAAGCCAATGACACTCCTTCAACTGTTCTTGTGATTACATTTTGTCAATGCAGCGCAATTTTACCTAGCAATTCGCTGAGAGAGCCTATGAAAAGGTAAACTTTGTATAAACACCAGTCCTGGTCCTGTTAGAAGAGCTGTCACTGCATTGTCACCCTGCAATTTCGAGATCACAAACATAACACCAAATTCTTGGGAAAAATAAGATGCATGGTAAAAGACAGCCTGCTTAAGGGATCAGGTCCCATTGGTGGTTCTACTGTGGAAATTACTAATGCAGTTTGCAATTTGCAATGTGCATAAAATATGGTTCTATCATCCTAGTTATTCCAAGTTTCCAACAACATAATGAGGTGCCAATTACTGAGGATCCGTAACATAGTCCCAATTTTTGCCATCATATGCACGGATAAGAGCAAATGTTACTGCATAAGTTATCAGCTGGCTAAGTGCTTTTCAACAAGTGTACGGACACAGAATTGAATCCCACTTTTACCAAGGAGGGAAAGTTTTAGTGAAGATAGATGGTTAACAACCTTTTTGTAACCCACACAAAGTACCAAGTACAAACTTCTGCTAAGCTCACTAGGCAGAATAACACAAATGTAAAGCATGAAATATTATCGGATTTTTACCTATGAATTCCACAACACCAACCATGTATAGTTTGTCAGCCCAAACAAAAGAACATTTCAAGACAACAGTGTTTTGAAGGAAAAAGAAAGGGGTGTTTGATTAGGATTTAGAAACAGGAGCTACTTACCCCAAAAACCGCCTTTCTCGTTGGACCATTATATTTTATTTGGATATTAACTGTACTTGTCACAGCAACAATGCAAGAAACATCAACAGCTAGAACTTCATCAACCTCAAGATTTTTCTGTACAACTAACAATAAACAGAACAATGAATCGCCCCAATGAGAAATAATAAAGGATTATTGTATTATAGCAAATTGAAAATACGCATAGGTAGATCACAATCAAGAATGAATTTTAAAAGTTAAAAAATTCTTAATTGGGAAGGAAGGGGGGGATGCAAAAGAAAAGCCAAAGCTTTTAACTATGTATCATTCAATCAAGAAATGCATACCAGATCCACCCGCCAGTATGAATGCAAGCCCTTGGCCAGATAGCTTCTGCCTCATAAACCCCTATAATAATCCGAATTGGTCTTAGAAAAATAAGGTTGACGAAGTTATGCATGACAGAAGTTAACTATCTCCACGTGTCCTTACCAATAGTACAACTATCTTCTTTGTGCGAATATGCCCCCCAAAAGAATAACTTGTACATTAGCTATAACAAGATCCAGAATTTGACAAGCAATCTATCCTATTCCTAAGATTTAAACATACCAAGCCTATGATATCATTTGTGACAAGCAACACTGCAATGTGGACATTGCAGCCAATACACAGACAGCAACATCCTGGAGCGCGCGACTAATTATTCATTTCAAGTAATGTGACAAAGACAATAATGTTCAAGAGAGTAAATCAAGATTGCTTGCCACGAAGTGATACCAAATATCAATTTAGTAACAAACACAACAAAAAGAATAGGAACAAGTGACATTCCAATTATCTCACCTCAGCACCAGCAGCAACATTACGTCCCCTCTGATTAACTGAATTGCTGACCTTTACATCATTGACAGAGCAAAGAAATGCATCTGGCTACAGAAAGCACATGGCAAATCAGTCCGAGCAAACATTATTTGAACATATTAATAGAACAAAAGCAAACATATTGGCTATACCTGACACAAAATCCCTCCATTAAACATAGCTAAATCAATCTGTATTTAAATGAATATCAGGCACATAGAAAGAGGACTTCGGTCATATATGATACAAATTCAAATATGTTTCAGATGACTAATCTGGAGACTCAATCCAGAGAACAAGAATGCATTACTTAAAATTTTTGGAGATGTATGTAAGCACAGACCGGGATAATTCTTGCAAGAGAGGGTGCAGCAATTCCAACAAATCCATCATTTGGTCCAGAATTGCAAAAAACAATGCTAGTTATAGTTTTGCCAAATAACCACTGCCACATGCCTACTTCATTTTCAGGAAGGTAGACATTTTCCATTTCAATGGATCCAGACATAAAGCACATGGAACCTACAAATTCCAGTTGCACAGAGATTACATTAAAATATTCATAGATGTGATTCACAAATTCTAACTCCAAGTTAGGTATGCCTATTAAAAAAAACTCCAAGTTATGTATGAAGAACAAACAGAGGCAAAAATGCGTGTGTTTATGAGTGTCTCTATAAATCAAAAGATATCAGAATACAGGCTATTGGGAAGAACCAAAGAAAATATCTGCCTAACTCCAGTCACACTAATAAATAAAAATAATTTCAGTTTCATCCTTTAAGGTCAACTCTTAATTAGTGACACCTCTCTTCCTTTTAAGAATTAGGGAGGAATTAAAATGCTAGTGAACCAACATATCATATAAAATGAATTTAAGGACTAGGGCTTCATTATTCATTAACGTCAAACGAAATTATTTATAACAAAGATTTTAGGCAAATTAAACATATACGTAGAATAAAGTTCATTAAATACATGGAAACCAAGTACATTGATGATGCCATCCTCGTTTGATGCTCATGGCCAGTATTTGGCCTTGTTAAACAGCTAAGAATCAGCACAAACATTGACATAAGCCTCCATTGCAATATTCATCATTGTGCAGAAATCATGTTTACAATTCAAGCTTATAATCAGTATTCACAGTTCAAAATGACAAGGAAATAATACTACCATTTGAATTCTGCAAAGAAAAAATAGTCAGGGGGAAATATTAAAGAGCCATGCATAAAATTGCACTGTGCCAAACAACTTACCAGGCTTTGCAATAATTTTTTCTTGCGGCTTCAACATTATCTGTATTACAAGAACAAGATCCAGAATGATACTATACAGTTGCGGATATTATAAAGAAAGAATCAAAAAAAATCTGATGTTTTTAAACTTAGCATGGTCATACATATACCTGAACCACCTGAGCTTCTCCTCCTAAAATCTGAAAAGGTATAATTGCATCTTGTGGACTCTAAACAAACAGCATGAATAGATTCATCGTGAGACTAGGAAAGATATTTGATAAGATCATAAGAGCAAATATGAACACTGTAAAATGCTGAGCATTTTTTCAATTATAAGGTTAACAGAAATATCTGTTTATTTGAGGAATGAATTGTTGAAACACAACCACACACTAGAAAAAAATATTGAGAGGAAGAAGAAAATACTCTAAATTTTATTGATCACACTTTCATTATGATTACACTTTCTCTATAATATATTGGTTCACATAAGCACCTATTTATATTGCTCTATACACTTAATTCCGACATTGAGTATTGATCACTTATTAGTTACAACTAACTAACAAACTAACAAAACCTTAACTAACACCAACTAACACTAATTGAATTACCTAATCTGAATTATACATCAACACACCCCTTTTAATTCAGATTACCTAAAAACACAATAGCTAGTATATCTCTCAACAACAATTTTCTAGAATCCCATATTTTGAAGCATAATGATCCAACCATCATAAAAATACAATCTTGAAATTCTTGAACCAATTCACACTACCAACCTGAGCTTTATCAAACTCAAATCTTGAAATTCTTGAATCACGCCTCCATTTTTCTTTGACCACACTACACTGGGTTGTTCCACTCCTTGGCTTTGCAGAAACTTCAGAACCCAACACCTTCCTCCTCTTCGGGCACGGTCCCTTCACGCTTCCCTCTTTCACGTTACCTTCGTCGACCACCGTCATCTCAACATTGTTGTTGCACGCGGGTTCCAACTCGAAGGCGCCACCGCCATTGCGGGTGATTGGGTCGGCGGATTTCTCAAACTCTTGCAAGCCCACTTGTTGATCACAAGGCTTCTCTACCTTCTTCACTTTATCAGCACCTCCATAAGCTTTGTTCAAGATGTCCCAAGCTTCTTTCGCATTCTTGGCCGAAGCAATCTTCTCAAAATTCACATCATTCACACATTGATGAAGGATGAAGAGAGCCTCACAATCTCTCTTCTTGGAAGCACTATCTTCTACATCTTAAATTCCTTCTAGCACAATTTCCAGCACATCCTGGAAATCGAAGATCACTCGCATCTTCACAACCCAATGGTTGAAGTTCTTGCCATCAAGAACCGGCAAAGAGGCTGGAAAATCCTCACTCAAAATCGCGACAGCCATGGACACACACTCACAGGTCCCTAATCGTGTAGTTCTAGATACCATGTTGAAACACAAGCACACACTAGAGAGAAATATTGAGAAGAAGAAGAAAATACTCTAAATTTTATTGATCATACTTTCACTATGATTACACTTTCTCTATATCATATCGGTTCACATAAACACCTATTTATATTGCTCTACAAACTTAATTCCCACATGGACTATTGATCACTTATTAGTTACAACTAACTAACAAATCCTTAACTAACATTAACTAACACTAATTGAATTACCTAATCTGAACTATACACCAACACGAATAATTCTACATGCAAATAATCTCACGTCTCCACGGTTTCTAATATCTAATTAATGCTGCTGATCCGACCTCGTTTGCTAACACTCTGATTCTACAACCTCAATCATCATTATTCTTTGAGGAACCAACGAGCAAGATGTGAAGTAGTTCAATTCAACCATTTAGCAGCTCAATTTGCTGATCCTATAATCCACCTAAACCCTAAACAGCAACCTCGAATGCAAAAATCCCCATCATACATAAAGGAAAACGGAACAATAATCGTGAACACTCGAATTTTAACAAAATACAAATTCAGGATCAAATTCACGTGGTTAAACTGTTCTATATTGATTACGAAACGAAGAAAATGAAAGTGAAGTACCTACCTGGTAAACGTAAGGCTGAAAAGGCGTTGAGAAAAAAGGAGCAGCCATTGCATAGAGAGAAATTTATGAAAGGAATCTGAAATTGAATAGCGTTGCTTGGGACTCTAATTCATTCGGATTCGGAGCGATGAAAGTAAACCCTTCGAATGAGAAGAAATCACCAACTTCTTCTCAGGTCAGGAGGTGAATTGTGAACTAACATTTCAGACCAAGTTCATTTTCCTTTCCCCTCGTTTGGTCCTTAACTTATATTTTTAATTTTAATTTAATCACTTAACTTTTAAAATTTTTACTTTTGGTCCCGTAATTTGTCTATGTTAACATACGTTAATCAGCTCATCAATAATATAATTAAAAGTGATGGAAATATCATATATTAAGGGATCAATTTGGAACTTATTAACAACTTAAAGGATAAATTTAAAACTTATTTAAAAGTTAAGGAATCAATTTAAAACGAGTAAATAGTCAATTTGATCCTTAAAAGTGTAAGGCGATATCAATTTAGTCCCTGAATTTAACGAAATAGCAAAAACCTCCCCGAAGTTGTAAAACGTTAATCAACTTGGTCCCTCCGTCAATCTCAGTTAGCTGACGCCGTTAACGGCGCTGATGTGGCACATTAAGTGCCCTGTTGGCACCGTTGTCACTAGTTAGGTGGTGTCCACGTGGTCAGGGACCAATTTGAAACTCTAAACCAGAGACTAAATTTATACTCGCAACTCTGAACCAGGGACTAAATTGATACTCGCAACAGTCTTTTTCTTGTTCTTTATATTTTCCCCCTCTCTCTCTCTCTTTCTCTCTCTGCTTCCTATACGCGTGGTTATATAGACGGGTGGTTAGAGAGAGCGCAAGACAGAGGAAGCAAAGAGAGAGAGAGAAAGGGGAAATATAAAGAAGAAGACCGTTGCGAGTATCAATCTAGTCCCTCATTCAGAATTGCGAGTATCAATTTAGTCTTTGGTTCAAAGTTTCAAATTGGTCCCTGACCACATGGACACCACCTAACCAGTGACAACGGTGCCAACAGGACACTTAACGTGCCACATCAGCGCCGTTAATGGCGTCAGCTAACTGGGGTTGACGGAGGGATCAAATTAATTAACGTTTTACAACTTCAGGGATGTTTTTGCTATTTAATTAAATTCAGGGACTAAGTTGATACAGCCTTACACTTTCAGGGACCAAATTGGCTATTTACTCAATTTAAAACTCATTTAAAAGTTAGAAACCAATTTCAAATGGAGTTAATTGATATGTCCATGTATAAAATTTCTGTCACTTTTGCTTATCCATTGACAGAAAGGACCAACTTGTATTAACAAAAATAAATTAAGTGATCAAATTGAAACTTTTGAAAGTTAAGGGACCAAATTAAAATTAAAAAATAAATTAAGGGATGAATGATTTTTTAGCCTAAAATAAATAATGAGCACCTCTAACTACTCTCCTTTACCTCTCTTCTGTTATCGTAGTCAGATAAAGATGCAAAAGCAAGTTTAATGGGTCCTAAACATAGAATCAGTTTTGGTTTTACGCCTTTATCTTTAGAAAGAAAAAATGATCGAAGTAAAGAAGGGTAGCAAAATCCCAGTCCGAATAGCAAAGGAACGAATTGAAGACTAATATGTTTTAACCAATGAAACGAAGACTATTTACGGAAATCACGGGAAAGAGGGAGGCAATAGTAATGATAATATGGTTAAAATACACGAGGTAAGTCCTAATGGTACGTTTGGATAGGAGAATTTAAAAGGATAATTAGAATAAATTAATGTAAAATACTGAGTTTAGATATTAAATGTATAAAATTTTAAAAATGAAGAAATTTATGAAGTACTATTTTAAACTAAATTTAGAAATTTTAAAATATCATTTTAAAACTAAGAATTTGAAATTTCCTTATCATATCTCATGAACTGTCCGTCATCAATGATAGACGTCATATTTTTTTAATAGGATAAAAATAATTTTTTTTTTAATACTTTTTATGTTTATATATAACCTTTATTTAATTATTCTATCCAAACAATGAATTTTCAAAATGAAAAAATTTAATTATTTTATCCAAATAAAAAATTCAAAATAAAGAAAATTTAATTGAACCAATTGAATTTTCTAAAATTTTAAACACCCTAGAATTTTCAATTCCCACCTCCAAAAGCACTTCTAAGTCTTATTTATAGAATTGAGATATCTACAAATGAAACTAGTAATTTCAAATGACACCTATGTGTGATTTCTGAAATCCCCCATGGATTATTTTCAATTCAATTACTTATTATTTTGAGAGTGAAGATCCAAATTGATCCCTGAAAATTTTCGGGGATCCACTTTTAGTCCCTGAAAAAAATAAACTAATCATTTAGTCCATAAAATGTATAAACACGGGACACATTAGTCTTTAGGTTTAGTTCCGACGTTCATATACTTGCCTATGTGTCCTATTAACCATCCTACCTAACTCATTAGTGATCGTTAGGGGTGTTCATCAACCGATCCAAACCAATTCAAACCGCAAAAACCGAACCGAAAAACCGAAAACTGAATAAACCGAAAACCGAAAACCGAAAAAACCGCTTTTTTTTCATTGGATTGGATCGGATTTCGGATCCCCTAGTGAAAACCAATCCAATCCAATCCAAACCGACCTACTATATACATATACTATTATTTTTTAAATTATAGTACTACTCATACTTAAGCATTGTTTTTCATACTTTTATGAACGAACACTCTCATTCTCTTTAATATTTTTGTTGGAATTGTCAAATACTAGATGTATTGGAATGTGTATAATTATTCATGTACCTAGGAATCAATAGTTATTCATTTACTAGAAGATTTTATACATGTACTTAGGAACTAGAACTACATTAATTCTAGTATATATAGGTTTAATGTTGGTTTTCGACTTAATATAACTATGTAACGATGTATCGATAAAAACCGAATTATCCAATCCAATCCAAACCGCATTTGATTGGATTGGATTGGACCGGATTTTTTTAAGTAAGCAAACCGATCCAATCCAAACCGCAAGTTGTTTTCATCTTTGGATCGGATGGTTTTTTGGCTCAAAACCGATCCAATCCAATCCGCGAACACCCCTAGTGATCGTATATGACATATGATGAAATTGCTTTGTGAAAAACGAATAAAAAGTAAAAAAAACATACACAATTTTAAAATCCAAGATACCTGAAAATTATGCAATTTTTTCACTTTTCATTCATTTTTCACAGTGAAATTTGCCATTGGCCAAACAGGATCACTAACGAGCCAATTAAGATGGTTAATGGGACACGTAGGCCACTAAATGAACGTCAGAACTAAACTTAGAGACTAATGTGTCTCGCGTTTGTAAATTTGAGGGACTAAATGATTAATTTATTTTTTTCGGGGAATAAAAGCAATTCCCCGAAATTTTTTAGAGACTAATTTGAGTTTTCACTCTTATTTTAATTTCTCTAGAATTTCAAAATAACTCATCCAAACCCAACCTAAAAGTATTGCCATCAACAAGGAAGCAAACTGCGAAATTCCATAAGTTACGTTCTAATTAAAAAGAATTATCGTCACATTATGCAGTGCACTAGTCACTTTTTGTCCCACACAAAAATGTTCCGACTGAAATCACGTTCTCAATTGAGACTAAAAGCTTATAAGTCTAGATACAAAATGACTTGAAGATAGCAAAAAAGGAGAAAAGGTGATAAGCATTGAAGCAATTGATTAATCCTGTATCAGGATGTATATAACAGTAGGGAGCCTCACAAAAACCAAAAAAGGGTGTGTTTCTGCTTCAAACTTTTTAACAGCTACAATTCATCATGTTCTGTATTTACATCTGTCAAAAAGAATTGGAGGGCAAAAGTCAGTAGAGAGCTTTCTTGTCATTAACATGCATTTTGAGGGAATAACTACGAGGTTATTGTAATTGGCACAGAACCTTTCTTGCTTAAGTTATAAATAAAAGAATGCTTATATTAGCAAGTTGATACCGTAACATGATTATTTTTAGATGCTGATGCCCTTTTTTCCATTTTCTTTTGAAAAGACAGGGATCTTCCATTCTTTCTTGTTAGTTGAAGTGTCTCCAAATCAGTTACAAGTTAGTTGCATGTCAGTCTGTTAGTTGAAGTTGTTGCTGGCCACTTCTATCTCTAACTGATTAAAGCTGATGTGGTGGTCCTAAACCTAGCTTGTGATTGGTTCTCAGTTTCCATATAAGCATGGTCTCATTCATGCATAGGAAGACTGGCATTCTATATATAGATCTATATATAGACCTACCTAATGACTAAAAAAATAGTAGAAATGAAGATCTGATTAAATAGCAAATGCTAGTGCCTAAAGATGTGAATATTTTCTTCATATTTGCTTAAAAATAGAATTGAAGTTAATGACCAGCAGAGAGCTCTCTGAAGAAAAATGCTATCTCTCTTCGTGCAGAGTTGGGAGAGTCCGAACCATGGACACAGTTCTTTTCAGTATCAAAACCACACCTTGCTCTGATGCTGTACAAAATAGTAAACCAGTTCACTATAAAGCAAATTAACAGATTTCATGACATCAAACTCAACAAATTTGACCCCCCATTCGATATGACAAGGACCTAGGGGATCAAATCTATAGAAGTTGAATGAAAATTATAAAGTTCATAAACACAATGGGAAGTGTAATTAGTAACATGTATGACCTGTGAGGGTGAGTAATCTTAGCCTTGCTTGCATCAGTAGGGCCCATTAAAGCACGCCAATCAGCAATTGCATTATCCTTCTCCAAAACCATAACTAACACCGGTCCACTGATAAATGTTATGGAGAAGCAGAAGAGGAGATTCAGGATAATAAAAGACTAGAAAGCATTCAGAAAGCAAAGTCAACATCAAATATGATTAAAATGAGTGGTAAACAGAAATCACAGTAATGAACCATTAATGGCTACAGGAGAGAAGCAAGAGTTTCCTCAGCTAGATAGTCAAGGTAAAAGACCCTCATAGGATATAAATATAATAAAGACAGAGATTCTTTTGACTTAAAACAAGAAAAAGAAAAGCTACAATGCTCCCAACTTCTACGATTTTGTTCTCCCTGTGGTATTTATAGTATATGCTTCGAAGCATGTGTGCTTAACCCATTTCTAAATTATTATTTTTTTTTTTTAAAAAAAACCACTTAGTTATGAAATCCTCTACTGCATAACATCATTTCCCCTTAATTAAGGTAATCCTGTATTCAGTAACTTCATTTCCACAGACATGCATAAATTAAAAATCAGCCAAATAACATTGAAACTCAACTGAACTGAATTTGGCCTTAATCATGATTCATAACCAACTACAAGTAATGAATAAATAAAGTGATAATGGAAGATAATGACATAAATATCATTGAGCCCAAAAATTGAAGTAATTTTACCAGTACCGAGCAAATAAAACTAATAAGTTAGTAAAAGTTGGTCAAGCAATTAAGAGTTATCTGTATGAGGATGACATTAAAGCTCAGTAAACATTACATGCCACTATCATGCATCAAGAGTTCAAGACAATCATGGGATGGTAACCTTGTCATGTATCTGATAAGGCTAGAAAAGAAGCTTTTTGAAGAGTGCTCTGCATAAAATCTTTTCACAGTGCCCTCATCAAGTTGAACCATCTTTTCCTTTAAAATGTTGAAACCATATTCTAAAATTGTTCCCTTGATATCATCAGTGTAGTTACCAAGCAATCCATCCGGTTTTATAATTGCTAAAGTTTTCTCCTTTTCTGCACTTCCATGGATGGAAGAACTGCAAGTGTTGAAACGATCATCACAAAATCAATTTATTTTCTCACTGTTAGTGCACTTTCAAATACATCAATCTGAAATTGTGCACACACGGACTTATCTGGAAACAGTTACCTAGTGCAATGAACATATACAACAATGATAATTTGATACATATAAACCTATTATCATGATCAGCTAACATTGCTGTAATAATTCCAAGTCTAGTTTTACTAATCTGATGCTTGCTTTGTAAGATACATTTTATCTGAAATCATTTTTACTAATTAAATTTCTCAAAATTATCAGATAGTACAAGACAGGGACATCGGGAAAAAAACATCAAAGCAAGAATCAATCAGAATTATAAATGTATACAAACCAAGAAAACAAAAAATGTTCGGTTATCCCATTCCCCCTCACCCTCATTCAGTTGACAAAAAGATTAAACTAAACAAAGGATATTCAACATAGGATCTTATGTTTATAATAACTAGACCAGTTTTTTTGTCCCGTGCACATATTAAAGCTTAAGGAAATCCTAATGTTATATTTCTAAGTTCAGTGTGGTAAAAGAAATTTCCCAATTCATAAAATTCCTTAACTTTGAAACCCTAGCACTGCACTGCCGCTACTGCTTACCAGCAAGCAGAAACCAAAACAACAAGGACAAGTATTCTGATGAGTCCAACAAAAGGGGGTCTCATTTGAAGAATCAAACTGCAACAGCCAGCAACAATTACAATCTATACAAATTCACAAAATGAAAAGAAGAAAAGGGAAGGGAAGAAGGAATTTTGCATGCGTCTTATTGTTTTAAATTCTAAAGAAGGTATCCTGGTGGTAGCTCAAATGAGCCAAGCAAGAGATTTTTCCTTCGATATTATAGGTTAAGCCGAGAAAAAGAAATATAAGATTATTTTTTTAAAAAGAAAAAAAGAAAAAAGAGGTTATTGTGGTTTTGATGCATTTGTGAGCGGTGGATTCAGACAGACCAGGACTTCGTACGTACGTGGATTGAGAAATGAGAACAGAACTACGAACTAGGAGGTTTAGACAAGACAATGTTATTACTCACTTGGTTGCGACCAAGCGTCAACTGAACCGGGGAAAATGAGTCATAACATAAGTGAATGATTCGATTACCTTATTCCTTTTTAATATTCTAAATAGTTTATGATTCAAAACAATTATCAAAATTTTTGGAAATAATCCAAAAAAAAAAAAATTTATTCTTTCGAGTATCCCCTTTCTCTTATTATCCCCTTTTTATTTCCTTTCACTTTTTTCTCTCTCTATTCCCTTTCCTCTTTCTTCTTTTTATTTTTTGGGTGTTGAGAAGTCGGGTTAGGGGTTTTCATTTTTTTCTTAAAATGCTAGTTAGGAAGCCCATAGGATTTTTTTTTTGAATTTTTTAAAAAATTAATGAATTTTTTGGTTTTTTTAATATTTTTGGATTTTTATTTAAATTTAATGGGTTTTAGGATTTAAAAATATGTGATTAATTTTTTAATTAACTAATAGTGTTGGATGTTAATTATATGATATCATTACTTAGGGTTAGGGTTCAATGGATAATATTATGCAACCCTATATGATTAATATAATCAATAATATTATTAAAATACATTAATTAAAATTAAGTATGAAAAAAGCTAAAAAAAATTATGATATCATTACTTATTAAAAAAGGGGGATAATAACAAGTACACAAAATTAATATCTTAAATGATGTCCAGTCCCACATCGTGGAGGTCGTCGATTACGGCGTGGACGGGATCGATCTAGCTGTTCCTCATCAGCTGCAGCGGGTTGCTCGGTTAATAATATTATTGATTATATTAATCATATAGGATTGTATAATATTATCCATTGAATCTTAACCCTAAGTAATGATATCATATAATTAACTTCCAACACTATTAGTTAATTAAAAAATTAATCATACATTTTAAACTCTAAAACCAATTAAATTTAAATAAAAATCCAAAAAACTAAAAAAAAAAACCAAAAAATTCGTAATTTTTAAAAAAAATCGAAAAAAAAAATATTCCTATTGAAAGTCGGGTTCAATGAAAAAAAATTTAAAAAGCCCATTGAAAAATCGGTTTCACCAAACCCGACTTCTCAACATAAAAAAAAATAAAAATAAAAAGAAGAAAGTGGGAAGTCATGAATAGAGGGAGGGGAAAGTGAGAGGAAAAAAAAGAGATATTTGTGTATATAATAGGGGAAATGGGATATTTAGGAGAATAAATTTTTTTTTTGGTTATTCCCAAAAATTTCCCAAACAATTAAACTATTAACTCGTTGACTACTGTTTCTTTTGTAATATTCACACTTTTTTTTTTTGGTGCTCTAAATATTTACACTTTTTTATTAATTAACTTTAGCTACATTTTAATTGAATAATAATAGTCATCAAAATAACTCGTACCATTTTTCACTTATTAACATTTATACTTTTAAAAAATGATAATTAGAAGTTGTTAGTAAAAAATTTAAATATAGATTTAATTGCACTTTTAGTCTCCAACTTTTTAAAATGTGTGATTTTGGTCCCTCAAAAATTTTAATTGCATTTTTATCCCTCAATATTTTCAATTGTGTGATATTGGTCCTTAAAGAAATTTAATTGCACTTTTCATCCCTCAACTTTGTAAAATTATGCAAAATTAGTCCTTCTAGGAACCAAAATAAAGGCTTTCATTGCACAATTTCACAAAATTGAGGGATGAAAAGTCCAATTAAATTTCTTTAGGGACCAAAATCGCACAATTGAAAAAGTTGAAGGACTAAAAATACAATTAAAATTTTTGAGGGACCAAAATCGCACAATTAAAAAAATTGGGAAACGAAAAGTACAATTAAGCCTTAAATATATTAGTTTTATTGGTTTTAAGAGTATCTTCCCCCGGTGAGAGATTGATCTCCCTAAAATTTAAATTTACTATTGAAAGTAGCAATAATCCCCACCAGAAATAACATGCTTAAGATTTTATAAGAATGAATTTTTAAAGATGTTTGAAGGAAATAATAGGGTGTTGCTACCTACACCCTACATTTAAACATCCACCATCCCATTTTTTGTTTTTATTGGGGAAAAGACAAAAACCCCTTTTTCGAATGTGTTCCGGCAATTAGTTGCTGAAATACGAAAAAAATTATATTTCGACAATTAGTTTCCGGAATACATAAATGTTTTTTTTGTATTTCGACAATTAGTTGCCGGATCACAATTTTTTTGTATTTCGAAAACTAATTGTCGGTAGATCAAAAAACTTGAAAAATTTCGGAACACAATTTTTTTGTATTCCGAAAACTAATTGCGGAAACACATTTGGAAAGGGGGTGTATTCCAGATACGGATATCTTGGGAATAAAAAAATTGAAATAAAAATGTGGTGGTGGATGAGTAAATGGTGGGATATATGTAGCAGAGCCCAAATAATAAGTCTCAGCCGTGCCCGATTTTACCCCAAGAAGAACAACGTAAATTTAGCATATTGTCAACATTAAGACAAAAAAATCAAAAAAAGCATATTGTAAACATTATACGATCAGCAATTCAGCATGGAGATTTTGCATCAGAAAGTTTTATCTGTAGACATCATTGCACAAGAGCTTATATACCTTGTTAACAGTTTGTTATACGATACAGATTTTCTTATGTTCAACTTAGAATATAATTTCACTACAAGCAATCACACTCGCAAAGCTCAATACAGCATTTGATTAACTCAAAACAAGCCAGAGCGGTACAGAGTTGGGTGCAAACGATAGAGCATTGGTCATTCACACAAGCGCAAGTCCGTAGCAGACACATGCCACAACAGTTACCACCCAATCGACTGCAACAAGTGGAAGCAGCCTTCTCCAATAGTCCTTCAGATGGTTTTGCTTCTTTTATTGCTGCTGAAATGTTCTCAGCGGTTGCCTTCAAGTCACCAAATCCAAGACTCAGCCCTCCCAGGGATAACTTCTGGCTGTCAAGATCTAACCTCTGGAGGCTAAATCTGTAGTATGCCTGTTTTGAAGGAATGTAAGGAATTAGACTTATTATGCAAAGGAAAAATGGAACTACTCTGATATTTTATGAAGTAGAGAGAATTAAAATTTGTCCTTATTTTTATAAATATCCAAGGTAAAGGTCCACCTTTTGTATCAGAAATGGTTCAGGTTTAGGTGCCTTCTTCCCTTCGTAGTTCTCCACAAGAACCATGCAGGTATACTCTGACGGGACTTGATTTTGAATGCTCATTTTAGAAACCTATTATTCGAGAGCAGTTTGACACTTGCTTACAAATGAGTGGTGCAGCCACAGACATGAAATACTATAACCACTTACAAAAGAGAAAACCAATATGCATAAATGTACGTAAAAGACAAACCTTCTCTTCCAGCTCTTTACTTTCTAATAACCATGCATCAGCAGTGAGAAAGTCTATATGTCTCTTTGAAAGGACCTGGAGAGAATACCAAAATTTATATCAAGCCGAATTGTAGAGCAAAGTCAAGCATGCATTCAGAAAACACACTACTTAAAGGATCTACAACATAAATTATTTTGAAACTCGCCAAATTTTGATTTGCAATGCTACGAAACACATGCCACATGGTCTACAGAAGAAATCTATAAATCTAGAACCATGTAGGTTTAGACTGGCAAGTATTTCAAGGGTTTAAGAATTGAAATACACATTTAGATGCAACATAGATTTGTCAAAGAATAACAAAAAGACCATCCACTTTTAATGCACCCACTGCCCAACCCAACCAGAATAGTGTTGACTGAACAATGCAAGTAAAGAGAGAGGTCTTCAAAATGTAGCCGCATTATAGCACATTCAGTGCCTGAATCTGGGAACATATGGTGGTACTGATGTAGGAGCAGCCGTGCATGTGAGTTGCATGGTAATATTCAGTTCCCATTTGCTAAGATCGGGTAAATTTACGAAATTCAACCAAATACAATGAATGGGTGGTAGTTAAGCCTTAGGGTTGAGATATTACATTACTGAGTTGCATATCCTTTTCTCTTTTCACTTTAAGGTCCGCTGCAAAGTTGGTCGTATCTGCCAAAGTACCAGTAACTTTAACTAATTCAGGGAAAGTTCCATTGTATCTGCCCGATAAGATCAACAGACTTCCCAATGATAGGTCTGGAATATGAGTTGGGAATAACTGCAACAATGAGAATACAGTTTAGTCTATATGTGCTAACAAAAACATCAAATAGATGAACATGTAAAATTGATCTTTAAGAAAACTAAATCATTAGAGCACAAGTTATAATTAAGGATGAAACGTTTCTGGGTATGTACCTCCTGCGAATCAAGATTCTCTAAACTTTCAATGGTTATATCAGCAACTATGACTGATGAAGCAGTACTGAATAGCCTTTGCATTCGAAAATCAATTGAATCTGGACAAGATAAAAATACAAGAGATAGATAAAACTTCACATATAGATGACTTAGCAATTACTTGTGTTTCCCTTAGGAAGAAAGGATATATAATGGGCAACTTCTTCAAAACTTGAATACTTGAGGTTTGGTGGCAATGTGATCCCAATCATAAAGGACACAATTTGCTAGTATTTTGTGGTTTATCTGCCATCACACTAATTAGCACTTGTAGTGACTTCACGACAAATTACAAAACATAAGAATAAATCTTTTTATTTAAGCATCAAATCTGTGCAACTTCAAGCCGCAATGTTAGGTTGACTGGGAAAGGAAAGATGCTGACCTAAATCATGAGCAGCATCATAGTGACCCCTCCCAATTTGTGCCAGCATTTGCAGGAAGTAGTGGTTACAATATAAACCTGAAATTTTCAAATTACATAACAGAGAAATACTCCTAAAACCAGTTGGATGAAAAAGTTGCACTTGAAACAAATAAACAGATTAATGATAAATCTATGTTCAATATTATGCCAATAATTGGGGTTTTGAGAAGGGGGTGCTGTATTTGGAGATTTTCAGAAGTGTTAAATGGCATTTGGAATTAGCAGCAAGAGTGAATCAAGTGACTACCATTGATTAAAAAATAAAATTATGACAAAAGGGTAATTGATAAATACATATTCTTACTTCCTTTTTTTGTACGTAAGTTCTTACTTCCTTTTATTCTTAAACAAAGTGAAACCTATTTCTGAGCAGCCTCATTCTTGACAAATTAACCAGCATATCAAAGCATTAGTTTCTCCCGTTTAAAACATGCCTAAACTAAGTTTGAAAAAAATTTGGCTACTTAAAACATCAGCTAAAGTAAGCAAAACGGTTATCAAAGGTTGAAGTGTCAAAAGGATATTGCTAAATTAATGATATCAGAGAATCTATTTTCTTAAGATTACAAAGAGAAGAGGAAGCTAGAATCCTTGCCTATGCCAAAAGTGCATATTCGCGGTGCACGAACTGATTGCCCACTTGTGACACAGCTTTTCACAAAATTGCATATCTCTCTTTCATCCTCAACAGCACCATCAGTAACGAGAAAAATAAGAGGGATTGAATCAGTAGATTTCTGGAATAGCTTCATTGCCTAAGATAGAGCACAATATTAAGTAAAAAATCTTACAACAATATGTACATATTAAGGATTCAGCATCCAAAAGTTCTGCGCGGGATACAAGTTACTAAACACTGCATAGAACGTGCAAGTTATCAAAAGGCAATTAAAGTATACCATACCAGCAATTCATCTACCTTTTATCTCTACGGTTAACATTACAAGCAGATGAAATAGGATGCCAAGTCTGAAAGTCAAATAAGGCATATGATATTGTAAAAGCTAGAAAAATGCCAAAGACTCGAAGTGCTATGTACTTAGGGTTGCAGACTTGCAGCCATAACAAACCATACAGATTCCAAGACAACTTAGAGCATGCCAAATAAATAAGAATGAACTAATTCTTGTCATGGTTTCAAATTTGATGTAATAAATAATAAAATCCAAGATCTAAGATAGCAAAATAATATTAGGCTTTCCATCTCCTCTTAGATGTAAAAATACTTTAATTAGTGAAGCTGAATTGAGAAACCAAAAACAACAGAGAAGATTTAATTAACAAGCCATGAAATAAGAGAAGAATATTTTGCACGTCATATAGAAAATGTCAACAGATAAGAATTACCTTAGTTAGGGGAAGGAAGATATTCGTACTACCATTTGCAATAAAAGTAGTGTCAACCCACTTGGTAGCATTTAAAATTGCTTCCTCTGTAGCTGGTTCCATCGATGGTGACCATAAGTTGACCTCCCCATTGAAAGCTATAATGTTAAATGTATCTTGTGCATTTAGTTGAGAGAGTGATGCCAGCAGTGCATTCTTTATGTTTTCAAGAGGACTTCCCTTCATGCTTGCACTTATATCTACTATAAACACCACATCCTTTCTAAAAACCTATCAGGTGATTGTAACAGAATGCTCCATTATAAATTTGCAAATCGGCCATACATAGAGAATTTGCTCGAAAATTAAAGGCAGCTTGATTGAAGCAAAGATGCACATGCACCTGTGCTATGCTGACTCTCTAATTTGCACCCAGACAATTATTCCGAGTTCTATATGTTTCTTATTACTTTAATCATTAACATTACGTTTATAAATATAAATATCATTCTACTTTGACAACCAATTATTCTTCTGGCTTAGCTAAGACTTAGCAAACAACAAGCAGATCCATCTTATTTGTTCATATATGGGGAAGAGAAGTGGATAAAGCTTACGTGGCAAGATAACCCTTTGATGCATTCAAGTTACATATATACACCACCTCATCTAGCTATCCTACCTTAAGCAATCATAAATAAAACTTACTTTAAAAATATATTGACATAGCATAACTTGCAAACAAACCTTTCTATCCTGGCCATTTCCAGGGTAAAGATACAAGCAAAATATCTCTCTTTCATCGAAATCACGCAGGAATGGAGATTGCAAGAGCACACCACCAAATACGTCAGTTGAAGAAACCTGTAAAAATGATACTCAATTAAGCTTAATAATGTTTTGTTATTGCATATATAGTAGTTGGTTTGATTCTGAATGTCTGTGGTACAAAATCCACCACTTACAAGGAACTGCAATACAAAAAAAAAAAAATTCATAGAATTCTATGCTTCAATGTCTTACAGTGTACGAGAAACTGAAGTCTGTACTTGACCAGGCTGGCACTTCTGCTTCATATGATAAACTTAATTTGCCAGCGTGGCGCACTAGTCCCTGGAAAGTCATAAAATGTCTAGTTCAAGTCTAATAGAGTAGAGGCCAAACTGAAATTTGTAATAGCACAAAAGGTTTTACCTTAAGAGGATGACTGGTGGTTTTGCATAACACTTCAGTTGCAGCACCAGAATTCACTTTCAAAATTATCTTTTCTTTCTTAGAAATATTTTTTCCAACAGGTTTGACGTATGAAGGAAAGCTGAAAGGCACACTAAGAGAGAACTGGCCATTGTGAATTAGTATTTTCTGAGTCCATCTGATCTTAATTGAGAAGACAGAGCCTCCCTTAATCTGAAAGACAAAATATTTTTTTGTAACATAAATAGGCTATGCAAACTATCAACGATGAAGTGAGATTAATCTGTTTTGCTATGTAATAATAACCTGCGGAATCTTAATGGTGTATATTTGGCTTTTCAAGAAGTATCCGTCTTTAGCTTTGGCCACTTTCTCCTTAATATCGTTTTCATCTTTTAGAGAGATTAATTCAGTATGATAAGATCTTCCAACATCAACAACCTCGAGACCTAGAAGTGAACCCTGTTAGCCACATCATATTTAACTTGAGAATTTATGAAACAAACTGTAATAACTGCAGGGAAAATCGGTATGCAATATCGTCAAGCATCATGAGATAAAAGATGGTTCCTTCAACAGAAGGATAATAGAAAAAACAGGATTTCATTCCATATTATCTAACATGACCAAGAAACGCAAATTAATATAGCACAAAGGCATCTTGATGATGATGATGCTCGCACAACAGAAAAATTAGTCTGTATAAGTTATTAATTAGTTACTACTTACTAATAATTCATTGTGAAGTCATATAACATGCACAATTAAGGCATTAAGAGTGGGCTTGCAGTGAGGTGTGAGACTTGTGTACATAAATAACTTCCGGTAAGATAACTTCTCACAAAACGTATCAGATTTTTTTGATAACCATGACATATGTATGAAGTATCCATCATCGTCTATACACGAGTCAGGATTCGAACCGCTGACCACTTACTTAAGGTGTCCGAGTCCCTTACCATTCGGACCAACCACATGTTGGTAAACGAATCCTTAGATTGAAAGTTCATCATTTAAATCATATTTATAAAATTTCACTTATGGTAAACTATTTATACTTCATTTATATTTTTCATAACTAATGTAATAATTTTTTAAATATACAAAACTATAAGCTATTTAACTATATTTTTATTAACGTTCAATTTTAAAGACACAAATATAATTTAATCGATAAAATTTATATTCAATATAAAGTTATTAAGTGGTATAAAAATATAAATTTTTACCAGTTTTGCACCGGTATTGGTTAATCCCTCCCCTCTCTCTCCATATGTTTTCAATATTTCTCTCCATTTTAAAAACAAGCAATATTTTTATAATTATTATTAACTAAAAAATAAGAACAAAAACTCAAACCAAAATATACCACCTAACTTATTTATTCTCCGTTATTTTTTTCTGAAAGAATGTTTTTATCAACTTGGAACTGAAACTAAACAACGATTTCAAGTAAACCTATACCCAACAAATCATTTGACATTAAAGTAAACATGCTATTACATAAAACTAGTTTTCTCAACAATTGCTATCCAACAAATAACCACAGGCCTTGACACGTAGCAACCGTTCACTCTTCAATCATAAATTTTCTTCAACAATCAACAATCAAATGGACAAAACTTAAGTTAAAATTTTATAAGTGTTTGATGTGGTGTTGTTTCTCAATCATAATAGAACATGTGTAATAGCTAATAACAGCGGTTACATATGACATATGTTATATTTTTACTAATAAACTATGCATATATAGAAGAAGAAAAAAATTGCATCGAAGTTTTGTCTGAATCAAATTTACTTTTAAGTCTCAAACAGACACATGCTCAGTTCAGTTGCACACATTCTTGCTCCACTTTATTACTAGCATCAATCAATGCAAAAAAGGAAGAACAAAAAATTAGACTTTTGTTTTATTCTGAGAGCACGATGTATCCCTTTCGTATTTACCTGTTCACCCATAGGTATAGCAACCTGGCAATCACACGTGTTACTTGCCGTTACACAATGCACGCGCCACCTTCCGGTGACCGTTACAAACGCCGTGTCCAAACAGCACTCAACTTCCATGGCAATTCCGTGAAGCTGAAGCGGTATCAGCGCCGGCGGCTCGCACCGCCCATGCACGTACGGCTGGTAGGTCCGGATGTCCGGGTTATCAACCATCTCCGGATCCTTTACCACCGCGTAACACATCGGCGACGTTGGTAGGTGTCCCTCCGGTGAACTGGACATTGCCGGTGCCGGATTTGGCGCCGATCCTTTGTCGTAGTAAATTCGCTTCGATAGCTTGAGTCCGAACTCGACGGAGCTGGAGAACTGGTCCGCCATCAACGCCGGAGAAGAGATTTGCGGCGAATTTAGAGAGATGAAGAGTTTGGAGGTATTTGGATAAAGTTGTAGTGAGAAAGTGATGGTTTTGGAAGCGACATTAATAGGGAGGTGAGGGTAATGAAAAGCAGTTGAAGAAGAAAGAGGAAAACAACACAAGAGGGAAGACGAAGTGGTAACTATTATTATTTTATTATATTATATATTTATCTGAAATAATAATTAACTAAGTTCTTATTACAGAGTTTAATTTAGCAACAAAACCACATGTGATAAATAGCCGGTTCCTTAAAGAATATTGTCATATATATGAAAAAGGTTTTTGCTGAAAGAGGTAAATCATACTTCGGTAATGTCTATCTATCAAAAAAAAAAAAATTAATCTACAACTATTGGTTAAAGTTGGAGGATATTCTTATACCCAAAAAAAAGTTTAATATATCCAAAAAAAAATTAATTGTTATAAATTATTATTATAAAATTTTTACATTATCAAGCAATCAAAAAATAAAAATAATATAATTTTTTTATATTAATAATATATATCAATTAAATCTTATTAAAAAACAATTTAACTAACTAATTAGTTATTTCTAATTATGTTAAGAACATATTCTGGAAGTGGAAAACACTTGCACATCATTCTGGGGGTGTCTGTCTGGTTTTCTAATAAAAATATAATAATATTTGTACAGGTTATGTTTGTATTGAATTGTTCTTAAGTTTTGTTCTTCTTTTCGGTCAAAAAAAAAAAAAAAAACAAAAGGTTTTGTTCTTCTTTTTATCTCTGTTTTTCAATACACTGTTTAGATAAATTTCAAGTGAAACCATTGAATTACATGGATTAGCTCTCTCTTAATTAGATTTTATATAAACTCTATCCAATAATAAAAATGATTTTGTTATCCATTATTCTAAGAATAATGGTTAAGGATTACAAAAATAATTTTTTATTGGGAAATGGTATTGAAGTGGTGTAAAGATTCCTTTAAAATGAGATTATTTTTACGGTGGCCAATTTTCTCTTAATTATTTAGTTAGTTGAGTTTTCATATATTTTATTAAATCTAATTAAGTATAAATATATCCTTATTTACTCATTTTAGAAAAATCAATGTTTAAAAAATTACAAAATGATATATATTTAATTTTCAAATAAAAATTTACATTTTTTATTCCTATCTATTACGGATAAATAACAAAATTATAATAAAAATGTGTGAAAAGTAGTTTTTTAAAAATGTATTACTAATATTTCTCTCAATCTCAATAATGTTGCTAACTGATAATGCAATGTGACACCTTTTTAAAAAATTTGTAATATTTTGACAATAAAATTGTTGTCCAATATTGTATAAATATATAGTGCAATATTTATTTATTATTTTATTCTCTCTTTACTTAATTTATTACTTCAAAACATCATTCAAAATATGATATCCATACTTGTTATCGTATTTTGTTATCAAAATATCATTTCTATTCTAAAAAGGCCGAAACAATTTGACGCGTTAAATTTGACCGATGTTTTTTCTTAATTGAAAAATTCTTTATGTACTTCTAGCATCAATGGTTTAAGTTTATGATTTAATTGGTATGAAATCTCAATGTAAAAGAATTATATTATTAATTAATTATAAATTATTATTTTTTGTTGACAAAAATTATAAATTATCACATAATTAAAAATGTTTCACTTTTATCATGCTACTTAAAAGTCATATATAATATGATTTATGATTGAGTGACATTCAGGGCCGACCCAAATGTAAGGCCAAACAAGAGAGACGGATTTACATTATTATTGGGGATGGCCCGGACCCCTCCCAATTTGTTTTTGTAATTTTAAAATTAGTAAGAGTATCTTCAATAATACAACCCATTAAAGTTGTTGAACTCCAATTTTTATGGGTCCTATCATGCAATCTCATTACTTTTTATTTTATACTATTTTAAACAACTTTACACTTCAATAGTGCAACCCTTAAAAGTTTTACCAAAGTAGTGCCATATGTTACATAACATATTTATTTACATTTAGTTTTGTTAATTTAATCTTAAATGTGATTGGGTTGGTGGATATTATTTTCTCTCTCTTAGTTTTGTTGGTGGTCCTTATATAAGAATTAGTTGCTTTTATAAGTAATCCTCCTTATATGTTATATCCATATCAGCTTGTTCCAATGATGCAACTCAACAAGAACTTATCCTTAATTTTAAGAACTTGTTAAGCAATTGAGTTGCTCACCAAGTTCATACCAAAGCATTGGTCTTTTATCCAAGTCCGTGGATCCAGCAATTCTTTTAATTTTAAAACTTTTGGATTGATTTGACTTTTAGATTTCCCTTAAAAAAAACCTCCCATTGTTGCTTTTGAGAAATAGTAGTATATACTTACAATTGCTCCCAATCTCCCATTATTATTATTATTATTATTATTATTATTATTATTATTATACTCACTAACAATTGACAATTACTTTTCAAGAAACACGAAAATCCTCCGTGACGGTAGACCACTTTCCTTCTTCTCCAAGTTGGCCCCCGCCATCATCCAAGCCTAATTCCGTCCCCGCCAGACAAGCCCTTACTTAGCCCACCCATTCAACCTCTACACAGCTCATTAATTTTATGGTCTCACCTTCATTTTAATATCTAACAAAAATTATACTATGGGATCCCCTTCCATGATTTGTTCACTAAGAGGTCTCACATTGTCTTGAGCCGGCCTTGGTGACAGTGTAAAAAAATTTATACTGAAAATATATCAAAATTAAACTCTTAAGTTTTTTTTTTTTTTTATGAATATTAAACTCTGAAGTTTAATTACAAAGTTAGTGTAAATGTACATTTTATGTGTTATATATACTGTGTTTTGGTTGAATTAACATACTAATCTTAAAACTCATTAAAAAAGAATAATTTACCATATCAGGTGAAAATATATTCTCAAATAGTAACAGCGTAATTAAACCCTTAATATTACGTTACTTGCAAATTTCCAATGTTACAATGTGACATTTCATATGTCCAATCCTGACTGTGAGCTGTGTGGATGAGAATATAAACAAAAAACATTTTGTAATAATTTAGATATATATCTTTTTCCATTTGTACAACCTCTATGCCACAATAAAGTAAATCGCTTAGCACCAAAAAATAAATAAAGTAAATCGCTAGAGCACCAAAAAAAACGTAAGTCGCTTATAAAGACAAGAAATGGTTGAGATAGATTCAAATGCAATTTGGTGCACAAAATTTAAATCCCTTTTACTACTGCAAGTCTGCAACTAGGTCGTCTACCACTGTTTACAATAGAGAATAGGTAGGGCCCTCGCAGAAGGTCTACGGTCTAGCAATTTTTTTGGATGATAAGTGTTGCATTTTACATTTTAAGTTTGATCTACTTAAAATGTCTATTTTTTAAAATAAAATAGGTATTCGAAAAAGTATATTTATTTATATAATTATGAATTTATAATATTTATATAATTTATTATTAGTTTATATATTTTATATAAATTAATAATTTTGTTAAAAATTATACCTAGTAAGAAAATTCAAAATATAATATAAGTTTCTTAATCTATTCAAAAACCTTCTTGTAATATATACATTAAAATTGATTTTCTGGTCACGCTGAACTTTTTTTTTGAGACAAAATCACGTAAAATTTTTATATTTTCATAAATAAATCATAGCAAATCCCATTGAAAATAGGTTCCCCACTCTCACTTTTAATAATGATTATTTTAGAAACAATTTAAAAAATGAATATGATACTCAACTAAAATATTACTCAACTATATTTTAATAATATAATCTACTTTTTTTTTCTTAATCACTGCTATAATATGCATCCTAAAGACTTATAATGAAGCCTATTCGCATGAACTAACATGAAAAGGAAATATCTCGCTTTATCAAAATAAAAAATGTTTATTGAAAGAAATATTTAATAAATAAATAGTTTATGAGAATGGTCCCACTAATTAATCCTCAACTTTTGTTATGGTTAGTCATAAGAAGGCAAAGCATAATCATGTGTTAAACTTTTATTTAAAGTTAAGCTAAGGATTTCACCACTAGATTCTGTTTTTTTTAATCAAAAAAGTAAAGGTCGCATACCATCACACCAATAATCGAGGTGATCCACTAGATTCTGTTTAACATATGCTTGATAATTTTGTTTTTGGTGAAAATAAAGTGGCTGTACTTTATATATATATATATATATATATATATATATATATATATATATAATGGTTAATTAGCATTAGTTGATCTAAATATTATTTTTTAGTCAAAAAAAAATCTAAATATTATTCTGGTTTGTAATTAAATGCAAAAGCCTAAACAACGGTCCCAATTGCTTGAATAGGAGGATGAAAATTCTGACATAAAAATAACTTCCTTTTAAAAAGATTCATTAATTTTTAGAGTTTAATTTTAAATTTTAATAGACATTTAGTATAGAGTTTTTTTATTTTTATGTATTATCAACTAATTAAAAATTATTATATATTTAAATAATTGAATTTTAAGTTAATTATTATAAGAGTTAAATATTTTAATAAAGTTATTATCAAAATGATGTTTTGTTTCGATAATGATATTTTAAATAATGAGATAGAGGAGTAACTGAGATAGCAAATTTAGGGGCTGATTTGGAGGGAAGTGGAAACATTGGCATTTAAGTGTAGCCACTAATGATGTTTTGTTAGGGTAATGAGGTTTTCTTTACGTGTGGAGCTAGCACATTGTTAATGGTGTTGAATAACGTAAAGGGTGCGTGGTCCCTATCGCGGTTTTTCTTTTCTTTTCTTTTTTAGTGTCTATCATTGTCGTATGGCCGGTCTTGAGGGGAAGGGCAACATATATCAAAACAAAATTGGACTCTAAAACATATGATATTACATTTTCTTAGTTTAATTTGGAGTCTGGGCTCCACATGTCTGGATTCAGTTTGCACTTGATAATTCGAGTTTCACCAATGCCCAAATGCATTTATATGATTTAGTATTTTGTTCTTCACAAAGCTTAGTTTAGTGCATAAATTTGCATTTCAATAATTTTACTTTCAAAATAATTTTAACCCAATATTATCGGGTTATTTTTACTAAATTACTTCACTTCATACTATTGAGATCTCACATTGACTAGAGATATGGCTAAAGTAGTCCTTATAAGGCTTGGATAATCCTCACATCTCGAGCTAGTCTTTAAGATTAAGTTCCTAAACCCCAAATTCTATATAAAATGGTATCAAAATCTATCATAAATCTGTTATTAAACTAGTTATTCCACTTGGATTTGTCTACGCTCTAGATGCCCTGAGCATGAGAGAGTGTGTTGAGATCCCACATTGAAAAGAAATATGGCAAAAGTAGCCCTTATATAAGGCTTGGACAATCCTCATCCTTTGAGTTAGCTTTTAGGATTGAGTTGGGCCTAAAGCCCAAATTCTAATTAAGAGTGTGTTTGGCCCAGTATTTTTAGTTTTTCTTCTCCTTGAAAGGAGAAGCTGAGCCAAACATATACCAATTAAAAGCTCTACAAAAAAAATAAGTAGCTTAATTTTATTAAAGAGAATGAGCTTTCATAAAAGTCATCCAGACGAGCTTTCTCTAGCTTCTGCGAAGCTTTTACTCATTAAACCCACCTATCGATTTCCATCCTACCTTGTGCGGACTATTTTTTTCTTTCTTTCTTTTATGTTTCCGTTCTTTTTTTTATTTCGTTTCCCATCTATATACTGTAACAACCTAGTTTTCGCTTGCTTGTTATAAAGTGTTGTTATATATGTTTATCATATATATGTTATGTGTTTTATGCATGTGTTAGATGTTTAGGACGTCTTTTAAGGTAGTTAACCTTAGAACGAGCCTTATTAGTGATCCTGACAGGGTGGCACGCCCGTGCTCACGTGCAGCACGCCCGTGCTAAAAGTTAGCACACTCGTGCTCTTTGAGCGCACCAGAAACGTGTTTTTGGGTTCTTTTGGTCAGCACATTTCAGGCTAATCCTTTTTATACCTCTTTTGCTCGACCTAAAACATATAGTCGTCATCCTAAAATTAGAAATAGTCGTCTTTTACCTTTCTCTTGGTTTCCCATTGAATCCTTAAGCATTCCTCAATCATTGTTGGGTATTCTTCATCAAGAACACATCTCTATGGTGTTTGCTGTTGCGTTTGGGATCAAGCTGCTAGCTTAGTGTTACTCTGAGGCAAGGTAACCAACTCTGTTCGTCCCTTTCCCCTGAATCCTTTGAGTTAGTGTTGAATCGTTTTCTTTCTGTCAAACCAGACTTCGTTGTTCGTGTGCCGGTGCTGTGAACGGCAACTAGCAGATTAGTTCCCAAAGGATCTAATCGAGGTATGTGCATAACCCTTGTGTTAATTCCATTCATTTTCTTGTTTGGGAATTAACTTATCCTTTTGTCTTGGCGTTCTTGGCCAAAGCTCCCTAAACCTGTTGAACTCGTTTCGAGGAGTCAAGCGTGGACTTCGTTTTTGTTGGCTCGTAGGCTAGAATCGTCACGTGGGTTCTAGGGTAGCGTAAGATGAGGGTTAACCCTTGACCCTATTTGTGTGCTATATGCCTTACTTGATGTATGAAGTTGTTATGGTTGTTCATACATGTTGTTAATTGTTTAAATGGTTTGTATGATCTTGACCTGATGTTTATGATGTTATTTATGATAATGATTATATGCCATGATTGTATGAGTTGGTATGTTGAAACTGCTGTTAAATCTATGTTAATAAAAGACATAGGGATGTTAGCGCTAAGCCTAAAACTAGGATTAGTCTAATTGATGTGAATAAAATATAAAGATGTTGATGAGGGGTGAGATTAATACTGGATTAGTCAAGAACCTTAGGATTGATTTGGAGGGTTGAAATCTAGAAAAGCTGCTAAGTTCCCAGAACTGAGATGCTGTAACAGCGTTGAGCACGCCCGTGCTCATTATTGACATGCCCGTGCTCTTTGCCCAGTAAAGTCAGCACGACCGCGCTCTCGATAGCACGTCCGTGTCAGAAAAACGAGAAAAGTGACGCTGTTTAGCACGCACGTGCTCTCGCACAACAGGCCAGTGCCAGTTGGTCATCACGCCCGTACCCAGGCCGTGCCACTGTCAAAATTAAGAAAACTTCACTGTTTTAAATAAAGAGAGATTTAATACCTTTTTAGGAATAAAAGTATGATATAAGAGATTATAAAATACAACCTTGAGGATATTTAATGAACTAGGACAATGATATGGTAAGATGTAATAAAAGAGACTTAATAAAGAGATTAATTAATGAGAAGATGATGTTATCGGTAACGACGTACTGTTACCGATGTTGTTGGTTAAATCATTTTTGATGTTTAATGGTCAAGATTAATGTTGATGAATCACCTTTGATGCTTATTGGTCAAAGTTGATAGCCATTGTTAATGGTGTTGATGGAGGTGGTTGCCATGTCGTTTGTGTTAGCATTGCATGCATTCATGACATGAAGTTGTTAGATGGACGGAAGGAAACGAGGAGACACGAAAGTTCACCCGAGAGTTTAGTGGACAGGCAACTCGTGGGGATTCATTCGAGAGCAAGGGGAATCGTTACTCATGGGGGGTTCATCCGAGAGTAAGGTGAACAGCCAGCGAGAGTAAGGTGAATAGCCAGTGTTGAGAGTTCATGTGACACCCGCTACCCCGCATATGATAAAATTAAATAAAGTATGCAAGTAAAAAAAAACTTTAACATAAAAGGTAGCAAATACCACATGATCCGAAAAAATTTAAAATATAAGTAACAATTGCGAAAAAACATAACCATAAACATTAACAAAACCCGAAACCCGATGTCACATAATCAAAGCTAGTAACCACTACCGATATTATGTCGAAAAAAAACTAACATAACTAAACTATATTATGAGCAAGCGATCTCCTCGGGATCACTCCTCAGCTGGCAGCTCACCATCCTCTGCATAACCAAAGGTACATGCAAGCAACAACAACAGATAGGGAGTAAGGAACTGAACGTATAAACATAAGAGGTAATAGAGCAATTAGCAGGATGATCATGCAGCATATAAAACATCATAATATAACATATATATTATAACGCGTACCATTATATCACATTAATAATATGCTATGCGATGCATAACTACTCAACTACTCCATATGCAATGTGGATCCAACACATTAATTCTGGAAAGACGATTAGGAGTACATATCCATGTTGACCATCTTGTATCAATGTTGGAACACTCACCAAACCATGGGTGACGTGTGTGGATACTCTCAACTAATCCTGATAACATATCGTGGCTCGTCAGGGTAGTCAGGTTATCGATAGGACACTCCGGCCATGGGTTGCAAGTCCATGTCATATGGAACCTCCTTACCCAACTCTACCCTCAAGGCCAGGATAACACCCATTGTGACCTCCACAGTAGCGATTCATCGTTTGCTTTCCGCCTAAACTATCATCTCTATGCAATGATGCATGCAATGTTCAACCAACATGCAAACACATGTCCAACTGTAACACCCCGATTTTCTTAATCTTTTTATTTAACCAGTGTTTAAGTGATTGTATTTTATTAGACGATCTAGAAAATTAAATAAATTATTCCTAGGTCATAGTCACGCTCTACGCTATCGTAGGAAGCTATGGTTAATTTTTGGGTCGAAAACTCAGACAGAGCCCTGTCTGCGTTTTTCCTTGACAGTAGTGCTTTACTACTATCGAGACCCAATTTGGATCCGTGAACGAGACAGTTAGTCTTAGAATCACGTTTCCTATATTTTCGAAAAATTTCGTCCTGATGTTCGAAAATGAAAATAATATATTATATTCAGGCCGATAATCGTTCTAGGAGACGATTCGAGTTGTCTTAGGGTTTTTCGATAATCTTGAGCCAATGATTTTCATACCAGGGCTATGTTAAATCATTTGGGGACTCTTACAAATGTCGTGAGGATTTTCAAAATATTGGGAGATGAATTGACCAAATTGCCCATGGATAGTTTTTACTGATTACCTATTATTACTTTTACCTATTTCTTAAGCCTTAAGTCACCTAATAATACACTATTCTCACTTTTTTTCCTCATTCTCGCTGGCCAGCTGCTGCTGCTACTCCTACTCCTTCTTCTTCTTCTTTTTTCTTCTTCTTCCTTCTTCTTCCTCCATTTTCAACTTCATTTTTTTCAAGCTTCCTTAAGCTTTTTCAAGAAAGTTTGTGAAGCAAAGTTGCTCCTCTCATCCTCCTCTATCACCTAGAAGGTATAGATTTCATCCTTGAGCTCTCAATCTTTATTTTTCTCCATTGATTTTTATGAGTTTCAATTTCTAGATCTAAACTTCAAAAATTTCTAGAAAATTGTAGAATAATCATTTTGATGCCAAACCAATTTCTATGAGCTAGTATCATCTCCTACTATCATAATCCAAGAGCTTGAAATCAAATAAAACCTCTACCCTATTTATATTTTCGGTCCGAATGGGTGTATTGTGGGTAAAATGGGGATTTTTGTTCATTGTTTTTGATTTCACCTATTTCACCCCTTAATCATGTAATCCAAGTGATTAGGAGGCCAAATTAAACTCTCACCTATTTTTCATGGTGATGGCCGAAACCCTACTTTGTTGGTTTAAGGGGTTTTGGTTCAAATCTTTGATAATTGATCATTGATTATGTATTAGGTATGCTTAAGGATCATTGATCCAAGAGTTGGTAGAATTTCAATATCCCTAGCCTATTTAATTAATTAAGGGTAGTAGCTAATCCTAAAGATTAGGTAGTTTATGATTTTATTATTCTAATTTCTGGTTGTGTTTTACTGTATAGAACCTGACAGGACTCGAACGCTCGATCGCGCACTCGATTGACTGTTGCGGAGCCGCATTCGGAATCTCTCGGGCAAATCACTAAGGTGGGGGAAAGAATCACAATATCGTCGGGGAGGCAAGCTTTAAATAATATATATTGATATGCGTAGGGCAACCCAAACCCTATTAGAGGTCGTTTGACTATTAGGTTGATTTTACTGTATATTGAGGTTCTTTGTAATGTGATTGGATATTTGATATATTATATATGATATGTGTATGATGTCTATTATATGCTATAATTGATTAAATGTTATTTACTTGTAAGTTGATTTTACTGTTGAATATATATTCTGACTGTTGTTGATGTCTGTTGTGACTGCTGATGTCTGATTAGAACTAGGCAGTGATTTCTGATAAACAGGGTGATGAATGTGTGGTGAGAAAGTCGAGGTTATATATATATATATATATATATATATATATATATATGTCGTACTGCTCAACCTAGTGATATAGTTGATCTGTTGCTGTTGTAATGTGAGTTGATACCCGGTTAATCCGGATGAAAGTTGGTCGTGGTTGTATAAAAGTCGCGGTTGAGGTACTAAGTGTTGATCCTCAGATGAGTCAGTAAGATTCATGTTGCATAGTTGTTATTCATCACTGTGTTGGCATATGGGTGATTTCGATCTTACCTGCGGGGAGATGGTCGTACCTATTAGTTTGGCGTAGGGGCGATTCCGATCTTACCTGCGGGGAGGTGGTCGTACCCGTTAGCCGAATTGTAGACGGACGGGCGAATATCTCGACCTAACCTGCGGGCGGGGGGATATGTCGTTACCAAAAGTTGAGTTGTTAACGGACGGGCGAATGCTCTGACCTAGCCTGCGGGCGGGGGAACATGTCGTTACCGTAAGTTGTGTTGTTGACGAGCGAATATTCCGACTTGGCCTGCGGGCGGGGGAATATGTCGTACCCATAAAACGAGTTAGGCCTGCGGGCTTTAGACCGAACCTTACCTTATGGGGGTGGCATAGTGATGATTGGGATACCTTGATCCGTTGGGGATGTCACGTCGTGATCGCGTCCATATAGTCGTTAGTTGCATAAGTGTAAGAGACAGTAGTTAAGGAAAAAATTATTCGGAAGTTGTTTGGTTGTCACTGTTGTGATTTGGTGTGTTGTTATCTATATACATTATTTATATCGTTGTTTTTCCCATTTATGACATATTATTGTTTCTTATCCTTTGTACTTTCCTATGTCGTATTTTCTTTGTGCTCGACTGTACGAGAAGACCCTGATGAGGAGTTTCCAGAGGAGATTGATGGCATACCTGTTGAGTCCGATGCCGGCGGGAGAGACTCAGATCCCAATGCTGGGGTACCTTGAGCGCCAAGAGAGGAAGTCTGATTGTATTTTATTCTGTTGCTATATATTTAGTTTTTATTTATTTCATACTCTGAAGTATTTTATATTTGGTATCAGTGTTGTAGGCTCTACTGATGGAGCCAGTACTATTATGTATGTATACTTTTATTATGGTATCAGTATGTATTGTATGTTTTAATATTTCCGCAAATTTTATACTATTACGCTACGCTATAACACTAGTAATTATAAGTGGGGTCACTAATGGAACCTCCAAGGAAGGGGTTGTCTCACCAACCATCCATCATCAACACCATTACATGGCTATCAACTTTGACCAACAAGCATCAAAGATGATTTATCAACATAAAACTTGACCAATGAGCATCAAGAATGATTTAACTAACAACATCGGTAATAGTACGTCGTTACCCATAACATCATCTTCTCATTAATTAATCTACTTATTAAGTCTCCATTATTACATCTTACCATATCGTTATCTTAGTTCATTAACTATTTAAGCTCGTGTTTTATAATCTCTTATATCATATTTTTATTCCAAAAAGGGTATTAAATCTCTTTTTTATTTAAAACAGTGAATTTCTTAATTTTGACAGTGGCACAGCCTGAGCATGGGCGTGCTGGCCATCTGGCAAGGGCGTGCTAAACAACGTCACTTTTATTGTATTTCCGACACGGGCGTGCAACTAAGAGCACGAGCGTGCTGACTTTTACTGTCCAAAGTGCACGGGCGTGCCGATAATGAGCATGGGAGTGTTCAACGCTGTTACAATGTCTCAGTTTTGGGAACTTAGCAGCTTTTCTAGATTTCAACCCTCTAAATCAATCCTAAGTTTCTTGACTAATCCATTGGCATTAATCTCACCTCTCATCAACGTCTTTATGTTTTATGCACATCAATTAGACTAATTCTAGGTTTAGACTTAGCGATAACATCCTTATGTCTTTTATTAACATAGTTTTAACAGCAGTTTCAACATACCAGTCCATACAACCATGACATATCAACAACATCATAAGCAACATCATAAACAACATCATAAGTGTCATGCCAAAATCATACAAATCATTTAAACAATTAACAACATGTATAAACAACCATAACAACTTCATACATCAATTAAGGCATATAACACACAAATAGGATCATGGGTTAACCCTCATCTTACCCTACCCTAGAACCCATATGTTATACTAATCTCTTTTTCTCATACCTGGCGTGACAATTCCAGCCTACGAGCCAACAAAACGAAGTCCACGCTTGACTCCTCCAAACGGGTTCAAGAGGTTCAGCGAGCTTTAACCAAAAGCATCAAGGCAAAAGGATAAGTTAATTCCCAAACAAGAAAAGGAAGAAAATTAACACAAGGGTTATGCACATACCTCGATTAGATCCCTGGGGGACTAATCTGCTAGTTGTCGTTCACAGCATTGGCACACGAACAACGAAGTCTGGTTTGACAGGGACAAAATGGTTCAACACTAACTCAAGGGATTTATAGAAAAAGGATAAACAGGGTTGGTTACCTTACCTCAGAGTAACACTAAGCTAGCAGCTTAACCCCAAACGCAACATCAAACACCAAAAGGATGTGTTCTTGACGGAGAACACCCAACAAGGATTGAAGAACGCTCAAGGATTCAATGGGAACCCAAGAGAGAGGTTGAAGACGGCTGTTTCTAACTCTAGGAATGACGGGTATGAGTTTTAGGTCGAGCAAAAGAGGTATAAAAATGATTGGGGCGAAATGGGCTGACCAAAAGAGCCCAAAACGCGTTTCTGGTCCGCGCGAAGAGCACGGGCGTGCTGAACAATTGGCACCGGCGTGCTGCACGTGAGCACAGGCGTGCCACCTTGTCAAGATCACTGATCTGACTCGTTCTAAGGTTAACTACCCCAAAACACGTCCCTAAACATCTAACGTAAGCATAACAACACATAACATATATATAAAAACAAGGATAACATATATAACAACACTTTATAACAAGCAAGTGAAAACTGGTGTGTTACAGTTCACCCGAAAGTTTGGTGGACAGGCAACTCGTGGGGATTCATCCGAGAGTACGGTGAATCGTTACTCATGGGGGTTTATCCGAGAGTAGGGTGAACAGCCAGTGTTGATGCATGATGGTCAACAAGTTGATGTACTCCGAATCGTCTTCCTGAGTTAGTTATTGGATTCGCATTGTATATGGAGTAGTGGAGTATTTATGCATCGCATAACATGTTTATAATGTAATATGATGGAATGTGTTATAACATGTATGTTGTATTATGATGTTTATATGTTGCATGATTATCTTGCTAACTGCTCTATTATCGTTTATGTTTATACGTCAGTTCCTTACTCTCTATCTGTTGTTGTTGTTTTGCATGTACCTTTGGTTTTGCAGTGGATGGTGAGGTGCCAGCTGAGGAGTGATCCCGAGGAGATCTCTTGGTCATAGTATAGTTTAGTTATGTTAGTTGTTTTCAGATGTAATATCGGTAGTGATTACCAGCTCTGATTATGTGAAATTGGGTTTTGGGTTTTGTTTTTTGTTATGTTATGTTTTTTCCACAGTTGTTGTTTATATTTTAAATGCTTTCGGATGATGTGATACTTGATACCTTTTATGTGAAAGTTTTTTTTTAACTTGCATGCTTTATTTCATATTTATCATATGCAGGGTAGCAAGTGTCACACATACCCTCACATTACATTACCATAACCCATCTGCTATACATTGTCATCCATCACTCACCCCAGACAGAATAGCGTCGCCTCTGCCCTGTATTGCCAAGCACCGCGCCGCCTTGTACCGCCCTGATTACATAACCTATGATTTACAGTGTTTAATTAATCCTCACCCCCATTAAACCAATATCACAATCGCCTTATAAGATGGTTCCCAATCTATAGCTTCAATCTCTGGAACCGTTTCAGTTTTTGAAAACCTCATACTGCACAATGTGCTTTACATACCAAAGTTCCATGTGAATTTGATTTCCATCAATAAATTGATTCAGTCCTTCCATTGTCATGTCATTTTTTTACACTAACACCTGTTGTATAATGCAGAAATTTACCAGAAGGATGATTGGTTCAGCTAACCTACTTAGTGGACTTTATGTAAAAGAATCCTCAAAAACCAAGGCCTCTGTGGTGCAAGTTAGAGTGCAGTATCTCAACACCAACATGGTTAAGCCTGAACATAACGAAGGAAACTGAACATGCTATAACAAATTTAAGCTGGTTCCCTCTCATATAGGCTTTTTGTTGCCTTTACAATCTCTCAACCTTGCACGCTTGAACCATTTAAAAAAAAATCTAATCAAAGACATACTTTAGCTTTGAGATTTTCAATTTCATAGAAGCTTGAATGATAGAGAAATGAGAAATCAATGAATTACAACTCCTGTTATCTTTACTTGATTCTATAAATTTCACACTCATCAATCATCTAAGGACTATAAAAAATAGCTTAAAAGTATCATTTTATGCCAAACAACTTTTAGCTTCAAAGTAATTTTTAAGTTAAAAAATGAAATTACCAAACAACTTTAGCTTTTAATTTTAAAGCTCTTATTCCTAGCTTATCCTTTGAAGTAGCTTTTAAGCCCAAAAAGCTAGGCCAAACGAACACTAAGACAATTGTAAATTAACACCAACCTAGGGTGAGGATAATGAGGTCATCAACATAAAGGCTTACAATCAGCAACTTCTAATATGGTATCAAAGCTTTTCGTAAATCTGTTATTGAGCCAGCTATTCCACTTGTATTTGTCTATGCTCTAGATGTCGTTGGACGTGAGAGAAAGTGTTGAGATCCCACATTGATTAGAGATATGGCCAAAGTAACCCTTATATAAGGCTTGGGCAATCCTTCCCCTTTGAGCTAGCTTTTAGGTTTTAGTTGGGCCTAAAGCCCAAATTATAAGACAATTGTAAATCAACACCAACCTAGGGTAAGGATAATGAGGTCATCAACATATCAACACAAAGGCTTACAATCAACAACTTATGCTCACTACCAGTCTCGAAAAATAATGGGTGTTCATAGGGCCATTTCTCAAATCCTTCATTGATAAAATAAGATTCAATTCTATTGAACCATGCCCTAGGGGCTTGCCTAAGCTCAATCCCACATTGATTAGAGATATGGCCAAAGTAGCCCTTATATAAAGCTTGAGCAATCCTCACCCTTTGAGCTAGCTTTTGGGGTTGAGTTAGGCCTAAATCCCAAACTCTAAGACAATTGTAAATCAACACCAACCTAGGTGGTTGGCATCGGTATCTAGTATCAGATTTATTCTCGTGTGAGGTACAAATGGGGTCATTAAAAAACAATCACTCTTGTAACAACTTTGTAATAATATTGCAAATTATAAATTATCGATTCTAAGTAAGCCACTACATTTCACCCTTTACAAGCATGTATACTTATATATGTAACAATACCTATACATACATATTCTCTCCTGTTTGAGAACCACAGTATCGAGGTTAGTCCCAGTACAAGTATATGTGCTTGTGGTTTAGATAGCTTGCCTAGATTCCCTCCTTAGCTCTGATTTATAGTTGAAGGTCGTAACTGTCCACTGTAGCCACTACTGCAGTGGTCTTAGGATTTTCGAAGATGTCTATAATGGTCAGGCAGAGCTTCATTGATTCGTCCATTGCGTTGCTCCTCCTCATTACTCCTGGCTGTTGAGCCGCTAGCTCTCCGAGCCTAGGGGACTAAGGAGATCTGGACCGAATGAGCCTTGGTTGGGTAAGATTTGGGTTTGCCCATCTCAAGGTGAGGCCTAATCTTGGTTCTCATTATGAGACTGACTTGGCCCATGTAAGAATAATATACATTAAATACATGCTCCATAAACTTGAACTAGCACCTCATGTCTTTTGTTTAAATGATTATTTTTCACCTACATTAAACCTATAAATTATTCTTTTTAAGAGTAATAGTGAACAACAAAAACCTATAAATTATTCTTTTTTAAGAGGAACAGTGAACAACAAAAAGTACATAGGTAATTTTCGAAGAAAAGTGCTAATTATACACACACACACACACACACACATGTTCATGTGACAAGTCACAATGTGTTTAGTTTGGACCAAACCTAATCCGATATTCTGATTATGTCATTTGTTTGGATTTGAATCCGACTCAATCATGACCTGATAATGTTTGAGAGAAGATTAACGACTCATGCGTTGACATAATTATAAATTTGAACATTATGCATAGCTAAATCATACATTAAAGGAAATATGAAACTAAAATTAGGGTATATTGTATAATATATATTTCAAAACAAATAATATCAATATAAATATATTACCATGTCATGTAAAAGATTATTGATTTAAGTCAAAAAGTCTTATTACTTATATCTAATTGTAAAAGAAGTATAAATTTTAAAAGAATGTGAAACAAGGATCGAGTAACCCAAAGCATAACTCAAGCCCGATCTAAAAACCTATCGATCGAGTCTACTTTCTAAAACTCAAATATGTCACAATTAGTTTCAAACCGGAACGGATTAGTATCAACATGTGGTTGGTCTGAGTGGTAACGAACTCGGACCCCTTAAGCAAGTGGTCAAGGTTCGATTCCTGGCTCTTGAGTATGGAGAAAACCTGATTGGGAGGGAGCAACCCTTAAATGTCGTCCAGGTCCCCTGACGGAGATTAATCACTATTTACAACGGTGGATACTTCGTACCAATAACATGGTTACAAAAAAAAAAAAAACCAACACAGATTGGTTAAATTAGACAAATCAAGAACACTAACTAAAAACGAACACATACCTAGGGATGACAATTTTACCCGTACCTGCGAATATCCGTGGATAAAATTCGTAACGGACACAAGATAGAAGGCTTAATGGATACCCGCTTGTTAATGGGGCGGGGGCGGGTATTGAGGTGCACGTACCCACGAGTACCCGCTAAATGTGATTTATTAATGTTCTAGGTTCAAAACTTCACAGGGTAAGCATATTCCAAAAGTAAAGTAATACCAAATTCAAGTTTTATTTACATAAAACTAGCCTAATTTTTTTTTATCCATCAGATGTGACATGTCTATTACAAGCTGTTATAGTAAGAAAATTTTTAGCAAGTATCTTTGACAAAGTTATAAGCACAAAATTTGCAGGACATGCAAGGCTTCTCTCCCTCCCTCCCCCTCCAACGAAAAAATTCTCTCTCTCAATGTTGAGTAGAAGGGGAAAAAAAACAAAAGATAGAACAGCTTAAGAGCACATCTTGTGACCTATGTGCTGACTTGGAACTCACATTATTCCTTTGAATCAAAAAAGTATTGAAATTTTTTTTTATCAAATATGCAATGGATCATAGTTTTTTTATATGTCCGCGGATATCCGTAATATCCTTGAATATCTATAAAATCCGATAAAAACCTGTTTAGCAGATATCCGCTCAAGTACGGATCTGGATGGGGATGGGGATGGGGAAGTGGTAACCTTGCCCATCCTGTACATGTTGCCATCCCTACACATACCTATAAATTATTGAAGTATATAATTGAGCTTGGACAAATATAGGATGGATCATCAGTCACCTGAAAGGCTGAAATTCAAACTTTACAGTCACCTAAGTAGCTAGCACCTCATGTTTTTGGTTAAAGTAATTAAATTTCTCCGACATTAAAACTATAAATCATTCTTTTTAGGAGCAACAGTCAGCAACAAAAAGTATATAGGTAATTTTATACTTGTATATATTAGTCACTGACCAAACACATACACATAACTACCCGTAAATTATTGAGGCACCTAAAACTGTGATTGCACAAATATAGCGGTCACTGGTGTCTTGAGTCACCAATAATTATTCAAACTTGGAGTAGCCCAGGAATTTTATACCATAGAACAGAGTTGTCAAACTATACAAGAATATAAGCACTTTTTGTTCTTTGTAGACCGATCTTCGTTAGGTTAAAGTTAAAGTCATACCCATAAAGTTTCTTCCACAAAAGCTGATCCTCGATCGGATTTGCTTGACACAATGGGTAGAATGTGACAAATACACACTACGGGTATGTTTGTGAGGAAATAGAGGGAAGGGAAAGACATTTGAAAGTTTTTTAGTAGAAAAAAGAATGTGAAAAAATTTTAAAAGTCTTCCAAAATCTTCCAAAACCCTCCCTCTAGTTCATTTTTTTAATTCCCCCATTTTGGGGATTTTGATTCTTTTGTTGAAAAACAAACCACCATGCAAGATGGAGGATTATCCTCACTTCCCAATCTCATTCCTCATCACTTTCACCTCAAACGTTTTCCCTCCCTTTCCTTCCAAACTCCCAAACAGACCCTAAGGTCTACAACAGATCCTAAGCCCTGCTATATGACTCATAGAGGGTGAAAATATTACAGGCTCATGAAGCATGATAAATCTGTTGTAACAATACTGAAACACATAGAAAGAACTAGTCAGGGCGTGCTTAAAGCACTGTCATCAAGAAATATTTTATAACAGTCGATATTTCACCAGGATACAGCTGACTCCTCTTGACTATTCAAATACCAAGGCTCAACAAGAATTAGCCGTGAATAATTTTGAATTAAATCTTGCACCCCAAAGAGAAGAGAAGTTTATGTAGAAAAGATATTAGCATTGAAAGGATAAGGTATGTTTTGAAAATAGAAAATAGGGAGTGACAAATAATAAAGGTGGACGATAGGTTCCATAAATGTGGACGGTGGAGAATCATAAAGTTGGACGGTGGATAGTCAAAACGTTTTTCTGAGGTAATCAAATGTACCGTCCAAAATATAACTGTTTGGAGATAAGGTGTGTTTAAATAATTAAATTATATTTTCCAAAGTTGACACCCCCTTAATCGTGCACAGAGGATAATCGGATGATTTACACTGCGTTGGCCCAATTTGAGCCCATTCTCATGGACGCGAGACTTTCCATCTTACAAACTCTTTTGTAGTCTTAAAACCTCTGTTGCCTTATAAACACTTGAGGAAATTCATTACCAAGTAGTAGTGGAACTAACCTCTTTTGAAATACTCACAAAATGCAACAAAATCTATATACTGAAAGTATTTTTAATATTAATTTTAAATAAATTTACATAAATTTTAAGCTATCGCATCAAGGAACACCCATCGTCAAGGACCACCTATTAATCTTCACAACGTGTATTTAGAGCACCAAATCAATTATGTGGACCACGTGTATTTAAGTGTGAAACATATAAAGTCAAGCAGGTCCCTACAAGTAACGATGTGTCCCCCGGACATAGCAATGATGTGAAATGCCACCTTCCATACTTTAATTTCGTCAATAGAGGAAGAAAATAAAAAGCACCGCCATTCCATCCATGCCATGCATGGTTAATCTTCATTTTTTTGTTTCTTCTGTGTCATGAAGTTTGTGGAAGAAACATTTTTTTCATATAAGATGAGAATTCCCCTGTCGTAAAGGGCCAACATGATTTTCGAGCCATAAACATAGAAGGTGCGTGCATTAATTAATTCTATTTAAATGTTACTCTTTTCTTATTTTAGTACCACATTATTGGCAACAAGTGTTACAAAAGACTTATGTGAAATTATATTAAGATCTGTCAATATATATTATATGCAAAAATATTTTTAGCAGAATATCGAAATCTGGGTAGAACAATTTCACCTAAGATATGGAAGACTCACACAATTAAGTTGTAAAAGTAGTTCAATCATAAAATTAAAAGATAAACCCTTATATTTCAACTAAAGATTGAAGACAAACTCAAGCAAGAGAAGCATATTACTATTGAAGAAGCCAAGACACCATAACACTTAACAAAATTCAAAAGTTAGAATGATGTTTTATCTAGGAGCATATGATTATGTACTTACTTTCAAACCCTTCTTAGAAGGTGAGAGAAATTTAGTGTTATGATGCTGTGATAGAACCTTACATTAATAAAATTTTCAATTATCGAAAAAAAAAAAGTTAAAATGATTTCTGAATATTTACTTATTTGAATTCAAAATCACAAATTCAAACTAAATCGGAATTTGAATTCAGATAATTACAAGAAGTCAATCATGTAGCAATTAAACAAATATGTGTCATTGTAGTAGGGGTGGAATAAACTACTTGGCCCATATGGCTCATTGGCGGAATAGGTTATGTGACCTCCATGGCTCATCCTATTTTCGACTTACATATGCCTGGCCTATATAGCAAACAAGACAAGTTTAAGCTTCTTTAAAGATCTATTTAAATATGTAGGCTAAAACTTGGACTTTTGAAAAATCCTAGGATTCGTTTGCTTTGTTTTCAAATTCTTGTGTTTTATTAATAATTGCAAAAATATAACTTGTTTTTATTATGTTTCGTGCTTTCAAAGATTTGTTTTTTCTAACACAATAAAAACAACAAATTCTTGTTTTGTTATGGCTAAGGTAGTTTGGATAATCGACTATTTTCTACTAAATGAATCCTCTATTAAACCGTGAGATTTTGACATGGCTAATGCAAGATTATGTATTTGCTTTTGGAGCATCACATTTTTAAATGCTGAGTTTCTGGGTCATACTTTGCGGGGAAATTGTAGTCCAACTTAATGTAGAAATTGGCAGGCCAAATTCCACACACCAAGTTCTTCTTTTTGTTCATCTCATCCACGGGCCGAATTTAGACCTAACAAATTGTTCACCAAGCCTGGCAATCGATCATAAAGGCCCGACTCAGTTGTAATTATGGACTTTGTTAAGAGCATCCCCAAAATTGTTAAGGACACCCCTCATGAATAATGAATTTATCAAAATATCCTCTTAAAATTATTATTATTTTTTTGTCATTTGACTCACTCGCAAATATGCTATTCGCGAGGGGAAAAATGTTTGCATTCTCGCAAATATTGCGAGTGAGTTATTTTTTGAGAATTGCTCACTTGCAAATATGATATTTGCGAGTAAAGCAAGTACTCGCAAATTATACGTGATGCTCACAAATTAGATATTCGCGAAAGAAGGTAAATTTTCTCAAATTAGTTATTTGTGAGAGTGCAAATTTTTGCACACTCGCAAATATCTAATTTGCGAGTAGTTTTTTTGTTTACACTCGCAAATTAGATATTTGCGAGTGTACAAATTTTTGTACTCTCGCAAATAGCTAAATTTTGAGTGATTTAAAAATTTTTAATCCCTTGCAAATTAGATATTTGCGAGTGTACAAAAATTTTTATACTCGCAAATATCTAATTTACGAGTGAAGAAGATATTTACGAAAATGCTATACTTATTTGCGAGAAAGTACTTAGTGGAGGTATTTTGATAAATACACTGTCCATAGGGATGTCCTTAATAATTTGGGGATACTCTTAACAAAACCCTGTAATTAATTAAGGGCCTATCAAAACCCAAAGAGTTGGCCCACTTGTGAGTAGCCCAACCTTGCAACTAAACCTTTGGAGTTGAGGTTTTCATATTTAGGCGTATTTCTTGATTTTTAAGTCTTGAACTTTCTTCCAGTCAAAAAAAAAAAGTCTTCAACTTTCTAAAAAGTGAAAACAAATGTTAAGTTTATATCAGTCACTATTTCGTCGAGATTTAATGTCATAAAAAATAATAATCACAATTACAAGAGTGAATGGATATTTAATGTCTATTTCACTGATATTTTATTTTTAAAAAAAAATCTGCAGTTATATAAGATTTTTATTTTATTTTTTTGATGAAAATTGGACTTTGAAACATTTACGTTCGAATGATTTTGTATCAGTATAGATTATTTGGTGAGGATCATCTAATGAAGAAACGATTTGAGAATCCGAAACAATAATGTCTGAAAAGTATCCTCACTTGTTTGAAAATCAAGATTAGTAATGATTTAAAATTCGAGGAGGAATATTTTTAAGGAGGAAGAATGAAGCGCACCGTTTCAAAGTAAAAATAAAATAAAATAAAAAAACAAAAATTGAGATTTTTTTTTTCTCCCGCGCATCCACCACAATTACCCACCCCCACTCTTTTTCTAGTCCCTCACCCACCTGACGCCTCATCTCTCCCTTTTCTCCTTCTTTCATTTTTGTTTCTTATCTCTTCCACTTGCTTCATTTTCTCGCCAATCATAAGTATCATTGTGAGTTTATAGTACAAATTTTGAAGTTCTACCTCTTTATTTTTTTTGGGCAGCTGAGTTTTAGAGATTTTTGGATTATAGTTGGAACTCTTAAATAAAGGAAAGGTACCCACTTTATGAAGCCTCATATTTAGGCTCTTTGAGAGCTGACAGTTAGTACCTATCTGCTTTCCTTGGAGTTGCTGGGAGCAGTTTAGGTGGTTCTTCATAATTGTGAGTGGATGATGATCACTGTGACATATTTTAAATATTTAATAGGTTTGCCAGGCCAGAAGTATGAGCCTGTGCGTCGATCACGGCTTGAGAGAGCAACTTTGTCACGACCCGAAAACTCAAGTCGTGATCGACGCACAGGCTCATACTTCTGGCCTGGCAAACCTATTAAATATTTAAAATATGTCATAGTAATCATCATCCACTCACAATTATCGTTGAATCTAAGATAGCAAATATAAGGTGACTGATGGTAGTTTGTAATATAAACTACATAATTTGAGAAGAGAAATACAATCTGCACACAAGTAGAGAAAGAAATAAAGACGATGGAGAAATGTGATGTCTGGATTGATGGAAAGAGATGAAATGAAGTGGACCGAAATGAGATGGTAAGAAATGGAATAAAAATTTCATTCCTCCATCATTTCGATATTGAATGAAACAACATGAGTTATAACTTTTTATATTCTTATATCACTTTTACTTTAAAAACACTAATATTTATTTATTATGCCACCAATAAAAGTTAGACACTTATTTACTAGCATTCTAGTAATGATGGAATCATTATGAAATTCCAAAAAAGATAAATTCTGCCTTTCCTATCAACACTTTGAATTAATTAAATATTATAATAACAAACGCGCTGTACATTAAATTAAATAAATCACTGCAAAAAGAGGGGAAAATGGAACAAAATTCCATAAGAGTAAGAATAACAATAAGTAGATTCTCCAAAATAATCAAATAAAAAAACTAATTCATTAATCAGAAATTTACAATACGGGAATACAAAACTGTATAAAAAGAAAAGGAAGTCATTAATTAGAATGCTACCAGAAATTTGAATACAGTATAAAAAGAGTAACGTGATTTCTAATATAAAAAATGTATCGCTGTGACACGAGCAACTTAAAAAAGAAAAAGAAGTACATGGGTTAGCAACACAAAAACGACACCGTTGGGAGCTGGTCCTAATGCTTCAGATGGTTGAGCAGAGATGGACAATAGATGTGGCGGGAGCAGCGGCCGATGACTCCAAAGTAGAGGGGGGAGGAGTGATAAAGGAGTAGGGGTGCTAGGACATAATAGTAATTTTATAATTTTATAAAACATTTGATTTTGGTTTCATCTCATTATCTCCCAAATTGGGAGTGAAGAAAAATGAGGGTAAATGATAGAATAAGATGAAATGCGTTTCATTGGTTTTCCTTAACTTCTATCATCTTTTTTGCAATCCAAGCCATAAATCTTTTATGTCATTCCCTTTCATTTTATCTCCTTCCATCAATCCAAATATATCATTAATTAGGAGCATGTTTTCACAAACAACTTAATATAATTTCATGCATACTAATTAATTAGTTAACTAATTAATGTTATTAAGTAAAGTATGAACATGTTTTGGAATGGAACTCATATGTCAAGGAACTCATTAGTTGTTTTAGTTAGAATATGTTTGGATAAGATTAATTCTTGTTCTAACAGTTATTTTTCATGATAAAAGATGTTTTTCATTAGAAACTGATATGTTTGGGTATATTAATTAAATTTCAAAACAACTGTTTTTGTGAGAAAAAACTGTTTTTAGAGAAGATAGAAGCTTGAAGCTTCTTTAAAAAGTTGTTAGCTTATTTTAAAACAAATAAGATTCTTCCCATTGCACCACTCTCAAACTAACTAACAAATAAATATTATTAAATTATACAAATAATTTCATATATTTTTCTATATTCTACTATATAAAAGTGATTTTCTTATACAACCTAAATAAAATAGATTATCTTAAAATTATTTTTCAACAAATACATCCGAACATAAAATTAATTCTATTATAATCGATTATATGCACATAATCAATTATTAAAATAATCAATTTTTCACAACAAACCCAACTTAATTAACAACTTATCCAATAAAAATGAGTATGTAAGGCCAATAAACTAGCATGGAGAAAGGGATGAAGTAAGGTGCAACCGGCCAGGGTAGGAGAATGGCTTCTACCCATCCAATTGTCAAAGCGCGAGAACATTTTTTCATCGTATGACACGCACATCTAACCTAGGAAGTTTCTACCAAAAAAATTTTAACCTAGGAAGTACCTACACAATACGAAATACAAATATAGTAATATGATATAGACACAGGGATATGATGAGTTTTTAAAAATTATAGGACACGATTTAGATATATAAAATTAATATAAAATTAATATAATAGCGCAAATCATAAATTTAAAAAAATGACGTGTTTGACATTAAATTTAAAGCTAAATATTTTATTTTATTTTTATAATTCGATTTGGTCCTTTATTTTTAAAAAAATTTGTTTTAGTCCTTTATCTTATAACGTTATATTATTTAAATCATTTCTATTAGATTTATACTAACGGTATTAGTAAACTACCGTTAGTCGCCGGAACTCACCCTCTGTCGTCGGATTCTGGAATTCACACACCAGCCTCTGGGTATTAGAGAGAGAAAACGATTCTCTTCTCCTTTTCTCTTTCTCTTTCTTCTTCCTTCCTCTTTCTCTTCCTCCTCCTCATACCCCACTAGATGGCATCTCATGGAGTGGGCCACCCTTCATTATTTAGATTGTGTGATTCAATTATGATTAGCACAACAAATTAAAATTAATCATGTTAATTCAATCAGAAAAGACTCTTCTAGAATGAATAAGTAAGAGTGCATCCTTTGATTTGATAAAGGAGAATGTTAGTTAAGGAATTTAAAATGATAAGTTTTTATTGGGAAGATGTGTATTTAATAGATGAGTCTTGCTAACGAGTGTCCTAAGAGTATTGATTAATGAATCAAGAAATGATAAGTTTTTATTGGGAATCTAAGTACATCATTTTTCGATAGGTTAAATACACTATTTTCCAACAAAATTTACCTCTTTTGACTCTTTAGGCCACTGGTTAGTATTTGCCTTAATGGATTAAGGAGTGATGCACTTAATTTTCTAATGAATATTTATTTCTTAACCTGTGCTCTTAGGACATGAGTTAACCAGACCTTTTGATAAAATGCATAAAAAATAAAATCTTAACACAATTTATTAACTACTCGTGGTAAAGATGAGCTAATTTTAAAAGCCTTTTGTCTAAGAGGTAGGGATGTCAATGGGGTGGGACGAGGACGGGGAGTACTCCCCCACTCCCTGTCTCCGCCCCCAGATTATCCCTCGTTCCCGTCCCCGATCCTTGTCGTGGGGAGTTTTTCTCCCTCGTCCCCCGGATCCCCGCGGTCTAATCGATTCCATTATCCACCAAAATAACTTGAATGCTCAGAAAACATGGTTCCACAAATAAAATAGGAAAACATGCAATCAGGGCATATCAAGATTCAAGCATGCTGCTATTGACAACACAAGTGGAAAAAGAAAAAAGAAATAGATCCACAAATAAATAGGAAAACCAAGGAAGAAACCTTGATTCAAAAGACACAAAAGATTCATCTTTAAGATAGAGACAGAAACATTCCCAAATCCCACAAACTAATCCACTATCACACTAACAAAAACAGAAAATAAAAAATAGATACCAACCTTGTAGAGAGGCCAGATTCGTTCGCCTGAGACGCGATGCTGTGAAAACGCGAGTAGAGACACTGCGAAAACGCGAGCATAGACAAGCAGACACGACAACTGACGACAGAGGACGTATGGTGGCGGGCGGCTGAGACAAGCAGACGCGAGCCTGACGCAACGATCGACGACGTGAGCAGAGACGAACTGAAGCAGCGATGGCGCAGAGCAGACGCGACAGCGACACAGAGACTATGGTTCCACTTTCCACTTCCCAAACGCAAATGACTAAAATGAGATCAAAAGTGTGAGGAGTTTTTTCTTTGAGAAACAAAAGTTAAAATAATTAAGTATATTAGTTTATTTTTTTAAAAACAAAAATTGACATAAAAATACTAAAAAGACATGTAGGTATAATATATATTATATATATATATTAAGCATAATTATGTAATCTTGCTGGAAGGGGAGTGTGATCCCCATCATCATCCTCGAATTGACTACGAGCCTATTTGACAAGACATTTCTATGAGCTTATAGCGGATAGTTTATAACGGATGAGAAAGTAGCCCCGTTTGGTAAGCGCTTCTGTCACGAGCTTATAGCGTTTTTTCACGAGCTTATAGCGTTTTTTAAAACGTTACTTGAAATAGCGTTTGAGCTTATAGCTTATAACGTTTCATTTTTCTTTCCACTTTTATCCTTATTATCTACATTTAATTCTACCTTTATTTTCTTCTCTCTCTTTTATGTAAAATCATTGATGAAAATGTCTTTTTATATCTTTTTATATTTTTCAGCTAGTTCAACCACTAGTTTTATCAAACACTTCCATAAAAAATAAGCTAGCTTATCCATTATCCGCTATCAGTTACCTCATCTGCTATTCGCTATAAGTTATCTGCTATCAACCAATTTACTCGCTAACAATTAATTTTATCAAACAGACTCTACCAGGAAATTTTCTACTCCACTTCAAAAATAATTCCCGGCCCTTTGGGGCTCCAATGGGACAATCCTCATAAGGATCCCGCGGATGAAAATTACCATCGCTACAAAGAGCAACTAAAATTTTTTTGTCAAGATAGAAGTTATACGAACTGATTTCTCTTCTAGAGTTTTGACTTCTTGTGTTTGCTGCCACCTTATACTTTGCTCCATCTCTAGCCGCCACGTGTGCATTAAGTCCATAAAAAAATGGTAATAATAAATTTAATTTTTTTTTTTTTTTTGACAATAAACGAAACTCTCTTTGTTAATTGTTTGTTATTGCTTCATCCAGAATCAACGAAAACGGCGCAAAAATTTTTATTTTTTTCGAACAGAATAAAAACAAACGCGAAAGGAGTTAGATGCTTCAGAATAATCTCTGATACCTTCGAACCCTAAATATTTATGTTTCTTCAATTCCCTCTAAAATCACGTTCTTAAGGTTTGTTCATTTCTCCCTTAGAATTATCCATCTTTTTCTTATTCTGATTTGCGACTTTTAGGGCTTTGGGTTTCGGTGTTTTTTCCTCATTCTTTTGTTCAATTAATTGAATTGATCATTGATATTTAATCGATTTTTTTATATCACTTTTTTTGTGGGGTTTTTTGCTCATCGTAATTTGAACTCCAGTTGATGAAAAAAAAACCATTTTTGGTTCGTTTGATTCGACCTGGTCACTGATAGAATGGAAAATGAAGGATTTGCAGTTGTCATGTATTGGGAAAGGATTTAATTTATACACACAGTTAGTGTCATGATTTTTTTACCATGTCAACTAATAATAAATTGTTACATTATTAAAATTTGTTTCACACTTATCATAACTAATATAGGATTGATTTCTGATTGGTTTACAAGTAAACTTTACACAATGTATAAAAATTAAACTCATTAGGAAATTGTATCACAGCTTTTTTTTTTGTTATGAACCAGTGAACCATATCTAACCCTTTTTAATTAAAATATGGGATTATTGTTATAGGGATAGTAAAATCATGGCAACTGCAACCATGGCTACTGCAGCAGGTGCAGCTGCTCTTTTGTACTACACACTGAACAGGAAGTTGCAGTCTCGCACAATTGATGAAGATGATGAAGAACATAGCAGTGATGCACCCACAAATGTGCCTTTAGGTATTGACCGTGTTTCTCATAGATTAATCCAAGCCCCTGCTACATGGTTGGAGACAATTTCAACATTGTCAGAGACTCTTAGGTTCACGTATTCCGAGACACTTGGGAAATGGCCCATTGGAGATTTGGCATTTGGTATCAGCTTTCTTCTGAAGAGGCAGGTAATGACAAATGGGGACTTTGCTTCTTTGTCGGTGGCCCCTGGTTTTAAGCAACCAAAAAGATATTAGATAACTCCGGACTTATGTGTTTACAACTTCTAACTGTAACTTCTTTAAGTGAGGACTAAGTAGGATACAGAATTATGAAAAATAGGTGCATGTTTTTCTGGCAGAACTATAATTGAATGGTTGGAAGGCCAATTGAATGCTTTCCATCTCAATAAAAAAATTATGGTCTTTGAAGAAAGGGTCATGCTAACGAGTGTCCTAAGGACATTGGTTAAATAATCCAAGAAAAACGAGTTTTTATTACAAAACTAAGTATATCACTTCTTCAAATATTAAATACATCATTTCTCAACAAAAAAATTCTTTTCTTGATTAGCATTTTCCTTTGAATAAATAATCCAACGTTTGGGGAGCAATGTTATAACTAATATTTTCTCTGAAGTTTTCCTTACATATGATAGGAAATTTTGTTTTTTTAAGCATTCTCAACTTCACAGTAGTGGATTGAGTTCTTAAATAATTTGCAATTGTTGAGCATCTTCCGTTAAGCATTATCATGTTCAAATTGTCATACAAGATTGTTTTTACATTTTATGATTTACATGATATACTTTCTGTTTCTACTTTCAAGAGAGTAATATGTCTAAGATAGCTTGGAGAATGGACTATTTTCTCTTGATTTAAATCATATATTAATCAATTTTTCTTAAGATAATTCAATTTCATGACATTCTTGGAAGGCACAATCTTGATTTATTAGCCTGAACTGTTGCATTTCGTCATGTTAGCTTTATGTAAGTAGATAAAAAGTTGCTCTATAATCTTGGTTGTGTCTAAGCTTGGAAGTTAATGTCATGTTTGTTTTAGAATTTGGACCCTCTGATATCAATTCGACCAGTCCAATATCAATTCCTACAGTATTTGTAGTTGAAGTAACTCAGGAGTAGCTTTTGAGATGAAGAAAATTGTTTTTGAGATGGGACATAGTAGTTTTCCGAAAAGGCCATACAAGCAATACCCAGATTTTTTTTAATTTTAACAAGTTGGACCTAGTAATTTTCTAAATATATCCCTAAATCATACTGCAAAAGTAATTATACTTTATAATACCCAAACAAATTGAAAATTCTAAAATCAGTTTTTTTACAGTCTAAGCCAAATGGGCTCTAAGGTACTAGACTATTGATATCCACTGAACATTAGCTGTGTTTGACCTGCAAAATGGCTTTGTATGTGGTTTTCATGCTTCCCTTTTTTATTTTAATTCATTCTCTTTTTTTCAAATGTAAGTTTAACATTAATATTTTTAGATGTTAAGGTTTCTGGTTTATACTTAGCAGGGAAACTATCACGTTGACAGTGTGTTTGGTGGTAAGGACAGTTTACAGCTGAAAGGTTCTGAGGTTACTGCTGAACTTAAGTATCTCTTAAACTTGTTGACACTGTGTTGGCATTTTTCGAAGAAGCCCTTTCCATTGTTTCTGGAAGAAACTGGCTACACTGAAGAAAATGTTCTCCTTCAGGAACCAAAAGCAGGAGTAAGTCTGCTGATTATAATTCAATATTTGTACCTCAGTATTTTACGTACTTTTTCTTTTGAGGAAGGATGGAAGGCTGAAGTGACGGAGGATGTTGTTTTAGACAGAAAAAATTGGGATCAAAGGGTGGTAATTGAGGCTATGAGGGGTTTTCTTTTTCTTTCCTTTTCTGTACTCTTTTTGTGACTGGGGGTGGGGGGTTGAGAGGTGGCCGTGACTAAGATGAATCAGATGAATAAATAATACTTGCTGCCATTTCAGTTGTTGTATTTCATTTGGTAGAAACAATATTTGTGTAAACTTGTCTGTTCATTTGTCATGCAGATTTTGAAACCGGCTTTTACAATAATAGCTGATCACAAGATGAGATGCTTTCTGTTATTGATTCGCGGCACACATAGTATCAAGGATACTCTAACAGCTGTTACAGGAACTGTGATACCTTTTCATCACAGTGTAGTTCATCAGGGGGGTGTTAGTGATTTGGTTTTAGGATATGCACATTGCGGAATGGTTGCAGCCGCTCGATGGATTGCAAAACTTGCAACTCCTTGTCTCCTTGAAGCTCTTGGCCACCACCCTGACTATAAAGTCAAGGTATTGATATTTCTTTTCATGATATGCCCTCATCTTTGACTAAATAATCCTTTTAATACACACTTCCTTGTTAGATCATAATATTGATTTCTTCTTTAAAAAAATAAATATGGTGATGAAGCGTGCATAGCTAGTGCTTGTGATGTTTGCAGTAATGTTTTTTCCTCCCTCATTTTTGTTAATCATATAAGAGAATTGTTGATTCTATATTTCTATATTTTGACAACAAAAGTTGTTTTCTCAGTTCTTGTAACCATTCAGTTTGTAAATATGCTGTTTGGCTATATAATTTCTCTTTTTTGGCTTTTGTCAATCTGTATTGGTTCTTAAGCTTCAAATAGTTTAGTATGATGTTTCTCTGGTTTTCTGGATTAATTTTTAAAGGTCTTTTATATAGATTGTAGGGCACTCCTTGGGTGGAGGCACAGCAGCACTTCTAACGTATATATTGAGAGAGCAAAAGGAATTGTCTGTGACTACATGTGTTACATTTGCTCCAGGTCAGTTTTTTGTTATATATATGTTGTTGCAGAAATTATATTTTGTGTAACTATAATTTTGCATCTTTTGGTAGTATCCTGGAACATTTCGGGACTAATATTTTTACAGCAAGTCTTTGTTCCTTAATTGGTGTAGCTTTATACTGACATCTTGTTACCCATGCAGCTGCTTGTATGACATGGGAGTTGGCAGAATCAGGCAATAGTTTTATTACTTCAGTTATAAATGGAGCTGATTTGGTGCCTACATTCTCAGCTGCTTCTGTAGATGACTTGCGTTCTGAGGTTGTGATCCTTAAGTTTTTAAAGAAAAAAATTATGCATCTTGTATTGGGAAATGCTTTTGTAATCTTGATTTATTGGTCAATATTTGATGATATTTTCAAGATTTGGCAATGCTGGTTTCTATCAACTGGGAGCCATAAGTTATGGACAAGGTTACAGGAAGTGATGGTTCCAGCAAGAGTTAGGGGAATTTAGTTGAGTAATCAACCCTGCAGTCTCAGGGCTGTACAACTGCTGGGTACTGGAAAAAATGTTGAAGTCATTACTTTTTAAATTTGTCACAAGTCTCATTCATGGTCATGACCTTTTTTAAGTAGTCTCAAAACTGTGTATTATAGGAGTTGTAGGATATTTTAGGAAGTAGTCTTAATGTTCCTGCCCTCCGATGATGTCAGTCTTTCACATAAAGTCATAGTGTGCCTGATACAGTCACTTGCTACATTGTCGTTTGCAGGATGAATGTGTTTGTGATTCATAAGTTTCATTTTAGCTAATCTGCATCATGTGTACTAAATTTAATTTTCTCCAATTTTCAGGTGACAGCTTCAGCATGGATAAATGACTTGAGGAATCAAATTGAGCAAACAAGAATACTCAGTACTGTCTATCGTTCTGCTTCAGCATTGGGTTCTCACCTCCCATCCATTGCCACTGCTAGAGCAAAAGTTGCTGGGGCTGGGGCAATTTTGCAGCCAGTTTCTAATGGTACCCAGGTGCTTTTTCCTTCTATTACATAGATTGATTCCCTTTGTATACAAGATATCTGATAGGAACTGAAATCCACTAGATAGAAATTAACCAACAAAGGGAGCTCAGCTCCCTACGAATGAAGAAAAATCCTCTAAACAATCCAAAAATATGCAAGAACAGTAAACCAGAAGAGAGAGAGAGAGAGAGAGAGAGAGAAAGAAATACAAGGATGATCACTAGAGATAGTAAACAATCCTTCCCTAGGGCAAAGCCTCCCAAACCTTACTCCAAATTCGCAGATATCCCCTCACGATCCAACCCCTCCCTTATATCATTTCCCCCACCATTCTCTGATTCCCTTCCCCCAATCCCTTTTTGCCAGCTGTCCAGTTTGTTACTCATTTCCCTCTCTCTTCTAACCCAATGTGCCACTTCCTCACCTCCTTCTTTCATAATAATTCCCTCCCTACCCTTCTCATCTTTTCTCCTACTCTCATACACATGGGTCAATGGCCCATCAATATCATACAACAATGTTGTCTCCAAAAGCTGGACACAATAAACTATCCATTATTGAAACACTAAAAAATTTTGGTCTCTTTTTTTGTTGTCTTGTGTTGAACAAAGTTTATTGGTGTCGCAATCCAAGTCGTCAAAAGAGTAAGTAATATTTATTTATAAGCATAACTTGAAGAATTAAGTTTTATTCTTGTTAGTTCAATAGTTCTCTGTTAATATCAGGGGTTGCTGTGTTCCATCTTGTTTTGCAAGAAGTGTTACTGTTTCACATTTATTTGATAACTGTCTTCAGTTTGCTTCTACTCCATGATCTGAACTTTGAACAACTGCAGGTTGTGATGAAGAGGGCCAAGAGTATGGCTCGGGCAGCATGGACGCGTCCAACCCTTAACATGTCCTCTTGGTCATGCATGGGACCCCGTCGCCGAACCGTGGGCGCTCATTCGAACTCCAATGGTGAAGGAAGTTCCCCTAGATCTTTATCCTCTTCCAATGTAGAGAGTTCTGATCCACTTATTTGTTCTCCCAAGAAGGGGATTAATGCAATGAACATGAACCTTCCTGTATCTTCATCTGTAGAAGAATGGTCTTCTGAAATTGAATGTGCTGATGAAAGGATTCCAGATGCTGAGGGGGATGTTGATCGCGATGACAGTGAGGATGTGATGGACCATGACAGGTATGAGGATCAGATGAGTGAAGTGGAATTGTGGCAACAACTGGAGCACGAGCTGTATGACAAACCTGAAGGTGAGGTTGATGTGGTAAAGGAGATAAGGGAAGAAGAAGAAGCAGCCATAGCAGAAGTAACTGATGGTCAGACCCAGAGTTCGGCACCAGAAATAAAAGAAGTTCACAGATTTTTTCCTGCGGGAAAGATAATGCACATTATTACATTCCACACTGATGCTGCTGAGCATGAAAATGACAGTAGCCCAACCTCTACAAGTTCGGACAATAGCCAGCCAGATGAGACAAAGATTGGGATTTTCCTTACTTCGAGGTCTCTATATAGTAAAATTAGACTTTCACAGACCATGATCAGTGATCACTTCATGCCAGTTTATAGAAAGCAGATTGAAAGGCTTATTAAAGAACTTGAGGAAGAATCTACTGAGGATCATAGAACACAAGAAGTATAGGCTAAGACTTATTCAAAATTAGATTTTTTGTGTTAGTACCATACTGTATGGCATTGGGTGTTTTTTAGTCCCATTGACCTTGGAACGAAGTCCCATAGGAACAGCAGTTTTTGTGTTATGCTGCAGTGAGGAACCGGAGGTGATGACAGCCACCTAATATACTGATGGTTACTCTGATGACCAAATGGAACCAACTCATCTCTGGATGCTTTTGACATTGATTTTGGCAGGGGGAAAGTAACTGTGAATTATTCCCCAAATCCAAGTTGCCTGTAAATAATAATAATAATAATGGTGGTAAACTGACTAGTAAAACAAAAATGTTAAACTGGTTCATTGTAATCTGAGTGAAATGGTTTGCTGAACCAATGACTATTCTGAATTGAATGTTTGATGTACTCCATGTCTCATGCAGCCAATTCTTTTGGAGTTGTGAATTGTACTGGTTTCTATCTTCTTTATGAGTTGGTCATGCATGATCAAGTCCCTTTAGCGGACTCGGTAACTGTACTGTTGGAGCTGGACCCAGATGAACAAATGCAGGCCATTCCATGTTGAAAGTTTGACAGACCAAGACTGCTTAACCAAAGACTTTCGAATTGTGACCCCAGCCTGCCCTTAAGGATTGAAACTCGGGTGGTTTTCTGAGCAACAAAATTTATTAGTTGATCGAACGAGATAAATGCAATTCAACATATTATATAATATAATGGACTAATAGTTCACGCCTCGCATTATTTTATTAAGTGGACCTCATAAATTCATTGCAATTTAGTGTCACGCAGAAACATTACATCTTTTGTTGATGCTGACGTGGAGCTGATAGGTATCCAGATCATGAGATCAATTGTGATTTGTGAAGGAAGTACTTGATTAAATAATGATTTTATAATAACTGTTTACTCTGTTTTTTGTCTCTTTTAAAATAAATTTCGCCAATAATGTAGGGTCTAATTAATCAGTGATTATTATATATTAATTAGTGATTAAAAATGTTACTCCCTTCGTCCCAATATATATGTCATATTTGGTTAAATCATACAGTTTAAGAAAAAGAAATAAATGAAAGGAAAAAAGTGGTAATTTTACCAAATTAATCTTATTAATTATTGATGTATTAAATATTATCATAAATGTAAAGTGGAGTATTTAAGGGTACAATTGGTGGAAAACATTTAATATTACATTGAAAATAGAAAATGACATATATTTTGGGACAAATTTTTTTGTAAATGTGACATATATAATGGGACGGAGGGAGTAATAGATTAATATTAAGATATTAATTGGTTACCTCTGCTATCACTGCATAATACACAAATGCATAAACATTCTTAATAGAAAACATTAGCAGAATCCCAAGGATGCTAATATGACAGCAGAGAAAGCCATGGGCTTGCTGCATAAAATTAGGCATGATGGGTGATGCAGTTATGAAGCTTCACTCTTTTAGGAATGGAGTTTGTTTGTCTGATACACCTTTCAACATATCATTCCTACTTCCAAAGTTCCAAGGTCCAGGATAACCTACAACATATATATACCTTGGGCAAAATGTCAAGTACGGGTTGATGTACTCAAATATATGTCTAGGTAGTATCTTGCCCGCATGTTCCAATCACAAAAATGGATAGAAAACATTGATTAACATCTAACATTTGGTAAAATTACAAAAAAGAGGAACGGATGATAACAATTACGTAAATACACAATTTGGGAGACAAAGGGTGTATAAATGTTATATGTGTTTTCCAAATCTTCAAGAGTAACCGATGCTGTAATTGAGATAACAAAACCGTTATTATTAATTTTATTTTAGCGTGGGCCACACTAATAAAATTGTAATATAGGAACGGTTTAGCGTCTATTTAGTAGACGCTAGATTGTGAAAATAGTGTGGGTCTCATGATTAACGCTAAATGTTGTAGTTATTATGTCATTTTCTTTTAGTGCTTAACATTATCAGGAATGTTTAAGACCTATTAGACATATTTTTAACATTATCCGAATATTTTTTTTTATTGCATGTGAGACCATTTTCGAATATATTTTTTAATAAAAAATTGTTGACATATATAACATATATGTACATTAATAATTCTAAAACTCTATGTCTATGTACATATATAGTGGTTGAGCACTAGTAGTGGTCAAACATGAACTATTAAAATTCATCAAAAAAAAAAAAAAAAAGGATGAACTACTAATGATACTAGCTATATATTTAATGCTTCCATATTCTGGAACGAGAAAATAATAACAGCACCGCTAATTGGTGGCAATACCACATCATTCGTGGGTCAGAGTGCGAAAATGCTTTAGCACTATTAAGCAATTTCCAAATAATAATATGAACAAATTGTTCTCATGTCTCTTCGTTTCTATTAAACAAATATGAATGAACGCACAAAGGAAATGTCACTTCGGGTGTCAACCACCATGCTTAGTTATCGTTTTTTTCCTACCCACTTGCATGATTGATCTTCTTCTTCATGAAGAATACATAAATCATGCACTTTAATAGGTTTGCATTTGCAAAATATTAATATTTTTTAGTTTTTTTTTCTAAAATGATTATTTTTTATCTAACTTGTGTTATGAACAAGATCTCGGACTCTGGACTTAGTAGGAACAGGCCACATCGATCCCCAGTCCAGTGTTCACACTGGTTTTTTTTAAGATAACTAAGAACAACATAAATAAAATAAAAACTACAAGTTTACAAGGGCATAGAGGATAACAGTCTATTTCCACATGTTTCATTCTCTCATGAAAGACCTGCAGATTTACAGCAATATGAAGAGCTGTTTGATTGTCGCAAAATAGTGGTGTAGCTTCTTGTTGGGGTATGAATAATTCTTGTAACAACCATCGAAGTCAAATGACTTCACTAACGGTGGTTGTTATGGCCCTATATTCGGATTCAGCTGAGGACTTTGCAACCACAGTCTGTCTCTTTGTTTTCCAAGAAATTGGTGCTCCACCAAGTTGAATTAAGTAACCTGTGCAAGACCTCCGTGTGTGCGGGCAACCTCCCCAATCAGCATCACAAAAGGCTTGTAGTTTTAGGTCACTGGTGCTGGAAAGAAGAATATGCCCTGCCCTGGTGTTGTTTTCAAGTAGCGAAGTACCCTTCCTGCAGCATCCATATGAACCTTGCTTTGGAGTAGTCATATACTGACGAAGAGTATTGACTGCGAACATAATATATGGTCTTGTGACTGTTGCATCAACAGCTGGATCATTTTCATTGATCCGTAGTTTGCAATTTTGCTCCATAGGAAACTTGCTTGACCTGCAACCTTGCATTTTCATTTCTTTGAGTATATCTAGAGTGTATTTTCTTTGACCAAAAACCATTCCTTTGGACGACCGAGCCACTTCTAAACCCAAAAAATACTTCAAAGGGCTTAAATCTTTGATACTGAACTCTGTATCAAGATATTTTTTCACCCGTTTCATAAAATCTGCATCATTCCCAACAAACTATATTTCTTCACTTTTCACACCCCAAATTATGAGAGACCTATAAGATGTCTCTAAAACAAGCATCCCAACAATATGGATATTTCTTGTTAAGAAAGAAAAACCATAAACGACTAACATCTTCCTTTCTCTCCGTCTTTCGCCAAACATTATTGAAGGGCGTACAAAAGGAAAGATTAAAAGCATATACAACTATATATATATATATATATATATATATACAACTTCATGTCCTACGATAGCCCTTCATAAAGGATCGCCCTGTCATTTTGTGGGGGCTAGCTAACGTTTGTTTTCTTCCTATCTTTACCCATTTTCAATCTACCACTTTTATAGTGTTTTATGAAAAGTTTAATAATTATTATTTTATATAAAGTTCTTTACTCATTTTAATTACAAGTTAGAGTTCGAGAAGATCCTCTTCCTTACACAGCTTTGCTCCTTCCTTAATTGGTTTGTAGTTTTCTTCTTTGCTTCCTTACGCTAAAAAACATTACAATATTCATATTCTATTAAATTGATTATAAAAATGATTTTCCTATCAACTAATTGAGCTAAACCTTTCTATACAATTTTGATGCGTGCATGTTCTTGATAATTGAATAATAATAATAATAATAATAGTAATAAAAATAAAGTAACATCTTCATAATTGAAGAGAAAGAAAAAGAGAAACCATTATGTATCCGTTTGGTTTAGATTTTAGAGAGGTTGAAATCAATTCTGGAAGCAAAAATAAGGTCACTAGAAGTGAAATTAAGTTACTTTTCTTATGTTTGGGTGGAAAATCGTGGTGGATAGAATTGATTCTGAGGTGGGTAGAATTGATTCTGATAGAAGCAAGAATTCCTAGCTTTTGGGTTGAATAAAAAGTGATTATACTTTTGTCATCCAAACGAAATCAATTCTTATGAACCCACTTTTAAAATATCATTACCAAACATAAATTAATTTTTTTAACTCAATTTTTTAAAAATCAATTATTCATAATCAATTCTATCACAATTTAAAACAAACTTATCCTATGACATCTGAAGCTACACCAAAATCGTGAAAGTATATAATAATATATATCCATTTACATGTAGCAAAAAAAATAAATAATAATTTAAGCTTACACATGATAAGTGTGTGACAAGTAAGGCATGATGATATTATGCTATTAATTATATCTCTTTAATCAATTACATCAACCACTACGAACTACAGTTGCCGTTAGGGATGGTAATTTGGACCATACCCGTTGGGTATCCGCAAAAAATATTTATGATGGGTAGGATAAATACCCGCTTTGTGGATACGGATACGGGTCTGGATAATTACCCGCAAACAAGAGAGGGTATGGGTGCGGGTACGGATACTGTAGTACCCACCTCACCCCGCACCGCACCCGCATATATAAATATATATATTTATATATTTATATATTTATTTATTTATATTAATACATATAATTATAATTATATATCAAATTTTAACAATAAAGTTAATGTAATCTACGATTTCTTAACTATTTTTCTTTTTCAGACTTAATCACCTACTGTCCTAAACACTAACAGCAGCCGCTGATGTTCTTTGTGTTATTTTTTTCTTTTTTCTTAGTTAAAGTGCGGGTAATGGGTGTGAGTATGGGTATTTAGGTACCCAGAGGGTACGGATAAGGGTACTTAAGTTGCTACCCACGTGAGTACGGATCCGGATACGAGTATTTTTTTCAAACACGGATATAAAGACAGATATTATAATATCCTATCCAGATCCTACCCATTATCATCCCCGGTCGCCGTCGTTATTATCTGTAAGAACGTGTTGAAAAGCCAAAAAGCCAATTGGTTTTCGTTGACCTAAACCAAACGTGAATATGTAGTCAAGAAACAGCCTTTTTTTCTTTTCAATGATTGGTTTTCAAAATGTTTCCGGAATTGACCTTCTCATGTAAAATTTTCACATGGTAATATCATATGAAAACTGAAATAACAAAATCTAAAGTCTAAACCCGTTTAACCCGCAAAAAAGACCGGTTGGGTTGCATTTTGCAAACCCGCAGTTGGTAGCAATAGGTTGATCACTAGGGTTACTTTTTTACTTTTTCTTTTTAGTTCTGATCAAATTTTGGTGGGTTGATTGACTAACATAGTATAAAAACTAAAAAGTGAGATGACAAAACAAGTGGGACCCGTTTAACCCATAAAAGGGATCAGGAATGTCTCGTGAGTGATACAACGGACTGATTTACATTAGATATCGCATGTGATGTCACCTTTTTCACAAAAAAAAAAAAACAAAGATGATTTGACTAGAGAGGCCGGAAAGAATCTTGATTCATAAATTAAAGGATGTGGATCCTCTCTATCTTTTTTCTCCTTCTTCTCTTTTTTTCCATCATTACTCCTCTCCCCCTCTCTTTGTTTTTGGTGTTAGGAGAGGATCCATACTATACTGATAATGCAACCCATCAGCCTGTTCTACCTAACGTGCGGGTGGTGGTGGTGGGACGCGGCAAATTGATCAATTGGATCACTTTTTTTAGTTCAAGACAAATTTTGATCAGTTTTTTTTTTTTTTTTCTGATAAGCAAAAAATTAATATTAAAGATAGTACAAGGATATTATAACCAAATACAAGAAAGATCTAAAAGATTATTACAAAGAGTAGCATGTAAATGCATCACTATAAGTAGAGTCATCCCAATTATATTACGTTAGCATCATAGTCCCCAACAATCACGTGCAGCATATCACTAGAAAACCAAAGAACTGAAACTGAACAAACTGATATGTTTTTGATGAGTTGATTTGTCTAATCCACTGTTTTTTTGTTGTTGTATTTTTTTACAGTTTAACCCCCTAATTCGCCACACAACAGGTTGAGTGTGAATGTGTGATATCTCCAACCCATTTTTAAAAGATGGGTCAACCTGTTCTGTCCTATATATTTTCGACTAACCCACATCAAGACAGATTGACCTATGTTACCATTTCTAGAAATAGATATAATGACTTAAATAGCAAGGGTATTGTATAAATTGTAAGACCTTATATTAAATTTTTTGTATTTATCTCTTTCTTTCTATAAAAACTTTCATGTAAAATTTTAATTTAGCGAGAGAGAATTCATTCCCACTAAACACAAAATATTTGTTTTAGTGGTAAATCATTGAAGAAACATGGACAAGAAGAGGTGTTGAAAATTTGCATACATATATAGATTTAATAACCTGAAATATATACAAAAGGATGCATGGTTCACATGCCATATATTAGTATATATTTTTTTTGATAAAACAAAAGAATATATTTATATACCGCGCACAAAAGGGTACGCCAAGCTATATATTCAGAAACGAGTTAGGGACACCATATATTAGTATATATGAATTTAGGGGTCCTGGTCATGCATGTGAACTGTGCTACATTCCCACACCCCAAATTTAATGCACTTGAACACACCATGGCATATATTTGCATATTTTGTCGAATATTGCAGTGGAAAAGGAGCTCCATATAGAGAGAGGGGAAGATTAGAACAACTCATAGGTGGGTTTGTCCCTCAACACATACATAATTGGGAACAAAGGGTATGAAGGGGGTGCGTGTCAGTGTCCAAGGGCAAGTCCTTATCACAACCGCTGGTTAGTGCAATAGCAATTATATGTCAGTCACACACATGCAGTACCACCTCTTTCATTGACATGGCAATGTTTGGTCCACTCATTAATTGTTTTTGAGCACAGAACCTACTGCAATTTGAGTTTGACTGCGACCTTGTGGGGGTGAGGCTTTCTTTTGATAATGGAAATCAGATCCATGAGGAATCGCCAATGGGGTATACATCTATCTAGGGATGGCAACGGGACGGGACGGATACGGATAGTAGCTATCCGCTACCCGTCCCGCGGGGAAAAAATCCATCCCTTGTCCACCCGCTATCCTCGCGGATATCCATTAAGGAGATGTCCGCAGATTTTTGAAAAATCCGTGGGTATCGATGAATATCCATGGATATTTATTAAAAAAATAAAAATAAAAAAAATACATAAATTATAACTGAAACACAAAAAAATTCTAAAATGAAGTGTTATTAAGAATCAAAATCCAGAATCCATATAACAAATAACAAAATCAGAATACAGTTTCCATATACATAATACACTTTTATTAAGTATCAAAATCCAGAATAAGAAAAATAACAAAGAATCAGAATCCAGAATAAGGAAGAGTCAAAATCCAAAATAAGAAACAAACATCTGTGTTATTAAGAAACAATCAAATCAAGCATTAAAAGTCCATGAATCAAGTGTTCTAATCCTCAATCAATGTTATTAAGAAAAGAATCAGAATGGGGGGCGAGTCTCGCCTGAGCACGACGAATAGAGAGTCAGAGACAGGAAGACGACGGTGGTTGGTGGAGGAGGTGCTCGCGCTGGTTCAGGAAGACGACGGTGCTCGCGCTGGTCCAGGAAGTGTGGAAGACGAAGGTCTCGCTCCATCGCTCGCGCTCGCCTTTATCGAGGAAGACAAAGGCCGCGCTGGTCTCTTCTGTCTCTGCGGCGGCTCGGCCGGAGGAAAGAAGGGGGAAGGGAGAGGAGGAGAGCAGCGCTGGTTGGAAAGGGTAGCTGGTCTGATGAAGGGGGAGAGCGGCACTGGTTGGAAATTAGGGTGAGGTTGAGTGAGGGTATTAGAAATTTGGGTTATTAGGAAAAAAAAATATTTATATCAGTATATGCGGGTATCCGCGGGCACGAATAGTACTAAATCCGTACCCGTCCATTAACAAGCGAGTAACAAAAAATCCGTTAAGACTTATCCGCGGATATCTATTAAACTATCCAAATCCGATCCGTGATGGATTTTACCCGCGGATATCCGCGGGTATGGATTTTTTTGCCATCCCTACATCTACCAAGAACCGAATTTCTTGCATTCAGAAATTTTCTATATTCACATATTCATTTTAATTTATGATCTCATATAATTATTTTTATATTAATATATTTACCTTTCTATATAAAAATTAATATATAATCAAAATCTTATACAGTCAAAAAAAAAAAAAAAAAGTGACCGTTTAGAATCCATTTCCATCCACGTTGTGTGTGTATGTTGATATCCTTCTATAACAATTATGGTAAATGGAAGTGGAGTCCATAAAACCAGTGGTTGCGTAGGACGCACTGCGTTTGCAAACAACCCTAACCCAACCAATTATTAAAGGCGTGGAAAATTCACCTACGGAATATTGGCCCTCGTATGATCTGCATCTCTTATATATGTTATTACTCAAATCAAATCATCTTTCAAATAATAGAAACAAAACCAACTCTTTTCGGATGAAAAGTGAAAATTATTTAGGGTTATAGCCTGACATGTGTGCATGCATATGTGCTTGGACTTTAGAGCTGTCACACTTCGGAATAAGAATAGCTCTCTAGATACGCTATATATGGAGAACATTGAGACTGATTAGCCACCAGAATAATATCTGCCTCCACTCCCTTTTTTTAGTTTTTTTTTTAGTTTATATATGTGGTTCCTTTTTTATTTTATTTTTTTAGTTTTTCGAAATATTCTCCCACCCGATAGGTGAAAGATTAATTTTCTAGGATACTATCAGGTACATCTAAGCAGGGACCCCTCCTGATAGTGTTTTTTCATACACATAAATCTAGAGATTGAATCCAGGATCACATACTTAAGGGACCCAAACCCCTTTCACTTGGATGAACACACATTGATGGTTCCTTTTTTATTAAATACCTCAAAAAACTAATTATAAATATGAATAAGTTGTTGAGAAAATATTTATAAAAATTAAACTAATAATAAATTATTGTCCAAGCTATAATGATGAAGTGTATCAGTAGTCTTGTATATTTATGGGTTTAGATTCTCCTCCATAACAATATTATCCTCTTATTAAATATGAGTCATTAATTATAAAGAAGAGAAAGAAATTTCAAAATATAAAAAAAGGAGATCAATATATGTTTTAAGGGTGAAAATTTCAGTATGAGAGAATTCAAGTAATTCTCCAACATGAGAGAGAATTCATTCCCCGTATATGAAAAAAGAAAGACCTAGCTTGGGAGCTTGAGAAATATATAAAGCTGATATATACAATTCATCATTATCGATCGGTATTAATTGTTCAATTATAGTTAAAAACTGTCGCTTCATTTTTTTTTTATTATAATGTATAGAAAGAAAAAAAAAGGAAGAATCCTATAATTGAAAATCAAATTTTGAATATGGTATTTGATATTATGTATATTTATTTTTATTTCTTATTTATTTTTTATCTTCTAATTTATATATATTTAAGCAAAATAAATCACAAGATCAAGGGGACCTGGTTTATGATCCGTGTTAAAAAAAATAATTCCCATTCATGACCATATTTATCCAATGAGCGTTTGTTTTGGTGATTTTCAAGGTATATATGCTAATTAGGGAATGGATCCCCTTATGTTATTTTTTCGCATGTTAAATTTCAATCCTTCATCCAATATGTTGAAGAAGGGAGAGAATGTATTTAAAAATGAGGATAAAATGATTGAATGATGGAAATTAAAAATATAACTCTGTCATATTTTTTTTTAACATTCCCTAATATATATGCGCCTCTTCTCCAGCTACCATTCCAAAATGCTGAGCTTCTAAAAATGTGATCAATATTATATGGTGGCCACTCAATTTTGTTCTAACAAGTCTGGTATGTTGACCTACTATAACCAGCCGGTACATATAATATAATACAAGCACTAATTCAAATTAAGAAGATAATTTATGATCAAATCTTGCAAGTTGTACCTTCCTCCCATGATTGCACTTCACACATGTCACCATGGTATTGCTTTGCGTCATAAATAAGAAACAATTATGGGGGTAAAAGTCCAAACAGCACATATTGGCTAAGAGACTCAGCATATCATAGTGCTTAGCTGGCAATCCAATCATCCATGGCCAAACATTAACACATTCAAGAAAAATTATTGCTGATGTGGATTATGCCATAGTGCACCTCCTTAAAGCCTCAATCATTGGAGTTATTTCTCTTGCTACATTTTTCCCTCTCTAGAAAGTGCTTCTGTTTCTCTTTCTCTTTCTCTATTGTTCCCCACTATTCATATATAGTTGAGTGCAGGATCCTTTTAGTTTGCTCGTATAAGATTTGGGTCTCGTCAAAGTTATCTCCTTTCAAAAAAAAAAAAAAGAAAAAGAAGAAGAAGAAGACTTCGTTTAATTCTTGAAGGAGATTGAAGAAAGCAAAAGAGATTTTTTTTTTAGGAGTTGAGTTTCTCTGAAATGGTTTTCATGTCTGAGATTTTGTTAACTGAGGAAGAAAATATCGAGGAAGGAGAGTGGGAGAAGGAGAGATAAGAAGAGAAGAATACCCAGCAAGCAGAAGTAGAGAAAGATACATATCAGTTTGATTTATATTTGATCTGCTTCTGCTGGTAATTAATCCTCATCAAATTTCATGTTGAATTTGTTTGTTTACACTGCACTTAAAATTTTAGCATGTTTAATATTGTTCATATTTTCTTTCCCTGCTAATGATGCAGTTCCTGTTTTATTCATATAAGGTTTCATGCTTTTCTTGCATTCAGCAACAATCTTTGGTATAAATTAAAGGAGAATGCTAACCAAATAGTTAAAGAATCAAGAAAAGAAATTTTACATTCGAAATTGGTTTATTTAATATTTAGAGAAATGATACACTTAACTTTTTAATGAAAATTTACTACTTTTTTTTAGAATCCTTAATTAGTGTGGTGGTTAATTAGCATGACCCTAAATTAAAAAAGGGAGAAGTGCTTGGTTGAAAATAGTTTTTCCTTACTTGCTTTACTGAAGCAGTTTATTGTTTCCTGAATGAGGAACCAAAAAATGTTTTTGTTCATGTGATAAGCATTTACTATTGATCTTGTTGAAACCATTTGTCTATTGAAGCATATCCTTGATGGTTTTATCTTTCTTCCTTGTTTGGTATTAATTGTTTCTTCACAGGGTGGTTGGCAATGTCTGCAACGATGATCAGTGATCCGATGGTTATATCGGCACCAGAAACTCAACCAACAACTAGCAAAGTACTAGTTGCACAGATCAGTGAAGTTGAATTTGCAATCTGTGACTGCTGTGGCCTAACAGAAGAGTGCACCCCAGCCTACATAGAAAGAATCAGAGAGCGATACCATGGAAAATGGGTTTGTGGGTTATGTGCTGAAGCTGTTAAGGATGAGATTGTAAGGTGTGAGAGGCTTGTTAGCACAGAAGAAGCATTGACAAAGCACATGAACTTCTGCAAAAAATTCAAGACTTCAGGGCCTCCTCCAAACCCAACAATGCATTTGATATCAGCCATGAGACAGATTCTTAGGAGGAGTTTGGATTCACCAAGAGTAAGGTCCACACCAACTAGTCCAACTAAGATTCACAGAGAAACACGTAGTAGTTCTGGCCTTAACAGGTCTGAGAGCTGCTTCTCTACTCTGTCTGGTTCATGAGGTATGGGATGGGGAATAGAAACAAGCTAGAAGCAACAAAATGGGAATATTGTATTTGATTGGATAAAAACGGAAGGGAGAATAGAAATTAATAAAGATAGAAAAAGTTAAGCTTCAAATTACATGTTCGATTGTAGTTATCTAGTATAGAACTTTCATTCAATCTGTTGTTAGAAATTTCAACATAATTTGCTCAAATATTTTGGTTCCCTGATGGATACCAGTAATTTGTATGTTTTGTATTCAATTTACTTCTTTGGAAACTAAGTTAATTATTGAAGACAAGCATTTCAGAGTTGGTGCAGCTGAAGAAAAGATTGGACATTGCTGCCCCAGTTATGGAATTATGCAAAATCTCAAAATTTGATCATGCAATTCAACTAATCTTATCTGTACTAAAATTAATTAAACTGGGTAAAAATCAGTTATGGTTTTTTTTTTTATATTAAAAAATCATTTATGGTTTTAAAGTAAACAAATTTAAAAAATAAATAAATAAAGGCATCAATAATTGAGTTCTACAAGCAGGCTAATCATTGATGAAATATAAATTTGACTGGTCTGCTTTAGGCTCTTGAGTGCAATGGACAATGCAGCTTCGTTTTTAATTTGGAGTGAATTACACATTTCTATGTGACTCTGTCTTGTTGTGTAATCACTAAGATAAGACACATAAAAAAACATGGGTTGTTGGAAGCTGGAACAATCATGAATGAATGTCTTAATGTACAGAAACCTGAAATTGTGATTCTGTGTGCCGTGTTTTTTCATAAAAAACAATAGTCACTCCTGAAATGATCTATTCTTAATTAAAGTATAGGAGTACCATATCACGGGTGTATATAATTACTTTCGTTTCTTGGACTATATCTAATGTCCCTTGCTATATATGACAAATAATGAAGCTTGCCAGTTGTCCATAATCATCGAGTCCCATCATGCATTCGTTCATCTGATTCTGGTGCATTTTCTAATTATATATAAAATTTCTGGTTAATCTACTTTTCTTGATATAAAATAATGGGAAATGCTAACTATAAGAACACTGGTTAAGGACTCAAAAAGATAAAATTTTATGGGAAAATGATTTAGTCAATGCATGAAGAAACATACATTTTAATTTTTCAATGAAATCTTGTTATTTTTTGATTCCTTCGGGACACTGGTTAGTAAGACTCTAATATAATAATATAAAATGTGAATGAAATTTTTAAAAGTAACCTTTATCACAAATAAATGAAAATATATTTTTGTAAAATCTTCCTATGCCACATGAGAAGGAGATAAAATCTATGTAGATATATAGTAACAAGCTGTAAATAGAACTGTGACTTGGAAACAAAAGTAGATAGATAGGTGACTACTGACTAACTAGTATTGTTAAAAGAGGGTCCACGAGCCATGAAGAGTGATTATGCCTCAGTTAATTAGGAAAGTCGTTGGAGGGTCTTAATCCATTTGTGACCATTTTCTTCAGATGCATTCTTGAGATCTTTCTGGCACCACACACGAGTGTGATGACAACTAATTAAGCTTTTGCCTCGCTCCAAAACCAACGCCATAGAAGATAAAGTACTGTTCTATGACCCTTCAAGACAGAAAGTAGTTCTGGAATGCAATAATGAATGTGTGAGGTGGACCTCGGCTTCTTATTAGGATCATCTGCAGCAGCCCCCACATAGTTCCAAATGGACTCATGTTTCTTGCATTTCAAATAACATATCATCATGTAAAGGACGTTACTCCTCCTCGTGTGTCCTGAGCTAAACTTAATCATCACGTAAAATAATGCTATACTCCCTTCGTGCCTCTACCTGTTTAGAGAAGATTCCTAGGAATTATCTAAGCACGTTTAGCAGCCTGTCTTCCAAGTCATTTTTCCTTAAACATTACTATATATTGGTCCTTGTCATATCTTGCAAGCACATCGAGCCATGCATGGTGAAATATGAGGTTTCAAAAGTGGTATTATTTGCAAAAATAAATTCTCTTCTAGAGAAGTTAAAACCAAATTAAAGAAAAAATAAAGTAAATTGAAATTGTTTTCAGCTCTTTGTTTTCTTTTCTAATTCTTAAGTTTTGAAAAAATGTGAACCAAAAAATAATTAGCTTCTCCACTTTAACTTGCAACTTGCTTGTCTTATACGTTGGAGTGAGAAATTACTACACGTACGGTTGACACCAATGGGTGTATGTACTTGATCTGGTTGAACAAGATATGAGTAGATGTTCTCGCCAGCTAGGATGATAGGCAATATAATATCAGAAAAATTGACTGTCTTTTTCTTTTGAAAATGGTGAGTGGTTTCCTCATAAAATTAACGCCTAAAGTACTGCCCCAACAAGCATCCAAACTCTCCCATTATCCCAATTGTATAGTTTGGTTTTTTCCTTCCTTTCCGGGAGAGTCGCTTATCTAATTTTCGAATAAGATAAAGGATCCTTCACATTGCTCTATGCAGACTAATCAATGATGATTAGCTGAAGAAATTAATTTAATAAGCGGATTCAAAATAGCATCGTGAACCTTTCATTTCTTTGTCATATGTCAGAATAATTTGTTAATGCATTGTTTAAAACCAAGTGGATATTTTTTATTATGAGTTTAATTTTGATATATTGTTCGTGTAAAATTTTTTATACAATCAACCTATCATACATTACCTAAATATGACTTAAGTTTATGATGTATTAACATATGATTGGTTGACAGTGTAAACAATATTCACACTAACAGTGCATTGTAATTAAATCCTATTATTATTATAAGGGAAAAACTTAGGTCATCATAATAATGCATGTTTTCCGTGATTGAAGGTTGTTAACGAGTATATTCTTACCGGACTTAGTTAGGTTTGCGGTTTGGTGATAGAATATGAAAGAAAACTATGTGTAGATAACGTGTTTGAGGCTACATTTCAATTCTCTGTGGAATTGTAGAGAAATCTTGAGATAATTTTTTTTTTTAATAAGCAAAAATGTATTGATAAGATTAACCCAGCTCCCGGGCTCAGTTGAAGGATTTTACAAGTTTGGGAACCAATCGGGTGACTTATTGACTTCAAATGAGATTTCAGATGACGAAGAAGAAGAAAATGATACAAATAATAACACATATTGTTGTCAAAAAAAAAAAAAACACATATCTATACATATATGTCGAATCCAAATTTAATTGATAATTTCTTTGGTGTCTTTTACTAATACAAAACAATTTAGAGTTTTAGACAAAATTACAAAAGAATATATGTGTGTATGTGTGTGAGAGAGACATATCTGTTTACACTTTACACTAATATAAGTCATTTTTCAGTTATACATATTCTCAATCGTTTACACAGTTTGATGAAAATAAAGTCAATGACCGAGAGTGGGTGTAAGTGTGTAACTGAAAAATGACTTACAATAATATAAATGGATCTCTCCTTATATATATTTTTGGTCTCTGACCGATATCCCACACATAAGATGTGAGGCTAACCCTCGGACCAGAGTGGTGGTTTGATAAAGCTCTTCCAATAGTGCAGTAAACACCTTTTAAATCGGTTAAAAATATATTTCTAAATAGATTTTCGAACTGATTTAGAAACAGAAAATTTAGAATGTGGGATTTTTCAACATCAGTTATGAGCCAGAACTGATGTTGAAAGTGCTCATTCAACATATATATTTTTTTTTAAAAAAAAGCACTTTACACATCGCTATTTAATAAAAAAAAATGTCACCGGCTCTTTTTTAAAATCGGTTAAAAAGCAACTGATCTAGAAAACTGTTGTAGAATCCATATTTTGCACCAGTGTTCTCAGAGTTGCAAGTCCATAATTTGATCCTCTGACATTACAGGTGAAAGTCACATGGGATTGCAGATCACATATTTCCACTGCAACCAAACACTGTGGGATATCTCCCCTTTAATATATATATTTACATATATATACGGCAAAATAGGTTGATTGGTCATATACATTTATTTAAATTTTCACATCGGTCTCATAAGTTTTTTTTTTTCCTAATTGGTCCTACACATTATCTTCCGTATCCAAGTTAGTCCTTTCTGTCAATTTCGACCTAACGCTGTTAGTTTTGAGCTAACGTGACATGATATTTGTCGCGACCGTCCCGTCTTGGCTCCGGGAAAAAAGGGGTAAAAAAAACAAAGGAGTCGCCACCAATATTTTCATTTGGGAAAATACTGGAAAACCCAATTATTTAAGGCAAAAACTGGTCTAAAAAAAAGGAGCGAGATTTGAGTTTGGGAGTCGGTTACGAGTAGGGAAGGTATTAATATCCTACATTGCTCGTTCTAAGAACGGTACATCCAGTTAATTGTGGAAAATATTTAATAACCTTTGAAAATATTATTTTACCCTATCTTTAAAACTAAACAAAAAGGAAATAAACACAAAAGGAAGAAAATAAAATTTTGGCTTGACAAAATGATTATTCTGCTCATACGTATTCCCGAGTGCGATGGGAAACTCAAAGCCACGTAGTTCTTGATAGAAAATGTTTGATTGTTTGGTTGATTTTAATATTCTTGAGAAAGGATAGGATTTAGGGAGTAATTTTTGAAAATGGATTTTATTTCAAAAGAAGTTTTCTTTCGCATAGGGTTCAAAATAGCAGTGCTATACGACAAACCCTTATAATTCATACAACACTTGAGGATGAAAATTCATACATCAACGTCGCGGATTGTCACATGAATTCGAAAAAGACATATTTTTTTATTTCATAATTTTAGTAAAGAGAAAAAAGGCTTTATTAAAAGAAAAGGTGAGGGATAAAACATTTTTTTTTATTTTTTGTTTGAAGGAAAGAGAGAAAAAAACATTCTTGCACAGGACTAAAGATAGCAAAATTATACGATGAGCCCTTACAAATCGTACAACACTTGAGGATGGAAGATCCATACATAAATATCTCATATTGTTGCGTAAATGTTTTAAAGGGGGTTTTGTCATTATTATTATTATTATTATTTTCTAGAAATTCATTAAAAGGAGTCGGTTTTGTTTTAAAGTGACCATTTTTGTAAAGATTCTCATCTTTTTACTTAAGACCAGAAACTAATCTATGAAAAGTATGAGCTTGGCCCAAAAGAAGAACAAGAAATTAGGGGAAAAAACATTCAAACCCAATATCCTAAACCCATTGACTCAATCCTAAGCTAATCATTCAAACCAAGTCCAAACCAATACTAAACACACTCATCTTCAGCTGGCCCCCATTTCCCTACTTAACAAAAATAAACAAATAAAACAGAGATATACATTAAAAGTTAAAACTAAAATGAATAATGAAAAACCAGATGAAAGGGATTAAAGCCAGAAGAAAGACTTCTGCCTTTTCTCCTTCAAGCTACCCACGAAGAGGAGCAGAGGAGAGGACCTTGCGGCACAGCGACGACTCGAAGCGGTGTGGCGGTAGTGTCGCGGCGAGCACGGCGGAGGGGCTGCTCGCGGTGGGTATGGCCAGCGCGCGGTGAGTGAGACAGAGGGGTCTCGGATCTGTTGCGGCTGGATGGCGGCACGGTCTGGAGGTGACGCGGTAGGCGGCGGTGCTGGGCTCGAGCGACGGTGCGGTGCGGTGCGTGCGGTGAGCAGGGGCGCTGGAGGGACGAACGGAACCGTGGTGAGTGGGGGGTCGTTGGACGCTGGTCTGGAACAGCGACGGCAGCTGGTGAGTCCTTGCGGCTGCGCTGGCGGGTTCGTGGCGGTGCTCCGGCAGGTTCGCGGTAGTGACCAAAGGGATTTGTGATTTTGGTTTTTTTTCTTTTTAAGCTGTCTGTATTTTTGTCTGAGAAAAAAAAGGACTTCTTAATCTGTTTCTCACTCAAACTCACTCTCTTTTGCCCAGAAAAATTGTAACCCTTTGCTGTTTGTGAGATGTAGAATTTATAGACAAAATCATGAGAAAGTAATGTTAAAATTTGCAATTAGGATGCTGAGAGGGAAATTATACAAAGCAGAAGATGGATGGCTTAGGAGGGAACAGATCAGCTTTATTCCTTGTGCAGAGGTGTAAGAGGGAGCAGGATTGCCTAATGAAAAAACAGGAAATAAAGTAAAAGAAATCGGAGAAGACCTCCAGCAATGCCAAAGCAATCCCCTCCCCATTCTTGAATAGAATTTTTGTTATTATTTTCGTTTTTTTATTCTTTTCTTATTTATCAGCTTTTTTTTTGAAACGAAAAGTGGGTTTCTAAGTGGACTAAACAAAAAAGGATTATGGACCAAAACCTTACTCAATTTTTTAATGCGACACGTGGCTCTTGATTTGACGTCGTAAGGTCGTAACTGACGGAAAGGACTAACATGAAAACAAAACATAACGTGTGGGATCAATTTGAAAAGAAAAAAATTATAGAATCGATGTGAAAAATTAAATAAACATATAGGACTAATCAATCTATTTTGTCTATATATATATCTGATCACCTACTATAAACGAACTAATTGTACACCATTACCTAACACATTTACTAATAAGGTGCTGATTGATTCATGGAATGATTTATTCCTTAGTAAACTATATTCCCGGAAATTTCATTTCTAGGAATATCTCTTTCCTACATTCACACATGATAATGGAGTTTTCAACTTTAATCACAAATTTTATTCCCGAGTATCTTATGTCTAGAAACATGGGAAACTTTTATTCCTCGCCTCCTTTTCACGAGAATATTAAAATATGTTTGATACCAAACACTACCCAACATTTTTTTAAAAGACACTGCCTAACGTCAAAACATGTTTTTATGTTGATACGTGTGGACATCTTGTAATTTAGTTCTTATATGAAAAAAAAAACTTATTTTTTAATTTAATCTCTATACATATAATTAATTTTAATTTGATTTCTGTCATTGATATTTTTTTATAACAAGTTTGTATATATATATTTTTTCCTATAAGTGATATTTATTTTGAAGTTTATCTTTATATTTTATTGTGTTATAAACTAACAAGACCCACAACAAGCGTAGACCATATCATTAACGATAGGTATATAGTGATTATCGTCCACGGGATTGGTTGTCAAAACTCAATTTAAGTGTTAACTGACTATTTAAACTTATATTTAATATATGAAGAGAACTAAAAAACATAAAACAAATAATAAAAACAGGTAAAACTTTTTTTTTTCTTTTAGGAATTTGAATAAAAACTAAAAAAACAAACACAAGGGTAAAAAAAGCTAGGATACCAATTGCATCCTATTATTAGTTCGGGTTCGTCATAGACAAAAAATCCTTTGAATTATTGAAAATCTAATTATCCTAATCTCAATTTAATTGTTGAAGGTTAAATTCCCTTAAGCAGTTCCTAACCTAAATTCATTTGGTGAAACAACCCAATCAAAACCCACCAACTAGCGTAACTCCCTAGGTCAAGTTAATAAAGTTTGATAATTAAGCTCAATGGAAAATTAAACACAACCACATTAACTAAGTTATCTATTCTTGATAAACCCAATCAATGGTATAAATTGCAGGTGGCAAATCCACAACTTGTTATTCCTAGTATATAGATGAACCTACAAAACACATGAATGATGGCCAAACATTAAATAGTGTTAAGAAAAACAATTAATACATTAATAAGATAAATTGTTCATATATAGAATAACTAAGAAATTAGTAAAACATCATCAAGAAAAGGATTACATCAAAATCCTAGCTAAAAGAGATTTAACTAAACATGTTAAACCCTAAGGGCTCGTTTGGTGGTCAGGATAGGATAAGGATGGATAGGATATGAGAGCTGGATAAGGATAGGATAGGATATGAGCATGATAAGCTCTTATCCTGTCCGATGTTTGATGCGCATAAGATAATGATAGGATATGATAAAAAATATCCATAAATGATAAAATTACCCTTATATCAAAATTATTTTTTTTTCAAAAATAAATATTAATATTATGTGGTTTTTTTTATATATTTAAATTAAAAAATATTTGATAACATATATTTTTGGTTTTTTAATTATATATTAGTCCATTTTTTAAATTATAAAAAATTAATTTTTTTCACTTTTTTAAAAATTGCTAATTAAACCACATATTTTAATTAGTAATAAGGTTGACTAATTAGGTTTGAAATCATAATTAAATAATAACAATATTAAGGGTAAGAGACAAAAGAGAAATCATTTTCTTATCCTATCCTGTTGGTTCTAACCTAGCTCCACCCTCAGGATAGGATAAGATAACAGGATAAGCTTATCCTATCTTGCTGGTTCACCAAACTACAGATTAAAGCAGGACATGATAGCTTATCCTATCCCGTCTCCCTTATCCTAACCACCAAACCGGCCCTAAAAGGTTAATAAAACATAGGAAGGGATAATAAGAACTCCATGGAGCTGAAAATGAGAATAGCAAGGTATTATCCTTCTTCCTTCATCAAGCTCACAAGCATTAATGTACAATTATGTCAAAATGGTGAGTGTTCCTTGAAAATGAGATTAGTTTGTTTTTTTTTCAAATTAGAGGTAATAAGAGTTTTAATACCCTGTTACGAAGCATTACGTCTGCGTCCAACGCAAACTTACTTGCGTTGGGTGCAAGCTAGGCAGAGAGAAAATTTCTATTCGCAGACAACGCCCAGCACAGACAAAACTGCACCCAATGCAGGTGGTCTTGCGCAAACTTTAATTTTGCCTTTTCGACACTGGGCCCCACACATCCTTCCCGACGCAATTTCTTGTATTTTCTTCAATTCCTCCCAATCTTCATTCTTGAATCATATCTTTATTACTCCTTACAAATGCAAAGAACAAAATACAATTAACTTAGACATAAACAACATCAAGTTAAACTGTAATACATAAAATAACTATCAAGAATTCAAATAACTAAACTTAGGGACAAAATAATGGCAAATAATAGGATAAGAAGCAAAAATCCACCCAAAAAGGCCACAAATATCATATAATCTAGTGGAATATCATAAACGATAATATACACAATGAGGACCAAATTGAAAAAAGTTGTATATATAAAAGACTAGATTAAAAAATTATATAAGGACCAACTTAAAAAATTAATTTCATATAAAAATATATTTTAAACCTTTTTTCAATTTGAATATATAAAATTGTAAGCCTAAAAATACAGATAATTTCATCGAAACCATGGGCTTGGAACCTACCATCATCGAATATTGACACGTTCAACCCAAAGGGATAACAGACGAGGAGCAATGGTGAAGTTGGGCATGAGGTTTGATTTTTTGGAAAATTCTTTTGGACTAGGATGGTAAGGACCCTTTAGAATTCATTTATGGGTGTTGCTGTTTACATCACAATTTTTTTAAAATCATTTGAATATCCCTAAAATATCCACAACTATCCTAATACATCACTCCCCTCCCCTTTTCTTCCTCTTTGCTTCTGTTCCTTCACCCTCACACGTCCCTTTCATAATTCTCCAGATTGTGTCTGCACCTTCCCCATGCTTATCATGTGCTTTTTCATTACACCAAATCAATCTCCTTTTTCTATCTTTCATTTTCCCTTCCCTCTTCAACACTCCTTCACTATATCCTCTTACTTACTCTACTTTTCTAACACGCCTGCTTCATAGTGTAAACCCATTTTTCCTTTGCTCCATTAACTCCAACGAATACAACAACATATGGTTTCCTTTGCTCCTTGGCAGCATGCACATCCCTCAATATGTCAATAGAACGCCTAGGAGTTAAAATACGAACAATTGCTTCTTCCGTTGCTGCTTGCATTGATTTTTTGAAACATAGTATCGGTATGAATGTTAAAAAAAGCATTTAATAATAAAGCCAACATCATATGCTGATAGGTTAAAATATAGAAACAAACATGCACTATTGAAGATATCCTTTGTAAACGAACCCAGCTTTTTGCCTTCAAGACTTGCTACCACTGATTCACATAGTTTCTCAGCTATTTCCTCAGCCTACAAGTGACATGAAATGTAAACAATATTAGCTAAGCTTAATAGAGTAAAAAGTAGCCGATGGATAACTATTAAGATATAGAAGGGGAAAAAATTAATGCTGTTGAGGATAAATACATACCACATACCACGTTCTGTTTTGAATAGCAAACTCGACGAAACTATGATTATTATGTGACCAACAAATTCACTCTAGCAACGCTCTCTCCCTCAAACACGTGTGTTACCATATTTGCCACAACTACAACAATGATACCGCCACGGTTTGGTGCTCCACTGACAACCTTGTACTGTGTCATGAATGCGATTGAAATACCCACAATGATGCTTCAACGACGTCGTTTCTCCATGAGCGCCATCGTATCGAAGGCCTTTTTGGGTGCCCTTCGGTTCTCGAGATTGCGTCATCATTACAACTTTGATTTGAAAGAGTTTAAGGCTGGTGTGGTTGTTGATTCTTTGTGTGAGGGTGATAATAAGCATGGGGTGTATGAGCAAGTGGTGGAAATGGCGAGGAAGGGTGTGGTGGTGCGAGGAGATGAGGATGGAGCTGAATTGGGTCACGTGACACCACGTGTTGAGTTGAATAATATTAATCGTGAGAATGATGTTGATGATGACGATGAAGGAGGGAGAAGAGGGAAAGAGAAAGAAGAGAGGAGTGGAGTGGTGTATGAGGAGAGTTGGGGGGTATTTTAGAGAAATTCAAATGTTTTTAAAAATTTTACGGTGTATGAGGAAAAATTGTGGTGTGAAAAGCAACATCCTTCATATATTTGGTACATAGAATTTTGAGCTGAAGTTGGGGCCGCAGATGGCATATCCAGCCGGTCATGTGTCCAGTGGGAGACCCTGATGCATGATATGCTTGTACATAGTCCATTTACTTACGTATTTTTTTTTGTTTTCGGTCCAACTCCATTAACCTATGTATAACTCGTTACCACTTTTTCCTTTGTTTTTTAGGATATTCTTCGTGCACAACTGCGGAAATATTTAAGGGTTGACGTCTCCTAACCATATTTTCTCGATACATAAGAGTCAAAGATCGAACCCCCAATCATTTGCTTAAAGGATCGGAGCTCGTTATCACTCGGATCAACCACATGTTGATACAACTTTTTCCTTTGTTTGAGCTTTTGGAATTTTGGAATAATAATAATAATAATAATAATATAAATTATAATTGCTTTATATGTTCTAGGCACTATAACTTGATCAGTCCATTCGTATGGATGAGGTGTTTCGGAAAACCTATACTCGGAAGGGAACTAATGAGTTTTTTGACGAGTGTTGAGGCAAGGTTTCTCATGTAGAGAAGCTTGGACGTTTGGAATAGCTTTTACTTAACAAAATTCTCCTATAGAGAAGTTAAAACCAAGTTAAAGAACAAAATTAATAAAGTAAATTAAAATCGTTTTCAACTTCTTCTTTTTCTTTTCTGAAAGCTGAAATTCTTGTGAAAAAATGTGAAACAAATAATATAAGGAGAGGATTGACTGTTGGATGGAGGAAACATTGCTATGATGAGTTGCAGCTGGTCCAAATAGAGTAGCAATAACCGATCTCGTTAACATTGGTGCCTAACTTTTCTCAAAACTATAGTTCTTGTTACGAAGAGGATGGAGACTAAACTAAGGAGGAGCATAGTTAGCATTTTTTTCAGTAATTATATAAAATTATAGAATATTATATTTTATTAATTTTTCTTTTAGAATTTTTATTTATATTAATTTTTTTGTATAATTTGTATATTAATAACTTTTTATTTTTAAAAAAATATCCTTCATCACCGACGATCAAGGTCATCCATAAATATTATTGACGGCTAAGTCATTAGTAATATTTGTCGGTGGCTTATTGCCAGTATCGTATACTGATAGTTTTATTGATGTTCAACATGTCGGTAATAGGAGTTGAGATTCTCGTCATTTCACAAAAGAAATGGAAGACTTCATTACTATAGTTTTGGGTGTATAAAACACATGAAAACTTAATAAATGTCACTCATTTTAGAAATATGTCTTCATACACATAAAACTATAGTAATGAAACCCTTCATTTCTTTTGAGAAATGGAAAGGATCTTTACTCCAATAATAGTAAGAGCTTTTACACATACCTTGGATAACTTTTTTGATCAGGGTATTAACCATCATTTCGTGATCGTCGGTAATCCATTAATAGATTAACATTAGCGACCACTTTCATCAATGGTGACTTTTCTTCTAGTGCCTTCTTTACCAATTTTCTTCAGTAATATTTATATTTTTTTAAAATTTTAATTTTATTATTTTGCATAATTTATATATTAATAACATATATTATTTTTAAAAAAAATATCCTTCATCACCGCTGATTAAGTCAGGGATAAATATTATTGACGGCTAAGTTGTTGGTAATATTTGTCAAAGGCTTAGTTGTCAATATCATATTCTGGTGGTTGGATTGACCTTCAATTTCTCGGCAATACTAAGACTCTTTACACAGACTCTCAATAATTTTTACCGACGAGGATATTAAATTAACCTGTTTAACCAGTTTCTTAAAGTAATCTCAGCCACTGATTTTTGTTAGTGTTAAGTTAACAATGTAGGATAACTAGTATTTTAACCCGTGCAATGCACGGGGAAAAAAGTTATTTCATTTTTTTATTTTGGAATAATATTATGTATGATGATATAATAATTATAAAATAATATTGATCATATAAATAAGATTTGAGCATTTACAAACCCAATATGTTATCTGCAATATAAAAAGTGGAAGAAACCAAAGCATATAAATGGCTAACTAACTAAAGTACACGGTATGGTGCGAACCTAATTGTGATGACAGTTTAACATTGTGATGCTTTTGCATGTTAGTTTGATTACAAAAAACTAAAGTACACGGTAAATGACTAACAAAAATAGAAGTCTGCTTTATAGATATTACAACAATTCCAGATCATCTCAAATAACTTGTGGTCACTGAGATTGCAAACATGCTTCTGATAATGTTGTCTTATACCTATAAATCTGCAAACAGTTTAAAATTTAATATAAGTAAACCTTATTTATATGGAAAAAATAAATAAGTATGAAGTAAATCCTTATTAACGTCACCTAGCTAGTTGTTCAAAATAGGTGTAAAACAGGTGTAATTTCCTCTTTATAGCAAAATAGGTCCAAATTCCTCTGTATAGAAAAAGTAGCTCTACATTCCTCTTTATAACAAAATAAGTGTAGAGGATCTTCAAAATACCTGTATTAAATCAATGATAAGAACCTTTATCCAAGTTGTATATAAAAGAAAAATTCAAGAAAGGAATGATGCGATAAAATAAATGTGAACCTGATGTGGCAAACCTGCTACACGTTCTCAAAAACCTCTTCATATTCGATATTCTTTGTTGATGTGCATATATTTCCATCATCGTCCAAAATGAGAATTTTGAATTCGGTTCTTGACTTTACTCTAGATATAGCAACGTACAGCTGACCATGTGTAAAAATTGGCCTTGGTAGATACAGCCTTACCTTAGAAAGTGATTGTCCTTGACTTTTGTTAATTGTCATTCCAAAACATAGACATAGGAGAGTAGTGACTGACCCATGCAACGCACGGGAAAAAAATATTCTTTTGAAATTACATGAGTAATAGTCTATATATATTAAGGTAAGATAGCCAAAATTATCGAATTAATAGTTTTCTAAATAATTGTTTGTATGAATTTGTTAATGCCCTATATTATTCATAACAGCATCATGTACTGCAGAGCAAACCCAAATTCGTTTTGCTGGTTAAAGTAAATGTAGGAGCTGTGTTAGTCTCTATCTTTTGGAGAGAATAAGAATTGAAGAAATTGAAATCAAAGTTAAAATCAATTTCATGATAAAGCATGGATTATAAATGATAATTGATTATAAATGATAATTGAATACATACATCAAAAATAGAAATATAGGTATTACAACAATTGTTTGATAGAGAATCAATATTTTTTTTTGTATGAATTTGTTAGTGGCCTATATTATGTTTATAACAGCAACATCTAATCAATAAATTAAGCTAATGTAATTAGTATTGGTTGATAAAGAAAATATAGTCATTTGAGATTATATTATTAAACAAATTTAGAACAGGAAATGTGGCTAAAAATGGAGGTATACCAACCGCAAAAGATGAGGATTTTTCTGGTTGTTGCTGATAACCAAGTACCGCAGAGTAGACAAAAGTTCGGTTTGCTCCTTAAAGTAAATGGAGGAGGTGTATAAAAAAAATTTATACTTGCAATGCATATCAATTGAATCTCATTACTTTTGACATTTGACCATATCATATTATTTTTTCTTCTCTTTTCAAAATCTATTTGATTTATTTATACTCTTTCCCGTGTAAATTAACAATTTTTAGAAAATATATTTATCTATCATATTATTTTTTCTTCTCTCTTGAAAATCTAGTTCATTTATTTCTCCTCGCTTCCCGAGCAAGCTATCCATTTTTAAAAAAAAAATATTTATCTATCATATATTTTTCTTCTCTTAAAAATCTATTTGATTTATTTCTCCTCTTTTTTTGTGCAAATTAACCACTTTTAGAAAATATTTTTATCTATCATATTTTTTTATAATATGATAGATAAATATATTTTTATTCAAGATGGTAAGTGAAGTACCAATGATGTTAAACCCAACCATTTGCAGTCAAATACCAAAGGAAAATAAATAATCATTGCTTTACCCTCACAAAATATTGATTTTCATATCCCTTCTTGACTCTGAACACATTATTGACAGCTTATAAACTACATGAAAGCATTCAAAACCAATTCTAAGATATTGTTAGATTTACACGATCGATGCCACAGAAATGATCTCATCACCCATCTCTAGAATTCTCGAAACATATCCACTATAATTTAACTGTTTGAAGTTTGACCCGATGAGGATAATATGAATATAACTACCAAATAGGTATAAGAATAATACCAATCCATGCTAAAACAGTAACCAACAGAAGGTTTACCCATATACTCATAGTAATATATTAAAAATAAAAAGAATACACCAAAGTGAAAATATTAAAAAGAGCCATTTTGATTTTCTAAAGATATTTTAAAACCATGATGAATTTCACCCAATATAAATAGAAGTTAGTCCAGTTGCCTCATTAAGCTATAAAGAGTATTTATAAGCCTAAGGAGTATTCCATTATTTGCAGGTATCCGACAAAATCATTTGTAGGCGTCCCCTGCTGAAGCTTAAATACTTGCCTCATGCCATCAATAGCCAGATGAACCATTTCACTGAAACAAAAGTTGTATAAAATTTGTAAATAGAAAGCCCAAGCAAGAAAAAGCAACTTTTGTCCACATTGACTGTTGGGCCCCTAAAAGATTTGTATAGGTGCATGAAAAGAGTCTTTGTTTTACGTGTTGAACACCAAATGTGTTGCCTAACCAAAAATGGGAACCAAAATTTATAAATCCAACTTCAGCTGGTATGAAACTTATTCAATCACTGTCTGGCAATGACGCAAGAGCTGTAGTAAGATAGCCTGCCACTAATTAATCTATAGCTGACAAATGAAATTGTATTTACTTTGAACAAAGAAAATCATTTAAAAAATGGTACTGAAGATACGAATTCAACAAAAGCTTATTCAATTACTTTGGACGCAAGAGATTTACATTACTAAGGATTATAACTCCTATGGTACTGTCTTCCTGATATGGGCATTCCGACAATTAAAGCTAATCGTGGTTGTCCACTGCCTACTTTGCTTATTCAACTATAGCAAACTTGCACTGTCGAATTACTCCCACATACATTGGACAAAAGCTTTGGATGACAGATAAGCTGCCTTGAAACAGAATTTGGAAATCCTGGGAGTTGCATTTTATGCCCAAATTTGTTAATTACTCAGTTGGCTTTGTTCAAAAACCATTTTGCAAGCAACAACAACTGGAGACTTGAGACTACAAAGTTCAAAACATGCACATACTTACAAGTTATCTAAGCACCAAAAAAGATGTGTGAAAATAATAATTTGTTATATTTCCTAAGTAAAATCATTGCAATGTCATATACTTTCATATTGTGTTAAACAAAGATGCGAGCTGTCTACTTCGCAAGAGAAGCACACTGCATTATAGCAACAGTCAAAAACTATAAAGTAAAATACAGAGAGAAAGGCAGAAATGAAAGATGAAAGTATACTAAGTCATTGAAACCATAATAAACTTGCAGGTAAAAGGAAAATAAAGATGCAAGAACAAAATGGATTGCCATTCGAAGAAATTTGGAGCATAGCTAAAACTGAATTGCATATACATGCAAATGCTATAATTGGTTAAAGCAAAAAAAAAAAAAAAAAAAAAGAAGAGGAAAGCATCACATTTAAATGTTTAAATTAAAAATTATTTCCTTCAAACAAAACATATTCCACGTACAGAAAGAGATCAATCACACAATTACTCTAAGATTCAGATTACCACCTAAAGAAAAGAACCCCTTAGAACACATGGTCTCAAAAAAAAGTAGCAATATTGAATAACTCATAAAACCAATGCCAAAGAACAGAGGTCACAACATACACTTTATGTTTACCAGAATACGACTCTAAGTTGTGTAACAATTACAAAGTCATGTAGCAAAAAAGATTTGTGAAGTTGTAGCACCAAACAATCAAAGTCCATGCTAATGCCCCCTGCAATAGCACTTGAATAAGTCACACCAACAAAGGAACCATTCTTTTGCTAAGGAGTCAAATTACCAAGGATGGAACATTGTTTGTCATTGATGGCAACCATGTCAATCCAAAATATTCTTTAGATAGAAAATCATATCAATCAATGAACTACCAAGTACCAACATATGTTTCCAATCATTTGTCGCCAAAACAAAAGCCAGAAGTCCCTGCCAATAACTTCAAAAATTCTACCACGACTTATCATGTATAAAATTGATATTGAACTAACTGGACCAAGTGCCTCAGTTATTCCATCAACCCATTAAGGGTTGCAATTGAGGCACCAAGTTCCTCATCCTTAATCTTAGCTTCCTAATTCCTCATCTTTAATCTTAGCTTACCAAGTCCAAAACTCCCATTTTAAGACACATTAAACTAAAACTATTACGTTAAGCAAGCACAAACCAATATATAAATGTGAATTATTTGGGTTCTAACCAAGACATGAGAAAGTCACTAAATTCCTATGGAAAAACAGTAAAAGATAGGTTTATCATATCTGCTGGCCAAGAAAGCAAAAAACGCATGTAATATAGATTTTACCCAGAAACAAAAAGTAATTCACTCAATATTGTTTGTCGGGTCTGAGAGCTCCATTTTGGTGTAAGCAGAATTCCCACAAAACAAATCATTTTGTCTAAAAAAATTGTGCAACTTGTCTACATATTTGGAAAGATATAATTTCATGTTCTATAAATTGTTCTATATCATGTCTAGAAATGAAAGTGGACCAATTGGGTTAATATAAAACTCATGTTCAAAAGCTGGATTGGCTGTGGCTACTGCAATCATAGCTTTTAAAAATATCTCTTATGAGAACATTTTTTGGGTGACAACCTACTCATATCATGTCTCATATTACTATTGATACTTATTTCAATAACCATCTATTATACAGGGATGGTGCATACCTGGTAAGTTGAAGAAGCACTTCCAAAGATAAACCCTTCTGGAAAATCTGCTCTGCTTATTGATTTTGTCTTCACAATCACAATCAGAGAGATGAATTAACAAATTAGGGTTTTGGATAATGCAGAAAGAAATGGAAAGGTAGGAACAAATTTTAAATGGAAAGAAATCACAATGATTGATAATGCAAGCACTACATTTGGTGATCTGCTCCTGCAAAAAAACATGAGGAGAAATTGAATTGGGAGTGGAAAATAAAAAAAACGTGGAAGAAAAAAAATGTATGAGTAGAAAAGGAACTCACCTGAGTAGCCAACTCCCAGGTATGGCAAATGCTGGGAGCTTGAGGAGCCTGAAGCTTAGGATCAACGCGTTGAAACTTCGAGGGTGCCCGCCGAGGTGCCCAGCGTTTCGCCCGATGTAACCTGCACCCAAATCAAAACCCTAACAGTCAATTTTTCGCCGAGAAAGAGAAAAGGAGGGAGATGATGAAATGAAAATTTTGTCGATGAACCACAATTCTCTCCATGGGTTGAAAGGAAATATGAGGAGAAGTCATACCTTTGCCTTGAAGGATCTGAAATCAGATGTGAAAAATAGAACGCCACCACCATGAAGGATCTGATCCGAGTCGGTTCACCATCGGGTGGACTGCGCGATTCTCCCGCCGCCATCACGAACTTGGAGTACGTAGCGAGAACCGCTTCGACTTGCTTGTCAAAATCAAGTATTCCGTAGAGAATTGTGATTTGCTCGTGAAAATGGAAGGCTTCATGCACGAGCTGGTGGGCTCGTGCTGCTATGTAGAAGCCAGAGAAGCCACCGGAGGCAGAAGCCTCCAGAAGAGTATCTGAAACAAAAAGAAAAAGAATGAGAGGAGTGAAAGGTAAAACAGAAAAAATGAGAGGGAAGGGAGAGAGATGATGATTTATGAAAAGAGGGTCAGGGAAAAGAGACATGCGTTCGAGAGAAAATTTGAATTTTGAATTTTGTCCGTGTTCTACCTATATTATTACACCTAAATGACATGTTTTTGAATTGATCCAAATTATACAGTGAAGGGTGGAGTGCCACCTGTCCAAATGTGCCTTTTGTGCAACCTATAATTATATATTCAATAGATGGAGGATCGATCCTCAACTTCAATGGGAGGATGTTAGAATTCGTCAAATCATGTGGCCATGATGAGTCCTCATCATTGTTGATGGGTACAATTTAGGTAAGCATTGCAGTAAGCTGGTATAACTCAAGTACAAACGATTCCACACAATAAATGCAAAGTTTTGCTGCTAATTTGGTTAGTTTACTACTAAATGAATCAAATGACTGATCCCAAAAAAAAAACAATATTGTAATTTACACTATTGTTGAAAAGTTGATCTTAGCATGTTAGGATAATTGTATAGGTTTGTTTAATTATTATGGGTGCGTTTGGAAAAGCTTATGGAAAGTTTATGAGAATAGCTTATGGAATTAAACTTATACAAATAATTTATGAAAATAGTTTATGATCTTTTCATAAGCTTGTCAGAGAAATTTATGAAAATAAGCTGTTTTTAGCTTATTTAAAAAAGAACTTATTACATAAGCGCTTAAATAAGCTGTATATCCAAACTATAAATATTTGGAAGATTCTATGGTATCCTTGGGTATCATACCCTTGCCTATGTGGTCCAATCAAATAGTGAGAACTTAGCCCATATGATATTCACATGACTCAATTAATTGAAATAACACATTCTGATTGAACATAGGATATCCAAACCCTTTAAATTTCAAGGATACCATAACAATTTCCTAAATATTTTTAGTTATGCTAAATAGTAGGACAATTCTCCGTGCGAAATCATGATGACACTATTGGTTGAAAACAATCAATTCCCAAATATTGGGGTAAATTCTCTTAGCAGCTACACTTCCATGAGAGTCTGTCCTATTACTGTTTGCTTGGGGAACATTCAATATTATTTGTTATTTTTATCAAATTGATTGATGAGAAGATAATGATTAATGGATACCAATTCATAATAGGAAAAGGAACCTTGATTGTCTGTTAAGGCAATGAAAGACAACATGATTGTGATGATAGCTTTATGATCCACTCCGCATCTTAGTGCAGCACCTCATGTGGGGCTGGGCTGTGATGCCATTACAATAAATCTGTGTGGCCCTCTTCATTCTGTGATCGATATCTGAAGCTTGTGACACTTTATTAAATGTGAAAGCAAATAATTCCAAGACGTTGATCCTTATAGTGGGAGCTTTCCTCTTATTTCTTCATAACACCTCATAAGTTAAGAATAAAAAGAACAGACAAGAAAAGGCCAAAGGAGCGGAAGGCACGTCACAAAGTCCCAACAAAATAGAGAGCGCAAAACCAATACTCCAATTAGCCTCTTATACATTTTAGATATTTGATCATTGTATATATGTTTGTTTGTTTTTTATTTTCACATTTTAGCTATTTGATCAGCGCAAATTTGGTTTTGATTACAGTACTGCTACACAGTACGAAACAAACAAGTGAGGAATGGATGACCATAATATAAAAATTATGAAGTGGTGTTAGTTTCCAAAATAGTGATGATACTAACACATGATCAAGGGCTAGAATCTTTGTTAATGGATTTCGCACCGGATGCTTTCCAACAATCAAGCATTACTGTTTTCATTAATTTTGAAGAAAAAATCATTTTTATTTCAAGTCTTCCCTTAAATAAATTTTGATTATAAAGTGTTTGATAAGTTAGTATAAATGCATTTTGATTCATTATATCTTTAATGATTTTTTATAACATACACATTTAAAAATAAACACGGGGACGCTTTTGATCACTGAAAAAAAAATATATTAATCACTTAGTCTCTCAAATTTACAATGTGAGACATATTAATCCCTCCTTCCAGTTTCAACGTTCGTTTACTTGTTTATGTATCCCGTTAACCATCATGTTTGGCCCGTGAGTGTTACTGTGTGGCCTATGACGAATTTCCATCGTGGAAAACGAATGAAAAGTGGGAAAATGTGCACAATTCTAAGGTACGTAAAATTGTGCATGTTTTTCACTTTTCATTCATTTTTCACGGTTGAAATTCGTCATAGGCCCTGCAGGACCACTAATGAGTCATGCAAGATGGCTAACGAGACAATTAGGCAACTAAACAGACGTTAGAACTAGACAGGGGAACTAACGTGACCCGCATTTGTAAATTTAAGGGACTAAGTAGTTAATTTATTTTTTTTAAGGATCAAAAGTGTCCCCATATTTATTTTTAGGCACCAAATTGAGCTCAGTCTTTAATTTTTGTGTCATATTATGTGTTTATGGGTGGGAAGGAGGACACTTGTGCTTGTGTTGTGCTTATAGCAAATTCACGAGGCAAAGTGGGTAAAGTACTAGCTATTCAACAAAGTTGAAAACAAAATGAGTGGGAGTGAGACATGGTGGTCTTTTGCTTCCACATAAATAAAGAGAAAAAACAAAAGACAAAGCAATGCTCATTGAAAGACAACAAACTGGGAGTTTGGGAGAAATAGAGATGAGGAAGGGAATGGGCCCACATCTAGAATCCCTTGACTTTTAGGTCCTTCTGTGTTACTCTCAATCCCCAACCAATTCTCTCTCTTTCCAAAATCTTAGTCACCAAGAAATTAAAGAACATCATATTATTACCCCTGCACTGTAGTGGGTGAAGATATTATTCATTCATATTATATTACCCCTGCACCTTCCCCTGCTTTCAAAAAAGCCTACACATATTTTATGCTCCTCTTTCCCTCTAAGAAAAAATAAACCATGCTTCACCCAAGAAGAGACCAACCCACAATTTCTTTTCCATTATCTGATGGAATGGGACACAGAACTCATGGTTATGACACTTATGAAGCCACCAACTCTGGCTTCTGGGCTTCAAACAAACAACCTAAAAACTACAGGAATTGTCATAGTTGGAATGATGTGGAAGTGCAATTCAGAACAGAAGCAGCAAAGGTTGAAGATGAATCTGGGATTTGTTCCCCTACTTTATGGACTAGGAGTCCTCCAAGGAGCCCCCTGCACCATAGAAACTACTATAGAAGTCTATCCCCTGAATCAAAGACTCAAGCCATCGAAAAAGGTCAGAGGGAGCTTATGCAAATGGTTCAAAACATGCCCGAGTCAAGTTACGAGCTTACCTTGAAAGATATCGTGGACCACCCTAAGGTTGATGTTGGAGAAGAGAATAATAGGGTAATTAGGGAGAGGAATTTGAGCAGCAAAAATGTGCACAAGAGGGAAGGTGTTGGTAGAAAGGTTGATAAAAAGGGAAGTGGTGGTAAAATTGATAGTGGAGGTTTGTATCTGAAAATGGTGTTTCCTACTTCTTTGGGATCTAAGAAGAACAATAAGAATAAGAAGAACGAGTCCTCGGCAAATAATAGTTCAAAGGTCTCTCCTAGACCATCGGTTTCTGATGGATCATCCACTAAGGTCCTTGATAAGGATTGGTGGAAGAAGAGTCTTTCAGGATCTGTAGTAGAGAGTGACAGTGGTGTATCGAGTATCAATAGTGGAAGCATGAAAAGTTCTGGTAGCAGCAGTAGCACTAGCAGCAGCAGAAGTAACAGCAGGTATGCTTAATCTGATACAAACATAGAAAGACAAAGATTTTCACTTCGTAGATGTTTTTTTTTTTGTCTTTTACCGATATCCCCATAAACATAGCTATGAAACTAATTTTAGAATGGAGATGATAGATTAAGTAAAGTCCTCTCAAAATAGCTTAACCCGTTGAAACAATAGAAAAGCAATTACTATTGGCATAGTACTCTTCCTAAATTGTCTAATTTAGCTGGGGGAATTTTCTTAGAATGATGATCTGCTTAACAACTTTATAAAGTTTAGATAGCTGTTAATTGCAGATTGGAAATTAACTAAATAAAGTTTAGATAGCTGTTAATTGCAGATTGGAAATTAACTAACAAGTTTTTGAAGTTTTGCATATCATTTGTAGATTTTATTGGAAAGTTTTTAACTATCTACACTCTTTCATAGTAGATGGTAGATTGAATTAAAACCCTCCACATTTGCATTTGAAACAGAAATTTTTTTATATGTACAAGTTATTATTAGGAAAAAGCTCATCTAAAGTGAGTAAAAATATAAAATGAGAAAGTAATGGTGTATCTATCTTTAATTACTTTAAGTGGATTGAGATTTTAATGTATTTTAACTAATGTGGATACACTTTTTACTTAAAGGAGCCTAATCCTTATTTAATCTGGTAGATTCTCGGTTTCTTGTTTAATTCTAATCTCTAATCAGAGCACCCATGAGTTGTTTATCTTTCAAATTTATGTTCCTTGGGATGGTGTCTCTCGCAAGTGACAAAGTCAAAGAAGGAAGTAAAAGCAAAGCATGCACAGTTGCACAGGTTGTCGGGTAGATTGGCTTTGCTTAAAAATCCGTTGGGAGTGTGACTATTAAATCACGGAGATTAAAGGGCGAAGGCACCAGCTGTTGTATACTTTATTTATTTGGCGTTTCTTTTAAGAACTTTAAAACAAATCAAATACCAAACCTGTTCAATTCTTGTTGATGAACGAATTAGAAAAGAGCTACAGCTAGATCTTGTTGATTAGCTAGGTGCATTTTTGTCGAACACTAAATTAACCACAGAACTGTTGTAAAACAACCAAGTTTGTTTGTTACTGTATGGATAACAAGAAATTGCCTAACAAATTCTATCAATAATATTAACTAATATTTTGTGTGCATGTAGATAGTAATTGAGGACCCTGCATGCACACATTTAATACGACATCCACTTTAATGCATTATATCATGTGCTTATCATTATCACTTTAAATAATTGATTTTTCTGTGCAATGCAGGCACGAAATGAGTGGCGGTGATAGTTGCTGGCCTTTCATTCGAAGACCCAAAAGTCTATCACAAAAATAAGCGTTGCCTCTGATGAACCACAGTACTATATGATATGCATATTTATGTAATTATAGTTTACTTGGTTTTTAGACATGACGAGGCAGATAAAAGCATGTATGCAAAGTGAAGATTGTGTTTGTTTATATTTTCCAAGAGAAATCTTAACAACATATCTCCCTATTATTCGTTTTTTATACTTTCAGATTAATACAAATCGGAATCGAATAACGTTTTGTAATGAGTTGTTGAATCAGAGGGGAATATTCGTAGCTTAAAGTTCTTGAGATAATAATAATTAATGACCGTGAAAGATATGGTGGTTGATTGAATTAGACACAAAAAATAAAATAGAAATTAAGTACATGCTGTATAAAGAATTTTGCTCCATGGTCAGACCCCGGAGATTAGGTGTATATATATATGTGTGCTTCGGCTCAAACTTTGTGAATTACGTGGTATCTTAACTATAACTTATTTAAGTGGTCAAATCAAATATTGATAATCATTTGACTTGATCCATGAATATGATTTATTTAATTAAGATGATATATTTTGATTAAACAGAATAATTTTTATCCCAAAATTATTAAAAATATCAGAAAAAGCAACAACTTTATTGCTTTTAGCATAATGAATAAGTATAGTAGAGCCAAAATATGCACAAAGTTTAGCTAAAGAAAGCTGCCAGTGTTTCTTTTTGACTGTATGCGAAAATAGAAGTTTGGGAAAAATTTGTCCGTTTTGTCCTATTATTGATTAGGCAAAGGTCGAAGTTGCAATTACATTTGAGAATGGTACTTCTCCTCAACAAATTATAAGCAACTTTAATCAGCGTTATGGTTATTAAAATAATTAATTATTCATATTTAATATTATTAATCTTATTTAAAAGTTTAACTTTATTATTAAATTATCCTTCCCTATTTATTCACATTAATTATATTATATAGAAACTTATTTCAATTAAATGCAATGAAGGATATTTTTGATATATTATCATTAAATAGGATGTAAAAAATCAATTCTTACTTATATTTTGTTACAACTTAGATGAGTCAATTTTGGCTTATATTTTGTTATGGAAGGAATAGATTTGATGTTCAAGTCGGTCGGATTTCAGAAATTACAATTACTATGCTATATAAATGTATTTTGGGTGCTATACTAAGCTTTATATTTTTAAAATCTTCATTTTGGTCCCTAAAATTGAAACATTGTATCAATCTTGTGCTTGGTTTTAACAAAATTTCAAAATTATCCCTGAAATTATCAAAAGTTAATCAATTTAGTCCCTTCATCAATAATGGCGGAGACTAATTTTTGTGGACAAGATTGATTAACTTTTGACAACCTCGGCGATGTTTTTAAAACTTCGTTAATATCAGAGATGAAATTTATACAATGTTATAATTTCAGGGATAAAATTGAAGATTTAATCATAATTTTTAATCTTTAGTTAATGTTGGCTATAAAGTTGATACGAAATATTTTGGATTTATTATCTTTCCTACACTTTGCCGAATTGATAACCAGCCTAGGCCTAAACAATTTTAAATTTGTCATGTGAAAAGAACGGTAACAAACTATGTTGACTACTCTGGGCCTTTTAATGCCTCGGCCTGCCAAATCTATGGACAATGGACATGTTGTTTGAAAAGCCTAATTCATCAGTGATTGGTCTTCTGGTATCTGGTTCCACTCTCCATCACATCTACTCTACTGCACCGAACTCTCGCCAAGTTTATAGCAACTACCAATGACAGGCCTATTTGTGTCACAGAGCCTACCTATACAGATACCAACTCATACTTGTGCAGTATAAAACACAGGTTTTTAGTGCCTATACACTACCCAAGGAAGAAAGAAACAAATCAATACAAATGGGCTATTCTTATACATATATAGAAAATAAAATAGGCATATTAGAAGCTTCATATATGATGGAAAATATGGCACTGAAGAAAGGAAGAAGAGAGAGTTGTGAGAAATCTAGAAGTGCATATTGATAGAATGAGAAAGACTATTACACCAAGCCAACTATGTGGCTTATAGAATGTGAGAACAGTAATCAACTTGTAACTATCCACTAATGAACTACATTTTTAATAGTCTCTCGTCAAGCTTCAAGTATGTATTAACATTTCTAAAATCAATCTTTTGAAATGAATGAATCATTTGAAATCAATGAGTTATATGAACTCAATCATCTAAAATGAATGAGTTGTCTGAAATCAAACGTCCAACAATGATATCAGCAATGATGAGGTGAATAACTTCGAGAAGTCTTAAATATTCTTTTGGGCCCTTTCGATCTTCTTTTGGAATTTCCAAGATACTCATTCTAATAGAATCAAGAAATCCTAATTTGGGAGCAATCTTCAATGGCCAAATTAAGCAAAGCTTAACCACCAAGTAGAAGCTACAATTGAAGGCTTAAACACTTGACAGAAATAGAATCATGTATCAATGATTAACCACTCAAGGCAGAAGCTCATGCTTATCAAGCAAAAGCTACAATTCAAAGTTTTATCATTTGCCAGAAGCAAAAAACAAAGAAAATTCAATGTTTAACCGGCCAAGGCAAAAACTCAAGTTTAACCTCCAAACAGAAGTTACAATCCACGGCTTAACCACCTTGATTCCGAACTTTATTGGCCCGGTTCGATATAGTCTGTGTCTCAAATTGGACTGACCCAACTCAGGTTGGGTAAACCGTTCTGTCATCTCTAATTGCGCACATGCTTGAAGTCTTTAAAACACAATTATAGAAAGGTCTTGCTAACGAGCGCCATAAGGACACTGGTTAACGAATCAATAAAAGGAAAGTTTGTATTGAAAAATTAAATGTACTATTTTTTAATACATTAAATACATTATTTTCTCATATAATTTTTTTTTTAATTCGTTAAACAATATCCTAAAAACACTTGTTAATATTTTCTGTATACATAACATGAAATATGACCTTCCAAATGTCGCGCGTGCTTCGAATATACAATACTATTTTTTGACTGGTAATCACGCGAAATAATATAATCTTAACTTTTGAAAATCGACAATTACTGACTTTTATGGGAACCACAAAAACTCTCTTTATTATAGTTTGATTTCAACTCTTTACCCGTAATCAATCTTATATTAGTACGTATTGAATATCTTTTTTTTTTTTTGCCAATGAGGAGTACATATTGAAACTTATCTAAAAGCAAAATAAAATATTAATTACACATTTCAAACAAAATATAAATTAATAATTAAATTTATATTGAAATCTAGAAAATATATTTTTATTTGTGCAGTTTTATTAAGGCTTTAAATGTGATATCCTGTCAGAGTAAAAAAAAATATTATCAATCAATCATTTATTATCATATCATTAATCATTAATAATAAATTATTATAATTATCTTAAAAATCATACATACATTATTATATGATTAATTAGGGAAAATATAAAGGAAAATATCTTTAAAAGCATATTATCAATCAATCATTCATTGTCATATCACACATAATAAATTATTATAATTATCATAAAAATCACACATATATTATCACACAGAGGAAAAATAAATTAGGGAGAAAAAAAAATTAGAATTTACTTTCATCTTAACCAATTTATATCAAAATGTATTTTTTTAATAAATGTCTAAATTTTAATACATTGTCAATATAAATTGTTTTTATACTCTCGTTCAATTATATACTCTCAAATCATTAAAAATATTTATTTCTTATAATAACTAGTTCAAAAGTTAGACGTATAGTAACGTAGTAATGTATGATAAATTAATGGTGCAAAAATATTTAGATTATTTGATTAAAAAACATTTATTTAGATTATCAAAATTGAACTCTTTTATAGATCATTACCTTCTATTAATGAGAAAATCTTTTTAGTGCCATTACAATAAATAATTCTTGTATCATGAAAATCTTACATCCCTCATTATAACCCTTGTCATGCAGTACTTGGATTATAACCTTCTCTATCTCTATAAATTCAGCCTAGTGCGAATCAAATCCACTATCTTTTCAAGTGACAACTTAAAGCATTCAGCCTTTTATGGTTTGTTCAATCAGCAACTATGGAATGTGGAAATCCGTTTTTTTACTCTGTCCCGGACGCAGAATCAAGCTGTGGTAAGCGCACTAACGAACAAAAGAACTGGTAATTATATGAATGGGGTTTCTTTTGTAGTGTTAATACACACGCACGAACTCACACATACATACATATTTAATCTTCAATGCTACGATGATATATATCTGTATTAATTGGTTCAGATGACTTTCGTCTAGAGTTCTCGTTTCATTTTTTATTTGTGTTTCATTTTGATATATTTTATGTTTAAAGTTGATGTGTATATTGGTTTTATTTTCGTCTAGAGTTCTCGTTTCATTTTTTATTTGTGTTTCATTTTGATATATTTTATGTTCAACGTTGATGTATATATTGGTTTTGGTTGATATTATTAGCACTTCAAATTATTTATTCACACTCCTTATCAAACCATTATTATTTTAAATTTTTATTTTATAAAATTATCACCGATCAATAAGGAGTGTGAATAGATAAATGAAAATGTATTTTGTTGATCATTTTATAATTGAGTTATTATCTATTAATTCTGTTGTTTTACAGTGTTTTTCTTCTTAATCTTTGCGTGTATATATATATATATATATATATATATATATATATATATATATCTTTCTCATAATTGATAACATGCAATATTGATAAAAAAAATATAAGAAAAATTGCCAAAATACACAATTAATTAAATGCAGCAAGCCTGGACAGACTCGACCTCAAAAACGAAGATGAAGACGAAGACAAATGGACCACGATGGATATGAACCATTCCTAGCCTTCTATTGTTCTTTTTTTTTTTTTTTTGAATAAGCAAAATAATGTATTAATTAGAGTACAAGGGGTATTCTAATCCATATGCAAAGAGACTGCGATAGAGATGAATTATTTCTAGCCTTCTGTTGGTCTTTTTTTTTTATAAGCAAAACAATGTATTAATTAGAGTACAAGGGGTACTCTAACTCATATGCAAAGAGGCCACGATGGAGATGAACCATTTCTAGCCCTCTGTTGTTCTGAATTGCCGCACTGCAAGTTACTAAGAAATTAGGATTTAGGAATAGGATTGCAAATTAGGTTTTTTGTTTTTTTTTTCAATTTTTAAATTTTAATTTCTTTTTCCAGAAAACCATCGGATATTATTTAACTCGGTCCAATCCGATTTTGATTGGTTTTGATCTGTTTACACCGATCTAACCATAGAAACAATGTTGACCCCTAACCAGGACCAAACAAGAGGTGATTAGTTCACAGTTTAATGGTCTGATCCGATTTTCATAACATTGGTTGAAAGGATAAGAAAAAATTAAATGACGTAAATGTTTGTGATATTATTCTCTAATAAAAATATAACATATATTTTACTTTTTAACCACTTTATTGTAAATTATAAAAAAAATACATATTATATTTCTATTAAGAAAAATCATAAAAACCCAAAATACTTTATTAAAAATATTTATCCACATGGAAAGAACGAAAAAACATGATTTGCTTTATTTGTATAGGTCTTACTAACTAGTATCATTTAGGGCATCAATTAAAAAATTAACAAAAGATAAAATCTTATGGAAAAACAAAAACTCTAGCTCTTCCTATATTGACTATATCATTCTCCTATCAAAACTTGCATTTTTGTTTCACCATTGGGTGCTTTTAGGTTCAAACATGAAGGAGGACAGCAGCGAAGCTCAAAGCAGCTCAAACAGTGCAGTTCCCCATTTGGCCATGCAGTCAGATCAGGAACATGATCATCTGTGTTTGCCCATTGACAACGTGGCAAGAATCATGCATCAGGTTCTCCCACCGGACGCAGATGTCTCCAACGATGCCCTGGACACAATTCAAAAGTGTGCGTCTAAGTTCATAAGCTATATCACCAGTGAGGCCAATAAGCAGCGGAAAAGCGAGAAGCGGAAGCATGTTG